>JAUIMM010000119.1:7185000-9585000 GCA_031769625.1 Taudactylus pleione
CCAGACTCTGCGGGCGCCCAGGACTGCTGCCGGATCCACGGGGAGCAGGTAAGGTCGTGGGTCACCGCTTGCGGTGATCCTCGCATTTAATATGCAGTCCTGTACCTCCGGTCTCTGGGGACAGACCGGAGGCACGGGCAGTGGCGGCGGGCCCCCCCCATACCCCGTGTGTCGACTAGACCACCAGGGACTTAGCGATCGGCGCTGGGAGCCAGCGTCCAAGGGTTAATAGCCGACCAGGGGAGGCAGCCTTCCCTGTTACAGCGGCTCTTCCCCTCAGCTCAGCGCGCCTTTCAGTGTCTAAAGTCTGGTGTCGCTGAGCTGCTTCCTCCGCGGGCCGCGCTGCTTCTGAGGTCTCCAGCGGCCATCTTCTCTGTGGTGCAGCAGCAGATCTCCGGAGATGGCGTTTGGCTCAGTCCCCCTGCGTACCTCACCATTAGGTGAGAGTACACAGCGCTATAGTGATCCCAAACACTGAATCTGGGCAGTTGAATGTAGCGACATAGTGCAGTATATTATGTCATGCTTATGTATGTATATATATGGAAAGTGGGGTGGAAAGGGCATGCGCCAAATAGTGTATTAACTTTAAACAAAATAGTGTATTTGTGCTCAAATAGATATGTGCGTACCAGAAATAAAGTCTTTAATGCTCATCTGAGTGGTCTTGTCAGCCGGATGCGATTATAGCTTTATCCGGATATCTGGTGCCACACAAAGGACCAGTTAAAATCTTGCATAGAGATAGAAAAGTAAATTCTTTACTCGTCTGTCCACCTGTGTTCCTCTCACCCCAAGGTTTTCCACGTTTTTGGATGGTGGTCTTTTAAATCAAAAAAGGACCCATCATCAGTGGTATATTTAAAACAGGGGGCTTTATTAGAGGGGAATATACAAGGGATACATATAGACAAAGTTAATAGGAGATAAAAAAAGTTTTGCTTATCTGCAAGGATAGTAGCCAAGGTTCATATAGGTAAGGCTGGCAGTGTCCAACGCGTTTCATCCTTTGGACTTCCTCAGGGGTAGAGGTATGGGTCAGGGGATACCCCTTTTATACCCTACAAGCAGCTGACATAGAAAACTGAAAACGGCGCTAATCGCCGGTTCGCACATGCACAGTGCGCCGCGGCCATCTTCATAACGTCACTACTGACGTCGGGGAAATCCCCAGATGACGCGTACTGCGCAGTGCGCATGTGCAGGTCGCGGCAAAACCGATATAGTATATGCCCTTAGTAGATTGCCCACTCACATAGTGGACAATGTCTCCAGCCTATGTTAGCGTCCGCAGTCTACTATACAATAAGTAGGCACCTGGTAGGTACATGTATGCATGTATTGTGGATGTCAGCGGCCATTGTTCTGGAAGGTCACCAGTCTATAGAGAGACACATTAGAACGGTAGCCATTTTGTTGGTTAGATAAGTACGTTAAAGCTTGATCAAAGGGGAAAATTAACAAAACATTCCCTGATGTGATACTCATCATAGGTAATGGCCTACAGATTGCCTATACACCAGATCTTTTAAATAATGGACCAATAATAATACAATAAAAACATTAAAAACACAAATAGATACATATATAAATAGTGGACCTTAAAATATTAATATGTGCGTTCCTTATAAGACCATGAATAAACAGGATAGAAACATAGATATAAATATAAAGTGCAAATAGGTGAGCAGGAGCCCTCGCGGCATCTATAGGGGGCCAGATTAAGCAATAAACTTGCTGAAATACTTCACATATAGGTTACCATAATTGACCATAACAAACCATAATTCAGTGATGCTTACATGGTAGTGAGTATCTTAAAAGCAATGTGACATAAAAAATATACATATATATATAAAATTATAAATATGAATGGATACTTTAAAATATGGGTACATAATAGCTCATAAAAATGGGGCGATTTCATAATTATCGTTAAGCCCATTGGGTATTAGTGTATTCAACTCAAAAATCCAGTACATCTCTCTCTGGGAGAGTTTGGTTGCAAGATCACCTCCTCTTTCACCTAGTTTCACATGTTAAATACCCCTATATGTTAGGTGTTCGGGGTTGGCATTATGATGTGTTTTAAAGTGTCTTGATACAGAATGGCTTTCAATTTTATTTTTTATATTCCTCACATGTTCTTGTATTCTGAGTTTGAGGTTCCTCTTGGTTTTACCTATATACTTCAGACCACAGGGGCATTCCAAAACACATATAACTGAACACGTATTGCAATTAAATTATATGTCTGCATTGTATGTGAGACTTATGCTAGTGCTGACTGTCTGTACTTTAACCTTTCACCAGTCAGTGTATATCTATCCCTTTTCTTTACAATCTGCCCTAATACAGCTGTACTTAGGGTGGTTCTGAGACCTCGCATATATATACTCGTTAATATTTGTGAGGTTTGTCACACTGTTGCGTGCTGCACGTTGCCATATTGTAGGTGGAACTGTGTGTTGCATACGCTGAAAATGGGTCCCTGCAGCTAATTTTAGCATCAGTCAGGACCAGTATAGTGCTGCTTGATATTTCTGCCAAGATGGTTGGTCAGATAGGTCTGACAAGGAGAGCGTGATACTGCACCCATTTTTACTATCCTGCAAGTCAGGTGCTGCAGGTGTTAGTGCGGAGGATTTGACTCATAAAGGGTTATGTATGTGGCGCCATCTGGTGCCGGGCCCCTTACACGACCCCCTTGGGCGGTTTGTTTCTTAGGATCCTCTCAATTGCGGATCGCCGGGCGGGCCCCTTTGTTGTAACTCACTTGGGGTTACTTCTCCATACTGCTCTTTTCATCTCAGGGTATCTCGCAGTTTCTTGCACTCTACTCCTGTGACACAGACTATCGCTCCCTGCAGGGGTTTTTCACAGTACATGAATTCCCCCTGGTGCCACAACGGTCTGTCATTCCCCTTGCAGGTATTACCACAACAGCCACCCTGGGTGGATGTCGTTTATCTACGAAACGCAAAATGGCGTGGTATACGCCCTGTGGTTACTTCCCAGTTGGCTCTGCCGTGAACTGGATGCTGTTTTGGGCTCTTTCCCTCTTACACGGGGGGGAGCCTATTTCAAGTATTTTTATCCATGCTTTGGGGCTGGTAGCAGGTCCATTCTGGTTAGAGAGAATGTTGCTCCTGCACCTGTATCTTACACCCTCAGTCTAACGGGCCTTCGGGTTCCCTGTTTCTGACTAGCGGGTGGATCGCATGGCGGGACTCTGGCTGTCGCTAGATACGAAGTATCACAACAGCGATTTGGCCTCCGGTCCTAAATTTCCTGAGGGTCATCACGAGCCCCTCCTGGGGTGGATCGGCATGTCACTCGTCTGATTACAGATGTTACTATGCCTTATATTCCTGCGTGGTCATATTCTACGGATCCGTAGGTGGTAACTCTGAAATCAGTATACTCGCTTTCAGGGGCTGTTACCCATCCTACCATGGCTATAGCATGGTTGGTTGATACTATTGCATACTGGGCTGATGCATTTGTGACATTTTTTCCCCTCCATCACGTCTGGGGTTCAAATGTCTTTGGTCGCTCACATAATGTATGCTGTTGTCGTATGTGGTTGGATACCAGTCTTCTAATTTTCAGAGTTCCGGCTGCAACTGTAACCGCTGTACTACCCTATGGCTGAGCTCTGGGAATGCAGAAGGATCCCTAAGGACCCTGAGGTAGAAATAAATGTTCTACTTAAATTGGAGTGCATAAAAATGCCTATAAGTATATATTTGTGTCATTTTATGCCACTTTTAAAAAACGTCAAAATACACCTCTAATGCTGGGTACACACTTAACGATGTGTACCCAGCTGATGTCTTCTGCAGCGGGTCCCGGCATCGGCAAGTACGTACAGACCTGCCGATGCCGGGAGCGACGGTGTGATAGCGGAGGCCAAGCTGCATTTGGCAGCATGGCCCACGATGACGATATCGCTCGTCAGACATGCATGCAGGTCCGATAGGCGATAGCGCTGACGACTCACAGGATCGCCTAGTCAGCAACATAACGTGTACACACTGCCCGATATGTCGTCCAATCCGCCGGATCGGACGACATAACGTCTAGTGTGTACCCGGCTTACCACCCACCTGCAATCTTAAAAACACCTGTCCCATACATATAGCACTCCCATATACCTATCCCACATCAATTAACCCATTTTTCTACACTGCACATTTTCACCCAAAATTGACATCTCATTAGTGGCCAAATAATGCAATTAAAAATATATTTTTGCCTAGTTAGTCATTAAGGATGGTGTCTCAGTGGTTCTGAACCAAGTATCGACATTTTTACCTTAAAATAGGAATTTTCCCCAACTTTTCACCTGCTCAGGAGGTGGTGAAAATAAACTCACAATAAATCCTATGGAGAATTATAGCACGTTACATGGGCAGCTGATTAAATGGCGTGATCACTTTTTTTACCCCCAAAATTCACTTTTACGTGAGAAAACGGGACAAACATAAGGATATTGTTAGAAATATTTAACTAGCACTATTTCTCCACCCATAACAATAAAGTAAAATATAAAGCAAAATAAATAAAAGTCCTATAAGGTAAAAAAATAAACATATAGGCGCTGAAATGGGCAAAATAAATGTAAAATTATTTTCTGCCATCAAGTGCTGTGTAGTCAATATACTGAAGAATTGGGTTGAATGATTTGCACAAATATCATTGGTTTTAATTTATGACATACATCAATTGGTACCATCCCAAAATATGTACTGATATACAAACCAGTGCTTTTATTCATAGACTTTTTCGTCACACCAGATGTACCAGAAAGAGCCATAGCGAACGGATCATCAACAAGACTGCATGCAGGAGACCCTAAATAAGACAGCAATCAACATAAAATTGCTGCAAGTTTGTTGGTAGTCAGAAACTACTGTCACATATCAGTGCAAATAACACATTAATATGACTCTAGTAAAAGTGACTGCATCTGTTATCAAACACTTAATCCTAGCTCATGAAATTTCAAAAAGAATCAATTTTGTGGGAAACAGTCAACCATGGATTGCGGAGGGTGTTGAGAGATGGACTAAAAGAAATGGATTTAACGATAAGTAACAAAGACCCTCTTTTGTCTGTCCTCCTATCTGGGGGACACTGCCTACCATGGGGATATTCCAAAGTTTTCCCTAGAGGAAGGTACGTTCAGTCAAAGCTGTGCGCAAAACCTTCTGCCCAAAATTTAAGTCCCTAGCTGCAAACACATTGAACTTGTAAAATTTGGTAAAAGTGTGAAGGGAAAACCAGTTGGCCGTCCTGCACAACTGCTACAGGTGATCACTGATCTGGTAGAATGCGCCACAATACGATTGAGAAGCGGGACATGTTCTTAGACGTACACCTGACAAATAGTGGCAGGTATTCTTCTTGCCAATGTTTTGTTGCTGGCCAATCTCGTACATGCACATCATACAAGATGATGAGATTGTTAGTCTGACTCTACATAACTGATATATCCACAAAGTTCTTCAACACCTGATAGTCATAAGTCATCTTCATTACCCGAAGACAAATCGCGGCACAAAACCTGGATTACAATGTCCCGATTTAAATGAATCCTGGATACAACCTTCAGCTGAATAGAGGGACCAGTTTTCAGAACAACTCTGTCCTGGTGGAAAACAAAGGCCCTCATTCAGAGCCGTACGCTCTGAGCAGAGCGCACGCTCTGAATGAGGGCCGGGCTCCATTTTCATGGAGCGTCCTCCTGGACGCTCGTATAGCTGTGGGTCACCACCCACAGGCTATACGAGCGTGCTTTTTGATGGCCGCGATGGTCGAGACCATCGCGACCATCGAAATTGCGAGCCGGAGCCTGCGGTTGAGGTTTTCAACCGCAAGCTCCGGAGTGATTTTGGCTCTATCAGAGCCAAAATCACTCCCACTGACATCACTAGTGATGTCAGTGGGCCGGCTTCTGACGGAAGGCGTTCCCGTGGGAACGCCCCCGTCAGGGAGGCACGCCCCCGGCACGCCCACCAAAGGGGGCGTGCTGTCAATCAACATTGACAGCACGCCCCCTTTGATCGGACACAACGAGCGAAGGACTTTCCTTCGCTCGTCGCGTCTGGCGCATGCGCACGACGGAGCTCCCTCCGTCGTGCGCATGCTCAGTGCATAACATCGACCCACTTGCGAGCGGACAGCTGCTCGCGAGTGGGTCTGAATCAGGCCCAAAGTTCACTGCAGATACCCATTTCAAGGGCACACAAAGAAAATTGGTATCCGATTGGCTAAGTAGATGAGATGCTGATGGATGTTTGCTACAAACAAGTGTAGTTTGTCTGCTCCCCTCAGCACCCTATGGTTGACAGTGTCCCCCAGACAGGAGGGCAGAGAGAGTATGATTATTATTATGGAGAGGATTAGTGGCCTAGCCCACAAAATAACTGCGTCCATTATATCTAAGTGATGGGTACACTTTAATAAATATGCTTATTCAGTACATTACGGTACCTAGACAAGATTATTTGTCACCATTCAATGTAGAAACAGGTTCCACTTTTCTTTGTATATATGCAAGGTGATAACATTGCTAACTTCGTAAATCAGTGTTTCCGGACAATTAGTATTAGTAGTAGCAGTAGTTTCACCAACTAGGTGAAATCTTATTTCTTACTCACCTTTCACTTTTCGTGGGAGCCACTGCTCCTCCTCTTCAGAATCGCTGAAAATATACTTGGCTTTTCTGGCTTTCTGCCTTGGGAAATATAGACCAGTTCGTAAGCAACATGACCAAATTAATGTGACACACCTCATTCTTAGGAAGCAACAAACCAATAAAGATTATAGTTTGCAGATCACACAATATATCTTGTAAACTAAAACTCATTACATATTTAAATATTATTAGGATTCTAACTATTTTCATCAAACATTGATTTATTTTCATTTAACCATCCTAGGTATAAAGATATACTGTATACACAATTCCTTAGATCATTGTGTAAATGCTATATAAAAATCAAATCAGCACCTAATATAAAAGGTATTTAATTATTTTGGTCCAAGTAAAATTCAGTGCAACTTTCCATCAGTAAATACACAATATTTGGCTTTATTTAAAAGCGGAGCCTGAGATCTGCAGAATTGCAGCCTGTTTGGGAAATGAGTGTATGGATGATAAATGTTAGTACATTTAATTATGGCTTGTGACACAACCAACATGCTTCATGTATAATCAATGACTAAAGTAATTATTTCCTTAGTAAAACAGCTCTCTAGAATTTAATTGGCCTATTATGATTAATGGCTTCATTGAAAATGGATGCTGTGTTTGCAGTACCACATACAGGGTTGCCTCTGATCTGAGCAGGCAAAATGTACCTGTTGCTTTAAGTGTTTGAAGTTGTGGTAATGATTGACAACACTGTAATATATATTATATAACCATAGTACTAGAACCATAGTGGAGAAATAAACATAAACTGTTCTTTTATGTGACAAAAGGGATCGGTATGATTTACTGCCGGTCACATGGTAAATCATACTGATCTCTTCAAATCCTGACAACGGAAGCCCGGCTGAGGTGAAGATCCTGACTGCACTAAAGGTAAGTATAAACTAACCTAATCTCCCCCCCATCCCTCCCTTAGAGGTGCCTAACCCTAACCTCGCACCCCACCTAAGTGCCTAAACCTAACCCCCCTTCCCCGCTGCCTAAACCTAAGTCTCCCGGGGGCTGTCTAACCCTAAGTCCCTCCCCGGGAGCCCATAATCTAACCCTTCCCCCCTGCGGCTGTCCGCGCCTGGCTTACCTTCGATCGGGATGCCGGGCTCCCGGTGTAGGTAAAATGACAGGCGTCGGGATTTCGACGCCTGTCATTAGACAGTAGGGATGCAGACGGTCGGGATTTAGACCGTCGGCATCCTGACTGCATGCCTGTGACAAAAACACAAAAGGAACAGAATGAAAAGGATTAACATAAGCAACTTGTGGTATCATTAGAACCATGTTTTATATATATATATATATCTATCTATCTATCTATCTATCAACTTGAAATGGATGGCACTCCAGGTCTTATGTGTGCTGAAAAAAATCCCTCTAAGGCTGGAGAGTAGGTCGACGTTTCAGGGCGCAGACCCTTTTATCTTGATAAAAGGGTTTGCGCCCTGAAACGTCGACCTACTCTCCAGCCTTAGAGGGATTTTTTTCAGCACACATAAGACCTTGAGTGCCATCCATTTCAAATTGATACATTACGTTTTTAGGAAAGGCACCGGGCCAGCTGCACCATAATACTGGAGGAGTGCCGGACACCAACATCACTATATATATATATATATATATAAAATCATGGTTTTAAGGAGAGTAAGAAAAATTATTTTGAGCCCTGTTGAAAAAAGGTCTCCTGGGACAGCCAGCCCGTATGAAGAGAGAAGACACCAAGGTTGACTTTATAGAGTGCCTCAGATATGTGTGTCTTTAAAACTTGGTATAAAAAGGATCAATCGCCAGGCATTGATGACTTAGGAAGACCAGATCTCCAGCCTCTAAATGTAGGTTGCAGTGATAGGACAAAATGCTTTGCCTTCTGCAGAAATCAACATTCTTTCTTCACATGACATGGGTGTTGCAAGGGCACTCATGATGGCTTATTTAAGCCACTGCTAGGGCAATTTCCTTCAGAACCCTGAGTGCCCAACCTTTGAGGAATAAGGTATTCAGAACCATAGAGTTAGTCCTAAGTTTCAGGACACTCACTGGCAAGATGGACTCCAAAGAAGAACATATGGCTGAAATCTGAGATGAGGGGGCTGGCAAAACGGATGGGTAGAAGGAGTCAGTGGTTGACAAGAGAGGAGTGTTGAGTGCAGAAAACAGTGGAGCAGAGCAAAAACTGCATGAACAGCTCAAGGCACCCATAAAAGAGCCCACCCCTGGGCATGAGATAGCATGGCATGGAGTGGGAGAACATGAGAGATGTGAGCCGAGAGAGCTGAGAGAAAGAGCCTGCTAATTTGTTCAGCATTAGGGATGCAGGGAGAAGGGAACGCCAGAGGGAGGATAGTACCTTCCATGGGGCAGCAGCCAGAGAGAGACAGACCTGTCCCCCATAGACAGTGTCACCATACAGATAATCACTGTGGCTACAGGGAATGTCCTGGGGACAGATGCTGGGCTGCTTTGCATGTGAAATTATGATGTGACCCAGAAACAATGAAGTAGGACTCCAAATTTTGGGTCCTTGGATCCCCCAAAATTATGAATGCAGGGCCTGATTCAGCAGTGATCGCAAATGCAACTATGTTAGCCACTGCGCATGGGTTTAAGCTGTATTGCAATCGCACTGCGATTACGCATGCACACAGGAATCTACTGCAGTGAGTGACAGGCTGTGAGAGTTTGGGGGGTGGGGATGGGGGAGTGGTCAGAAAAACGCAGGTGTGCCTGTCCGTTTGAACGCGGTTGCTGGGGCGGGCATAAATTAGCCACTGCGATTACATATGCAGCTTGAGAGCCCACTGAGTGTGAAGAGACTTGCAGTGTCTGCAGCAATAAATGGAAAAAACAACCGCACTAGTTAATGAATTCCCCTTCAGAAATTATTTATCCACATTTCCTTGTTGATCACATACTGGAGAGGTGCTACCTACTATAATTAAACATCAATGCTTATTTTTGGACTAGAAATAGACATGTGGTTATTTTGATACTATTAATTAACACTTTTGTGCATGAACAGAAACAATCAAAACGATCCAGGAGTGGTCAGTTTGTATTTGCCTCAACACTAGAACATGTTAAATAAATACATACATATTGAAGAACACTGTATTATTATTTTTTTTTTACTAGAGATGTGCAGACTCGGATAGGTTCGGACTTTCCCGCCAAAATTCAGGTCTCAGAAAGAGGCAAAACGTCATCTTTCATGGACAAACAACTTTTTTGTTTTGCCTCTTTCTGAGACCTGAATCAGAACTTGGCGGGAAAATCCGAACACACACATCTCTAATTTTTACTGTGGCCTTACAAAAATGAAACATTCATTCACTTAATGCTTATCACAGTGTGTCCACATCCTTGTTAATTGATTTATTGAGTTATCTTATCCCTGTATTATCATTTCAACTGCTGAAATTATGTGCACTTTATTTCCTATACCATCAAAATAAAAATATATTTTTGCAACATTGTAAAATTGTCTTGCAGTATTTTGAAACAATTGCCAGGAAGAAAAGAATACGATGTGCCTGGAACACACAAAATTAGAGATAATGTGTGATTTAACAGAATACTTATTTATACTGGCATAGAACACCATTGGAGCATATCTTCTCAATCCCTGTTTTATTTAGCATACAGTCCCCGAGCCAAATTTTATAATAAAAATATAAATATTTCACCATTATTGAATATTGTATGTTCTGGAATTAAAAGTTTTATACAGAATCAATAAAAGTTATGTTTTATAAATGTAACTATTCTGTGCACCATATCACTATCTTTTTATGTTTAGTATCTGCGGCAGGTCAGACCTGGTGTAAATGCTGCGTGAGTGGTCGGTGTGTCAATGGTACCGATGTTGCGCAGAAGAGCGACACTGGACGAATCGGAGAAAGCAGCAGTGGGCGTATTTATGCAGGATGAGCTTTGGCAAGTATTAGCATATTTTGCAGCTGCATTTCGTATGAATTTGCAGCTGCGATTGCAATTGCTGCTTGATCAGGCCCTCAGTGTGATCACTACACCATATTCCCTAGTATACAGTAAAATAATGGAATGGTCAATGGGTGTGACCTTTCTTTTACTTTTAACAGTTATATTTATGTAATCTTGCTGATTTAGGCCCTCATTCAGAGCCGTACGCTCTGAGCAGAGCGCACGCTCTGAATGAGGGCCGCCCTCCATAATTATGGAGCGTCCTCCTGGACGCTCGTATAGCTGTGGGTCACCACCCACACCCTATACGAGCGTGCAGTTTGATGGCCGCGATGGTCGTGACCATCGCCACTGCGAGCCGAAGCCTGCGGTTGAGGTTTTCAACCGCAAGGCCCGGAGTGATTTTGGCTCTATCAGAGGGGGCGTGCTGTCAATCAACATCGACAGCACGCCCCCTTTGATCAGACACAACGAGCGAAGGAAAGTCCTTCGCTCGTTGCGTCTGGCGCATGCGCACGACGGAGCTCCCTCCGTCGTGCGCATGCTCAGTGCAGACCATCGACCCACTTGCGAGCGGACAGCCGCTCGCGAGTGGGTCTGAATCAGGCCCTTAGAGTAGAGTCAGTAAGGGTTTCTCTAAATGGAGCAAAAGGTCAAATCTTTGGTCTAATTATATCCCCACAATACAGAGAATCACAATTTAGCAATAAAAAACTGTTTAGCATAATGAGGTTTAAATCGCATTTCTTTCTTCTGTAATTGGTTTCAGTGAGGAGAGAGTAGGGTTAGAAGGGATTATTGTCTGCTCATTAACTCAGTTTCATAACTGATTCTGTGAATGACCGACCGTGTTGATACAGTGTATGTTTACACCTAATAGAGAAAAAGTCAGCTGATCCCCATATACATCTGATCAAGATCGATAAGTGGTCCATTTAGCAGGCAATAAGTTCAGACGTACAATGATCACACATAACATGCAATATGCCATCACCCAACCACACTAATGTTGCTAACTTTTAGACTCTGCCTGTGTATAGCCATCAGTAGAGTAGGTTTATTCTCTTCATATTCCAGACTAATAAGAGCTTTCATAATGCTCGTGTAGAGCAAATGCAAAGTTCTAAATTCTGAGTCCACACTTTGACGATGAATCAGTCAGCAGGATCCGCCATCAGAGCGGCTGATTGGTAAGCTATACACACTTACCAATATAGCCTGCTCGATGAGTCTGGGTTGATATCACAACTGGGCGGGAATTTAAATGTGCCCACTCAGTTGAGATGCCAGTGTCGGCAGTCCCTGCAACAAGTGTACGACCTGTGAGTGGGTCGCCCGTACACACGGCTGTGTTGCAGGGCCGACCTCATATGTCTGAACGCCGTCGTTCACAGACATATCGGGTATACATACCCATCGATGCACTCGCGATATATCACCAATTGTGTACTCAACATAACTCTGGGAATCCTATTCACATGCACATTGATTAGATGTTTAAAAATAATGATACATACCCTTTAGGGAGAGTTCGTGTACCTCCTTGACTGCTATTAACACTTTCACTTCTTTCTTTAGAACGAAGAAAAAAAACGGTAGAAATAAATGTCCCACATACAGCTACATACTAAAGCCATTTGAAAAAGACTGCAACATCAATATTATTGAAAGCTCTTCATTCATCGTGTGGACACAAATTTATAAAAACAAAATCTGTCTGAATTAGGTTTAGGGAATATACAATGTTTTAGAGCTCAGAGATTTTTCATAGGAAGGATCACTCTGCAGTGGATGAAAAAAAAAAAATACAACCTGTAGGAAGAGCAAAGGAATCATTTGTGGACACTTGTGACCTGGTCACATGTTGTAAGGACATTCAAGTAGACCTAGAGATGCGCTGTGCTGACTATAATCCATCCTTCATCACAAGTTCCTTCATGTAATTGAAAATAGAGAGTGAATTGGACTGGGGCACTTCATAAATTTAGTAGGATGCCTGGCCTCTTATATGCACCTGTACTAAACCCCTGTACATACAAATAATAGTACTTTGGTCAGGGTCGCTTACAAATAGCACTTTAATGAGGACTTCAACTGCAGCTGCTGTCTCAAGTCTCCTGATAAGCTGGAGTAGAACAACCTCTGCAGGGTACAAACTTAAAAAGGCCACATGTCTGCAAATTTAATGCACGACTGCTATATATTTGCGGAATTTAATAATAGACATAAAAAAACATTTATATGGGGCCATAAGGGACCCGCAGTGCCTTACAAAGTACATAAACATATGAAAGAAAAATTACAGTACAAGGTGTATAAACATTGCTGCAGCAGCAGTCATAATATCCAAATAAGCAGTGCCGGCTGAACCCAAAGGTTTTGTGCGGTTGTTGGCAGTGAAGAGGAGATGATAGTATAAGTGAGGGAAGGAAAATAACATGAAGTAGAAGGGCCCTGCTTGTGAGAATTTCTAAAGGGGAGTGGCAGGCAGACAGGGGTGACAGAGTGGAGAGACAGTGAGCATGGATGAGTGGGTTGGGAGGAGAGCTGGAAGGCTTTAATTGGGTCTTGAGAGTCTGTTTGAAGCTTTGTGGAGAGGTGGAATCTGATACAGAGAGGGAGAGAGTTCCAGTGGTGGAGAGCAGAACGGGCAAAATCTTGGAGGCGGGAGAGGGAGGAAGTAGTTGCTTCATTTGAGTTTCTCTAAGGCCCCAACATGTACCAGTAAAACATGCAATTTGACAGGACTGCCCATAACTGTAGAGATAACAGATCTTTAGGTCATACAGGCCTAGGCGTGTTGTCCTTGGAATTCCACTTAATATATCCAAGGCACCAACTTAATCATTCTCTGGGAAATACAAAGATCAAAGGAAGTATAGATCTCTGTGCCATCCAAGGATGCCGCTACCCGATCAAGCTATTATTTTTATATTAAATATTACATCCTTGTACACGTAACTTATCCAATCCAGTGCCAAATACTTTCACCAAAACCGGGATTCTTACTATTTTACAGCTGAAGTGGTCTGATTTTTATTTTTAGAGTAATGCCACTATTAAAGCACAAAGGATTTGTCTGAAAAAAAAAAAAAATGTATAAAAGAAGGAATTAGCTTTTAAATTATGCTTCCTCATCCAAAAATTTTACTCCACTCTCTAATTTAGGAAGTCATAGATCATGTGAAAAGTAACTGTGGCAGTTAATGCGTTTCTTAGGGGTCTATTTACTAAGCAGTGTTAGGAGACATACAGGGGTATTCAATATAGGAGCGATAAGTCCGTTTTTGCGTTAATATCGGAGGTATGACGTCATTATCGCAGGTTTTACTTTTACACCACATTAAATTTCAGAGACATCGCATTTTTGAAAAGTCGAAGTTAAAAAACGGGGATAAGTTTTCACCATTGAATAGGTGTCGAAAAAAAGTGCAGAATTGGGGTTTAGGGGTGCAGGCTTAAAAAAAATAGCCTGCACCCTTCAGAATGACTTCGTGAAACGATCTGTGTCAAAAAAAAATAAAAAATCGGGACACCCCAAAAAAAGCACTTTGAATTTGGGGGCCAAAAAAAAAAAAATGTTGGGGAACAAAGTTAAAAAATAGCGAACTTGACTCTGGGGGGGTCCCCAAGTATGCCCCAGGTGTATTTTTCATTGCAGCTCCTTGCGCAAGTGGGTTTTTCATGATTTTTTCAAGTATGTTTAGCAACTTTAAAATATGCTGACCCCCATTTTCAAGTACCCAAAATTTGCTGGGCATAGTTATTTTTCCCCCAAAAAAATTCTAAATGCTCTTCTGCACCACTTTCTTCAAAGTCGCATTTATGCACTTGCCGCGGATATTAGAAACCCCGACTTCCTTCAGGAGTTAAAAATGAGGGTACCCATAGTGATCCCCCATGTCTACACATCATTAGGGGGGTCCCTAGAATATTTCCCGAAAATTCCCGTTTTTGTTAACCTGTTAAAAAAATGTGTAAAAATTTAGAAAAAAAATGACATAAGGTCCCCCCCCCCCAAAAGCCAAACCAGCCCCAGGCTAGCCAGCCAGTGGTGGTTTCTAAAAATACGGGGAACAAAATGTGTAGGGTTCCACCGTATTTTAGAAATCAACACCAGGCTGCAGGGACTAGTGCTGGTTTTAAATATAGGGGGCAAAAACGACGTGGGGTACCCCCTATATTTAAGACCAGCACCAGACCCAACCGACCGGGGTGCAATGCCACAGCCCGGAGACCCAATCACCGGGGCTCCAGGTCCAAAGCATTACACCCCAAGTCGGTCAGCGCAAGCCGGTGATCTCGGGGGAGTCTGGGACCCCCCAAAAAAGGGTCCCCCCTCTCCCGAGCACCACAGGCTTACGCTGAAGCCTGGGGCTCATCCCCATACCCCTGGAGCGGTGGGTATGGGGGTTATAGGGGGGCCAAATAATGTAAAACTATTGTACTTTACAGTGGAACTACAAGTGCCAGCAGACATGTGGCACCTGTAATTTCACTGTAAAATAAATAGTTAAAAAAAGACAAAACTCACACACCGTGCCCAGTATAAGTTTATTACATGCACTAGTCCCTGCAGCCTGGTGTTGGTTTCTAAAATACGGTGGAACCCTACACATTTTGCTCCCCGTATTTTTAGAAACCACCACTGGCTGGCTAGCCTGGGGCGGGTTTGGCTTTTGGGGGGGGGGGGGGGGGGGGGGGGGACCTTATGTCATTTTTTTTCTAAATTTTTACTGTTTTTTTTTACAGGTTAACAAAAATGGGAATTTTCGGGAAATATTCTAGGGACCCACAAAATGATGTCTAGATATGGGGGATCACTATGGGTACCCCCATTTTTAACTACTGAAGGAAGTCGGGGTTTCTAATAGCCGCAGTAGGAAAAAACACCTGGCAAACATATTTAAAAACAGGACTTTCTTTTGCTGGCAAAAACGGGGTTATCCCCAATGTCTGGACATCTTTAGGGGGGTCCCAGGCATATTTTCCGAAAATTCCCGTTTTTTTCCTTAAATGAAGTCAAGGGGCATTTTTAATAAAACAAAATAATTTTTCAAATCACTATAGCAAGTGAAAAAAATGCAGAATAGGGGTTTGGGGGTGTAGGCTTATAAAAAATAGCCTGTAGTTTTGGGAATATCCCCTTAAAAGGAAATGTTAAAAAAAAAATGTCCACAAAAAAATCGGGACACCATTAAAAAAAAAGTAATAATTTGGGGGGGTTAAAAAAAAAAAAAAAAAATTATGTAAAAAAATTACCAAACTAACGAAATTATTTCTGGTGGGGTCCCCAAGTATGGGGCAGGTGTTTTATTCATTGCGCAAAGTAGCGGCAGGTGCACAAATGCAGAATTTTTAAAAACTTACTTTAGGGACATCAAAATATGCTAGTACCCATTTTCATGTACCCCAAATTTGATGGGACCACTTAAAAAAACGAAAAAAATAACCTAAGTGCTCTTCTGCAACACTTCTTCAATGTCGGGAAAAAAACACCTGCTGCGGCTATTTAAATCCCCGACTTTCATTTAAAGGCTAAAACGGGGGTACCCATAGTGATCCCCCATGTTTTTACAACTTTAGGGGGGTCTTACAAATTTTTTATGGAAAAAATCGTAACTTTACGCAAATCCAACTTCGGAGGTTCCCATTTTCGATAATTTTATATTGAATACGGGGATAAGCGGGAGCGCGCACCAGACTTAACGCAGAAAAAAAACTCCGATATGAAACGTTAACTTCGGCAGTGAAGTTAACGTTTCATATTGAATACCCCTCATAGTGAAAAGTGATAAGGTGCCAGCCAATCAGCTCCCAACTGTCATTTTTCAAACACAGCCTGTGAGACGGCAGTTAGGAGCTGATTGGCTGGCACCTTATCACTTTTCACTCTGTCTCCTAACACTGCTTAGTAAATAGACCCCTCAGATACACCTATTAGACAGAGGGACTGCATTAGACAGCCCTAATTTAAATTTTATTATTTCTTAGTTTTTTTTGTTTTGTTTTTTTAGAGCAAGCAGTGCTGGCTGTCCTAGAGGGCGCCTGTGCTACTGCTCCATCTACCCCCACCAATGCCGCAACACCGGTGAGAGGTCCGGTGATTACGTCGGGAGACAGCGGTGCTCAGCTAGACGCTCAACTGGAGACCCAGGGCGGCAGCAGGAGAAATGGGGAGGCAGATAAGGCAATTCCCCGCTTGCGGTCCTTACCTCCGGCTGTGGAGACCAGCCGGAGGACCCTGAGATAGGATGTCCGATTCGTCCGCACCCCACTAGACCTCCGGGGCACTTAAGTCCAGCATTGGGACCTTTGCAGAGGCCAGCAACCCCGGCATGTTGATACAGTAGTGGGGAGGTAAGCTTTCCCCCAGTAGCCCCTCCCCCAGCTCAGAATGCGATCCCTAATCGAGGTTTCCCGCCTCTGAGCTGCTCCTCCTCCTCCCACTGTGAGACGCTCAGCAGCAATTTCTCTGGGCTTTGCTGAAGCTACAGGTCTCAGGAGAATTGTTTCCAGTCTCCCTGTATACCTCCTCCTCGGGACCAGGTTATACAGCGCTCAATCCTACCAGCCTATTAATGCTTGAGTAATTGATTTAGTGCCCACTGCAAGTATTAATATATATATTTATGTGCATTGTATGTGACTTGTGCTAGCTCTACTGTAGTGATATACTGTCTTAAACTTTTTGAATGTCAGTTATCTCTATCCCTGCTGCTCTTTCTTAACTCTCAACTACCAGGTGTGTAGCGGTTAATTATTGATTCACACTTTCTTGTATTTGTGAAGAGGGTCATATTGAATTTCTTGCTATAAATTTTTTGCGTACTACTTGCTGACTATTACTATGTCCTCCAAAGTCAAGGGTAATAAGGAGGCTGCTGACCCTGTGCTGGTTAAATACAGATCCTGTTCAACAGGCTTGCCACCTCAGGATTCTGTGCAGGATGGTCTGTGTGCTAATTGTTATGTACCACCTCAACAGTCCACTTCGCCAGCCGCAGTCCAGGAGCCACCTTGGGTGTCCTCCTTATCCCAGGTTATGATGCAGTTAGTGTACCGCTTATCAGCCCCCATGCTGTCTCCCACCATGGGGTACCCACAGCTGTTACATCCTACTATATCTTTACCCCCTATGCATCCTCCTTGGATGGATGCATTTGTCCACTCAGTTCAGAATATGGTTCAAACCTCAGCCGCCTATCAGCAAATGTTACAGGCAGACAAACCGTTAGTCACCAAAGCACATAGGTGGACTGTATCATCCTCAGTCCACCCAGCTTTTGGATTCTGACGCATCATCTGAGGAGGCAGAAGATGCACATGTTTATCCCCCCGAGTGAGGAGGACAGTCATTCGACAGTGGATGTCCCATCTCTAGTGAGGGTGATCAAGTCGATCCTGAACATAGAGGACGAGGAACCGTCCCCTAAGCCCAGACCCCGGTGTTTAAACGCCAAAAGGTGGTTAAGGCTGAATTCCCTCAATAGGACCAGCTCACTGAGCTAATGAGGGAGGCATGGAGTACTCCTGGTAAACTGTTCCAGATTCCAAACTAGCATCTTTTTTTCAGGGTCCATAGGGATCCACAGGGATACCATGGGGATATTCTGGTTGGAAGGCCAGGCACCAAACAGTTAAAGCTTTGACTCTTAGAATGCCCTGGGTCAACCTCCATATATACCCCGCCCCTAGCCATAGGACTTCAGGTTTGTTCGTTTGGTGTGGCAGGACTCAGACGCACCTTTTGTACAGGGGACTGCTTAGGCAGTTCTAAGCTTTCATTTTATGATTTATTTTACTTTGTTTTCTTGAGTTGGCAGTACTAAGCGTCTGTATTAAGATGCACGGGCTGCGACCCAATCTACCTCTCAGAAATTGTGCTGGTGATTTCGGTGGGCAGGTCGTGGCTGGGCTTAGCTAGCAGCAATGCTGCAACCTGGACTGCACCGGATGCTTGGGGATGTCAGGTAAGGCGATTACTCGCTTGCGGGGAATCGCGCACGGCAGTCCTTGCTTCTGGTGTAGAGGCGCACCAGAAGCAGATGCTGTCCACGGAGTGCACCTGGTAGCCGTTGGTCTCAGCCGAGGGTCTGGGTAAGTCTCCCTGTATACCTCTCCTTTGGTTAAGTTATACGGTATATCCTACTATTACTTTGCGTTGCTGTAGTTGATTTTGAGCCCATTGTAATTATATTACATATGCATTGTATGTGACTGTTGCTAGCTGCTGACCGACTATGATTTCTTTCTATCTGTCAATTATAATTGTGACTTCTTTCTGAGTGCTACACATTCATTTAGAATTTGTGAAGGCTGTCACATTACTTTCGATTGTTGCCTTTACTTTAAACATGTCTAAAGATAAAGGGGAGCAGGAGGGGGAGCTTCTGTGTGTGTTTCATGTACAGCATGTGTGTCCTCACAGGACATAAAGGAGGGTTTGTGTGCTGTCTGTTTTAAAGAGCCACCTTACCAGTCTGGTTTACCTGTTGTTGGACAAGAGCCATCTTGGGTTGCTTCTTTGTCACAGGTTATGATGCAGGTGGTGGATCGTTTGGCTACTCCAACGATGCCTCCTTGGATGGGGTGTCCACATATTTTCACCTCATGAGCATTCCTCTATTAAGGATGTCGATAGCCATTTTAGTCAGAATATGGCGCCAGTTAATGTTGATAGTAGACCGGGAGTGAATAAAGCACCTAAACGTAAGTTGTCTTTATTTCAGTCTGTTCAACATATGGATTCAGACGCATCCTCGGAGGAGTCTGATGATGCACCGGATTCCTCTCCAGGATCTACTTCCTTTAGAGAAGGATCATCATCTACTGTGGATGTTACTACTTTGGTGAGGGCGGTTAGATCAGTCCTAGATATTCAGGATGATCAACCGATTCATAGTAAGAAGCCTCAAATGTTTAGTCACCGCCGAAAGGTGGCCAAAACTGTATTTCCTGAGTCTGAACAGCTCATTGAGCTTATTGAGGAGGCATGGGGAAACACTGATAAGCGATTTTATGTTGATCAGAGAATAAAATCATTGTACCCATTCCCACCTTCGGTATGCGCTAAGTGGGAGGTACCTCCTACTGTGGATGCTCATGTAATGCATCTGATCAAAAAGGCTACATTGCCTGTTCCATCAGCTGATAAAAAGATTGAAGCTTGTCTTAAGGCGATTTTTTTTCATCATCTGCAGCAGTTACCCGTCCGGCTATAGCCGGTGCCTGGGTAGCTAAAGCAGTTGAATGGATTGGGGCATTGCCAAAAGCTACCAGAGAACAGATGATTATCTCCCATATACAGGAAGCAGCTTCCGATCTGGGAGGAGCTGCCGTGGATGCTGGAATCTTAGCTTCTAAGGCATCAGCAGCATCCATAGTTGCACGTAGAGCCCTGTGGTTAAGGTCTTGGAGAGCTGATACAGCATCAAAAAGGGCGCTGGAAGTCTTACCTTTTCATGGAAAGGTCCTCTTTGGAGCCAAGCTGGATAGCATAATCTCTACTCTGGCGGCGTCAAAGTCAGCAGGTCTACCTCTACATCATACAGTAGAACTAAGCAAGTCTCTTTTGAGTCTTTTCGTCCTCAGTGGAAAACCAAAAGACAGACTTCTTCCAAGCCGAATAGTTTTCGTAAGTCAAAACGTCAAACTAATGGGTCTGGCCAGACAAGACGTCCAGCTTCTAGGCCAGACAATAAGCCCTCGGCCTGATGGAGCGGGCCTCCTCCTGGGGGTTCCCAGGGTGGGGGGCCGACTTCTTCAGTTTGCGGATTGTTGGCATCAAACAACTACAGATGCCTGGGTTTGAGAAGTGGTCTCTCAGGGGTATGCCCTCACTTTCAGGAGACACCCCCACCAGAGGTTTTTTGCCACAAAGCCTCCATTGGATGTGAGCAGGGCCTTGGCTTTTCAGGAAGCAATTCACTCCCTGCGGCAGGCAGGGGTGATAGCTCGGTCCCTATTTCTCAACCCCTTCCCTGTTATTCAAATCTATTTCTGGTCCAGAAACCAAATGGGGCATATCGCCCTATATTGAATCTAAAAACCGTCAATAGTTTTATCCATGCTCCCAAATTTCGCATGGAAACTCTCCGGTCAATTATTTTGGCTATGGAACCGGGAGATTACATGGTGTCCCTGGATATTCAGGATGCATATCTGCAAGTTCCAATTATCCCATCCCACCAGCAATTTTTAAGGTTTGCTGTCCTTCAGCAACATTTCCAATTTCAGGCTCCACCCTTTGGCCTTTCTACGGTTCCCCGGGTATTTACCACAATAATGGCGGTCATGACGGGAGTCAGAATACTGCCATATCTGGACGGCCTTCTGATATTGGCACAGACTCCAGTGGTGGTGCAACAACATCTTCAGCTGACCATAGCCTGCCTCCAAAGGCACAGTTTGATCATCAATTGGAAGAAATCATCACTTTCTCCAACACAGCAGATGATTCAGGCACAAAAGGTGTTTCTGCCAGAGGACAAGATTGTGGCATTGTCAATGCGGATACACAAGCTGATATGCAGGCAAAGATTATCTATTCTGTCAGCAATGCAGATTTGGGATCAATGGTATCGACCTTCGACATGGTGGGCTATGCTCGGTTCCATTCCTGGCTTCTGCAAAGGTTGATTCTCTCCAGGTGGAACAGACAGTATCATTCAATACGGTCCCAGATGATCTTTCTCACCTCAAAGGTTTGTCACTCACTCTTGTGGTGGCTAAAAAAGGAGCACCTAAACAAAGGGCGTTGATGCTGGATTCCAAATTGGGTGCTCCTCACCACGGACGCCAGTCTTCGCAGATGGGGGGCAGTGACAGGTCATCACACCTTTCAGGGAAGATGGACAGATCAAGAAAGTCATCTGCCAATAAAGATTCTGGGCAGGCCTGTCCAGATCCGGTTCAACAACGCGACTACAGTGGCCTTCCTCAATCATCAGGGAAGAACAAGAAGTTACACAGCCATGAAAGCAGTGACAAAGGTTCTGATTTGGGCAGAACGTCATCTTCGGCCATCTCAGCAATTTTAATTCCGGGAATACTCAATTGGGAAGCAGACTTCGTAAGTCGCCAGGGCATACATGCCAGAGAGTAGTCTCTCCATCTGCGAGTGTTTCAGCTCCTGGTAAACAAATGGGGTCTACCAGAGAGAGATCTCATGGCGTCACGTCACAACCACAAGGTCCCCAGGTAAGGGTCCACGTCCAGAGACCCATCAGCAGCCTTCGTGGACGCACTGGCAGTAAGATGGGACTTCAAGCTGGCGTATCTCTTTCCTCCGATTTCTGTCCTTGCAAGAGTTGTCAGGAAATTCAAGCAGAAAGGTGGAACAGTAATACTGGTGGCTCCAGCTTGGCGCAGGCATCATTGGTTCACCGACATACAGAATCTGTCAGTAGACAGTCCGTATCCTCTTCCTCTGTGGCAGGATCTGCTAACTCAATGTCCCTGCCAACATCCGGACTTGGCCCGTCTAGCTTTGACGGCGTGGCTCTTGAAATTTCCATCCTAAACACAAAGGGGTTTTCCAGTTCGGTTATTCAGACAATGCTTAGGGCAAGGAAGCCTGCTTCTGCCCGCATCTAGTACAGGGTTTGGCATTCCTTTGGTCAATGGTGTTTTCATAAGGAATATGATCGTAGATTGCAGAAAAGCCCAAATCCTGAAAATTCTGAACGACAGGATTAGACATTTGGTCTCCGCCTGGCTACTTTAAGAGTGCAGTCTGGTTCCAGATGAAGATTGCTTCATTACCAGATGTTAGAATTTTTTCCCAAGGAGTTCTGCGGGTTCAGCCTCTTTTTGTTCCACCGGTAGCACCATGGGATTTGTCTTTGGTTCTTAAGGGGATACAGGCATCCCCATTTGAACCTTTAGACTCTGTAGATTTGAAGTGGTTGACAGCAAAGACCATTTTTCTTCTTGCTATCTCATCTGCTTGCAGAGTCTCTGATTTGGCAGCACTCTTGTCACTCCCCATTTTTGATTTTTCACCAGGATAAAGCTGTTCTTCGTACAAGGGAGGATTACCTTCCTAAGGTAGTGTCCCGTTTTCATGTGAATTAAGAAATTGTTGTTCCAGCTTTTCAGGCTCCAGGCTTTTCTGTAGGTGAAGCCTCCCTGGATGTAGTTCTTGCTCTCTGCATTTATGTGGAGCATACGAATTGTGTTAGAAAAATCAGATTCTCTATTTGTATTATATGGTTTTCACAAATGGGGATGGCCAGCTAGTAAACAGACTCTGGCGAGATGGCTACGCATGACTATCTCTCAGGTGTACACACAGGCTGATCTTCCTGTCACAAGCACGGTGACACCGTATTCTACTCGGTCTGTAGGGCCATTGTGGGCATTCAGTCATGGTGCCTCTGCTGAACAATTATGCAAGGCTGCCACGTGGTCTTCTGTCCACACTATTCTTAGGTATTATGCCTTTGATACTTTTGCCTCTCATGATGCTTCCTTTGGGCGACAAGTTCTCCTTTCTGCTCAGGAGTGTCCCCCACCCTAGGGAAACTGCTTCAGGACGTCCCCATGGTATCCTTGTTGACCCCGAAGAAGAAATATAGAGTTATGGTAGACTTACCTAGATAACTCTTTTTCTTCGAGGTCCACAGGGCACCCACACTGACTCACCTGGCTTCATTGGGTGTTTTTCTTTCGGTCACAGATTCCCTCATCTTGTTTAAGAGTGTTTCTGGTGTACGATTGTTCTTCCTTCTCCTGCCTTTAGGCTTGCTAACTAAACTGAAGTCCTATGGCTAGGGGCGGGTATATATGGAGGAGGACCCGGGGCATTCTGGGAGTCAAAGCTTTAACTATTTGGTGCCTGGTCTTCCAACCATAATATCCCCATGGTATCCCTGTGGACCCTATGGACCTCGAAGAAAAGGAGTTATCTAGGGAAGTCTACTGTAACTCTATATTTTTGCCCTCTCCCACCTGGCATGTGTACTAAGTGGGAAGCCCCCCCCTACTGTTTATTCTCACATGATATGCTTAGTCAGAAGCTCTACTCTGCCTATACCGTCCACATCCTCCCTTAAAGACACCACAGATAGAAAACTGGAAACTTGTCTCGTGTCCATTTTCTCAATTTCTAGCACTATTACTCAGCTGTCTATGGCCGCAAGGATGGAAGGATGCACTTGAAGACAGCCTGCCATCAGACACTACCAGGGAGCAACTGGCCTACATCTCCCATATCTGGGAAGCGGTCTCTTATTTGGGAAGCTGTATTGGATACTGGACTCCTTGCTTCTAAGGCATCTGCGACCTCGGTAGTTGCTCGCTGGGACCTTTGGCTACGATCCTTGAAAGCGGACACGAATTCCATGAAGGCCCTCGAATCCTTACCTTTCTCTAGAAACTTACTGTTCGGCGCAGAGCTGGACAAAATTGTGGCTACCGTGGCAGATTCAAAATCTGCCTTTCTGCCATCAGCAGCTGCCCCTAAGCCTAGGCCGTTCTCCTTTTGGTCCTTTCTCCCCCACGGTAAGGCAAAAGGATAGTCCTTTCCCAGGCAGCCTAGTTCTCACAAGATCGCCAATCCGGGATCAAAGTAGCCTTGGTCTGCCAGACGTCCAGCTTCCAAGTCTGCCAACAAACACTCCGCCTTATGGGTCGGCCTCCTCCTGGGGGATCCCAGGATGGGAGGTCAAATTCTTTGGTTTGCCGATTCCGGGCGTCAAACAACAATAGACGCCTGGGTCCAAGAAGTGGTCTCTCAGGGGTACACCCTCCCCAGCAATTTTTTTGTACAGGTCCCCCTTCAAGACCCTGGCCCTCCAGGAAGCAATTCACTCCCTGCTGTGATTAATATCGGTTTCTTTGGCTCAGCAAGGAACGGATTTTTATTCCACTCTTCTTTTTTTTTGGTTCAGAAGCCCAACGGGTCTTATCGGCCTATTCTGAACCTCAAATCCCTCAACAAATTTAAGAGAGTGCCAAAGTTTTGCATGGTAACTCTACGATCAGTTGTCTTGGCATTGGAGCCTGGGGATTTTATGGCTTCTCTGGACATTCAGGATGCATACCTGCATGTGCCTATTACTTCAACCCACCTATGGTTTGCAGTCCTCCAGCAACATTACCAGTTTCGGGCACTGCCCTTTGGTCTGTCAACGGCCTCTCAGGTCTTTACCAAAACAATGACAATCATGGTGGCCCACCTCAGTCGTCAGGGAGTCAGAATTCTGCCATACATAGACGACCTCTTAATTTTGTCACATTCACCTGCTGTTTTACAACACAATCTCCAGCTGACCATTGCCTGCCTGCAAGCTCATCAATTGGAGAAAGTCCTCCCCCTCTCCCACACAGGGGATGGTACAGCTGGGTGCACTCCTGGATTCTCGAATACAAAGGATCCTTCTGCCAGCAGACAAAATTTCAAAACTGTACTTGCGCAACTTGCTTCACAATCGAAGGGTATCCATTCACTCAGCATTGCAGGTCCTGGGGTGCATGGTATCCACCTTCGATCTGGTGGAGTACGCTCAGTTCCACTCCAAGCCCCTTCAACAACTGATTCTCTCCCAGTGGAACAGGCAGTATCATCTGCTCCGGTCCCAGACAATCCTCCACAGGTCTGGCTTTCCCCTCTCATGGTGGCTGCAGACATCCCATCTGGACAAGGGTCGTCCACTTCTGGATTCCAAATTGGAAGCTTCTCACTACAGATGCCAGCCTTCTTGGATGAGGCATGGTCACCGGTCATCATACCTTTCAGGGACGGTGGACAACCCAGGAAAGTCACCTGCCCATAAACATTCTGGAGCTTTAAGCAGAGTACAGAGCACTCATGCTGGTGCGAGATCTCCTCCGAGGCAGGCCGGTCCAAATCCAGTCCGACAACGCGACTGTGGCAGCCTACCTCAACCATCAGGGAGGCACGCGAAGTCAGGCAGCCATGCGGGAAGAAGCACACATCCTGTTCTGGCGTGACCATCATCTCCTGGCAATCTTGGCAGTGTTAATTCCCGGAGTCCTCAAATGGGAAGCGGACTTCGTAAGCCGTCTGGATGCATATGCCGGAGAATGGGCTCTCCTCCTGGCTGTCTTTCAACTCCTGGTGGACAAATGGGGCCTACCTGATGTAGGCCTCACAACACAACCACAAGGTCCCCTGTTACGGGTCCAGGACCAGAGACCCCTCAGCCGCCTTCGTGGACGGTCTGGCAATGCGGTGGGACTTCAATCTCGCATACCACTTTCCTCCGATCTCCCTCCTCCCGAGGATTCTACGAAAAGTCAAGCAAGAAGGTGGCATGATGATACTGATCGCTCCAGCCTTTTCCATTGGCTCTCCAGAGACACTCGTTTTCCACTTCTTCCCTTGCCGGATCTATTAGCGCAGGGCCCTTGCCTGCACCCAGGCCTACCTGGTCTGTTTTTGACGGCGTGGCTCTTGAGTCATCCCTCTTCAAGCCAAGGGTTTCTCTTGCTCTGTAGTCCAGACAATGCTCAGGCACGTAAGCCTTCCTCAGCCCGCATCTATTAGAGTTTGGCACTCTTAATTTCAATTGTGCTCCCCCAGAGGCTATGACCCTACTGTTTTTAGGGTTTCCTGGGTGTTTACCTTTCTCCCGGCTGGGTTAGAACTTGGCCTTTGCCTGGCCTCCCTTAGAGTTCAGGTTTCTGCACTGGTTCCAGCAAAGGATCGCTCACCTGCCTGATGTTAGAACTTTCCTTCAGGGTGTTAACCTCCTTTTGTCCCTCCGGTGGCCCCATGTGGGATTTCTCCTTTGTTCTCCGGACTTTACAGGCTCCTCCGTTTGAACCTCTAGACTCAGTAGACCTCAAGTGGCTGACGGCAAAGGCGCTTTTCCTCCTTGCTATCTCCTCTGCCCAAAGGGTATTTGACTTAGCAGCGCTCTCCTGTTATGGTAGACTTGCCTTTGTTAACTTTTTTTTTTCTTCGGAAGTCCATAGGATCCACAGGGCACCCACCCTGACGCACCTGGCTTCATTGGTCATTTTCCTGTTGGTCACTGATTCCCTCAACTTCTGTGAGAGTGTTTCTCGTGTATACTGTTCTTCCTTCTCATCTTTCCTGCTCCTTCCTTGAGCTTGTTCACAAAACTGTCTGCCTTTAGCTGGGGTATATGTGGGGGAGGACCAGTGCATTCTGGGAGATAAAGCTTTTGAATGTTTGGTGCCCTGTTAGCTCCAACCACCTACACCCCATGGTTATCCCTGTGGATCCTATGGACCTCGAAGAAGAAGTTAACAAAAGGTAAGTCTACCATAACTCTTATTTTTATATTCAAAGTGAGATGATTAATATCTGCTTTAGAAAATGCAATCCTTTTACTTCCTGGTTCAGACCCAGTATCCTTACTATGCATGCATGGTCACTGCACCAAGCATGTGCTAACAGCCGATAGCGTAATATATATTTGTAGCCTAGAGGTGGAATTATGAAGAAATCTGTAGAGTGGATGCCGGTGTTGCGGCATTGGTGGGGGTAGAAGTATCCTCTATGGCCACGGGTAGCAAGGCTCTCTATTCCCAGGAGTACCAGTTACCTGACCAAAGGGCCGCGACCTGCCAGCTGGGTGCAGCTAAACCCATATCCCGCTTGGAAGGGTCACTGGAGAACACCTCCTGGCTGGTTAGACTCCATACCTTTGGTCAGGTCTTGTCAATGGACTGGTACTCGTGGATGAGGAGACCATGTGTACAGGCTCCACGTCTCAGACTTCCTCTAGCCCTGAACCTCAGCTTGCACCCCTCAGTAGGGGATTCCATACAGCCGGTCGTGACAGTCAGGTTTTTAGGAAATCCATGCCTGAGCACAGCTGGTTTAATTAGTACCTCAGTCAATTTGATTTAACAATCTGTGCCCTAGCATGGATATCCTTAAAACCTGGACTGTTTGGATGCCTTGAGGAGAGTTTGGGAACCACTGCCATATACCAATGTTACAATACTTTTATACTTGTATACACACACAATAGTGAATTGCACGTTTTTTGCATATTTCAAGTATGCTAAACTTACCTTTGGTTTGTCTTTGTGACTGTTTGCGGCTTGACAATTTACTTGCATTACATGGCAGGGATTTTTCAGCTAAAGAAGTTTTCTGGAAACAAATGGGGAAGTTTAATATAATGTATAACATAAAAAACTGACCAAGTGCCCACCCATAAACTTCTTCTGTATGAAGTACAAAACTCACCTGCTTTATCATATCCTTTTTGACTTGCACGGTTGGAAAAGGTTGTCCATCATGAAAGTTAGTCAGAATTAAAGAAATAACTGAAAGTGTCTTTCCCTAAAATTGTATAAAACAAAAACATTATAATATATATTACATACACATTGTATAAACAATTTGAAAAATATAGTGGATAAAAACAGTGAGATGTAAAAGTTTACAAAAGGAGCTTTGGGCTAACATTGGAAACAACGACAGTAATTTAACTATAATTATACTCACCAGAACTCTTCAGGTGCACATGACAGAAATAAATATTCAACCTTTGTGCCCCTTCAGGTACAGATACCTCTCTGCTCTTCCTTTTTCTGAATCTACTCTATCCTTTTCACACACATGGCGGCAACCAATTTGATGCCACCTCATGCATACTGCCGTCAACCTAGAGGATATGTAATCAGCTGCGATACAGTGTCCTACTGGATGATATTTTTTTTGTGTGTGTGTGTATGTGTGTGTGTGTGTGTGTGTGTTGGTAATAGCAGCAGTGTTTTAGGGTCTTAGTTGGACCACAAGGTACAGTTATCTTTTTCAAATTTGGGGTGAGGAAGGGGAAAAGGAACATTGTTGACCAAAAATGATGGTCAATCAGCAAGAGAGGAGATGGGGAACAAGGGGGTAGGAGGTAAAGTTGACCCAAAAATTACAAATAAAATACAGTTGCAATATTTCACTTTAGGCTCTAAAAAAACACACCAAAAAGAAATCGAACAGTTGTACAGAACTCAAGAATACATACCAGACCCATATCATCTGCTAGAATGCCTCCTCTTATGGTCTCTGGCTTCTCTTTCTCTGCAAAGTTTGTCAGTGTGTTGTAGTAAAGGTTACTCCTCTCTTCCCAAAATGGTGGCAGTTCCTCACCGTTCTCACGTGAAACCATCCACGCCAGTGCCTGCTTCTGATGAAGAAGCAACAGGGTTCCCACAGCCTACAAAGATTAAGTGGCAAGGAATTGAACTACAGAGACACATGAATAAATGAAGTAATTGTTTACATTTTCTGGACTCTTCTATGCAGGCTTCCTCCAGCCAAGCTGTAATGGGCAGAGGAAGCCACTTCTGCATGGAGCACTATACTCTGTCAGCCTGGATCAGTTTCTAGTTGAGCTGACTGACTACACTATGCTCGCTGTGAGCTAGATTCCTGCACTTTAAACCGCTTTCTCTTTCATCCCATCTGGGGGACACTGCTACCTTGGGGTATAGAGGGTGCCATTGGAGAAATCTTCACACTTAACTTGTCTGACACAAAACTCCTCCCCTCTATATCCCAACCATCTAAAATAGGCAGTAACTCCTCAGTTTTAAATTTGTACCCAGCTAGGTCACATTTTTTTATTTTGTATAAAACTTGCTCATACTTTGATCACGTCTGACAGCAGCACTTGTTAACAGGGCTCTCTACTTTGTGTGTCTCGGTCAATTTCTGGAGCCTAAGGCACAAATCAGGTACCACTGCTATCCGAGCTCATCAATGGCCTGGGGACCATGGTTGTTATTACGATGGCCCGTCTCTCCAACAAGATTGTCACGTTGCACCTTGTGCTTCATCCCGGTTACAGAGTCCTCTGGTCTCTGGGGAAGCATTCCAGGGAGACACCTGTTAAGAACTGCAGTCTCCATGTTGGCCATAAAGTTCAGGTGTACCTGCTAGGCCCCATGTTATTGTGCCAGACTTTGTAAGAGGCAGCGCTTCCTTTGGGCAAGCTTTTATTACAGAGCACAGCTGAAGCAGCTGTGGTGCTCTTCACACCGTAGCTATTCAATTAGCGGAGATTGAGCTGCAAGGTAAAGTCTGTGGAAAAAACATCAAATCGGGCTCATTCCTACTTGTTTGGGGCCTCCTGTACGGCGCAGCTATCAGTGGAGCAGCTATCTGGTACACCATTCAAACTTTCACTAAGTACTTTAGGTTCAATGTATTTGGTGACACAGAAGACAGCAATGGCGCAAAGCTCTGCATACTGTTGATGCTAAACGACCCTCCCCTTTGTGACTACATGGAGAAATTCCCAAGTTGGCAGTGTTCCCCAGACAGTATGAAGAGAAGATAGGATTGGCGAGTACCAAATCCATTTCTCTGAATCCATCTGGGGAACACTGCGTTCCCATCCTTCTGTTATGTGTTGGTTTTCTCTTCTAGTTGAACATGATTTTCTTCTCTCTGCTGGGCTTGTTTAGTTTTCAACTGAGGAGTTATTGGCGGTTTCAAGTTAAGTTTGAAAATGTGCCTACTTCTCCAATGGCACCCTCTACACCCCAAAGTAGCAGTGTCCCCGAGATGGATTCAGAGTCACCGATTTAACAGCGAGTAACGATAATCCTATTTTCCTGCAGTGCAGGCTGGAGGAGACAGCATAGCGTGCTGCATAAAATGCGCTCTCAAATAAAAAGGGATCTAGTGACAGATCCACTTTAAATGATGTAACATGCAGTAAAGTGACAGTACATGGACAATTTACACACGATATAAAGCCAGCAAATCTTACCTGTGCAGGTTCTAACTCTCGTGTTTTGTCATCCTCTTTAAGATCTTCAAATAATTTATCAAATTCAGTCTTCAACTAATAAATTAGCACATAAGGAGAGAATAGAAAAATATTCACACGTTTGAGTGATTGGAAAGCCACCATGTAAAATGCTACTTTAGTAACATTAAAGGAGCATTGCAGAATAAAATATTCATATGTATTTGTAGACCAGGCTTCACCTGATCAGTCAGGTTCTGTTGGTACATATGGTTCATCAGCTTTTGAGCCACGGCTGCACAAGACTGCTCTAATGTTAAAGCAATCTTCCACCTTGAGATAAGAATTCATTTTTCAGTCAACTATTAGAAGTTATACTACATGCCAAAAGTTTCCTTAGATGGGATTCAGCAGGGAAAAAACCCAGATTGCCAGGAGTGAGACTTTGTTGGACTTTTCTTGCTCCTGTCAACCTGGTCTTTTATCAGTTAGAAAGTGTTTTGTGCACTGCCAACATGCTACCAGCAGAAGCGTGTAGGAGACAAAAGAACAACATTAGCTACATGCAGAGTATCTGGGCTCCTGTTAAGAAACATGAACACCTGAACCAGGTAAATAAACCTTTGGTATATACAATCTGATATTCCACACAAAAATAAAATTTTCAGTTTTGTGTGGAATTCTTCTTTAGAGGTATTCTCAATGTGTAAATAAAAACTTCAGAACAATTTATTGAAACAATGTTTAATGCATAAAAAATATTTGCCTGTAGTAATCATGTGACTCCCCAGCAGTTCATTAATTACCATACTGTACTATACTTTGATAGCACAACACAGCAACTTATACCCCTTTTACACCAAAATCCCCGGGTCTGACCCGGGATTTGGAACACGTTTCCAACCCGGATCAATCCCCTTTTACACTGCGGCTCTGACCCAGGCTATCCCCGAGCCGGCACCATTCACACCTGACCCGGGTCAGCACTGACCCGGCTGCCCGGCGAAGGTGACCAGCGCTTTTTCCCTTCCCTCCCCTCTCCGGCAACCTACTTACCTTATCCTGCAGCGGTCCGGAGGCAGGGAGAGCAGGTGGGATGCTCTACTTCGTGCCGCTCGGGCAGGCGCTGCTTGCAGTGGCCGCTTGGAGATGATGTCATCTCCAAGCACAACTGAAGCCAGCCAATCAGGCGGCATGCAGCGCGACCCGGGTCATCGTGAGCCGAGCGGTTTACATTGCAGGGTGACACGGGAACAACCCGCGCTCAACCCTGCAATGGAGCAGGGTCGGATCCCCGGGTCTCTGGACCCGGGTTGATCTGTTCATACAGACTAAATTTCCGGGATTATGCGCGCTCACATGCATCAACCCGGGATATTTCAGTCGGTGTAAAAGGGGTATTACGGAGTTCAACAATCACCTGGGAAGAACCTGTCAGCATTTGGATGGGACGCTAATGGCACATTCTAATGCCAGGTACACACTGGACGTTGTGTGTACCCGGCCGACGCACAATGTGATGAACAACATATTGTGTGGTCGTTTGATACCGCACGATACTTGCCTACATGGACGATATGCCGGCACAAGCCGTCAGATCTGGCAACATGTCGTCTAGTGTGTACTCAGCTTAAAACATTTTTATATAAATGAGAGGCATATTATCGGATGACAAAAACCATGTCAAACAAGTAATGCAGTATAAAACAGACCCCACAAAAGTGAATATATAAATAAAAAAATGTACATATAATGTACTGTTTTTATAACCTAGGAGGAGATGTATGAAGATGTTGCTAACATATGTTAAATGCATGGCCCTCCCTATTGTCCCTAAACGCTCGTAGAGCTCTCTCATGTCTTCACTCTTTTATTATGAATGCTCACCATTCATCTAACCTTCCAAGTCTTAAACAAAGAGAGATGTGTAGCTTGGCCCAATGTGTGATGAATACTCGTCTCTGGTCCTTGGTAGTCCAACAGAGTCCAAGGCAGCTATTAGATTCCAGCAAATTCAATTATTTCTACTACATAGGATGTAGCTCACCCCTGTACGTCTCCTTTAATTTGGGGGGCGTGCTGATATTTGTCCTAAATGTGGGTGTTCTCAAGGGACCCTTTGGCATCTTCTTTGGTCCTGTCCAAAGGTGCACAGTTTCTGGGAGTGATTGCATCATCAAATATACCCCAATCTGCTTTTACTCCAGCAATTTGTACTCTTGGTACTTTGGCCGAGGATGTTTTTCATAGGTACACTAGACAATACATTCTTAATTTATGTACCTTGGCCAAAGTATGTATAGCTATTACAGGTCCTGAGTTTCAAACGTGGGTTGCTCTAGTTAATACCACAATATCTCATCAGCAGTATTTATATACTACTCGTAAAGCCGAATCTAAGTTTGACCGAGTTTGGCATAGATGGTTACAATCTACATAGGCTAAGCTGCCATCGGATCAGCATACTTGACCTAGAATCTAAATTTTGTGTTATGTTTATTGATTGGGAGTCAGACTATGGTTGGCTCTTGCTCAATGTTGTTTATATATGGTTATGTAATGCATATTGGGAATGGCGGTTTCTACATTATGGTGACCTAACATTTAAGTGTTAATGCTCTAGTGTAAAATATATTGTATTGTAAAATAGATTGTATATTCTGTACTGGATTATATTGATACTATTCTGTACTGAGTATATTATTCTCTTTTTTCATATACTTATATGTTTATTTTTGTTGTAAATGTTTTTCTTTTTTTCTGCTATGGTCTGCAGTTTGCGAATATGTTATTTATATTAGGTGTTCTATATTCGCTGGACGGCTATGCTTTACGATTTTGATGTTTGATAATTATTGTGAGTTTTTTGTTGTTAGTTTTATTATTCTATTGTATTGTTCAATTGAAAAATATTTTCAATAAAAAATACTTAATATTAATGTAAAAAAAAAAAAAAAAAAATGCATGGTCCTCTTTCACCCATTATCGAGGTGAAGAAGGGCCAATATCCAACTGCATGTATGAATCAATCATTTGCCAAAGAGGGAGAGTGGTAGCTCACCTCTCTGGCGAATTGCACTCTCCCGCTTTCTGCATCGGATGGATGGATTTACGACTGTTTGGGAAAATAAAAAAAAAAACGTTCTTTTTTGTATGCACAATCCCTGATTGTCAGAATAGACAGCCAGGAACAGTGCTATGCGAGAACGGCAACAACAGCTGCAGTTGTCAGAATATTCAGTGCCACTGACCGTTCATAACTTCCGACTACTCATCTGCGCTCTACTAGGTAGAGCAGCGCCTATAATGCATTGAAGCACCTAACACCCCTTCATACATCTCCCCCTGAGTATCTTTCCTCATTCATAAGCACAACTATTTCCAAAACAAAAAAGGATTCACAATCCCCCAAGGGTTTAAGAAAGATCTTAGGCTTTATCTCTACAGCAGTTCTGGTCACATAGAAATTAGCAAAACCCTTTTCCCACCGCCACAAAAACATGGGTTATTGCCATGTCAACCAGTGTCACGGCTCAGTGGAAAAGGCTCCTAAGAAACAAATCCCGGGTTGGCTGATCCGGCATGTCTTCCCGGGTCTCGAGCACAGTTTTATGCGGGTAAGACCTGAGTAAGGCTCAGTGGAAATCTGACCCGGGTCCCGTTCACAGCATAAGGAGAGCTGCATTTCTGGGCGCTTTGAGATTATGTAAGCTCCAAACGCAGAGGTAAGCCTCAGTAATATCCTGGGTCCAGCCTGCGGTGTAAACAGGGTTCAAGCTGCTGTAACATGGCTTGAAACACGTGTTCAGTGTACCGAGCTGGACCCGGGATTTTGGTAGAAAAGAGGTTTAGAATAAACGAACTGTAACAGTAAGGGACAAATTGAAATTTCTTTTACTCTTAACTTTTGATTTGCTCCTCTTATCTTTAATGTAACATTCCGATGAGCGGCGCACACACAAACAGTATGTGTATCACTTCTACCTTCTAATAACACAGTACATTATAGACACTTATTTTAATGTTGCATCAAAACAGTTCTAAAAATATAAGATAACCATTTCAAATTTAAAGTTGAAATATCAATGGTTAATACTAAAACATCAAGAAATGAACAGAAGAATTTGTAAAAATGTAAGTCATGTTTGGTCTGAGCATTGCTTTTCATATTTGTATATCCATGACCTTAACTCCATCACACCTAGTTCTGTGGTATATCAAATTAAAGCCCATTAGATTCTGAACAATAGATTTATTATTATTGAAGTCAGCTTTGATGGATGTGAAGTGAAATCAACTTTGTGAAACCTACAATAATATTATAATTGAAAACTGCTATCAGTTGATGTGAAATAATCCATAGAGCACCTAAATGGCTTGTCCACTTTGCACATCACAGTGTTCTGCCTGCACTTATAAGTACGCTCGGCTTGCTACTCATCATCATGACGAACGTGCACAAGCCTAAGCTTGGTACAAATGACACATCTGTTTCCAGGTGTATTTACGAAAAACTCTGCCTAGCTGCATCGGCATACCCTCACTGGACTTTGCCTAAGTGTCAATGCACTGTTACAGCGCCTCTTCAGTTACAAGTGAAAATTGCGCTTGAAATGTGTACGACTGTGCATCACCCGCAATTGTATACGCTAGGTTCAGGAGCATGCACAGTGTAGTGATCATTCTAGCAGGGTGTCAATCAAGTAGCAGAGCACATTAGCACTCGCCAAAGGCGAAAAGGGGGTGTGACTAGGGGGCGTGCCCAGCACTCTCGGAGATGCTGGGCTGTCCCCAAGCTCATCCCACAAGGTGAATAGATGCTGTGCATGTGCGCGTGCACACACCATCTACTCACCCTCAGCTGACTGCTACTTACAACTTTGACCCCCCACGGGACATTGCGGCCGGCAAGATGGGGACAGGGAAAGACGTAGCACTGGGGGTCAGGCTGTAATCGGTGGGACACCTCCATAAAGGCAGGACACATTTTAGCTTTTTGAAATCAGGCAGGGCACAGGTAACAGTGTAAAAACTTGCAAGGTCGGATCTGCAAGCAGGTGTACATTTAACTCAGCATCAGGTGCCAAGTATCTAGCACTTGAGCCCTTTGCATTTGAAATAGCAGATCAAGATCCTCCTATATGTCCACTGCATTTGAAACAGACCAAGTTATTAAAATTCAACAATTATTTTCAAAACCGACGAAGCAGATGTGCTGGTCCGCTATATCCATAACGGAAAAGGTATAAAAATCTCTCATCCTGGCGTCTTCAAACCAAGACATCCACTTGAAAAATGTCTGCTGCTGAAAGGTCACATTAATTTCTACCATCTGATGATGAACAGTTTAGTCATAGGGCCAAGCAGTGGCGGGCTGGGCCGGGGGGCAGGGTGCCATCTGACCCCCGGGCTGTTACAATTGTGCAGCACTAGGGCCGCCACTGTGCTCTATGCATATACCAGTGACAGTCGGGGAGGTTCTTGTTCCTGCCTCCCGGCTCTCACTGTCAGGCTGCAGCAGTGCAACTACATCGAGAAGGGGCCAGCAGACACAGTCACTGGAGAAACTACAGGGTGGTCCCCCGGAAGTATGTGCTGACCACTTATGTGTCAGCACATACACTTACTGTAATAGCTCTGAATCTGTCGGAAAAAGGGAGGCACGGGGGTGGCGGGGCCTTAGGGGACCACCTGCTGAGCCTGAAACATTGAGAGATCAGTGCTTTTAGACAGGGGGGCGTGGTGTGGGCGGAGCGTGACACGCTCCTCCTGCTACACCCACACCACACCCCCAGTCTGGAGGCACTTATGATCTCTCAATGTAATGCAGGCTCAACAAGTGATCCCCCCCCCCCCCCCCCCCCCGTGTGTTCTGTGTTAAGGGAGAGGGGGGATTTATGTGTGGATGAAGCACTATGTCAGAATGGCGGGGAGGGAGAGCTGTCCAGAGTGGGTGGGGAGAGTTTGTGTGAGGGTGGATCTGAGTAAGGGGGAAGATCTTTGACGTGGGGGATCAGAGTGAGGGGGATCTGTATGGGTGCAGCGCTGTGCATGTGTGACAAGGTGATCTCAGTGATGGGTGATCCCGATAATTATAATTTCTTATCGCCAATATTGCATGTGTGTGTGTGTGTATATATGGATGGATATAATATGCACCATGCCAAACTCTAACTTGTCTCCGGGTGAATGGGATGAACTTACGCCGCAGGGTGCGGTGGTTGGATTTGTATGACGCAATCGCAGTTTGTCAGTGTGAAGAGGAGCCGGTCAAGAAGCTGAGGACCAGCGACACCAGCCAGATGCTGGTAGGAACGCAGGAACACTGTCAGCAGGACAGCTGGAAGAGAGGCAAGTGTGTTGTTGCTGGCTACTATAGAGGCAGGCTGCACATGTGAGGCCATGGCATTTACTAAGTCCTGACAGTGACAGTTGCACTGTCAGCAGCAGTCATCTCTCTCATGTCTGTGTGTGTCTTCCCTCCCTCCTGGCTCCCTACCCCCGAAATGTGTTACCTGCTAAATTTCTTCCTCTGTGTCAGTGGTTCTCAAACTTGGCCCTCGGGACCCCACACAGGTCACGTTTTCCAGGTCACCCAGCAGGTGCACAGGTGTATTCATAACTCGCTTACACATTTTAAAAGATCCACAAGTTGAACTAATTATTTCAATTGCGATTCTGTGAGGAGACCTGGAAAACATGCACTGTTTGGGGTCCTGAGGACCGAGTTTGAGAACCTTTTAAATAAATGATAATAATAATGATAATAATAACCTGTGCTCCTCAGATCCTAATTTCCTATTTGGAGTTGTGGCCTTTGCCAATTGGGTGCAGCCAAACAGAGGAAGCAGGGTTGAAATAAATGTAGTGTAGGGATATACATGTGCACTGTGTGCCCTTAACTAAACTGAATACTTTAACCACATACGGTCCCTAAAGGAGCAGTTTAAAGAAAAAAAATCTCAATTCAGGAGTGCTTTAATGCACAGGCAGTGTGACTGCATACTGGCCTTATAAGAACAAATGAGAGAGGGGGGGTCAAAGGAATGTGCCTCTCCCCTTACTTTGGCTGTCCTGGTGCTGATGATCCATTTCATCAGCGCCGCTATGTCAACAACACCATAAGTCATTGCCGATGCCCATGTCTTGTTTAGCACACGGACATAATCAGGTGATCTGCAGTGCTTTTTTAACAGAGGAACAACCATAGCAGGTGGGTATGGCTGCCCCCAGTGTAAGCCATGAGCGGAAAGGCATAACACTATTACACTGCTTTCTGGTTTGGGTCCTCGGTGCACGCAGTGCATGCATGGCTGTTGGTCGGTGCATATGTCACTGGGGGCTGACGGAGAGGGATCCAGAGCACCCCTCTCTGGAAGAATTTGCTAAATAGTAGCCCATAGGTTACTATAGGATAATGGGCCTGATTCAGCAAGGAAGACAGTTGCAAAGACGTACGCAATGGGTCGATTGTTGTGTTCTGCGCATGCGTATGCATGAACTAGCAATTGCGATGGAAACTGCATTTGCAGATGCTATGCAGATCCAGAGCAGAGTGATTGACAGGAAGGGGCGTTTGTGGGTGGTGATACGGGGAGGTCGGGCGAACGCAGGAGTGCCACTGCATATAAACGCTGTTACATGGGCGTGCAAAATTACCCACTGCGATAGCTGACGCCTCCTGAGGTCTCATAGCGTGTGCAGTCTGGAGATGGCATTACCCTATCAGACCAAGCTACTAAATGCTTCACAATATGCTGGTAGAAAATCCAAGGCCACTTACTTGTGTTTACCCCCCAGGCTGAAAGTTGCCAGCCAGCCCCTGGGGCCAAGTGTAAGAGAGTATGATTTGGCAAAAGTGGAAGTTTGCGGGTGATTTTGATGCAGAATTTAAAGCAGTTATATTTTTTTTTTATTAAAATGCAACACCAACCTAATTTTACCTTAAAAAGAAAAAAAAATCCTGCTGCACAATGCCCTAAAAATGTGCACTTATGCTACCCTCTTACATTTGGCCTTAAATGCATTTTCCATCTATACACTTATACTAACCAAAAAAATAAATACATTTTAAAAAGTCACAAACTTCAGATAAATGGGAAAATAACATGGGGGGGGGGGGGGGGGGAATCCACATATGCTCAGCTTGGTGCTGGCTGAGCAGGAAGAGATGGCACAAAACCATCAGTCCTTCAGGGACCACCACGGATCTAGTGAACAGACTATAACATGTAAATATAAGTTTGTATGGAGTTATGCCTTACTTTATTAGCTTTAATGGAGAACAAGTGTGAAGTTCCCTCTCAGCCCTGTTCAGAGGAATGTTTTACAGTTAAACTACTAACCTGTTCAGTGGTCATTCGCACAGCTGGGATAACTGGAGCAATGTACCTGGGTCCAGCACTCTGTGAGTTTGAACCAAAGCCAGGAGAGCCTATATCAAAAATGTATTTAAAAAAACAAAACAAAAGTTAAAACAAGTTCTGTAAACCAATGAGGTATCCGGTCAACTAGTTGACACATTCTGAATGTCAACAGTCAGTAGGTCGACATGGTCATTAGGCCGACCACCAATATATAGACATGTTTTTAGGTTAACATGGTTAAATAGTCGACATTCAAAAGCTTGACATTTCACATGTTGACAAAAATGTCGACATGTGGCTTTTTGATGATTGTTAGGGTTAAGCAAAAATAACAAAAAAAATAGACAATTTTGTGCCAACATGTCAAATGTCTACCTTTTGAATATGTTGACCATGTCAACGTAAATATATGTCTACATATTGATGGTGGACCTAATGAACATGTCGACCTTCTGACTGTCAACATTCAGAACCTGTCGATTTTCTGACCAGTCATACCACACCCACCAATATTACAGTGATACATGGACTTTCTCTGGAGTTACATGGCTAGAACTATAAAACAGGTCAAAGTTGATGGCCTGCATTTTTCTACATATTTTAATAAGTTATTATTATATAGATGCTAAGAATGAAGTTTAGTAACTCTGAACTTGAGAAACTTGTGCTGCAGGGAGACCATAGGGCTGAAAATCTTGGTCACAGAGAAGCCCATGGTCCAAAGAGAAATATTCTACCTTAGTTTGCTTGCAAATAGGGTATGAAAGTAATCATGGCCAAGGATTGAGAAAGAGCATGGGACAAATCAAATAGCGAACAAACTTCCCTCACCACAAAGGTAATGTGGAAAGGTGCTAGAGAGCACAAACAGCTTGTGGCATAGGGAAGAAGCCAGGCATATAAGAGTCTGTGATGCCTCTGATGGAGCTTGATTCATGAGCTACATTACACTGTTGACCCTGAAGCAGCACACCTGGAAGAGACATCTGAAATGGTGCAGAGAAAAATTTGCATATGGAAGGAAGGCTAGTCCTGATGCTGCCTGGGATTCCGCACCTCAAAACAACCCGTGCCAGAATAAACCGAAGACAAGCTCTACTAGAGCGTAGCCCTCTAAATAACACTTAGGGCAGGATCTTTGATCCCTGAATGTGGATGCTGAGCACATTCCAGGTTTCAGGTGCTGAGTAATGCTTTTGCCATAAGGAACCTGAAAATGGGAACTGCAGCTGCTGATGCAGAACGTTATCTTGTCACTTGATCCACAGTGCGGGTTTGGGAGGCAGAAGAGAGACATTAGTCCCACATTGGGAGTGGATGGAAGGAGAGGCAGCAACAAATCAACATGAATAAATCAACTGAACATCAGGCAATGACCTGTGACTTGATTCTCTGCTGCTGAGGGTACATACATAATAAAGCTTCACTCTAAGGGCCTGATTCAGCAAGTCTGCAAGCGCATGTACCGGCACGTAGCAAAAATATGCAAATTAATGCAATCGCAGCACTATACCAAAGACGTCCACAGCCTATATAGCCGCCCCACTTCCCATTACATACATCCGCAAGTCAGCAAAAGCATTGGTAACATCAGACCCATACGCATAGTTGTGGTTTAGCTCAACATGCCTCACAACCTGCTATGCTTCCTGTCGCTATGTAGTGCTCTGGCTGTGTATGCTGTCGCTGGGGCTTAATTATGCACGTCCCTGTGACGGCATTCAAACGCACAGGCAAACCTGCATTCCTTTGACTACCCCCTGCACTCCACCACCAAACGGCACTTGCTGTCAATCATTTTGTTCCACTGCGTTCGCATACCCAATCGCATGCGCACTACAATGCATACGCAGAATGCAAACATCGACCGGTTTGTGCATCCGCAGCCTTGCAATCCGTGCTCAATCAGGCCCTAAGTGCCCTGTTACATGTGTGTACCTTCAAACTACCGTCAGTCTGTATCCACTAGATGAATGAAACAAGGTTACTTAGTACTGTGATACCTTGGGGTATATACAGTTCAAGATGTGTTGCTTCCACTCACCACCTTGCCGAGCATTCCCCATGCAGGCGCAGTGAGTGTCCATGTTTCCAATTAGCTGCAGTAATCCACTTTCTGCGTAGATCGAATTGCATAGACCTGCATGCCCGCATTCTCCACCATACTGTGATACCTTGGGGTAATTAGCTCGGTAGATGGGTGTCAGTGGTGCAGTGTTTAGTGCTCGAGTGTGGGTCCAAGCAGCTTTTCCAGGTAAAATAAATGAAATAATGCTTTAATGTCAGCATGATCAGGTAACAAAACAACAAACACCTAGCCACCATCAGGGCACTGACTAACCTTGGGCAGCTACAGATGTGCCCACATAATATGAGATATGGTAAGAACTTACCTTTGTTATCTCTATTTCTACGAAGTCCATAGGGTTCCACAGGATACTTTGGGGTATAGGTGTGACGTCAGTCATCGGGCACCATAGAGTTAAGCTTTCAGCCTCCCAGGATGCACTAGGGTCCCCCTCCTATACCCCGCCCCCGAGCCAAGGCACCTCAGTTAGTTACCAAGCCATAGGCCGGAGGAGGAGAAGGAAGAGAGAGAAAGAAGATCTGGATACACACAAGAATGACACTCTCACCAGAGGGAGACGGGAAAACCAGTGAGCAGACCGAAGCCCATCTGCAGCACAGGTGCGACAGGGCGGGAGTCCTGTGGAACCCTATGGACTTCGTAGAAATAGAGATAACAAAGGTAAGTTCTTACCATATCTCATATTTTCTACTTCAGGGTCCATAGGGTATCCACAGGATACCTTGGGGATGTCCCAAAGCAGTATCCTTTAAGGGTGGGGACGCTCCTGTGCTGAAAGGAGAATCCGCCGCCCGAAGGAAGCATCCTGAGAGGCGAAGGTGTCAAACCTGTAATACCTCACGAAGGTATGGACAGAGGACCACGTAGCAGCCTTGCAGATCTGGACTGCAGAGGCACCACGTCGAGCTGCCCACGAAGGACCCACAGACCTAGTGGACTGAGCCTTCAAAGAAGGAGGAACCGGCAGACCTTCATGAAGATAAGCTTCAGAAATAGCCATACGGATCCAGGCTGCCAAAGTTTGCTTTGAAGCAGGCCAACCCTTTTTACGGAAGCCATAGAGCACAAACAAGGCGTCCGACTTCCTAAACGAAGAAGTACGGTCAACATAAGTCCTTAAGGCCCGCACAACATCCAAAGTGGCCTCACCCACTGAAAGACCAGGTGAGTTAAAGGCCGGAACAACTATTTCCTCGTTAACATGAAACTGGGAAACAACTTTGGGAAGAAATTCAGGCCAAGTGCGGAGCACTGCCCTGTTCCCATGAAAAATCAAGAAAGGGGGTCTGCAAGAGAGAGCCCCTAAATCAGAAACACGTCTGGCCGAAGCTATGGCCAGAAGGAAAACAGTCTTAGCTGTTAGCCATTTAAGATCCACTGAGCCCAGTGGTTCAAACGGCGGTCCCTGGAGAGCCCTCAGGACCACAGCCAAATCCCAAGGCGCCACTGGTGGAACAAAGGGCGGCTGAAAGCGGAGAACACCTTGCATAAAGGCCACAGCCAAATCCCAAGGCGCCACTGGTGGAACAAAGGGCGGCTGAAAGCGGAGAACACCTTGCATAAAGGTGGGCACATCCAGGATTGTAGCAATCCTACAGTGAAACCAGACAGACAGGGCCGAAACCTGTACCTTCAAAGAAGCAAGGCGAAGCCCATGATCTAGTCCCGCTTGTAGGAAGGCAAGTAAGTATCCTAGACAGACGAAACTCAAGCGGTGCATAACCTCTCGGTCGACACCATTGGAAGAACGTATGCCACACGCGATGGTATATCCTCGCGGACGCCGGTTTCCGAGCTCACAACATGGTACACACCACAGAGCTGGAAAACCCCCTGGACCTCAACATGGCCGTCTCAACAGCCACGCCGTCAAAGACAGCCGAGTCAGGTCCGGGTGAAGACAAGGACCCTGCGACAGGAGGTCCGGTCGTAGCGGCAACCGCAGAGGACTGTCCACGGACAGACCCTGAAGGTCTGAGAACCAGTGCCGTCTGGGCCACGCGGGAGCTATCAACAGGAGCGTCCCTCCTTCCTGTTTGAATTTCCGGATTAACCGTGGAAGGGAAACCGGAGGAAACAGGTATGCGAACCAGAACGTCCACCGGACGGACAGAGCATCCACCAGAGACGGCTCTTCGTCTCTTGTGCGAGACCCGTACACCGGCAACTTGTTGTTGTGCCGGGACGCCATGAGGTCGATCTCTGGAATAACCCATCTGTCCACCAGTAGTTGAAAAACGTCCGGGTGCAGGGACCATTCCCCCGGATGAACGTCCTGGCGACTTAGAAAGTCCACCTCCCAATTGAGCACTCCCGGGATGAAGACCGCTGATATGGCCGGAAGATTGCGCTCCGCCCATACCAGGATCCGAGACACCTCTACGAGAGCCGCACGACTTCGGGTTCCTCCTTGCCTGTTTATGGAGGCCACGGTGGTAGCGTTGTCCGACTGGACCTGCACCAGACGACCGTGGAAAACCCGATGTGCTTGCTGGAGAGCATTGAAGACTGCACGGAGTTCCAAGATATTTATTGGAAGCTCTGCTTCTGTCGGCGTCCACCTGCCCTGGAACAAGTGTGGACCCGAAACTGCTCCCCAGCCCCGAAGACTGGCGTCCGTTGTCAACAGGACCCAATTTGGTACCCAGAACGAACGTCCCTTGCTGAGATGGGTCGTCTGCAACCACCAGGCAAGGGACAGGCGAACCTCCGGGGTGAGCACTATCGTCTGGGACTTCAGAGACTGAGTCAGCCCGTTCCACTTGGACAGGATCAGGTGCTGCAGAGGTCTGGAGTGAAACTGGGCATATTCCACCATGTCGAACACCGACACCATGGAGCCCAGTAACCTCATCGCCGAGTGTAGAGACACCCGGCGGCTGTGCAGACAACTGCGCACCCTCGACTGTAAAGCAGAGATCTTTTCCTCCGTCACAAAGATCCTTTGCTGTCCCGAGTCCAATAAGGCTCCGAGGTGCAGAATCCGCCGAGACGGGATTAGAGTGGACTTCTGCCAGTTGATTAACCAGCCGTGCCGTTGCAGCAGCGCAATGGTCAGGTCCAAGTGGCGTAGAAGGAGCTCTGGAGATCCTGCCACTAATAACAGGTCATCCAAGTACGGCAACATGCGGACTCCCTGCAGCCGCAGAGAAGCCGCCTTGACCGCCATCACCATGGTGAACACACGCGGTGCTGTCGCCAGGCCAAAAGGTAACGCCCAAAACTGAAAATGGTCGCTGCGGATTGCAAACCTGAGGAACTGTTGATGGCGCAAAAGAATAGGGACATGCAGGTAAGCGTACTGTATGTCCAATGACACCATGTAGTCCCCAGGTTCCAGCGCCAGAATAATGGACCATAGGGTCTCCATCCGAAACTTCGGCACCCGCAAAGACTTGTTGAGAGCTTTGAGGTTGAGAATCGGACGATACGACCCATTGGGTTTCTGCACCAAAAAAATATTTGAATAGAAACCCTGGCCCCTGTGGGAGAATGGAACAGGCACTATAACTCCAGCCTAGAGCATAGTGTGCAAGACCTTCCGCAGCTCCGTGGCCTTGTTCCGGTCTGATGGTAGACCCGTGGTGAAGAATCGAGCCGGGGGTCTGTGCCGGAAAGAGAGGGCGTACCCGTGGGAGACCACCTCGAGAACCCAAGTGTCTGTCGTGGTGACCGACCAACACCGGGCGAACTGCAGCAGGCGGACTCCCACTTTGGGATCCCCCAACGGGAGGCCCGGACCGTCAGGCCGCAGGCTTGTCATCAGGCTTAGGGGCCGGACGTCTGGTACTCCATGCCTGCTTCCGGGGCTTGGCCGATTTTTGGGGGCCAGCCTGTCGGGGAAAAGACTGTGGTTTGGGCCTGCCCTGGGCCCTATAAGACCGAAAGGACGATGGTCCTGAACCAGAAGGAGCCGCGGCCGACGGGAGACACGCCGATTTGGCTGCCGCCAGCGTGGCCACAATCTTGTCCAGATCTGGACCGAAGAGAACTTCTCCGTTAAAGGGCAACGCCTCCAAACCCTTTTTGGAGTCAGCGTCCGCATTCCAGGATCGCAACCACAAGGTGCGACGAGCAGCCATTGCTGCTGAAGAAATTCGAGACACCAGTGTACTAATGTCTAAGGCCGCCTCGTTGATATAAGTGGCCGAATCACGGAGATTACCAATCAACTCCGTTTGTTCGGCCAGACAGTCGGAATCAAAGGACGCCTCCAATGAATCCGCCCAGCGCTCCATCGCTCTGGCAACCCAGCAAATGGCCATAGCCGGCCGCGCTGCCCCCCCCGCAAGGTAATAAGCGGACTTCAGGCAGATCTCCACCTTGCGGTCCGTAGCATCCTTAAGGGAGGACATGGATGGCATCGGCAATGTGGCACTACGGACAAGACGTGTCACATGAGAATCCACCTGTGCAGGGGATTCCCACTTAGCAAAATAATTATCCGCGAACGGATAAGCCACTGCCAGGCGCCTCTGCGGCTGGTATCGCTTGCCAGGCTGTTTCCACGCCTCCTCTAAATGGTCCATTAAATGACCCGAAAGAGGAAAGACTGTGGAGTCACCCTTCACATCCTTAAAAAAGGCATACTTGGATTTAGCAGCTGGGGGAACTTCGTCCTCAATCACCAAGGCTGTGCGGACTGCCCGAATAAGTCCAGGAATATATACCTTGGAACTAGCGTCAGCGTCCTTAGTATGGAGAGGTTCCTGATCTTAAGGATCCAGAATCTCCCCATCATCAGACGTCCCTTCGTCATCCTCATAAGGAGCCGACAGAGATGCCACCGGCCGTTTATGTGGCCGCATCACAGTCTCCCCCTGCAACACATCCGACAAGTGCTGTACAGAACTCGTCAGGGAGTTAACCCACGCCGGCTCCTGAGAAACCGGGAGAGGGGAAATAGGGAGACTGCGGGGTACCACCAATTGTCTTGGGAAACCCTGCATGGGTGACGACACCACTGACTGCTGGGACAAACCCATCTGTGTAAACGCGGGCTGCGGAGCTAACTGGCCCACTAAGGTTGTAAGCGCCTGAGCGAAACAAGCCCAGGGCGGCTCCTGTACCGGTGCTGTAACCGTAAGAGGCCGCGCCATTGACAAACACTGCCGGCAGAGGCCCTCCGCGCTAGCCTCCCCCTCCGCTAAAGGTACTTTACACGTAGTACACTGTAGCCGGAGAGGAAAATCACTTTCAGACATGATGGTACTAAGTATGTGACCCCTCTCACCAATAGTATTTTAAAGAGGTGAGAGACCACCCTGCAGCACCGCACCGCAAGGGCTTAGCAGAAAGAACAGGGACAGTAATAAAGCTGACAGTCAGAATAGAAGATACAGGCAGCAGCGCTAGCACAGTCACATACAATGCAAAGAAAATCAATTCCTGCACTAACCAGCGCTGATCACTCAACTACGCAGACACAGGGTCTGGAAGGACACAGCGCTGCATACACAGACCTGACCACAGCGGAGGAGAGGTATGCGGGGGGACCCAGACCAAGATGCTTCCTTCCAGGCTTCCAGCAGCGTTCACCATGCGTTCAGGAAGATGGCCGCCGAGGAGCAGAGGAGGCTGGCCTGGGGGAGGAGCGCTGCCACAGGGCCAGTCGGCAGAGTGCAGAGAGGGCTGTGTGCAGCGGGGGAGGCGACGGCTGTGAGACAGGGAAGGCTCGCTCCCCTGGCATGCATTTAACCCCCGGGACGCCGCAGCGCTACTGCTCTGCTGTGGTCCGCTGTCCCAGGGGGGTAGTGGAAGCGCAGGTTCTTACCTGGACCATGTAACAGCGGGGACCCACCGCGGGACCCCGCTGCTTACCTTGCTGTCCCCCTTGAATCCAGCCATGGTCCGGAACATCTGGTGTCACCGCTAGCTGTGACCCCAGATGCTCACCAGCATCCCCGGATCGGTACCGGCGGGGGTGTAGGGAAGACAGCCTGGACGTCAGGACTGACTGTCCATGCTGTACATCCAGATGTGCAGCTACAGCTGCATGCAGAAAAGCTTCAGGGGCTCTTCTTAGCCCCCACTCCAACAGGTGCACCCGACTCCGGCCGGGCACCAAACTAAACTGAGGTGCCTTGGCTCGGGGGCGGGGTATAAGAGGGGGACCCTAGTGCATCCTGGGAGGCTGAAAGCTTAACTCTATGGTGCCCGATGACTGACGTCACACCTATACCCCAAGGTATCCTGTGGATACCCTATGGACCCTGAAGTAGAAATATCTATCCTCCATGCGCTACAAGTGGCGCCATGTGACTCTGTAGTCACAAGCTTCTTTTCGTGCGACTTTTTACCTCCAAATGCGTCTTATTCGCACAGCGATGGGAATAGGTAGCTCAAGCAGCTTATGATGATTAAAATGATATGCAGCATGCCTATGTTCTGTGTGTGACTGCGGGTTTATCTATATGCTAAACACTACATTATGGTGTTACAGCCGCTGACACTGTAACGTAGCGTTTCGCATGCTGCGTATCACTGTAATCAGCAGAAGCTGCTTGTGCTATCTATTCGCATCGTTGTGTGAATAAGACGCATTTGAAGGTAAAAAGTCGCACAAAAAACACTCGGCGCCACAGAGTCACGGCATGGCGGAACTAGAAGGGTTGTTTAACGCACAAGGCGGCTAGATGTACTGTATGAGGACACATCTGTAGTCTGCAAACATAGGGCCTGATTCAGACCCACGAGCGAAGGAAAGTCCTTCGCTCGTTGTGTCTGATCAAAGGGGGCGTGCTGTTGATGTTGATTGACAGCACGCCCCCTTTGGTAGGCGTGCCGGGGGCGTGCCTCCCTGACGGGGGCGTTCCCACGGGAACGCCTCCCGTCAGAAGCCGGCCCACTGACATCACTAGTGATGTCAGTGGGAGTGATTTTGGCTCTGATAGAGCCAAAATCACTCCGGAGCTTGCGGTTGAAAACCTCAACCGCAGGCTCCGGCTCGCAGTTTCGATGGTCGCGATGGTCACGACCATCGCGGCCATCAAACTGCACGCTCGTATAGCCTGTGGGTGGTGACCCACAGCTATACGAGCGTCCAGGAGGACGCTCCATTTTCAGGGAGGCCGGCCCTCATTCAGAGCGTACGGCTCTGAATGAGGGCCATAGTCCAAAGTCTCTCTCTGCCTCCTGCAGAGTAACACTGGGATAATTAGCCTGGCCTGGCCTCTGGCTTCTCAATTGTCAGCTGTCCTGACACAGGCTCCGGCCTGGTCTTTAGCTGGCTGGCTGCCACAGCCTCAAAGTCTGGCCTGCTTCCTTGTAGTTAACATAGTTCAGCATACTCACATTCACACTGCTCAGTCCCAGAGTTTGATGGCCTTCCCTGTCTCCCACAGGTCTAGGCTCAGGCCTCCTGGCCCTCAATGGTTTTCTGGCACAATGAGCTCTGTCTGACTGGTCTGCCTCAGCCCTCCCTGGACCGAATCCACTGGGCAGCCCTTAGGTGAACTAACACCTGGCTCTAATTCCCTCCCGTGTGGTCGGATCCCTCCAGCCCCACATAGAATCCGTGGCTCCCAAACGCCATCTCTGGTGATCCTGTCACAGTACCCTAATTTTAGGAGAAACTTTGGGCCAATTGTGTGTGTGTGGGGGGGGGGGGTTATATAGTATAATATTTAGTAATTGTCCAAATTTTCAATTATTGTTAAAAAAAAAGTTGGGAGAGGGAGAGAGAGAGAGAAAAAAAAAAGAGACAGAGAGAAAGAGTACTCACTTTTTGGAAGGGGTCCAAGCTTGAAACCATATCTCTGCATGTGGTCTAATACAGCCTGCTTGTTTTCCTCTCTTCCCCAAAAACTCAGGTTGACAGGCATAGTAAAAGCATTGTGAGCACCATAAGGAACGATGCTAAAAAAAAGATAAATACATAATTAATTGAAGATATATCATTATAGAATTGCTAAACATCGCCGACTCCAATCATTATATTTTTTTTAGAAAAAGTTTGATATCAGAGGCAGGTGCGGCATGTTACATACTAGACCACTAAATACTGTATTGCTTTAAATATTAAATTACAGCAAGAGTAAAGCTCTGCAAAGCAGAGAATACAAATCCTATTTGTTCTAACTTTAAAATTCTATACGCTGCACTCTATGGCCAGCTGGCAAGTGCAGAAAATCAGATGGCCTCGTTAGAGCAAGATTTCTCCAACAGTGCACAGCTGCATTGCTGTAACCTGTATGCAGTGGCTGTAGCTGTAATGTCTAGGGTTAAAGTGACTACGGGCCTGATTCAAAGCTGTGCGGCATTGCGATGTTCACGAGTACGCACAAATACGCTGCTGTGAGTGAGACGGACGGTATCAGAAAGGTTGTGGAAAAGTGATGGACATTCCTGAGAGGGGACAGGGAGGTGGCAAAAAAATACAGGATAAAAATGGAGCGTTCAGTGGGCGTGCTACGGGAGTGTCCCGGGTGTATCAGAGCAAGCGGCTGTGTTCCCAGGCGCAGAGCTGCATGCATAGGAGGCCATGGTTAGACAGAGAAACTGCACCTGCCATAGGACTAGGAACTGCACCTGCCATAGGACTAGGGCAAGTTTCCAAGGTGCAACAGATGGTGGAATCTAAGGATGCACAGACGCTAAAAGTGGGCATCTCCGTGCTGCCACATTCAGCCGCACAGAGGTACGTGAGGGAAGGAGTTTGTGTGGCACTTGTATAGTCACAAATGTGTGATCGAAAATAGACTCTGCAGCGTGAGACTCAGATTCAGGCCCTATGTGTTGTTGTAGATAGAGGCAGCCAGAACAGGGAGGAACATGATATCACAGGACAGAGGACTAGTTATAGTGAAGGTGAGAAGTGGATTGAGTTGAGAGTACTTAGGGTTTGGGGTTGGGGGGGTGCATGTTTGCATGAGGTAAAATTAGACTGGAGAAACTAGCATTTACTAAACCTACTGAATCATTGACTGCCTAATACGCTCAGTCACCGCTCTCCTGCCCTACTACAGGATACAGCAACTCACAATGATTCCAGGAGACCCCTACAACTGTGCAAAGGATCATCTTGCTAATTGTGACTACCCCTTGTCAAGCCTGGTAAAATCCCTTTCATTTACTTGCTGGAACTCTCTATACCAGGCCTGGACAAGCTGTGGCTCTACAGCTGTTGTGAAACTACAAGTCCCAGCATGCCTTGTCAGAGTTTTAGCATTCCCTAATAGCAAAACTGTGGCAAGGCATGCTGGGACTTGTAGTTTCACAACAACTGGAGAGCCACAGGTTGGCCAGGCCTGCTCTATATGGTGCAATACTAACCCCGATACATTTAAACTCAGTGGGCTCTTTTCTATTGACAGGTGGACTAATTTATCCGTATTTAAATGGACACCCAAAGGGCCTGATTCAGAGCCGGACGCTATTTGCGCTCGCTCGTTCAGAAAAAAGGGGTGGCTATTCAAATGAACCGTTCGCTCTTTGCAATCTGTTCACGCCTCTAGGTCTGAACGAGCTAACAAAACTTGCGGTCGTTTTTTGGAAAACTACGCCCCCTGGCCGCTCGCATCCTACGTCATGTCCGCTATTTATTAGATTAATCGAGTACATCGACCAGCGTATGAACTGCTCGCTATTCTTGTGGTTGCTTTTTCCTACCGCAATCATGCGAGCAGTTCTGACTATAAACTAACCCAGTGACGTGGTCAATGACGCTGCTGTATTAATTATGCACACCCATAAAACGCCCATTTTTGACCTTTAAGCACGCCTGCATTCTGATCTCCACTCCCCGTTTTCAAGCACCTTCCCCTGTTACCACCCACATACGTCTCCTCTTGTCACTCAAAATAGCAGGCATTCGCTATTTAGCGAACAAACAATTTTCGGCCGCACTGACTGGTACGCACATGCGTATTACGATCCGTACGCATGCGCAGTTTTGCAAGCATCGCTCGGAACGAACGAACGTCCGCTTACGAGCAGCTCTGAATCAGGCCCAAAGGGTGCTACAATTCTCTAAGTTACATTCGTTGTAATATATTGTGCTTTTTAATTATCACTTTTCTTAACCACTTTACTGACTAGTTTCTTTCCCTCAATAAACACTCAGAAATTAAATTTTTTTATTTAATAAACATTAATATGTATATTTAAATTTTTTATTTTTAAAAAATATATACTCTGCTCTTACCCTTCAAAAGTTCCCTCCACTGTTCAGCTGCATTTCACAGCATTTCTCCTTATGCTGCAGCTTCTTGCTTGCAGGCCCGGCTCCTGTGATCCTCAGGAAACCGGGAATAGCCTGGTGCTGTAGAAGACTTGGAGACTGAAGTGTTCGCAGTGGAGAAGTGAGGCGAAAAGCCATGAAATGCTGCTGAACATCGGAGGGACTTTTGAGGGGTAAGAGTAGGGAAAGTATCAGCCGCTCAGTCCTGCAATTGCCCGATTCATGCACCGGACAGGCTCACGTTATAACCACCAGACCACAAAGGAGCTTAAACATTAACTGATTCGGGAAGAATACATCTCCCCTCTATGCTACATGGTAAAAGCAACAACAAAGTTGTTGATATTTAATTGCTATTGTGGTCGCATACCGTGCAACCATGTCATCCCACTGCTTGCCCGGCTTTTAAAGTGGAAATCTCTGCTCTCCCGGCCACCGTAGCGGTCTGTGACACCGGTGGCCCTGTAAAGTACTTACATAGTGACACAGGGCACGTGGGGGAAAGGGAAGGTAGTGAAGCAATTAGGACCTATTGACACTGGAGTATACCACCACTCAGAAATGCCATGGGGGGGGGGAATCTGTGTTACTGGGGGTGGGAGGTAATTTTACAATGGGAGACTATTACCTCTTTTCCACCAAAAACCCAGCTAAACCTGTGAGGTCATAAAAAGTGGGAGGTGAATGCTCCACAACCACCAATCCTCTCATTTTAGGCATGATCCAGGTCAGATAACCTGGGTTGCACAGTTTACACTGCACCATTACCTGGGTCCATCCTGGGTCCAACCCTGGTAGCTACCTGGGTTGGATTGCAGGGTCACTTGACCCAGGTTATTTTTCAGAGACCCTTTTACACTGAGCTGCGACCTGGGTAGACCCAGCAAAAACCCAGGTTTTTGCTCTGGTGTAAAAGGGGTATATGAGGCATAGAGGGGGTGTATGATGTAGGCATATTTTTTTTTCCCAATAAAATATTTAAATACGCTATTAAAATTTTTTATCATGATTCAGAGCTCAGCTAACAGACACACTCACCCTTCAACCTTTGCTAACTTCCGGTCCATGATCTGGGCCAAGGCGGCAGCTAGTTCTTTCTTGATGTGACCAACCTGTTCCCCGTTTACATTGTTCACCTTCACTGCATTCTTGTCGTATTGGTTGTGTGGCTCTCGCTGAAGAGCAACCATCTCATTATTGTTCACCTGTAACAGATGAAGTAGTTTTATAGTTTACCTGTAAGAAATGAAGGGATGGGTCTTCACTTCAGCAATATATCTCCTCTACCATAACTACCACAGTACGCAAGAAATAATTATATGGGCTGTTACATTCCAGAATGAGGTCACCATATTGTCTGTACCTGCACATTGGTCGGTAGACATAGAATATTGCTTTCAACTGGCTGATTGGAGGAAAATCCCATTAGTGTGGAGCGGCAAATACTCTATGTTTTTTTTTATGTAAGATGTATTAAGAAAACTGTAAATTCTGGGAACATAAAACAGTATTGTGCAGACTGCTATATACATTACCCCTATAAAGGAACCAACTTGAGATCCACAAGATCACTGTGTATATATTTTATCTTACGACTGGTTATTTGGCATTATATATTAATTACATTGTAAGCGTGTTGTGCTGCTGCTTTGACATGCAAAATAAAGGTGATTTGACAACTGCAGTTTTATGATTATACTAACTGAACTGCTGCCTCCTAGAAATAGTAGTTGTGCAATTAACAAAATGTTAAAATTCACTGACAGTAGTGCAGTTAATGGACACCAGAATCAAGTGGACTACTCTGGGCAGAACTCCTCTTTTTATACATGGCATAAGGAACGCTTGTTTGGAGAATTGTTTCCCATACAAAGGGACCACCATAATGGATTGGGCCTGCACAGTCCTTGTCCTGGACTAATCAATTTGAGTTCCTGCCCATTACTATTAGATTATATTTTCTGGAGTCCATTGAAGATCTACATTTCTATTGATGGTGTCATAATTTTAAAGAGGGGTATCCAATTAGATGCGATAACCTGATCTCTCACGTAAATCCGCGGTCACATGGTACAATATTTGTGAGAGAACTTTTCTCCCTATTCTATTACATGCATTTTGAGAAAACTTCGTAATTTTTCTCATGAGAATTTTTCTCCAATTTTCGTTTTCTCAAGAAAAGAAATCTCCATAGTAAATCACTGGCTTTTCATGGAAAAGCTATCCAATTGCAATCGAGCGAGAATTGTTTGGGGGTTTGGGCTGGTTTTAACAGCAATTTCTATTCACCACCTCTGAGCAGGTGTTAAGTTGTGCAAAACCCCTATTTTTAGCTAAAAATGTCGGGACCTGGTGCAGAACCACTGGGACACCCTACTTAATGACTAATTAGGCAAAAAATATTTTTTAATAAGCTTAATTTGACAAATAAGGACATGCCATTTTTGGGGTGAAAGTGCAGGAAAAGGAGTTAATTGATGTGGGTATATGGGGGTGCGGTATGAGTGGGATATGTGTATTTAAGATTGCAGGTGGGTGTTCGAGGCGTATTTTGAAGGTGTTTTAAAAGTGGCTTAAAATTACCCAAATATATCAATTTTTATGCACCCCCAATTTACATAGAACATCAATTTTGCAAGAAAACACTTGCTTTCTTTCATTATTTGACTATAGTCATTTCCACCTCACCTTTGTGACTCGGGCAAGGTCATATCTATCTAGCCACTTCATCTATAGCATCCAAACATGGTGCATACAGTGAATATACTAAAGTGGAATAAACGTTTTCAGAGAAAATTATGCAATGTTGTGAACTGTGCAGGCAAGCAGTGGAAACACGCTGGTCAAAATGGTGCAAGGACTACTCCCCAGTAGCCATTAAATAGTGGGAGGTAATGGAGGGAAAGCGAGAAGTTCCCACTCTCCAATCACCCGACTGGTCTCTATTTGGGAGATCTTTACAGAAGCTCGCTTGCAATTGGATTCCATGAAAACTACGAAACCGATAGTAGTAGTATTCTCGCTATAGACAACGAAAACGAAATCGGGAGAATAGCGGAAATATTTGTTGTCTCATTGAAAAGGTTTAAAATTATTTATTGTAATATATGCATGTGCAATAAAATTTTATATCTACAAGCCATTCTGAGTACTTTATTGAAGCAGTTAAGAAATTTAATTTTAATACTCAGTGCAGCGATTGTTTGATGTTTTTTATCCAATTCTTATGCTTGGTACACACTATGCCATATGTCGTTCAATCAGCCAGCGAACAACATATCGCATCGGCGGGTGTGTATAGAAGATATGTCTGTGAACAACATCGTTCACACACGTAACGCATCGGTCCTGTAGCAATCTAGTTGTGTGTGCGGGCAACCCGCCAACCACCCGTACACTGGCTGCAGGGACCTTCGAAAAAGGGCTGGCAAATTTAAATGCCTGCCCAGTTGTAATGTCAGTAAACATACATCGAGCGGCAGATTGGTAAGCGTGTATTGGCTTATAAATCGGCTGCTCAGTCTGCGGATCCCTGGGTCGGTGGACAAGTCGCCCAGGTGTGTACCAAGCCTTCGGCATTAAAAAGTAAGTACCTCTTCACTTGCAGCAGGTATTAATATCATTACTGTGCAACTACTTTTATTTTTTCTACTTTAGCGCTGTAACAAACTAAAAAATTAACTCACCACTCAGTTTGAATTATTACCATCACAAACCTATGCACAACATAATCCATCCAAAATCTATGACTAACTTGATTATAGAGACCACAAGATCAGTGATTGTGCTGAGTGACAAAATCTGTGGGTCCCAGGGACCCTCCACTTTAAAAAATGGAGTCCTACCTGACCATTTATGGGTCCCATCATAATTTATGCTTTAAAGCTTCCCATATGCCCCTCAGACCTCTCCACACATACACCTTAAAAAGCCCATCTGATACCCGCAACAGCATCTGACATCCCCACATACCCCTTAAATGCATACTTAATGCCTACATGTGATATGACTCTACACAAACGCCATAGAAAATAAGGCAGGGCTTGACAAAACCCAGGGGCCAGGTCGCCATGGCGACCAGATTTGGCTGCCTGGCGATCAGATTTTCAGCAACCCCCGGGCCCTGTAGTGCAGACCGCGAGCGCAGTCCACACTACAGAGCAACAAACACACAGCTGCCAGCGGCGGCTGTATGTTTGTTATAGCAGCCGATGAGAGTCAGACAGACTCTCATTGGCTGCTGCATCGTCCACGGAGTGAGCCTGCTGGAGCTCACTCTAGAGCTCCGCCTTCCGGCTCACCACGCAGCAGGTGATGTGAGAGACGTCATGATGTCTCTCCCATAGTGCAGAGAAGGCCTGGAGGAGCGGACAGCGGCGGTCGTCAGCAGGAGCGTGCATCAGGTAAGTTGCATTTTTTTTTTCTTTTAAGGGGCACTGCATGGGGGGTGGCCGCTACTGGGGGCACTGCATAGTTTGGGTGGCCGCTACTGTGGGGGCACTGCATAGGAGGGGGTGGCCGCTACTGGGGGCACTGCAGAGGGGGGACTACTACTGGGGGCACTGCAGAGGGGGGACTACTACTGGGGGCACTGCAGAGGGGGGACTACTACTGGGGGCACTGCAGAGGAGTGCCCAAAGCATATTCTTGCATCTGGGCCCACCACTCTCTAGTTATACCACTGCCGGTGGTGGTTTTGCTTGCCCGGGGTTTTTTGGCTGCGGAGGGGTTGTCTTTCTGGGGGTTGGCTGCTCAATAATGTGGCTATGGGAGGGTGGTTTACCTGGGTTACCCCGTTAGTGGTGTGGCCATGGGGGTTGGTTGCCCGGGGCGTAGGTGCTCAGTAAAGCTGCCCTGGGGGTAAGGGGGGAGGTTTGGCTCCTACACTTTCATCCTGGCTCCTAGATTTTAGAAAAATTTGCCCTGAAATAAGGCATTAGGTAATAAGAGGCAAATTCATCAATTAATGTGTGTGTTATATTTCAGATAACAACAGTTTTCAAAGGTGGTAAGTAAATATTAAATATACTGTATACAGGGGACCACAGCAGATATTTGAGATATCTGCTACAATCCCCTAGTCTTCACGTTAGGACAGGCAAGGGGCAGGGCGCCTATCATAAAGGGACACTTCAGTGTGTGCCGAAGGCTTGCGCCCAAAAAAGGGGCATGGTCACTCACAAAAGGGGACGTGTCCTTGAGATGCACCCCCTTTTCATCACTGTAGGGGGTGTGCCCAGCACTCACGGAGATGCTGGGCTGCACCCAAGCTCTCCCTGCAGTGTGAAATAGATGCCGTACCATGCCGGGCACAGCGGGCTGGCAGGTGGGGACATCTGTTTTTGCTTTTCATTGTATAGTGTCCCTTCACATTACGTCACACAGTAGTGCCCTCTATTTACGTTACACCACAATAGTGCCCCTTTCAACACATTATTCCACGCAGTAATGCCCTTTACACATTATGCCATGCAATAAAAATGTATTCCAACAGATAGAAAGCTCTCTCCATATGTGCAAGTGTAACTCCAAGGTCAAAGGGCAGAATTGATTGCATGCAAAAAGTCCTCAGCAGTATTAATATAAGCAGAATAATCTTGCATACATGAAATCTCCAGCAGGATTAGTATAAGCAATGTCTGTTAGGTGTCAAGCAGTTAATTGGTCTTAGAAACAGTTACATCTATCATTGTGGATAGTCAGTATCAATAGTGCCATGTATTACCCATATCTGTTCTGTGATCGCGTCTGGAGCCGGGGGAAACCCCTCTTGCTGCTGTTGCTGATAAGCAGTGTCTTAAGCTGGGAGAACCCCCTCTTGCCGATGCAGATGGTAAGTGGCGCTTGGAGCCGGGGGAATCCATCTTGCCGTTGCTGTATGTGGAAGCCTGGGGGCTGGGGATAGCACTGCACCCCTTCAAGATAGCGCTGTCGTCATTCTAACCTTGCGCCAGCCGCGAGCCAATCGAAGCTTGGGGACCGACATCTGCTGCTGATTGGCTGCCGGTCTGCAAGCTCCAGTTGGCTAGCGACCAGTGTCTATTTGAATGAAAGCGCTGTTTTTTAATCTGCAGGGCGGGTGTGCCGGGTCCCTGGGGACGCGATGTGCTGCGGCCAATCCCTGACAGCCTATCAGGGATTGTCCACAGCACAGTGCATCCCCAGGGACCCAGCCACTTTTTAAAAGTGTCCCCTGTCTGCAATACCAAGTAAAATACGCGCTATATCGCGTATTTGCGATCACTGGCCCCTCCAAGTTACAGGCCCCTCCAACCGCTCCCACTGCAACACAATGGGACAGACCTTAGCCGGGGAACTGCTGTGTGTCAAGAAGGGCAAGTAAATACAGTAAGGAAGGGGCAGGACAAAGTGGGGAGGAGCAACAGGCTAACTGAGGTGTCCAAGCCCTTCTACTAGTAGTAATATATATATATCGCTTTTACAATTTTAAAAACATGTTTATGTGAACATCTGCTAATATAAGTATAAAATAATTAATGCAATAAGCATAGACAAGAATGGAGTAGCACTTGCTTCTCATTAGTGTTCCCGCTAGGCTGTTTTAGTAGGGTGCCACGACCTATCCGATTTCAAAACTCCAAAACGTGCTCTGCCCTTCTTGCGGCACCCTGCTGAAACAGCCTGCTGGGTGTGCTAGCTGCCGTCTGCACTTGCGGGCCATAGTGTCCTGTGGGGAGGGCAGGAGTTGAGGTGCAGCGCTCACCGCTGATGCATAGATTCCAGTATCTACTCACAGTGAGGTGAAAGGTTGAAGAACAGTCCAGCATGCCCATAAGTGCTGGGCATGCCCCAAGAGTAATGAAAAGGGGGAGCGTCTTAAGGATATGCCACCACTCCCTTATTGGGCACGTGCAAGAGCGCCCTTTTTACGGTTCAGCGTCATGCCCCAAGCTGGCCCTAGATGACCACTACTCATTATACTATTCCCCTGATAAAATCGCCACAGGCAATGAAAAGTGTTCTGGTACAATATTTATTAGGATTTGATCTACACATATGTAGTAATATTTTGCCATTTAATGTAACACTGTAGAGCTCACTACTGGATTGTGAAGACATATTAAAGTGAAGCACAGAGCCAAATAGTGATGCAGATTCTCTATTGGATCATGGCTGTGTGTGGCGAGATTAAACGTTCGGACTGATATTACCAGCTTGTCCATTTACCATCTTACTTTAGCCTATGATGGCTTTAGCGAGTGACCAGGTGATGGTCGCGATGGTCGAGACCATCACGCCCATCGGGGCTTGCGACGAAACCCTTGGGGTCGGGTCTCTTCTCCCGCAAGCCCCAGGTAGCTTCCTGCTCTAACAAAGCAGGAAGCTACCTACTGACAACACTGCTAATGTCAGTAGAGCCGCCTACAAAATGGCAGGCATTCCTTCAGGAACGCCTCCGTTTGTCCGGTCGCCCCCCCATCCCGCTTACAAAAACGGGGCGAGCTGTCGATCAACATTGACAGCTGCCCCGTTTGTAGTGAGCCCCGGAGCGAGATAATTTCTCTCTCGCTCCGGGGCCTGCGCACGCGCTGTGCCCCACCATCGACCCCCTTGCGAGCGGGTCTGAATGAGGTCCTATATTTTATGCTTCAATGATTGAACAAACCACCTGCTCATTTCTATATATACACTTATATAGCCACTCTTGCTAGACTAATTTGGAGAAAAATAGAACAAATCGGATTTACTTTCATTTGGAGCATAATGTTTGTACAATATTCATCTGGCAGTAGCAATGGCCAAAAAAGAGCAAATAACTGTACACCTGGGCAAACCATGTGGCAATGCAAGGGGTGCATAGCATTTATTTGTTTTGCATGCAGGGTAAATACTGGATGCTTTTGCATGTAGCCCACAAATACTGGACAGCTTTATTTTTACAGTGCAATTTAAATTTGAGTTTGGACATGACCCTCTCTAATCTAAATCTGTCTGGACATTTTAAATCTACCCACCTGCAGTGCTACATGGTTTTGACTATGTGCAAAGTTATACTGCTTTTATACCTAATTCCGTGTCTGACCCGGAGGTTGGAACAGGGTTCCAAACCGGACCAGACCCGGAATTTATCCGGCGCCGACCCAGGAAATTCCAGAGTTGGCACCGTTCACACCGGAGCAGGGTCTGCAATGACGCTGCTCTTCTGGCATGGAAGTGGATGCTTGGAGATGATAGGATGCAGCGCACTCCAGGTCATAATGACCCGGATTGCGCCGTTAACACCGCAGGGTTTCACAGGTTATTCCCGTGTTAAACCCTGCAAGTTACCTGGGTTGGATTGCCGGGTCACTCAACCCAGAAATCCAACCCTCTCTCTTTTTACACCGAGGAGCTACGTAGGTTAACACTGCAATAACTCTGATTTTAGTTCTGGTGTAAAAGGGGTATGAATGTCAGATCGTAGTCGCCATTGACTGCAATCTGCAGCACTAATTAGTCTACTGCAGGAGAATTCTGTGAATTATCCTGCAGTACGCCATTAGTATATAGCAATTAACCATAAAATTATGCAGAAACTGCAAGTTGTACGTAATTTTAGGAAAAAAAAAAAAAGATTGATAAATAGGCCCCATTGTGCTAGTGCTATTCTGGGACTTTAACTGTGATTATACTATTTTTTCTAATCTTAATATTAGCAACATAGTAATAGATCGAGTAACACTTTCTGCAACTTTGTTAAGCAATAAATATGTTAGGATCAGGACAATATTTTCCCCTAGTTTTACATGTACTATATTGACGCTTCTATTAACAATTTACTATAAGTAAATATAACATGTCTCCAACAGCTTAATATGGTTTAGTATGGAGTAATAAAAAAAAAAACTTTTCTAAACGTGATTTTTATCATTTGTACTCTCCTATTTGCATTACATTTGTGTAGCAAGTTTAGAATTGATAATTCAATGCTGCTTACAAAACAATATAGAATGGTTTCTTTAATCTTATATTTAGATTTTTAGTACATATTAAAACACAAAGCTCTCTCCAAACGTGACTAATTATTAGCATGACTGTGAAACCAATAGGTTACTACAGTCATATATAATTACTATTTTAATAATTTCTTGTGAATTAAAAAAAATATTTTACAACAATATTAAAAGTAATTTAAGAGTAGAAAAGGACCTTTAAAACGCACAAAGGCTAGCAATTGTTTATTCATCACTCCGATAGGTGGACTGACTTTTACATTGCACCTCTAGAACAGTGGTTCTCAAACTCTGGGCCTGATTCAGAGCCGGACGCAATTAGCGCTCGCTCGTCCAGAAAATAGGGGTGGCTATTCAAATGAACCGTTCGCTCTTTGCGGTCTGTTCACGCCTCTAGGTCTGAACGAGCGAACAAAACTTGCGGTCGTTTTTTGATAAATACGCCCCCTGGCCGCTCGCATCCTACGTCATGTCCGCTATTTATTAGATTAATCGAGTACATCGACCAGCGTATGAACTGCTCGCTATTCTTGTGGTTGGTTTTTGCTACCACAATCATGCGAGCAGTTCTGGCTATAAAATAACCCAGTTACGTGGTCAATGACGCTGCTGTTTTAATTATGCACACCCATAAAACACCTGTTTTGACCTTTAAGCACGCCTGCGTTCGGATCTCCACTCCCCGTTTTCAAGCACCTTCCCCTGTTACCACCCACATACGCCTCTTTCGGTCACTCAAATTATCAGGCATTCGCTATTTTGCGAGCACATGAATTTCGACCACACTGACTGGTTCGCGCATGCGTATAACGATCTGTACGCATGCGCAGTTGGGCAAACATCGCTCGGAGCGGCTCTGAATCAGGCCCTCTGTCCTCAGGACCCCACACAGGTCACACTTTCCAAGTCACCTAGCAGGTGCACAGGTGTATTCATTACTCACTGACACATTTTAAAAGATCCACAGGTGGAGCTAATTATTTAATTTGTGATTCTGTGAGGAGACCTGGAAAACACGCACAGTTTGGGGACCAGAGGACAGATTTTGAGAACCTGTGCTCTAGAATAGGCCTCTGATAAAATGGCATTGCAGAGAAATGTGTCAGCCCATTCAAACTCTTTCTTGACTTTTTTTTTTACTGGAAAATCAGTGCAGCTGATATACGGCTGAAATGCCATTTGAATACAGTGGAAATGTCTAATCACCACACAAATGACAAAACATCTGAAATATTATATTGCCTATATAAGAGGAGAAAGGATCAGTTTCGACCTGAATTACTTTTCCACAATTATTGGAAATTACAACATTTTGTTCATTCAAGTGGATACTTATCTATAACAAAACAAATACAGGTCTCTATATATTGCACCTCTAGTTGGTGAAAAACATACGAGTCCTAGCAGGGTTTGGTACAAGACGCAGGCGCTCGGGATCCCGGTGGCCAGATTTCCGAAGCCGGCATCCTGACAGGATTAGGAAACCGACACTTGTTGGGTAAGTATCCTCCCGCTCCACTGCCTAAACCTAACCTCACCCCCCCACCTCCCCCCTTAGTGCCTAACCCCAGTACTTATCGTCGGGATGCCGATGCCGGGATTCTGAGAGGTGCTCGGATTCAGGTACCGGCATACTAAACACTGACATCCACACTATCTGTATTTTGACCACATCCCACCTAGCAGGAGTAAATGCACTAGGTATGGGCATCGGAAACCGATGGTTAGCAATCATTGATGTTATCGATTCAATGGAAGTACTTTTTTCCATCGAATACCGGGAATTCGATGGTTGCCAGCCATCAGATGCAGCTTTCCAATATCCATCCGATAGCTGGCTGCGGGGGTAAAGTACACACCGCTTTATGCTAGATGGAGAATAGATGCTGTGCACATGCACACGGCATCTATTCTCTGTGTAGTGGGGAGCATGCAGGCAGCCCAGCCTCTCGGGAGACAGTTCTGGACATGCCCCCTTAGTGATGTGAAAGGTGTTGCAAGGCTCCGCCTCCTGCCACTAGTCATTTAAATTATTTTGACCATTGAATTTTTTTGATGCGATGGTTAGTTACCATCACATTGAAAGTTTCAATGGTGGAAGTCCAGCCATCATTTGATGGTGAGTTTACGATGTCCATCCCTAATATGCATGCTTCTCCAAGTCTATGGGAGTTATTTATTATCAGGTTTTAGACTCATTAGTTAGAATTTATCACCACTTATTGAGGCAATAAGAAGTAATGTACTGCCGGGAAGTATGAAAAATCATATCCTGGGAAAGAGGCTAAAATGTGTAATGGTGATCTCTAACGCAATCACTTTATTTACATTTCGGGGGGCGACTGTGCTATTAAGCATGCGTGGTCTGATGACTGCACATGTGCGAATGGAGAGTACAACGTCTGTGATCTGTAGCCCATAGGCTGTAATGACTAACAATATCTGAAGATGGCATTATCTAGTGGGGCCAAGCTTGGAAAATTCAGTATTTAAGTAAACCTATGGGGACGGCTTTCACAATTAAAAACAGGGAATGGCAGCCAATACTCTGATATCTGCTGTCATTTACGCCATGTAAACCAGTGTAGGTAGAACTACATGTCTTTCTTATCCATATACTTACCACTCCTGCATAGTAACGCAGACCAACCACATTCCCTCTTAATGAGCCAAATAAAACTTGAGAATCCGAATCATCCTCTGCAGATGTAGAATCATCCGCCGATGTCGCGTTATCCTGTCCTGCATCAAAGAACATATTTGGGGGCAGATTCCCTGGAGAGAAGTGTAGTTTGGGGTTCCTATACCTGCCATACTGTAAGAACTGCAGGAATCGCCAATCTGAGCCTCTGGTGAGATTACAAAATAAATAAGGAGGTGGTTAGACCAATTGTCAGATAGCAGAGAAGGCAAACTGTCATTGTACAGACTACAAGTCCCAGTATTCTGTGAGGCACAGTGTAAGGTCTTGCAACACCACTACCACATCCCCTGCCCCCCTCTAACACAGAAGGCACACACGATTACCTTGTAAATCCCCATGACATGGTGGCACGGAGCAGGTACAACAGGGAAAGAGGCCCGATGCCAGCTAATAGGGCACACGCTGCCCGCTGCACAGTAATCTCAGCACAGTCAGTGCCCGCTCTCACTACACAACCTCTTCCGGGTTCGCGCCTTTCGGCCAAACAGTTTCAGGCGTATCACACGTTCACCAATAGGAATTTGCTAGGGTAAGGGGTAACCAATGAGGAAGGCCAGGGGGCGGGGCTGTGTTCAGGTAGGGCCTTCACGTGGTGTGTACTCATTATTATTATTATTATGATCTGATGATGACAGATGGAGAAGTATAATGAGCAGAGGGCGGGCACAGTACAGGTAGTACATCTACGGAAGGGGATCATCTATCCACAATCCTGTCAGTCGCTGACAAAACGGAAGGGGATGAGGCAGCTGCTGTCACACTTAGATGAGAGGAATGTGAGGAGACAGCCTGGCACACGCAGGTAGGGGGAGGGCTGTAACATCTCCCTCCACGTCTCCCCTGGTAACAGCTATCACACACATACACCTAGGCGGGGAGCCGTTCCGGAGTGCGGAGGGTTCCGGTTTTCATAACGTGGCTAGAAATACTACAAAGTTTCCGATCTGAGAAATGATCCATAAAACCCATCTCACTGTTACATGACCCGGTAATAATACATATAAATGAATAAATAATATGGGGAGCGTCCCTTCATATTGCTCTGCCTCGCAGGACAGCACAAACCTCCATTTATATTTCCTGCTCGGTGCCCATTATTCTGTCCCCCGGCTGTGTAGGGGTTAAGCGCTAGGCGGCCAGCCCCGGGTCATGTGACACACAGGGTAATGATTGTCACATGCTGCACTAGGAAGAGGACCCTGCTGCACTCACATAACCTACACCCATCACCAAGCGGTGAGGACCCCTCCGTGCAGGCGTTAGAATGAGGAGCCCAGGGGTGTAGGGGTACAGGGTAAGGCTGGTGCCAGGTCTGTGGGTGTTGGGGCTCCCCAATATCTGTGCTGCCACTATTCATTGCTAGGTATGGCATTTCTTATTTATGTTTGGGTTAGTGGGGTTACTGGGGGGTTTTAGCAGAGGGTGGGGGACTGTGTGCCTGATTCAGAGCCGGACGCTATTTGCGCTCGCTCGTTCAGAAAAAGGGGCCGGATATTTAAATAGAGCGCTCGCTCTTTGCGGTCTGTTGACGCCTCTATGTCTGAGCGAACGAAACATGCGCTCGCTATTTTGTAAAAACGCCCCCTGGTCGTTCGCATCATACGTCATCTCCGCTATTTATTAGATTAATCGAGTACATCGAAAGGCGTATGAACTGCTCGCAGTGGGCTAAGGGACAACCAAGTGACGTGGCCGATGACGCTGCTTTGTTAATTATGCACACCCTTAAAACGCTCGTTTTGACCATTTGGCACGCCTGCTTTCAGATCTCCACTCCCCGTTTTCAAGCACCTTCCCCTGTTACCACCCACAAACGCCTCATCCTGTCACTCAAATTAGCACTCGCTATTTTGCGAACACACGATTTCCGACCGCACTGACTGGTTGGCGCATGCGCATTACGACCCATACGCATGCGCAGATGTGCGAACATCACTCGGAGCGAACGAAAGGGCGCTTACGAGCGGCTCTGAATCAAGCCCAGTGTGCAATCTCTGTGTGCACATATCTCCAGTCAAATGGTGCACAATGATTACTCTAATACACATATCTCTCTGAAAATGGTGCCGGCGCAATTTGACTTCTGCAGCAGTTTCCGCAAAGTAAAGGTGCGCACACACTACACGACTTGCAAACGACACGATGGTCGTCCAGATATCGAGCGTCGTTCGGTCGTGTCATCGTAAACTACATATTGTTAAACATATCGCCTGGTTGTTCGGTAGAGCGTACACCTCACAATTTGCTGTAAATCGTTAATGAGATTGTCCGATTGAGCTGTTTGTAGGGACGACCTGATGATGCGTGGAATGACGCAGCGGGAGCGCGCATAGTACATATACACTTGACGGTTTGAACGATTTGTCGTTCCGATGCGTCGGAATTGGGCACTCATCTAGTGTGTACGCACCTTAAAGGTGCGTATCCACTACACAAGTGTAGAACGTCTGTACGATTACAACATTGTAATCGTGCAATCGTTCATCATCCTTCATCCTGTGCAGTGGATTATGTGCTCACACTGAACGATATGTCGTTCAGTGCAGGCACCCTCCCTCATCCCCGAACATTCACGACCTGACGATCTCGTCAGGTTGGCCTGCATGTTCAGACGATGACAGATGCCAGCAACGACCAGCAGGAGCGCGCTTCGCTGGTCGTTGCCGGCATAATTACTGCACGATTAATGAACGATAACGATGTAAACATTCATTTTAATTGTGTAGTGAATATGCCCCTTAAGTGTAGTCAATGGCTGCAAGGTGAGCGATGTGGGTCCCCATTCACTCCCACTCTCATTATAGATCTGCCGCTCCCCCCAATCTTTCTAAAATGTTGTCCCCTATGAAGCAGTGAGAAGATACTTTGATATTGTTGTAAATGTTTTCTTCTACTTCAGAGTCCATAGGGTATCCACAGGATACCTTGGGGTATAGGTGTGACGTCAGTCGCAGGGCACCAAAGAGTTAAGCTTTCAGCCTCCCAGGATGCACTAGGTCCCCCTCCTATACCCCGCCCCCGAGCCAAGGCACCTCAGTTTAGTTTGGTGCCCGGCCGGAGTCGGGTGCACCTGTTGGAGTGGGGGCTAGAAGAGCCCCTGAAGCTTTTTCTTCATGCAGCTGTGGCTGCACATCTGGATGAACAGCATGGACAGTCAGTCCTGACGTCCATGCTGTCTTCCCTACACCCCGCCGGTACCAGAACGCCGGTACTGATCCGGGGATGCTGGTGGGCATCTGGGGTCACAGCTAGCGGTGACCCCAGATGTTCCGGACCATTGCCGGATTCAAGGGGGACAGAGGTAAGCAGCGGGGTCCCGCGGTGGGTCCCCGCTGATCACATGGTCCTAAGTCCCCAGGCAGGGGGCTCCCTGGGGACTGGCTGCAGCGTGGAGCCAGGCGACCAACCTGCGCTTCCACTACCCCCTGGGACAACGGACCGCAGCAGAGCGGTAGCGCGGCGGCGTCCAAGGGGTTAAATGCATGCCAGGGGAGCGCGCCTTCCCTGTCTCACAGCCGGCGCCTCCCCCGCTGCACACAGCCCTCTCTGCACTGTGCTGACTGGCCCTGTGTCAGCGCTCCTCCCCCAGGCCAGCCTTCTCTCTGCTCCTCGGCGGCCATCTTTTCAGAAGCATGGTGAACGCTGCTGGAAGCCTGCATTGGAAGCATCGTGGTCTGGGTCCCCCCGCATACCTCTCCTCCGCTGTGGTCAGGTCTGTGTATGCAGCGCTGTGTCCTACTAGGCCCTGTCTCTGTGTAGTTGAGTGATCAGCGCTGTTAGTGCAGGAATTGATTTTCTTTGCATTGTATGTGACTGTGCTAGCGCTGCTGCCTGTAACTTTTCTTCTCAAGACTGTCAGCTTTATTACTGTCCCTGTTCTTTCTGCTAAGCCCTTGCGGTGCGGTGCTGCAGGGTGGTCTCTCGCCTATTTTATATATAATTGGTGAGAGGGGTCACATACGTGGTGCCATCATGTCTGAAAGTGATTTTCCCCTCCGGCTACAGTGTACCACGTGTAAAGTACCGTTAGCGGAGGGGGAGGGTAGCGCGGAGGGCCTTTGCCGGCAGTGTTTGTCCATGGCGCGGCCTCTTACGGTTACAGCACCGGTACAGGAGCCGCCCTGGGCTTGTTTCGCTCAGGCGCTAACAGCTCTAGTGGGCCAGTTAGCTCCGCAGCCCGCGTTTACGCCGATGGGTTTGTCCCAGCAGTCTGTGGTGTCGTCACCCATGCAGGGTTTCCCACGACAATTGGTGGTACCCCACAGTCTCCCTATTTCCCCGCTCCCGGTTTCTCAGGAGCCAGCGTGGGTTAACTCCCTGACGAGTTCTGTACAGCACTTGTCGGATGTGTTGCAAGGGGAGTCTGTGATGCGGCCTCATAAACGGCCGGTGGCGTCTCTGTCCGCTTCTTATGAGGATGACGAAGGGACGTCTGATGATGGGGAGATTCTGGATCCTTACGATCAGGAACCTCTCCATACTAAGGACGCTGATGCTAAGTCCAAAGTATATATTCCTGGACTTATTCGGGCGGTCCGCACAGCCTTGGTGATTGAGGACGAAGTTCCCCCAGCGGCTAAGTCTAAGTATGCCTTTTTCAAAGACGTGAAGGGTGATGCCACAGTCTTTCCTCTTTCGGGTCAGTTGGTGGACCATTTAGAGGAGGCGTGGAAACAGCCTGGCAAAAGATACCAGCCGCAGCGACGTCTGGCGGTGGCTTATACGTTCGCGGATAATTATTTTGCTAAGTGGGAATCCCCCCCACAGGTGGATTCTCACGTGACCCGTCTTGTCCGTAGTGCCACATTGCCGATGCCATCCATGTCCTCCCTTAAGGATGCTACGGACCGCAAGGTGGAAATCTGCCTGAAGTCCGCTTATTCCCTTGCGGGGGGGGGTAGCACGGCCGGCTATGGCCATTTGCTGGGTTGCCAGAGCGATGGAGCGCTGGGTGGATTCATTAGAGGCTTCTTTTGATTCCGACTGTCCGGCCGAACAGGCGGAGTTGATTGGCAATCTCCGTGATTCGGCCACCTACATCAACGAGGCAGCTCTAGACATTAGTACTCTGGTGTCTAGAATTTCTTCAGCAGCAGTAGCTGCTCGTCGCACCTTGTGGCTGCGATCCTGGAAGGCAGACGCAGATTCCAAGATGGGTCTGGAAGCGTTGCCGTTTACCGGAGAAGTTCTCTTCGGTCCGGATCTGGATAAGATTGTGGCCACGCTGGCGGCAGCCAAATCGGCTTGTCTCCCGTCGGCCACTGCTCCTTCTGGTTCTGGACCATCGTCCTTTCGGTCATCTAGGGCCCAGGGCAGGCCTAAACCACAGTCGTTTCCTCTTCAGGCTGGCCCTAAGAAATCGGTCAAGCCCCGGAAGCAGGCATGGAGTACCAGACGTCCGGCCCCCAAGCCAGATGACAAGCCTGCGGCCTGACGGTCCGGGCCTCCCTTTGGGGGATCCCAGGGTGGGTGGCCGCCTGCTGCAGTTCGCCCAGTGTTGGTCGGTCACTACGACAGACACTTGGGTTCTGGAGGTGGTCTCCCACGGGTACGCCCTCTCCTTCCGGCACAGACCCCCGGCTTGATTCTTCACCACGGGTCTACCATCAGACCGGAACAAGGCTACGGAGCTGCGGAAGGTATTGCACACTATGCTCCAGGCTGGAGTTATAGTGCCTGTTCCATTCTCCCAGAGGGGCCAGGGTTTCTATTCAAATCTTTTTTTGGTACAGAAACCCAATGGGTCGTATCGTCCGATTCTCAACCTCAAAGCACTCAACAAGTCTTTGCGGGTACCGAAGTTTCGGATGGAGACCCTACGGTCCATCATTCTGGCGCTGGAACCTGGGGACTACATGGTGTCATTGGACATACAGGACGCTTACCTGCATGTCCCTATTCTTTTGCGCCATCAACAGTTCCTCATGTTTGCAATCCGCAGCGACCACTTCCAGTTTCGGGCGTTACCTTTTGGCCTGGTGACAGCACCACGTGTTTTCACCAAGGTGATGGCGGTCATGGCGGCTTCTCTGCGGCTGCAGGGAGTCCGCATGTTGCCATACTTGGACGACCTGTTATTGGTGGCGGGATCTCCAGAGCTCCTGTTACGCCACTTGGACCTGACCATTGCCCTGCTGCAACGGCACGGCTGGCTAATCAACTGGCAGAAGTCCACTCTAATCCCGTCTCGGAGGATTCCGCATCTTGGAGCCTTATTGGACTCGGGACAGCAAAAGATCTTCGTGACGGAGGAAAAGATCTCTGCTTTACAGTCAAGGGTGCGCAGTTGTCTGCACACCCGCCGGGTGTCTTTACACTCGGCGATGAGGTTACTGGGCTCCATGGTGTCGGTGTTCGACATGGTGGAATATGCCCAGTTTCACTCCAGACCTCTGCAGCACCTGATCCTGTCAAAGTGGAACGGGCTGCCTCAGTCTCTGAAGTCCCAGACGATTGTGTTCACCCCGGAGGTTCGCCTGTCCCTGGCTTGTTGGTTACAGACGACCCACCTCAGCGAGGGACGTCCGTTCTGGGTTCCAAGTTGGGTCCTGTTGACAACGGACGCCAGTCTTCGGGGCTGGGGAGCAGTTTCGGGTCCACATCTGTTCCAGGGCAGGTGGACGCCGACAGAAGCGGAGCTTCCAATCAATATCTTGGAACTCCGTGCGGTTTTCAATGCTCTCCAGCAGGCACATCGGTTTCTCCAGGGTCACCCGGTACAGGTCCAGTCGGACAATGCTACCACCGTGGCCTACATAAACAGGCGAGGAGGAACCCGAAGCCGGGCGGCTCTCGTAGAGGTGTCTCGGATCCTGGTTTGGGCGGAGCGCAATCTTCCGGCCATATCAGCGGTCTTCATCCCGGGAGTGCTCAATTGGGAGGCGGACTTTCTAAGTCGCCAGGACGTTCATCCGGGGGAATGGTCCCTGCACCCGGACGTTTTTCAACTACTGGTGGACAGATGGGGTCTTCCAGAGATCGACCTCATGGCGTCCCGGCACAACAACAAGTTGCCGGTGTACGGGTCTCGCACAAGAGACGAAGGGGCGTCTCTGGTGGATGCTCTGTCCGTCCGGTGGACGTTCCGGTTCGCATACCTGTTCCCTCCGGTCTCCCTTCTTCCACGGGTAATCCGGAAATTCAAACAGGAAGGAGGGACGCTCCTGTTGATAGCTCCCGCGTGGCCCAGACGGCACTGGTTCTCAGACCTTCAGGGTCTGTCCGTGGACAGTCCTCTGCGGTTGCCGCTACGACTGGACCTCCTGTCTCAGGGTCCTTGTCGTCACCCGGACCTGACTCGGCTGTCTTTGACGGCGTGGCTGTTGAGACGGCCATGCTGAGGTCCCGGGGGTTTTCCAGCTCTGTGGTGCGTACCATGTTGCGAGCTCGGAAACCGTCTTCCGCGAGGATATACCATCGCGTGTGGCATACGTTCTTCCAGTGGTGTCGACCGAGAGGTTATGCACCGCGGGAGTTTCGTCTGTCTCTGATTCTCGCCTTCCTGCAAGCGGGACTAGATCATGGGCTTCGCCTTGCTTCTTTGAAGGTACAGGTTTCGGCCCTGTCTGTCTGGTTTCACCGTAGGATTGCTACAATCCCGGATGTGCGCACCTTTATGCAAGTTGTTGTCCGCATTCAGCCGCCCTTTGTTCCACCTGTGGCGCCTTGGGATTTGGCTGTGGTCCTGAGGACTCTCCAAGGACCGCCGTTTGAACCACTGGGATCAGTGGATCTTAAATGGCTAACAGCTAAGACTGTTTTCCTTCTGGCTATTGCTTCGGCCAGACGTGTTTCTGCGTTAGGGGCTCTTTCTTGTAGACCCCCTTTCTTGGTTTTTCATGGGAACAGGGCGGTGCTCCGCACTCGGCCCGAGTTTCTTCCCAAAGTTGTTTCCCAGTTTCATGTTAACGAGGAAATCGTTGTTGCGGCCTTTAACTCACCGGGTCTTTCGGTGGGTGAGGCATCTTTGGATGTTGTACGGACCTTAAGGACTTATGTTGACCGCACTTCTTCGTTTAGGAAGTCGGACGCTTTGTTTGTCCTCTATGGCTTCCGTAAAAAGGGTTGGCCTACTTCAAAGCAAACTTTGGCAGCCTGGATCCGTATGGCTATTTCTGAAGCTTATCTTCATGAAGGCCTACCGGTTCCTCCTTCTCTGAAGGCTCATTCCACTAGGTCTGTGGGTCCTTCGTGGGCAGCTCGACGTGGTGCCTCTGCAGTCCAGATCTGCAAGGCTGCTACGTGGTCCTCTGTCCATACCTTCGTGAGGTATTACAGGTTTGACACCTTCGCCTCTCAGAATGCTTCCTTCGGGCGGCGGATTCTCCTTTCTGCACAGGAGCGTCCCCACCCTTAAAGGATACTGCTTTGGGACATACCCAAGGTATCCTGTGGATACCCTATGGACCCTGAAGTAGAAAATATGAGATATGGTAAGAACTTACCCTTGTTATCTCTATTTCTACGAAGTCCATAGGGTTCCACAGGACTCCCGCCCTGCCGCACCTGTGCTGCAGATGGGCTTTGCTCTGGTCACCGGTTTTCCGTCTCCCTCTGGTGAGAATGTGATTCTTGTATGTGTCCAGATCTTTGTTCTCTCTCTTCCTTCTCCTCCTCCGGCCTATGGCTTGGTAACTAACTGAGGTGCCTTGGCTCGGGGACTGGGTATAGGAGGGGGACCTAGTGCATCCTGGGAGGCTGAAAGCTTAACTCTTTGGTGCCTTGCGACTGACGTCACACCTATACCCCAAGGTATCCTGTGGAACCCTATGGACTTCGTAGAAATAGAGATAACAAGGATAAGTTCTTACCATATCTCATATTTTGTCTTCCTTTGTTCTGTTTATAGGGCTACAAGAGACTTTGCTTCTGGTCACAGTTACATATCTGGGCAATGTTTGTCTTTAGAGCTCTAGATAATTCCCTGCATGGGCGATGCATTTATACTAACCCTGTCCCCAATGACCAAGATGTCTAACTGGAGAGATTTGTGAACTCTATATTGTTGCTCTAAATTCATCAGCAAGAAAGAAAAATGGTGCTGCTGTACAATTGCCATCCCTTTGGCTCGCAAAGGATTGTGCCCACCAAGCAGGCGCCAGAGGTGTTTTGCTGTGGTCGGGACAGTGTGTTTGTGACTTGTGCTGGTGGTTGTAAAGTGGAAGTGTTCAACGTGTGCAAGGAGCGATGCCAACCAGTGTGCAGCTTTAACACCCTGGGGAAAGTGTTGCATATGAACTACAGTGAAATAGGTAAGTCTGGGCCATCAGCTTGGGATATTAAATCATAGAGCCACAAAACCAGAGTTTCCCAAATATGGTTCTCAGGGAACCCCAACAGTTCAGATTTTAGAGAGATCCATGTTTGAGCAATCAAATTGACTGAGGTAATAATTAACTCTTCTTTGGTTAAGTATGGATATCCTTAAAACCTGGACTGTTAGGGTGCCTTGAGGACCGATTTTGGGAACCTCTGCAGTAAACCTGAAATACTAATAGATTTATGTAAAAGTGCTATGAGTTACATTCACAAAATCAGATGGATTAGACTAATACCCCTTTTACACCGGAGCTAAAACCTGGGTTATTGCAGGGTTAACCCGGGCAGCTCCTTGGTGTAAATGGGTGAGGGTTGGCAATCCAGCCCAGGTAAATAGCAGGGTTTAACACGGGCTTAGCCCGTGAAACCCTGCTTTGTGTACAGCGCACTCCGGGTCTTGATGACCTGCTGTGCGCCGCAAGCCGGCCGATTGGTCCGGCTTCAGTGGCGCTTGGAGATTACGTCATCTCCAAGCGTCCACTTTCACGCCGGAAAAGCCGGGTCTATGCAGACCTGACTGCGGTGTGAGCGGTGCCGACTCGGTCTGATCCGTATAGGAACCCTGTTCCAACTCCTGGTCAGACCCGGAATTTTGGTGGAAAAGGGGTATAAGTTGCAGTAAGGCTGTGGTTATGTTAGAAGAGACAATGAGGAATATGCAGGCCAACTAAAGTGGATCAAATGAATATTAGATTATTGACTTTACAGATTCAGGGACTGCTTGAACTAAGAACCTTTTGTTACTGAATTACAGGAATCATCTTATTGCACTTTCACTATTTACTAGTAGTTCATTTGGCGCTAAAGGTGGGTACACACTAGAATATCGGGACGATTTGCCATATTGGAACGACAAATCGTCTAAAGCATATGCACAATTGTGCCCTCCCGCGGACGACATATGAGATCGTTTGGTTGACCATGCTGCACGGTCACAAATTATATTGTTTATGTGGCAGTGCATTTTAATAAGGGAAGGAACGAGGTGGTGTTCCATCATCCATTAAATGGTCTAGTCTGTGATGGTCTGGGGCGAAGGGAAACGTCTCGACCATCTGCACGACTGTCGGTCGTCCTAATGTGTACCCACCTTAAGGTTAAGCAGCCTGATTTTAAGGTATGAAAGATATTAGCGCAGTTGGATTATGAGTGCACATAGACAGGTTTGTAATTTTTTGATCACATGTTTATAATCCATAATGTGATATCAACTTTATGTATTCCATAAACACATCTAAAGTCCTAAGCATGTATGTAGCCTTAGGGTCAATTATAATGTTACTTTATCAAAAATAAGCTCATCTCCGTCACATTTTTACCCCTCAGGAGACTACTTGGTTACCATTGAGGAGAAAAACAATATATCCTCTCTGCGGACATATGTGAACTGTAGATGTCCATCTACCGGGAGCTCCCGAGTCAGTGTGCGGATGGTTGGCCTCCATTTAGACTCTCTACATACTGTGGTCTCAAAAGACCAAATGGAAATCATAGAAATGCCACTCTCTGAAAACCCCCTCTGCCTCTCTTGCTGTCCTGTGCTAGGAGACCTCCTGGTTGGCTGCAAGAACAAGCTAATGGTCTTCCGCTTGAAGTACATTTCCATCGGAGATGCATCTGTGCTAGATTTTGACAGATCCCTGGTTATACACATCACTGGAATTGTACCTACACAGGTATCTTTCTGTGCCGGTTATATTGGTATCTCGAGTGATCTGGAAGTCTTGGTGGTTAGGGTGGCCTCTGAGCCCCTGAAAGGATCCCTTACTAGACCAAAAAATCTGACAGATTTACAAACATTCCCAGAAAAAGGTAACAAATTTATATATATATATATAGTGCGTATGCTTTTGCAACAACCATCAACTTTGCACAATATACCTTTTAAAATACTATTCTACAGGTTGATATAGAATACACCTCTATTTTGAAACAAGTATTGTAGTTCGTGTGCTGAGATGATCTGTTATTTTTGGTACTGCTCACCCTGACCTCAAAATAGTAGTAAATTATGACACTGCTTTTTTTTCTTATAGTAAAAGCCTCTGATTGCTCATAAAAATGAGAGGGGCTACTATAGGTACAGACTGACTGCATCCTAGGAGCTGCTACTTTTGTCTGTTGCTTTATAATGTCATACAGTGTCCAGTGATATTTTAAGCTATTTTATATTTTCTTTACAAATTTGCCAAATGCTAATTTCTCCTGTACTCATCTTAATGATATGCACTGTTGTGTATATATAAACTTAAAGGGGGTCAGTTACAAATGCTGTTATTGTGTCTGTGTAAAGTTATGTATGGAAGGTGCGTGCCTAAACGCTAAAAGCACATGTGTTGAAGAAAACATGGCTGTTCTACTTTATTATTTGTGCACATGATTGGTTTACTTCCACATATGGTGCTTGGCTTCTGAGCTCCGTTCATATACTAGTGAACACCATGCTAATGTAATACAGATCATTCCGGAGTCATCATAGACAGATTAAGATGCCATGGGCCCTATGCAAGATACTGATTTTGGCCCCCTTTCTCCCCTCCTTTAAAAAAAAAATATATATATTGTGCAAACCTTGGCCCTAGACAGCAGTATAGGTTGCTAAGGAATGATTCAGCTTTGGTGCATACCCAAGCATTGTTTCCAGGACATATATATACACACACACACACAGTATGGTCCTTCATGCGTTTTGTACAGTCTTTACAAAGCTGATTTCGGTTCTAAGGCCCGGATTCAGAGCCGGACGCTCGCTCTGAATCAGGGCCCACCTCCATTAATATGGAGCGTCCTCCTGGACGCTCGTATAGCTGTGGATCACCACCCACAGCATATACGAGCGTGCAGGATGATAGTCGCCATGGTCTTGACCATCGAAACTGCGAGCAGAAGCCTGCGGTTGAGTTTTTCAACCGCAAGGCCAGGAGCGATTTTGGCTCTATCAGAGCCAAAATCACTCCCACTGACATCACTAGTGATGTCAGTGGGGCCGGCTTCGGACGGTAAGGGAACGCCTCCGTCTGGCAGGCATGCCCCCGGCACACCCACCAAAGGGGGCGTGCTGTCAGTCAACATCGACAGCACGCCCCCTTTGATGAGACACTACGAGCGAAGGAAAGTCCTTCGCTCGTCGCGTCTCATGCACACGACGGAGCTCCCTCCGTCGTGCGCATGCGCAGTGCAGACCATCCACCCACTTGCGAGCGGACAGCCGCTCGCGAGTGGGTCTGAATGAGGGCCTAAGATCAATGATCTCTTATACAAAATCATACTATGTGTGTAGGGAGCCTACCTCAAATACTCCATTTTTGAAGATGATGTACTGTAATAGTTTTTTAAAATTATAATTTTATTAAAAATGTAGCTATTGATGATTTCAATTGTATAACACCCTCTTTCTTAAACTTTTTAGGTAGCAAAGATACTCTTTCATTGGCATCATCTCATCCATTAGAGTGCGAGGATTTTGTCATGTGTGATAGGCCTGTGGAACTTATTGGCGAAGAGTGTAAACCCTGCAACATTGTAGTGATCCCAGAGTCAACAGGGTTATCCACCGATTTGCAAAATCCGTTCTATGTGAATTACATACTGTACAGGTAAATACCATATACAGTGAAAGAGAAATACTGTACACGGGGGCTTGAGTTTATGGTTATTCATTAAAAAAGAAAACCTACTGTACTATGCCCAGTCAGACACTTGTTTTTTTAATCATACGTACACTGGTTCCATGAGAGGTAATTGTTTTGTTACTGTACATTTACATTCTGTTAAATAAATCCTAATCAGTTCTCAACACTGCTGTTCTAAAGTAATGATGGGTAACTGGTAGCTCTAAGGGCCACAGCTCCCAGTTCATCTCTCCTTTTATTGTCTTTTTTTTTTTTTTCTGTCTGGGTGACACTTCTTGACCATGGGCTATAGTAAGGGTTAAGAAGCTAACATTTAATAGGTTAACTTTTTCAAACATATAAGCTCCTCCCCGCTAAACCTTTTCTCAGTTTAAAATTAGGTGCTAAAGGAGTAGGTCAGCTAATTATTTTTTCTTTTGCTACTTTTTACTTTTATCTGCACCCAGAATTGTTTTAACCTTTCTCCCACTCCCTGCTCTCTCTTTACCTACATATTACAGCAGCCCGATGCAGGACTGTAGGAAGGAGTTGGGTGCTGGCCGTCCACGTGCTTGGTGGCCTGAAGAAAGGTGGGTGTAGGGGGCAGTCATGCAGTTGTGACATAGATTGGGGAGACAGTGAGCAGGGGGCATGGAGCAGTGGGTTAGGATGAGAGCTGGTTGGCTTTGATGAAGAAGTGTGTCTTGAGAGCCTGTTTGAAGTTTTGTAAAGAGGTGGAGAGTCTGATAGGGTGCGGGAGAAAGTTCCAGATGTAGGGAGCCGCACAGGCAAAATCTTTTTGGAGTCGGGGGAAGTATTCAGTTGGCAGGAGAGATGGCGTTAATTTGTGGAGCAAAGATAAGATCAGAAGATTGGATGAGGGATTTGTAAGTGAGTGTGATAAGTTTGAATTGGGTTCTGAAGGGAAAGAGGAGGCAGTGTAGGGCTTGTAGGAGAGGTGAGGCAGATGTAGTACATTTGGAGAAGTCGATGAGCCCAGCAGCAGTATTGAAGACATGGAGGGAGGTGGGAGTCAGGAAGACTGGACTACAGTGACCTCCTCTTATCTAATCTAGAGATGACCAGTGAGTGGCTGAAGGTCTTAGTTGCCTTCAGGGTGAGAGAGGGTCTAATGCAGATATTTCAGAGTTGGAAACGGTAGGCCTGAATGTATGGCTTGAAGAAGAGGTAGGCGTCAAAGATAATTCCAAGACAGCGCACTTGGGGGATAGAAGAGATTGTTGTGCTGTCAGTAGATAATTACATTGTGGGGTTATTCAGGAGGGTGGGAAGATGATCCCCTCAATCTTAGACATGTTAAGTTTAAGAAAGTTCTGGGACATCCAGGAAGAAATAGCAGAGAGGCAGTTAGAGATATGAGAGAGGAGGAGAGGTAGATCTGAGTGTCATCAGCATAGATATTGGTGGCCAAAAAAAGCTGATGGACTCGTCTAAAGAATATGTAAAGAGGGACATATTGAGAGGTCCAAGAACTGAACCTCAAGGCACACCTATAGTTAGTGGAAATGGGGCAGTGGAGTCATGAGAGGAGACTGAGAAAGAATGGTCAGAGAGGTAGGAGGACAGCTATTTAAGCGCTCGCTCTTTGTGGTCTGTTGACGCCTCTATGTCTGAGCGAGTGAACGAAACATGCGCTCGCTATTTTGTAAAGACTCCCCCTGGCCGCTCGCATCATATGTCATCTCCACTATTTATTAGATTGATCGAGTACATCGAAAGGCGTCTGAACTGCCCGCAGTGCTTGTGGTTGGATTTTCCTACCGCAATCATGCAAACAGTTCAGGCTAAGAAACAACCAAGTGACATGGTCGATGACGCTGCTTTGTTAATTATGCACACCCTTGGCACGCCTGCGTTCGGATCTCCACTCCCCGTTTTCAAGCACCTTCCCCTGTTACCACCCACAAACGCCTCATCCTGTCACTCAAATTAGCAGGCACTCGCTATTTTGCGAACACACGTTTTCCGACCGCACTGACTGGTTGGCGCATGCACATTACGACCCATACGCATGCGCAGATGTGCGAACATCGCTCGGAGCGAACGAGCGGCCGCTTACGAGCGGCTCTGAATCAGGCCCCTTGTTCCTTCGGGAAGTAGAAAATCAGGAGACTGAAAATCTGTTATTTTCTTCATCTTCACAATAATTTGATTAGGTGCCTGAACAATCGCTAAATACTCAAAAGAAGACTTATGTCCCATGCAAATTTCCTCCATTGTATCCAATACCTAACAGTAAAATAGCCTATGTATTAGTATAGCTTGGGTAGCTAAGGAAAAGGAAAAGTGGACTGACCTAAAAGGTATCCAGTCGGACAGATTGAATTCTTATCTTTTATCCTTTGCAGAACAGATTAAATTAGGAGCACATTATTTGTGTTAATGCACCTTTCGATGAGTCTTTATTATAGTCTAATGTTTCTGGGCTAGCGGTTGTGGCAAAACACATTCTTCGTTAAAGTGATGTAACGTGGATACCAAGACCTTTTTGGAGGGCTTACCTTTTGAAGGAAAGCTTTTGTTTGGCTTAGAACTAAATAAGAGAATCTCAGAGGACACTGGAGGTAAACGTTAATTTTACCTATAGATAATTTCTTTAGATCTAAGATTATTCCCTTTCATCCACCCTTTAGACAGGGGCAGTTATATACACCCTTTCGAGCTAAGGGACAGACACTGTTGTTCCAATGTTTTGCACATAGAGGAAGACAACCTAGAACGAGCAGGAAGGAGCCAGGGAACATGAAGTGCCAGGATAAGATGTCCTAATGAGAAGTGCATACACCTAGAAGTGTCTATGGTGAATGCCCATCTTCTGTCATTCAGGGACCAATGGAGAAGATCTTCTTCAGACACATGGGTGGCAGTTATAATGGAAAGAGGTTACATTCTCAGTCTTTCAGGTCCTCCACCAAAAGGTACCAAGCAACAGACAAATGTGTTCAGGCCTTAGATCAAGCAATTCCGGACTCTGTAGTGGTTGTCCCAGTACCAGAACATCAAACAGCAGTAAAAAAGCAAAGGGATTTTATTCCAATCTGTTTTTAGTCCTAAAACAAGATGGGAGTCACAGATTCCTCTAACGTTTTAAGGAATTAAATACAACTCTGTAAGTTGACGAATTCAGGATGGAATCTGTAAGAACAGTCATGAACATAATGGAGGCAAACAAATTGATGCCCTCTTTGGAAGTCCATTAATGTCCTTTTAAGACTTGCGGATGAGGGAAGACTTCCAATTCATGATTCTTCCTTTTCGTTTAGCTACAGCTACTTTTTTTTTTTATACAAAAGTCATGGCAATCTTTGCAGGCCTTCTAAGATCTATGAGAAAAAAAAATTGATCCTCAAATAGATTTGTTTTGAGCAGTGGCAGCCTTGGGATCTAGATTTGGTTCTGTCAGTGCTTCAGATGCCAACCTTTGCAGGAGGTGGACTCGAAGTGGGGAACTTGGAAAGTTATTTTTCTCTTTTATCTACAGTGTATCCAGAAAGTATTAATAGTGCTTCACTTTTTCTACATTTTGTTATGTTACAGCCTTATTCCAAAATGGAATAAATTCATTTTTGTCCTCAAAATTCTATACACAATACCGCATAATGACAACGTGTAAAGTTTTTTTTGAGATTTTTGCAAATTTTATTAAAAAAATACCAAGAAATCACATGTACATAAGTATTCACAGCCTTTGCCATGAATCTCAAAATTGAGCTCAGGTGCATCCTGTTTCCACTGATCATCCTTGAGATGCTCCCACAGCTTAATTGGAGTCTACCTGTTGTAAATTCAGTAGTTTGGACATGATTTTGAAAGGCATACACCTGTCTATATAAGGTCCCACACTTGACAGTGCATGTCAAAGCACAAACCAAAAATAAAGTCCAAGGAATTGTCTGTAGACCTCCGAAACAGGATTGTCTCGAGGCAAAAATCTGGGGAAGGGTACAGAAAAATATCTGCTGCTTTAAAGGTCCCAATGAGCACAATGGCCTCTATCATCCATAAATGGAAGAAGTTCGGAACCACCAGGACTCTTCCTAGAGTTGGCCGGCGGTCTAAACTGAGCGATCGTGGGAGAAGGGCCCTAGTTAGGGAGGTGACCAAGAAGCCGATGTCAGAGCTACAACATTCCTTTGTGGAGAGAGGAGAACCTTCCAGAAGGACAACCATCTCTGCAGCAATCCATCAATGAGGCCTGTATGGTAGAGTGGCCAGATGGAAGCCACTCCTTAGTAAAAAGCACATGGCAGCCCGCCTGGAGTTGCCAAAATGCACCTTAAGGACTCTCAGACCTTTTAGAAACAAAATTCTCTGGTCTGATGAGACTTAAAGATTGAACTGTTTGGCGTCAGTGCCAGGCGTTATGTTTGGAGGAAACCAGGCACTGCTCATCAACAGGCCAAAACCATCCCTACAGTCAATCACGGTGGTGGCAGCATCATGCTGTGGGGATGTTTTTCAGTGGCAGGAACTGGGAGACTCATCAGGATAGAGGGAAAAATGAATGCAACAATGTACAGAGACATCCTGGATGAAAACTTGCTCCAGAGTGTTCTTGACCTCAGACTGGGGCGACGGTTCATCTTTCAGCAGGACAACGACTTTAAGCACACAGCCAAGATATCCCTCCATATGATAATACTTTAATCTTTAAAAAACCGAAAGTATAAAATACTGATTGTGGTTAAATACCGATGTTTGATATGCCGACTGTATAAAATACCGACAAACTTATAATGCCGACTATGTACAATACCGACAAAACAAAATTCGGGATAACCAGCCTGGAGACCCAATCACCGGGGCTCCAGGTCCAAAGCATTAGCACCCCAAGTCGGTCAGCGCAAGCCGGTGATCTCGGGGGAGTTGGGTCTACAGCCTGTGCACTACACCCCGGTCGGTTGGGTCTGGTGCTGGTCTTAAATATAGGGGGAACCCCACGTCTTTTTTTTTTTTTTTCGTTCCCCACTATATTTAAAACCAGGACTGGTCCCTGCAGCCTGGTGTTGGTTTCTAAATTACGGTGGAACCCTACGCATTTTGTTCCCCGTAGTTTTAGAAACCAGGACAGGCTGGCAAGTCTGGGGCTGGTTAAGCTTTGGGGGGGCTATGTAATTTTTTTTAAACTTTTAGCCCGCTTTTTTACAGGTACAACACAAGCAGCTTACACAAAGTATTGGGCGCGTGCCCGCTTTATCCCCGTATTCAATTCGAAATCAATGAAAACGGGAGCCGGCGAAAAGGTAAGTATTGCCAGAAAACTGGTATTTTCAGAAAATATTCCAGGAACCCCCCTAAAGATGTCTAGACAAGGGGGATCACTATGGGTTCTCCCATTTTTATCTCCTTAAGGCAGTCTGGGTTTCTAATAGCCGCGGCCGGTGCATATTTGCGGCTATGAAGAAGTGATGAAGAATAGTACTTAGATTTTTTTTTTTTTTAAATACCTACTCCTATCAAATTTGGAGTACATGAAAATGGGGGTAAGCATATTTTTAAGTCCCTCAAATTATATTTTAAAATTCTGCTAAAATGATAGTCGGCATTAGAAGTTTGTCAGTATTACATGCAGCTGGATAATTAAATAGCTTATTATCCCGAATTTTGTTTTGTCGGTATTGTACATAGTCGGCATTATAAGTTTGTCAGTATTGTATACAGTCGGCATATCAAACATCGGTATTTAAACACAATCTGTATTTTCATTTGTCGGTGTTTGGTCTTTGTCTATATTGTTATCGTCGGGATACCATAACTTTCGTTTTTGTTGTCAGTATTGCATTGTGATCGGGATATCATCTGTCATCTTTACAATGTCGGTATTGTGTCCAGCGGTATTAAAACTAGTGGCATGCTAACCGTATACCTTTTATGTACATGTGATTTCTTAGAGGTTTTTTTTTTTTTTTTATTCATTAAATTTGCAAAAATCTCAAAAAAAACTTTTTACACGTTGTCATTATGGGGTATTGTGTGTCGAATTTTGAGGACAACAATGAATTTATTCCATTTTGGAATAAGGCTATGACATAACATAATATGGAAAAAGTGAAGCGCTGTGAATACTTTTCGGATGCGCTGTATATAATCAGTTAGAAGAGTTTCAGAATTAATTGCTTTTATCTTGGAGACTTCCCTTTCTGATGATTCACGAAGATAGGGCAGTATTATGTACACTACCCTCTTCTAACCCTAAAGTATTGTCTGCAATTCATTGTAATCAAGAAATTGTGATACCGACTTTTGCTAAACCAAGTAAAATAATGGATCAGGGTCAGTTGTGTCTATTAGACGTGGTGAGAGTGTTAAGAATTTATTTGGAGAGGACAACCGGCATAAGGGTCCAAACAGATGAATTAGGGCCATAATTCAGCACATAGCAGGGAACTGAGGCCCTGATTCAGAGCCGGACGCTCTGACAGAGCGCCCGCTCTGAATCAGGGCCATCCTTCTTAATTTTTAGAGCGGCCTCCTGGCCGCTCGTATAGCTGTGGGTGACCACCCACAGCTATAACGAGCGGCCAGGAAGATGGTCGCGATGGTCAAGACCATCAGACTTGCGACGAGACCCTTGTGGTAGGGTCTCATTGCCGCAAGCCCTGGAGTGCTTTCGGCGCACTCCCACTGACATCACTTGTGATGTCAGTGGGGCCGGCCCCAGACAGTAGGCGTTCCCATGGGAATGCCTCCATCTGGGCAGCCACGCCCCCGGCACGCCCACCAAAGGGCGTGCCGGGCTGATGGTTTGGAGGGGAGGAGTTTATACACTAGAAAAGTAAACCTATTAAATGCTAGCTCCTCAACCCTCACTATACCCCATGGTCCAGAAGTGTCCCCCAGATGGATTCTGACAAAGAGATTTAACAGCAAGTACCAAAAATCTTATTTTTTTATTAACTGTATGTTTTAAATTATTTCTAAATGTAAGGGTAATGGGCATCCCTTTAGAAGATTAGAAACCCATATGGCCCCTGTTTGTTACTCCTTTAAAGTGTTGCATTTTATACTGCGGTGCTACTGTGCAATTGGTAATCCATTTTATGGTATAGACTAGTTGTTTAAATCGAATATTGTCAACTATAAGACAAGTTGGTTTGCAACATTCCTTTATGTTTTTCTATAAAGACTGTTCTTTAAAGAAGTGCTTTTTTTTTTTCCCTCCATGGGGGTGCACAGGGTTCACACTAGGTATAGGTGGTGAGCTGCAGTCTAGGCACCAAACGGTTAACTACTTTTTCCCAGCAGCACAAGCTCCCTCTTCCCTATACCCTGCCTCCAGCACTAGAGGACCAGTCTTACGTTTGGTGTCCAAGGAGTCGGCACGTTTTTTTGGGGTTGCTATTAAGCAGACTGATTTTACTGTCTTTTATTTCTTTTAATTTGTTTTCATAGCAGGCAGTGTGAGTCAGTGTCTCAGGCGCCCTCACTGTTGCACCAACAATCCCTAGTGCCAGCGGGCAGAGCACTGGCGACTGGGTCAGTGAATCCGTCTTGGCCCCAGCACACTGGGGCGGGAGCCGCAGCCGGACTTATTGGGGACAGGTAAGGCGGCTCCCTGCTTGTAGGGAAGGGAGCTGCCTACTTAGCAGCTGTTACTGCCGGTGAGGGAGGCCACCAGTGATAATAGCAGTGCGGGCCAGGTCATCTCCGCACCCCCACTACACGACCAGGGAAGATACTGGCAATGGGGCACTAAGAATTAGTGGTGGCCATGTCCCTGGGGAAAATAGCCTCCCTATTGGCTCCTCCCCTCATGCAGGATACCAGCCGTTGTGGAATCTCCTCTCTTTCCTCCCTCCCTACAATGCTCTGTTGCATTTTAACCCAGTGTCTGCCTCAGCTACACAGAGACGCCAGGGCTCCTGCCTCCCTGTATACCTCATTCCAGCCGGTAAGGTTGTAATTAAGCTCCTTCCTCCCTCTCGGGGCTTGGTTGTTGAGCAACAATTGCCCATTCTCTTACACACTGAATGTTTTCTGTGTGCATGTTTTCAAAAGTGTGTAGGAGTACTTTGTTTTCTATATAGGGATCATCTATACTGACTTTATTGCTTTTTTTTTTTTTTTCCTGTGTATTTTCTGTTGAAAATTAAGTGATTGGAATAGCACGTCTGTATGCTGTGAACACTTATTTGTTTATATTGTGTCCACTCTACCGTAGTACTGACCCCATAGCACCGCCTATTAGTTTATCTGTGGTGCGATATTGTTCAGTGCTCTGGGTCATCCCATGGTAACGCATGTTATAAAGTGACATAGCAAACAATTGTCAGGAACTGTCCTTATCCTCGGGATCGTGCTGCTCTGTCTTGGTGGGGGAGAAGGCGAAGCGCTATGGAACGTCATCAGCTCTATTCGGGCCTCCCGGGTTATTATCCCTGTTCCCTCGTCTCAGAGAGTTGGCGGGTTTTATTCCAGTGTAAGGAGAAAGAGGGGCTACTCTCCTTTGTGGATTACTAATCCAACACCTATTAAAAAGAAAGAGGGCCTGATTCAGAGCCGGGCGCTCTTTCAGAGCACTCGCTCTGAATCAGGGCCGTCCTTCTCTTTTTTAAAGCAGCCTCCTGGCCGCTCGCACAGCTGTGGGTGACCACCCACAGCTATAGCGAGCGGCCAAAAAGACGGTCGCGATGGTCAAGACCATCGCGACCATCGGGCTTGTGACGAGACCCTTGCGGTAGGTTCTCGTTGCCGCAAGCCCTGGAGTGCTTTTGGCTCTATCAGAGTCAAAAGCACTCCCACTGACATCACTAGTGATGTCAGTGGGGCCGGCTCCAGACGGTAGGCGTTCCCATGGGAACGCCTCCGTCTGGGCAGCCACGCCCTCGGCACGCCCACCAAAGGGGGCGTGCTGTCACTCACCATCGACAGCATGCCCCCTTTGTAACGAGACCCCGTCGCTATGCGTGTCTCGCGCATGCACACGACGGAGCTGGCTCCCTCGTGCGCATGCGCACTGGCCCAACATCGACCCGCTTGCGAGCGCTCGGCGCTCGCAAGCGGGTCTGAATCAGGCCCAGAGCTCACATATATAGCAATAGAATAACAACACACTAATGCTGGGTACACACCTAAAGATTTTCTGTCCAACCATCCAACTAGTTCATTGGTTGGAATGAAAATCTGGTAACGTATGGGAGTAACTGATGATCAGCAATTTGCTCCTAAATGCCAGAAAACAGATGAAAATGGTCGTCAGACAAGTTTGTTAAATGTTTGATCTAAACAATTTGTTCAAACAACAGTTTTTGTCCATTTTCTGGCGTTTGGGAGCAAATTGCTGATTGTCATTTGCTTTCATACCTTACCAGATTTTCATTCCAACCAATCAACTAGTTGGATGGTTGGACAGAAAATCTTTACTTGTGTACACAGCTTAACAAATAATGGCACAAATCAGTGTTACAGTATATCGTTAAGTATTATTGCAACAGTTATGAGACCAAAAAATTATTCTTATGTGGTTCAGACTCATCAGATGTATTCTTTAAATAACCACAGATTTATGTGTATGGTAATAATAATATTAAATCCAATTGGGAACAGTTGGCAAAATAATCAATTTCTCTCTTTAGAAATAATGCAATACTATCCCCTGGCAAAAATATATAGGATAAAGTTTTATATCAAATTCCAAAGAAAAAAATTCCTTAATGAAAGTAAGCAGCAGTCACCACGGCAATACCAAACATAAATAGCAGCTCATCAATTCCCATAGTCTTTAAAAAAGATTGTCATCTGCAATGTATCATATATATATATATATATATATATATATAAAAAATCTAAGAACAATATTAGTATACAACACAATTGATGCTCCGTACACACGGAACGATCAGCCAGCGATACGATATCGCTGGCTGATCGTCCTGTACCCTCCCTGGTGTGCTGGATGATCGATATCGATCATTCAGCACACCACCAACTAACCAACGACTATAGCGACCCGCGATCAGCGATCAATGATCGCTGGTCCTTATAGTAACCTGCTCGATATCGAGCTGGTTGGCCACCATACACGGCCGATGGACGCTATCGTCCATATGTGCCCGTGCATCACTAGTCGTTGGTAGGGATCAAAAAATTAACAATAACGATATCGTTATCGTTCAAATCAGGCATTTATATTGCTCCATGTGTATGCAGCATAAGGCAGTATATGGTAATATAGAGCAACCATATTTCTGTATAAAGTAATAACCTGTAAGAGTATTGGAAAATCAATGTGATTCAGTACTGGGTTAAAAAATTAGACTCTGTACTAAGGCAATAATGAAAATTATGTAATGATCAAATAAAATCTTGTTATTTTAAGCATATAATCTGTATACAATTAGCACTGAGATAAAGGTGTATATATAAATCCTTTGGCAGTCAGTAGTGTGAATCATGCTTGTGTATACACAATTAAGCCTGCATTTGGTCAGAGATCAGTATGATCATGATGATTAGATTCAGAAGTAAATTGCCCCTATTCACTTCACATTGACAAGTGGCTGCTGCAATTTATGTACAGATTCAGTGAATAATATGTGAACGGACTTGCTGAGAGTACATAGGGGTATAGAAGAAAGTAAATTATATCTGCTTCTAAGCGATCCTTCCAGCGTCTGCCTGTTACATAATATTGCAATCAGACTATCAGAAATGCAAGCTGTAGGAAAGTGGGGGAAGGGAAAAAAGGACACTGGGCTGGGGTGCTGCTGCTCGAAGTAGGTGTGCCTGTGCTACACAGTGACCTAAGAGTGAGCAGTCTCTATCCAAGTCCCTAACCCCTGAAAGAAGAACAACTGTATGTGATTCACTCTCCAAGGGCTGCCTGTTGCTGGTGCAGTGCAGGCTAGACCCAGGGAGTAAGAAACCAACTGTGCCTGTAGAAAGGGAAAAGGTACCTTAGCTGCTGCTATGTGCCGGGTGACTGACTGCAGAGGGTCATGGCTGTGCCTCCGTCCTCTAAAACCAGACTTATGTTTCACCGCATGGGCTTGGTCAAAATTCCAACCTGTTTCTGATCCAGAAACTTGGCAGATCGTTCCGCCCCATTCTCAAACTGAAATTGCTGAATAGGTATCTCTATGTTCCCAGCTTCTGCATGGAATCTCTGCGTTACACAATTTTGGCCATGGAAACAGGGGATGTCATGACGTATTTGGACATCCAGGATGCCTACTTACACATTCTCCTTAGGAAATGTAATCAACGCTTTCTCAGGTTTGCTGTAAGGGAGAAACATATCCAATTTTGGACTTTACCTTTTGGTCTTTCAACAGCTCCTTCTGTTTTCATGGAGATTATAGCAGTCATGGCATGGTCTCTCAGACGCAGGGGGGTCCGCATACTACCAAATTACCTTATTTGAACAAACTGCTTATTCTGGCCCAATCCCTTCATGACCATCTCCATCTCACAGTGGATATTCTCCAAACTCACGGGTGGATCATCAATTGCCGGAAATGCTCTTTAATACCATCCCAGGAAATGCTTCACTTAAGAGCCTTACTAGACACCTCGGTTCAGGGGATGTTCATCCTGTTGGATAAACTCCTGTCCTTGCAGACCACGGTTTGGGTCCTCCTGGGGCGGGTGTCCATTCATGCTTGTTTGCAGGTCTTGGGCATTCGAGTCTCCATATCCGAGATGATGGAGTATGCTCAGTTTCACTCATGTCTTCTGCAGCTAGAGATTTTGGCCAGATGGAACAAGTCCAATCTACACCTTATGTCTCAGACGATAATTCAAGAGAGATATTACTCTTTAATGTGGTGGCTCCAACGATCTCATTTGGACAAGGGCCGTACTCCCTGTATTTTTCGGCTAGGTCCTGCTCAATACAGATGACAGTCTTCTAGGGTAGGGAGTGGTGGATTGCTCAGGAGAGTCTACTTCCCATCAACGTCCTGGAGATTCAAGCGCCTACAAGGCTCTTTGTCAAGCAAAGTTCCATCTCCTGCACAAGCCCGTCAAAGTGCAACCTGACAACGTGACCGCAATCGCCTCATAAATAATCAATTTCATTCACATTTAAAGGACACTGGTGTTATATACATAAGATTTTGGGATTGACGTTTCTGTTTATTATTTATAACACGTTACATTTCTGGGTATTTTTTTCTGTCTCTCGGTACCGAGTAATTTTGGGTCGAACCAGAGATATGTATGTGGAAGAAAATCTTCAGAAATAGAAAAGAAAAGAATATTTGCTGAACATAATTGACACAAAGAGCTATTACCTCTGTGTTTTGTTTGTTTTTTCAAGTTTAGGCGACTTGTTTAGAGGTTTTTCTATGCTGACAATTAGGTAGCGCCTAGTTAAAATCTACACATTTTTCTTTAAAAATCAAGTTGGCACCTGTAGTCGAATGAGGTGCGACGGATTCTTCAGTGGGCAGGGCACTACCTTCCGGCTCTGTCGATGGTATACATTCTGGGAATCCAAAATTGGGAGGCGGATTTTCTCAGCTGCCAGAACATTCACGCAGGCGAGTGGGTCCTCTATCCCGAGGTCTTTCAGTCACTGGTATGTTGCTGGGACTATACGGACGAGATGGCCTCCCGCCACAACCACAAACTGCAGTACTGCTCACAGACCAGGGATCCGGGAGCTCTTCTGGTAGATGCTCTCGCAGTTAGGTGATAATTCACTCTCATTTACATCTTTCCACCAATTTCCATTATTCCACTGGTTCTACAAAAATTGAAGTTGAAGAGTGGCACAGTGATTCTTATTGCTCCGGTTTGGCTGTGCAGGGCTTGGCATGTCGACCTCCTTGGTTTGTCCATTTACGCTCTGTGGAGCTTCCCTTTCCTACCCAACATGTCTCTGGGTCAGATCTGGGTGGAAGCACGGACCCAACTAGCTTTGACAGGGTGGCTCTTGAGATATTATTCCTAAGGGCCAAAGGTTTCTCATCCGTTGTCATTAAAATACCGCAGGACTAGTCCTTGGTGCTTTAAGCCCTCCAGGCCCCCCTTTTGAGCCCTTAGATATGGTGGGTCTTTGTTGGCTTAAGTGAAAAATAGTTTTCCTTCTAGCCATTGCGTTGGTCTGTCGAGTTTCAGATTTGAGAGCTTTGCCTTGCCACTCTCCCTTCCTGATTATCCATCATGACCGGCAGACCTACGTATACACCTTTTGGTATCTTCCAAAGGTTGTATTTCCCCGTTTCACCTCAACTAAGAAATTGTGGTTCCTGCTTTTTGCCTACAGGATTCTTCTATGGAGCAGGCCTCATTAGGTGTAGTGAAGGCCCTCTGTATACATGTGGACAGGACAAGGGATTTGCTTTGTTCCAATTCCCTCTTTGTATTATATGACTTTAACCAGCAGGGCTGGCCAGTTAATAAACAGACTTTATCTTGTTGGCTTCGTTTGACTATCTGTCAGGCTTACACTTCGGCAGATCTTCCTGCCCCGACTTCGGTACAGGCTCATTAAGCGCTCTGCCTTATTATTTCTGTACTTCGTGTAATCTAAGTCAGTTTCTGAGTCACAGAAAATATTTATTTTATAAGCATCAATAGAAAAAAGGTAAATGGCACCCTATTTACTAATAATAGCACAGTAAAAATGACAATAAGAACTGTTATGGCCGTATACACAGTACGATAAGCTGTCAGATGATAACGATAGGGATCCTATTGTTATCGTTAAAATCTGAGCCCTGCTAACGACTATACGATGAATGATGTGCGTCCTCGTATAGTAGTTGACAACGAACTACCGTCATCTGTGCAAGCAGACAGCCCTGGTTGATATTGACCAGATTAGCCTGTTTACTATAGTGGGGGGTCTGCTGCATGTGCTGGATGCTCAATCGAGCACATTCAGAACAATCAGACAACGATCGTCTGATCGTTGCTGTCGTGCAGTGTGTACGCAGCATTAGTAATGTAAGTGGCAACAAATGTCAGCACATACAGTGATCTCTATAACAAACTGTAAAAAAATCAATAAACAGTCAATTTGCATTAGCACATATACCGTCCATACAGATTTCGGAGCAATTGTAAATTTGTTATTTGTAATAGTCCGTTGTGCTCATTAGAACATAGTTTGGATGATTGCACCAACAGTATGAGATATTTTGTATCCAGATTACTTAACAAATAGATTGAGATGGAAGAGATACACAGTATTTTACCGCATTACCCCCTCAAGGGAGAACGGGAGGAATAACTAACCCAGAAAGGTAGACCGAGCTATGGTGTAATATCCAATACAGTCCCGATAATTCACAGGGTGGTTAATCACTCCAAGGGTTAGTAAGCGATACCGAATACAAGCAGGGACCAGCTGCTCTAAAATCTGTCTGTGTATGCCGCGTCCGCTACCATGTCCGTGCTGAATAAGGACCAGATTAAACGGCAGTGGATCGGAGGTGCAAATAATGGGGCAGTCCCTCTGTGTGTATGCCAGCTCTTCCTTCTCCTTACTCCTCTTCCATTCCTTGGGCTTCAGTTAACTGGAGGCAGTGTATAGGGGAGAGGGAGCCTGTGCTGCTGGGAAAAAGCTAAGTTTGGTGCCCAGACTCCAGCTCACCCCCCCTTTTTTTTTCATTATTTTTTTTTCCCTTTTCCAGTAAATTTGAGTACTTTACAATAAAGCTAAAACCGTGTCACAACATTTATAAATACAATTTTATTTAGATTATTGTAGGTTTATGTACTATGTACCTGGAGCCTGATTCAGCAGAGGACGCTAATGCGTTTGCAGCTGCGTTTTTGCACGGAACGCAGCTGCGAAAATATGCAAATGTCTACCAAAGCTCAGCCGGCATAAAGAAGCCCACCGCTGCCTTCTCATATCCGTCCAATGTCGCTCTTCTGCGTAACATCGGTACCATCGACTTACATCGACCAGTCACGCAGCATTTACAACAAGTCTGACCAGCCGCAACACTGCAAGTCTCCTCCCACACAGAGCTCTCTCATGCTGCGTAAGCATCGCAGTGGCTGATTTATGCATGTCCAGAAAACTGCGTTGAAACGGACAGACACACCTGCGGTTTTCCGATCACTCCCCGTCACCACCCCCCAAACGCTGACAGCCTGTCACTCACTTTGTGACGGATCCCTCTGTGTGACTGTAATTGCAATGTGATCGCTACGCACGGGTAGCGCGCGGCTTAAACGCATGCGTGTTGGCAAACCATTGCTCGATCTGCGTCCGTAATCGCCATTGCGTCCGTGGCTGAATCAGGCCCTTAATTTGATAAATTGTCAAGAACATTGGTAGAGTTAAATAAAACAGATTTTGTTTTCAGATAGGGCGATTCTCCATGTGATAAATAGGCCCTTGTTATAAGTGAATCGACTGTCGCAAACTAGGTTTAGATATCCTGGAAAGGTTGTAAGGTGTGTTTCATTTTTTGCTAATAATGTATTTCCTTTTACTGTTGTATAAGTATTGTCTCTTCAATACCTGTATATGCAACCTGTATAAAAACATTTCTAACCGATCAAAGGTAAATCTGGGTAGTGTCTGGAACACACAGTAGCTAGTCCATATTCCATGTGGGTATTTTTTTTTTTGGTTTTATTTTTTTTTTTTTTATACAACAAAACTTTTATCCTTTTCTGGCAGTAATCTTTTGGTTTTTCTGATTTTGTTTTCTTTCTGCTTTAATGTTTTCTGTAGGCGTTTTGCACCAGACTTAACAGATGGTTTGAGTGTTGAAAGCACAAGATTACATTCTCTGCAGTTCCAGCCTATGTATAAGACAGGTAAAGTAAAATGAAGTTTTTCCACTCATTCCTCCCCATGCTTCAGTCCACAGTGTGTGCTTTATAGTGTGTATTGTAGTTTAAGGCCTCATATACATGGGCAGTAATTGTGGTTGTTTAACTGCTTTATTTAGCTTATTACATTACATTACTGTGAAATCACATTTATGTGAATGGACCTGTACACACGCACACACTTGCTGACAAGTGTATTGTTCATTTTACATCTACTTCAATGTTCTCTATAGCATTCAGAATTGTTAACATTCTGAAGTACAGACTATACTTTCCTTTCCTCTGTCGCATTGTCTGATATGGTGAGACAGCCGTACACTGCACTCCCTCTCTCACTAGATATCCGTGATCTCTGTGAGCTTCCATCGGTCCAGTCTTCAGCAGATTGGAGGGAAGACTGATTGAAATAAATTTTGTACAGAAGTCTCTTTATTTAGTACAAACCCTTAACTAATTCAGGGCCAGTCCAATAGTCATAGTCTTTACTGTTTGTCTCATGATGTAATAACAGCATGGTCATCTTTTTTTTTTTTCTTCTCTTTAACTATCATTCTGGTCTGTAACATACTATAGCACCATAAGGAGGAGGTCAAACTCTAACACAGTAGAAATAAGCTGAAGAGATAACACTGTATGGCTATGATTTATAACCATGAAAGGATGAATCACTATGGATCTTATATTTCAGTATAATTATGTTACAATGTCTAAACACAGGTTTTTAAAATGTTTTACACTTTCTGAATTTTTTTTTTTAACAGTTTTTAAGTTTTTTTGTTTTAATTTTGTTTTTGTTTTTATTTTTTAATTGGGTTGTCAGAAACTGTGGGTGACTGTTCCTGGCAATTTCACAGCCATCGTTGTGAGGCGGTTATGTGTCTGTGTGTCTGCTTCCATAATATGTTACTATAGCATAAAGCCAACCTACCATCGATGTAGAATGTGAGTTGTGAATACGTTAAAACAATGCGCACAGAAAAAAGGGATTTTCCGTCCAGCACACTGTAGCAAAATCAAAAATACTTGAATCCTACATAATAATAGAGATTCAGAGGTATTAGTTACATACATTTGCAAATATATGAATAAGCGCCAGGCCAATCGTCAAGGCTCCTCTAGTGTGCCTTTAGTGTGTAAGCAATTTAAATTGTAAAAATAGGCCTTAATGTGAAATCTATTGGCATACATTGGTTCAATTTAAAAACAATGTTGTAACAGTCAAGATAATATTGATTTTTGTTCTTTCATGTTGAACTAGAAAACCATGTTCTTGCAGATTCCAGAAACAGAAGTACAGAAAAGGAATTGCTGAGTCTGTTTTGTTTCTTCTCCATGCCGCATGCTGGCTACTTGTATACTCTAGTGAATGTGGTAGAGCTGATATCTGTCTATCAGTATCCAGAGAGGTCCCAGCAGGCAGTTCTGACTCCACAGTTCCTACATGTTATTACCAGGTACATTGCTCTCTATAAGGTGTTCAGAGGCTGAGGATGCATATGCTTGTGACTCTGTGCCGCCGAGCATGAGTCTAGGTGACGGGGGTGATCAGTAATTATTTCTATGGCCCCATCGTTGAAAACAGTCCATTGTGGTGGAGAGTGGATGTAGCTTCTACTTCCATGTATTGTTACCACTTTTCCCAACTTTGAAACGTTTGACCCCGATCAGCATATACCTGTAATACTAACTTATTGTAATGGTAATATATTAGGGATGTGCAGGCTCGGATAGGTTCGAATTTGTCCAGGAATGATGATGTTTGTCCATGCAAGATGACGTTTTGTTTCTTTCTGAGTCCCGCCTTTTTGGTGGGAAAAATCCGAACTCGGCGGGCAAATTCGAACCTATCCGAGCCTCACAGTCCGGTGTACATGATCACGGCCAGCATTGGGAGACAGTCACAGCAGTATTGTAGAGCCGCTACAAGCATCCGTCTCATCAATGGTTCAGCGCGGCATCCCAACTCCGGGTCTAAATCACAGGACTCCACTTCCCATCAGGCAGCGCCACAGTTTCGTGTCGTCACCAGCAGCCACGCCCAAAAGCGTTTAGACTATCAGACTTTGTCAGTGGGTGTGGCTACTCGGCGGGTTTCAGCCCTTTTTATAGTAACCAACTTGCGGTGACCAACTAATCATAGAAAATTTAGCAGTGGTGCTCAGAACATAGCTATAAGCTACTTTTAAAGCTGCTATAGAGCTCATAAACAGTTAAAAATTACGTTCTCTTCGCAAACCCTACATATATCTTTGTCACAGCTATATTAGTATTTTTTAAAAAGCTGAATAGCTAAGATAAACAGTATCATCACACAGGGAACAAGAGAGCAAAATCCCACAACGTAGTCTCCATTGATCGAGGTGGCCATTTTATTGAAGATCAGTATCTATTAGGATCTCTAAAGTGCATATATTAGCGAGCATAATAATATGGTTTAACTCTTGTAATAAGGAAAAAGATCTTAATAACCTGCATTTCTACTTCAGGGTCCATAGGGGGTCCACAGGGTTGACCTTGGGGTATAGCTGGATCTGGATCCACGGGCACCACGCAGTTAAAGCTTTGCTGCTCCCAGGATGCACTTGGGTCCGTCCTCCTCTATACCCCGCCCCCGAGCCACAGCACCTCAGTTTTAGTTGGTGCCTGGCCGGAATCGGGTCACCCTGTCGCAGTGGGGCTGCAGGAGCAGCCCCTAAGCTTTATTTTAAAAGAGAAATTTTTTTATTTTTTTCTACTTTTTTAAAATTTTTAGAGCGGCAGCATCAGACTGTCCTTTAGGACGTCCACGCTGCCGCTACTTCTCCCCGCTGGCGCCGCGACGCCAGTACAGCTCTGGGGATCGCGGCGGGACCCCAGACCTGTACTAGCCGGGCTTTGGGGACTCCCTTGACTGCTGCCGGACGCGACGGGGATCAGGTAAGCCGCGGGTCGCCGCATGCGGGGGCCCGCGGATACTTTGTATGCAGTCAGAAGTCTCTGGGGACAGACCGGAGGTGCTAGCGGCGGCGGCGGGCTCCCCCTCTATTGAGGAATACCCCGCGTGTCCGCTAGACCACCAGGGTTACAGGCTGGTAGCGGGACCGGCAACCCGGGGGTTAATTGCTAGCCAGGGGAGGCAGCCTTCCCTGTCTAGCGGCTCCTCCCCTCAGCTCAGCGCGCCTTTCAACTAGCAGTCTGGCGTCGCTGAGCTGCTCTTATCTTACGGCCACTCCTCCTCTGAGGTCTCCGGCGGCCATCTTTACTGGCAGGCATCGCAGACTCCCAGGCGGTATAAAGTGGACCGGTCCCCCTGTGTACCTCTCCCCTGCTAAAGGACAGTGTACACAGCGCTATAGCCCTCCCAGACACTGAATCTGGGCGGTTGATTGTAGCGGAAGGTGCAGTGAGTACTAACTTTTCTGCATTGTATGTGACTATTGCTAGTGCTGCCTGTCTGTGACTTATTCTCCTTGCTGTCAGCTTATAAATATCCCTTTCCTTCTCCTACGGCCTGGCAGGTGTGTGGGGGAAGGGCGTGTTTCTGAGACCCTCACTTATATAAATCACGTATTTGTGGGGTCAGTCACATACTGTTGTGTGCTACACAGTACCATATCTGGGCTGTTGTGTCGCATACTGGTGAGTGCGCGGGTGTTAAAACTGTAATTCCTCTGGTGATACGTATTTCTTGTGTATTTACGGTATCATGGCTGATGAGGAGACTGAGCGCTCTGTGGCTCCTGTGCCTTTTTCCTGCAGACGCTGTGCTGCTGGAGTTGATGGGGAGGACTTATCTCAGGATGGTCTGTGCGGGCGGTGCCAGCTGGTACCGGGCCCCTCCAACCCCCCTGTGTCACAGGACCCTCCTTGGGCGATGTTTTCACAGGTGCTAGCGTCTATTGCGGACCGGTTATCGGTCCCATCAGCGGTCCCTTCTAGGGCGTTGCCTCAGCCCATCATCCCCCATTCCCCAGGTGTTCCACAAATATTGCGGTCTCCCCCCGGGGCCCAGACTGTGGGTCCTTACTCGGGACTGCCTGTGTATGTGCAGTCTCCCCCAGTGACGCGTCAGTCTGTAGTGCCTTTGCAGAGTTTTGCTCCGACGGCTCCTCCGCCTTGGGCGGATGTTCTCTCCAGCTCTGTACAGAATCTGGCGGCTTCATCCTCGGCGTTTCAGTCGATGTTGCAAAGTGATGTGCCACCAAGGGTGTCTAAACGTCCGGTTGTGAGTTCACTAGCTGCGCAGTTGTCGGACTCGGAAGTGTCCTCAGATGATGGAGAAATCCATGAGGATTCTGACTCTGATGCCATGGGGCAGGAGGTGGAAGCTAAGTCCTCCATTAATGTTTCAGCCTTAGGGCGGTGCGTGCTATCCTACATGTTGAGGATGATGCGCCGGCTCCTAGGTCGAAGTTTCCTAATTTTAAAAAGGCCAAGGTGACTTCAACTGTGTTCCCCCTGTCTAATCAATTAACGGATCATATGGCGGCGGCCTGGCAATTACCCAGCAAGAGGTTCCATCCACAGAAGAGGTTGGCGGCGAACTATCCTTTTCCTGAAGCTCATTGCAGGAAATGGGAGACTCCGCCGGCGGTGGATTCCCACGTTACCCGCTTGATCAAAAGCGCGACGCTGCCATTGCCGTCTATCTCCTCTTTGAAGGATCCCACGGACAGGAAGGTGGAGACTTGTTTAAAGTCCATTTATTCTCTTTCCGGGGCGGTGGCTCGCCCGTCCATGGCTATCTCCTGGGTGGCTAAAGCCATTGAGGCCTGGGCCAATGCCTTGGAGGATACCTTTCCTGATGAGGCTCCGGATCTCCAGAGAGCGTTAGTGGGACAGATGCGGGATGCAGCTTCCTATATTGGGGAAGCGTCTTTGGATGCCAGCCTGCTCACTTCTAGGGTGTCTGCTGCAGCGGTGTCTGCTCGGCGCTCCCTGTGGCTGAGGTCCTGGAGGGCTGATGTAGATTCAAAAAAGGGTCTGGAGGCCTTGCCTTTTAATGGTGATTTACTATTTGGTCCGGATTTGGACAAAATAGTGGATACTTTGGCTAAGTCCAAGTCGGCTTTCCTCCCTTCGGCCTCTGCGCCGGCTAAAGTGAGGAGCTCTGCCTTTCGGTCCTTTCGGGTTCAGGGTAAGGCCAAGGGCCAGTCCTTCCCGAGACATTAGGCGACCAAGGCCGCACCCAAGCCCAAGAAGCAGGCATGGAGTGCTCGGCGCCCTTCTTCCAAGCAGGAGGATAAGCCTGCTGCCTGATGGGACGGGCCTCTCTCTGGGGGACCCCAGAGTGGGAGGCCGACTTCTCCAATTCGCCCAGTGTTGGCACAATATCACCACGGATGCCTGGGTTCGAGAAGTAGTCTCTCAGGGGTACGCCCTGTCTTTTCGGTTCAGGCCGCCCCACCAGTTTTTCTGCACGAGTCCTTCTCTGGACAAGACCAAAGCTGGCCAGATTCAGGTAGCTATAGAATCCTTGCTACTAGCAGGGGTCATTGTTCCCGTTCCGCAGTCTCAGCGCGGGACGGGGTACTATTCTACTCTGTTTCTGGTACAGAAACCCAATGGTTCTCATCGCCCTATCCTGAATTTGAAGTCTCTGAACAGATACCTCAGAGTTCCCAAGTTCAGGATGGAAACGTTACGTTCCATCATTCTGGCGATGGAACCCGGGGATTATATGGTCTCCCTCGATATCCAGGACGCCTGTCTCCATGTGCCCATAGCACCGGCACATCAGCGGTATCTGAGGTTTGCTATCCTGAACCATCACTACCAATTTCGGGCGTTGCCTTTCAGCCTTTCCACGGCTCCGAGGGTGTTCACCAAGGTGATGGCAGTTATGGCTGCCCACCTTCGGGGTCAGGGTCTACGTCTGTTGCCGTACCTGGACGATCTTCTGCTGCTGGCGAGCTCCCCGGAGGTGCTTCTTCGACATCTCCACCTGACCATTGCTTGTCTTCAAGCACACGGGTGGTTGATAAATTGGAAGAAGTCCTCCCTGATTCCATCACAGCGGATGGTTCATTTGGGAGCCCTGCTGGATTCTCGTCAGCAACGGATTTTCCTGACTCCGGAGAAGGTCTCCTCCCTGCAGCTACGGATACACAGTTGCCTGAGCAGTTGCCGCCTGTCGGTCCATTCGGCTATGAGAGTTCTGGGGTCCATGGTGTCGACATTCGACATGGTGGAATTTGCCCAGTTCCATTCCCGGCCCCTGCAGGGGCTGATTCTATCGGAATGGAACGGGTTACCTCACCGGATCCGCTCTCAGATGCTGGTGTTGTCCCCGGAGGTTCGGCAGTCTTTGGCTTGGTGGCTTCAGACAGCGCATCTGGTCGAGGGGCGCCCCTTTTGGCTCCCGGACTGGGTCCTGCTCACGACGGATACCAGTCTCCGGGGTTGGGGGGCAGTGACCGGCTCATTATCGCTTCAGGGTCGTTGGTCCGCGGAGGAAGCATTTCTCCCCATCAACATCCTGGAACTGCGGTCGGTATACAGGGCCCTGCAGTCGTCCGGCCCCGTTCTTCACGGAAGGGCGGTTCAGGTGCAGTCCGACGACGCCACCACGGTGGCGTACATCAACCACCAAGGGGGAACTCGCAGTCGGGCAGCAATGTCGGAGGTGTCTCGCATTCTTGCTTGGGCGGAGTGTCATGTTCCAGCGATCTCGGCAGTCTTCATTCCCGGAGTCCTCAATTGGGAGGCGGACTTCCTCAGCCGTCACGACGTGCATCCCGGGGAATGGTCACTTCACCCAGAGGTGTTTCAGCTACTCGTGGACAGGTGGGGACTGCCGGAGCTGGACTTGATGGCCTCCCATCACAATCACAAGTTGCCCGTTTACAGGTCAAGGACAAGAGACGCAGGCGCCTGTCTGGTAGACGCTCTGTCGGTGAAATGGACGTTTCATCTGGCGTATCTGTTTCCTCCGATATCCCTGCTTCCTCGGGTTCTGCGGAAATTCAAGCAGGACGGCGGCACGCTCGTGCTGGTGGCTCCGGCGTGGCCCAGACGTCCTTGGTTCTCCGATCTGAAGTGCCTCTCCATCGACGCTCCGTACCTTCTCCCTCAGCGTCGGGACCTGTTGTCTCAAGGGCCCTGCCTTTACCCGGATCTGGGTCGGCTGTATTTCACGGCGTGGCTCTTGAGACAGCCGTCTTGAGGTCTAGGGGTTTCTCCAGTTCGGTCATTGGTACCATGCTTAGGGCACGCAAGCCTGCTTCAGCACGGATTTACCACAGGGTGTGGCACACTTATTTTCAGTGGTGTGAATCCAGAAACTATGATCCGCAGGTGTTCCGGGTTTCAAGAATCTTGGAGTTCCTTCAATCAGGTTTGGACCTCGGCTTACGCCTGGCCTCTCTGAAGGTTCATGTGTCTGCTTTGTCCGTGTGGTTTCAGCGACGGATTGCTACACTACCGGATGTTCACACCTTTTTCCAGGGTGTTCTCAGGATACAGCCTCCCTTCGTGCCTCCTGTGGCTCCTTGGGACTTGGTGGTGGTACTGCGGGTCTTGCAGGGTCCTCCTTTTGAGCCGCTTGAGTCGGTGGAGCTCAAGTGGCTGCTTCTGCCAGGAGGGTGTCAGAATTGGGGGCGCTTTCCTGTCTCCCTCCTTTTCTGATTTTTCACCAGGACAGGGCGGTGCTCCGCACGCGTCCTGAGTTTTTGCCCAAAGTGGTCTCAAAGTTCCACATTAATCAGGAACTTGTTGTGCCAGCTTTTCAGTCACCTGATCTTTCTGCTGGTGAGGCTTCCTTAGATGTGGTCCGGGCACTTAGAATCTATGTGGACCGGACTGCTTCGGTTAGGAAGTCGGATTCTTTGTTTGTCCTCTTCGGTTTTCACAAGAGGGGTTGGCCTGCCAACAAGCAAACGTTAGACCGTTGGCTTCGTTCCGTTATTTGTGAGGCTTATGCACAGGAGGGTTTACCTGTGCCAGCCTCTGTTAAGGCTCATTCCACTCATTCTGTGGGTCCCTCTTGGGCTGCTAGACGTGCCGCCTCCGCTGTTCAGCTGTGTAAGGCGGCTACTTGGTCTTCAATTCAGACGTTTTTGAGGTTCTATGCGTTTGACACCTTCGCCTCTCAGGATGCATCCTTTGGGCGCCGGGTACTCCTTTCAGCACAGGAGCGTCCCCGCCCTTAGTTGAACTGCTTTGGGACATCCCCAAGGTCAACCCTGTGGACCCTCTATGGACCCTGAAGTAGAAAACAAGAGATATGGTAAGAACTTACCTTTGTTATCTCTGTTTCTACGAAGTCCATAGGGTCCACAGGGCACCCGCCCTGACGCACCTGGCTTCAAATGGGCTGTGTGGCTGGTCACCGGTTTTCCGTCTCCCATTTCTGTGAGTATGGTTTCTTGTGTGTTCCAGTCTTCCTTCTCTCTGTTTAGTCTCCTCCTCCGGCCTTGGCTGCTTACCAACTGAGGTGCTGTGGCTCGGGGGCGGGGTATAGAGGAGGACGGACCCAAGTGCATCCTGGGAGCAGCAAAGCTTTAACTGCGTGGTGCCCGTGGATCCAGATCCAGCTATACCCCAAGGTCAACCCTGTGGACCCTATGGACTTCGTAGAAACAGAGATAACAAAGGTAAGTTCTTACCATATCTCTTGTTTTTTAAAATATATATAATGTAAAATATATACAAAAATGTATAAAAAGATTAGACTATATGGTGGGAATAACGCTTTACATAAATTATCTTTATAACAACAAAATACATGTGAAATACAAATCAATAAATATTATATTATAAACAATTACTAAAAATTGTTGTTCCGATTTGATACAATAACACTTAGCGTAATTGTTTAATGTCATTATTCAATATCATTATATTAGCCTAAATTACATCAAACATTCTAGTTTATCAAAAAGGCAGTAATCCACACTATATACAAGCACAATATAATAAACACAACTTTTATATTGTTTAAGGGAAGTAAGTTTTATACAGTCAGGTGCATAAATATTGGGAGATTGACAGAATTTTCATATTTTGGCCTCTATTCACCACCACAATGGCTTTGAAATGAAACAAACAAGATGTGCTTTAACTGCAGACTTTCAGATTTAATTTGAGGGTAATTACATCCAAATCAGGTGAATGGTGTAGGAATTACAACGGTTTCTGTATGTGCCTCCCACTTTTTAAGGGGCCAAAAGTAATGGGACAAACAAAACAATCCTAAATCTAACTTTCACTTTTTAATACTTTTTAATACTTTGTTGCAAATCCTTTGCAGGCAATTACAGCCTGAAGTCTGGAATGCATAGACATCACCAGACGCTGTGTTTCATCCCTGGTGATGCTCTGCCAGGCCTCTACTGCAAATGTCTTCAGTTCCTGCTTGTTCTTGGGGCATTTTCCCTTCAGTTTTGTCTTCATCAAGTGAAATGCATGCTCAATCGGATTCAGGTCAGGGGATTGACTTGGCCATTGCATAACATTCCACTTTTTAGCCTTAATAAAAATCTTTGGTTGCTTTTGCAGTATGCTTCGGGTCATTGTCCATCTGCACTGTGAAGCGCCGTCCAATGAGTTCTGAAGCATTTGACTGAATATGAGCATATAATATTGCCCGAAACACTTCAGAATTCATTCTGCTGCTTTTGTCAGCAGTCACATCATCAATAAAGACAAGGGAACCAGTTCCATTGGCAGCCATACATGCCCACGCCATGACACTACCACCACCATGCTTCACTGATGAGGTGGTATGTTTTGGATCACGAGCAGTTCCTTTCCTTCTCCATACTCTTCTCTTCCCATCACTCTGGTACAAGTTGATCTTTGTCTCATCTGTCCATAGGATGTTGTTACAGAACTGTAATGGCTTTTTTAGATGTTGTTGGGCAAACTCTTATCTGGTCTTCCTGTTTTTGAGGCTCACCAATGGTTTACATCTTGTGGTGAATCCTCTATATTCACTCTTGTGAAGTCTTCTCTTGATTGTTGACTTTGACACATATACACCTACCTCCTGGAGAGTGTTCTTGATTTGGCCAACTGTTGTGAAGGGTTTTTCTTCACCAGGGAAATAATTCTTCTGTCATCCACTACAGTTGTTTTCCGTGGTCTTCCAGGTCTTTTGGTGTTGCTGAGCTCTCCGGTGCGTTCTTTCTTTTTAAGAATGTTCCAAACAGTTGATTCGGCCACACCTAATGTTTTTGCTATCTCTCTGATGGGTTTGTTTTGATTTTTCAGCCTAATGATGGCTTGCTTCACTGATAGTGACAGCTCTTTGGAACTCATATTGAGAGTCGACAGCAACTGATTCCAAATGCAAATGTCACACCTAGAATCAACTCCAGACCTTTTACCTGCTTAATTGATAATGAAATAATGAGGGAATAGCTCACACCTGTCCATGAAATAGCTTTTGAGTTGATAGCCCCATTACTTTTGGCCCCTTAAAAAGTGGGAGGCACATATAGAAACCATTGTAATTCCTACACCGTTCACCTGATTTGGATGTAATTACCCTCAAATTAAATCTGAAAGTCTGCAGTTAAAGCACATCTTGTTTGTTTCATTTCAAGGCCATTGTGGTGGTGAATAGAGACCAAAATATGAAAATTCTCTTCAATGTCCCAATATTTATGCACCTGACTGTATATCCATGTTCAAGTTCACCTCATTATAGAGGAGTTTGTAAAATAGTATAAAACAATATAAAACTATGGTTAATAAGAACCTTATATGAAAGCAATAATAATAATGGACACTAGTAATAATAGTAATAAGCACATTATTATAACACATTATGGAAGAGAGAGAAAAGAAAGAAAACATGATCGGCAATCAATTCATCGAATAGTATCCAGAGATTAGATTTAGATCCAGAGCTGGGACGCCGCGCTGAACCATGGATCCCTTAGAATGTAAGCTCCTATGAGCAGGGCCCTCTACCCTCTTGTGCTTCTCCTTACTCTACCTTCAACTACTTCTTACTCTCTACCAGGGCACCTAACACTTGGTTGCTTTGCATTGTTGCTTATCTGGGTGCTATGGTCGTGAATGTAGCAATGCATATTATCCATGTCCTGTAATGTATTGTACTGTACTGTAAGTCACTGTAAATCAATCTATTTGTTTATGTACTATGTAAGGCGCTGCAGAACACTTGTGGCGCCATATAAATAAACGATAATAATAATAACAATGAGACGGATGCTTATAGTGGCTTTACCATACTGCTGTGACTGTGTCTCCCAATACTGGCCGTGATCATTTACACCGGACTGTGACATTTTATGTGTAAGTCTTTTTTGTACTGTAATTAAGTATTTGTTATTCCTTGCTCATAGTGGTGCGCACTCCGTTTTTGCTTCTTTGACAATTTTATATATATATATATATATATATATATATATATATATATATATATATATATATATATATAAAAAAAATATTCGGAATTGTGAAATTAAAACTAGGAATTCCAGAATAAGAAATATTATTTACAATTGGGCTGTTGCACAAAAAAGTCTTTTAGCCTTTTGTTACGCTAATAGATTTTCAATTTAGAAACTTCTTGTGATCCTTATTGTTCTCCTTGTATGTCCTTCATCATCATTTGACTCCATTTGTTACAACTGCATTATATAATTTGGTAGAGTCTAAATTCTAATACTGGAACATTAATGTATGGTAATTTACCGCAATTTATAGTATTATTAATCCCATTAATTACAGTATCAGCAGCTCCCAAAATCCCCTGTCTGATCCTTATATAAAATAATTTAGCCTAAATTACTTTTTTCTTTTTTTTTTTTTTTTACTACCCAGTAACAACTTGCAGTGTTTCACAGTGAGGTGCAGTGCTGCAGCAGCTCGGGAGGAAGACCCTTATATGGACACCACTATGAAGGTAAGCCAGCTGCGACTAACTGCAAATCACACTCTTTACTATCTCAGCTTCTGACTCCTAGGCGTATATTTACTACAGTGCAGATTTTTAGAAGTGGAGATGTTGCCCATAGCAACCAATCAGATTCTAGTTATTATCTTCTAGAAGGTGCTTGATACATAAGTAGAATCTGATTGGTTGCTATGGGCAACATCTCCACTTCTAAAAACCTGTATTTTAGTAAATATACCTCCTGGTGTTTGCAAGTAACCTTTCTTCTGCAAAATGCTATAAAGTATTCATATTGTTTCCATATTTATCGTGTCAATTATTTTTCGCAGCGACTGGTAATACTCGTATGTTAGATATTACTTAATTTTCATTGTGGGAGTTTATAAACCTTTTGGATTACAAGAAATGATGTGTAAGGCAGCCACCTATTGCCTATGGAGTCAGTCTCTTTAGGTGGGGAATTGGGTGCCAATTGAGGTTGAATATGGTAAGGATAGATGGCAGGGATTCATCAGTATAGTTGCAAAATAAAAAGATGGACAATGTACTGCACAAGAGCAATAGGGATAACATGTTTGTTTGTTTTTTGTTATATTTTTTAAAATGGATGATTATTGTGTGGTTTGTCTATTTTGTCTCTGACAGAAAGTAGCCCAAAGTTGGGAAATATTTCCACCCTACTCAGTATAAGGAATATTCAGGTAGTCAGGTTGGTTAGTCAGTGGTGCTCCACAGAGTTATATATGTTATTATTATTAGTAGTATTATTAGTATTTATTATTAGTATTAGGAGAAGAGCAAATAAAAAAACTGTGGGGGTACCGTTATGAGAAATTTATCTATAAAAATATAACTTTTATTACAGGCTAATTTAAAACATAGGAGCACAGTTCACAAAACATATAAATGACACATTGACAAATAACATTTTCTGTTTGCCAAAAGCAAAAATATTATCACACATGACAAAAATATTAAAAACCGTATTATACAGTAATATTGTTGCCGGCTACTGCATCTCCAAAGTGAATGTTCCTATTAAGCAAATAGTTATATGTGTAGAAAATAGCCTATGTTTATATGGACTAATACTCTATATTATAAATATATAATAGAAGAATTGTTCTCTTAAACATAGAGTGCAAACGGACAATAGGCAATAACCACCTCCAATTGATATGCTTAACGTAAAGTTGTATATAAGCAATCTACACCTGCTGGCTGCTGATGGCACACAGGGGGAGGCAAGAGGCTGAGTTACTGGGGGGGCATAATGTGTAAGGGGCATTAATGTGTGGCTTAATGTTATAAGGGACACTACTATTGTGTGGAATAATGTGTTATATGGGGCACTACTACTATGTGGCATAATCTGTAAAGAGCATTACTGTGTGGCATAATGTATAAGGGTTCTACAGGTTGAGTCTCCTATATCCAAAATGCTTGGGACCAGGGGTATTTTGGATATCGGAATATTCCGTATTTTGGAATATTTGCATACTATAATGAAATATCTTGGGTATAGGACCCAAAACTAAACACAGAATGCATTTATGTGTTATATACATCTTATACACACAGCCTGCAGGTCATTTTATACAATATTTTTAATAATTTTGGGCATCAAAAAAAAGTTGTGTACATACATGAAATTCATTTATGTTTCATATACACTTTATACACACAGCCTGAAGGTTATTGTATACTGTATTTTAATGATTTTGTGCTTTAAAAAAAGTTTGTGTACATTGAACCATTAGAAAGCAAAGGTTTCACATTCTCAGTCATACTCAAAATATTCCGTAATTCGAATATTCAGTATTTCGGAATATTTGGATCGGGAGACTCAACCTGTACTACTGCGTGGCATAATGTGTATAAGGGGTACTACTGTGTGTCATAACCTGAATGCGCTGTGTGGAATAACATCAATGGGCTCTGTGCTGGGGCAAATGTGTGCGTTTTATTTACCTCTGGGGGGGCCCTTTTAAGATCTTGCTATGTGGCCCGCAAAGTTCTAATTACTCCCTTGCATGCAAACACAGAGGGCTGACTAATATATATGGTCACTTTAAAAATAGTTTTAATTCCTATAGCATTCCATCGAGAAATACATATAAAAAATGTACAGTGAATAATCATTAAAGCTTGATTATATTCATATCTATCTTAAATCTGGATTTAATATGAACTTGAGTCCTAAAGTTTTGATGTCGGCCATACACGGGGCAATTTGAAAACGTACAACACCTCTATACGTTTTCAAATTCAGCCTGATGCATCGCATGCTGCTGTGAATGATAAACAATGCATCTTGCAAGATGCTTCATTTACCTATTTAACAGCATGACGGATCGCAGATCTTATGGTTTTGCCATAAGATCTACGATGCCGATGTTCGACGACGGGGATGCGCATCGCCGTCGTACAGCATACCAAACCACACATGATGTGCACTATTGATCGTTACAATCGATCGAAGTCATGCACATCGTCTAAAAAATCTTAGGCGGCCCATACACGGTAAGATATTTTACACGATGTGCACGATTTTGATCGATCGCAACGATCAATAGTGCACATCGTGTGTGGTTTGGCATGCTGTACGACGGCGATGCGCGTCCCCGCCATCGTACATCTGCATCGTAGATCTTATGGAAAAACCATAAGATCTGCTATTAGTCATACTGTTAAATAGGTAACCGAAGCATCTTGTAAGATGCATCGTTTAGCATTCACAGCAGCATGCGATGCATCGGGCTGAATTTGAAAACGTACCGAGGTGTTGTACGATTTCAAATCGCCCCGTGTATGGCCCGCATTACTGTGTATGGCCAGCCTAACACTTGCTCAGACTGGGAGGTTAAAAGGATACTTTTGTAACTTTCACACAGGTTTTTGGCAGACTGACAATTTCCACTTGAGCCAGCCCCAGGACCTGTGTAATTTAAGAGTGTACCCATTTTTAGGGATTGTGTGACAGTGGTGGTCCTGACAAAGTTGAAAACTAGGCAAAATCATAATCCTGGTCAAACTACACCACCCTACCAAATGTATTTGTGTGTGTGTGTGTGTGTGTGTGTGTGTGTGTATGTGTGTATATAAGTTGGCACACCAAGGGGTAAATTTACTAAAGTGACGGTCTTTTTTAGAAGTGGAGATGTTGCCCATAGCAACCAATCAGCTTCTAGCTATTGATCTGTAATAATATAGAACTCCTCTAAGCGCAAAAAATGCTCAGAGTCTGCCGGTGAAATTAAACACAATGTGTAATTCCCAAATTCCACAACATATAGTATTGTAAATAAAACGGTAGTGATAATTCCTTGGCGCTCAGATATATAAAATTATAAACATTTTATTAGTGACATAAACAAAATATATAAAAACATATAAAATCCACAGATGATAAGGTGCTATACAGTACTGAGTAATTTCATAAGGTACTGAAATATATTAAAACACAGTCCTGTGTAATATTGCACAAAGTCCAAGCTTCTAGCTATTATCTTCTAGATGGTGTTATTTAAATGTTAAGTACAATCTGATTGGTTGCTATGGGCAACTTCTCTTCCAAAAACTCTCACTTTAGTAAATTTACCCCCAAGACTCTAAATCAAGGGTGAAACAACTGGTGTTTAATCCAATGTTTCGGGGTCCAGTACCCCTTCATCAAGACACATGAAGGGGTGCTGGATGCCGAAATATTGAATTAAACAACAGTTTTTTCACCGTTGATTTAGAGTCCCGGAGTGCCACCTGTCTTCGTTTGATAGATAAATATCTATCTATCAGTGTGTGTGTGTGTGTGTGTGTCTGTACATATGTGTGTGTGTGTTATATTTATATATATATATATTTTAACATATATTATAAAATGTGTGTGGCATGGTCAGAGTAATTGGATATCCACTAATTTCAATTTACACCTCTGACCTTTCGTTTGTGTTTCACCTGTTTTTGCAATTAGGAATATCAAGACTTAAATACATAGACTTATAATATACCCATGTGCAACATTTCTGCTAAGCCAGGTCAATAAAATGTGTAACTAGTTTGCTTCGTTTGTCCAACCAAAAGTCTAGTTGATTAATATAACTAGGAAACATTCTGCATGAAAGGTGCTACATACATTAAAGGGCATTAGGGGATTAAGGAGTATACGCTCAGCTTCCGTGTTGAGTGTGCAAAATTTAGTAGTTGAGTGAACACTTCACTGCCTTCACTCCTCCTTCTATTAATGTTATATGTATTTCTTCCTTGATAGTGAAATTAAGCAGCTTTTAGATTTCACCACTAGAACAAGGAGGGAAGATTATCACCAGACTTCAGCTTTGCTTTCAAGACCTGTGCGACATTTTAGCAGCAAAATAAAAGTTGCCATAAATGCCCAGTATGTTACTATTTACCTAATGAATTGTGTTTTGTTCTATGTTAGCACTATCTTTGTATCGCATACCTGTCCCATAATGGTTGATTGCTTCTTAGGGATCTCATCAAGATGATCCTCATCTGTTATACTATTATATACAGTATGTCACGTCCAGCTACCTTCTATATGCTTTCGAAGAGTAGGCCCTCAAGCTTGTCATACAACTGGTTTTAAAAGTGTTCTCTTTTGGAATTCTTTATAGTCAGAGACTGCATGACCCACATCAATATGATAGCTGCTTTATACTGTTTTCTTTTTCAAGGACATGTAATTGACTAATTATAATTCGATTTCTTTCATTCACTGTCCTATGATTACTTATAGACCCATTTTTACTTTCCAGGGGCAAACACATGATTTTTAGAGGGGGGGTTTCTAAATGCATGATGTCGGAACAAAATAAATAAAACTTGATGCAATAAGCCTGTAACATATACTTGTTGAACAAGTAACAAAGTGTTGCTTATTCACATAGTGTGAGACACTTTAGAAAAACTGGTAATTTAATATTAGTGCATACTTATCCAGTGAGTAGCACTCCAATAGAAGCAGCAGTTTTCGCATCAGCTAAACTGACTCCACTGACATGCAGGAGGTAAACTGTGCTATGGGTATATATGTCATGTGAGTCCTCCCTAGCGCCCTCCAGCTGGAGATCCAGCTGCATTATTGACCACTAGTAGATAGCAGTCTGAGCATGAAACAACTGGCAGTAAATCATAATTGTTTAAACTAGTACCATATTTAGTAAACCGAAAATAATAACCAACTCCTACTGCGCTTTTCCTATCACATATAAATATAACGATATTCTTTCCCCGAAAAGTGGGAAAAGAAAAACATGTAATACAAAATTGTAACACCAATTATTTTCTGTTTACTCTGTGTTTATGGGTGGTGGATGACCCATCCTTTTTCTCTTCCTCTGCAGCTTTTTTGACTCTAGAGCTTTTTGTATCCATAGTACCATATTTACACTAGAAGGTGCCCAGAGGGGGAATATTCAGCATAGAGCCACCCATAGTGCTACAACTTCATGTATGTGCACATGAATACACATCACAGCTGCTAAAATTACAGTAAGAGAAGTAATATTGTGCCGTGAGATATATATGCAGGCAGCAATGAAAACAATTTGGAATTGTGCGCAGAACAGAAATGAAAGGTCATCCAGCTAATCTAACTGTTGTGGAGCACATTTCTATTTCTTTGTATACTTATGATCTCTTACTAGACCCAAAACATAAGTAAATGTAACACAATAGAGATTAGATAAGCGATGGTGGCCATTTGTTGATGTCAGATTTGTTTTAAACATAGGTATATACTTTGAAAGGGATTCCGAGACTGTAGACCAGTGTTTCCAAACGTCTGTCCTCAAGGCGCACTAACAGTCCAGGTTTTAGTGATATCCATGAATGAGCACAGATGATTAAATTAAAATAACTAAGGGCCTGATTCAGAGCCGGACGCTCTGACCAGAGCGCTCGCTCTGAATCAGTGCCCTCTTACCTAAAAATGGAGCGGCCTCTTGGAGTGTCCATGATGATGGTCAAGACCATCGCGACCATCGGGCTTGCGACGAGATCCTGCGGTAGGGTCTCGCTGCCGCAAGCCCTGGAGTGATTTCGGCTCTATCAGAGCCAAAATCACTCCCACTGACATCACTACTGATGTCAGTGGGGCCGGCCCCAGACGGTAGGCGTTTCCATGGGAACGCCTCCATCTGGCAGCCACGCCCCCTTTGGTGCGAGACCCGAGCGACGGATTCCTCGTCTCTCGCCGACGTTGTTTTTTTCACCCTATCCTATTATTTCGGTCCATATAATAGGATAGTTCTCCCGAAAACACATAGGTCAGCGAGCTTATCGCGGCTCCTATGTGTTTTCATCTTTTTTTGGGTGAAAAAACGGCACTTATGGTGGATTATTTTTCAGGACACATCAGGTTCCAAAAAAAATCCTCGATAAGTGCCGGGGCCGTTTTCGGGGCTAATAGGATAGTCCCGGGCGAGGTAATTAGCCGCGGTAATTTACCCCTGCTGTGGACCATGTGTTGAGTCCATTTGTAGCAGGTACTAATTGGGCGGATGGCATATCATGTCATTCTAACAATGGGTGTAAGGAGTGTGGTGTTCCTGGGCAACTGGTTTCCCTCCCAAAGTGCGCTTCTGTAATTTTTGTGTAGGCTATGTTTAGCATAGTTCTTTTCTCTTTTCCAGACTTGCCCACCTGTGTCCCTTGATGTCTGTACACTGAGAATGCAGCTCTTTATAGGACTGAAAGCTATCCAGCACTTTAACAACTATATTGTCATCTTGACAAAAGCAGATATTGATTGTGTGACTGAGAAAGGAAAAAATGGCAAAAGGTTATCGTAAGTTTTTCATGTTTTTTTAATTGTTGCTTTTTCTTTGCAAAGGTAAAGTACAATATGAGTTGTATGATATACATTGAAATCGCATTGAAAATCATGGAAATATGATATAACCTATAATTGTTGGATCACTTCATTTTCAGCCATAAGTTCTGTTGTAAATGGCCTAAATGCTAACATCACTCTTTCTACTTTTGTGTATAATATTCCCTGTAACCTAACAGTAAGCACTTCTTCTAGAATCATACCACTTACAAGCTGCACTCACTGATGGCACCTCCTAAACGGTTGGTTGATATAGGAAACCAAAATGTACGATAAAGATATGAGTGTGTGCTCCAGACCATACTCTATTTCAAGGAATTTGCGATGCCCTCTTGAAACTCCCTTTGCACTGCTGTTGGAAACTTTTCATTTTTGCACATTTTTATAATTGCTTTGAGGAAGCCAACATACATGATATATTTTAACTCCTTGTTAATTGTATGTTTCGAAAGAACAGAGGGCCTGATTCAGAGCCGCTCGTAAGCGGCCGCTCGTTCGCTCCGAGCGATGTTCACACATCTGAGCATGCGTATGGGTCGTAATGCGTATGCGCCAACCAGTCATTGCGGTCGGAAAACGTGTGTTCGCAAAATTGCGAGTGCCTGCTAATTTGAGTGACAGGATGAGGCATTTGTGGGTGGTAACAGGGGAAGGTGCTTGAAAACGGGGAGTGGAGATCCGAACGCAGGCGTGCCAAACTGTCAAAACGGGCGTTTTAAGGGTGTGCATAATTAACAAAGCAGTGTCATCGACCTCGTCACTTGGTTGTTTCTTAGCCTGAACTGTTCGCATGAATGTGGTAGGAAAATCCAACCACAAGCACTGCGAGCAGTTCAGACGCCTTTCGATGTACTCGATTAATCTAATAAATAGCGGAGATGACGTATGATGCGAGCGGCAAGGGGGCGTCTTTACAAAATAGCGAGCGCTTGTTTCGTTCGCTCGCTCAGACATAGAGGCGTCAACAGACCGCAAAGAGCGAGCACTCAATTTAAATAGCCGGACCCTTTTTCTGAACGAGCGAGCGCAAATAGTGTCCGGCTCTGAATCAGGCCCAGACTTTCTTATATAAATGTTTGAGACGTCAGCTCACTGCTTGTTTCCAGCATTAATGCCTACAGTTTGTTTTGAGAAATAAATGAGGCTAGTGGAGAATCTGCAGGAAGAATTCATCATTAAGTTATGTGGAGTAGTTTAGTAAAATTAGGTGGCGTTGGCCTTTTAATGATGTCCAGAAACTTTGCTATAATGTAGCAATATAATCTAGCATTTACAACACTTGGCTAGAGTCATACATGCATTATTTTGCGAAGTTTGATTACTATTTTGCTTATTCTTTTTTTTTTTCATTCTTCTTGTTTTATTGTAGTGGAAGAAAGTCTGGCAGTACAAAAAGCAAGACCTCAGCTGAGACAGAACCTAGCTGGAATCTCTACATTGTGAGCACTACACCTGCAGTCCAGCTCTACAAAGAAATGGTACTAGGCTTTGCTAAATACTCTATACTATATATACGCTGAAGTGTTTGATGTACAGAAATCCATTTCTTACTATATTTGCTGGATCCTTCAGGGACCATAACAGAACTGGTGCCCTCAAGTATTCTTTTTATTTTAACGCTATGTCCACTGATAACTGGTTACTAGGAACCACATGAGCTTACTATGAGAGCAAAGTAGCTCTTATCTTATACACTATAAAAATGTTGGCAGTAACCAGAATGTTTACAGGAAGTGGTACTCGGAGGTCCGCCAAAATGGTTATGAAGCCATAAAGTTTATCTGTATTAAAATGACATTACTTCTGTACTGGCCAATTTTTGTTGCAACTATTTAAAAAAATAAAGCAGAGTAATGTTGCGTTCACACGGTCAGATAAAGTGTATGATTTAAACCATAATGATCATATCGTTATCGTTCAAATCGTGCACTTTCTGGCCCCCTTAAACGACAGTCGATGCACGGGCACGAATGGTTGATAACGATATTGACCATTGCCCGTGCATGCAGGCCAACTTGGTTGATATCGACCAGGTTAGCCTGTTAACTATAGGGACCCGCGATCGTTGTTATAGTAGTTGGGGGGTTGCTGCATGTGCTGGATGTTCGATCCAGCACATGCAGGACGATCAGACAACGATCGTCTAATCGGTATAGTTGCTCCGTGTGTAAAGAGCTTAAGATTGCTATAGTCTTCCTTATGTTTGCAGCATTTAACAACTAACAGATTGACACTATGTGGGAATAACTTAACCTATGACAAATTGAACCTCAAAGAAAGAAAAAAAAAATTCCAGCTGGTCTCACTTGTAGCAAGTGTGACTACTTCCCTAAAAACATAACATTCTGTATTATTTTCACTTTTTTTAATTTTAATTACAATTACTATACTTTTTAACTGCTATTTTGCCACTACAGTAAGTCAAGTAAAAAAATAAATACAATTTATCCTTCATCCACTAGGGGACACTGGAGCTTCATGACAGTGGGGTGTAGACGGTGGGTTGACTTGAGCCTGGCACTTTAAAATTCTAAAAGTTTGATTGGCTCCTCCCCCTCTATGCCCCATCAGCCCCAGTTTTTAGAATGTGCCCGAGTAGAGCCGGTGCACAGGGGGCTGTCTCCAGCCCTAATAATAGTAAATAGAAATAAAAAAAATATAAAGCATGAGGACAGGCAGACTGTTGACTGTGACAGTCTGCCTGCAACGTGGGAGCCGCCAGGGAGGGTACCGCCACGGCTATTGCAGCCTGTGTCCGGTCATCCTATGGAGGGGATACCTACAAAGAGTCCACAGACTCAGCGGGGCCCGCCACAGTTGAAACCGGCTTGTGTCCGGGCCCCGCTCCCCCCTCACTGCCTAGCACTCTGGCCGCAACAGCACATGAGTATGCACACCTCTCCTGACTAGCAGGAGAGGTGTAATTTTATAGCTGGGCCAGTGACACTGTCACTCATAGCATACAGCCGCTTTACGCGGCTATTATGTGCCACGCCGGTGCTTGATGAGAAACACTGGCTCTGGCTTCTTGGGGCATGTTATAGCCTCTGCGCGGCTGTCCCTCTGCGTCCCGGTGCTTGTATTGGAAGCACCGGTGCCAGCCTCCTGGAGGTACAGCGCGCTTTCTCTGCCGCGCTATACCAGCCCCGAATGTCATAGGGGTGCCACAGCGTGGCTGTTTTGCAGCCGCTGGGCGGCTGCCTGGAATAGGAGCATCGGCGCTGGCTTCCTTGGGGGTCAGGAGGAGGAAGCCGCTTACAGTAGATAACAGCAAAGCTCTCTATAGAGCTGTATGCTGATAAGGGGGCGGAGCTTCCTAGCGGCGGCCATAACTTTCAGAGTTATGTCCCTCCTCCTCCTCATTCAATACCTTGGCGGGTTTGGTGCGCTCTGCTCATTAGGAGTGGCACCAAAGTGCAGTCCATACCCAGCAATGTGTCCTTGAGAAGAGTGACTGACAGCTCCAGCTGCAAAGGGTCTGAGTCATACAGTAGGGTAGCAGTAAGTGCTACACCATCTATTCTAAATTGGGTAGCATTATTATTGAAATTCTGCTCCTCCCTATTTTGCTCTTTCTGCAGTCTACTATTTCACATTATCTGCAATTGTGTGTGGGTGTTTGTCTGTGAGTAAATGATGACTTCCAGAACAGACAAAACTGCTTCACAAAAACTGTTTGCCTGCACTAAGTGCAAAAAGAAATGCTCGCTCTGAAGGGTCTTCCCTGTGCGATGCGTGTGAAGCAGAGAGTGTTAACACAGCGCAGTCTGTCACACCCTCCTTAATAAATAGTTTGGCAGGGGTCATAGCGGATCTTTTTTCTGAATTAGCCACTTCCCGTAGGGAACGGGAGGCCGCCAGAGATCAACCTAGCACATCTCACCCTTTTCTAGCGACAGAACCAGCATGGGCTCAGGATCTAGCCCGCTGTGTGAATAACCTTGCCCAGGTTATGGGTTCTACGTCTAAAGCTCCTGAGGCTGCGGTAAGTCAGCCGTCTAAGAAAAGGGCACTACTGGCGATTCTCCAGTCAGATGAGGACTCTGCAGCAGATCACTCGTCTCAGGAGGAGGAAGGGGAGATGCTGGACGAATCAGATGTAGAGGCTTCCTCACAGGAACTTTAAGCAATGCAGGGTATTGATGCACTCATCCTGGCGGTGAGGGAAATACTTAAGATTTCTGGCCCTGAAGCTCCAGAATCGTTAGACTCCTTGTTTGCTAAGACAGAGAAGTTTTCTGTCACAGTCCCTGTTTCTCTCCAGTCAGACGAACAGATGACGGCAGCCTGGCAGAATCCAGACCGTAAATTCCAGATTCCTAGGCGTTTTTTCTCTCTTTATCCGTTTCCAGCGGAAAATAGAAAGCGATGGGAGACTCTGCCACCTGTGGATTCTTCGGTTTCTCATTTGTCAAAGAAAACCACGTTACCCGTTCCAGGAGCTACTACGTTGAAGGAAAGCTCAGAGCGAAAATGAGAAACTACTCTGAAATCCATTTATACGGCTGCAGATGCACTTCTCCAGCCGGCCTTGGTCGGCTCTTGGGTCAACAAGGCAGTGGAGAAGTGGGCAGAACAATTGACCGAGGGTCTAAAGTCCAACACTCTGTGGGCAGATCTGATTACCTTGGCAGAGCATATTCAGGAATCCGCAGTATACTTGGGAGACGCCTCCGGAGATATCGGCAGGTAGGTGCTAGGATCTCTGCTTCGGCAGTCGCTGCTCACCGAGCACTTTGGCTTCGTGCCTGGCAAGTGGATGCTGAGTCCAAAAGATTGGTTGAAGTTCTTCCTTTCACAGGTGATATTTATTTGGTCCGGAGTTTGACAAGTGGATCTCGCTGGCCACTGGGGGGGTAAGAGTACTTTTCTACCGCCGTCAGCACCTCCTCCACGTCGATCGTTTAAAGGACCTTCCTTTCGTTCTTCAGCAGGGCGAGGAGGTCGCGCTAGAGGACGTCAAGCAACTAATGCCCGCCGTCCAGATCCCAAGCCAGCAGACAAGCCTGTGGCATGACAGGCTCCCATCTCATCTCGGAAATCCAGAGGTGGGTGCTCGTCTCCAGCGTTTCTCGGAGGCTTGGAGGCAGACTTGTCCCAACACTTGGGTTAGGAATCTGGTATCTCAGGGACACAAGATCGAGTTTGCCTTCACTCCAGTGCGATTTTTTTACAACAGGTTTTCCTGTCGATCCTTTGAAACAACTAGTTTTGCGTCAGGCGATCGACAAACTTCTGCAGGCCGAGGTTCTAGTTGCGGTTCCCACTGCACAAAGAAAACGGGTTTTACTCGAACCTCTGTGGTTCCGAAGCCGGATAGGTCAGTCAGACCCATTCTAAATCTGAAATCCTTGAACCAGTATCTCTCCTTTCACAGGTTCAAGATGGAGTCCCTTCATTCTGTTATTGCGGGACTAGAAGCAGGAGAGTTTCTGGTGTTGATAGGCATCTTTGATGTCTATCTGCATGTTCCGATTTGGGTGCCTCACCATGCTTTCCTCAGATTTGCCATCAAGGAAACCTCGTTACAAATTCCAGGCCCTGCCGTTCGGTCTCTCGTCAGCTCCCAGAGTATTCTCCAAGGTGATGGCTGTCATGCTGTCTCACCTCCGCTCTCGGGGGAGGGGGGAGTGACGATTGTCCCATACCTGGATGACTTGCTCATCAAGGCTCCGACGGCAGAGGTCCATCTATGCTAAGTGTCCCTTACACATCAGATTCTCATACAACACGGTTGGAACTCCAGAACTTTTCAATTGGATCTTCTGTCTCAATGGTCGGGGTCCCACCTTCAGATGCATCGGCTGGTGCGTCTGTCTCCCCTGACCCACATATCCTTGCTCTGGTGGCTCCGGACGGACCATCTGTTAGCAGGTCGGTGCTTCTGAATTTGGAATTTTACCTTGGTCACTACGGACGCCAGCTTCCGCGGATGGGGAGCTGTGGTCCTGGAGAATCACTTCCAGGGGCGTTGGTCGCGGCAGGATTCCATCTTATCGATCAATGTTCTCGAACTGCGGGCAGTCTACAGAGCCTTAATACAGGCTGCTCCTCTGCTACGAGGACTTTTGGTTCGGATACAATGCGACAGCGCCACGGCCATGGCGTACATAAATCGACAAAGGGGAACCCGCAGTCGTCTGGCAATGAGAGGCCAGCCGCATCTCATGTGGGCACGTCAAGGCCATCTCCGCAGTATTCATTCCGGGAGTCGACAACTGGGAAGCGGACTACCTCAGTCGTCAGGATCTTCACCCCGGAGGGATCTTCACCCTTGGGAGTGGCCCCTTCATCCTGAGGTATTCCGTCAACTAGTTCACCGATGGGGGAGACCACAGATAGATCTTATGGCGACCCGGACATATCAACTACCAGGGATCCAGCAGCGGTGGGAGCGGATGCTTTACTGATTCCTTGGCCATACAGCCTTGTATACCTGTTCCCAAGGGCTTGATGTGGGCCTACGTCTGGGATCGCTAAAAGTGCAGATTTCTGCTCTTTCTATTTTTTTTCCAGCGTCGCCTAGCTCTGATTCCGGCGGTTCAGACCTTTTTACAAGGGGTGCTTAGAGGTCAGCCCCCCTTTGTGCCACAGGGGACACTGGACGCCCGCCCAATGCTTCTTGCCTGCTTACCAGTTCTTCATTGTTCTGCTTCAGTTCTGTTGCAGTTTTGGTCTGTTCTAGTTGTGTGACTGTTTATTCCTGCATCCTGTTGTGTTCCTGCAGTGCGTCAGTATGTTGGACTGAGTTTCTTTTTCCTGTTCTCCTTCTCTGTCGTTCTGTCTGTTCTCAGTCTCCTCTCGGGCTCAGTTCTTAAAACTGGGGCTGATGGGGCATAGAAGGGGAAGAGCCAGTCACACTTTTAGATTTTTAAAGTGCCAGGGTCAACTCAACCCACCGTCTATACCCCATTGTCATGAAGCTCCAGTGTCCCCTGTGGAATCGGAGAAATGGTTTTAACGGTAAGTACCAAAATCCTGTTAAATTAATAACGTTTATTAGTTATTTTAAGATTTTTATTTGGTTAACTAGAGTTTTTCTTTTTATTAATATTATAGTTTTTGCTAATATGGTTTCAGAAAATTATAGCACCCTCTAAAGAAATGACCACATGTGATGCCTTATTATAGATGGTTGAAGCCTCCTCAAGTGCAGACACAATAACTGTTTTTCTTAAATCTCATGTGCAATTTTTTGAAAATTGTAAATAATCCTGAAAATGATTGGCTGGCTTATAAAAAAAAAAAAAAAAAAAAGAGTCCTTTCTACTTCAGGGTCCTTAGGGATCCACAGGGATACCTTGGGGATTTAGGTGACATCAGAAGATCAGGCACCGAGCAGTTAAAAACTTTACTCCCAGGATGCTACGGTCTCCCCTAAATCCACCCCTGGGCCAGAGGCACCTCAGTTCGATACAGCCCTCTAAGTATTTACGAAAGAGGAGCACACAGTTCAGTGTGCGCAACGCGGACAGTCACATGGATGTCCACGCTGGTCCTGCTAGCGGATCCCGCGTGACAAATTGACAGATACGCTAAGGGATAGAACCCTGTATAGGACTGACAACATATATATCTAATGTGTTATGTGAGAAGCTGTCGGCTTTAAGGCACTAATAATATTATTTACAATGAATACCAAGTAATAATATCACGCGGGAGGGTATCCTTTCAATTTTAATCTAATTCTTTCTTTTTTCATTACTAATTTTTCTAATACTATATTTTATAATTTCCTTTTATTTCGCTGATTGTAGTTTCCAACAAATTCTTTTTAATGTATACCTAATAAAGAATTAATAATTTTAAAGTAATCTTCCTATTGTGCGCCACATAAATAGACAAATCTTTGTTCTCTTTCTTTTCTTAAAGTAAAACATTATTTCCTTGTCAAGTGGCAGCACCCCCATTATTTGATATCAACAATAAAATCTGATTATTAACATGGGGTTCTAATAATAAGTATTTTTTTTGATTATGTGCGCAGGTATGTATATTTCTTAGTTTTGTGCATATACCTTGCAGTATTGTCTGCTAAAGGTCGGTCACAGGCACAGCATTTCTGCTTGCCAGGATGTTGGGCGGCGAGGATGAAGTGCATGCCTCCCCTGCCCTCCTAACATGCATTAAGTGCAGGGCAGGGTTGAGGGAGGGGGACATTTTCACGGATGGTTTGTGTGTAAAATGTTATACCCCTCCTGGACCGTCGGCGGTCACACCTTCACAGCAACAGCCTCCTTTATGTGGAATTTGTACATGAGCTGCACACCATGGCCGGACGCATGATCCATGCCTCCTATGTTTCAAGTTATGGGATGCCCCCAACAGACTATAATGTCTCCTCAGGGGTTCCTCCCTCAGCCTGTGGTGCTGCAGGCTTTTCCGGTCCCGGTTAGCACCTTTGCGGTTTCTGCCAGGACTCGGCCATTAGAATTGGGAGGGGGAGGAGAGGCCCTGGTCAAGTCCAGGCGATATCTGGTTCGATCTTCTCAATCGACTCTTGACGACATGCTGCTGCCTTTGGACGAAGGGGAGCTCTCAGAGTCTGAGGGTTCATCCCTGGAAGAAGACGCTTCTTCGAAGGTGTATATCACCGGCCTTATTGGGGCGGTGCGTGAAGTGTTAGTGATCGAGGAGGATTGCCCACCCCCTCCTAAACTTAAACACTCCTTATTCAAAAGGACTAAGCAGACTGCAGCTCTCTTTCCCTTTCCTGGAGCAATTGGTGGCCCACTGGCAACAGGCCTGGAAATCACCTGGTAAGCGTTATCAACCCTCCAAACGCTTGCCTTCCTCATATCCCTTCCTTTGGGAAATCATTTCTATTTGTAGATTTGCATGTCACGCGGTTGGTTAAGAGTGCGACGCTGCCCTTGCCATCCATGTCTTCCCTTAAGGATGCCACAGATAAGAGAGTTGAGATGTATCTGAACTCCATCTATTCTCTCTCTGGCACTATGGCTCGGCCTGTCATGGCCATCTGCTGGGTGGCCAGGGCTATGGTGGCCCGGGCTGATGCCTTGGAGACCTTAGGACGCACTTCAAGAACAAAGGACCCTGGTGGGTAACCTACAGGATTCCTCCATCAACGAGACAGCATTGGATGTGTGCCTCTTGAATTCCAGGGTCTCTACTTCTGCGATTGCTGGTCACCGTTGTCTATGGTTACACTCCTGGAGGGCTGACGCAGACTCCAAGAAGGGGTTGGAGGTCCTCCCCTTTAATGGTAAGGTTTTATTCGTTCCGGATTTGTACAGAATTGCAGAGACATTGGCCGCAGCCAAGTCTGCGTGTTTCCCGTCTGGACATTCATCCTCTACGGGTGCCAGGTCTTCCTCCTTTTGGTCCTACCGACCTCCTAACAAGGCCAGGGGTCAGTCCTTTCCTAGACAGTCCATCACCAGGAAGAAAAGCAAGCCCAAGAAACAAGTCTGGAGTACCAGACGTCCAGCTTCCAAGCCAGAGGACAAGCCCTCCTCCTAATGGGAAGGGCCTTCTTTTGGGGGACCCCAAGGTGGGAGGCCCACTTCTTCAGTTTGCCCTTTCTTGGTGCCTGACCACAAAGCACACTTGGGTCAGAGAAGTGGTCTACCACGGGTACACCCTCTCCTTCTGCAGGAGACCCCTCAACAATGTTTCTGCACAGGTTCTCAGAACAGGACCAAGGCCTTGCAGCTTCAGAACGCTGTTTGCAGTAGTCATTGTCATTGTCCCAGTTCTGGCTCCCCAGAGGGGAGCAGGATATTACTCCAGCCTATTTCTAGTGCAGAAACCAAATGGTTCATTTAGGCCTATCCTCAACCTCAAATGCCTGAACAAGTTTCTCAGGGTCCCAAAATTCAGGATGGAGACTTTTCGGTCCATCATACTGGCTATGGAACCTGGAGATTTTATGGTGTCCCTAGATATTCAGGATGCATACCTGTATATTTCCATTGCTTCGTCACACCAACGTTTCCTCAGGTTGCTATCAAACAGCAACATTTTCAATTCCAGGCTCTCCCGTTTAGGCTTTTCTTCTGCTCCTCGAGTGTTCACCAAGGTCATGGCGGCTCATCTGCGGCTGCAGGGAGTACGCCTATTGCCCTATCTGGACGATCTGTTACTACTAGCGAGATCTCCAGAGATGCTTCAGTACCACCTAAGCCTCACAATCTCGGTGTTAAAGTCTCACAGGTGGTTAATCAACTGGAAGTCCTCCTTGACGCCGTCTCAGAGGATGTTACATCTGGGGGCTCTCTTAGACTCCCAACAACAACAGATTTTTCTGACAACAGAAAAGATATCCACTTTGCAGACGCGAGTGCGCAGATGTCTCCACTCTCGTCGAGTGTCCATCCATTCAGCGATGCAATTGCTGGGCTCCCTGGTCTCAACATTCGTCATGGTGGAATATGCCCAGTTTCATCCCAGACCTCTGCAGCAGAGATTGATTCTCTCCAGTTGGGTGGGTTGCCCAATCGGTTGAGTCTCAGACGAAGGTGCTCTCTCTGGAGATACGGCTCTCTCTGGCCTGGTGACTACAGACGCCTTATCTCAATGTGGGCCATCCCTTTTGGATTCCGGACTGGGTTCTTCTGATGACTGACGCCAGCCTAAGAGTTTGGTGTGCGGTGACGTGGTCACGCTCCATCCAGGGTCGGTGGATTGTTGAAGAGTCTATTCTCCACATAAACGTCCTAGAACTTCGGGCAGTTTTTAATTAGCTGGACCTCTCCTGCAGGGAAGACCCATGCAAGTTCAGACGGACAATGCCACGGCAGTGGCTTACATAAATCACTCGAAGTCAGGCCACAATGTTGGAGGTATCTTGCATTCTAACTTAGGCGGAAAAACATCTACCAGCCATATCAGAAGTGTTCATTCCAGGAGTTCTCAATTGGGAAGCCGACTTCCTCACGATATGCATCCAGGGAAATGGTCTCTTCACCCAGAGGTGTTTCAACTCCTGGTGGACAGGTGGGGCCTGCCAGAACTGGATCTCATGGCCTCTTGTCAAAATCACAAGCTGCCATGGTACAGGTCCAGAAAAAGGGACTTCGGTGTGGTTCTGGTGGACGCTCTTTCAGTCAAATGGACCGTCCAGTTTGCATACCTGTTTCTTCCAATCTTCCTTCTTCCTTGAGTACTTTGAAAGTTCAAGCAGGACGAGGGAAAGATTGTATTGGTGGCTCCAGTGTGGCCCAGACGTCATTGGTACTCAGATCTTCAGTCTCTCTCCATAGACGCCCCACTGCTGTTACCTCAATGTCCGGACCTATTGTCACCTTGCCTGTACCCGGACGTGGCTCGTCTGTCTTTGGCGGTGTGGCCTTTGAGACAGCCCTTCTAAGGTCTAGAGGTTTCTCATCCTCTGTGTTTCACACTATGATCAGTGCTCACAAACCTGCTTCAGCTCTGCTCTACCACAGGGTGTGGCTTACCTATCTTGAATGGTGTCATCCTCAGGGTTATGACCCTCAGGTCTTTAAGATCTCCAGACTGTTAGCTTTACTGCAGGCGGGTTTGGACCTTGGTCTTGGTCTCGCCTCTCTGAAGGTACACATCTGCGCACTGTGTGGTTCTAGGGAAGAATTGTCTCTATATCTGAGGTTCGCACTTTTCTTCAAGGGGTCCTTCACATTCAGCCTCCCTATGTTCACCCTGTGGCACCTTGGGATCTGGTGGTTGTTCTCAGGGCCTTACAGGGCCCTCCGTTTGACCCACTGGAATCAGTGGACCTCAAATGGCTTACAGTTAAGACTGTGTTTTTATTCTGGCCATGGCTTCGGCCAGAAGGGTTTCAGAGTTGGGGGCGCTCTCTTGTCGTTTCCCTTTTTTGTTTTTTCACCAGGACAGTGATGAGAACTCGCCCTGCTTTCCTGCCTAAGGCAGTGTCCAGTTTTCACATCAATGAAGAAATTGTTGTGCCTGCCTTTAATTCTCCAGACCTCTCTCCAGGTGAAGCCTTTTTGGATGTTGAACGTGCCCTCAGAAGTTATGTGGACCGTACCTCTTCCCTTCAGAAATCTGACTCTCTGTTTCTTCTTTTTGGATATCATAAAAGGGGTTGGCCTGCTGGTAAGCAGACTTTGGCCATATGGATTTGACTGGCCATTTCTGAGGCTTACTCTAGGGAAGGCCTTCCTGTTCCACCATCTGTGAAAGCTCATTCTACTTGGTCTGTGGGTCCTTTGTGGGCAGCTCAACGTGGCGCCTCGGCTGTTCAGATTTGTAAGGCTGCCACGTGGTCCACTGTCCATACTTTTGTAAGGTATTATGCATTTAATACCTTCGCCTCTCAGGATGCTTCCTTCGGCGGCAGTTTCTCCTTTCTGCACAGAAGCGTCCCCACCCTTGAAGGATACTGCTTTGGGACATCCCCAAGGTATCCCTGTGGATCCCTAAGGACCCTGAAGTAGAAAACAAGAGATATGGTAAGAACTTACCTTTGTTATCTCTGTTTCTACGAAGTCCTTAGGGTCCACAGGGCGGCCGCCCTGACGTCCTGTGCTTCAGTAGGTTGTTGTTCTGGTCACCAGTCTTCTGTCTCCTTTTGTGTGAGAATATGATTCTTGTGTGTTCCAGATTTTATTTCTCTCTGTGCTCCTCCTCCGGCCTTTGGCTTGTTACGAACTGAGGTGCCTCTGGGTTTAGGGGAGACCATTGCATCTTGGGAGGAAAGTTTTTAAATGCTCGGTGCCCGCACTCCAGACGTCTTCTAAATCCCCAAGGTATCCCTGTGGACCCTAAGGACTTCTTAGAAACAGACATAACAAAGGTAAGTTCTTACCATATTTCTTGTTTTCTGTAGAACCAGTTATTGACCATATAAAATAAAGATATGGAGTGCTACTATGATGACTTTACCCCAATGAGTTCCCTAGTTATTTCTGTCTCCCTGCACCTTTCATTAGGTGGAGTATAGCAAGATATACGAGACTATGAAAACACATGGCACCTTTCACCTCCTCAGCGAAGCTCACCTGTTGCTAAGGGCAGCTCTAGTGGACCCAGACTTGGTGGACTCTGCAGACAAAGAGGAACTGGTGTCAGCATTCAGAGAGAGCTGTGCACACTTAGGGGACTGTTTCAGCAGGTAAGTGTTTCAGCACAACATTCTAAGTTACACCAGCTCTAAATAACGAAGGACGCAAAAGAATGGCTTCTAAAATGATGTTAGATTGTGAACAGAGTTTATCTAGGGAAAACTCAACAAACTTATGTACAGCAGCGATGTGTTTATAACCTCTGTGTCACCTGATTATTCCATCAGTCACAGCATATTAGTATATTCGCAATGACCTCACTTCTCTTTGCTCCAGCAGAGAACTTTTGGTTTGAGAGATGACAAAAACACAAAATAGACATTAATGTTCCCTGTTAAGTCATGAATACAGAGGCACAACAGCACTATTTCTTCTTTAGGGTCCATAGGGATCCACATGGATACCATGGGGATATTAGGGTTGGAGACCAGGCACCAAACAGTTAAAGCTTCAGCTCCCAGGATGCCATGGGTTCTCCTCCATATATACCCCGCCCCTAGCCATAGGACTTCAGTTATTCGTTTGGTGCAGCAGGATCAAGACGCACCTTTGTAACGGGACTGCTCTGGCAGTCCTAAGCTTTTATTATATAATTTATTTTTATTTTCTTATGCTTGAGTCAGCAGTACTCAGCGTCTGTACACGGCCTGATTCAGACCCCCTTGCGAGCGCTGTGCGCTCGCAAGCGGCCCGATGGTTTGCGAACGCGCATGCGCACGCTTCGTTCTGCGCGTGCGCGAACTACTCTGTGCGATCGCAGCCCACTCGCTCGCCTAGCAAAGACAGCCAAGTGAAATGAGTGACAGAGGCCGTTTGTGGGTGGTAACAGGGGCAGGACACTAATAACTGGGTTGTGGAGGTGCGAACGCAGTCGCGCCTCGGTGTTTCTACGCCGTTTTTAAGGCGTGCATAATTAACAGGCAGCGTCATAGTACACGTCACATGCCTGTTTTTTACACTGAAGTCCTCGCAGTGCTTGCGGCAGGGTAAGGCAACCACAAGCGCTGCGATCCCTTCCGATGGTGCTCGATGTACCAATGTTTTAATACACTTCCTGGAGATGACATGCGCTAGTGGGCGTCTCAACATACGCTTATGGGTGTCTGCATACACATAGCGATCGCTCGCACAGCTAAAGTGGGTGTGTTTATGACTTGGCGAGCGATCGCTTCCCATGCCGTCACTTTGACAAATTTGCATACTCTGGGTGCGAGCGATCGCATCTAGTGAGCGGGTCTGAATCAGGCCCACGGTCCCTACAAAGTGCTTCACGCGTCTGGTTTGCTCCACCTACCCTCCACGTGTATAGGAGATGCTCACGGTCCACGCTCAGTGCGCCCTGTAGCTGTTGGTCTCAGAAGGATTTAGGTCAGTCTCCCTGTTTACTGTACCTCTCCCTTGGTTAAGGTGTATAGTGCTCTATATCCTACCATTCCTTTGTGTTTGTGTAGTTGATTTAGAGTTGATTTTAATTATATTACATATGCATTGTATATGACTGTTAGCTAGCTGCTGTAATGACACTGTCTTTTATTTCTGTATGTCAATTATAACTATCTCTGTTTTTCTCTCCATCATCTTGGGGTGGAGGTCTTTCTCACATTCATTAAGATTTTGTGAAGGCTGTCACATAACATTGCAATTATTGCCTTTATTTTGAATATGTCAAAAAATAAAAGGATACAGGAGGGGAAGCCCTCTGTGCTGGTTTCATGTAAATCATGTATGGCTTATTTGTCCCCTCAGTAGACTAAGGATGGTTTGTGTGTTTTCTGTTATAAAGAGCCACCTAACCAGTACAGTTTACCTGTCCCTGGACAAGAGCCTTCTTGGGTATTCTCTTTGTCCCAGGTAATGAAGCAGTTTGTGGATCGTATGGCTGCTCCCACTATGCCTCCTTGGATGGGGTGTCCACAGCATATTATGTTTACACCTCCTATGCATCCTTCCTGGAAGGATGTTGATGGCCATTCTAGTCAGAGTATGGCACCATCTAATGTTGATAAGCTGACCGGTAGTTACTAAGGCCCCTAAGCGCAAGTTAGCTTTTTATCAGTCTGCTCAACATATCAGACGCATCATCAGAGGATTCAGATGATGCGTAAGCTTCCTCTCCAGGATCTAGCTCGAGGTAGGAGGACCATCCGTTCTTTGGTGAAAGCAGTTAAATCAATCCTAGAAATTCGGGATGATGAAACGGCTCATCGTAAGAAGGCTCCAGTGTTTAATCACCCCCGGAAGGTGATCAAAACGGAGTTACCTGAATCTGAACAGCTCACTGAGCTTATGGATGAGGCATGGGGTAAACCAGACAAACCTTTTTATGTGATTTAAGACAATAACATCGTTGTATCCTTTCCCGGCTTCTTTATGTACTAAGCGGGAGATACCTCCTACTGTGGATGCTCATGTGACGCTTTTAACCAGAAATGCTTCATTGCGTATTCCGTCGGCATCTTCCCTGAAGGATTCCACGGATAAAAAAATGGAGTATCTTAAAGCGATTTATTTAATCATCTGGAGCGCTTACTCGTCCAGCTATGGCTGGAGCCTGGGTAGCCCAAGCGGTTGAAGAATGGATGGGAGCATTGGAAAATTCTTTATCAAATGCTACCAGAGATCAAATGATTTATATCTCCCATATGCTGGAAGTGGCTTCCTGTCTGGGAGGAGCTGCTGTAGAGGCTGGAATTTTAGCTTCTAAAACATCAGCAGCTTCAATAGTGGCACTCAGGGCCCTTTGGTTAAGATCCTGGAAACCTGATACAGGATCAAAGAAGGCGCTGGAAGTTTTTTACCTTTCTGTGGAAAAGTACTCATTTGAGCATATTTGGATAAAATATTAGCTACTCTGACGGCTTCAAAGTTAGCAGGTCTGCCATCTACGGTGTCTATAAAGTCTAGGCAGGTTTATTTTCGGTCCTTCGGTTGTCAGGAATGAGCAAGGGAACAGCCTTCCTCTAAGACGTCTAGTTTTTGCAAAATATCAAGGCTACAAACTAAGAGTTCTGGGCCTGCAAGACGTCCAGCTTCTAATGGGGGGTATCCACTTAGCGATTTAAACAAGCGATTGCACGATAACGATGTCGTTATCGTGCAATTGCTTGCAAATCGCACATGCATCGGGCATGTTTTGGACGGAAGCGACCCGCGTGCCCCCGCGGGTCACTTCCGGCATCGCCCGTACATGCAGGTTAACCTGACGATCTCGTCAGGTTCAGCATGTGCAGGGATGAGGGATGTGCCTGGACTGAACGAGTGAACGTTCAGTCTAGGCAATCACTAGCTATACAAACGACAGCACGATTGCAATGTCGCACTCATGCTCTTGTTTGTATATCGCTAAGTGGATACCCCCCATAAGGCGGGCCCATAAAGGGTAAGATATTTTACACGATGTGCACGATTTAGATCGATCGCAATGATCAATCGTGCATATCGTGTGTGGTTTGGCATGCTGTACGATGGCAATGCGCGTCCCCCGCCGTCGTACATCGGCATCATAGATCTTATGGAAAACCCATAAGATCTGCGATCCTTCATGCTGTTAAATAGCTAAACGAAGCATCTTGTAAGATGCATTGTCTACCATTCACAGTAGCATGCGATGCATCGGGCTGAATTTGAAAACGTACCGTTTTCAAATCGCCCCGTGTATGGCCCGCATTAGCCTGACAACAAACCCTCTGCCTGATGGGGCGAGAGCCTCCTCCTGGGGGATCCCAGGGTGGGAGGCTGACTTCTTCATTTTTCGGATTGTTGGCGTCAAACAACAACAGATGCCTGGGTCTGCGAAGTGGTCTCTCAGGAGTATGTCCTCCCTTTCAGGAGGCAACCTCCCCAGAAGTTTTTTTGTGCACAGATCCCCATCAGATGCGGTCAAGGCCTTGGCTTTTCAGGAAGCCTTTCACTCCCTGCTGCAGTAATAGTCCCGGTTCCTGTGTTGCAGCAGGGAAGAGGTTATTATTTCAATCTATTTCTGGTTCAGAAACTGAATGGGGCTTATCGCCCTATACTAAATCTAAAAACCCTCAACAGGTTTATCCATGTCCCCAAGTTTCGTATGGAAACTCTCTGATCAATTATTTTGGCAATGGAGCCGGGGAATTACATGGTTTCCCTGGACATTCAAGATGCATATCTGCATGTTCCTATTATACGATCCCACCAGCAATTTTTTACGGTTTGCTGTCCTTCAGCAACATTACCAATTGCAGGCTTTACCCTTTGGCCCATCTACGGCTCCCCAAATTTTTACCAAAACTTCTCCAGGTAAAGTCTGTTTCATTTGGTGTACTGCAAGGTCTTTCGGGCTAGTTGACATGGGACTGCTGTCATTTTGTTACTTCAGAGAAGTTCATCTATAAGGAAATAAAAATTTAAGAATTATTGCTGTAATTCTTCTTTTAAAACATTATGGTTGTCATGAATGAAAAGAACGTAAAGGTCTACAGCAGTGTCCCACACCACTTTTCAGTATTTTGGAGTGTGACTTCTCAGGACTTCAAGTCCACCCAATCCTACCAGTTGGTAAGCAGCAGGATCTAACTTGGCACCACACGCCAGTGACCAAATTGGACAGGAGCTGGCTGATTCCTCTAGAATATGACTGTGGCCTGTTTGTGCATTTGGACCATTTGTGGTCATCTAAAGTCATTTTCCAGAAGCAGTTACAAACATGCCTGATGAGATTCCAATAGAGATTAATCGTGTTAGATTTCTACTTAGGCTCCGAAACTGCATTTGATTTGGTATCTGGATGAAGGTGTCCACAATGTTTAGGTCTACACCAGATCGTGTACAGGTGCTAAAGGTCAACAGGAACTAAGGGGTCTATTTACTAATCAGTGTTAGGAGACAGAGTGATAAGGTGCCAGCCAATCAGCTTCCAACTGTAATTTTTCAAACACAGCCTGTGAGATGGCAGTTAGGAGCTGATTGGCTGGTACCTTATCACTTTTCACTCTGTCTCCTAACACTGCTTAGTAAATAGACCCCTCAGGGATCGACTGACAAAAGGTTGACCAGTTAAAATGGTCGACACACCAATGGTCAACACAAAAAAACCTTTTGTGTACCTTAGCTAAAATGAGCATTTTTATTACATTTATGTACACACTGAGGCCACATTATTGGGTAACCTTCTCATTAATGTGATTTGTCTATTCATCAGTAACTCAATGCATTAAAACATGCATGCATAGGGCCTGATTCAGGTCCGGACAGTAGTGAATATATTAATGCAGTTTTCCGATTATCCGATGGTGATCCAAAGCAGCGTCTACGGATGCTGCACTCTGATCGCAATTGCTATCAGGAGGCGTCTGTTTCCCGTAGATGCCTCCAGTATTGTACAGTCACTTTCCGACGGCTGTGTAATACCATCCACATCTGCATCAGGACCATAGTCAAGAGGTTCAGGCCAAACATTCTATATATAATCCAGAGACCACTGGGTGAGAAAACCAGGAGTTTCAGAAATAGTCAAACCAGCAATCACGTCATGGACAAAGTCACTTGCATAATGTTTCTTCCCCATTTTCTGAACAACTGAATCTCTTGGCCATGTCTACATGTTATGCAATGAGTTGCTGCCCTATGATTGGCTGACTAAATATTTACAATAACTAGCAGGTGTTCATATTATAAATGGCCACTACATATGTAGGTTTCATATTATTGACTTTAAACATGCTTTTGTATTTTCTCATGCTCTTTAGGCTGGATACAAAGAATTCCCATCTGGCACTCCCTTACTACAAGATGTCTTGCTTGTCTGTATCTGACATTGTAGAGCGTGTTCTGTGCAAAGATCTAACACAGGACTATGGGAAAGGCTTCATGTTTTATCTCAAACATACACTTTTTGAAGAATTGGATGAACAACTGAGTGAAGTATAAATGATTGATTTGTTATTGTGTAACATGTGCCTATAGCAGTAGTGACCCATTAATATTTCCATTATGAATTTATATTTTTATAAATGTTTGTTTTTAAACTGCTTTTTAGGATTGGATCACCTTCTATTTTATGTTCAGTGGCACATTAATGGGAGTGATCAAACCACATATAATGTTTAGTTAATCCTTTCTAAAATGTATAGTCATTGAAAAAGATTGTCACTGTAAACGTTATAAAGCCATTAAAAGGGGTCCCCATTGCTTTCTACAAATATATTTGTATTGCTGGTGGCCAGCATTAAAAAATGCCATAACTTTGTTTATTCTCCATATCACAGTACAAAATCCTTCCTTAACATAACTAGTGACCATGTGGTTTTATATATTTGGGTCATGTTGATGTTGTGGCTGTTCTGCTAGTCTTTTCTATTGTTCTAAGCACAGTGTGAGCACTAGTAATTTCATGTTTTACAGTTAATAATCATGTTTATTTTCCTAGGAAATGGCCATGAAAGTGTTGCAGATCTTTAATGCCACAGAACCGAGCCAACTGCCTCATGTGTTGTGCAGCCCTTGCATGACGAACGCCTGTCCCACAAAGTCTATGGAATTCTTGGAACAGTTAGAAAATTCGTCCCCCTCAGCCCTTCTTTCTCTTACAAAGGCAGCCATGGCCCTTAGGTTGCAAGACCTCCAGACTTATGAAGCAGCAATGCAGCGTCATTCAGAGGTGAGACGTCACATGAATACATTCAGTAATTGATTCAGTTGTTATTGTGTAAAACATAGGGAGTGACCTATAAACTCCACTAGCTATAGTGACCGTATAATGAATACGATCATTGGCAATCTGAGAAAACTACTTTAGTAGCTAATTGTGAAACATTTTTTAATAAGAGATGCATTGTAACCCAGGCCCAATCTTAGAGAAATCCTTGCACTCTATGAGGGGTATTCAATATGAAACGTTAACTTCACTGTCGAAGTTAACGTTTCATATCAGAGTTTTTTTCTGCGTTAAGGTATGGTGCGCGCTCCCGCTTATCCCCGTATTCAATATCAAATTAACGAAAACGGGAAACTCTGAAGTTGGATTTGCGTAAAGTTACGAATTTTTCCTTAAAATAATTGTAAGACCCCCTAAAGTTGTAAAAACATGGGGGAACACTATGGGTACCACCATTTTAGCCTTTAATTGAAAGTCGGGGATTTAAATAGCCGCAGCAGGTGTTTTTTTCCCGACATCGAATAAGTGATGCAGAAGAGCACTTAGGTTATTTTTTTCGTTTTTTTAAGTGGTCCCATCAAATTTGGGGTACATGAAAATGGGTACTAGCATATTTTTAAGTCCCTAAAGTAACTTTTTAAAAATTCTGCATTTGTGCACCTGCCACTATAAATCTATTCTAGAAAACACCTGCCGCATACTTGCAGAATAGCCCTGAACCTATTTCCCTATTGTTAAACAATTTTTTCCCTTTTTTTTTTTTTTCACCCCAATTTTTAAATTAATTTTTTGGGGTGTCCCTATTTTTTTTTTTTTTACTTTTTTTGACACGGTTCTTTTTTAAATGTCATTCCCAGGGGTGCAGGCTATTTTTTTTAAGCTTGCACCCCTAAACCCCAATTCTGCACTTTTTTTCGACACCTATTCAATGGTGAAAAGTTATCCCCGTTTTTTATCAAAGGCTTTTCAAAACCGGCGATAAGTCTCTGAAATTGAATACAGTGTAAAAGTAAAACCTGCGATAATGACGTAATACCTCCGATATTAACGCAAAAACGATGTTATCGCACCCATATTGAATACCCCTGTAAGTGAAGGAAATATATAGTAGCAGCTTACTGTATCTCAGAGCCAAACTCTCTTGAGAAGAACTTACTGCATTACAATACTGACAATTAAATGCCCCTCCTATATTTCTGAACTTGCTATAGTGATGGTATTATATTATCTCCATATGTATACCTACCAAGTGGAATGTAATAATATCTGGATTATCCATATGTAAATTTGGAGTGATGATGACTACCTAAAATATATGGACACCTTACTTAAGGAAAATTACCCACTTGTCGGATAACTAAAAGACAGGAGATTATCTTTTTAAAGTGATACTCTCATATATTTCCATGTATTTAACAAGCTAAGAGAGTTCAAATAACAGATCTTTTTGTAATAATAAGTAATTTAATTATATACTTATCGAGCAAGAACAAATATTATTGGGAGAATAATTAGACTAATTTTGGTTCCTGAAGTAAGAATTAAATAAAAAGACAATATTGTAAAAGTTAACCTAAGCATGCACTAACTTTTAAAATCAATACTAAAGAAGACACACAAGGCATTTGGCTGTTAACCAATTTTGTGTTTATTTTCTTTTAAACACAATTTTCTGCACATATCTTTATTACTTTATTTTCACCAATATTTTGCTGCTACTTGTCTAGTTGGGACTAATTTTAAGAATTATTAATTAAAGTTTAATATAACTGCACCTGATACAGATCTCTTCTCCTCTTTTCTTGTTTTGAAATTGGGAGATGTATCAAACCTTGGAGAGAGAGAAAGTGGAGACATTGAACAGACAATTAGCTTCTACCTATTATTTATCTAGCATAGTCTATGAAATAACAATTGGAAGCTGATTTCTTGCTATGGGCAACTTCTCCGCTCTGTCTCTCTCTCTCCAAGGCTCCACTCTATCTCTCTCTCCCCTGAATGATCTAGAAACAGCTGCTGAAAGGTAAAATATGCTTTTTCAGCCTAGCAACCATTTAGTAATTCCCTTCTATTTGTCTATAACAAGTTAGTATTGAAATTAATACAAATCTCTGGTTTCTATAATGTTATTGGCGGTGCGCATATTTGGGTAATGTTAGTAAGCTTTCTGACATTGTGAAAGTGACTATTGTGTCTGTGTAATTAAGTCATTTCAGTCTGGAGATATAGGAGTATTTATCTCCTCCTCCTACATACAGTGGTGCTTGAAAGTTAGTGTACCCTTCCGAATTTTCTATATTTTTGCTGAAATTTGGCTAAAACTACCTTAGATTTTCACACAAGTCCTAAAAGTAAATAAAAAGAACCAAATCAAACAAATGAGACAAGAAAATTAGACGTTCATTTTTTTTTTTAGGGAAATTATCCAATATCACGCAAATTTTTAAGCACCACTGTGTGTGTGTGTGTGTGTGTGTTTATATATATATATATATATATATATATACATATGTATGTGTATGTGTATATATATATATATATATATATATATATATATATAATCTCAAACAAATCTTCCAAGGACAGGAGGAGGCGGCACTCATTCGGACTCATTTAAAAAATAAGGTGCATATTTAATAAGCCGGCGTTTCAAAGCCGGAATGGCACCCTGATGACGAAGCCATTCCGGCTTTGAAACGTCGGCTTATTAAATATGCACCTTATTTTTTAAATGAGTCCGGATGAGTGCCGCCTCCTTCTGTCCTTAAAATATTTGTTTGCTACATACTTCATATAGGAAGGCACCACGGCATTTAAACAATTATCTGGAGTGCCCATCCACATGCGATTATTTATTTATTTGTGTGTGTATATATATATATATATATATATATATATATATACACAGTATATATAGAGACTTACTGAAATCTTGCAGCTGCCTTCAACTTGCAGCATGTTGCATACCCCAATAGGGTGCTGAGGGTGTTATCAAACATTTGAATGCCTGTTTCCAAAAGATTTCTTGATATATACTATAAATCCATCGGCCAAAGCCACTAATGATCTGACAACTTTGGCATAGTAATCTGCCCCTTGATATGTGTGTAGCCAAACTGAGCAGCTTTGAAGACATGCTGATTAGTAAATATATCCCTGTGAGCGGAAGAACAATGGTCTTTGAATTCAAAACACCAGTCACATCGCCATGATTTTGTGTTTGTTTGCTTTTGTGCCCAGCCATTATTTGTAATGTGTGCTCTGAGCACTGGTAATGCCGTCTTCTAATTGATCTGGTGAACCTAATTTTGAGTTCTGTATTTGCTGCAGTGTATGGTACAGTACCTTCAGATTTATGTATCAAGCAGTGGAGAGTGGAGAATATGCCCATAGCAACCAATCAGCTTCTACTTATCATTTTATAGAATGTACTTGGCAAATGCTACCTTGAAGCTGATTGCTTGCAATGGGAAACTTCTCCACAGGTCCACTTCTCTTCTCTTTTCACTGCTTCTTATATTAACCCCCTGACTGTATTGCAGCAATCTGTAAGTACTGTACATATCCTAAGTAATTGTCTTTACTGACTCCCCCTGCAGATGCTTGTGCTGTGTGGTTTTCTGGATGAGCCAAGGCTGGTTATGAGGCGTAGAAATGGAGAGATCATTCCAACAGAGATGGCTTTTCACTTCCGAGACACTCGGCTTGGACTTCTCGTAGCTGTTGTGGTGTCTCTTCATGAAAACAGCAAAATTAATCTGAAAGACGCAGAGTTATTTCTAAAGGTTAAACTGATCTGCTCATTCAAATGCAGTCATCCATTTTTCTTAATATGAATGTTCAACATTAGCATATTAATGGGCAGGTGTTAAAGCTTTAAACATGGGTGTCTCTGCACGCTTCTCCCAGGCTCACAGCTCAGAGACGTCTAGTTAGTAATAGAGAAGGGAAGTAAATATATGAATTGCTGTATCTAATGCTGGGTTCCTATTCTTCCTTTGCAAATCCTGTGTTTTGGTCTCCTGCACCTATGTTATGTCCTTTCCTGGCTTATTTTTATTTGGTAAGGTAGCTGTTTTATACCAAATATGTTTCACACAAATGTGTTTGGCTTATATTTGCAACACAATTATGAACAACCTCTTTGCCTGAGGAAGCAACTGAACTGGGACCATTTCCTTGCACAGACAAGTATTTAACTTAACTTACAGAAATGTCCTATTACATGAAATGTCATTAAATATGAAAATCTTTATTTTACCTTCATGCTAATAAAGCGATATTGTTCCTCAGGCTTCATGTAGTGCAGAGTGTTACCATAAAGCCATGCAGGGAAACATGATGCCATCACCACACTAAGGGCAGGATGGTGTAGGCATCGCATTGCCATATATCCCGACACTTATCGGGTACATACTGGCGTTAATGACGCAGCTATGTACCTAGGAATGGAATTAAAATCTTAAAGGACAGCTCTCCCCATAAGCGCTATCCTTTGCAATAGAAGGACATGCGCGCCACAGGTGACACTGGGAGGGATCAGATTGGATCCCTCTCAGAATAGAACACGAAAAGAAGCCCATAGACTTCTATTGGGCAACAGCATTCCTGAGCTTGGTACATATGGGAATGCAACCATAACTCCAAAACCGTAGTTTTCAGAGTTTTGGTCGAATTTTCAGCTTTAGTACAACCAGCCCTATGGCTCTCCCACCCTCAGTTGGACTGATGACCATGTCATTTGACTTCCAGTCTACTGGTCTTCCTACCAGAAGGTTGGGCACATACATTGCTATTCAGTTTATGAGAAGAAAAACTGTATCTGAATATTTTGGTGGTCAGGTACGGTTTCTGTATTCAGCAGTTGTGAAACTAACAGCTGTACTTAAAGACACCGCCTCATGATTCAATAGCTGATGGACAAAGACTATTTTCTTTGCTGTTTTCCTCTAGGTTTTATGGGAGAAGACTGATGAAGATGTTCCACAAATACTTGTAGATTTCTGGGAGGCTCGTCTCACCTCATATCCCCCAGAATCTGTTCTACAAGACATACTGTTCAAACTTACATCTCACTATGTGTGCAGGATATGCAAACCACAGCATGTGTGTGTGAGATCCTTAAAGTCCCCAGAAGATCTGGTAAGTTGATTATTACATTTCCTTATGTTGTGTGTATATGCATATGCGTATGTATGTATGTATGTGTGTATGTGTATATATATGTATATATATATATATATAGATATATATAATATAGCACTTCTGTCCTATCTAGGACCAGAAAACAGAGACCAGCACACCACATGTTGTTGTATTTTTAAGGTTTAAAAGTCATAGCCATGCTCAAAACATATAGAACAAATTCAGTCACAGAACAGGAGCCATATATATGTAGATGACTTATCGTATTCCTGTTGACCATATCATGTAGCCCTAGGCCCGACGGCCGTATCGGTGTATGTACACCTTAATCATGAGCACATGATTTCTGGTCCTACATAGGACTGAAGTGCTTTTTTGCATACCATATGTGACTTTAGCACCTACGATTTCATCATTAAGTGTGTGCGGTTCTTTCCTTGTTTGCTTATCGATATATATATATATATATATATTATAAACAAAATTATTCTATTGTACCTTTTTTGTTTAATATAAAAATATATACTGTATAATTTTACACATAGAGAGAAATTATGATGGTTAATATATGAATAAGCCCTATATGTTCTTCCATGTACATTGGGAAAACTTGTGTACTATTACGAATATGATGCCCCTTGCTGCAAATGTATGGATATTATGATTGTGCATAAAACTCCTCTGATTTTTAGTGTCCCATAGACTATATAATAAGGCGGGTGCATTATGCCATATATAAAATGAAAACTATTTAAAATGCAACTATTGTGTTTGCAGAGAAATTCCTGCAGCCATTTTGGAGTAATCAGCCCTTGGATGACAAAGATGGTATCTTCAGAATCCATATCCTGCTTCCGCTGTGGAGACTTGATGAAGTTACTGGTATGTTTTATTTAGTTGTAAATGTTATAATTGCTATCACAAATTACATTTTGTTACCCAGATTGTACCCCTTGCTGCTGGAGGAGCCGCCTACGTTATCAGTTTGTAAATGTTAAAACTCTAGAGGTGACTTTGCACATTATAAAGTGATCATTTTGCAATGGGGCATATACATTAGAGCAAGATGGCTGTTTCACAGTAGCTTAGTATCATAAATTTAACTTTTCCTTTGTTACCAAGCAGAGATATTTAGTCCTAATAAAAAAAAAAAGAAACATTTTGAAAACAAGTCCCATAAGACAAAAGTTGGATACATCTCAGGCTTCCGCTTTTTGTTGTAACAAATTACTAGTAAATATGTACCTCTCACAAAAAATATGAAACCTGAGATTTATTTCCAAGCTGAGATAGTGGCACCCTGAAAAGTCAGAGTTTCACAAATATTTTGTTCTGGCTTAGCCCCCTTTTATCAGTCATTAATAAGTGAAATATGTTAATCAATGTAGCCCACAGTTTGTTGAGAACTAAGGTATTTGTCCGAAGGTTCTACCGCCTCCCAGTCTTAAGATATTTGCGTTTGCGTAAACGCCTACAAACATGTAAATCAATGTCTGCCAATTAGTTACCAATTCTAAAAGGAATCAAGTAAAAGAATATGATTTGTGGTTTTGAATATTGGCATATAGGAGGATAACTAACAATTCTTATTATCATTTTCTTCTTAGGGATCCACAGGTATACCATGGGGATATTATGGTTGGAAGACCAGGCACCAAACAGTTTAAGCTTCTGCTCCCAGAATGCCACGGGTCCTTCCCCATATATACTCCGCCCCTAGCCATAGGACTTCAGTTCTTCGTTTGGTCCTGTAGGATCAAGATGCACCTTTGTAACAGGGGGATTGCTCTGAGCAGTCCTCAGCTTTTATTTTGTGTTTTATTTTATTTTATGTTTTCTGAGTTTGCAGTACCAAGCATCTGAATTAAGATGCACGTACTGCGACTCCATCTACCTCCGCCAGGCCGCAACATCGGTAATTGCGCTGGTGATTTCAGCGGGTCGGGGCTGAGCTTAGCTAGCAGCAAACGTTAGAGAGTACTTCACATTTATTTTTATCTGTGAAAAGGGTCACATTGCATTGTTATCCCTATTCTGGTTGTAGATTACTTGCAAGTATTTCACATGTCTCAGGGCAAGGGTAAACAGGAGACTGATGTCTCTGTGTTGGTTTCATGTAAGTCCTGTGCAGTTGGCGACTCAGGATTTCATGCAGAATGGACTGTTTGTTGATTGTTATACACCACAACAATCCACCTCGCCAGCACCTGTTCAGGGGTCACCTTGAATGTCCTCCTGGTCTCAGGTTATGATGCAGTTAGTGGACCGCTTATCAGGCCCCACACTGCCTCCCATTTTAGATTACCCACAATGATTACAACCTGCTATGTTTCCTGGATGGAGGGTTATGTTCACTCAGTCCAGAATCTGGCTTTTAGTATCTACCTATCTGCAGATGTTACAGGCGAATAAGGCATCAGCCGTCTAAGCATGTAGATGGACTGCACCATCCTCTCAGTCCACCCTGCTTTCAGATTCTGATATATCATCTGAGGAGGCAGAGGTTACACAGGTTTCTCCCTCTGGGTCTATCTCTGATGGGAGGAGCGTCATTCATCAGTGAATGTCCCTCTCTAGTAGGGGCAGTTAATTCAATCCTCATTATAGAAGATGAAGTACTGGCTCCTAAAGCCTAATAAACCTGGTGTTCAGACAGCAGAAGGTAATTTAGGCTGGATTCCCTCAATTTGAACAGTTCACTGAGTTTATGGGGGAAGCATGGAACACTCCAGGTAAACTGTTCCAGATTCCAAAAAGACTAGTGTCTTTTTACGCTCTCCCACAGGGAGTGTATTTGGTGGGAAATCCCTCTACCTACTAGGGATTCTTACGTGATACCTTCCTAAAGGGTTACTCCTCAGAAGGTTGTTTGCACAACTCCCCCATCAGATCCTATCAAGGCTATTCATGCCCTGCTAAATTCAGGGGTGATAATCCTGTATGCCTTAAACTAACAAGGTGTTATGTAGTGTTCACTCTAGCTCCGGCGGCAGGCAGGGCACCGGAGCTAGAGAGGGCAACCTTGTGCGGTCGCCTTCGGCGCGCGCCCTCGAAAAGGGGGTGTGGTCATGAAAAGGGGGCGTGTCTATAAGACGCGTCCCCTTTTTGTCATGCTTGGGGGCGTGCCCGGCGCTTACGGACACGCCGGGCAGCCCCCAAGCGCTGCAGAAAGGGAGAATAGATGTCGGGCGTCTATTCTCCGGCGGTGACCGGGTCACCGCACGTTTCTCCACCCGCGGGACACTGCGTCCCGCGGGTGCGGACGGCACCCGCAGGCTGTGAGGGCATGGCGCTTTTTGCCCTCCTCCTGGAGGGCAGGGAGCTTTTTGCCTTCCAGAAGGAGGGCAGAGCACCACACCCCGCTAAAACCGCCTAGCGGGAACGCTAGTTATGAATTCCAATGCCTACTCCATATGACACCACAAGAACCCAGCTAGCGAGATCTTCTGCCAATAACAACCGCCCGTTGTTCCCTTAGAACTAGGATATGTTCACCGGTACTTAGGCGGCCGCCTGGACTTATGCTCGAGGTAGTAGCGGCTCGCATGGAGTTACAGGGGAATTCAATAGGTAAAGAATGTACAGTTAGAACTGACACAGTTGATGATGACAAGTATATCGATGGTACGGATGTTGTGAGAGTACAGTTTGGTCTTTTGGACAATAGCTTGGGAGCCGATGCTGTGGCGGCTGTGCCAAAGGTGCGGCAATGATGCCAAAGGTGCGGCAATAGCCGTAGGTAAACAGTCTAGGGTTAGCAAATGGCTCTGAGTGCCAATGTTGCAGCGATGGTGCCGATGTTGAGGCAATTGCCGTAGATTGACCGTCTATGGTTTGATAATGGCTTTGAGAGCCGATGGTGCAGCGATGGTGCCGATGTTGGGGTAATTGCCGTAGATTGACCGTCTATGGTTTGATAATGACTTTGAGAGCCGATGGTGCGGCAAGTGTGCCGATGTTGCAGCGATGGAACTGCTTGGAGCACAGAGGCTGCTGGATGCGGCTAAGAAGCCGTTTGGAGATTGGTGGTAGCACGGAAGCTACTTGGAGCGGCTAGGAAGCCGTTAGAAGATAGCTGAGCAGGCGGCAGCATGGGGGCTGCTGGATGTGGTAAGGAAGCCGTGTGGGAGTTCAATGAACAGGAGAATAGGAACAACCTGACTCTGCAGCCAGGCCAAGGGAACTCAAAGACACTCTATAGTTGGCACAGGTGCATTAGATCAGTGAGTATAAATAAGCTGAAGTCCCAATAAGGTTTGCACTTGTGGAATACACATCACTTCCTGAGGCGTGCCGATCTCCTAGCAACAGGAAGAACTGGAGTAACCCCGTCCTGTCTGGGCATATTGTCAGAAAGTGCCAAGTCGTGACCGCGACTTGTAACACAAGATAGGAGTTATTACACAGATTTGTTTTTGATTCAGACGCTAAATGGGTCTCATAGCTCTATTCTGAATCTGAAATCTCTACAGTTTCATACATGTTTCCAAGTTCCGTATGGAGACCCTATGGTCAATTATGCTGGCAATGGAACCTGGGGATTTCATGGTTCCCTGGACATACAGGATGCATATCTGCATGTGCCTATTGCACTATTCCACCAAGGGTTTCTGAGTTTTGCTGTTCGTCAACAACATTACCATTGCCCTTTGGTCTGTCCACAGCCCCTTGGGTGTTTACCAAGATAATGGCGGTCATGACTGCTCATCTCACAAGGAGTCAGGATACTGCCATACTTGGACGACCTCCTGATATTGGCAGTCTACGGAGGTTTTACCACATCGTCTCCAGGCGACCAGTGTCTGTCTACAGGAGCAGGGCTGGATAATCCATTTGAAAAAGTCTTCCCTTTCTCCAACACAGCAGATGGTACATCTGGGGGTGCTACTGGATTCCCTGGCACAAAGGATCTTTCTACTAGTGGAAAAGTTTTCGGCTCTACAATTGCGGCTGCCCAAATTGCGCCGCAATCACAGGGTATCCATTCACCCAGCAATGCAGATCCTGGGATCCATGGTATCCTCCTTCAACAAGGTGGAATATGCCCAGTTCCATTCCAGGCCTCTACAAAAATTGATTCTCTCCAAGCGAAACGGACAGCATCATCTTATAAGGTCTCAGATAATCCTTCTCACTCCAGAGGTTCGTCACTCCCTCCTGTGGTGGCTGAGAAAGGATCATCTAAACAAATGGCGCCCATTCTGGATTCCAAAATGGGTGCTTCTCAGCACGGACGCCAGCCTTCGTGGATGGGGGGCAGTGACCGGTCATCACACCTTCCAGGGAAGATGGACAAATCGAGAAAGTAATTTGCCAATAAACATTCTGGATCTGTGAGCAGTATACAGAGCACTGATCATGGCACAGGACCTGCTCCAGGGCAGGCCGGTCCAGATCAGTCCAACAATGCGACTACAGTGGCCTACCTCAATCATCAGGGAGGCACAAGAAGTTATGCAGCCATGAAAGAAGTGACAAAGGTTCTGATTTGGGCAGAACGCCATCTTCCGGCCATCTCTGCAATATTCATACCGGGAGTGCTAAATTGGGAAGCAGACTTCCTAAGTCGCCAGGACATACACGTTGGAGAGTGGTGTCTCCATCCGGGAGTGTTTTTGATTTTTCACCAGGATAAAGCGGTTTTTCGAACAAGGGAGTGTTACCTTTTTTAGGTGTCCCATTTTCATATGAATGAATAAATTGTTGTTGTTCCAGCTGTTCAGGCTCCAGACCTTTCTGTAGGTTCGTGCTCTCAGTATCTATGTGGAACATACAAACTCTGTTAGAAAATCAGATGCTCTTTTTGGATTATATGGTTTTCACAAACGAGGATGGCCAGCTAATAAGCAGACTCTGGCGAGATGGCTACGCATGACTATCTCTTAGGTGTACACAGGCTGATCTCCCTGTCTCAAGCACGATGACAGCACATTCTACTTGGTCTGTAGGGCCATCGTGGGCATTTAATCACGGTGTCTCCACTGAACAGTTGTGTAAGGCAGCCACGTGGTCTTCTGTCCACACTTTTCTTAGGTTTTATGCCTTTGATACTTTTGCCTCTCAGGATGCTTCCTTGGGCGACGAGTTCTCCTTTCTGCTCTGGAGTGTCTCCCACCCTAGGGGAACTGCTTTAGGACATCCCATTGGTATCCCTGTGGATCCCTATGGACCCCAAAGAAGAAAATTAGAGTTATGGTAGACACCTATATAACTCCTTTTCTTTGAGGTCCGCAGGGCACCCATCCACAGCGCATCTGGCTTCATTGGGTTATATTCTTTCGGTCACAGATTCCCTCATCTTATGTAAGAGTGTTTCTGGTGTACAATTGTTCTTCCTTCTCCTCTTTCCTTCTCCTGCCTTGAGGCTTGTTAACTAAACTGAAGTCCTGTGGCTACGGGCGGGGTATATACTGTATGATGAAGGACACGGGGCATTCTGGGAGCAGAAGCTTCAACTGTTTGGTGCCTGGTCTTCCAACCATAATATACCCATGGTATCCCTGTGGACCCTATGGACTTCGAAGAAAAGGAGTTCTAATTTTTTTTAAATGGTCAGCAAACAGATAATTAAAAATTGGACCATTGAAAGGATTGACTGTGTGTGTTCTAGGAAGATGAAGGAGACTATTTGTGTTGGCAGCAGTGTGTATGTTGTCCCTAATGCTAGTTAGAAGTACTTAGGGGTATCTCACCCCCACAGACCTGTTAGGAAATTATGTATGAGCGAAAACCAGTTCTGCACTTTAGCAGAGAAGAACATTTCTAGACACTCTACAGCCAATGTAATAATTCTTTTACTAGGTAATGGACAAATAATACAGATAGACATTATATTATATCCCTCACTATTATAACTAATATAAGCCATAAATTAGGTAAAAAATGTAAAAGTTAATCTCACTGAAAGGGCTGTAACTATAGTGGTAGACTGTAATGACTTAAGTACTGCACCCAGACCTACTCAAGATTGCAGTAGACATGCACTCTGAAATGTGGGCATGGAGTACACCACAGTAGGATTAGCATACGGAAAAATAAAATACAAATTATGTGTAAAGTTCTATTATTCAAGAAATCTATGGATGTCATAGTGCTGCCTTGTAAAGTGAAAGTCAAACCATTATTACTAGCTATGACTCTGGCCAGATGAAGAGTCTCCAAGATGTGGGGTAGAGGGACACATCCTCTTCCAGACTAGCATTCCAATCAACATTTAATTGGGAGGAACTAATGGCTAGGTAGAGAGTTGTGCGGAGTCATGAGGTCACTGACTGACGTGCTGGAAAATGTACTTGTGCAAGTTGGGTTTACATTTCAATCTGGTCCTTTCTCCTGGCATCTGTGTGACCTGCACAAGGTGGCGCTATTTATCAGAGATCTAGTCGTTCATCAGCTACTGTAAGTAGCACAACCGGACTGCAGCATGTGGCCAGTTGCAGGTTCTAATATACAAACATGTCTACATGCTAGTTTGTAAAGGATACCAGGGGGCAGTTTCTGAGTGCAGAGATCTCTCTTTCTGGATGCAGGTGGCGAGTTTTTGCATAGAGCAAATTTTTGCGTAAGTCTGTTCTATTCTGAGTCTTCCATGATATAGGTCATTTTGGTGTGCGAAGTGGGCAGTGGCAAAGTGATCGCACGGAACCATGCTGACTCGAAGGCATGTGTCAAAAGCTGTGTGTGTGTACAGGGAAGGGAAGCCTGTTTCTAACGGATCTCTTGCACCTAGTAAGGGGCTGGTGTAAGTGCAGATACTAATGATTGCTGTGGCACTGGTTTCCGCTTACATATGCATGATCCCTGCATTAGATGAAAGGATACTGGCATTGGCATAAAGTAGTAAGTGAGACTTCCGCGGCTGCCTGCAGCTACAGCCACTTAGCGTGTGACTCAGAATTAGCTCCTTCACGATTTGGTTTCATTGGCAGAATTAAGCATTCTCTCTCAAAGGAGACATTTCAACCAAAGCTGCACAGCTCCCAATAGCTCATATGTTTAGGTTCTCCCTTTTGCAGGGGCGGATTGGGCCACCGGGACAGTGGGTAAGTTCCTGCTGGGCCGGTCCCATTCCCCCCTCTGCCGGGCCGGCTTAACCAGCCTGAGAGGCCGGCCCACCCTGCATACCGGTATGGGCTGATTCATGCTTCTGCCCAGCCGGTTGCAGCACTTCCGGGATTTGCGTGTCACATGTGTCCGCAAATCGGAAGTTGTCATCGGCTCCTGGCTAGCAGGCACTTCCAGATGCCGTTAGCCGGGAGCAGCAGCATAGCATCGGCGCTGCTGCTCTCTTGTTTAAGTTTTAGCCACTGCCAGTGTGCGGGGGGAGGCGGAGTGTTAAACACAAATCGCCCTCCCCTCGCCCCATGATGTACACTTACCCACCCGGCCCTAGACACAATGCCCCCCCCCCCCCCCCTCCAGGGACAGTCACAAAAACTATAACCTCTATATCCCCCCTCCTCTGCCCCAAGGACATACCATGCATGCCCTGGCCCACCGGCCTCTGCAACAAACACTGCCTGCTCTACACCAGCTCAGCCGCCCCATCACCGGGAACATACACTACACAGACTCACCACCTCACTAATGTCCCCACCGTGCCTCCTGGAACCCTATAAGAAGTGTCCCCAGGGACGTACACATACACCCTACCACAACTTTGACCCCCCTCCCTGGTCCCAGGGACATACACTTCATGCCCCATCCCACCGACCCCAGGAACATACACTGCCGGCCCTACAACCCTTGGGCCCAAGGATATACACTGCCCGCCCTACTCTCATTGGCCCCAGGGACATACACTACCTGCCCTATCCCCTCCTATCCCAGGGATATACACTGCCTGTTCAACCTCTGCCAAGTCCCCTGTCTCTGGAACATACACTACCCTCACCCAAGGGACATACACTAGCTGCCCCCCCAGTCCATAGGTCATAAATCACCTGCACCCCCGGATGCGGTTTGCAAGGCAGTTGGGTCTGGCCAATTCTTCCTGCAGTACCTGTGTTGGTACTGTTGCCAGCCTGGGCACCTCAGTGATCACAACAAACTATAGCTCCCAGGAACTAAACAGTCGAATTCACATCGATTTTGGGGGCGGAGCCAAGCATGTCAGCCAGCAGATAGGTCGGTCCTCTGTGAGGGACTGGAACAATTGTGTTATTTTTTTTTCCTGTTGCAGCCATTGTGTTTTTTTTTTCTCCTGTTGGGGCCAATGTGTTTTATTTTTTTCTGTGGGGGCCAATGTGTGTGTTTTTTTTCCTGTGGGGGCCAATATATTTTAGTTTTTCATGCAGGGGCCAATAAATTTTAGTTTTTTTATTGTGGGGTCCAATGTGTTTTAGTTTTTTCCTGTGTGGGCCATTTTTTTTTTTATATCTTCTGTTGGGGGCCATCGTGTTTTGGGCAATGTATTGAGGCCATTGTGTATTTATTATTTTTTTCGTGTGGAGGCCAATGTGTTTTATGTTTTTCTTGTGCTATATTTTTCATCTGCGCTTGCATCTGAGTGCATGCATTCCCAATGGTGTTCATACAGAGTTGCAGTACAGATTGAGACGCACTCACCAAGAAGTGTGTCAGAAATGTTGTGTTGGGCGGTCAAAGGTGGTTGGCTAATCAGACTCAGATGTATAGTAGCATGGGCGTGTTGCAGAAAGTGGTTACGTACAGAGACGCTGAATTGCTCACATTGGAGGCCATACTGAGACGGATGATCGGCACCTAGCATAGGGCTTGTGAAAGTTTCAATGGTGCGACCGATGGTGGCGCACAGAGCATGATTGCAGCGTATGTAGGCACTAATAGTAGGTGTCTCGGTCCTTACATATTAGGACACACAGATGTACACCAGGGAAGGTCATTGTAGCGGCATTAGCATAGACTTGCAGATACAACTGCAGCAAAATATGCAAGGAAGACCGCAACTATGTCCAACTCAGACCCTACAAGGAGCGATCCCGCCCCCTCAACAGACCCCACCCCATTAGGGTTGCTTCCATAAATTTACCGGGCTGGTTTTCCATCCCAATCCACCCCTGCCCCTATGACAGGCATATGGGGAAGTAGTGATGAAGAAAGATCATATCAATACAGATTTTTGTCTTGAACATTTTATTTATTATTTTATTTGTTTGTTTGTTTGTTTTTTTATGTCCAGGTTTACTACAAAATTAAATCTGGATTCATGATGCAGCTTTGTATTGTTTGCAGGCTTTCTACAATTAACAGAAGGATTACCAATATTGTTCTTCTGCTTTGTCTTCCTGTAGTCACTTCTCTGTGGACCATCTTTGGAAATTGCATCATTTCTTCCATTTTTGAATTTTATACCAGAAGATAAAAATTCATTTCTGAGCATCCACATTATATGTGCAACACGCCTCCTGAACTATGAGGGCTGTATAGAGAAACTCCTGGATCGCTGTCCTGAAGCTGTAACTATGTATGCAAGACACGAGCTGAAAGATGGAAGCCAGGTAACTAAACTTAAGTTCTATCGTTTTACTGATACTATAACATTATGCTAGAATAAAGATAATCACTTACATTCTTATGGCGTCAAGTCTAATAGGAACAAAAATAATAATTAAAGGTGCATATGAAGCAGTTACTGAAGAAATAAAAATCCATGTATAAGTGTCAGCAAATGTGTCCTGTTCTGATCCCTTATTTTTAGTGTTTTCTGGTTCTCTGAGAAGAATGGAGTTTTACATTTATTTAGTAAAGGGATATACTGTACTTGTCAGACTACATCTAATGTAGTAGACTCTTGTCTGATAAGTGGAGGCTTTCAATGTAAGTATTTATGTCCAGGCGATGGCTAATGACAAAACAGTAATAATGTAAGCTACTTTCTAGGAAAAAATTAAAATGTTTCTTTTATCAACTTATGGGACACTGCACCCATGGGCTATAGAGCCACCTTTAGGGCTTTGGCACTTTAAAATATTCAGTTAGTTTGTGCTCCTCCCTCTTCCATATCCCCATCCTGCAGGGAACTCATGTTTTTTTTTATTTATTGCTATGCCCAGGATAGCGTGTTTTCTCTATACGTTGTTCTACTTTTTCTCGATACCATGGCCACTGCTTTTAATGGATAGCCTCAATGAACTGACTTTAGAACCATGAAGTGCGGAGAGGACACTCTCTGTACCGCCTCCTGCTGCTGACAAAGGTATTTTGATTCTGGGTGGACTCCCTTCCCTGCAAGCTGATGTTGTGAACAAGGGCCCTACGCTGGTACTGTGCCATTGGGCCGGTGCAGCAGTGCCAGACCACATGCTGTAGGAAGCAGCCTAGTAAGTGACTCTTCTCTACCGATGGAAGACTGGGGGCCTACCTGTAATGTGTCTGCAGCATATATGAAGACTGTTCCATGCTAGGCATAATTCTGCTGGAAGAGATATGTACCCACTAGGATTGTAGCCCATTGTATGCAGTGCAGACCTGAAGGCAGTATAGCATGTCCATCCTGACAAGCTTCAATACACTGACTGAAGTATAGTGAAAACAGCCACTTTGCTAACAGTTCCTTCTCCATCATGTCCCCAGCTACAGGGAAGTTACCATAGGCCGCTTTGTTAATTTGTGCACATGCGCAGGATGGTGATCCAGCACATGAGTACAATTACACAGGTAAGGAACTGCCACTGGTCAGGATAATTCTACAGGGAAAGAGAGATGATGTTGGGGCATTATAGATTTGTTACAATGATATTAGAGTTTAGTAATAATGATCTGCTGATTCTCTATGATGCCTGCAAAATAGGTTATCTTACATCAAAAAAGATGATGGCTACATGGATCACCGTGGGTAGGAGCAGCGTGGAGCCTCGGCTGAGCAGCTCTGTCTAGGTGCATGCATTTACACAAATCTGACAAGTTTGTCAACAGTTTTACCCAAAAATCGACACACTTTGCAAGTCTACACACGTGCCCCCCCCGAAGGGGCAGTTTGGGGGACACTGAACCATGGGACATCCAAAAGTTTATTAAAGAGAAAATGTGATTTTTATACTTGCAATAAATCCTTTTGTTACTGAGCATGCACCCATTTATTCTCTTATTCTTCTGCTAAAAGTTTATCAAAGTTAAATGTTTTGTTTCTTGAATTTTTGCTCACTGTAGCTATACACCCTGCACACTAACTTTCAATTTGACTGAATACTAGATTACAGTGAAACCTAATCTTATTAAAAATCCTTAGGGCTATATTTGCTGAATTCTGGGTTTGTAGAAGTGGAGATGTGCCCATAGTAACCAATCAGATTCTACTTAACATTTATCAAGCACCTTATAGAAGATAAAAGCTAGAATCTGAATGGTTGCTATGGGCAACAACTCCACTTCTAAAAACCCGCACTTTAGTAAATATACCCCTTAGTCTTTGGCTGAATCCCGGATTCATTGCTTCCCTAATTTTACAATGTGATACAAATTTCAAGACATTCAACTTTTGACAAGTAAAAAACAAGACCAAACACAGTGCCTACCTAAACCAATACAATTCTCCTGAAGTAAATGTACAATTCGGAGTGATTTTTAAACAGGTGTTTCTGCTTCTATATTTTTTTTCTGTTTAAACTGTTCTTTGCAAAGTAATGTGCAAGCATCAGCCATAGCCTCTTTACCACCACTATCTAAAACACAGTGCAGTGTGCAAAGGTGTGAGGTGGTGTAGCAGATCGTACATTTTAAATTCTAAATATGCCACATCTGGTGTGCTACATTTTAGGTACTAGTGTTTGGGGGTGCCCCCCTTTTCCTCTTTTTTTTGTCTTAGTGCCGCAATCACTTGGAGTTGATGGTAATTGTCCCTTCTTACTAGAGCAGTCACACTTTAACGTCTGTTTTGTGGTGGTAAAGCTATATATATGCTCATCTTAAAGGTAAATAGTTTAGAAAATCTTCAATGATGATTTATTAATGCTGTTTGGCAGAAGCATTTATTAACCTACAGTATAATCTTGTGTCATTCAATTCCTGAAAAACACTAATAACCGTTATCTTTCGGTGTAGACTCTATGGTGGAACAAATTGCTACCTGAACTATGTGATCGTATTAGAGGAAATGAAAACACCAATGAAGTATTTATCTCATCCCTAAAAGGTAGGAGACCTGATTATAGGGGATCTACAGTGGAGAATTAAGACTTAATTTAGGATTCTAAAATGAACCTACAAACCTTCCAAAATCAATGAAAGGTTCATGCTATTTTAATTTCTTCTTTACCCCCCCTTCATGTAGCTTAATTGCAGCAGGTATTGGCAGACCTATTTTATTCACTTCTATAATACATCACGTCTGTGCTGCCATCTTACAGCATCCTAATATAATACATAAGGGTGTTTCTAAAAGCAGACCAATTCTTCTAAGCAAATGGCCATTCAGATAACTTAATACATTCATAATACAGGTCAGGGTGGATCACTTGGATGTAAGAAGTCAAAAATACAATTAGCACTCTCAAAATTCAACTGTAGCTGTCCTGGTCAGCTCCTGCCTACCATAGTTCTGGGGTTTTTTCCCCAATAAGTGGATTTCCTTGTATATGAATTCTCTTTTTGTTTTTGTTTTTTTACACTTTCCACTATGTTAAAAGATTTTTAGTTAGTTCCGAGTGGTTAAATAAAAGCCCTACAGCTCTTCTAATATACAGGAATCAGACTTATTAGAGCCATCTTCAGAGACCGTTACCCACATTTTTCAACTATGTATGCTACAGCTTACACAGCTTAAGAACTTGATTCCTTTAGTTCTGTTTAATAAATCTCCATTCAGCTGTATTGTGGAGAGCTTGTTGGATTATACTGTAATTGGTGAGCTGCAACATCTCGAGTGGGGGGTATAGTGCAAACGTAGGCTACCCTCTTAATTGTTGCAGTACTGACAGTAACTACTGTTTGTCTTGTTATAGACACTTTGGAGGTCATCGCTGTGGAACTTGACCTTCATGACTTCCTGAATGTGCTGCCTGATGATGGAATTGCAGCATTTTTCTTGCCTTACCTTGTAAACCAAAGCAAAAGAAAGCTAGTGGCTTAAACCAACCACCTGCCTTGTATCTTTCCCAAAGTGGATTGTGTGATCTGTGGTGTCAAATAAATTACACGACGACTGTGTGGCTCCATTTTTTGTTGTGTAAATTATAATGAGACTAATGATATGGGAATGTAATGTGAAAAAAGAAAAACAATGTTCCTGTGAGCCTCTGTTTACTCAGGAGTGCACTGGTATGGTAATAGCTGGTCTTCTGAGCCATACTGCAACATGCCCTCCTATGTCAGCCTTCTCCAAACAGCAGGATGCTGAGCTAGAATAACTCCATGGAATGCAAGAGCCAACTTCATTCTAGAGTGCATCTATTTGCTTACTGCTCTCACTATCTTGCATGTTCTCTTCTGTAGAAACAGTGCATAGAAGCATATTTTTATTTTTCTACTTCAGGGTCCATAGGGGGTCCACAGGGTTGACCTTGGGGTTATAGCTGGAACAGGATCCATGGGCACCACACAGTTAAGCTTTTAGCTCCCAGGATGCACTTGGGTCCTCCTCTATACCCCGCCCCCGAGCCACAGGCACCTCAGTGTAAGCTGGTGCCCGGCCGGAGTCGGTCACCGCGCAGGGGGGCTGCAGGAGCAGCCCCCAGAAGCTTTTTTATTTTAAGTTAGATTTTATTTATTTTAATCTTTTTACTACAGACGGCAGCGAAGGGCTGTCTGTACAGACGCCCACGCTGCCGCTCTGATCCCCGACTGGCGCCGCAACGCCAGTACTGATCTGGGGATCGCGGCGGGAGGGCAGAGTCCGTACTAGCCGGACTCTGTCTACCTCCCAGGACTGCTGCCGGAGTCGCCGGGGATTCAGGTAAGCCGCGCGTCGCTGGCTAGCGGCGGCGCGCGGAATGCCTTTAATGCAGTCCTTTAGCCTCCGGTCCTGGGGACAGACCGGAGGCTGCTGGCAGTGGAGGCGGGCCCCCCCCCATAACCCGTGGGACCACTAGACCACCAGGGATAAAGGGGCAAGCGGGAAGCCAGCATCCCTGGGGTTATGGCCAGCCAGAGGAGGAAGCCTTCCCTGTGTAGCTCCTCCCCTCAGCTCAGCGCGCCTTTCAGCACGCAGTCTGGCGTCGCTGAGCTGCAGTTACACGGCCACTCCTCCTCTGAGGTCTCCAGCGGCCATTTTCCCAGTGGCAGCGCAGATCTCAGGGAGCACGCGGACCGGTCCCCCTGTGTACCTCTCCCCTGATTAAGGACAGCGTACACAGCACTATAGCCCTCCCAGACACTGAATCTGGGCAGGTTGATTGTAGTGTAAAGGTGCAGTGAGTATATCTTCCTGCATGGTATGTGACTATTGCTAGTGCTGCCGTCTGTGCTTATTTTCTACTTACTGTCAGCTTATACCTATCCCTTTACTTCTCCTACAAGCCCTACAGGTGTGTGGGGGAGGGGCGTTTCTACTGACCTCACTTATATAGATCACGTATTTGTGAGGTCCGTCACATACAGTTGTGTGCTACTCAGTGCCATATTGTGGGCTGTTGTTCAGCACACCGGTGAGTGCGTTTTACTTCTACCCTGGTGCCAGATATATAATATATTCTGTCATGTCAGACGAGGAGGTTGAGCGCTCAGTGGCTCCGGTGTTGGCCTCCTGCGGACGCTGTTCTGCAGGAGTAGATAGGGAGGATTTGTCACAGGATGGCCTGTGTAGTCGATGCCAGGTGGCTCCTGGCCCATCCAGACCTTCTCTGGCGCAGGAACCACCGTGGGCGATGTTTTCTCAAGTGCTGGTGTCTATTGCGGACCGTCTGTCGGTCCCGACTGCTCTCCCTACTAGGGCGGTGCCCCAGCCGACCATCCCCCATTCCCCGGGTGTCCCGCAGTTATTGCGGAGTCCTCCTGGGTCTCAATCAGTAGGTCCCTATGCGGGGTTGCCTATGTATATACAGGCTTCCCCTGTGCCGCAGCAGCCTGTGGTACCTTTTCAGGCCCCTATGGCGACTCCTCCATCATGGGTGGATGTGCTCTCCAACTCCGTGCAAAATTTGGCGGCCGCTTCCTCGGCTTTTCAGTCAATGTTGCAGACTGACATGCCTTCTAGGATTTCAAAACGCCCACTCATGACACGGGCTGCTCAGGTATCGGACTCAGAGGGTTCCTCAGATGATGGGGAGGTTCCTGATGACACTGACTCGGACGCCTCGGTCCAGGAAATGGATACCAAGTCGTCTATTAATGTGCGAGCACTAGTTAGGGCGGTGCGAGCTATTCTTCTTATAGAGGATGAGGCACCGGTTCCTAAGTCGAAGTTTCCTAGTTTCAAGAAAACTAAGGTGGCTTCTGCGGTGTTTCCCCTGTCGGATCAGTTGATGGATCATATGGCGGTAGCTTGGCAGGCGCCCAGTAAGAGATTCCTTCCTCAGAAGCGGTTGGCTTCTAATTACCCCTTCCCTGAGGCACATTGTAAAAAATGGGAAACTCCACCGGCGGTGGATTCCCATGTCACCCGTTTAACTCGGGGCGCCACCTTACCATTACCGTCGATATCCTCGCTGAAGGATCCCACGGACAGGAAAGTTGAGACTTGCTTAAAGTCTATTTACTCCCTCTCCGGGGCGGTGGCCCGACCGTCCATGGCCATCTCCTGGGTGGCCAAGGCCATTGAGGGGTGGGCCAATGCATTGGAAGATACCTTCCCAGACGACGCTCCGGATGTCCAGCAGGCGTTGTTGGGACAAATGAGGGACGCTGCTTCTTACATTGGTGAAGCTTCTTTAGATGCTAGTCTGCTGACCTCGCGGGTATCGGCTGCAGCGGTGTCTGGCCGCCGATCCTTGTGGTTGCGGTCCTGGAGAGCGGACTCTGATTCAAAGAAGGGTCTGGAGGCCTTACCTTTCAATGGGGTATTACTATTTGGTCCGGACTTGGACAAAATAGTGGACACCCTGGCTAAATCCAAGTCGGCCTTCCTCCCTTCGGCGGCACTGCCTGCTAAGGTTCGGAGTTCGGCCTTTCGTTCCTTTCGGGTTCAGGGTAAGGCGAAAGGTCAGTCCTTCCCGAGACAGTCTGCGAGTAAGACTGCCTCTAAACCCAAGAAGCAAGCCTGGAGTGCTCGGCGCCCTTCTTCCAAGCAGGAAGATAAACCTGCGGCCTGATGGGACGGGCCTCCCTCTGGGGGACCTCAGAGTGGGAGGCCGACTTCTTCTATTTGCCCAGTGCTGGCACAATACCACCACGGATGCCTGGGTTCGAGACGTGGTCTCCCAGGGGTACGCCCTGTCTTTTCGGCACAGACCACCCCACCAGTTTTTCTGCACAAGTCCTTCTCAGGACAAGACCAAGGCGTTACAGGTTCAGGAGGCTATAGAGTATTGCTGAAAGCAGGGGTCATTGTTCCCGTTCCTCTATCACAACGAGGGACGGGGTATTATTCGTCTCTGTTTCTGGTACAGAAACCCAATGGTTCTCATCGCCCTATCCTCAACTTGAAGTCTCTGAACAAATTCCTCAGAGTTCCCAAGTTCAGGATGGAAACGTTACGTTCCATCATTCTGGCGATGGAACCGGGGGATTACAGGGTGTCCCTGGACATCCAGGACGCCTACCTCCATGTTCCAATAGCATTTTCACACCAGCGGTATCTGAGGTTCGCTATCCTTCAACACCACTATCAGTTCCGGGCGCTACCCTTTGGCCTCTCCACGGCACCAAGGGTGTTCACGAAGATTATGGCGGTCATGGCCGCACATCTTCGGAACCAGAATGTACGGCTGCTGCCGTATCTGGACAACCTCCTGTTGCTGGCGAGCTCCCCGGAGGTACTGCTTCAACATCTCCACCTGACGATCGCTTGCCTGCAAGCACACGGGTGGTTGATAAATTGGAAAAAGTCCTCCCTGATTCCATCACAGCGGATGGTTCATTTGGGAGCCCTGCTGGATTCGCGTCAGCAAAGGATCTTCCTGACTCCGGAGAAGGTCGCCTCCCTACAGCTGCGGATACGCAGTTGCCTGAGCCGTTGCCGTCTGTCGGTCCATTCGGCTATGAGAGTTCTGGGGTCCATGGTGTCGACATTCGACATGGTGGAATTTGCCCAGTTCCATTCCCGGCCCCTGCAGGGGCTGATTCTATCAGAATGGAACGGGTTACCTCACCGGATCCGCTCTCAGGTGCTGGTGTTGTCTCCGGACGTTCGGCAATCTTTGGCTTGGTGGCTTCAGACAGCTCATCTGGTCGAGGGGCGCCCATTTTGGATCCCGGACTGGGTCCTGCTCACGACGGATGCCAGTCTCCGGGGTTGGGGGGCAGTGACCGGCTCTTTGTCGCTTCAGGGTCGTTGGTCAGCGGAAGAAGCACTTCTCCCCATCAACATCCTGGAACTGCGGGCAGTATACAGGGCCCTGCAGTCGTCCGGCCCCGCTCTTCACGGAAGGGCGGTACAGGTGCAGTCCGACAACGCCACCACGGTGGCGTATATCAACCACCAAGGCGGAACTCGCAGTCAGGCAGCGATGTCGGAGGTGTCTCGTATCCTGACTTGGGCGGAGGGTCACATTCCGGCGATCTCGGCGGTCTTCATCCCCGGAGTCCTCAATTGGGAGGCGGACTTCCTCAGCCGTCACGACGTGCATCCCGGGGAATGGTCGCTTCACCCAGAGGTGTTTCAGCTACTCGTGGACAGGTGGGGACTGCCGGAGCTGGACTTGATGGCCTCCCGTCACAATCACAAATTGCCCGTTTACGGGTCAAGGACAAGAGACGCAGGCGCAAGTCTGGTGGACGCGCTGTCGGTGAAATGGACGTTTCATCTGGCGTATCTGTTTCCTCCGCTATCCCTGCTTCCTCGGGTTCTGCGGAAATTCAAGCAGGACGGCGGCATGCTCGTGCTGGTAGCTCCGGCGTGGCCCAGACGTCCTTGGTACTCCGATCTCAGGAGCCTCTCCATCGACGCTCCGTACCTTCTTCCTCAGCGTCGGGACCTGTTGTCTCAGGGGCCCTGCCTTTACCCGGATCTGGGTCGGCTGTCTTTGACGGCGTGGCTCTTGAGACAGCCGTCTTGAGGTCTCGGGGCTTCTCCAGTTCGGTTATTGGTACCATGCTCAGGGCACGCAAGCCTGCTTCAGCACGGATTTATCACAGAGTGTGGCACACTTACTTTCAGTAGTGTGAGTCCAGACATTATGATCCTCAGGTGTTCAGAGTTTCCAGGATCTTGGAATTTCTTCAGTCAGGATTGGATCTCGGCTTACGCCTTGTATCTCTGAAGGTTCATGTGTCCGCCTTGTCCGTGTGGTTTCAACGGCGGATTGCAATACTACCAGACGTTCACACCTTTTTCCAGGGTGTTCTCAGGATCCAGCCTCCCTTTGTGCCTCCTGTGGCTCCTTGGGACTTGGCGGTGGTGCTACGGGTCATGCAGGGTCCTCCGTTTGAGCCTCTTGAGGCGGTGGAGCTCAAGTGGCTGACATTTAAGACGGTTTTTCTCCTGGCAATTGCTTCGGCCAGGAGGGTGTCTGAATTGGGGGCGCTTTCCTGTCGCCCTCCTTTCCTGATTTTTCACCAGGACAGAGCGGTGCTCCGCACTCGTCCTGAGTTTTTGCCCAAAGTGGTCTCGAAGTTCCACATTAATCAGGAACTTGTTGTGCCAGCTTTTCAGTCCCCTGATCTTTCAGCTGGTGAGACTTCCTTAGATGTGGTCCGGGCGCTTAGAATTTATGTAGACCGGACGGCTTCGGTTAGGAAGTCTGATTCCTTGTTTATCCTCTTTGGTTTTCACAAGAGGGGTTGGCCTGCCAACAAACAAACGTTAGCCCGTTGGCTTCGTTCCGTTATTTGTGAGGCTTATGCACAAGAGGGTTTACCTGTGCCAGCCTCTGTTAAGGCTCATTCCACTCGTTCTGTGGGTCCCTCTTGGGCTGCTAGAAGTGGCGCTTCTGCTGTTCAGCTGTGTAAGGCGGCCACTTGGTCTTCTATTCAAACGTTTTTGAGGTTCTATGCGTTTGACACCTTCGCCTCTCAGGATGCTTCCTTTGGGCGCCGGGTGCTCCTTTCAGCACAGGAGCGTCCCCGCCCTTAGTTGAACTGCTTTGGGACATCCCCAAGGTCAACCCTGTGGACCCCCTATGGACCCTGAAGTAGAAAACAGGAGATATGGTAAGAACTTACCTTTGTTATCTCTGTTTCTACGAAGTCCATAGGGTCCACAGGGCGCCCGCCCTGACGCACCTGGCTTCAAATGGGCTGTGTGGCTGGTCACCGGTTTTCCGTCTCCTATTGCTGTGAGTATGGTTGCTTGTGTGTTCCAGTCTTCCTTCTCTCTGTTCCATATTCTCCTCCGGCCTAGGCTGCTTACCAACTGAGGTGGCTCGGGGGCGGGGTATAGAGGAGGACCCAAGTGCATCCTGGGAGCTAAAAGCTTAACTGTGTGGTGCCCATGGATCCTGTTCCAGCTATAACCCCAAGGTCAACCCTGTGGACCCTATGGACTTCGTAGAAACAGAGATAACAAAGGTAAGTTCTTACCATATCTCCTGTTATTTTAATGAACAAATAGGGCCTGATTCTGAGTCGGATGTGGCCTTCTGTTAGTCTTTAGCCAAAGACGCATTAATTTGCTTAATGCTAATGCCGCTGAAAAGCCCTTCCCTGGTGTACAACCTTGTGTCCGAATGTGATGGGACTGAGACATCCCGTTTGAGCATCTTCAGACATGGCAATCATGCTTGGTGCATCTTTACTCGCACCATTGAAACTAGCACTAACCCTATGCTAGGTGCAGAATCCCAGTCAGAGTATGGACTCCTATGTAAATGGTTCTGCATTCCTGTACGTAACCACTATCGGTGGCACTCCCATAATACACAACATCTCCGTGCATCTGATTGACCACCCCCTGTTACCTCCCAGTCACTGCCCAGGAACTCCCCATACATTTCCAAAACACTTATGCTACAGTGCGTCTTAATCTGTACTGCGACTCTACTAAGAAAAATCTGGACGCTTGCACAGATGAAAAACATCTTTACTGCGTCCAACATCGCCGCTGAGTCAGGCCTATAGTGTACAATACTATTAATTACCTTATCTTTGTGTTGTTGACATCCCTTTCTGTGTGGATAACAAATATATGCTTACCTTCAAAAGGGTGTAATGTGTGTTTTGTAGGATAATGTCTGGAGTGCTCCTCACACTGGAGGCACTGCAATCAAATCACATTTGAGAAGATGGCTGAAATAAACTGGAGAAGGCAGGACACTGCGGCCTGATTTTGTATCAATACCAGATGGCACTATTTAGCAGGATGATGTCGCTGTAGGTGACGGTCTCTTTAAAGTCCACCCAAGGAAATAACTTTGAGTCTCTAATGGAAACCATAGTTTCCTCCATGCCATAATGGCAGTGGTTTTTGCAAACTAATGCTTAGATAAAGGGATGACATGGGCAGGTTGTTTCCAGGATGGGGTATACAAATGACAATATTAAGAATGTGGGACTGGTTTGGTCTAACTCTGTAGTTGTGATGGAGGTGTAGACAGAAGGGACATCTACCACCTGGGTATCAGTGATGTTTCGTCTGGATTTTAGGAGGGAGTGTGAAAGATCTTGCTAAAGATTTAGGGCACCAAAAGGGATTTTTTTTGGTAACTGGTTCCAGGGAGTGGGGCAGATAAGCCAAATTATTGTGCACTTTGTGATAAAAGCATGGAGTTTGGCACAGCATCCTTTGTGTATACAAAAGAGATTTAAACATTGGAACACGGCTGATTGGACCTAGAACAAAAATGGTGCCCATTTTTCAAATGCCTATATGGTACATTGGTATCAAATATATTTTTAAGGTCATAGAAGTCAAATAAAATTCTATCAAAACTGTCAGATACACACGTCAATATATTCATGATCCATCTGATATTCAAACTGATATTTCTAGAGGACAAGAAAACAATGTCAATAAAACAAAGGTTTTATTTGTTTTTGTTTTGTTTTTTAAGTGTCCTCTAAGAAGCTCGTTGTCGCCAATGTTGACAGTGTTCAAAGCTTGCAAAATATGGAAGAGAAAACCAGATGAGAAAAAAAGTAGTCGTCTTTTTTTTTTTTATATATATGAGGCACTCAATCTAGTGATAATAAAACTTAACCCTTAATAGTATATCACTAAAAAATTGACCAAGATGATCAAATTGCAGAGAATATGTACAAATACACTTGCACAAAAAATGTGGTGAAAATATACAAAGTATTAGGGATAAATTGACATAAATCATTGATTTCACAATTGCTATTGTAACCTTGGTTAAGGGTTGAAGTGATAGGGTATTGATGAAAATAAATAACCTTTTTTTTTAAGAGAAAAACAGTGATATGTTTGGCCTCAGAATATATACATAAATGAATTACATATCAGTGAAATATGTGCAGGCTGCTTGTGTGTTGTACCTGTAAAAAACGGGTTATAATATATTTTAAAAAATTACGTAGGGTCACCCCTCCAAAAGCCTAACCAGCCCCGGACTTGTTAGCAGTCCTGGTACCTAAAATTAGGGGGAACAAAACGAGTAGGGTTCCACCGTAATTTAGGTACCAGCACCAGGCTGCAGAGCCAGTCCTGGTTTTAATTATAGGGGAAACAAATGCGTAGGGGTCCCCCTATAATTAAAACCAGCACCGGACCCAAAATGACCGGGGTCTAATGCCACAGCCCGGAGACCTTATTACCAGGTCTCCAGGGCCAAAGCATTTTCTCCCCAAGTTGCTCAGATCAAGCCGGGGAGGTGGGGGCACTCCCTTAAAAAAGGGTTTCCCCCTCTCCCAAAACCCCAGGCTTGGTCTGAAGCCCAGGGCTGTGGGTATCATAGATCTTAGTATGAGTGGTAGAGGATGGGCATAATCTCTCGCAGTTGGAAATCAAAATTCCATGTAAAAGAGAGTGTGTCTTAAAGGAGTGTGTGATAACAGTCCTGCTACATTGACAGAATGCCTACTCTGTAAGATGTTTTAGAACTTGAGATCTGATTTAGTTGCATTTCATCAAGGTATGTCCATCATTCCACCCACACCACAGAATGCAGGGTTGTTCATTATATAATACATTGAGGAAAAGGGGGATGACCTATTTTTGAAACCCTGTGATCCTAGGTCAATAGCTGGGTGCTCTATGACCAAAGGGTGCAGAAGGCCACAAATCCAAGTGGCACAATGTTCAAAAACAAAGGAAGGACTATGTGCAACACTACTTAATATCCTTTTCAATGTGAGGGTTAACAAGAATGAAAGTACTTAAATATTTGCTTATTTGTTGACAGCCATTTGAGAATGCCCAAAAGAGCATGCAACTATTCTGATTTTCTAAATGTGTCTCTGAAATTGGAAAGGACTCCATAAATTTGTGTGAGAAATTAACAGGGCTTTTTATTTTTGTCCAAAGATTTTTTTTTTTTCTCAGATGCATACGAGTTTTGTTTTAATCCTAAGCAAGGTGAATATTGGTGTGGAAATACATGCACTATTGTGAATATCAAAGGTAGGAACATACAGTAATACACAAATCACATACACCATGACTAGAAGGTAATTAAAAAGCTCTATAATCCATTTCTGCATACACTCAGGAAGCGCCATATGTTGAAGGACACCATTCACTTAAGCCCAGTCAAGCCAGGATTCTTCTTCATCTGGGAGCAAGATTAAATGGCAGGCTATTTGAGTAGGATGAGTGCATCAAATTGATGGCTTTAATAGTGTTCGATCTGACGTCCATGGGGAAAAAAAACAGAATGGATTAGGTTTGGCAACACTAAGGAAGCAGTAGTAGTATGGACAATTCAGATTTAAGCTGAGGTGGTGACCCCCGAGAAGATGGAAGATCAGCTCTTCATTTGGAAATGTTGAGCTTTAGGTAGCATTAGGATGGCCATTTGTAGATATCAGAGAGACCGTGGGTTACACAAAATATTACAGAAGGTACAGTAGATGTGTTAACCATGGTAGAGGTAGAACTGGTGGCCAAATGAGTGAATTAGTTCCACAAAAGAATAAGTATGCAGTGAGAAAAAGCAGAAGTCTGAAAACAGTGCCTTGTGGCATACCAAGTGTGAATTGAAGGGAAGAAGTGAGAGGGAGATGTTAGAGGAACAATTCAATATGTAGTAACTGTAGCTTCTATAGTCCCTATTAAGCATTGAGATCTGCCTGCCCACCACAGGGTCTCCATCGCCGACCAGGGCCTTTAGTCATTTCCATGATGACACTGCATACTATCACCTGTGAACTGCAAGTAGATTTGTGTGGCCTCCCCAACATATTGACAGATCTTCATACCCCCCCTGCTGCCCAGCTCTCCTGGGTAGAATATAATAAAACCTAACCAATTATTTTTATTTTTATTTTAGAATTAAATCCAATATCCACTCCTTGAAACCTTGAGGCTCTTTCACACACACACAACGGTTTTGTGCCGTGTGTAATGTTATTACCGTATGTTTCAATCTCTTTTCAATCTTTAAAACTGAAACCATGGATGGCAGCCATCGTAGTTAGTGGTTGTCACAGCTGTAACACGACAACTGTGCCGTGTTTGTGTAGTATGGCAGCCCTAATGTATTTGTAACTTCAACTGAAGTTAAACAACGGTAAAAAGCCATCTGTTTACTTTACAGTACGCAAGCAAAAATTATGGTAGTTGCTCAATCAGCTTAATGATATGCTAGGGGTGCTTGTAAAGGGCGGGGTTTGCACTGAACACAGAAAAAAGAAAATTGCCCTCCAGCACACTGCAGATAAATCAAAAATACTTGAATCCTACATGATAATAGAAATTCAGAGGTATTGGTTTACATACATTTGCAAATATATGAATAAGCGCTGGGCCAACGTCAAGGCTCCTCTATACCAGCGTCCCTAACATTAAGGGGTTCACGTGCGAGAAGCAAGGCACCCCAAAAAATTCCAGCCAAGAACCATCCCCAGGGCATCACACGAAAAGTGGAAAAAAGGTGATAGTGAAGTGTAAAAGGATAGCTGTGTAACGGACAGAACTGTTGCGTGTGAAATAGCCCTTACTCATGTTGTAGTTTGGCAGGATCATTGCCATTAATATGAACATTATACTCTGACTCCATTAATATGAACATTATACTAAGATCCACCATTAATTTCTCGTACCACCAAAATCCCTCACGAAATTTGTATGGAAAAACAAACCATCCAGCTTTTGCTTTAACATACAGTACACATGAAACCCACTGCTCTTGATAGTAGAGGCTTCCCAGATGTAAAACTTTATTACTGGACAACACACATCAGATAGGAGGGAATGGCAAAAATATATCAGCTCTCCATCTGAGGAAAACTACTGGGACATAATTAAAGAGAAAGTTGCTACCAGGTAAATTTCAAGTTAAGCTCTCCACAATATTTTCCTCTACCAAGAGACATTTTAATCTACATATGGAGGAACTTCCTAAAACTTACACTCTGCGATGACACCCAGTGCCTCCTGGCTTGCCTCCTCCCATGTACCATTCTTTGAGGTACCTGTGCCTTCCTCCTTTGCTAACCTCTTGGTGAGCCCAACAAATGCTCAACCAAGCTCGCATCAATTGTTCTTGTAGTGGACAGTTGTTTGCCAATTTCTGGAGACAACTAAACCTACCATATGCTTCTTTCCTCACGTCCTACTCATCGCCCAGATGGAAAAATAACTTCCTATCTACCTGAAAAATATCACAAATGTATTCAGGCCTCTTGCTTGTCAGTATGGGAAGCATCTTGTATGAATGTGCCATTGCTGTACTTTGGATGTGCTTCCATGCCTCTACGACTCCTGTCCCTTCCCCCATAGAGCAAGGAATTTTGTAGCAAAATGCGCTTCTCTGCTTGGCTATAGATGCATAAGCATTTTTGATGAGTGTGCATACATTTCCGTGTGTGTGACGGCTGATTCCTTCTCTGTTGAGTACTATGAATATGTGATATTAATCTAATTTTAAGTGTAGCTGAAAAATTCACAGATAATTATTGTAAATGATGATTTAATGAATTTCCAAAAGAATATATTTGGCCAATTAGAGAAAAGTTAAAGTTAAACGCAAAATGTTTCCACCTATATTTAAAACCAACCCTGTCCCACCTGCCTGGTGCTGGTACCTAATTTACGGGGGTACCCTATTCATTTTGTACCCCATAATTTTAGGTACCAGGACAGGCTGCCAAGTCCGGGGCTGGTTAGTGTTTTTTGGGGGGACCTCACTTCATTTTTATTTTAAAAAAATATTATTTTTACAGTTACAACATAAGCAGCCAGCACATATCTCACTGATATGTGCAGGCTGCTAGCTCGGGCGAGATTTCCAGTGAGAGAAAACACTGCAATCTCGGGTCAGTTATCTCATCTTCACTTTATTATTATTATCCTTTATTTATACGGCGCCACAAGTGTTCTGCAGCGCCTTACATAGTACATAGAACTAATAGGTGAACAGGAAACAAGTAACTTACAGTACATTACAGTTCAATGCAAGGACACGATTTATATACATTGCTGCAATAGCGATTAAAGAACTCACAATAAGCAGCCGGGAGTTGGCAGTCACATGTTAGGTGCCCTTATGGGGAGTAAAGAGTAGAAGAAAATGTAAAGACAAGCACATGAGGTAAGAGGTCCCTGCTCGTGAGAGCTTACATTCTAAAGGGGAGGGGCAGACAGACAAGCGTGACACAGAAGGGGAAGATAGGGAATAAAGAGCATGGGGTGAGTTAGGATGAGTGCTGGAAGGCCTTGATGAAGCAGTGGGTCTTGAGAGTCCGTTGAAGATTTGTAGAGAGGTGGAGAGTGATGGGGAGAGGAAGAGCATTCCAAAGGTAGGGAGCAGCACAGGCAAAATCTTGGATGCGGGAGGGGGAGGAAGTAATCAGTTGGCAAAAGAGGCGGCATGCATTTGTTGAGTGAAGTGGACGGGCGTGAGTGTGAAGGGAGAGAAGGTCAGAAATGTGTGCGGGAGAGGATTTGGTGAGGGCTTTGTAGGAGAGTGTAAGAACCTTGAATTGGCATCTGAAGGGGAAGGGGAGCCAGTGTAGGGCTTGTAGGAGAGGGGAAGCAGATGTAGAACATCTGGAGAGGAAGATGAGCCGAGCAGCAGCATTGAGAACCGATTGTAGTGGAGAGAGGTGAGAGACTGGGAGGCCAGCTAGGAGAAGGTTACAGTAGTCCAATCTGGAGATGACCAGTGAATGGATGAGGGTTTTAGTGGCATCCTGGGTGAGGAAGGGTCTAATCCTGGAGATATTTTTTAGGTGGAAATGGCAGAACTGCGAGAGGTTCTGAATGTGTGGTTTAAAGGAGAGGGAGGAGTCTAGGATAACTCCAAGACAGCGCACTTTGGGGCTAGAGGAGATAGTTGTGCCATCAATGGATAATGAAATTGTGGGGAGTGATGTAGTGGAAGAGGGTGGGAAGATGATCAGCTCATGTTAAGTTTAAGAAAGCACTGGGACATCCATGAAGAGACAGCAGAGAGACAGTTGGAGATACACGTAAGGAGCGAGGGGGAGAGCTCAGGGGTGAAAAGGTAAATTTGAGTGTCATCAGCATAGAGATGATATTGGAGGTCAAAGGAGTTAATGAGTTCACCTAAAGAGGACGTATATAGGGAGAAAAGCAGAGGTCCAAGAACAGAACCTTGGGGAACTCCTACTGTAAGCGGAAGTGGGGGGGAGGAGGAGTCATGAGAGGACACAGAGAAGGAACAATCAGAGGTAGGAGGAAAGCCAGGAGAGGGCAGTGCCACATAAACCGAGAGAGTAAAGGATTTGCAGGAGGAGAGGGTGGTCTACAGTGTCAAATGCAGCAGAGAGCTCAAGGAGAATGAGCAGAGAGTAGTGGCCCTTGGATTTGGCAGCAAGGAGATCGTTGCTGACGTTCGTGAGGACAGTTTCAGTGGAGTGGAGAGAACGGAAGCAAGATTGAAATGAGTCAAGGAGGGCATGGGAGGAAAGAAAGGTGGTTGTAGACAATACGCTCAAGGAGTTTGGAAGCAAATGGGAGAAGAGAGATGGGTCGATAGTTGGAAAGTATGTTAGGATCAAGGGTAGGTTTTTTAAAAATGGGGGAGACAAGGGCATGTTTGAATGCAGAAGGGACAGTGCCAGATGATAGGGAGAGATTAAGAAGGTGAGCCAGATGGGAACAGGTAGAGGAGACGGGAAGGGATAGGGTCAAGAGGGGAGGTGGAAGGGGGGAGGACCGTATGAGGGCCATGACTTCCTTTCCAGAAGCAGGGGAGAAAGATGTCAAAGTTGGTGAGACAGAAGGGGTCAGGGCAAGGAGGGGGAGGAGTGCTGAGGGTCTGATGGGATATGATGTCTTCACATATGGAGTCGATTTTAGATGTAAAGTAGGTGGCAAAGTCAAGAGCAGAGAGCGAGGAGGGGAAGGGCAGAGGAGGGAGTTGAAAGTGGCAAAGACACAACGGGGATTTGAGGACTGGGAGGAGATGAGGTTCTTGAAATATGTTTGTTTGGAGAGAGACGGCAGCACTGTAGGAAGAGAGAATAAATTTGAAATGGAGGAAGTCAGCCTTAGAGCGTGATTTTCTCCACTGACGCTCGGCAATTCTTGAACACTTTTGCAGGTATCTGGTGCATTTGGAATGCCAGGGTTGTGGTGGGGATCTGCGAGGGTGAGTAGTTATTGCCGGAGCAACAGCGTCAAGAGCAGAAGTAAAGGACTAATTGTACAGGGAAGTAGCTTGTTCAGGACAAGAGAGAGAAAGTATAGGGAAGAGAAGAGAGTCCAGCAGGGAGGAAAAAGCAACAGTGTCAATAGCCTCAATATTACGCTTAGTAATGGTAGCCTTAGGAGGTAAAGGAGGGGAAGGAGAGAGGGATAGGTTAAAAGAGAGAAGGTGATGGTCAGAGAGGGGGAATGGGGTATTTGAGTAATCAGAAATATCACAACGGTGAGTAAAGACCAGGTTAAGTGAGTGCCCACTCACATGGGAGGGCGATGAGGTCCATTGTGCGAGACCAAATGAAGAGGTGAGGGTATGGAGTTTAGCTGCAGAGGATTCTGTGAGAATGTCAATAGGAATATTAAAATCACCTAGGATAATGGAGGGAAGATCTGAGGAGAGAAAGTGAGGGAGCCAGGAAGCAAAGTTGTCAAGGAATTTGGAGGGAGAGCCAGGGGGGCGGTAAATGACAGCTACTCTGAGGTTTAGTGGTTGGAAGAGGCGTATAGCATGAACCTCAAATGTGGGGAATGTAAGGGATGGTTCAGAGGGTATAAGCTGGTAGGAATAACTGGTGGATAGAAGGACCCCAACACCACCACCATGGCGACCCCCAGGCCGGGGGGTGTGGGAGAAGGCAAGTTCCCCAGAGGATAGAGCAGCAGGAGAAGCGGTGTCAGAGGGAGAGAAATCTCGATTTGCTTCGCCATCAGAAAACTGCTTCACCATCGCAAAACTGACTTTCACCTAAACTCGCTTCTTAGTAAATTTGCAGAACCAAAAAAAACAACAACCCCGTTTTATGCGATGCAAATCGAGATTTAAAAACAAAAACTCGACCAAACTCAATTCTTAGTAAATTTACCCTTTAGAATCCAAAAAAGGTTTACACTGTATAACACGTTTCTATAGATTTTGTTGAAGTAAATAAGTTGCAAAGACGATATTATTTACAATGCTGTACTTTACCTTATTATACATAGTGAAATTTTTTATGAAAAAATAAAATGATCACAATTTTTTTTGCTGTTCGAGATGCAAGTCACCAAATGAAATAAGTGTTGTGTACACAAATCACTGCAAAAAGTTGCTGAAAAATAGATGTATTTGTGACAAGTCAGATACCTGCATTCATCCCCTTGCTGTTCATACTGTTAAAATAAATCCATTTGTACATTTGAGGAAAAAAAGAAGTAGCCCAACCCTGATTATGCTAGTCAGTATCGGTCCGGTCCTCTGGGGGTAGGGGTGGCGAGCAATCAAACGTGTTCCCCTTCCCTACCTGGAGATAACCATCCTGGTATTCCTGGTTTGTGGCCTCTTATAGAATGATTATTAAAGTGGTGCCCCCTATTTAAATTAATTATATAATATTGCCCCTTATGGTAAACATTATGAAATTGTGCCCCCTTATAGTAAAATAAATAAAATAGCGTTGGCATATTCATAAAATAAAAAAAAAGTCCCCGATTTTTAAAATAAATTATAATGCCCTAATTGACCTGTTCTCTCTTTGTTCTTGGCTTGATCCAATGTAGTCTAATTAGATAAATTGCATCCTATGTTGAATATTAGGCATATCTCATGATTGGTTATTCTGCTATTAACTAACCAAACAGCCCAATTTTATATTGCTCATACAAGTAACATATAAGTTTCTATCATCTTAGTGGGAAATGAAAGCGCATAAATGTTTGGATATTTGTTTTATTTTGGGAAAGATACCGGTACACACAGAAGAATGGCACAACATACTTAAGTGGTGTTTTATGTAATTTCTTTATCTAAGTTGCTTGTGCTGTATCTTCTCCAGCATGCTTCGAATGTCCAGATATATGTATAATGATTTTTTGAATTAACGTTTTTTTTCTGTAGAAGATAAAATACAAATGAATGAAATTCAGACTCACTCATAACCATAGGGTCCTTTCAATAGGTCTTAAAATATTATTTTTAAGAGTTAGTTAAGACATTTAAAAATGTGCTTCAAGTGGTGGTATTGTGCATGTGATGGGCTTTTTTAATTAGACGGAGTTTCCATAGCTGCTTTCTCCTTTCCAAATGGTCTGATGTGTAAAGATGCTTTGAATGGTGTAGACTGGGTTGCTCCCTGTGCTTTTATAGGAAAACGTTTTGCACAAAACAAATTTCATATGTAAAAGGACATTTGTATGTACACACACACACACACACACACACACACAAAAAAAAAAACCCATATAGTAAATCATAAAAATACCAGGAATGGGCAGGGTCACTGGGCTACAGTGAGGTGCACCTGGACAAAAAAGGCACCCCAGAATTGGATGTGAGCATCTTCATTGGTGCATATCTATTCCCTGGCTCGGTACTGTACACCCGGGTGCTGCTGAGGCCCCTAATTAATGTATTATGATTTGCAGTAGGCGCCACAATACATGGATCTAGCACTAGGCAGAGAGTCACAGCTTCATGCAGCCAACGTTCCAGGCTTCTTTGCTTATTGCTAAGCAATGGCTGCTCTTCAGGGAACAGCACAGTTGTTGCTGCTTAGTTAATTGGTTATGTTATTCAGGTACTGAACCTCCAGGACAGGGCTGTAACTAGGGTGGTGCGACGTGCCACAGCACAGGGCAGGGGTGCTGTTGGGGCCTGTCAATTTTCTGTTTATAACCATTCTCACTTGTATATTCCTCTTCATTTACCCTCTGGCACCTGATGGCCGCTCCTGTCTCCTCCCTGGCTGACTCCCCCTCCATCTGGCCAAGCACCTACAGTCACATCCTGTTTTATTTAACACATTTCAAAATACTGTCATATCTGGGACTCTGATCTCCCTGCCGCTGATATTTGCTGCATATACACTACAAGTAGCATACATCTATACCTTCAGTCAGTGATCTACACTGTTGGCTCCTGGCTTGTTCATGACTATTCTGATGGACAAATCCTGCAGCAGGTGCAGCTTCACCAGCGCTCTCCTATATCTAGGGCTGGTGAGTTATACTGCTTAACTGGATATCATCACTGAAGTCATTGGGTTTACACCGTATTTGGCAGTGACACTTGGATAACGGTGGTACAAAGGGATCGGTACCCCTTCATCATTGTACGGGAAAAATCAGATTTGTTATGCCCCTTCCCAATGAGGCCACATCGATTTTTCTAGCACATGCATCATTTCCTATTGTATGCTCTATTAAAAAAATATGGGGGGTGTGCCAATTCTATTTCTGGCCCAGGGCAGCAAAAATTCTAGTTTCTGCTCTAGCGGCAAATTAAATAGCCTGCAACTTGCAAGAATTGATTGCCCTTTAAAATATCGGGCAAACTAACAAGAAATTTGTAGATGCTGGCAAGTTGTAGGCTATTACCCCCCAAACTATCTCCTGTTGGCTCTCCAGGCTTTTAAAGGCTCTTTCTCTGGCGTACTTGTCCTGCTCATAGTTTAGCCTGACCCCGTATTGATCCTGTGTTCTTTCCCTGTTGTGACCCGGACTGTTTTTGGAACCGGCTTCTGTCTCCTGTCCTGACATCAGCCTATCTATGGTCTTACTCTTGGCCACTGTCCACCCTGGCCTTGGATTGTTCATTGGACATTGTGTTAACTGTTGACTGCCCCTGATCTCAAACTGTTTACTGGACTTTGCGTAATATGCTACCAGTATTGATCTTGTTTTGTTTACTAGAATTTGCTTTGCCCACTGCCTACTCTAACATGGGAATGTATACTGTACTTGTTATGCAGTACTTGGTGAACATGTTCCATTTGACTGCCTCAAACTGAGTTCCATTCACTTCACCTACTTTGCAATACCCAGGGATAATAAGTCTCTATTACTTGGAGCTGACAATCTGTGGGCATCCGAGCACTTGAGCCTATAGCGATCTATAGGAAAAGTGGCTTGCTATAAATGACCTCACAAAGCATTTCTAGGGTTCTTATTATTCCCACGGGTATTGCTCTAACATAGTCATAAATACTGTGATGTGACCAGGGTTTCCATCCTTTTTAAAAGAGCCTTCAGCCACCATCTTTTTGCCATCTAGTCCCTGAAGTCATTCAGTGATATCATTGCTGCTGCCCTTGTAACTGAGAAACATCACCAACATGTGCAAGCAAAACGATAATAACTTACTTTCCGTGACTGTGTATAAAGCTTCCATTCCAGAATGGATGTGGTCACTCACATGACAGTGTAATAGCCATGTTCCTGTGTTCTTTGCAGTGAATTCAACAGTTTGAAAAGTCCCAGGGAAAAGATCAAATACATCTGACTGATAGACTACTCCAGTCTGTGGAACAGAAAATAGGTACATAGTAATATGTACACAATTCATCCAGCAGACATGTTTCTCTTCAATACAAATCCCCCTTATTTCAAACTATTTCCTATTTTCAGTCTGATGTATAAATAAACTCATCCAGTATCTCATAAAGGTATATGCTTGGCTTCTAACAGCATTCCTGCTGTGTATTTTTACATGTTGTGTACAGTGTATATGGCTGTATGTAGAAAGCTATACATTGTACAAATATTGTATAATACCCCTTTCACTCCTCAGCTAAAACCCAGGTCGCTGCTCGATTTAAAGGGGTCAGAGTTGGATTCCCGGGTCCAGTGACCCGGCAGTCCGACCTGGGTTGCTTGCACGGTTTAACACAGGAACTACCAGTGTACCCAGCAGTGTAAACGGGTAACCCAGGTTGTCCGACCTAGGTCCTGTTTACAGCATAGGGAGATCTGGATTTCCCAGTGCTTGGAGATGATGTCCTCTCCAAACACCTGCAGAAGAGTTCCACTGCACACGGATGTAGTGTAAACATTGCTACCCAGGGAATAACCCGGGACAGCGCTACAGTGTGAAAGGGACCTATCCAGGGTCTGACACAGTTTTGAAACATGGACCTGATTCAGAGCCGCTCGCTAGGTGCCGCTTGCTCGTACGCGGCCGATGGTAAGCGACTGCGCATGCTTCGTTCTGCACGTGCGCAAAGTACTCTGTGCGATCGCAACCCACTCACTCGCCCAGTAACCACAGCCCTTTGTAATGAGTGACAGGAGAGGCCATTTGTGGGTGGTAACAGGGGCAGGACACTAATAACGGGGGAGTGGCGGTGCGAACACAGGCGTGCCTGAGTGTTGCAATGCCGTTTGTAAGGCGTGCATAATTAACAGGCAGCGTCATAGTACACGTCATATGCCTGTTTTTTACACTGAAGTTGTCGCAGTGCTTGCGGTAGGGGAAGGCAAGCATAAGTTCTGCGTTTGCTTCCGATGGTCCTCGATGTACCAATGTTTTAATACACTTCCTGGAGATGATGTGCGCTAGTGGGCGTCTCTACATACGCTAATCGGTGTCTGCATACACAAAGCGATCGCTCCCACAGACAAAGTGGGCGTGCTTATGCCTTTCCGAGCGAGAGCCTGCCATGCCGTCACTTAGCCGAATTTGCATACGCTGAGTGCGAGCGGCTCTGAATCTGATCCCATGTTCCAAATTCCAGGTCAGACCTGGGACTTAGGTGGAAAAGGGGTATTAGTGCTCCAAAGCCTCTCTATTCACTATACCCATATGTCAGGTGATTGTGGTTGCCTTGGTAATTGCATTATACTTAGCAAATTATAATTTATCAATAGCAGTTTAAATTAAAACAATATGGAAAACATGGTCACTTCCAGTTTCATATTACAGGAAAACAGACGTTTGTTTTAAATACACACACCTCAGCTTTACAAGCAATTGCAAATCTTTCTTCCTTTTAATCAACTGAAATGTAACAAATATTTCTCATCTGTCCTTGTACATACTGTTTATTTAGTATTAAGACAAGTTGCACAGTAGCTCTGAAAAAACAAGATTCCCCAAGTCCAGGTTGCATATGGGTGTCACAGCAGGCCCTCCAAGAGCCCTTATGCTGGGTACACACTGTGTGACCAGAAGATATGTCTGTGACCGACGTCGTTCATGGACATATTGTGTCGGCTGTGCAGCACAGCTGATGCCCAATATATCTGCCGATATCAATAGCTCATGAATCATTTCTTTGAGGTAGCACTGGCAAACATTTGAAAGTTAATGATATTGGCCCTCATTCAGAGCCGTACGCTCTGAGCAGAGCGCACGCTCTGAATGAGGGCCGGGCTCCATTTTCATGGAGCGTCCTCCTGGACGCTCGTATAGCTGTGGGTCACCACCCACAGGCTATACGAGCGTGCATTGTGATGGTCGCGATGGTCGAGACAGGTATGCCTGTGTGTCTCAAGATGCTCTGTATATATATGGGTATTTGGAGTGGTACCGCCCTACCCTTCAGATAATTGTGTGGGCGGATTTAATGATCGCGGCTGTGCATTCCACTCATCTGGAGCGCAAGCCATTTCCGCCAGAAATTACGTTATTATCCTCCAGACAAGGTCGGTGCGTTCCAACCGCTGGAGCGCATAACATTTCCGCCGGAGGTCTCTTCCCTCTGTCACCTCCACGGTGGATGATAGCTTTCAGTGCACATGCTTGCTTTTAAAGATGGTGGACACACTGGTTACTATGGTGATCTTTTTAGTTTACATCACAATCGGTTTAAAAACATCAAAACTAAATACATATATCACAGTTAATAATACTCTTTTTATAGTGGTACATCCTATTAAGGTGCTAATATGGTATAGTTACATCATAATTATATAAGATCTATTATTGTCTTTGGTTTAATAGTAGAAAGAGGGGCTAGTATTGGTCTGGCGGTGCAGATTGCACAGATACCCATTTAAAGTGCTGGTTATTATAATAAATAACAATAAAATATTAAAACAATATAATATGGGTCTAATATAGATGTCCATAAAAAGTGCTGGTCAGAATAAATAACTACATATATTAACAATATACTAAATAATTAAAAGATGATCCAAATAGAATATAGAAGGTAAGAAAACAACATATCAAGAATAGCGTATCGTAAAAATGAATATAAATAAATAAATATACATTCCCTGTTTTACCCTAGTACATGACTCTGTACTCACTCATTGTCATGATACTGTAGACATTGAAACCACCGTAGAGGGCTTCAAAAATATACCCCAGGATACCCTTTTGGAATATAAAAAGGATAGGGAAAAGGGTAACCCACTTCCTATATCATTTATCACTACCTATAACCAGCAACACATGACTGTGGAACACATTTTTAGAAAAAATTGGTTTATTTTAAAGCAAAATCCAATTTTAAATGAGATTATTCTTCCCAATTCTAAATTTACATATAGAAGAGCACCGAATTTTAAAAATTTTTTGGTTAAAAGCACTGGTGTCTCATACTACTCAATCATCAAAAATGGAAAAGTTTTGTTCCACATCCACCAAAAAAGTATTTAAAATAAATGAGTTCATTACTTGTAATACCACAAACTGCATATATGTGATAGAATGTAATTGTGGACTACAGTATATGGGTAGAACCACAAGGATATTAAGAGAGAGGTGGACAGAATATCTGCAAAACATTAAAAAGGTTTGGAGAATCACTCCTTATCACAACACTTTAAGGAGAAACATAATTGTTCTATTAGTGGTATAAAAACAATTATAGGTATTAAAAAAGTTGAGAACAATTGGCGACTAAAGGGGACAGAAACGACACTAGCATAAACAAAAATGAAACTTAGATATGAAATAAAAACCCTTATACCTCACGGCCTCGACAATGATTTTGAGCTAAAATGGTTTCTTTAACTCATATTTGTGAATAAACACCCCTATACACCATATAAATTTATATGGTTATATATTCGCCGCTAGCGGTCCTGCAGGGTGAGTACAGAGGTATGTACTAGGGTAAAACAGGGCATGTATATTTATTTATATTAATTTTTACGATACGCCATTCTTGATATGTTATTTTCTTACCTTCTATATTGTATTTGGATCATCTTTTAATTCTTTAGTATATTGTTAATATATGTAGTTATTTATTCTGACCAGCACTTTTAAAGGACATCTATATTAGACCCATATTATATTGTTTTAATATTTTATTGTAATAACCAGCACTTTATATGGGTATCTGTGCAATCTGCACCGCCAGACCAATACTAGCCCCTCTTTCTACTATTAAACCAAAGACAATAATAGATCTTATATAATTATGATGTAACTATACCGTATTAGCACCTTAATAGGGTGGATGTACAACTATAAAAAGAGTAGTATTAACTGTGATATATGTATTTAGTTTTGATGTTTTTAAACCAATTGTGATGTAAACTAAAAAGATCACCATAGTAACCAGTGCACACACAATCTTTAAAAGCAAGTATGCGCACTGAAAGCTACAATCCACCGTGGAGGTACTGATCAGCGCTCTAACAAGTGGAACACATGACAGAGGGAAGAGACCTCCGGCGGAAATGTTATGCGCTCCAGTGCGTGGAACGCACCGCCCTTGTCTGGAGGATAATAATGTAATTTCTGGTGGAAGCGGCTTGCGCTCCAGATGAGTGGAATGCACAGCCGCGATCATTAAATCCGCCCACACAATTATCTGAAGGGAAGGGGCGGTACCACTCCAAATACCCATATATATACAGAGCATCTTGAGACACACAGGCATACCTTGACAAAGGCTGTGGGCCGAAACGCGTTGGTACCTGTGGAAGCTGCCAGTATACACCACTTTTAAGAGGGACCTGTCATTCTGCAGGGAAGGTGAATTGCTGTTGGGGTGGCATTTAACCCCTATTGCTCTAACACTGTGCCTTTCTGAAAAAGTTATTTCTGGTACGCTGCGCTGCCACCTTGTTTTTATTACATATGATATGTTTTTACCTTGTGGAAAATAAACGTGACAATATTTCACGATGGTAGAATCTATATTGTGATTTTTTTTTGAGCTGCTGTTTGACACTGAAGAGGTGTTTCTGGAGTGTGTTGAAACAAAGAAAATATTTGTTTGGAGAATTTAAGAAACCAGTTTTCACTGTATTATTTATTGACTTTTTATCTAAGAAAATTCTACAGCTGTAGTATACAATAGTGACTATTCCCTATACCTCAGAGGAGGAGGACAGCTTCATTTCACATTTTTGTATTTGCTCACATTTGTATGTTGAATTTAGATGCTTTGTAAGAGAGGGAGAGTTCCTCCAGCTGGCCGTAATGATTGTGAGACGGAATTGGGTACATGTGCTCCACTTTTATACATCTTGTGGTGCGCCCATGAGATTGGCCATTACAGCCCAGTTATGCACCTTCAGCCATAAGTGGAGATGTGCTTGAAATGCATACAACTCTGCATCTCTTGTACTTGCGTAGGCTTGGGTAAAGCCCATTTTTCCATTGCCCTGTGCATGTAAAAACCCCAGGGACACTTTCATGCATTTGCCCCCAGGCTAAAAGTTGCCAGCCAGATCATGTTCATACATAAAAATAACAAGGCCAAAAATGGTTACCGTGTATTTAAAACTATGTGCATGGAAATGCACTGTGTGTATATCCACTTCATTCCCCAAGCCAATGAGATGCCACATTACATGATCTCCGACGCACATAGTAAGGCCAGGTAAATTGGCGTACATTCTCCCATTGACACCTGAAATTAAATAAAAGAGGTTATTCACAATGATGATGAAGTGATCTCTGACAGCTATCTGATGCAGTGAAAGATGTTAGTGAGTGGCCTTAGAAGTTATTCTGCATGTTAGTTTACTAGTAGCTAGTGACATTAATGGGGCATGAGGCACAAATTCCTAGTGGATTGATAAACTACAATCACATAAATATTGGTTCATCACAAAATTGACGGCCTCCGCTGTAGAGGAATTATGTCACTAAATTACCGAATTGTCTTCAGATTCTAACAAACAGTCAGTCTAAAATAAACAATTATTCATGCCATCAGATTATTCATACCATCATATTAGCACACTTTGAGCCAAATATCACAAGTGAAATATGCAAACACTTCTAGTCCTATATGGAACAGTGTGGAATGTTTGGTCGTACTCTAGTCATGGCAATGAGTTTCTGCAGTGGGACAATTGCGTCAGTAGGAATCAGAGACCTGCATTTCTACTCACACTTCCTCATAATCTGAATTTGTTAGGGGAACTCTTAATAATCAGGTGACCCACATGGCCTGAAGATTCCTAGGAGCACAGCATTCACTCTACACTTCTTTTTAGGTCGCAAATAAAAGAAAACCATGATATGAGCCTGTGGCAGGGTGGTGCTCTGCCTGACATAAGAACGGGGCTAATTTCTCACGATCTACTGATGTTATGGCATGTATAAGGCATCATAGGCAACTTCACATTGAGCCTGCTATGAGGAACTAAACTCATCTTGTCATATACCTAACCCTCTGCACTGTTTCGTGGCTTTGCCATGTCTACATCATGGCACATTGGCACAGGGCACCATAAGTGCACAGTGTGGCTGAGTATCGAGGACAAAAGACACACATCACAATAAAACGCACATGTGCAATAAAGAGACAAGAGCAGATTCTGGGGAAATAAGCGCTTACATCCAACACTGTATAAGTGAGGTCCTGTGAGATAACAATTGCAGCTGAAAAATGGGGACTGTTGTAAAGAAACCTGGAAGCTTATTATGTACAGTAGTAAAACCAGTGATTAGAATTCGGCAATAGTGGACTATGAATCACTAGTCATCATCAGTATAATCCTAATTGTAATATTCAAGCGATATTAGGAAAATAATAACGTACTGTGCATCAAGTTGCTCTCAACAAAGGTCTCATCTTCTTTGTTCACCTCATCTGGATAGTTGGAGTATGTCTTTATATTGTCATCTAGATACCAGGATTCATTCTCATCAAAAATCAGAAAAAGAAGAGCGAAGCGAGAGAGGGATACTTTGGGTAAGAGGTATTGATATGCTATTCTCTTGCAGATCACAAGGGGCCCAATCAATCCACTGTACAAGTCCTAAGGAAACATAAGAGTTTCAACACGTCTTCCACAAACCTGTACATTGCATTGTGTCATGTGAGGAAAGATTCCACCACTAATGCCGGCCATACACGGTGCGATTTTCTGTTGGTAAGATGTGTTGTATGATTGCCCTTGAAATTCTTCCCTTGAAATTCTACATACGATGTGGTCAAAATGATGTACGATTGATCATTACGATCATACGATCCCCATATGCATATGTATCACATTGTACGGTTTTGCCGTAAGATCTACGATCCAGATCTACGACGGCGGGGATGTGCATCGGCATTGTGAATGGACATAAACAACACACGATGTGCACGATTGATTGTTAGGATCAATCGCAATCGTACACATCGTGCAAAAAATTGCACCGTGTATGCGCACCTTAAAACTAGCCCTTGGCTCTGTAAAAAGACAGACACGGACGGATAGCAGATCTTTGGCAGCGTAGTGTAAGGATGAGTTGTGATTAATCACACAGACATTTTGCAGAGCAGTTACACAGCATCCGTTGTCACCACTCAGTGTACTCAGCCACTTTGTGGGCTGGTATTCAGAGATGTCACTAGTTCCTAGGGAAATAGGACACTGCATTTACATGAATATTGCTTCATCCAAGAGAATGGCTACTTTCACCGTGTACATGGGAGCACTTTAAACAAACCAGCTGTTCCGATATCCTGTCACCGTTTTCTTTTTAAGTCATAATTTTCTGCTCCACTTTATAGTGTGGTGTCCTAATCTAATAGGTTTAATCTATCAGAAGTGTGAAATAAATCATACAGTATCAGTGGCGGATCTTACCTAGGGGATGCGAGGCTGCAGCCCCCCCAGTAAAATCTGCCACTTTCTCTGGGTGCCATGATTCTACGCTACACACTGTATTCACACTGAAGACAGGCAGCAAGGGGAGGTGTCTCCTTCCCCTGGGACTGCTAGTCTGGGCTGCATTCAGCTTTTCGGGCAGACCTACTGGGCTTCTCGGGGCTGCAACCAATGCAGCCCCAAGAAGCTGGTCTTATGCGTGTGCATGCGCCGGTCCTGACTCCTGCCAGATTCATTGAGCAGGCGCTGGGACCCAAGACAGCAGCAGCGGCAGCCCCCCTCAGGGAAGAGAGCAGAAGCCGCTACTGTACAGTATTACTCTTTGTGGAATTGTTAAGATTACAAAAATGCAATAACTGCATTACATAGCTCCCAACATTCCAAAAAAAAATGTGGTAACAGAACTTCCCATGCCGCAATACACCTAGAAATCATCCTTACTGTGCCTCACATAACCATGGCAGTGCCCCCTTATCGTCAGTACTTCCTGAGATATACAATGATACGGCATATTTTAGATATTAAAAAGATTAATAACAATTAACATCGTGAAGCAAAGGTCAGCCTGCTGCCCCTGTCATCTTGCCACCACAGGTCTTGGCTTACGGGATCTGTCTACAAACCCCTTACTGGTGTTCGCATGATGTCATTAAAGAGCATTTTCTAGCTTGAAGATTTATTAGTGTAATGTGGAATTTCTAGATGATCATGACATCTGTAATATATGTTATTATAGTGGCATGAGGATGGTGCTTCAGAGGTGTCACTAAGTGAGTGTGAGTACATGCTGATGAGGAACCATAATGAAGCCTTCAGCTGTAGACAATTTCTTGGGATAGGTTATATTTCCAAACAATGGTATACCAAGGGCTGTGATTTACAGATAACATACTGTATTTTGTATATTGAACTCAAGCTTTAGTAGTTTGCAATAGGATTTTGATAGACTCTATATTAAGATTCAAGTGAGAAGACCACTTTGCTATAGAAAAAAAAAAGTAACTACTGTAACTTTTGTTATGACATTAGCTATATTTCATTTCTTTTAATTATCTTTATTATAAATGAAACCATCTCAACAATGGCATTGTCACAGTTGGTGCTAGCGAGTTACCTGTATCAGGTGATGAGCTGGAATCACTGGAGGCCAGCTGGACTGGAACCATGGTTAACATGAATAGCTCTTTATTATAAGAAGTGGGTAGCAGTGAGAACTGCCTTTGGTGATGAGTGACTGGAACTGGAAACTGGAGACATTGGAATGAGACCAGAAGGAACTTGGAGTGACCGGACTGGGACCGGCAGGTAGGCTGACTGAGCTGGTCGGGGTACCAGTAGATGAGCCTGCAGCTAGATGGTAGCACGGAAGCTACTTGGTGCAGCTAATGAGCCGTGAGGCGAGTGGACTTGGAGGAACTGGACTGGGACCGGCATGAAGGCTGGTATCTGGATGGCTACGTGGAGCGGCCGGTTAGCCGTGGGTAGATGCTGGTAGCTGGGTGGCTACGTGGAGCGGCTGGATAGCCGTGGGTAGACGCTGGTAGCTGGGTAGCTACTTGGAGCGGCTGGGTAGCCGTGGGTAGACGCTGGTAGCCGGGTGGCTTCGTGGAGTGGCTGGTTAGCCGTGGGTAGACGCTGGTAGCTGGGTGGCTACGTGGAGCGGCTGGATAGCCGTGGGTAGATGCTGGTAGCTGGGTAGCTATGTGGAGCGGCTGGATAGCCATGGGTAGACGTTGGTAGCTGAGTGGCTACGTGGAGCGGATGGATAGCCGTGGGTAGATGCTGGTAGCTGGGTAGCTATGTGGAGCGGCTGGATAGCCGTGGGTAGACGTTGGTAGCTGGGTGGCTACGTGGAGTGGCTGGATAGCCATGGGTAGACGCTGGTAGCTGGGTGGCTACGTGGAGCGGCTGGATAGCCGTGGGTAGACGCTGGTAGCTGGGTGGCTACGTGGAGCGGCTGGATAGCCGTGGGTAGACGCTGGTAGCTGGGTGGCTACGTGGAGCGGCTGGATAGCCGTGGGTATACGCTGGTAGCTGGGTGGCTACGTGGAGCGGCTGGATAGCCGTGGGTAGACGCTGGTAGCTTGGTGGCTACGGGGAGTGGCTGGATGTTTAATCAGTGTGGGGAGGTGAGAGCTCTGCACACACAGAGAGGTAACAGCCAGCATGATTCAGCCAGAGCAGATGTCCCAGGAGAATTACAAACACAGATCCATGGAGCAGCTGGCAGAGGTAAGTCACAAAAGGTAAAAACTAGCCAGGATTGTGACAGGCATCCAACAAAATGGTGTTATGAGTATTAACTAGAGATGTGCAGGTGCGGATTAGTTCGGATTTTCCTGCCAAGTTTAGATTTTTCCCACCAAAAATCAGGTCTTAGAAAGATGCAAAACGTCATATTTCATGGACAAACATATATTTCATGGACTTTTGTCAAGGAATGATGGTGTTTGTCCATGAAAGATGACATTTTGCCTCTTTCTGAGATCCGATTTTTGGAGTGAAAAATCCGAATTTGGAGGGAAAAATCAGAACTAATCCGAGCCTGCACATCCCTAGTATTAACTCTCCACACATAGAATGAGCAGCATAGAATGAGCAGCTAAAAACATTGGAAAATGTCTGACGTCTCACAACATTAATCCATACTTCTCAATTGGCACGCTTACTGAGGGTAGTGAAGCCTTTTACAATGCTGCCATGCCTCCTTGTCCCAAGTCTGAGATTATTGATTTTCGGGAGGTGCGCTAATCTACCAGCCATCAAAAATATCTAATTTTAAAAAAATGGCTACTAATATAGTAATAACAAGTAAATACTATAAATGTGAACATATATGTGTGAGTCGGGATGGGTATGGGATTCTGACAGATGTCGGGATTCCGGTGCCGGCATTCTGACTGCCGGCATCCCAGCGGTAAGGATATTGACCACATCCCGTGTGGTCATTCACCACTTATGTGCACACTGTTCCCTGATTTCCACCTTTTTTTTTTTCCTTATCGTGTTTGAGTGCTGTTTGGGTAAAGAAGCCATGGCTGAACTCCTGCTGGCCTAGGGTGTGGCTCTGGGCTTCCCATATGTTAGTAGAAGGGAAGATGAGAACCTGGTAAGATTTGTGTACCTTCCAGTTGAACTGCATTGGAGATTTCCAGGCACATTTCCCACAATGTAAAAAAGTGTTTCAAAACTGATAATAGCACCACATGCAGTTTAGGCAGTGCAGATGTTACCTGTCATGATCAATTTAAGCCATAAACCAAGAAGTATTTTTTATAAGAAACAAAAGGAGGCTTTCTTAGATGGTACGGCGTTAGGTTTTGATGTGACATTTAAGCGGGGTACACAATAGACGATATGTCGTCCAAATGCAGCATGGCCCTTGCAATCCCTCCCTGCATCAGCAAGTGTGACCCGCTGCACGACACATCGGCTGGGTACACATCATTAAGTGTGTACCCAGCATTACACTTCTGCACAGTGCACCTCTTCTGATTGTTCCACTTTCTCTAAGTGTACTTCTGTAATGCAGAAGTGCTCACTATGTGTGAAGAGCAGGCATCTACCTTGACATGTAATCTTGGTGCAGGATGGGTACTGATTTCCCAGGTCTGGCATTGTCAGAGGCCTGACGGTGTCCCAGCGAGCAGTGGATGAGGAGAAATTTCACACTCAGCAGCAAATTATTGGCCCATATATTATTCATTAGTGCTTTTATTTCCTGAAGAATTTGGTCCCTGTCTCTCCCGGGACCTCAGTTTCTCTCAATGGCCCTGTCTGGGTGTAGTATTTCTATATTTCACACAACAATTTCAGGCCACTAAGTCTTGGGATTAAAGGACAAAAACTGGCTGGTTTTCAGCATACAGTATCTGACATTAACAAGTCATCTTAAAGCTTGACAGGGTAAAAACTGGGATAATAATCCCTGGGTAAAGTATAATAGCAAGAACAAAAAGGAACCTTACCTTAGTTTGATCAACTGTGGAGTAATAAGCCCAAGTCACGCAATCTACTTCCTGCCTGTTAGGGCCAGAGCGTCTGGGAATTTTCCATATGTACTTTTCTATATGTCCTGTAAGTAGGTTAAGGATTATTAATAAGCAAACACATTCTACACATAAAGTACCTAATAAATGATATGATTTACAATTAAATGTATTACATATAGTTACATCCAAACAGGGGCATTTCTAGAGAGGAGGGGGCCCGTGTGCAGTCTCCGACACAGGCCACCTCCTCTCCGCCCGGTGGCCGGCAGCGCACTGAGCTGTGCGCGGCCAGCGCCGGAGTTATAGACTCTGGGCACTAGAGAGAGTCTATAGTGTATATACAGGTCACGGGGAAAATGGCAGCCAAGGCCATTTTCCAGTCGTTTTACAGCGCTGCACGCCCGCGCCAATGTGGCACTTCGGAGAGGTAAGTAATATTATGGGTGCAATGTGTGCTGTGCGGGGCCCCCCTGGATCCAGTGTTCCCCACGCACTCTGCACCCATTATAGATACACGCCCCTGCATCCAAAAGGAAAGTAAATGACTAGACCTCTATAATATAAAGAATGTCTGAAAATGAACTTACCAGGTTGAGCTGGCTTGATTTCATTATCATCTGGTAATATACCATGGGCATAAATAGAATATGGTCTGCTTGCCTTGTTCTTAAATACTATATGAATTTGATCATCCGCATTTGCTGTTATGAGTGGACCTGTCAAGTATAAGAGAATTTTCTTTGTGACTAGGTATATAGTAGTTGGTCTTTGAGTACATGATTTTTATAGGCGTTTTCCTGGAATTTTATAGTTGTACAACAGTCAGTTTACAGCACCTAACCTTCTACTTGTATCATACTGTATATGTACATCTTAAAATTAAATTATTGTCCCAATAGTAAAGCCTAAAGGTGTTTGGGGTGAGACGTGTCCATCCCCTCTGTATTCCTCTGCTCTGAACATGCTCCTCAGAACATGTGCACTGAAGCCCCAGTTTGACTTTCAGTCCTGACATCGCCAGACCCAGCTCATCTCCAGCCCATAAACCAACCACCATTGTCAGGAGAGCTCTGTACATAGACAGTGTGTGACCTAGAACCAGATAAGGCACCACTTTCCCGGATATGAAAAACAACTTTACACATCTTGCTGAATAATTACCTAGAATACCCAAATGCTCTTGCTTTGCTGTTCTTTCCTTCTGTACTGTAAAGGTGTTGTCTGTATATTCCCGGTATACAGCTTTTTTATATTTTGAACCAATGGATGTTCGGCTTTTGTTTAAAAATACGTCTCCAGGGCTTTGGGGTAAAAAATAAAAATTATTATAAATACATTGGCAAACGACCAGCAGTGCTGCAGATAATCATTTATCAGTTGGGATGAACAGAAAATGCCGACTGATATGACAATGTGTCCCAGCTGCACTAATTTGTCTCTATGTGATTCAATCTCTCAAACTGGATGCATCCTCATTTATCACTTTAGTATATATTATATATATATATATATATATATATATATACATATATATATATACACACCTGTTGAAGGGAATGTGATGCATCCATGGTCCATAATGAAGTCCTTTGGCAACATCACATATAGCTCTGCATTACATAGTTTGCAGTGCACTGTAGGTGTTGATTCACCTCCAAACAGATTTATCTGCTCTTTGAAGTTTATCTTTAATTCAGTCTTCTGTACATTTCAGGAGATTAGGCAACTGTGGTGATAATAACTACACTGTAGTCAGGGCTGGTGCTATGGTGTTCGGCACCAGGGCGGTAGCTAGGGTAGTGCGGCCGGTGCCATCGCACAGGGCACCACAGGTCAGGGGGCGCTGTTTGGGCCTGTCAAATTTCTGTTTATTATCATTTTTGCTTGTACCTTCCTCTTATTTCATCCCCAGCATCTCCTGGCCTCTCCTATATCTTCCCTGGCCCTTCCCCATGAAGCCATTGTCCTTTTTTGGGTGCATTATGTCCCTTTGAAAAATGAGGGGGGCACCATGCTCTTTCTGGCACAGGGCACCACCAAAAAGTTTAGTTACGGCTCTGTTCGGCACCCCCTGCATATATGTCCTCTTGCCATGTCTCTTTACAATGTATCATATTTTTAAATGTAACATGCAATATGTTGTAAAACGTTTGGTGTTGATAGGGACAGGCGGCCTTTCTTTTAAACAAACCTACATTTCTGTCAACATTCTCTCAAAACTATTTTACTAAATATTTTTTATCTGGATGTCCCTTTTTTATAATGTTTAAAAATGTGCCTTTTAGTCAAAGATTTTTTTAAAGTATTTCAATGCAATTGCCAAAATAATAATGGAATCCTGGGGTTCCCAACAATTTTACTCCGCTGCAGATGCATACTATTATATGCCATGCACCCCCATCCTCCTCCCCTGGCTGTATAACTCTTCTTCTTGGGCACACCACACAGAGAAAGAGCGCATGTGCGTGCATGGCATGACATCATCATGTACGTTGCACATGTAACCCGCCGGTTTACTTTACTATTGCTTATAAGGCAGTGGAGGTGGAGCTGGGGAGCTACAGAGCTAGTTAGACGAATTTGCTCCTCCCGCTCAGTAGTGGGCAATGCCAGGCAAGTACATCAGTTCCTGACTGGGTGGCCGCTGCCATAAATCACATTTAAATACAAGCAGATCAGCGATTTGGCTAATGTGTGGTCTGGACCACCCCTTAGTTTCTACTATGCCCGCCAGGCCCACCCATGACACTGCTGTGCTGCCTGCCTGTCATACGCAGTCGTAGGCAGGCAGTACAGCAAGTGCAGGTAAGTGGTAAAGGCACTCAGAAAGCAAGCATCGGGGAGGGCACCTGACTGTAGTAGTGAGACACAGATAGACATAGATTGTTCATACAATGCTGAATAGCTAAAAGTAGCTGTTTAATGGAATACAGTTATTGTTCCTGATTCTGATTCACATGCAAATCGCAATGTGCACAGATCTTGAGGATTTCATCATATTGCGCATGCGCTAAAGAAAGAGATTGTCATTTGGGCATGTGTCAGCCAGATTAGAAAAACACACAGCCAGAGATCACCAGTACATATGGATTGGTCCGACCATCGATGGAGCACTCTTTCAACTGGACAGCGACCATATATGGCATGGAACAGTTCCCTCTAGTGTGAATGTCAATGGATTGGTGTTTAGGCCAGCTTCTGTGCTCGATCAGAGCATGAGGATGGAGATGGGAAGCCTATCACAGTCAGATTCTTTGCATCCAGCATGAAGTGGGTGCAAGTCAAGATCCAATAGATGATGGCTGCAGATGTAAAAACAGTGGGCAGCATAACCATGCACATGCAGACACATGTATTTTCAGTATACGTGGGTGGATTCTTGCAATTGGCATAAGAAACTCGGTAGGCCGCTGCGACTAAATGACCGCAGATGTGTCCAATTCAGAACCTAAACTATTATCTTCAGCTGATAAAACTGTTAGGTTTGATCCTCTCAGGATGGTATAAAGAAACAAAGGGTGAACGGTGTCATGTGATGCAGACCAGTATGGCGGCGCCCATGAAAGGAGCGATGGGACTGCCGTGATCGGAGATGCGGCTGGGACTTCATGATCAGGGCCGTGGGGTGCATGCAGGATTTCCCCAAGCGGCCTTACAACCCCCTCCAACATCCTCAGATGGGTACGCATGCAAATTATCAGCGGCACCGGTGCTGCGTTCTGACAGTACCTCTCCATTTTAGGGTGGCCCACGGCTTGTGAGGAAATCTTCAATGAAAACTTTTGACCAAGCATTACATCCTTGGCTTTCATCCAAGACCTCTCTTCAGGCACATAGCTTTTCCAGTCTATCAGTTACTGTAATTGTCCTTTGTCGTAGACGAGAGTCAAGAATCTTGGCAACTTCAAACTCAACTCCTTGCTTGGTTTGGATTTGTGGCAGCTTAGGAGGTCGCAAAAAAAAGAGACATGGAATTTATTTGGAATGCTGAAGTGACCAGTTAGCTTGAGTTTATTGGCCACAGGATTGATTACTTTTTGTACTGGAAATGGCCCAATAAACCGAGGTGCAAAGAGTCTTACATTTTTGGTAGATAACCAAACTCCGGGTTGAAGAATTGAAAAAGCTTGTCGTTTCCTGTCAGCAAAGACTTCATATTGTATGGAAGCTTTCTTTAAAGACACATGAATGTCCTTCCCTACTTGAGCAAGAAGGTTTAGTCTAGAGACCGCTGCAGGTACAGCTGTGGTTGGAAGTAAGCTAAATTCAGGAATTCATGGGTGAAGACCATCATTTGCAAAAAACTGAGTGGTATCAGTTACAGTGTGATAGCGGTAGTTGTAAGTGAACCCGGCCCAAGGTAAGTGTTCCACCCAATTATCTTGTGAAGAGGGTATGTAAAGGTGGAGAAAGGTTTGCAATTCTTGATTAACTCTCTCTACGTGACCATTGTTTTGTAGATGGTAAGCAGAGGAGAATTTTTATTTGATCTGTATGGCTGCACATAAGGCTCGCCAGAACTTGGCAACAAACTGGAGTCCACGATCCAATACAATTTCCAAAAGTAGACCATGTAACTTAAAAATGTCACGAAAGAAGATCTGAGCAGGTTTGGCAGCAGAGGGGAGCCCAGTAAGAGCAATGAAATGGACACTACTAAAATTGCGTTATAACTTCAGGTAAGTCTGTGATGAAGTCCCTGGCTAAATGAGTCCAGAGCCGAGTGGGTACAGGTAACATTTGTAGTAGTCCTCCAGGAGGACCCCGAGCAGATTTATGCTGAGCACAAGTGAGACAAGATTTGATGAAGTCTTGTACATCCTACTTTATGGTTGGCCACCAATAAGATTGCTGCAAAAATTATACATTTTAAGGACTCCTATGTGGCCAGCAAACCGAGATGCATGTGCCCATGTCAGAAGTTTCTTCTTTAATTTACAAGGAACTTTGGACTTACCAGGAAGGGGAACTTGAGTAGTGGTAGTAGTTGTGGTAGCAAAGGTGAGAGCATTGATGATGGGAGCCTTGAAAGTATTGTCATCCTCTTCCGAAGTCAAAGACCTGGATAAAACATCCACTTTTGTATTCACAGCCTCTGGACGATACTTGATACTGAGAATGAATAGAGAAAATAAGAGTGCCCAGCAGGCCTGGCTGGGGTTAAGACAATTGGCTGTAGACAAGTAAAGCAGATTTTTAGGATTTGTATAGATTGTTATTGGATGTTGGGCACCCTCTAGTGGATATCTCCACTCTTCTAATCCAAGTTTGATTGCCATTAGTTCTTGTTCGCCGATGGAATCATTTTGTTCAGCCTGGTTTGAACTTCTTCTAAAAGAATCCACAATGATGTAATTTCTTATCGTCCGCATACTTGGATAGAATAGCCCCAAACCCCCACAGCAGATGCAGCGACTTCGAGGATAAATGGTCTTTCCAAATCAGGTTGCAAAAGTATTGTTGCAGAGCTAAATTCCTGTTTTAGATGATGGAAAGCAGCAAGCAGTTCTGGAGACCAGCGGGCAGGGTCTGCACCCTTCTTTGTCAAGGCAGTGATAGCTGCCACAGTGGAAGAGAAATTTGTAAGGAATTTTCTATAGTAATTTGCGAAGCCTAAGAAGCGCTGCACCGCCTTCAATGTTGATGGTGGGACCCAATCCTGAATGGCTGCCAACTTTTCAGGATCCATCTGTCACTCAGTGCCCGAGATAATATGACCTAAGAATTGAATATGGGAGACTTCAAAGGTGCTCTTCGAAAGCTTGCCATACAGGTTATTGACTCGCAAGCATTGCAACACTTCCCAAACTTGCTGACGGTGACTCACTAGATATTGTGAGAATATTAAGATGTCGTTCAAGTAAACGACCACATATTGATATAAGATGTCACGAAAATCTCATTAACAGGAAGGTGTAGGTCATGGACTAAGGACAAAGTAATTAAATTACCCGCAGCTTCGGAGTCTAGTAAGGCAGAAAGATTCTGAGAAACTTGAGAACCTTTTAAAGTAATTGAAATTAGACAGTCCAATTTAAGAAGATGTTTAGTAGATACTCCCAACCTGACTCCTCCGGAACAGGTTATAACTTCTGTGGGCATGCAGTGGCCATGTTGACAGAAATGCGGCCTATGCAGAGGTCAGTGTATGCAGAGATTAGGCTGATTTCAGATGGACCAAGGATGGGCTGATGCAAATGCTCACTGATAATGCTGATGGCTACTTTCACATGTGTATGTATAGTGGATACAGTTGGACATCTGCATTTATTTTCAAGCACACAATTCAGGCACAAATGTGGCAAATCGCATGAGACTCCGAAACAGTTGACAAGTTTGTTATAGGAAATACCTATCATTTTTAAATCTCTTCCACTCCACGAATATTTACTCTCTTTTGTATTTATGCATAAAACTTTTGGTATTTATCTGGCAGAATTTTGTCTCAAATATTGTGCACAGAATTCTCTCAATTAATTTTGGTCTGCCCTGAATTATAATTTTTATCACACCCATAATTCATGCTTATGCTCTGAGCACAAAGCAGCATATATTGTCATCATCTACAGTTCTATTTATACTAAATACTCAGCAGAATGTACTAATACAATGCTGAAAACCAGTCTGTGGACTGGTGAAGCAAATTTGCACCTCATAGACTGTGACCACTACCATCAGTTCCACTTTGTAAATGTGAATTCTGCAGTAACTTTGCTCATCTCTATCTTCAAGTCCAATAAACACCACCCTGGTACGGTATTTGGGTTTGTTATTTATAAGAAGATTGATTACTTTGTTCTAATACATTTAAAGCCCAAATTACTTTATCAACAATATTTTGTGTCTGTTCATTCAGTGATTTGTATATAGCGCCTGATTCATTACAGATCGCAACTGCGATTATGCATGCAGACTGCCGATTGTTGCATTCTGCGCATGCGTATGCATTGAAGTGCGTGTGCTCGAAGGCTCCACTGCGAACGGATTGCGATTGCAGTGTCCACGCAGACCCATCGCAGAGTGATTGTCAGGAAGTGAGCATTTGGGGGTGTTGACAGGGGGTTGGTCGGAGAAACAGAGGTGTGCCAGGGGATTTGAACGCCATACCATTGGCATGCATAAATTAGCCACTGCAATGCCATATGCAGCTTGGGCTTTGTGCAATGAGGTTAGCAATTCCTGAGTAAGGTCAGACCTTTACTTGATGTTACCAATGGTATCGCAGACTTGAAGTCTGTTAGGCTGCGATGGCATTGCGATAGCATTCATTAGCATATGGGACTGCGTTCATAATCGCAATAGCGCTCCATAATGAATCAGGCCCATAGATAGCTTGTATGTAATCTGCATCATTACCTCTCAGCATGTTCCGAGTGTCTCTCATGTTCCCAGGTGCGGGATGGAGAGTAGTCCCATTCTACTTCTTCAGCTGCAATGTAATAGGTGCGTATACGGGAAAGCGCCAATTTAGCCTTCTGCTTATTACATAATTTAACTCTGTACTGCTGTCTCATTCCTCCTGTGTAATGGTCTGTAGTCATACACTCCACATCGAAAACACCTAAGGGGAGAGAAAACTATACTACATGACATACATGTATACAATAGTTAGCACTGATCACAAACCTGTTCGAAGCTCTGAGGGCGGCCTAATAACACAGAAACAAAGCAATCCCTCTCACAAAAAGTAATAATGATCGGTGCGGCTGCAGCAAGGATCTGCCTGGCACCTGCAGTACTAGGTACCCAGAAACCCTCCCTGTGTGCACCAATGCCATACATATGTGCGTAGACCCCCGTGTTTTGGTCCGCCTGGTTTTGTATTGATTACATTTGCCCATCTAAATCCAGTGGCTGAAGCCGCGGTGGCTTTGAAGAGTTCTGTATAGTAAAGTTAGCCCCTGAATTGGCAGCAGAAACTAGAGCTGAGTACTAATATCATGAAATGAGGGCCATTGGATATATACAATGTTGTAGCATAATCCCATTGCAGAGCATAAAGGGCTGTAGAGATGTAACTAATGGGTTGTAGGCTAATGGGAGCTTGAACCCTGGTTCTGTGTCACAACCATGGGACCACTGTAGCACAAAGCCATTGGGAGGGCTACAGCTAGGAGCAGGGCCTCCATCAGAGGGGGACTGCTGGGACTCTAGTACTGGGCCCAGAGAGAGAGGGGGCCTGGCTAACAGTGGCAAAGAATGCATCGGGGGTCAGCAGGAAGAGGCAAGGGAAAAAGCATCAGTGCTGTGGCATTTTAACTATCTACTGGAGCCGGCCCTGATCTGTGATTGACTCACGGAATAGCATCCAATCAGGAGCAGCAGCTCCTGATCAACCAATCAGGAGCGGCCGCTCCTGATTGGCTGCCGTTCCGCGAGCTGTGATTGACTCGCGGCCGGCTGCATAGTTCAAAAGCTGAAGCAGCACTGATGCTGGCAGACAGCTCTATTACATAGTTGAATTCCACAGCGCTGATGCTCTCTTTCTCCCTGCCTGCCGCACGGTGCATTCCTCGCAGTAGCCAAATGGGCCCAATCTCTCTCAGGACAGTAGATGCAGGTATGTTGACCCTGCCTTGTGCCCCACTTCTCTTATCCAGCCAGCGCTGTTCCCCCCAGTCCAGCCAGCCAACCTTTCCTGCGCCCCCCCAGTTCAGCCAGCATACCTTCCCTGCCTTGCCCCTCCCCCAGACCAGCAAGTCTTCCCTGAGCCCCCTCTCCTTGTCTAGCCAGCCAACCTGTCTTCCCTGCACCCCCTCCCCATGTCCAGCCAGCCTGCCTGTCTAATCTGCCCGTCTCCTACTGCCCTTTGCCCCCCTGGACCAACCAGCTTTTCCTGCCCTTTGCCACCCCCCTCCTCCATGCCTAGCCATCCCTGGTTTATGCACCAATTGATGCAAAAGCACTGCTGTAGCTCCAGGGGGGGCCTGCCTATTTTGTTAGTACCAGGCCCCAGAATTTCTGATGGCAGCCCTGGCTAGGAGCCACGTGGTTGCTTACTTTTCCTCACTCTCCAAATGATACCAGCAACCAACCGAACCAGTATATGCATTGAGATTTAACCAGGGTTTCAGGTTTATTGTAGTGTGCAATGGTCGGGAATTTGCGCATGCCCTGGTCCCATACTGCGCATGTGCAGTATGGGTCTGCGATATCGCACGCAGTCCAGCAGCAGACTGTCAATCACTGTTTCTGGGCGGTAAGTGGGTGGAAATGGCCTCTGTTTCCCAAAACCAACAACGACCAAACTGTTTAAGATTGTACAAATCTTTCTTTAAGAGATAGACCTTCTTGTTGGAACATTTTCTTGCAGTAATGCTCTGGAGGTTCTGTGTCTTATTTCCTCTTTCAGTTCTCCATTGAAAAAAAAAGTTGAGTCAAAGTCTTATTGGTATAAAAGCATATTATACAAGGCAGATATGGCAATGACTAAGTGTAATGTACTGTACATTGCCAAAGGAGAGTAGGTTTCACCGTAGTCATCTGCAGATCTTTGCGTATAAACCTTTGTGACCAGACTAGCTTTATAACGAGCGATAGTCTGCTTTTATCTTTTTGCAGAAGATCAATTTTCTCTTGACTTTTTAACAATGAGTCGGCCTGTTAATTACAGTCCATGTATTATTGTCATTGAGCGATGTCATCTCCTTGTCTATTGCTGATGTCCATTCACATCAGTTGTTGCTCGACTTTGCTTCCTGGATATTTTAACCCTTTTTATTTTTGGGGTCCCTGCTTCCCAAGGATTTCCAGCCCTAAACTGACCAGTTTGGGGCTGGTTTTACATTATGGCAGGGAGACCCCATGCTGCATGTCTCCCTTCTCTAGTGTAAGCCCACCATCTGGTTCAGTGCAGTGCTGGTTACTGGAAAATAGGGGAGACTCCATGCCAGTTTAACTCCAATAGTCTAGTACCAGACCATGCTCAGAGGTCCAGAACTGGTGCTTTTGGGGCAAGGGGAGTGATACCACACACTTTTTTTTTTAATTAACCCTTTCTTTACTTTTTTAAACACAAAAGCAGTGCTTTGGACAAACATGCTGTTCACAGGCAGTTCTATTTATTTCCTGCATTGTGCTATGATTTTGATCGATTTGACTAACACGATTCTTAGTAAATTTGTGATTTCTATTTTTGTCAACGTTAACCATACAATATTTGGTTCAATGGGCCATGTATTGGAGTGTGAAGTCATGTTTCACCTGCGATTGGTCATTGATTTGGGTTCTAATAAATCTCTTATTTTCAAAATTATACCCAAATCGCAAAAAAAACACCAATCTACCACAGATAAATTTACCCCTTATACTTGAGTTTTCCAGGCTTTGCACCTTTAGTGTGTAATGCAGAATTCACTACATTTACTTCAACTGGTACACGTTCCTATAACTGCAGCAGTTTTGCCCTAATGATCTTTGTTGATAGCTTGTCTGCATTATCTTCTAAAGCTACTACTAAGCAATTGAATTCAGTTGTTAAATTCTGTAGCATTGGCATAACAATCTCCTTGTCATCGACTTGGACTCCTACAGACATTAATTGCTGAGATATGGACATCATCTTATTGATATATTCACTCATACTTGTGCCTTCACTCAATTTAGTATCATTCAATATTCACCTCAGATGAATTCTTCTCATGATACCTTTATCCTCATATGTTGTCTGTCATGTGCTGACATCTTCCCTTGTATCATGGAATAAACATATTGTTTCAGACTTCAACAGATGGTTGCCATTGTTTTAGCTACATCATCGGGATTAGGACTGTCACCTGGATTAATAGTAACTTTCCACAGCCTCTCACACTTAAATTGCATTTCAATTGTGAACTTCCTTGTGACATAGTTCTCTGAACCTCAAACCTTAATGAAACTTATTGTGGATGCAGCTATTGTGTTCATGCTGTATGCTGAATCAGTCTGCAGCCACACTGTTTGCTTTAACATGTGGCATCTATGGTGCTTGTAGTGCCTGGTACCATAACTTGTTGATATGTGTGCACTAATTGTGGTATACACAAGTTGGATAATAGCAGACACCAGTGGAACCAGCAAATGAAGTGGGTCACTTTGTGAAACTTAACCATGGTTTCAGGTTTACTGTAGTTTGTCACAGTGACAATAACAGGTGGCAAAACATACAGCGGACTGTCTGGTCACGTATATACAGAAGTATAGCACATGTAGTACTGCTACACTCAAACACGTTTTAAGATAGCGCCATGCATGCGCAGTAGCACTGTCGGCAGCCATCTTGGTAACTGATCTTATGCCTCAGTAAAGGACATCATGGAGATAACGCAGGAGCACATTCCATTACCAACAGTATCAGACTGATTGAGGCATTAGGTTGAAAAGCTCACATATACTGTAACTATGGAACATACCCCATAATCCTGACCTTAGGATTCTACTTGGAATCTTGGTTTTAAAGACATGAATGCAGCCCAAAAGATCTTTCACGGGATGCACTTAGCTTTTGGTAAGTATTCCAACGTCACTAGAAGAGATTTAGGAATTCAAAAGCCACAAAGTGACAAGATTTTCAATTAAAATACCTAGCAGGAAACCACATCCAATGTGGTTACATATCCTTCATTCCCTCATTCTTCTTTGCTCAATTTTTAACGGATTAAACACTTCAGACACATCATTAAACTGTCCATTTTTTTGTAGCCAGTTTGAGCATCTTTAAAAGCAATGTTTTGATATTTCTACAATAGTCAAACACTGAGGTCCGATAAATACAAAGCTATTAGCATGAAAACACATAGGGACTAATGTAGTGTTACACACAAGTTGTCTGCAATTGCTCCGATTGAGTTGCATAGGTCTCTGCATATAAAAGCCCATAAATGCTTACACTCGACTTCAGGGTATACACAGCATTTAAACATGCAAGATCTGTGATCTGCAAATCGGAATTGCGTCATATTTGCCTACAGTACTTTTTAAAATGCATTTCAGGGAATTGTTAAAGCAACACCTATGAGCATGTACTGCTACATCTGAGAAGCGTGTCATAACATTGCCTTACATCCACATGTAAATGTGCCCAAAAGCAGTTAGTAAGATCTATTTGTTGATCAAAACACACTGATCCTTTTCAGAAAATGCATGTAGCCATAGGGATCATCGTGCCTTATAACCAATGCAGGGAAATTATACTAATGATCCCATTTGAACATATATATATATATATATATATATATATATATCTTTTTATTTATTTTTTTAAATATAACAGCTTCATAATGGAGGTAATGTGCAATCAGGGAGATTGCTGGACTCTTCAGGGAGACAGAGAGATTGCTGCTATTTTAGGGAGTCTCCCTGACAATGAGGGAGAGTTGGCAAGTGTGACTTGTGTTGAACTCTGCATTGGTACCATAATTTAAGTACTTTATAACACTTTTCTGTAACTTACCTTCATTGTCAGGATTCATTGTTATACCATATGAGATGTGTGGAAATAAACTTGCTACATCCCTTGTGACATCACGGACTTGAATAGTGTTGCCTGAGAAGTGGATGCCATGCATGTCAACCTCTGTGCCAAGTCCCAGCATAGACCAGCGGATGGAATCTCCTATACACATATCCAGCCCAGGCTGATTTCCATACATGTAGCCATTTATAGCTGTGCACAGTACAAAAGACAATAAAAAACATCAGTGGTGCATGCTACATTCACACAGGAGGTTTCCATAGAGAAATGTTGTAGATGTTTGAAAGACTGGGGTGAATAATTATTGTAGCTGCATGTTAGCAGGCCCAACCCAGTGTATAACTGTTGGCCTTGCAGCAGGACTGAAAGATGCCAGGTCTTGCTCAACCTATTTTTAGGTATAATTTACAAGAGTTCAAAGTGTCACGCTTTAGGGTAATTCTTTATAAAACACTTACAGTGCATCATATTGGACTCCTGGAAATCTGCATCTTCCTTGTTCACGGTGTGCGGGCTGCTTGTAAATAGCTTTATGTTCTCATCCAGGTACCAGCTCTTATTCTCATCAAAAACATTAGGCATCAAGAAGTAATTGTCAGCTACACCTCTCTGCAAATGCAATAACATATCTCTATTACCATTTCCATAATATATTATATATATATATATATATACAGCAATCCAAAAATATATACATATATTACATATATATAGCACTCCCTTGCTTTATATATATATATATATATATATATATATATATATATATTTATATATATATTGTGATAAAAGCACTGGAGAAGTGTGGAAAGGCTTATATGTATGTCCTAGGTTCCTGTCATATGTGTTCTGAAACCACCAGGAGAAGTCTTTTTGGGAAAAACAGACTAGAAATGTCGGCTTTAGAGAAAAGCCGGTTTGGGCCCTGGTAGTGTCGATGTGAGGAGAGGGAGGGCTCCATCCACAGGCCATTCCAGGTTTTGGGCCTTTCAGCCTGATAACGGGCTCATAAGGGCTTGCATCTGGAAATGGCTAATATAAGCTGGGTTTGTTTGTGGCTGAGTGTCTCACACCTGGGAGAGCAGGCAGACTAGCCTGTTCAGAGACACTTGGTTACTTTCCTTGTAAGTACTGTGCATGTGTTTTGTTGATGGTGAAGGCAATAGGCCCTACCATTATTATAGAGAGGGAATCTACTGTGTAGCTAGTGCCCAGCTGGGCTAGGACATGTTTATGTTTTGTTTATGTTTACATTCATTTGGCACAATAAAGACTGGCGCTGACCAGTTTGTATGAGAACCCCAGACTTGTGTCCTGTTTCTACAGCTGTGTGTGTAAAGAGGGAGACCATCTACCCCAGGAGAGGTACCCCTAACCCGACTGTGTCACAATATATATATATATATATATAGATATATAGATATATAGGTCAGTGGCAAATTTCACCCAGGGGCTGCAGTAAAATCTGGCAACTGCGGGGACTGCCTAGCAGTGGTAGTGACCTCCCATTCTAAGTGTTCCCTGCTAATCACAGATCAGACTGCAATTAGCTGAGAGAGCGCTGCCAATGGGAAGCCACTCCCCTGCTTTAACGTCAGCCCAATCTGTCTTCTAGGGGCTGCAGCTGATGCAGTCCCTAGAAGCCTACTTGTTAATTTGTGCGCATGAGCAGGATCACAATCCCGCACATCCACACACTGACCGGTTCGGCAGTGGTAGGGGCCGCCGCTGATACAGTAGGTGCTCTTAATTCCACACTTTCCTTAATCTAACCCATTACTAAGCCAAAAGAAGCTACCATAACACTGAATTTGCAAAGGGCTGACTTTGGGTGATGGAAAGACTGGTTGTACATCAAACAAAAATAACGCATGTAGTGTGAAAGCAAGCCTCAAATTGAATGGAGGGCACCTTGAGTGTGCCTTGAACCCATTCAAACTCTTGGAGCATCTCTTATCATCACTACAGTATGTATCATGCCTTAGATAGACAGGAAACAAATGTTTAAATGTTTTAGGTATGTTTTGAAGTGGATTTAGGATTAGGATAGATTTGTTTGGGAAGGCTTGAAGAATTGAAAGATAAAGGAAAGTTTTGTTTGTAGAAGTGAGAGTTTCAGTTGGGATGGGTTGGGTATGAGAGCTCGGCTGTTGGGATGCCACTGGTCAGAATACTGACAGTCAGAATCCCTATACCCATAAGGGAACTAAGGTAAGACTAATCCTAACTCTCCTTCCCCGGTGCCTAACCCTAATCACCCCCCCTAGTGCCTAAACCTAACCTCCCTACACCCTAAACCTAACACTCCCTCCCTGGTGCCTAAACCTAACCTCCCCCTAGTGCCTAAACCTAACCTCCCCCCTAGTGCTTAAACCTAACCTCCCCCTAGTGCCTACACCTAACCTCCCCCCTAGTGCCTACACCTAAACTTCCTGCACCCTAAACCTAACACTCCCTCCCTGGTGCCTAAACCTAACCTCCCCCCTAGTGCCTAAACCTAACCTCCCCCCTAGTGCCTACACCTAACCTTTCTGCACCATAGACCTAACCTCCCTGCACCCTAAACCTAACACTCCCTCCCTGGTGCCTAAACCTAACCTCCCCCCTAGTGCCTAAACGTAACCTCCGCCCTAGTGCCTACACCTAACCTTCCTGCACCCTAAACCTAACCTCCCTGCACCCTAAACCTAACACTCCCTCCCTGGTGCCTAAATCTAACCTCCCCCTACCCACACCCTAAACCTAACCCTCCCTCCTAGTGCCTAACCCTAACCCTCCCCCTAATGGCTAACCCTAACCCCACACTCTAACCCTCCCCCTAACACCAAATACTTACCTTTGGGATGCTGACAGTCGGGATTCTGGTGCCCGGATCCCGACACTGACTACATCCAGTTGGAATATATGATACCAGTGAAGATATATACTGTACATTAGAAGACAGGGTATAGTAACATATAGTGACATAAATGCGACTGAGGTAGATCTGGACACAAATGCATATGCACCTGCCAGGAGGCATGGCCACTATTGCAAAATCTGCACTGATGATGATAATGTCGATTGGCAACCACTTCTAATTGGTGGATTGTTTCTGAAACCTTCCCACCGTATATAAATCATCAGTGTGGTTTCTGTATAATATGACGTCACGGCAATCTATTCACTATGCTTATGTATTATTTGCATTCAAACGACAGCAGGAAATTATTTTGATTTTTAAAGGGGAAGACAACAGAATTGAATTTAACGGTATTTTGTATTTGTTTCTGAGTCTCCAGGTTGACAAATGAATCTCTGCTATTGGAAATAGTGGAAATCTAGAATAACCAAGGAAACTCTACACCTTCAAGAGGTGTGACTTTGAGTGAACTGAGGGTCTGATTCAGACCCGCACGCTACATGCCTTCGCATGCAGCCGCTCAGCTCCTAATAAATGCATAGGAAGCGCTCGTTCGGCCAGGCAAGAGGACGCCCACCATGTCTTAGCGAGCGACGGCAGAGCGAACGCATGCCAGTCTAAAGACACCCACTTTTCCTTCGCAGCACACGTCATCTCCAGGAACTGTATTATTTATCAGTAACATCGAGAGCCATCGGAGCTGCTCGCAGCCCTTGAGGTCAACCATACCCCGCCGGAAGCACTGCGATCATTGCAGTGTGAAACACAGCCAGGTGACGTGTACAATGATGCTTCCATGTTAATTATGTACGCCAAGAAAAAGCAATTAGAGTGCACAGGCACGCCTGCGTTTGCACATCCACACCCCATTTACAAAGACCAGCCCCTATCACCACCCACAAACGGCACTGTCACTCAAACTAGAGAGCAAAATGAGCCTGGCATGCTATCACTTCCCGATCGCAGTGGCTAGTTTGCGCACGCGCACTGCGATGCATACACAGTTAGCGAAAATCAGTTAGCTACTAGCTAACACAGCCTAGCAAGCGGGTTTGAATCAGGACCTGAGGGGACTATTTACTAAGCAATGTTAGGAGTGAAAAGTGATAAGGTGCCAGCCAATCAGCTCCCAACTGCCATCTCACAGGCTGTGTTTGAAAAATGACAGTTGGGAGCTGATTGGCTGGCACCTTATCACTTTTCACTCTGTCTCCTAACACTGCTTAGTAAATAGACCCTTATGTCTTATAAACAAGGACGACACCATCATCAGTGAGTGTGATAATAATAATAGTCAAGAGCTCACGGGGAAAGGATCTGTTGCTGTGTTCACATAGATAGTGATAAGAATCCTGCTGAAGTGCTTACCAAAGGGATTACGTCACAGTCATTGGTCATGTTTGTAGAGAAATATGGGCTTGAATTTGCTTGAAATGTTGATATGTTCTTAATTGTCTAACCCTCAAATTTGTTTTACATGTTGCTGCAACACAGCAAATATTTGTGTTACATAGAAAAAGCTTGAGAGAGGGGGTTATTGAGTGCGATACTGCGCTATCTCCAAGTTCCTGCCTTAAGTAAATCTTTTCACTTTACCCATATCTCCTGTTTGCCATGCACGGCGCCATCTTGTCATTATGTTAGAGCAGCACAGTGGAACGTGGCGATGCAGAGACCCTGTACGAATATCCTGCATATCATGCATTTATCATGACTATTCTGCATATATCCTGCATAAACCTGCACCGCAACCATCATACATATCTGTCTGATCCTCTGTATGTTCTGCTCTATCCAGATCTACCCAGTGTGTAACAGTGAGTCCGGCTGTACAAACACCTCTGCTGCACTTCAATAAACCAAACACTTGGTTAAGAACTAAGGCTGTCTGCTGTATCCAGATTCCGCTGGTGTCTACTATCATAACCTGCATTCCACCATAAATAGTTCACACACATCAACAATGTTGATTTCTTGTTTCTTGTTTAACCCTCATTTTATTGTAGGTATGATTGCAAGAAAGTTATATATGTTTGTGTAACTGGAGAAAGCTTGCATCAAGGGCGGTTGTTGGTATATGGAGTGTGCTACTGCACTATCTCCATGATGCTCCTTTAAGGATACCTCTATCCTTTATCAAGATGGCCGCTGTTAGTTCTTCTGTGCATGTGAGGCGCTATCTTGCCACTGTGTTTGAGCACCACAGTACTGCACAGAAGTGACCCTACAATACACTGCATATTGCCACTATCCATACATGACCGGCTGGTCTGCTGTATGCTCCGCTGCATCTTTGGTACTTACTGGTGTCATCATGAGTACAGCTGTACAATCTGTGCACTGCAATGAACCCAAGCTCCTGTTTAAGTCTATCCACCTGGTGTGCCTCAAATACTTCTTTAAACTGGTGTTTACTATTTATCACCTGTGTACGTCACAAAATAGTATGCACATATCACCAATTTCACAGTGAGTGAAGGTCCAAAATGTGTACCGTTTAAAGTACAGGACAAGACCATTTTAGAACTGGTGCAGAATTCAATTCTACTCCCCTTTACCTCATTTCCAAATTCTCTCTCCCTGTAAAATGAAATTTCTTTTTTGCACTGCTCGCCAAAACTAGAAGCACCTATGAGCCTGCCTTCTGCCTTCACTGTACCCAACGTCTGTCAGCTAATGCCAAATTCTGCAAACACAACCAACCTGCTCCACAACCCCAGACTATTTTGCAGAAATCATGGCATATCTACCATTTTGGGTATCATAATTGAGACCCTACATAATTAACTTTATTTTCAGTCTAACCACATCTGAAAGAATCGACCCTCCATCAGAGTAATACGGTCCATGAGGTAAGCTACTGATCCTACAGATTACAGCCAAATATATTTTCTATCAAACTAAGCCACTAACCACTGTAATAAATGGGACACTTTTGCAAATTTAGGATAAATAAAAATACACTACTTACCTGTGTGTTGTTAATTAAGCTCTTACACACTAACAAAGGACCCACAAGACCAGCATTTGTATCTCTGACTACATCGACCGATGAGTAGTAAAGCCATGGCAAGCAGTTAAGATCATGCATGGTAGATCCCACACTGCCTGGAACATCCCACTCGTATGTAAATGTATCTCCTGGGGCCACATGGGAAGCATGGGACTGTGTATTCGGCTCTGTTTTGGTGAGAATGTAAGTCAACATATTACACATAATGATTGAGGGTTTATGAATGTGTAAAAATATCACATGGATAACTGGTGGCTCGTAGGTCTGACTACAATTTGATTTACACCTAGTGCAGCACAAAATCACAAAACTAAATGCTGACTTTGTAATCCTGAGATTTCATTGGTCAAAGGGATGTTGACTGGGTATCATAGAGAAGGGAGCAGGTGCTATCAGCCAAAATATTTAATACTAGTTTTGAAGTCATGTTAATGTCCTATGAAGACGTACAAAACTAGATGCACAACCTGGTTAAATTAAAGCAATGTAATAATGACAAAGCTCACATGTGAAAGACAAAAAAGGGGAGTGTTTATTAGCCCACTTCACAGCGATAAGATTGAATGTTTGATTATTTGTTTTTGGGAAAAAAAGAAAAACAAAATCAGATATCACAGTGTTCTCATTACTAAGCCAATGATTTATGTATTGTGGAAAGCTAGGAGGTACCTTATAGCTTTGTATCTAAAACGTTTTCATTCACCTTCATTGTTGCCTGTTTTGTAGACAGCGCCTTCCATGTCTTTTGTGTAGCTTACTCCATGGGCCTGAATACTGTATGGGCGGCTTGCTTTGTTCTTAAATGTGACCTTGATGAAATCTCCTACCTTTGCCAAAATGATTGGCCCTAATAATAAAGACATAAACATTTATATATGTCATGCAGTCAAGCAAATAAGAAAAGTATATAGTAACAATATAAATTAGCATATTAGCCTTTCTCTTTCCAAATATGAATTCTGTGTAAAATGGACCTAGTTCTAAAAATATGTTTTAAATATATTACGTACAGGAAGGGGTTAACTGCATTGTTTTACCTGTCACTGATCGGGATCTAATGTCACAAAGGAGCTGCAATTGGTAGTTTGAATCCCTTGATTTATGGGGTGATGTGGTAGTGAACAGATGTGCCCATACAAGCGTCACTGGTTTTCAGCTTAAAATTTGATGATAGGTAACTACTAGATTTGTCATTCAATCCATTTCTTAGTGAAATGGGTGAAATCAGGTGGCAAATCACATCATCATCCTCTGTGTAATGGCCTGATTCACAGTAACAGCACTGCATTATAGGGGGTAGAGCCATGATGATACGATTTGCATTGCTCGGCGCTGGCCACCTGTGTCTACCCTCGGAAACTCATGGAGGGGATATAACTTAAGCCAGTATGGCTTAAGTGAATTTAGCCTACAATTCTTATGGCATTTTATACTATGCATACTATAGTACAGTCCACTTTCAAATGGATCAGGGCAACTCTTGAGACTTGACATTTGTTACCGATTACAACTTGTTTGTCTATTTTTTTACATGAACAACTTTTCTGCTTTTATGGTGTTATATATATGTCCCAAGTCACGTTCACGACTTGTCTCACTCCAGAAGTTCACCGTTGCATGACATGGTTGTTCTGGTTTCCTCAGTTACTAGGCGATCGGCACACCTCAGGACGTCACATGCTATCCATGGCACTGCGTGATTGAGAGGTCCTCCTATTTGTACACATTGGACTTTTGCCACCTCGCCGACTATAGCATTCCTGTGGGGTCTCTCGGCTCAGCTGCATGATCAGTTTCCTGTTACACCTCGTGTATCTTCTCAATATCCCCAGTTTCCGTGGCCTCTCCTATGGCTCCTTAGCCGCACCAGCAGCTCCCTTGCTGTCCTGCGGCTTGCTAAGCCTCTTCAACGGCTTCATAGCCACACCAGCAGCTTTTGGCTCTTTTAAGCCGAATCAATTCACTCAGTATCAGTTATCTGTGTTCTCAAATGCAGTACACTAACCAGTACACCAACTTATACACAAATACATAAACCTGTGTACCAACTTGTCAGGACATTGTATGCTAATTAGTACACTAACTTCTACACACACCTGTGTATCAACTCATCAAGTCATTGTAAGCTATTTGGTACACAAACTTGTACTCAAACCTATGTACCAACTTGTCAGGACACTGTACACTAATTAGTACACAAACTTGTACGCAGCCTGTGTACCATCTCATCTGGATATTTATGTCTATCAGTCCCAATGAGTACGCGGTTTAGTGTACTGGTTCTCTATGCTGCTCCAACTATTTACTCTCTTCAATTCTGGCTCCATGCCACACCATCAGCTCTCAAAGCCACATTGATTGTGTACCATCTTCTGTACTGGCTTCAAGCTGCATCATTGGCTCTCAATGCCAAATCAATCACTAACTCTTTTCAGTTCCGGCTCCAAGCCACACTATCATCTCTCTAAGCTACATCAACTATTAACCCTCTTCAGTACCAGCTCCAAGCCACACCATCAGCTCTCAAAGCCACTTCGATTGTGTAACATCTTCTGTACAGGCTCCAAGCCGCATCATCGGCTCTCAAAGCCAAACAATTATCAACTCCCTTCATTACCGGCTCCAAACTGCACCGTCGGCTCTCAAAGCCACATCAATTGTGCACTGTCCTCTGTACTGGCTCCAAGCCGCATCATTGGCTCTCAAAGTTGCATCAACAGCTGTTCTATTACCCCATGGGTTTCCAAGCCACAGTTTCAGTTGACTAACCTGTTCCACCAACTTCACAGGCCACTGTACCAGTTTCCAATCCTACTGTTACTCTCACCACTGAATCCTCTTGTTTCTCCATTTGAATTACTACTACCTCGAGCTGTAAGCACATTCAGCCGGTTAAGTACCGGTGAATGCATCCCAGTTCTAAGGGAACAATGGGCGGTTGTTAAAGGCAGAAATCCTAGCTAGCCTGGTTCTAGCTTTTTCACATGGAGTAGGCATTGGATTCATAACATTATAGTCGGCCAAAAAGAACATTATAGACAAATAGTTCTTAGAGTACAGTAATGGAACAAGGGCAGAATATTACCCAGGCACTTGCTGCTCAAATCCAATTCGTTACTCCAAAGGTCCAGGATCTTTCCCTGCATTTTGAAGAAAGCCGACCTTCCACAGTTTCTGTTCCTCCCAGAGAGCCAAAATTAATTTGCCAGATCGATTTTCCGGAGACCGACAGCAATTCCTTAACTTCTGCAAAAGCTGCAAGTTATACTTCAGGCTCCGTCCTGTTTCCTCTGAGACAGAATCACAATGAGTAGGACTGGTAATTTCCCTTCTCCAGGGGGACTAACAGATTTGGGCATTGGGTTGCCCTAAAGTCATGCAGCATTACAATCAGTCAATGCTTTCTTTACTGCCATGGGACTACTGTATGATGATCCCGATAGACCTGCCCTGGCCGAGTCCAAGTTATGTAGCAGGGTCAAAAGGCGGCAGAAGATTACTCAGAATTTCGCAGATGGGCAACTGACTCTGAATGGAATGACCCGGCATTACACAGTCCATACTATCTTGGCCTTTTTGACGCTGTTAAGGATATCCTCGTCCAACATCCTCCTGCTGACACACTGGACGACCTCATGCAGAAGGCTATCAGGATTGACCGATCTCTCCGGGAACATAGACGGGAGGAAAATCTTCCCACAAGGTCGCCCCATTCTCTCTCGTGGGTCCCGGCATCGGATCCAGAGGAACCTATGCAAATTGGGGCATCTCGACTATCACCTGATGAGAGATGCAGGAGATATTCCCTAGGCCTTTGTATGTACTGTGGAGACAAAAGACATGCTGTAAACAACTGTCCACTTAGGCTGGTAAAAGGCAAGGCCTAAATGTTCAGGGGGGATTACATTTAGGCCTAGTCCCCATTTTCTCCAAAAATTCAGTATTAGTCCCGGTGACTATCCAACTACTCAAATCAACTTTCACCACCTCAGCATTTCTGGATAGCGGGACGGCTGGTAGTTTTATGGATTTCCATTTCTTTTAAACCTTGGGTGTTTCTGCCGTTCCTTTAGATCAGGAGATCCCAGTCTGTGGACTGGATGGAAACTTGATTTCGTGTGGTCATGTCAAGTTCAAAACACCTGCTCTCCACATGATGGTTGGAGTTCTACACTCAGAGGTGCTTTCATTTTATCTTCTCCAGTATCCTTTGACTCCAGTCATTCTGGGACTCCCATGGCTTAGTCATCATAATACCATCATCAATTGGTCCTCCGGAGAGATAACTAAAATGAGTCATGCCTGCCATACCCATTGCTTGGCCATCCCAGTCTGATCAGTTCTTCCTGCGGTAGCCAAACCTTCTCCCACCATTCCTCTCCAGTACCGTGATTTCGTTTTTTCTAAATAACTTGCAGATGTTCTTTCTCCTCATCGGTCCTATGATTGCGCCATTAATCTGGTTCCCAGTGCTAAACTGCCTAAAGGTCACTTATATTCTCTGTCAGTACCTGAAGACAAGGCCATGAGAGAGTATATTGAGGACGCATTGGCTAAGGGGTTCATTCGCCCTTCAAAGTCACCACTGGGGGCTGGCTTTTTTTGTCGAAGAGAAGGATGGATCCCTTCACTAATGTATTGATTACAGAGGCCTCAATAATATCACCATTAAAAATTCATATCTGCTACCTCTCATCTCGGTACTGTTTGATCAACTGCGCACGGCCAATATTTTTTCCAAAATTTACCTTCGAGGAGCATATAACTTGATTTGAATCTGGACTGGGGACAAATTGAAGACAGCTTTCAGTACTCACTCGGGACATTACGAATATTTAGTCATGCCGTTCAGCCTATTGAAACGACCCTGCAAAAACTACGAGAAAACCATCTGTACGCCAAGCAGGAGAAATGCGATTTGGATGTTACCCAGATATTTTTCTTAGGATATGTCTTTTAGTCCCAAGGGTTTTCAATGGATCCTGGTAAAGTTGAAGCCACACTGAGATGTATTGAGCCAACTTCTCTCAAGGCAATCCAATGTTTCCTCGGCTTTTCCAACTATTACTGCCGATTCATAAAATCATTTTCCACTATTGTGGCACCTATTGTGGAATTGAGCAAGAAAGGAGCGTATACCTTAAATTGGTTAGTTAAAGCAGTACAGTACTTCAAAGCCCTCAAGGTCGAATTCACTCAGGCGCCGTACTCAGTCATCCAGACCCAGAACTACCTTTTGTTCTAGAAGTGGATGCTTCCGAAGTGGGAGCTGGGACCATTTTGTCACAGAAAGATCCTGCATATGATAAATAGCACCCGTGTGCCTACTTTTCACGCAAGTTTTACGGGCCAAACACCGGATCACAGTTCTTACTGACCATAAAAATCTTTCCTACATCCAGTCTGCTAAGAGGTTGAACTCCCAGCAAGCACGCTGGGCATTATTTTTTACCCGGTTTAACTTCATAATTTACTTCTATCTGGGTTCAAAAAAACATCAAAGCGGATACTCTCTACAGAAGCTTCGAACCAGTACAACCGATTCCCAATCCTGACGAATTCTTCCTGACACATTCTTCCACTGTGCAATCACCCGAAATTTGGGTGACCTCATTTGAGCCTGTCAGTGAGAGGCACCTACAGAAAAACCTGGCAGTCTTCTTTTTGTTCCAGAGAGGTTCAGAAGGTCTATTTTACTGGATTTTCACTCCCATCGAGCTTTTAGTCACCCAGGCATGGTGACCTTCCTTGTCTAAATATGTGCGTGAGTTCATCCTGGCATGTGAGGTCTGTGCCCAAAATAAAACAATTCATACAGTTTCTTCAGGTCTTCTGCTTCCTCTATCCATACTGAAGGTTCCCTGGTCTCACATTGCCATGGATTTTATCGTCGATCTTCCAGTGTCTGCTCGATGTTTCGTGATCTGGACAGTAGTGGATCATTTTAGTAAAATGGCACACTTTGTACCTTTGCCCAAGCTACCCTCCCCCAAAGAACTTGCTGATATGTTTCTTCAAAACATCTTCCGCCTGCATGGTTTACCCAGGGATATCGTTTTGGATCGTGGACCACAGTTTGTGGCTCAATTCTGGAGGGCCTTCTGTGCTTCCTTGGGCATTGACCTCAGCCTGTCTTCTGGGTACTCTCCACAATCTAATGGGCATACTGAGTGGGTCATCCAGTGTCTGGAACAATATTTATGTTGTTACATGTCCAAGTGTCATAACGACTGGGTGTCTGATCTGCCACTTGCTGAATACACGTTTACCAACGCGTGTCATTCAGCATCTTCAGTTTCCCCGTTTTTGTGCATCACGGGCCAACATCCCAGAGCCAATTCATTAGATCCCGGATTTTCAATGTTGCCTTCTTTTTCTTGACTCCGGCGCATCTAGACCAAGTATCAAAGCCTTTGGAAGGTTTTTCTTTGCTCCAAGAACTCTGCTGACAAACATCGGAAATCCATGTATTTTTCGGAAGGGTGATTTGGTCTGGCTCTCCACTAAGAATATTAAGCTTCACCAGCCTACTCAGAAGTTGGGTCCAAGGTTTATTGGCATCATTTCACAAGTGAATCTGGTAGACTTCAAACTCTAGTTACCCAAATCTCAATAACACCTTTCATTGTTCATTGTTCAAGCCAGTTTTCAGTTAGATCAAGTTTAAGCTGAAGTTTCCATCTAGGTCTGCTTTAGTTCTGGTCCACGGACAACACGAGTTTGTGGTGGAAAAAATCTTGGACTTTAAGATCTCCAGGGGTTGTCTGCAGTTCCTGGTCCACTGGAAGGGCTATGGTCCAGAGGAACACTCCTGGGTTCCTGAAACGGCTCTACATGTTCCCAGGCTGAAGAGACTTTTCTTCCAAGAATTTCCAGACAAACCTGGTTCTGGGGGTTCTTCAACCCCACGTCAAGGGGGGGAGGGGTACTGTTATAAGTCATGACTTGTCTCCCTCTAGACGTTCACCATTGCATGACACGGTTGTCCCGGTTTCCTCAGTTGCTAGGCGATCGGCATGCCCCAGGACATCACATGCTATCCATGGCACTGCGTGATCAGGCGGTTCACCTATTTGTACACACTGGAATTTTGCTACCTCGCTGACTATAGCATTCCTGTGGGGTCTCTCAGCTCAGCTGCATTATAAGTTTCCTGCTAAGGAGTTTCCTGACTCCTTAGCTGCACCAGCAGCTCCCGTGCTCTCCTGCAGCTTGCTAAGCCTCTTCAATGGCTTACTAGCCACACCAGCAGCTTTTGGCTCTTCAAGCCGAATCACTTCACTCAGTATCAGTTATCTGTATTCTCAACTGCAGTACGCTAATCAGTAGACCAACTTGTACACAAATTGTGTACCAACTCATCAGGCCACTGTACGCTAATTAGTACACAAACTTGTACTCAAACCTATGTACCATCTTGTCTGGATTTGTATGTGTATCAGTATCAAAGAGTACACGGTTTAGTGTACTGGTTCTCTAAGCCACACCAACTATTTACTCTCTTCAATTCTGGCTCCATGCCACACCATCGGCTCTCAAAGCCGCATCAATTGTGTACCATCTACTGTACTGGCTCCAAGCCGCATCATTGGCTCTCAAAGCCACATCAATTATCAACTCTCTTCATTACCGGCTCCAAGCCGAACCCTCGGCTCTCAAAGCCACATCAATTGTGCACTGTCCTCTGTACTGGCTGTAAGCAGCATCAACGCTCTCAAAGCCACATCAACAGCTGTTCTATTACCCCATAGGTTTCTAAGCCACAGTTTCAGTTGACTAACCTGTTCCACCAACCTCGCAGGCCACTGTACCAGTTTCCATTCTGTTACTCTCGCCACTGAATCCTCTTGTTCCTCCATGTGAATTACTACTACCTCAAGCTGTAAGCCCAGATGGCCGCCTAAATACCGGTGAACGCGTCCCAGTTCTAAGGGAACAACGGGCGGTTGTTAATGGCAGAAAACCTTGCTATCCTGGTTCTACCTTTTTCACACGGAGTAGGCATTGAATTCATAACAATATAAATACAGGGCTATTTTTCAGGAAACATAGGTTCACGAACTGTGGCTGGCGCAACTGTGGGTAGAGCTATAGAAAAACAATTTTATATATATATAAATATAAATATATATATTTATATATATTATATATAAACTGTACACATATATATATATATATATTATATATATATATATATATATATTTTTTTTGTACACATTATATTATGTGGGTGTTCTGATTGATCATCTAGGAGGGCACCAAGGCAAGTTACTTATTGCGCTAATTGCATTAATGTGGAGTGCCGGCCTATCTATCTTGTTTTTTTTATTTATATATGCAGTCCCGCCCTGACTCAGCCCGCATGTGAGCACTGGGTGTATTTCATATGCATATTTAAGGTAAGATTATCAGTTGTTTGTTATGGTTCTGATGAAAATGCTTTAATATAGATTGAAACATTAATCGTGTAACCTGTGTGATTTTTTCTGCATGGAGTGCCGCACTTATAGCCATCTGTGACATTACACCATGGGGGCAACCAGCTAAGTATCTATATTTCTACAGAGTGCTGGATCATTGCATTATATATATATATATAAAAATATAAATATATAATATATATATAGAAAATCTTCTAGGAAGTAAATGGAGCACCTGGACATATTTACCCAGGATTCCAAGATGTGCTTCCTCACTGGATCTTTCTTTCCGCTTAGTGAAAGTTGAATCTGTGTACTCTGTGTAAACCGCTTTCTTATAGAGACCTCCGATTCTCTTCTCACTTCGCTCAAAAAATGTTGCCGATTCACTATAAAAACAGTGATAATGAAACCAAATGATTTGATATGACATTGTCAGGTAGACAAGTATTGTAACTATCATGTGGTGACCGGCGATGACAAGTAAGAATGCCAGCATTATTACTTGTCATCGCTGGTTACCACACGATCGTATGCGGCATCATGGTGCTTATCATGTAGTGATTGAGAAGTAACACTGAGTGAATGGGATTAAGGGGGTCATTCAGACACGCTCGCGAGCGCAGGACGCTCACAAGCGGGTCGATGTTACCCCAATGCGCATGCGCTTGACGGAGGGAGCTCCATCGTGCGCATGCGCGAGACCCGGACAGCGACAGCCAAGCTGTCGCTCCGGGTCTCACACCAAAGGGGGCGTGCTGTCGATGGTGACTGACAGCATGCCCCCGATGGTCTTGACCATCGCGACCATCTTTTTGGTCGCTCGCATATGCTGTGGGTGGCCACCCACAGCTATGCGAGCGGCCAGAAGGCCGCTCCATTTTTAGGTAGGAGGGCACTGATTCAGTGCGAGCGCTCTGGTCAGAGCGTCCGGCTCTGAATCAGGCCCTACATCCCCAATAACAACCTTTCCCCTGTGGGAGAATTACAGGTGAAAGAGTAACTGATTTGAATATATAAGAGGTTACAATACATATCTAGCTGACGATGTCAGATTACCATTCAGAGTATTAAAATAAGGAATACTCACAGTGGCGTTAAAATAAAGCCAATAAACAGGAAAAGATAACTCCCATTTAGATTGTAAAATCAATCAGGGAATGATATTTGTAATCTTTACACACTATATTAAATACATAAAAGACATTCTGTGTCACTTAAATTGGTTACATTTGTTGCAGTACCTAATATAATATTATATGGAATGGTAACATTCAATAATTTTAGATAATATAATGGAGCGTACACACGGTCAGATTTGTCAGACTTGTCAGATTTGTCAGATGAACGACTGAACGACTAAACGATTTGAACGATTTGAACGATTGAACGATTTTTGACTGCATTAAAATGAATGGAATCGTCCAAGTCTGACTGCAAACCCATCAGATGTCAGATATCGTTATCTGACAAACGGGAACGCGCATCGTTGATCGTCCATCGTTCAGGCATGTCAGATATGAACGATTTTCCTTCAGATATGAACGACTGAACGATTTTTAAATCGTTATCGTCCATATCTGAAGAAAAAATCTGATCGTGTGTATGCACCATAAAGCAACAAAGTTTAAATATCATGGCGTGACTCACACCTCATGAAAATAGAGCATTTTGTAATGATTATATGAAAATACTGTTATACGGGGGAGGTCACTGATATTTAAGTAGAATTTACTCCTGAACAATTTTCTGAGATAATAAATTATGAGTGATAGCCCTATCACTCAGATGCACAATATATGAGAAGTGATATAATTGACGAACGTCAGAGGAAAGTTTTAAATCACTACTAATCTGACACACATTCTTTTCTTTGTATTACTTTGATTTGATTTTATATTTCGCCTAAATATCGGAAAACAATTTTAAAGAGTAATAAATAAAGATAATACAAGTTTTATTATATTTGTTCAGAGAGTTAGATACCAATAATTATTTCTACTGTCGAAGCTGAGTAATTGGCTGAGACAAGTTCAGTTTAAAATTGAATCGCGGTGACGCCATCTTGCGACTGGCCGCAAGACGCCATCTTGAAAATGAGATCGCAAGACGCCATTTTGTGAATGGCCGCCTAAAGCGCCAATTTAGATAAACTCACTTTTTAGTACATGTGGCGATAATACTATTAGCACCATGCGATTGCATCTCCCATCATTTCTCATATACAGAATAATACTCATAATAGCGCTGTTAACTAGTCGCATATTAGCGAATGCACAAGACCCCGAATGAAAACACCGTTTAGTAGCTAAATGTGCATGCATCCGCACCAAGTTAACTAGCGTCTTCATATCAAACCCCGTACACTCACACTTTACATATTCACTTACAAGGTTCCATTAGCTTTAAGATATACGATTTAAGTTGGTTCAGTTAATATAAACGCTGTGAAATAAAGATATTTGATAACTAAGGTTTTATACATGGTAAACAAGCCGTGTTTGGTTTCGTACTGATGCGTACTCTTTCCACAGTATTCCGGTGTTATCGGTGGGGAGATCGCATCATGCATTCTCGAGTTATGGATCGCAGAGACTTCAAGCAACAAAATGTATTAACTGTTAGGATGTTACAGGGGGCGGGAAGGGAGAGACCCCCAGCTGTTAGAGGCAGGGAGAGTCTATTTGATACAGCCTGTTAAATGCTCCGTAACAGATGGATCTCCCTTGGGAACCAATAGCATCAGCAACAAATGTTTCTATTGTTTTGTATATTCCTGGGGGGTATAAATTTGTGTGCTCAGACACTGGGTTTTTAGTCTTTGTGCTGCATGCTGATAGACGAGGGGTTTCTTGCTGATGCCTAACACCTGGTACCGGAAGCGCTGCGTATGTATACTGTACTTGGGTCTGTATAATTCCTTTTGCACCTAAATTGTGTCTGGATCAATTGCGTGTAACTGTCTGAACTTTTACTTGAATAATACTTGTGCTTTGGAACCACAGATTCCAGGTCTAAGTCTTTATTTACTGTATGACTGCGTTCGCAAATTAGCATCATCCTTAGAAGGTATAGGCAGGTTATTAGAAGGTATAGGAAGGTGTGTATAGAGGTTCTGATCCAGTATCGTTAGTTGATATTTCAGCAAAGGGTGGAGTGGCCACATGCAGGGTTTGCCTGCAACCGCTTTGTGCTGAAAGATCGCTATCCGTCTCCGTGTGAATCAAGGAAGCTGACTAGAATCCAGGGACAAGAGAGGAAAAAGTTTGTTCACCTCTGTTGATAGAACCTTACGTTTAAAGGGGTGCCGCAGTACTGAGTACGTGGCTAAGTCGCAGGTTTGCGCATAGCAAAGATGCACTTTTGTGTACGCAACTAAAGGTTGTCATATGTTTGTGTGGTAGTCGCATTATTGTGTATGTGACTGGTCGCACAATAGCATATACGTACTTCTGGTTGTGTTGCCACGTGTTTGAACAAAGCCGTTGAGGTTTAAATTTTTTTAAATTTAATTATTACCAATATCTGGGTTAACGTGTATTTTTCTGCGCAGGAAAAAGTGTGTAACAGTGAGTGTTTTGTTGGTAGGGGTAACTTGTTCCCTACAGTTAAAGGTAACATATGACCTTTAAGGGCTGTGCTAGTCACTCGGTAAGCAGCTTTACTGTTCTATACACAGTAGCAGGTGTACATGTTGTCTTTGTTGTAGAGAGGTGCGTGGGAGTAGCCGACATATAAACTCCCATAGGTGTGGAAGTTGCCTTACTAAATCTTATCCAGATGTGGAAGTTGCCTTTTTCAAATCTTATCCAGGTGTGTGGGTGCCACCGACTTAAATCGTCCACAGGTAAGTGAAAGTATCTTGATTGTCTTTCACCAGTTTAAATCTTTATTGAAAAGCGTAGGAGTTGTCTCAGAATGGGAGCCATGCAAACAGTAGAGATGTTAGACAATGATGTGCTGCTAATGGAGGCGCCGATCGGATCGGCCCATCGTATTATGCATACTAAGTACGGTACTTAGGCAATAAGGTATTGTGATTTATGGTTTAATATGATGAGGAAGAGTGTTAGACAGTTTCCCAGAATTGGTAGTTTTGATAAAAATGTGTTAGACAATGTCCGGGATCACATTAATTTGATGCGCTCCCGATAAAAAAAGGTTAAATATTTTGAATGTTTAAAACTGTGGCAGCATGAAGGGAATTCGTGGCTTAAAAAAGTGCAAACGACGCAAACTAGCGTCGCGAGCACATTGCCAGAAAATACATCCGCGGTGCTAAATTGCAATACGGCGAGCCGTAAAATGGCACGCCCGTGCGGCAAGGTAGCGTCATGGAGAGTATTGCCAGCAGTTCACTCTCACCTCCCCCACCTTATGTGGATGGAGGTGCAAGTACAGTTACCAAAAATACCCATAAAAATGTAACAAGCAACTTGTACCCTCTCTTAAGCAACTATAAAGAAAATGTTCATGATGTGGATGATGACCCTATTGTAATGTCTGCCATTTCCCATGCTGTGCAGATGCTGCATCACCACAATCACGAGTGGTGCCGCCATCTCTATTGCTAACAGCAAGGGAAGTGTTTATGCCCTCTGTACCCGTAGAGGAAGTTGTTCATACCATACGTAGCAGCAGCAGACTAAACCCCCAGCCAGGTTACCAGGTCAAAGTTAGCAGCGCTACCGGTCTGCATCTCATTCGGACAATAACCGTTCCAAATGGAAATGCGGATGCAAACGGTATAGTACCAACGAGGGAAGTAGTAATGCATTGTCCTTGGACAAGAGCAGAACTAAATTCCATCATAAATGATTTCCCCGATCCCAAAAAGGAACTAGCCAAATGTCAAAGATTTTTGAGAAATTTGGGTAGTTCTCATGAACCAACTAATAAAGATTGGTGTGTGGTGTTAAGGGCCTGTCTGCCACGCAATACCAACGGGACAAAATTTATCACGGATTGTGTATTGGATGGTGACGTTCCCTTAACAGACCAAGTAAACCAAGGTAACATTTCCCGCATTGTAACTCAACTGGGTATATATTTTCCAGTAGTAGTTAACTGGAACAAAATTTTCACAATCAAGCAAAAGGTGAGTGAAACTGCAGCAGATTATTGCGACCGGGCTCTGCAGGCTATCACCCAGTACACTGGGATAGAAGATATTAAAGATAGCACTCACCACAGGGGAATGATAGTCACGGTACTCGTGGACAGTCTGAAAGAGAGTTTAGAAACTTGGGTTCAGACCTCACAGCCTGGTTGGCGGGGACTCACAATAGAAACCGCCATCGAACATGATAAAAACATCTCAAAGAAGAGAGAAGCCCAGAGCGAAAAACTAATGGCTGTCAGTATACAAGCTCTGGAGGGAATGACGGCAACATCACAGCCAACAGACACACTTGCACTTGCACACACACTCACATCTGAACAAGTATGTGCCCTCACTAATCCCACACATCAACAAGCACAACTCTATCCCACTAACCCGACACAACCACAGGTCCCATACTACCCGCCAACTTCTTAACCCCCACAATACTACCCTTACCCTCCCTATCCTTACCCATATCCACCCCCTTTACCCTCTGCGCAAACCTCACAACAGCACGTCTTCACCCGATACACGAACATGTTTTAACTGTAAACAACCAGGACACTTAAGTAGAAACTGTACAGTAAAAAGAGTAGGAACCCCAAATCAGGGGAGACCTGGATATCCCGATAAGGGATATGCACAGAGGCCAGCAAGTGTCCAGCAGGCACCAGCTCCAATTGTGGCCGTAAATGCTTTATTGGAGAATGGTAGCCAACGCTAGGGGTCAGGTCATACCTGTAGTCTACAGATAGTCAGGTTAACGGGAAGTACTAGGGAAGAACCGGTCATGATGGTTGATGTAGCTGGTACTGAATAGCCTTTTCTTGTAGACACAGGGGCGACCAGCTCAGTGATAAAATCTCCTGTTAATTTACAGGTGACCAACGAGACAGTACCAACAATGGGTGTAACAGGTAAAGTGGAACATTATCCTTTAACAAAGTCCACAGAGGTTACTATTGGGCCGTTGCATACCAGGCATTCTTTTCTCCTGGCTGCTGCGGCTCCTACTAACCTACTGGGCAGAGACTTGTTATGTAAGATGGGATGTGTTATATATTGCACCCCTGATGGTGTATTTTTCGATATCCCAGAGAGAATGGTATACGAGGTGCAGGATATGTTAGACACTCCTCAAAGGATAATGTATCACTCTACAGTTTTAAATGAAACTCCATCACAGGTAGATGAAATGTTGTCCCTAATTCCAGATTCCCTTTGGACTAAAGATGGACAGGACACTGGATTAATGGCAAACTTAAGGCCCGTAATGGTAAATTTAAAAAGCGGTAGGCAAGCTCCAAAAATTCCCCAGTACCCACTAAAACAGGAGGTAGAATTAGGGGTTTTCCCAATAATTGAGCGATTATTGCAACAGGGAATTTTAGTTCGTACAGCTAGTGTAGCCAACAGTCCCATCTTTCCAGTGAAGAAGAGTGGTGGGAGGGGTTATAGGCTGGTACAAGACCTTAGAGGTGTTAATAAGGTAGCAGAGAGCCAATTCCCGGTAGTGCCAAATCCAGCTGTCATTCTGATGCAGATCCCACCAAATGCAACCCATTTCACTGTCATTGACCTCTGTTCTGCTTTCTTCTCTGTGCCTCTCCATCCTGACTGTCAGTATCTATTCGCATTTACATACAGAGGTTTACAATACACATGGACACGATTACCCCAAGGTTTCATAGACAGCCCCAGTATCTTCTCCCAGGCATTGCACGACTGTTTACAATCTTTTCAACCTGCCAATGGATCTGTTCTAATTCAATATGTGGACGATTTATTGCTATGTTCTGACTCGTTTATGTCATGTTTGAATGATACTAAACTTTTGTTACTTCACCTCTCGCAAACAGGACACAAGATGGCTAAGGACAAACTACAGCCATGCCAATCTAGAGTAAAATATTTGGGACACTGCCTGACCCAGGGGTTACGACATCTTACTACAGATAGAATCCAGGCCATACAAAACATGACACTGCAGCAGAATCAACAGCAAATTTGTACCTTCTTGGGAATGTGTGGATACTGTAGAATGTGGATTCCAGGTTTTTCTATTTTGGCCTTACCTTTACAGTAATTAGTCTCTTCCTCAAAGCCTGATCGTGTCGTACACACAGAGGAATCAGAACAGGCTTTCCTTAATCTTAAGGATAGTCTGACAAGAGCTCCTGCATTGGGAATACCTGATTATGAAAAACCTTTTGATTTGTATTGTACGGAAGCCGATGGTTGTGCTGTAGGTGTCCTTACACAAAACATGGTGATGCCAGTAGGCCTGTAGCAGCTACCGCTCTATTGGTGAGTAAAAGTGAGGATGTAGTATTGGGCCATGATATGATTGTCTACACTCCCCATGCTGTATCTGCTCTGTTGAACTCAGCTCAAACCAGACACGTCTCCTCGGCTAGGTTCACCAAATGGGAACTAGCTCTAATTGCTCCTGCAAATATTACTGTTAAACGTTGCAGTATGCTGAATCCAGCAACATACCTACCATATGTACAACATGATGTACAAAGGGTGGTAGGAGAGCAGTTGCTGGCGGGAGGTGAGTTTGGCAGACATAATGATACGCACGATTGTATGACATATCTGAATCAGACCTTTACAGCTAGACCGCCATACATGACACACCTTTAGAGAATGTGGATGTAACTTTTTATACGGATGGGAGTCGTCATAGACAAACAGACACAGGTGAATTATGTACAGGTTATGCTGTTGTAAATGACACAGACATCATAGATGCTAAACCTCTTGGTCCTCCTCACTCAGCCCAGGTGGCAGAGTTAGTAGCACTGACTAGAGCATGTGAACTGGCAGCAGGCAAATCTGCTAACATTTACACTGACTCGAGGTACGCGTTCGGGGTGGTGCACGATTTTGGGGCTCTATGGCATCTGAGAAATTTTATGACAGCAGCAGGCACACCAGTTGCACATTCCCGACACATAAAACATCTTTTAGAAGCAATCCAACTGCAAAAAAAGGTGGCAGTAATTAAATGCAAAGCCCATACATGTGAGGATGACCCGGTGTCACTGGGCAACAACAGAGCTGATGAAGCTGCAAAATGGGCAGCAGGGTTAAAAATGTTTTCTCCAAGTGAAACAATTATGTCTTTCCAAACAATTGATATGCTGAAATTAATTGAGATGCAAAATTTGTGTTCAATTCAGGAAAAAGCCATTTGGAAGTCCAAGGGATGTGGGCAAGAGTCCTCTGGGCTCTGGAGGGATGGACATAGTAAGCCAGCAGCTCCCAAGGCATATTACCCCAGCCTGGCTGAGGCAGCACATGGCCTGACTCATCTGGGTAAACAGGGTAAGTGCAAGTTGGTGAGGGCATACTGGTGCGCACCAGGTTTTTCTTCACAAGCAGAAAAGATAGCAATGTCCTGCCTGACCTGCTTGAGAAAGAACATAGGGAAAGCAATCCCTACCGAACCGTCCCACATTCCACTGACTGATGGACCTTTCCAGGTGATACAAATTGATTTCATCCAATTACCACCCTGCAGGAACCTTAAGTACGTATTAGTGTGCACAGATGTATTTTCTAACTGGGTTGAGGCCTACCCAGCGGCCACTAATACTGCTGCGTTTACTGCCAAGAAAATAGTTCAGGAATTTGTATGCAGGTACTGTATCCCTAAAATCACCAAGAGTGATTGGGGTACCCATTTCACAGGTGATGTTTTTCAAAATATGTGTAAGCTGATGGGTATTAATAGCCACCTTCATACCCCCTACCGACCACAAGCCAGTGCCAAGGTAGAGAGGATGAACGGGAATATTAAAAATAAGCTAAGTAAAATCATGGCAGAGACTGGACTAGGATGGCCAGAAGCATTACAATTGGTCCTACATAGCATAAGGACCTCCTAGACCTCCTCTGAATCTGTCCCCATTTTAAATATTGTTCGGTAGACAACCTCATTTGATTATAAGTCCACAGGAAGACCTGAAGGGTAACAACGAGGTAACTGTAAAGTATCTTATATCAATGAGTAAGCAGTTAAAGCAACAGCAGCAGAAACTGAAATTGTTGTCTAATGATATGCCTGAAACTAACTGTCATGATGTTGAACCAGGAGAATATGTAATGATCAGAAATTTCTTGCATTCAAGTTGTTTGACTGATAGGTGGGAAGGTCCGTATCAGGTGCTGCTGACGAGTACTACATCTTTGAAGGTGGCCGAGAGAGATATCTGGGTCCATTCCACTCACTGCAAAAAGGTCAATCAACCAGTGGAGAAACAAGTCGGAGACAAGGCTGATAGTGTGGACCTGTCGCTCGTGAGCTTGTTCCAGGAGGATTGAACAGGTTGTAGTGAGATACCTGAACAGAAAGAAATCTGCAGGTCTTGTTGTGACAATGAACAGGCCTGCTGTGTTAATTTTCATATTCTCTTTTAGAGTATTCACCATTTTGGTTGGTTCGGGAGTATCCAGTTTCTGTGATCAGAGACCGATCGAGGAAATGGGAGCTGATGGCAGTGCTGATGGAGTGGAGTCAGGAGGAGTGCAATGCCAATCAGGGGAGTGTCTGACCAACCTTAGTACTGTTAGTGTTAAGAGAGCTATCATCCCGGATACTCAGGGAAGGTGTGGAGGTTTATCATCTGAAGATTCCTGTATTTGTGAGCTTTGTGGGTCCCTAGTTGATGATAACTGTATCCAACGGTGCCAACCTAAATATTGCCCATACTGGGGTGGATATCCTTTAAAGGATTATCATAGTATGGTAGGCAAAGTGTTAAAACAAACTGATTGCTGGGTGTGTTCACATATGCCACAGGGACAGCATGATGTAGGGTTGGTGCCATTTCCGCTGAATACCATGGAAATTTTAGAATTGCAAAAAGGGAAAACCTTGGATGGAAAATTTCTCTCATCCAAACCACCTCATTTCAAACTCCATCAATTCAAAGTAGATAGATCACTTTTGTGCTTAAACATAACCAACCCCAATAGACCTGGGAGTTGGGAAGTGACGGGGAATAATCAGATGATGACCTTCTCACAAAGAGCTGATAATGAGTCCATAAACCATGATCTGTTACGCTCCATTAAGTCTGGTGGGAAACATTTTAGGTATCGGTATACATTGAGTTCCACCAAAGAAATTATTGGTAAGGTGCCAAATGGTTATTGTGCTAAGATAATACAACCAGAAACTTGCATGTACCAGATGGAAGACCCAGAAATAGGATTGTTTGCAAGGGAAATGTGCTTAATGATAATGATGCATACCATTCCTTATGTTCTCCCTGATAATGTATATTTCATATGTGGAAGAAAAGCGTATAAATGGCTCTCCCCGAGTTCCGAAGGTTTGTGTTACCTGGGAAGAGTAGTCCCAGAAGTTATGACCCTCACATATGTTGAAATACTGGGTATACATATAAACACACCGTCACCATATCTTCACACACAATATGAACACAGAGGCAAAAGAAATATGATACCTGGTGATGTACATAAAGCCACTCAGTTAATCAGTGAGACAACTGGCTTTCAAGTTTTAGTCACATTGGATCCCACCAGGATCGCTCAGGGTACATTAAATTTTAGATATATCCAGGAACTTGCTAAATTGATAGATAATATCACCGAGATGTACGATGACACATTCAGGTATACAGGGAGAGAATTGCAAGTGTACAAGAAAGAACTGGTGCAACACAGGCTAGTGCTGAATTATTTAACTGCTGTTACTGGAGGGTATCGCGTAACATTGGCCACCCAGTTCGGAGTAAAGTGTTGCACCTATGTCACCAATGATACAAGCGACCCCAAGGAGGTGATAGACCGGAAGATGGATGAAATTCTGCAGCTAAAATGGGAGTTTCGTAAGAACCATAATGCTTCAGTGGCTGAAGTAGGGAAGAAGATAGAAGGATGGGTTTCATGGCTGAACCCAGTGAAATGGTTCTCAGGTCTAGGGGAATGGGTTCAGGAAGTGATCGCCAGCATAGGCAAATTCTTGATCCTTATACTAATTGTCATCATAATAATTGGCATATGCGTCCGGTGTGTTCCTATTGTGTTGAAGTGTGGAAAATGTAAAAACAGAGTAAAACGAAAGAATGAAATTATGATGGTGGTCAGTATGAATACCGAGGTAAATACAGAGCTGCATTACAACCCTGAGCTAGAAAACACCATCATTTAATGTATTATATCTAGCCATGCATAGAATGTATTATTGAAATGGTATTTTTAAAACACCTCAGATAATGTAAAGTCTAAATTCCCCTTCAAGACTGCTGTTATAAGACTGGTGCATTCCCACACCTTTCATATGATCTTCCAAGATCCACGGTGTGCGTATAATAGTAGTTTTATGTCCCCACCTAGATACACATTATTGATGGATTAAGAACCACCTTGTGCCATCCCACAATAACACTAAATAATATGTAAATGTAAGCCTAAATTAAATTCTAACAGCAGATTGTGATAGCATGTTGTTTGCTATCAAAGGGTGGACTGTCGAAGCTGAGTAATTGGCTGAGACAAGTTCAGTTTAAAATTGAATCGCGGCGACGCCATCTTGCGACTGGCCGCAAGATGCCATCTTGAAAATGAGATCGCAAGACGCCATTTTGCGAATGGCCGCCTAAAGCAACATTTTAGATAAACTCACTTTTTAGTACATGTGGCGATAATACTATTAGCACCACGCGATTGCATCTCCCATCATTTCTCATATACACAATAATACACATAATAGCGCTGTTAACTCGTCGCATATTAGCGAATGCACAAGACCCCGAATGAAAACACAGTTTAATAGCTAAATGCGCATGCATCCACACCAAGTTAACTAGCGTCTTCATATCAAACCCCGTACACTCACACTTTACATATTCACTTACAAGGTTCCATTAGCTTTAAGATATATAAACGCTGTGAAATAAAGATATTTGATAACTAAGGTTTTATACATGGTAAACAAGCCGTGTTTGGTTTCGTACTGATGCATACTCTTTCCACAGTATTCCGGTGTTATCGGTGGGGAGATCGCATCATGCATTCTCGAGTTATGGATCGCAGAGACTTCAAGCAACAAAATGTATTAACTGTTAGGATGTTACAGGGGGCAGGAATGGAGAGACCCCCAGCTGTTAGAGGCAGGGAGAGTCTATTTGATACAGCCTGTTAAATGCTCCGTAACAGATGGATCTCCCTTGGGAACCAATAGCATCAGCAACAAATGTTTCTATTGTTTTGTATATTCCTGGGGGGTATAAATTTGTGTGCTCAGACACTGGGTTTTTAGTCTTTGTGCTGCATGCTGATAGACGAGGGGTTTCTTGCTGATGCCTAACACCTGGTACCGGAAGCGCTGCGTATGTATACTGTACTTGGGTCTGTATAATTCCTTTTGCACCTAAATTGTGTCTGGATCAATTGCGTGTAACTGTCTGAACTTTTACTTGAATAATACTTGTGCTTTAGAACCACAGATTCCAGGTCTAAGTCTTTATTTACTGTATGACTGCGTTCGCAAATTAGCATTATCCTTAGAAGGTATAGGCAGGTTATTAGAAGGTATAGGAAGGTGTGTATAGAGGTTCTGATCCAGTATCGTTACCACCTATAATGTCTTAAAATCTTGTCTTTTATCTCGGTGTTTGAATTAAATTGTGTATTTACAAGGTTATCAGAGAGCACCTCCAGTGGAATAAATATAAAAAAATGTACAGGTATTATTAATCATCTATATGGAGTTCCTAGGACATGAAAGTACCAACACATGTCTTCTCTCTGAATAAAGAGACAAAATACATTAAGTTATCAGTGTGGGATCACAATAGTTGTTTGCAATCTATACCACACTAGGGCAAATTTTTGTTAGGGCCAATTACACTATCAGTATATTTTTGGAATGTGGGAGGAAACCAGAGCACCCGGAGGAAACCCACGCAAGCACAGGTAGAATATACAAACTCCACACAGTTAGGGCCATAGTGGGAATCGAACCCACAACCTCAATGAGGCAGTAATGTGAACCATTATACCATCTGTGCTGTACAAACAGATTCTCCAGGAGCAAGTCCAGCTGGACACCTGACAATTGAATCACTGTCTGAAGGTCCAGCCTTGACAGAGAAGCATGAGGAAAAGAGAGAAAGTGTCATGCTCTGCCTCAAAACTGGAACCAGAGTACTGTTCGGGAGAATAAATGTCTGCCAGCTAAATGGATGGGGAAAAGGCAAAGGTTGTGAAGTTCTGATTTTGATGTGGACCCGGGGTGGTGATAGGAGCAGACACAGAAGCAGACTTAAATGAAAAAGTGGACTTTTTAATAAGTGGCTTAGAAGACATGGGAATGACAAATGAAAAAGTCCAGGTATAGCACTAAAGTGCACTTGATAACTGTAGTGGGGGTTAATGGGCAAGTGTCCAGATAGTGACAGGCAGGAACAGTCCAGTATACAAGTATGGTAAGCTGTAACAGAATGCAGGTATGATGAGCTGTAACTGAACGCAGGTATGATGAGCTGTAACTGAATGCAGATATGGTGAGCTGTAACAAATGCAGGCAGAGGTAATGAAGTCCAGCTGGGAGTGAAGGGAGGCAAGGTGTAGGGAAACAGCAGGTTCAGGTACTCAGGCAGGTGAAAGGTATATGGAGGGTGCAGGGTAAGTCCAGCAGGTTGGAGCAGGCAAGGTTCAGGCTACAAGCGTATAACAAGCAGGCAGGTAAGGCATAGGTACTCTCTCTCAGCTGCAGCTGAGAAACACATTGCACTGGCAAAGGAAGGAAGGCTCTGGACCTTCCTAAATACTCAGTGCCACACTGTGACTGGCTGGAATGAGCACATGACCTACCAGGATTGGACAGCTGGAATCACATGGCCCGCAGGCAAGATGGTGGTGCCCATGCCAACGGAACGGAAACACCGCCAGACCTCACCAGGCCTCGTGACAATGTGCCAATACAGAACCACGCACAGCCAATGCCCTATCGCCAAACACCAGCACCGCTGCCAGAGACCCCCCACCATAATGACTTCACAGGTAATACCCGTGACTACCATGCCGAGAACCCTGGCTGTGACAGTACCCCCCCCTTATGGGTGGCCTCAGGACACTCACCAGGCTTCTCCAGATGGGCAGCATGGAACCTCTTGATGAGTGCAGGAGCATGGATATCTTGGGCATTGGTCCAAAAATGTTCCTCTGGTCCGTAGCCCCTCCAGTCCAGTAGGTACTACAAATGTCCTCTGCGGATACGGGAATCCAAGACCTGGGAGACCTCAAAGTCCACGCCCCTTTCAGTCTGGACACGGGGAGAAGCAGGCAGGACTCTGTGGAATTTGGTTAGCACCAGGGTTTTCAACAGGGAGACATGAAAGGAATTGGGAATTTTCAGATAAGGGGGTAGCTGAAGGCGATAAGCCATGGGGTTAATGATTTCTATGATGTAGAAGGGACCAATGAAGCATGGAGCAAATTTCATAGATGGTACTCTAAACAGTAGGTTCCGGGTGGACAACCAGACCTGGTCTCCAACTTGCATATGTGGTACTTTCCTATGCTTCTTATCAGCTTGAAATTTGTAACGGGTGGATGCCTTCTCCAGGTCAGTACGAACTTGAGACCAGATTGATGCAAATTTCTGTACAGTGTCCTCTACAGCTGGGCCATCAAAGACGGGCATGCTTTGAAATTCAGGGACCCAAGGATGAAGGCCGTAGACCACTTGGAATGTTGTTTGTTTCGTGGAAGAGTGGTAGGAGGCGTTATGTGCAAATTCAGCCCATGGCAGCAATACAGACCAATTGTGTTGGGACGATGTCATAAAAATCCTGAGGAAGATCTCAAGGTCTTGATTAACCCTCTCAGTGGAACCGTTGCATTGTGGGTGATAAGCTGTAGAAAAATGGAGCTTTACTTGCAATACAGAACATAAGCCTCTCCAAAATTTTTCTGTCAACTGAACACCACGGTCTCAGTAGGAAGACCATGGAGACGGAAAAAAATGAACAGGTGAGCCAAGTCAGGAGCAGAAGGCAATTTCTTTAGTGGTATGTAATGGACCATTTTAGAGAATCGGTCTACTACGACCCAGATGGTAGTGAACCCTTGAGATTCGGCAGATCTGTGACGAAGTCCTTGGAGAGATGCGTCCATGGACGTGATGGAATAGGTAGTGGCAACAACTCACCAGCCGGTGCCTGACGTGAAGATTATGCTGGGCACACAAAGAACATGAAGAAATAAATTCCAACATGTCTGCTTTCATGGATGGCCACCAATAGCCTCTCTTTAAAAATTCCAAGGTCTTCCTGGTACCCGAGTGACCAGCAAAGCAAGAGAAATGAGCCCAGGTGAGGAGCTGCTTCCTTAACTCCTGGGCCACAAAGGACTTCCCAGTAGGTGGCTGCAACTGTAAGGTGGCAAAGGCTCTTGACTCCAAAACAGGGGTATTTTGTTGATTCTCTGATTTGTCATCACAGAGGAAAGATCTGGAGAGGGCATCTGCCTTTTGATTAAGGGCTCCAGACCGGAAGGTCAGGGTGAACTGGAACCGAGCAAAAAATGTTGCCTATTGGGACAAACGAGGACTCGCGCACTGAAGATTCTTGAGGAAGAGAAGATTTCTATGGTCTGTGAAGACAGTGAAGAGACTCTTGGCCCCTTCCAGCAGGTATCTCCATTCTTTTAATGCTAACTTTACTGCTAAAAGTTCTTGTTCACCAATGGCATAATTTCTTTCGGCAGTAGAAAATTTCTTGGAGAAAAACCCACAGAGATGAACTCGATAATCGTCATAATGCTGGGAAAGAACTGCACCCACGGCCTCTGATGACGCATCCACTTCCACTAGAAACGGCCTATCCAGATCTGGTTGTCGTAAGACTGAAGCTGAAATAAACACCTGTTTTAAAAGTTGGAAGGCAGTCTCTGCCTCAGGTGACCATAGGGCAGGGTTAGCGTCTTTTCAGGTCAATGCAGTAATGGGAGCCAATAATGATGACAATCCTTTAATAAAACATCTATAGTAGTTGGCGAACCCAAGCAATCTCTGGATGGCTTTAAAGTTTGAGGACGGGACCAATCAAAAATCGCCTGCACCTTCTTGGGATCCATTTCTAGACTGAAGCCAGAGATGACGTAACCAAGGAATGGCATACTGGGAACCCCAAAGACACATTTCTCCAGTTTGCAGTAAAGGTGGTTCTTTCTCAGATGGGACAATACTTCCTTCACATTTTCATGATGTTTAGTTACAGAAGACGAAAAAATCAATATATTGTCCAGGTAAATTACAACCGAGACGTACAACAGGTCAGGGAAAATCTCATTAACAAAGCCCTGAAACTTGGCAGGGGCATTGCACAACCCAAAGGGCATCACAAGGTATTCAAAGTGTCCATCTCTAGTATTAAAGGCGGTCTTTCATTCATCACCAGCATGAATACGGATGAGATTATAAGCCCCTCTCAGTTCCAGCTTTTAGAATATGATGGACCCTTTAACTCTGTCAAACAATTCTGTGATCAGGGGAAGAGGATATCGATTCTTAATCATTATATCATTGAGATCCCCGTAATCTATACAAGGTCTTAGGCCTCCGTCTTTCTTGCCAATGAAAAAGAAGCCGGCTCCAGCGGGAGAGGTGGAAGGATGAATAAACCCCTTTGCTAGGTTGTCCTGGATGTACTCAGACCTGGCTTGAGTCTCAGGCACGGATAGAGGATAGGTGCGACCACGGGGTGGCATTTTGTCAGGCAACAGCTCGATAGGACAGTCCCATTCTCTGTGGGGAGGTAAGACATTCACCTGTTGCTTGGAAAAAACATCAGAGAACATCTGGTACTCCTTGGGAATAGCTGGAGATGTTAACGAAGCTGTCTTTCTTACAGGTCGTATTTTGGGAAGACAGGATTTCTGACAGTCAGTTCCCCATGAAAGAATCTGCATTGAACACCAGTCTATTATTATTAGTGGGATTATGTTGGTGTAACCAGGGTAGTCCTAAAATTATTTCTTGAGAAGCCTCTGGTATCACTAAGAACTTTAAAGACTCGGAGTGGAGTGCCCCAACACGAACTAATACTGGTTGAGTTTCCTTGGTGACCACTCCTTTAGCTAGAGGATGTCCATCTACAGAAGTCAGGGAAATTGCCTGCTTGAGAGATGAACAAGGAATCTGTAGTTTATCGACTAGGCCGGAAGTCATGAAGTTTCCGGCTGCTCCGGAGTCTAATAGGGCAGAGATGAAGACAGGGTTGGGCTTGAGATCCAAAGCTAAGGAAATCTTGAAATCTTTAGTATTTGGGGACGGGCAAATAACTCCTAACTTGATGTCCCCAAGGTCAGTTAGGAATGGGCGTTTCCCGATTTGCGGGGGCAGGAGGCCACCAGGTGACCCGAATCTCCACAGTACAGACAGAGGTTTTTTAGCATCCTTCTCTGACGTTCCTCTTTGGAGAGATGGGGTTGGTTCACCTGCATAGGCTCCTCGTCTATAGGAGGATGGGGTGGACGGATAGGCAAGGGAGACGTAAATGACCTTTGCCGGTCAGTTCCGTGCTTTTCAGCCTGACATTCTCTGAAGCGTAGGTCAATTTTGTTGCAGAGTGAGATCATATCATTTAAATTAGTGGGAAGCTCACGGGTAATCAGATAATCTTTTAACCAGTCGGAAAGGCCATGCCAAAAGGCTGAGGTGAGGGCCTCCTCATTCCACTTAAGCTCTGATGCCAAGATTTGAAACTGTACAGCATATTGGCTGACAGGACGGGTTCCTTGTCTCACGGTCATGATGCTGACACTTTGCATCCAGGTTTATCGAAAATCCTCCTGAATGAAGATACAAAGTCTGTATAGTTATCCAGCAGCGAGTCTAAACACTCCCACAGTGGGGAGGCCCAATCCAAAGCTGAGCCGGTCAACAAAGACACGATGTATGCCACTTTACTTCTAGTGGTGGGGAAGTTATCAGGCTGTAATGTAAAGTGTATATCACACTGATTTAAAAAACCACGACAGAGCTTAGGATTGCCGTCAAATTTGCTTGGCATGGGAAGATGTAGACGAGGGGATACCCTGGTCCCTTTGTTACCAGGCACAGGAGGAGATGTAGTTGCTTATACCCCAGGGGTGATTAACGAGGTTTGCAGATTATCTTGGCGTTTAGACATCTCCTGTACGAACTGAGCCATTTGATGCTGCATAGCTTCCAGGTTTTCTAAACGACCAGCAATACAGCTAAATAAATCCACTCCACACTCCTGTTCTGTGGCCGGATCCATGTGGCAAGTGCAAACTGTGAGGTTCTGATTTTGTTGTGGACCCGGGGTTGTGATAGGAGCAGACACAGAAGCAGACTTAAATGAAAAAGTGGACTTTTTAATAAGTGGCTTAGAAGACATGGGAATGACAAAAGAAAAAAGTCAAGGTATAGCACTAAAGTGCACTTGATAACTGTAGTGGGGGTTAATGGACAAGTATCCAGATAGTGACAGGCAGGAACAGTCCAGTATACAAGTATGGTGAGCTGTAACAGAATGCAAGTATGATGAGCTGTAACTGAATGCAGGTATGATGAGCTGTAACTGAATGCAGATATGGTGAGCTGTAACAAATGCAGGCAGAGGTAATGAAGTCCAGCTGGGAGTGAAGGGAGGCAAGGTGCAGGGAAACAGCATGTTCAGGTACTCAGGCAGGTGAAAGGTATATGGAGGGTGCAGGGTAAGTCCAGCAGGTTGGAGCAGGCAAGGTTCAGGCTAGGAGGATTTACAAGCAGGCAGGTAAGGCACAGGTACTCTCTCTCAGCCGCAGCTGAGAAACACATTGCACTGGCAAAGGAAGGAAGGCTCTGGACCTTCCTAAATACTCAGTGCCATGCTGTGACTGGCTGGAATGAGCACATGATCTACCAGGATTGGAGAAGCTGGAATCACATGGCCCGCAGGCAAGATGGTGGCGCCCATGCCAACTGAATGAAAAACACCGCCAGACCTCACCAGGCCTAGTGACAATGTGCCTGCACAGAACCATGCGCAGCCAATGCCCCTAGCCAAACACCAGCACCGCTGCCAGAGACCCCCCGCCATAATGACCTCACAGGTAATACCCGTGACTACCATGCCGAAAAACCCTGGCCATGACAAAGGTGTGGTACGCAAGTTCCAATGCACAACTGGTTCCTGCCATCATTTGTTGGCAAGATCTTGGGTGAAGGTGCCACGTCTCACAGCAAGGACTCGTCTCACGTTGGTCAGGGTTATTTAACCTATTTCCATTGAGAGATTTTGACAGAGACCAGCTTGGAGATTCTATATGGTCATGTCTATAAAAATGACATTGAGATAATGGGGTAGAGAAGGCCAACATGCCTGCAGAAGGTATTGACTATTATATTTTGAAAAAATATTTGCTGTAAAATTAACATTTTCTGCAAGATGAAATTATAGAACAATTGTTGGTTCCACATATCCATGTACTTAAAGCTGCACGCACACATGTGTGAGGGACACCTGGGAGAAGACAAAACCTGGGAGCATTTATTACTCAGGTTTTATTGGCCATGGCTGTACGAGGGGATAAAGAAGTTTTGCCGGACATGTCTAATATGTCATAGAACATGTCCAAACCCAGACTACTGGGCCCACTAGTTCCCGCTCCCATGTGCAGGAAACTAAAGATCCCATAAGGGACGATCTGCTGCCAGAGCAAGGATGACAGACTGAGGAAATGGTTCAGAGGAACCTTAAGGTGTTTTCTGAGGTACCTGCCTCATAGATCACAATATCATTACACCTCCAGGGGTAGTGATAAGAGTAAGTGGGTACCTCGGTTCCTGTGAGACAGGAAATTAATGCACTCCAGCCATACCATTTCACAGTGGACCACAGGTCATGGAGTCTGAATAATAATGTAGATGTATTTTTTCACAGAGATGCGATCTCCGCTGTGTCTGCATCACCGAGATTGGCAATGCTAAGGGGAGAGGTATGTGACAAAGAGACTTATTTGCCACAGCTCTCCTGCATGGGAATAGGAAACAACCCAAAGAGTCTGCTGGTGTGTCATCTGCCAGGTATATATACAGCGAATGCTCCAATGCAGTCCTGACAAAAGGGCATGGGATCCTTGAAACATTGACATTGATAACACTATACCTGATCATTTGTTTGTATGCAGGAGCTGTACCCAGTACTTATGTGCTGACAAAATATGTCAGTTTGATACAAAACCCAGTGAGTGCCGCCTGCTGTTTCTTCTGGAACATTTGCTGTACATGTACACCGTCATCAGGGCAGATATATTTTTAAAAGCAGATAGACAAACACCAGACAAAGGCCTCATGATGATGTCATGCTCTGTGTAACGGCAACTGCTGACAAGGCAGGGAAGCACTGCACACCTGTGTCCCGCCTGCACTGTAAATGAGTGAAATAGGAGACTTATGTCTTACCTGTTAAGTCTCTTTCTTCAACTCCATATGGGGCACATGGACAACTCTGGGTATAGCCTGCAGAGGAGAGTCTGGGAACAATTAAGTAATGCAAATTACCCACAAGCCCAGGCTCTTCTCCTCTATACCTTTCAGGCACTAGACCTCAGTTTTAAGTTTGGTGCCGGCAGGAGCTGGGCCCCGGTTATTTAGGGGGCTACTTTAGGTGGTCCTCCACTTTAATTTCTTTATTTTATTCATTTTTATTTCATAGTTTATTTAGAGTGTACAGTGGAAGGCATCCTATAGAATGCCCCTACTGCCTCTCCACCGCCCCAGTGCTGGTGGCCGCATCGATTGGATCAGTGTCTTCAGTCGCAGGCTCTGACAAAGCAGGAGCTGCTAGCCGCAGCCGGCACTCAGCAGGGGACATAAGGTAAGATGGCTCCTTGCAGCCAAGAAGCTGCAGGTTTGTGGCTGTCACCGCCAAAGCAGGAGACCTCCAGCGGTGCTGGCAGTGGGAGCTCCCGGTCTGATGTGCTCACCACTAGACCACCAGGGATTACTATAGGGAACAGGGGCTGCTTTTTAGCAGCGGCAGCCATGTTCCCTGGAGGTTATACCACAGAGGGGAGGCTGGCGCTTCCCTGTTCACCCCTCTCCCACAGACCCGGCGACAGGGGGGTAATAAGGGTACACCTGTCCTGGGCCCCAAGGTTAAAAGGGCCCCGAAGTTCAGAGGGTTAAAATGATTATGTGGCACCTAATTGTAGTTTATTAACTAATGGGTGACTGGCATAGCTGCCAACCTATTCCCGTCCCTCTGGCTCCCTTACCCGTCATGGACCATTCACATATGAATGATATCGCAACGTCATAACGCTGACGCTGCGCCCTCCGCTGTTCTGTTCCTGCCATTTCCTCCCTGCAACTATGGCGCAGTCCATTTCCTTTCCTTTCCTTTCCTTCATACATTAGGGAAGCAGCTTATTATCTTCCAAAGCAGCTATAGATTCCAGGACTTTAACCTCTACTGTTTCTGCAAGTTCTGCCAGAGGAGCTCTTTGGCTGCACACCTGGAAAGCAGACACAAAATCTAAGGCTCTGGAAGCTCTTCCCTTTTCAGGTTCTGAATTGGACAAGATCGTTACTATGTTGGCAGTTTCAAAATCAGCTTATTTCCCATCTGTCACCACTACGAGACCTAGGACTTCGGGATCTTGTTCCTCTCACCCACAGGGTAAGGCCAGAGGTCAGCCATTTCCAAGAACACAGGGTTCTGCTTCCAAAAGCTCCAAGCCTAGAGTTAAGCAGGCCTGGTCCACTAGACATCCAGCCTCAAAACCAACAGACAATCCTGCCTCATGATGTGGCGGCCTCCTCCAGGGGGTGTAACCCTAGGCGACCACTTTGGGGATAGGGACTAGGTCACCTAGGCAAGTGCCTAGATCGCCTATACTCAGGGTTGGTCCTGCACAGGAACAGCTTGCAACTGATTTTCCTACATGGGCATTAATGAGTGACAATGGGGAATTTGCACATAGGTGAATTTCATGAGGACGTTGATGAAGATGTGCTGTCATTGTGTAGAGTTGCTGGCTATGCAGAGAAGGGTGTACACAGAGGGTCTCATTCAGACCCGCTCGCGAGTGCAGGACGCTCGCAAGCGAGTCGATGTTACCCCAATGCGCATGCACACGACGGAGGGAACTCCGTCGTGCGCATGCGTGAGACCCGGACAGCGACAGCCAAGCTGTCGCTCCGGGTCTCGCACCAAAGGGGGCGTGCTGTCGATGGTGACTGACAGCACGCCCCCTTGGTGGGCATGCCAGGGGCGTGGCGGCCAGACGGAGGTGTTCCCATGGAAACGTCTACCGTCTGGGTCCGGCCCCACTGACATCACTAGTGACACATTAATACACTCACTGGTCATCTCAAGATTGGATTACTGTAACCTTCTCCTATCTGGCCTCCCCAAATCCCATCTCGCTTCTCTCCAGTCTATCCTTAATGCTGCTGCACGGCTTATCTTCCTCTCCAAACCCTCTACATCTGCCTCCCCTCTCCTACAAGTCCTCCACTGGCTCCCCTTCCCCTTCAGAGCCCAATTCAAGGTTCTCACACTCACTTACAAAGCCCTCACACACTCCTCTCCCATTTACATCTCTAACCTCATCTCCCTTCACTTTACTGTCCGCCCTCTTCGTTCAACAAATGCACACCTCCTCTCATGCCAACTGATTACTTCCTCCCACTCCCGCCTCCAAGACTTTGCCCGTGCCGCTCCCCACCTCTGGAACTCTCTCCCTCTCCCCATCAGACTCTCCACCTCTCTACAATCCTTCAAACGGGTTCTCAAGACCCACTACTTCATCAATGCTTTCCAGCTCTCATCCTAACTTGCTACTACATGCACCTTCCTCCCTGTCTTTCCCATCTGTATCATGCCCATCTGTCTGCCCCTCCCCTTGAGAATGTAAGCTCTTGCGAGCAGGGCCCTCTACCCTCTTGTGCTTCTCCTTACTATATGCTCATCTACTTCTTACTCACCACTAGGACACCTAACACTTGGTGCCTATGCTTTGCTGCTTATGTGGGTGCTATGGCCACCTATGTATCAATGTATATTATCCATGTCCTTGTCCTTCATTGTATTGTATTTTACTGTAAGTCACTTTTAGGTTATGTACCTTGTAAGGCGCTGCGGAACACTTGTGGCGCCATATAAATAAACGATAATAATAATAATAATAATAATAATAATGTCAGTGGGAGTGATTTTGGCTCTGATAGAGCCAAAATCACTCCTGGACTTGCGGCATCGAGACCCTACCGCAGGGTCTCGTCGCAAACCCGATGGTCGCGATGGTCTTGACCATCGCGACCATCATCATGGACGCTCGCTATAGCTGTGGGTGGTCACCCACAGCTATGCAAGCGTCCAAGAGGCCGCTTCATTTTCAGGTAGGAGGGCCCTGATTCAGAGCGAGCGCTCTGGTTAGAGCGTCTGGCTCTGAATCAGGCCCAGAGATCCATCTGAATTCAGACGGATCTCTTACAGCAAGTAGAGGGCTGATGTAAATGTGTGCTGATAGTGATGATGAAGACTAAATATTAGTTGCATTGTTCCAAGATAAAATTGCAAATTATAATACCAAATTGTATTACCTGTCTGGATGATCTAATTTCTCTCCAGTGAATTTATTGATAGATGTTGGACCATAGTCCCAGATGATTTCCTCTGCAGCAATGTAATAATGTCTTACAACTCCCCAATACCTGCGGGAATGCTGTGATTGGTAAGCAGTAGCACAGTTCCTTACTTCATAGATTGCTTGCATGCCACCTGTAAATCAAAATCTTATTGAATTGTAGCTTGTAGCAACACTGAATACTTATTACGTAATGTGCAAGTCCAGAGCTGCATCAGATCTATAATAATTTACCTTCTAAGTGGTCATTAACTTGACAGCTGAGTAGCCATTTCCCAGGGTTCTTGGTAATCATTTCCCCTTCGATCATTGTTGCAGGGAAGAGACTAAGGGTGTCCACACGAAAACGCTGATATGTTAGGATCTGACCGTGGAAATATGCTGAATGTATATCCACTTCATTCCCCATGCCGAACATATACCACTTTATCTTTGAGTTATCACACATGGAGAGGCCTGGGAGGTTCCCATACATGTAGCCATTGATAGCTATAACACAGAAATACATTGTCCACATATTAGAAACAGGCACTATACTCCTTACTGCCCCATATGATTTAATTGTAAATTTTATAATCTTTGTATATGTTTTGTATAGGGGTGAGCGGGTTCGGATTTCTGAAATCCGAACCCCCCCGAGCCCCCCCGATCCGAGGCAGATCCGAGTTAGGCTCGACTTTTCCCGCCTGACTCGGATTCTGAAATCGAGGCAAAACGTCATCATCCCGCCTTCCGAGTCTCGCGGGTTTTGGATCCTATATAAGGTACCCGCGTCGGCGCCATTTTCTCACTCGGCTGTGGACAGTGAAGAGGGAGGGTGGGAGTTAGGGCTGGCTGGGCTGTGTAGTGTAGTGTAGTGTAGTGCAGAGTAGTGTTGTGCTGTGCTGTGCTGCGCTGTGCTGCTGTTGTCCATAGGGGCTGTGTCCACTACTTCAAAGTCCATAGGGGCTGGCTGTGTTGTGCTGTGCTGCTGTTGTTGGAAATAAATAAATGTGTCCACTACTTCAAAGTCCATAGGGGCTGGCTGGACTGTGTTGTGCAGTCAGTTGTCCATAGGGGCTGTGTCCACTCCAAAGTCCTGTGCAGTGTCCCAGTCCTAAAGGGGTGCTGTAGTGTTGTCCAGGGGGTGCTCTGTCCATCAGGGGTGCTCCCCCTAAGTGCTAAAAAAAAAATTATTTTTTCTGTGTTTGTGAATTGTGTGCGCAGTAGCCGCACGCGCATCAACAAAGTAGTGCCAAGCGTGTGCCTGTGTCATAAGTAAAGGGCCGGCTGGCTTGACCGTTAAAGGGTGCTGTAACCCCCAAAGTACACTCCAAACCATATAACAAAATATTTTCTGTGTTTGTGAATTGTGTGCGCAGCAGCCGCACGTGCATCAACAAAGTAGTGCCAAGCGTGCACCTGTGTCATAAGTAAAGGGCCGGCTGGCTTGACCGTTAAAGGGTGCTGTAACCCCCAAAGTACACTCCAAACCAAATAACAAAATATTTTCTGTGTTTGTGAATTGTGTGCGCAGTAGCCGCACGTACATCAACAAAGTAGTGCCAAGCGTGCGCCTGTGTCATAAGTAAAGGGCCGGCTGGCTTGACCGTTAAAGGGTGCTGTAACCCCCAAAGTACACTCCAGTCCAAACCAAATAAAAAAATATTTTCTGTGTTTGTGAATTGTGTGCGCAGTAGCCGCACGTGCATCAACAAAGTAGTGCCAAGCGTGCGCCTGTGTCATAAGTAAAGGGCCGGCTGGCTTGACTGTTAAAGGGTGCTGTAACCCCCAAAGTACACTCCAGTCCAAACCAAATAAAAAAATATTTTCTGTGTTTGTGAATTGTATGCGCAGTAGCCTCACGTGCATCAACAAAGTAGTGCCAAGCGTGTGCCTGTGTCATAAGTAAAGGGCCGGCTGGCTTGACCGTTAAAGGGTGCTGTAACCCCCAAACTCCAAACCAAATAACAAAATATTTTCTGTGTTTGTGAATTGTGTGCGCAGTAGCCGCACGTGCATCAACAAAGTAGTGCCAAGCGTGCACTTGTGTCATAAGTAGAGGGCCGGCTGGCTTGACCATTAAAGGGTGCTGTAACCCCCAAAGTACACTCCAGTCCAAACCAAATAAAAAAATATTTTCTGTGTTTGTGAATTGTGTGCGCAGTAGTCGCACGTGCATCAACAAAGTAGTGCCAAGCGTGCGCCTGTGTCATAAGTAAAGGGCCGGCTGGCTTGACCGTTAATGGGTGCTGTAACCCCCAAAGTACACTCCAAACCAAATAACAAAATATTTTCTGTGTTTGTGAATTGTGTGCGCAGTAGCCGCACGTGAATCAACAAAGTAGTGCCAAGCGTGCGCCTGTGTCATAAGTAAAGGGCCGGCTGGCTTGACCATTAAAGGGTGCTGTAACCCCCAAAGTACACTCCAGTCCAAACCAAATAAAAAAATATTTTCTGTGTTTGTGAATTGTGTGCGCAGTAGCCACACATGCATCAACAAAGTAGTGCCAAGCGTGCGCCTGTGTCATAAGTCAAGGGCCGGTTTGGACATCTGGTCCGGACTGAAGGACGTGCCAACAATTTCTGACAAGTCTACTGTCACTGCATATGATACTGTCCTCAAAGCAGCAGCGACAAGCGTGCGTCTGTCTGTTAAAGGGTGGTGTAACCCTCAAAGTGCGCTCCACAAACAATAAAAAAATTCTTTTTTTTTTTGTCTTTGTGAAATGTGTGGGCTGTAGCCGCACCTGCATCCTTAAGGCAGCAGTGACAAGCGTGCGTCTGTCTGTTAAAGGATTACATCGGTGACAGCATCCAAGTAGGCATGTCAGACAGTCCGTACCTGTACTGGCAGGAAAAAGAAGCAATTTGGAGGTCCCTGTACAAACTGGCTCTATTTTATCTGAGTTGCCCCCCCTCCAGTGTGTACTCCGAAAGAGTGTTTAGTGCAGCCGGGAACCTTGTCAGCGAAAGGCGTAGGAGGTTGCTTCCACAAAATGTGGAGAAGATGATGTTCATAAAATGAATTATCAACACATCCAGGAAGACCAGCCTCCAGAACGTACAGAGGGACCTGTGGTTGTGGATTCCAGCAGGGACGAATTAATACTCTGTGAGGATGAGGATGTACACAACACTGAAGAGGGTGAGGAATCGGTGGATGAGGAGGATGAGGATGACATCTTGCCTCCGTAGAGCCAGTTTGTGCAGGGACAGATTAATTGCCAGCTTGTTTTGTGGGGGCCCAAACGAACCAATCATTTCAGCCACAGTCGTGTGGCAGACCCTGGCGCTGAAATGATTGGTTTGTTAAAGTGTGCATGTCCTGTTTATACAACATAAGGGTGGGTGGGAGGGCCCAAGGACAATTCCATCTTGCACCACTTTTTTTTCTATGAATTATGTACTGTTTGGGGCCTAGTTTTTCAAACTGCCATCCTGTATGCCACTGCAGTGTCACTCCTAGATGGACCACGTGTTTGTGCCGCCCACTTGTATCTCTTAGCATAGTCATCCAGCTACCTCGGTGCAACCTTTTGGATATAAAAACACTATTGTGAGGTGTGAGGTGTTCAGAATAGACTGGAAATAAGTGGAAATTATGGTTATTGAGGTTAATAATAGCATAGGAGCAGAAAAACACACAAATTTTGTGATTTTAGCTGTTTTTATGCTTTTTTTAAAAAAAAATACAGATCCAAAACACAAAACCCAGAACCCAAAACACGGAAGGGTGGTTTTGGCAAAACCAATCCAGATCCAAAACACGAAGAAAGATCCAGATCCAAAACCAAAACACAAAACACGAAAAGTGGCCGGTGCACACCCCTAGTTTTGTACATTGTTATTACATTAAAACCTTATTAGCTTAAAAAAATTGGTGTTCAAAAAATTAGACAAACATTTCTCCCTGTGACATCCTGAATATACAGTAATTACTAGGGGTGTGCACCGGACACTTTTCGTGTTTTGTGTTTTGGTTTTGGATCTGGATCTTTCTTCGTGTTTTGGATCTGGATTGGTTTTGCCAAAACCACCCTTCCGTGTTTTGGGTTCTGGGTTTTGTGTTTTGGATCTGGATTTTTTCTTAAAAAATAAAAAAAACCGCTAAAATCACATAAATGGGCCTTTTTTTGTTCCTACGCTATTAATAACCCCAATAACATTAATTTCCACTCATTTCCACTCTATTCTGAACACCTCACACCTCACAATATTGTTTTTAGGCCAAAAGGTTGTACCGAGGAAGCTGGATGACTATGCTAAGCGACACAAGGGGGCGGCACAAACACGTGGCCCATCTAGGAGTGGCACTGCAGTGGCAGACAGGAAGCCAATCAGCGTTATGGTGCCCATTTGCATGTAGCACGAACCCGGGAGATCCGTGCTACATGCATCTGTGTGATTGGCACAGAGCAATGACAGGTCCGTGAGACCCGTCTGTGCTGCTGTGGTAAAAAAAAAAAAAAAAACCTGTGTAAAAAAAGAAAAAAATGGCGTGCACCCCCCCAAAAAAGAGCAACCAGCCCCGGGCATTAGTAACCCAGTGCTGGGTGTGCTTAAATACAGGGGACAAACTACGTAGGGGTCCCCTGTACTTAAGCACAACCAGCACCGGGCTAGTCAGAACCAGCGCTGGTTGCCAAAATACGGGGGACAAACGACGTAGGGGTCCCCTGTATTCTGCGCAACCAGCTCTGGGCTCTGATCCGGTCCTGGTTCTGGAAATATAGGGGACAAAAAATGAGTAGGGTTCCCCTGTATGTTCCAGAACCAGCACTGGACTTTTTCTAGCGGGGGGCTGATGCCACAGCCAGGGGAGCCCTTTCACCGGGCCCCCCAGCCGCAGCATCAACCCTGACCGCTAGTCAGCCCAGGCCGGGGATCCCTGGAGAGCTGGGGACCCCCCCAATAAAGGGGTCACCCTCTCCAGGGCACCCCAGGCCCAGGCTGATAGCCCGGGGCTATCCCCGCCACCCCTGGTGGTGGTGGGTGGCGGGTTGATTGTGTGGTGTGGTGTAAATAAAGAATATCAAACATTGTCTTTACAAGTAGAACTGCAAGTCCCAGCTAGCCTGCCCCGCATGCTGGTACTTGGAGAACCACAAGTACCAGCATGCAGGGCATTAAGGGCCCACTAGTACCTGTAGTTCACCTGTAAAAAAAATGTTTAAAAAAACACAGGACACACACATCGTGACAGTATAAGTTTATTAAACATACATACACACACACACATGTACACATACTCACCTATGTAACCTGTAGCATCGGTCCACTTGTCCGGTAAAGTATCCCTAGGGGACCTGTGAAAAAAAACATACTCACCATCTCCTATGCGAGGTTCTGTCCTCTTCGTTCCAAAGTAGGCATCCCCGGACTTGGCAAAAAAAAAAACGAAAACGCGATCCACGAACTTAGTACCGTTCTATAGAACGGTACTTCCCGAATGAGAGCTTAGCGGCGGGGTATCACCATGGAAACCCCGCTGCTAAGCGTTCATTGGCTGAGAGAGGTCATCTCCCGTCTCTCAGCCAATGAACGGCTCCCTCCATTGTAGTCAATGGTGGGAACCGCAGGGTAAACTTTAATAACCTTGCGGCTCCCAGCATTGACTACAATGGAGGGAGCCGTTCATTGGCTGAGAGAGACGGGAGATGGCCTCTCTCAGCCAATGAACGCTTAGCAGCGGGGTTTCCATGGTGATACCCCGCCGCTAAGCTCTCATTCGGGAAGTACCGTTCTATAGAACGGTACTAAGTTCGTGGATCGCGTTTTCGGTTTTTTTTTTTTGCCAAGTCCGGGGATGCCTACTTTGGAACGAAGAGGACAGAACCTCGCATAGGAGATGGTGAGTATGTTTTTTTTCACAGGTCCCCTATGGATACTTTACCGGACAAGTGGACCGATGCTACAGGGTTACATAGGTGAGTATGTGTACATGTGTGTGTGTGTGTGTGTATGTATGTTTAATAAACTTATACTGTCACGGTGTGTGTGTCCTGTGTTTTTTTAAAACATTTTTTTACAGGTGAACTATAGGTACTAGTGGGCCCTTAATGCCCTGCATGCTGGTACTTGTGGTTCTCCAAGTACCAGCATGCGGGGCAGGCTTGCTGGGACTTGCAGTTCTACTTGTAAAGACAATGTTTGATATTCTTTATTTACACCACACCACACAATCAACCCGCCACCCACCGCCACCAGGGGTGGCGGGGATAGCCCCGGGCTATCAGCATGGGCCTGGGGAGCCCTGGAGAGGGTGACCCCTTTATTGGGGGGGTCCCCAGCTCTCCAGGGATCCCCGGCCTGGGCTGACTAGCGGTCAGGGCTGATGCTGCGGCTGGGGGGCCCGGTGAAAGGGCTCCCCTGGCTGTGGCATCAGCCCCCCGCTAGAAAAAGTCCAGTGCTGGTTCTGGAACATACAGGGGAACCCTACTCATTTTTTTCCCCTGTATTTCCAGAACCAGGACCGGATCAGAGCCCAGAGCTGGTTGCGCAGAATACGGGGGACCCCTACGTCGTTTGTCCCCCGTATTTTGGCAACCAGCTCTGGTTCTGACTAGCCCAGTGCCGGTTGTGTTTAAGTACAGGGGACCCCTATGTCGTTTGTCCCCTGTATTTAAGCACACCCAGCACTGGGTCACTAATGCCCGGGGCTGGTTGCTCTTTTTTTTGGGGGGGGCACGCCATTTTTTTCTCTTTTTACACAGGTTTTTTTTTTTTTTTTTTACCACAGCAGCACAGACGGGTCTCACGGACCCGTTAGTGCTCTGTGTCAATGACACAGATGCAAGTAGCACGGGTCTCCTGGTCCGTGCGTGCATCTGTGTCATTGAAATACACAGCAGCACAGACGGGTCTCACTGACCCATCTGTGCTCTGTGTCACTGTCAATCACACAGATGCATGTAGCACGGATCTCACGAGTCCGTGCTACATGCAAATGAGCACCATAATGCTGATTGGCTGAGAGCCGTGACAGACGGCTCTGTCAGCCAATCAGCACTTTGCCCATTAAAGGCAAAGGCATTTTTTTTAAAATGGCCGCTCGAGGCAAAACCTCGAGATCCGACAGCAGATCTCGAGGTTTTGCCTCGGGAGAGGGATCCGGGGCAGACAGGGAGATCCGAGCTTGGGCTCGGATCGCCCTGGATCCCCGAAGTTCGGGTGGGTTCGGTTCTCAGGGAACCGAACCCGCTCATCCCTAGTAATTACATGTAATAGTAGTAGAACTTACAGTGCATTTTGTTGCTCTCCAGAAAGTCCTCATCTTCTTTATCTAAAGAAGTATTACAGTAAGTATTGATATTGTCATCCAGATACCAACTAAGGTTTTCATCTACCACAGAGAACATCAGGATGAACTCCTCATACAGTTTCGCCTTTGCTCCGACACCTGTAATAAAATTAAATAAATTCTTCAAAAACTAATCCTTACAAATAACATTATGAATAACTATGGGTCAGAACAACATTTATAGCTATAGGGTCTGATTTACAGTTGTATGCTATCGCACAATAGCTGTGATTTGAATGCAGATACTGTGCAATACTAGGCTAATGCTGCAGGAGGCGTCTTGTGTAAATAGATTCTTCCTGCCAGCTTCTGTGATCTGCAGCTGTGTCTGAGGATCCCTCTGTGTGACCATCGGTCATCTGAGTAATGTTCGGGTTACCCAGGATGGTTTCTCGCAGCCACTTGCTTCAGCACGCCCAGAAAGTGAAGCCGACATGCCCCCTTTTTCTGGGACACTGCCTAATACCACCCCCAAACATCTGGGCACTGCAAGTGAGCTTGTAGAAGGAGAGCTGCACATATGAAGTATAGATCCTACGCATGCGCAGATCTTATAACATCAGAGTTGTACGCCAACCATCGGGCCTGATTCAGAGTTGTACGCTGATCCTGCCATGAGTGCGAAATTTACCCAGCTTCTCTTGAAAATATGCAAATGTCGCAGCTGGCGAAAGATGTATTAAGACATCCTATTCAATACCAAATTAGAAATCAATTGTATCTGGATTGGGAGTTGATAAGTGTGCCTTTACAATTAATATTGGAACTGTGTAAATTTGAGATAACATTTGTCTCTTTTGGGGCTCTTTTTATTATCACTTAATTCTACAAACGCAGGTGAAATTAAATTTTTTACCTAATTTTGTAGAAATTAAGTCTTGGGGCCATTCATCAAAAAAGGTAAAGCAGGAGATATCACAGATATCTCCTGCTTACCTTTCACTTCCGATGTGGCCCGCTATCCCCATACATTAGTATGGGAACAGAAATTTATCAAGCTCCAAAAATACAATATTTTTGGAGCTTGACTACAGGAACATTCACCATCTTAGGATGGCGAGTGCCCCAGGTTGCAAAGAGGAATCCTTTCAGATCCTTCCGCCACTGTCTGGCTCCTTCCGCTGGACGCCGGGGCTTCTGTGCGTCTGTATGAACTCTAGCTCAGGCAGGTGCACTAGTTTCACTGCTCTGAAAGTAGCAGTGAAAAGATTTGGGGAGACAACTGATCCGAAAATGATGAATTGCTCCGGCGTTCACGGCAAATGCAAATGTATATTATCGGGGTCCGATACTTAACATAATGAATAGAGCCCTCGGTCTTAAACAGTGTGAAAATGATTAGCTGTTATAAGCATATTTTATGGGCTAGAAAATTGTTGTATAGGGGACCGGAGAGTTCTATGTATGGGGAGATACTTCTAACATCTGCTTGGAGATGATCTACTACGATATAGATCAAGTTTATTATTATTTTTTTCAAATGGGTAGAAACATATACAAAATGAATTTCTCACACTATGTAAATTAATATTAAAAAAGAACATTCATAAAATACTGCATATGGCATACTGTTATTAAGTAAACCAATAACTGAAAGGATTACTCACCTTCCTTACAGATAATCAAGGGTCCAACAAGTCCAGAAAACACATCCCGAGGACCATCAATATGTGAGTGATAAACCCTGGTCACACAGTCTTCAACCCAGTCAGTTGGCCCTTGATCTTCAACAACATCCCATGTGTAAGTGTATGATTCACCAGGCTTGACAGCATCACCTTTATTCTGAGCCTTTGAGGTGTTATCTGGATATAATGCTCCTGCAAGAAAATGAAGGAGCTCATTAAAATACATTTTACTATCAGTTTTTATATCTTACTGTATTCCCAAAGCTGAATCAGGCCCTATGTTTACCTTCGCTCTAGGGAATATTCCTATAATTAACATCATATATTGACTATCTCATGACAGAACTGTGTACTGGGGGTATTTCTAATTCCAATATATTATTGTAATAAATAATAGTAATCTACCGTGTTTCCCCGATAATAAGACACTGTCTTATTTTTTTTTTTGTTAAAAAAAACACCATAGGGCTTATTTTCGGGGTAGGTCTTATATTAATTAATATTGACAGCAGTGCCCCTTATGCAGGCCCCCTTGTAGAAGTGCCCCTTATGCAGGCCACCCCCTTGCAGGCCCTCTTGTAGAAGTGCCCCTTATGCATGCCCCCCCTTTGAAGGCCCCCTTGTAGAAGTGACGCTTATGCATGCCCCCCCTTGCAGGCCCCCTTGTAGAAGTGACGCTTATGCAGGCCACCCTGTAGCAGTGTCCCTTATTGCAGTGCACTTACCTGACTCGCCGCCCTCACGGATGTCGCTCTCACCTGCGCGCTGACTGGATCTAACATGATCCAGCAGGCGCGGCCGCACAGGATCCTCAGCGCGCGGGTGACGTTATGACGTCACCCGCGCACTGCATGACTGGGAACGCTGGTCTCTGCAGCGTTCCCAGGTCAAAATGAGTTCAGGTAGGTCTTATTTTCGGGGTAGGGCTTAATTTGGACCGGGTTACAAAATTAAGGGTAGGTCTTATTTTCGGGGTAGGTCTTATTATCGGGGAAACACGGTAGGAGGAAGGAGTACACACATGAAACTTTGAAATCGCTTCACTTGTTCATTTTTCTCCATCTTTGCATACTTCTCTTTATATCACATTATGCGGCAGACTCATTTATGCGCAGAAGCTGCAGGAACGAGCCCCGGCTCCTCCAATGCGTTTCCTGCAGAAGGCAGATTCTGCTTGCAGCCTATGTCCGGGCTTCCAATTCCTGTGCACAAGCAGGAGCCTGTATGGCAGCTTGTACATGTGCTGACTACAACTGACTGACTTGGAAAGAGATACAAACAAGGAGAAACAAGAATGAGTTTTTAACTTTTTATGAGTGTATTTTTAGGGATTCAGTGATGTGTGTTATCTCTGATATCTGACATTAATACTTAACTTTAATTAATATTTTATATGTCACCCCTGCTCCTCTTCCTTCCTCCTTCCCTTACCCCCTGGGCCCTGCACCTCTCATACCCTCTATCTATCTTTAACCTGCACTTTTCACTCCCTCTTTCCATCTCTCTCCCCACATTTCCTCTTTCCCTCTCTCACCCCTACACCTGTCACTCCCTCCTTCCTTCTATTACCCCTACATCTCTCCTAATCTCTCTCACCCTTTCCACCTCTCACTACATCCTTCCATCTCTCACCCCTGCACCTCTCACTCCCTCCTTCCTTCTATCATCCCCACACCTCTCCTTCCATCTCTCACCCCTGCACCTCTCACTCCCTCCTTCCTTCTATCATCCCCACACCTCTCCTTCCCTCTCTCACCCTTTGCACCACTCACTACCTCCTTCCATCTCTCACCCATTGCACCTCTCACTCCCTTCTTCCCTCTCTCACCCCCACACCTCTCCTAACCTCTCTCACCCTTGGCACCTATCGCTATCTCCTTCCACCTCTCACCCCTGCGCCTCTCACTCCCACCTTCCTTCTATCATCCCCACACCTCTCCTTCCATCTCTCACCCATTGCACCTCTCACTCCCTCCTTCCCTCTCTCACCCCCACACCTTTCCTTCCCTCTCTCATCCTTTGCACTTCTCACTCCCTCCTTCTCTCTCTCACCCCTGCACCTCTCACTCCCTCCTTCTCTCTCTCACTCCCTGCACCTCTCACTCCATCCTTCTCTCTCTCACCCCTGCACCTCTCCTTCCCTCTCTCAACCTTTGCACCTCTCACTATCTCCTTCCACCTCTCACCCTTGCACCTCTTACTCACTTCTTCCTATTTTCACTTCTTCACCTCTCTCTCCCTCCCCTCTCTGTCTAACCTCCTGCATCTCTCACTCATGGCTATGTTTTCATTACCCCTGTACCTCTTACTCCCTTCTTCCCTCTCTCACTCCCTGCACCTCTCACTCCCTCCTTCTCTCTCTCACCCCTGCACCTCTCCTTCCCTCTCTCAACCTTTGCACCTCTCAATATCTCCTTCCACCTCTCACCCTTGCACCTCTTACTCACTTCTTCCAATTTTCACTTCTTCACCTCTCTCTCCCTCCCCTCTCTGTCTAACCTCCTGCATCTCTCACTCACGGCTATGTTTTCATTTCCCCTGTACCGCTTACTCCCTTCTTCCCTCTCTCACTCCCTGCACCTCTCACTCCCTGCTTCCATCTCTCATCCCTGGCAGAGGCAGAGGAAATCATTGTGGAGGCTGAGGAACACATGGGGATGGCAGAAGCACACATGGGTGTGACAGAAGCACCAGCACCCATGACGGAGGGTAAAGCACCCATAGTGGTGGCAGGTAGAGAGGTACAAAATAATGGAGAGACAGACAGGTAGGTGATGATTGAGACAGTCACACTTGGGGAGGGGTTAGAGAGACATAGGTACAAACAATTGGTAGCAAATATGAAACAGAATGAGTCAGGTTTGGAGTGGGCTGGGAAAGAAAGGGTCATATTGGGACCATGTGTTGCCAAAATGGGTTTGGAGTCTCTGGTCACTCACTCACTAGCTGATCTAATACCTACAGTATGCTGCCGCATTGGGAAGCCCCTGCCAGTCACACTGACTTTCATGAAGAAGATTGTATTGTAAACAGCTGGTCAGCCAGGCAGCAGTTGGAGGAAGAGTTATTCAAATTACATGACTAGCCAATAAACGGGAAGTAGAGGGGGGTGGGGTGGATCAGAGTTTATTATTGCTGTTCCTGTCCTGTCTAAATTAAAATTGTCAATGCTGATTGCTGCTTCACTGTGTGCAGATTACGCTATAGTAGCCGTGTACAGATGTTGATGGATGGCCCCATGCACTCATGCACTGAAAATGGGACCAGCCCAGTGGACATCTGACACCATGCCTATCCCGCCCCTGCAGCGCATTGAGGGGCTGATTAGATAGTTGTACGCTAATGCATACGCATTTGCCATTTTTGCTGCATAGCAATTGTTAAAATAAACAAAAAAAATGTGTCGACCAGTTGTCTCAACCATTTTCATGTTGACCATTTGGCCCTGCCCACCATTTGTACATGTTGACCTTCTTCCATGTTGACTTTTAGTGTTTCAACCTTTTGTCCCTATTGACCTATTGCCTGTCTAATATCTGGTGTCTATCTAGACATTGTCGTCCTTTTACCTGTCAATCTTTTATAGTACACCCGGTGACACCGATCAACACAGTCTAGTAACCCCAGGAAAAAGCTGGGAGGGTTCTTGGGGAGAGCTGTGAGCATTGCACTATCAGGAGAGGGTCAGACTTCTCACCGGGACTCGGGGCCAGTAGCGGGTGAGCCGTCCCCTGTTTCAGTGGGGATACAGTGGTCACCAAAGCGAGATGCCCGACCACTGATTGGGGTTGGCTGGTTGCCCTAGACCCAGCTGACAGGACTGTGGCAGCTGCAGGGGTGCAGCAACTTGCCTCTGTACAACTAAGGGAACAGTGTCGTATTTACCAGGTGTACAGCCTGATCTTGATGTGCATACTGTATGAGAGGGATTGAGCACTGTGCCGGCTTGCAGATCATAATTCAGTGGGGGAATATAGTGGCAGTATTCCATACCACTGTATTCTGCCCCACTTCGAGTACTGGTTGTACGGTATTGCACAGCCACTTCCCATAGGCTGTACAATACTGTCCATCTCTAAATCAGTCCCATATTCAGTAGCTTTTCAGGAAGTGCATGGGATTGTGGAAGAAGATGTTTTTGCCTTTAAACTGATTGCTGTTTTAATAATATTGGAAGACTCCCAGGAGTTCCTGCAGCAGCTCGCAACCTATTACATAAGTCCCATTGTGTGTGTGTATGTGAGAGAGGCACAGTGTGTGTGCATGAGAGAGGCACAGTGTGTGTGTGAGAGCGACTGAAAGGCAGTGAGCGTACATATTATCATTAGAGTATAGTGGGCACAGGTTATTATTATTAAATTGATTGGGGCACCAATTATATGTATTACATGTCAACTAAAGGTGGCACATATATTATTATTATTATTATTATTATTATTATACTATAGGGATAAAATATTTTAGATTAAATTGGGCACAGTGCTGTGTCTGGGAATCTGAGAATATATAATATTATGGCGTGTCCCTTGTGGCATGGCCACGCCCCTCCTATTGATAACCACACCTACCCAATGGTTGGTCACATCCCTTCAGTGGGCCCCTGCTGCTGCATTTCCCTGGTTGGCCCCTAACTGCCCAGTCTGATAGTTAGGCAGCAGGAAAGTGTTAATATCATCATTATCTTCCTCTGTAGTATGGGGAACATTGTGTTGTACTTGTAATACATGAGTTGTAATGCGCTGTCAAATTTTGATAAATACTGCTTTGCTTACTGTGCTCTAAATCAGTTTTAAACATGAGCACATTACATTTAGCAACACTAATGAGTATATCCCCATTTGACTTCTCTAATCACAACACTATAATTTAAAAAGCATATTGTCATAAAGGTTCAATGTTACTTAAATATTTTTGGTACTCTATACATTACTTTTTACTCTTTATCCCAAGCAAAACAATTTACCTTCATTTTCCTTTGTGTATTGCACTCCATGTGGATGTAGGGTATATGGCCGGGAAGCAAAGTTTTTAAGATGAATGGTCATTGTGTCACCAACTTCTGCTGTCATGAGAGGGCCCAGGAATCCCAGCCAGTTTGGTTTCTTAATTTCTTCTGTGTACGAGTCATTTGTGTATTGTAGGTAAACAGCCTTCTTATAGACTCTGCCTATTCTATTAGGACCAGGCTGTAAAAAGATGCTGGCATGCCTCAAAAGAAATACAAGCACAATATACAGGATTAGTATAATTATTATTGGATTATAATTGTTCTTAGCATTATTTTTCAGCATATTCCATTGTAATATTCTAGATCAATGATGACCCAGTATTGCAAAGATACAGTGATAATAGACTAAATAATTTAAATTTGTGAGATCCAGAGTCCAGAGCACAGGCCCAAGTAAGGGCCCATCCTTAAATGGAATGACCATCGATGGATTTAGCATCAATGGCGGAGATTCAATGCTGCTTTGACATTTTTTCTCCCTAGTACTGGGACATGGACAACTGGGAGAATCCCTATTAGCATTGCTCTGGTTCTTCTCCACCCTATGGCTTTTTCTCTCTATCCTTCTTTTCAACCTTTCCATATTATTAATTGAAGATGAGTTTTGTTTCCCCCTTTCTCTAGTTCTCTCCCTCTTCTCCCTGGTTCATTTTCTGTCAGTTCTCTCTACTCTGCACCTTCTCTTGTTCTCTCTCTCTCCTTTCATTAGTTATTTTCTCTTCCTACCCCCTATGTTGGGTTCTCTCTCCTCCTTCTCCCTATCTCTCTTGTGTCCTCTTCCCCTTCTCCCTCTCTTTTCTTCTTCTCCATTCCGCTTCCCTCATCTCCTCCTGTCTGATTTTCTCCTCTCATCCTTCTCATTAGTTCTTTCCTATTCCCACCCCTCTGTCGGGTTCTCTTTCCCTATTCTCCCTATCTCTTCCCCCCGCTGCCTCTCTTTTCTTCTCCACCATTCTGGTTGCCTCATCTCCTCCTGTCTGATATTCTCCTCTCAGCCCTCTCTTTGGTCCTTTCCTATTCCTACCCCTCTGTCGGGTTCCCTTTCCCCTTTCTCCCTATCTCTTCCTCCGCTGCCTCTCTTTTCTTCTCCACCATTCTGGTTCCCTCATCTCCTCCTGTCTGATATTCTCCTCTCACCCCTCTCTTTGTTCCTTTCCTATTCCTACCCCTCTGTCGGGTTCCCTTTCCCCTTTCTCCCTATCTCTTCCCCTGCTGCCTCTCTTTTCTTCTCCACCATTCTGGTTCCCTCATCTCCTCCTGTCTGATATTCTCCTCTCACCCCTCTCTTTGTTCCTTTCCTATTCTTACCCTTCTGTCGGGTTCCCTTTCCCCCTTCCCCTTATCTCTTCCCCTGCTGCCTCTCTTTTTTTCTCCACCATTCTGGTTCCCTCATCTCCTCCTGTCTGATATTCTCCTCTCACCCCTCTATTTGTTCCTTTCCTATTCTTACCCCTCTGTCGGGTTCCCTTTCCCCCTTCTCCTTATCTCTTCCCCCGCTGCCTCTCTTTTCTTCTCCACCATTCTGGTTCCCTCATCTCCTCCTGTCTGATATTCTCCTCTCAGCCCTCTCTTTGGTCCTTTCCTATTCTCACCCCTCTATCGGGTTCTCTTTCCCCTTTCTCCCTATCTCTTCCCCCTTCTCCACCATTCTGGTTCTCTCATCTCCCCCTCTCTGATTTTGTCCTCTCACCCCGTCTTTGGTCCTTTCCTCTCTTCACTCCCTCTTTCAGGTCCTTTCGCCTCTTTCTAGCCCTCTCTCTATTGTTGTCTCTCATCTACCACCCTCTTTTTTTTCTCTCCCTCACCTTCTGGTTCTCTCTCCTTTACCCCTCCCCCCCGACAAAGGGCGCGAGCCAAATGAGTGCGTGCCAAAAAATGAGAGTGGCAACTGAAAAATGGGGAGTGTCAACATGACACACACCCCTTTCTTTGCACTATGGAAACTTTTATTTCCATTTCATATGCACCTTAATGCAGTGCCCCTTATACAGTCCCCCCAGTAGTGGTACCCCTTATGCAGGCCCCGATTAGTGCCCATTATACAGTACCCCAGTAGTGGTCCCCCTTATGCAAGCCCACAGTAGTGCCCCTTACACAGTGCCCCCAGTAGTCGTGCCCCTTATACAGTGCCCCCAGTAGTGGTCCCCCTTATGCAGTGCCCCCAATAGTGATCCCTCTTATGCAGGCCCACATTAGTGCCCTTTATACAGTGCCCCCCCAGTAGTGATCCCCCTTATGCAGGCCTCCATTAGTGCCCAGTGCCCCCAGTAGTGATCCCCCTTATATTTACAACCACTGATTAAGCTGCTCTTCTAGATGATGTGACTCATTTTATTTCTAGACTGAAGAACAGAAGTACCCGTACAGATGAATATATCATAAGTACTTCCTTATAGAGATCATGAAGATAGTACAAGTTTAAATAACTAAATATAGGGTAATTTATGAAGGAGGTGCACCATGGAATAAAGTTAAGAGTATCAAAAGAACAAAGAAAGAAAGTTATTCGCGGACCAATTATTCATATGATTTGACAAACTGAATTGAGGAAATTATACATATGTTAAAACAAAACCTTTATTAATTATTGAAATAAAATTGTTGTCTGTGAAATATAAAATAAAATAGTGTGCAGTCATATATAGATCAATAAATATGTGATCCAAAAGAAAATTAACAAATAAACATTGTTTAACCACTATGAGTCTCCTGTGTATTTTATTCCTTAATGAATATGAATATTAATAAATATATCAGTCGGGTGTTTGTAGAGCTGAGGACATATCACATTTGTTAAAGTAGATAGATGTACATTCAAATAATATCCAAGGGTCTTATTCTTTGACCTATTAACAGTAGATCGAAATGTATATTCAGGTTTAGGGATGTCTTTATATAGGACACTCAATCAGTCAGGATGACCCATGCTACTTCCTAAAAATTGCACAGTCTTCAATATCAATTAAATGGTACCCATTATATGATATCATTGATAAGGATTGATATCGATTCTTGATGTACTTAAGAAAACATTGTAGTCACTTAGGAACTGTTGCAAATCCCAAAATATATGGGACTCATAGATTATTCCCAAATTCCATGTATTGTGCATGTAGCATAAGATCATTGGGATTGTTGAGAGCATATGAATAAGGAGACATAAACAAAGAATTTCTCCCTACATTAGCATCTGTGTAATAAAGTTAATATATTTATCCTTTGGTTCAATCATGGGACATTCCCTTATTAATAGGTACAGTTCATTCTCCTCATCCGCAGATGTGGCTGGTTATTCATTTGTAAAGAGAAACCACTCTGTAAACATCACCTTTGTACAATATGAAAACTTACAGTCCATCAGCAGTCCATAGACATACATAAACAATTAGCATTTCCCAATTCAACTGAACAAATATAACACATATAATTGTTACTTACTCATCATCATCAATGGATTTTCCAGAAATTATATTCATTCCGCTGGGGGCATAATCCCAATTTACCTCTCTAATTCCAATGTAATATGTTCTCTCTTTTCCTATTACATATCCAAAATCTAAGAGACAGAGCAGGCACAGAGTGAAGAGCTTCATTGTCCTTGTGTAATGCCTAGAATTAGAAGTGAAGGTCTGTATACATTAACCGCTAAGAATGTCCATATACACTGGTTTCATCCCACAATGTCCATCACAGGAGTTTCCTAATCTCTTTTTGTAGACCTGAGTAAACAGATATTCCGGTAGAATCATGTTGCAACTCCTATTAGGCAATGTTCTATTACAAATATTATACTTGTCTATATACAGTTGATTTGTGCTGGAGATAGCAGGTTTTAACTACTTTTTTTCCCCTTTTTGGCAAAAGTTATTTTACATTATTACCAGCAAGTGGTCATATTTATATACGATGTGTCAGTGGCACCTGGGATATTTGTTTTAGTTTGTCTCCTCAAGTAAATTATGTTTTCTTTTTCAACAAGAAGCAGGGTTTTATTTGGCACCATATCAATGTTTTATTTACCTTTAAAGGAAAAAAGAGCACAAAGATGATAAATATGCACTTAACCATAATTGTGTACGAGATTACAGCATCCAGGGTTTGGGTAAAAGCCCCATTGTCTTACTGTAGTTACAGCCTTGCTGTTCTAGAGGAATCATTTCTATATTTTATATTTATATACCTGGGGTGCCAATTATTGAATATTGAATCGTCAATAATAAATATTTGTAAACTATATTTATATATATTTATAAATATAGATAAAGTTCAATTAACATAAGTTTTATCATATATATATATTTGCAAATACATGCATACGTATGAATTATGATTCCGAAAAGTGAGTTCAAACATGAAGTTCAAGCTCTGATTAACTGATATTTTATTTAAAGGAAAAACAAATATTACAGAATGTTATACACAGTAGTAACATATATACTAATTATATTTATGCTTCCTAAGAAATAAAACTTAATAAACAATTTAACACATTTAGACAATTAATAACTTGGATTGCATACTTGCAATTATTATTAGTTACCCTCCTAAAGCATCCTCCTGCGCAATGCTTATGTTACTTGTCCTCCTCCTCTGGACTCTGGGGGTCATTCGGACCCGCTCGCGAGCGGCAGGATGCTCGCAAGCAGGTTGATGTTCCCCACTGCGCATGCGCACGACGGAGGGAGCTCCGACGTGCGCATGTGCGAGACTCGGCGAGCGATGGGCTTACCATCGCTCCGGGTCTCGCACCAAAAGGGGCGTGCTGTCGATGTTGATTGACAGCACGCCCCCTTTGGTGGGCATGCCGTGGGCGTGCCTGCCAGACGGAGGCGTTCCCATGGGAACGCCTACCGTCTCAAGCCGGCCCCACTGACATCACTAGTGATGTCAGTGGGAGTGATTTTGGCTCTGATAGAGCCAAAATCACTCCAGGGCTTGCGGCAGCGAGACCCTACCGCAGGGTCTCTGTCGCAAGCCCGATGGTCGCGATGGTCAAGACCATCGCGACCATCATCATGGACGCTCGCTATAGCTGTGGGTGGTCCATGAGGACGCTCCAAAAAAAGGTAGGAGGGCCCTGATTCAAAGCGAGCGCTCTGGTCAGAGCGTTCAGCTCTGAATCAGGCCCTCTGTACTGTCCTTTCTCCAGACTGACCTCTCTGTCTTCTGTCCTAACCTTACTGACTTAACTGAGCTGTACTTCCCTAATATTTATACCCCTAACTATCCATTAACTGGCATATTCTCATGGCATACAGTATTTCAAAGAGCCATAACCTGTGTGTAGACTCTAGGGATGTGTGCCGACCCCAGTGTTTGGTTTTGGATCTGGATCTCCCTTGGTTTTGGATCTGGATTGGTTTTGCCAAAACCTCACCTCCATGTTTTGTTTTCGGGTTTTGGTTTTGGATCTGGTTTTTCTTAAAAAATAAAAAACAGCTAAAAGCACATAAAATTGGCCTTTTTTTGTTCCTACACTATTAATAACCTCAATAACATTTATTTCCAGTCATTTCCAATCAATTCTGACGACCTCACAATATAATTTTTTTCATCTAGTTAAGACCAAAAGGTTGCATCCAGCTAGCTGGCTGACTAAGCTAAGTGACACAGTGGACGGCACTAACATGTGGCAGTTCAGCTTCCAATTTCCAACACGGATACAGTGTGTTACTGTGACAGCAGTGTCGGCAGAGCGGGATTACTGACGGTGTCCTCAGTACATGTGCAGGGTATCGACAGTGTCAGCAGAGCGGGGGTGCCAGCGGTGTCTTCAGTGCAGGTTTGCTGGCTGTGTCAGCAGTGCAGGGGTTGCTGACGGTGTCCTCAGTACATTGAATGGCAGTGCTGCGGTGCTGGCAGTGTCCTCAGTGAAGGGTACCGTCGATGTAGGCAGTGCCAGTGTTGTCTTTAGTGCAGGTTTGCTGACTGTGTCAGCAGTACAGGGGTGTACTCAAGGCAGGGTGCTGGCGGTGTCGGCAGAGTGGGGGTGCCAGCGGTGTCTTCAGTGCAGGTTTGCTGTCTGTGTCGGCAGTGCAGGGGTTGCTGGCAGTGTCCTCAGTGAAGGGTACCGGCGATGTCGGCAGTGCCAGTGGTGTCTTTAGTGCAGGTTTGCTGACTGTGTTGGCAGTGCAGGTGTGTTCTCAATGCAGGGTGCCGGCGTTGTCCTCAGTGCATGTGTGCTGACAGTGTTGGCAGTGCAGGGGTGCTGGTGGTGTCCTCAGTGTGGGAGTGCCGGCAGTGTGGGGGTCGCTGACGGTGTCCTCAGCACGTGGGGCAACAGTGCTGGGGTACTGGCAGTGTTGGCAGTGGTGGTGTCGGCAGTGGGGGATGGCAGGCGCCATCTTCTTTTGCTTCCTGACTGTGTGCATAATGGGCTCAACGCTGATTGGCTGAGAGCCATGACAGACAACGCCAATCAGCGCTAAGCCCGCTCAATACAAAACCTTGTGACCCGACAGCAGGATCGCGAGGTTTTGCCTCGGGTGAGGGATCCAGGGTAGGCAGGGAGATCCGAGCCTGCCTCGGATCGCCCCGGATCCCCGAAATTCGGCTGGGTTCGGATCTCTGAGATCCAAACCCGCTCATCTCTAGTATACTCTTTGATCTATACACATACATCATTCTTTTCAAAGGATCCTTATTCCATTCTATTGACACCACTTTGTTAAGTAACAAGTTTCAAGGTTTCGTAAACAATAAAGCTTGTTGTTCACCTTTTATGAAACAGGGTTTCATAAAAGGTGGTATGTATTCATCAGTAATCCTCCTTTGGTTGCGTTTGAGGTGAAAATAAGTATGTAATGCCTGGGGGTCTTTGACATCAATATATATATGCCCTCTTATCTGCTGTTATCATGGCCCTCTTCAGACCCATACTGAACAATAGACATGTCAGTTTATAATTACCAAAGGTACAATACTTTGATCCTGATTATAATTGTATGCATACCAGCGTCTGTTGGTCTAAGCAGTAAAAACCTGTCTCTTACACAATGAATCATAATCTTACAGTAAAACAAATATATCTACAGTATATGCATGCTATCTAAACATTTAACATATATACTTAAACCTATTTAATTTATTTCTTACTTTGAAATATATATATATCTACAATAACCATTGATGATATTTTGATTTAAACAGTTTCCCTTTAACCCTAATATTCCAAAATTATTAATATTTACCTAAATATCAACACTATGGATAAATATTTCTGGGGACAAATATATAAAACGTGCAAGTAGGCCATGACATTACAGTAGAAACAGATAACTGCTGTGCTTCTATATAGCCCATGTACTTTAACTGAAGTTTAGGTTCATTTGTGGCCTTAACAAAGCATCTGTTTTAACTTTTATTTATTTTTTTTATTTATTTTTTTAGCTTTTTTGCTGCAATTCTTTTTGTTTATCTTTTTTAAATATTTTTATTGAAGCAATGAGTGATACATTTCGATATTAAAAACACAACAAGGCATCATACATAGAAATAAACAATTGCATTAGGACCCCTTATGTCCAAGTCCTATATTACAAAGCAAGGAAAAATACAAAAGTAATCGAATAGCAAGTTTAGGGAAAATAATGAACAATTCCAGTCAAGAGGGCAGATGAAAAGAATGTTTCTGGAAATTGGCAATTTCAGGGCCATACATACAAATTTAATAAACAATAATTGAACATTAAACATGCTCGCCTTAAGCCCCCCAGGATCACACAGAAATAGGAGGATCGCCCTCCACCATGCGCAAAAGATACCAGGAGGTATTGTACAAAGAATATGAAAGTACAATAGAATAGCAGGAAGGAGCTGATTGGTTGCCATTAATAAATTCTCCATTGTCACACTTCTCCACATTTTACACTGCTTCATACATCTACCTCATAGAATGATGAGTTTCTGTTTATTGTGTGAATTAATTGCAACGCGGAAATGCAATATGTGCATTTCATAGTTGTCACTTAAGGCGCACATACACATGCCGATAATAATGAGCGTTTGCACGATGACGACATCATAATCATGCAATTGCTCATTAATCGCGCACAAATCGTGCAATATAATGTCGGAAATGACCAGCGATGCGCGCTCCCGATGGAGCTACAAAATTGTCCTTTTAACCGCACATTGAGCAAGTATCAAAATGTATGACTCATGCAAGTTCATATTAAATCTAGAGTTAGCCCTTTTTAAAATGACCATATATATTAATCAGCCCTCTATGTTTGCAATGGGATAACTAGAACTTTGAGGGTCACATAGCAAGATCTTAATAGGGCCCCCACAGAGGTAAAAAAACACATACATTTGCCCCCACACACGAGTCCATTCATGTTTTGCTCACAGAGCCCATTCAGGTTATGCCTCACAGTAGTACTGGCCCTTATTCATTATGCAACGCAATAATGCACCTTAAACTACACAGTAATGTGGACTTAATCGATAATTCCTATACACTTAGTGGAATTGCTGTGTTTCATCTCTTCCTTCAATTTCTAAAACTGATTTTCCAAAAGCCTAATTAGGGAAATCACCTGACTCAAGCTAGCAGTCTCTGGACTCACTTCACAGGTGCTACTTCGAAGGGTTTGAGCACCTTGCACAAGACGGGAAGCATTCTCCCTTGTGTTGGAATAAGGAACACTCCACCTACACTCCCAATGTCATGGCTCGTTGTATAGCTGTGGATGGCTTTTAGCTGATGCATATAAAGGGTGGAATTCCACCTGATTACCACTTCTTGCTTCAGTTGGTGGCAGGCCAAATTCAACTGTTCTTGCAGCTGTTGCAATCTCCTGCATACTGTGGCTGAACGGGGAAAATGTCTTGACATTTTTTGGGCCACAGACAGCATCTCCTACATGCCCCAGTCATTTTTTAAAATCCCTGTCCCACCAAGTTGATTATGTGAGCAAAATATGGGATGTGTTGGAATTCACCCAGCTGTAATGCTCTCACAATATTGGTGGTGTTGCACAAATTATGAGTCCGAGTGGGGTAAGCCACTTTGCTATGACATACCTTAGTTTTTCTAAGAAGTCAGCTGTCTGACTCTTAGTGAAGCCGGTGATACACAGAGTAGCCTGCTTCTGAAAGAGCTGGAGTTGTTTATTAGATACTGCTGCTAAAGACAAATCACCCACCCAGTCATGTAAACTTTAGTTTGCCCACTACCACTTGTCCACATATCTGTGATTAAGTGGACATTGGCCAATTATTAGGTTTTTTTAGCGTCCTGGTACAGCGGAAGAATGTCTTTTCGGGTAAAATGGAACTGCGATGCAATTGGTACGCGAGCAATTGGGCACACAGGACCTCAATTAACTGTGCGAAATCCACTGCATTCATGGCGGATATTGGACACTTAGCCGTGATTGCATCAGTAATCTGCTGTGCGACTGGGTGAGAGCTGTCATACTTGTTATCAAGTCAGTTGTTTTTTTAAAATAGTAGTCTTCTTGATCCCCTTCTGGGATAAGGATCCATCCCCAGCAGCAACAGCAGGCCTCGCTCTGAAATATTCTTCTGAGGAATACTGGATAGGGAAGGAGTCACCTAGTCTTAACAAATTGGATGCAAAACTACCTCTGATCATTGCTGAGGATATTGAGGATGAAGGTGTTGGCGGTAGAAATTGCAGGTGCTGGGATCTAGTTGAGAGACGAGAGCTATCTGATGCTGGACTGCTTGTTGTTCATTTTTAAGCACCAGTTTCTGATGTTGTCAGAAACTTTTCATGAGTTTGCTGCAAATAATGTAACGGAGGAGGTTCCTAGATGATTAACATCCCTACCTCTACATAGCATGGTTTTACAAATGCTATAGATGGCTTGACAATTGTTATCAGGATTTGGGTAAAAATAAGTCCACATATAGGAGGTGGATATGTTGGTCCTGTGCCCAGGCATGACAATGGCCTTCTTCTTATCATGGTCAAGAGCTGCGTTCACTGGTGCCTGACTCACACAAACAACATCCTCATCCTGAACATCCTCATTAGCATCGGCGTCAGCTACACAAATATCCCCCTCATCCTGGTTCTAACAAACTTAAGGCATTCATTTGTAAAACACATTCTCACTCAGCCTACTGAGCCTAGATTATTTTGCTTTTTTTGCAACCAACAGTGAAAATACACAATGTGAACAGCCCCTTTAGATGGATACAACACAGCCAATTTACAGCAAACTGCAGCACATCATACAGCAATGTGCACCTATACTTACTGACTATACACAACACAATCACTTGTGAGTCTGGAGTCTGGACACAGCACAGCCAATTTACAGCAAAGTACAGTTCAACATATAGAAGCATGCCCCTATACACACTGACTATACAGAGCACAGCCACTTGTAAATATGGATTCTGGACACAGCACAGCCAATACAGCAGAGTACAGCAGCATACTGCAGCACACTGCAGTATACAGTACACTGCAGTATACTGCAGTATACTGACTATACAGAGTACAGCCATGTTATGAGTCTGGAGTCTGGACACTTTACAGCCAATTTAGAGCAGAGTACAGTGCAGCATACATACACGTGCGCCTATATACACTGACTATATAGAGTACAGCAACTTGTGAGTTTGGAGTCTGGACACAGCACAGCCAATACAGCAAAGTACAGCACTACAATCAGTAGCATGTTCCTATACACACTGACTATACAGAGTACAGCCACTGTTATGAGTCTGGAGTCTGGACACAGCACAGCAAATTTACAGCAGAGTACAGTGCAGCATACAGAAGCATGCCCCTATACACACTGAGTAGACAAAGCACAGCCACTTGTGAATCTGGAGTCTGCACACAGCACAGCCAATAAAGTACAGTGCAGCATACAGCAGCGTGCCCCTACATTGACTATATATACAGAGCACAGCCACTGGCATCACAAGGAGGGTGTGGGGGGTGTGGGCCACACCAGGTATCACCAGCTGAGGGGTGACACCAAAGTGCTGGCTCCCCCTCAGTGACAGGAGCCGGGTGCTGCATTACGTGCAGCACTTGACTCCTAGCACAGTGAGGGAGCAGGCACTTAAATAGGTTGGTCCCCGGGGGCAGCCTGCACCTCCAGCACCCCCGGTGTAAAAAAAAATGGGGGTACGGTCCATGGGGCCATGTCCCCGCCCGTGAGGCCATGCCCCCTGAAGGGAGACTGTCCTCCCGACCCGCACCAGGTGCAATGTCAGGTAAGGATGCCACTGAGCACAGCCACTTGTGAGTCTGGAGGCTGGACACAATAATACAGCAGAGTACAGCACAGCATACTGTAGCAGTGTGCCTGACAGTGAAATGATGCTAAGACCCAGCGACGGCATCTTATATAGACTCTAAAACCCGTGAGAAGCCGCTGTCGCTCAGATTGATTCAGATATCGGATGTTCGAGTGGGTTCAGTAATCTGAATCGCTCATTTGTTATGTTTACTAAAGTGAGAGTTTTTAGAAGTGAAGATGTTGCCCTTCACAACCAATCAGATTCTACCTATTACCTTCTAGAAGGTACAGTACTAGTTAAATGTTAAGTAGAATCTTAAGTGTTAAGTGTTGCTATGGGCAACATTGCCACTTCTAAAATCTCTCACTTTAGTAAATATACAACTAAACAACAGCATTATAACAGCAGTGTTGCTAATTTCTGAAGACATCTTGAGGTATAATTACTAAAGTGGGAGTTTTTAGAAGTGGAGATGGTGCCCGTAGCAACAAATCAGATTCCAGCTATTATTTTCTAGAAGGTGCTAGTTAAATGGATTGGTTGCTATGAGCAAAATCTCCATTTCTAAAAACTTTCACTTCAGTAAATATACTTGTATCAGGAGCAGAGGATATAAAGTGTCTTATATACAAATTCAGTTAGAAAAGGGGAATTCTGAAGTCATATTGATACACATTGACTTTTGCTCTAGCTTCTGCATTGACGGAGAGAGCGGGACCTACCGGAAGCTGTGGAGCGGAGCCGCGGGTCTCCGTGAAGCGACTGCAGGGACCGGAGCTGCCTAGTAACTAGAGGCATTGCCGGAGGAGGTCGCGTCAGCCGGGGGCCGCCTCCAAGCCTGCCCTGCAGAGTGACGGACAGCCGGGGAGCTGTGCGGCTGATGCTGGGGCGTGAACAGAGAGAAGCGGCCTCAGTAGTGGAACCGCCTGGCTTCCTCCCCCATTCACAGTGACTGACAGCCGGGGCTGGAGAGGAGGAGGGAGAGCTATCCCTGTCGTGGAGTGAAGCAAACGGAACAGGTCTGTGAGATATTTACACATTGGCATTTCTACACTATCTGAACTGCTTAGTATACGCACCATAGTGCAGTGCCAGCTAAACTTTAGTTAGACCTTGCCCTGTTCTCTCAGGAGAGAGTTAGATTCAAAAGATATTTATTTCCTGTGACACTTAAGCAGGCTATACTCTAAACTTTGCAGTATCAGCTATTATTACCTGAACTATAGACTCCCACACAGCGGAAGGCAGTGCTCCCTGCAGTGACAGCCCTTTTACCTCAGAATAACCTAAGTACAGTGGAAGGCAGTGCTCCCTGCAGTAACAGCCCTTTTTACCTCAGAATAACCTAAGTACAGTGGAAGGCAGTGCTCCCTGCAGTGACAGCCCTTTTACCTCAGAATAACCTAAGTACAGCTGAAGGCAGTGCTCCCTGCAGTAATAGCCCTTTTACCTCAGAATAACCTAAGTACAGTGGAAGGCAGTGCTCCCTGCAGTGACAGCCCTTTTACCTCAGAATAACCTAAGTACAGTGGAAGGCAGTGCTCCCTGCAGTAACAGCCCTTTTACCTCAGAATAACCTAAGTACAGCTGAAGGCAGTGCTCCCTGCAGTAACAGCCCTTTTACCTCAGAATAACCTAAGTACAGTGGAAGGCAGTGCTCCCTGCAGTAACAGCCCTTTTACCTCAGAATAACCTAAGTTCAGTGGAAGGGAGTGCTCCCTGCAGTAACAGCCCTTTTACCTCAGAATAACCTAAGTACAGTGGAAGGCAGTGCTCCCTGCAGTAACAGCCCTTTTACCTCAGAATAACCTAAGTACAGTGGAAGGCAGTGCTCCCTGCAGTGACAGCCCTTTTACCTCAGAATAAACTAGGTTCAGTAAAATTGCCAATTTTTAGCTAAACAGCTCCCTCTTCTAAAAAGGGCATACCGTTTGCAGTACTAATTTGGCAGCTGAGAGGAATTGTGAAGTGCAGAGTGAGTAAAAAGAACAACCATATCATCCGCCAGGATACAGAGAGAGTAGCCAGGAGTGATTGCTGCATTTACTCTTCAGTGACTTTCATCAATTGACCCCCAGCTGTTTCTGAAAGGGAAAGTGTTATACTACAAATACGGTAGCCAGACAGCTATCTAATTGTTCTTACCTAAAAAGCCGTGTAGGACTTTGTATTGCACCAGGACTACTTAATCCCTGCCTTTAATGAACTATTCACCAACCTGGGCAACGTTGATCTAACACTAGGTACCAATTATCTCTTGTATGCAGAGAGGGGACTAGAGACTAGTGTATTACCTTATTTGGGTGCACCTGAAAATAGTTGGTAATGTTGCTAGGGTCAAACCATTGCACAGGAATGTGATATTGTATGCCCATTCATGTTTAACCCATTGCTCCCATAGGTGGGTCGAGTATCCTGCGTTCCTGTTTAATAAATAGAACTCGGACCAGAGTGTATTTCATTCTCAGAAAAGTGTCCATTGTATTGTTTTGAAATGTATTAATGTTTTGTATTGTATCTTATTGTTGCCATTAACTTATCCTTTATATTCAATTGCCTTGTTTGAGGAATTGTGAATAAATTTGCTTGATATTTAAAAGTGAGTCGATACCTTGAGGATTAGAGCTTTAATGCAATCAAACAGAACTGCCAAACAAATTGGTAAGCAAACTGACTGAAGGAAACCTCATCAGACTACGCAACTTCAGTCCTAACATCCTATAAACTAGGTGTATATTACATTAGTGTTATAGTAAAGTTATTCTGCAAATGTAATGCTTAGGTAAGAAAGTGTAAATGTAATGTTCATTCAATGTAAAGTGTATATGCAAGTTCATACTAAAAGTGTATAGTAACCAGTCAATTGTCAATTGATATATTATATTTAAGATAAAAGACCATTAAAAAAAAGAATATAGATCTATTGTGAGTTTACTTGCCTGAAGGTTTTAGGGAGGATCCAGTAATCCAGTTGCACTGCTCTCCTGAGGAGAGAAGAGAAACAGGTGGATTAATCTGGTAAATTCACGAAATGAAATGTATTCATTCTAATTGTTATTACATCACACAATAGGAAACATAGTCACTTCATATTCTAATTAGGGTTACCCAGGCAAGCCTGTACATATATATTTCAATAAAGCTTAGCTTGGGCGGAGGCACTTATATTCAACCTAAATAAGGGAGAGTTACATTGTCTTTCATTTATTATTTTCCTTTATTTATATGGTTGCAGAAAATATACATATGCTTGCCGACATTCTTACTGACCCCCCCTGGGAGGGGGTAGATAGGTCGGCATAGCGGGAGGGGGGGGCATGACTCGTCAAAGGGGGGAAGGCTGGGGACATTACCCGACATTAGGGGTGGAGCAAGGAGCATGAGCATGTGATTGCATCATTGTGCCCTGCCCCCGATACACATTGCTAAGATTACCAGCTTTGTAAAGCTGGGGGCGAAGCCATGATGAGGTGATCCAGCATGAGTTGGTGGCTGCCCGGGAGACTTGCCTGCTTTTCTGGGTGGCCGTTCTGGGAGAGTAGGTAGGTATGAACATACATAGCTCCAAACATGTAATTTACAATAAAATAGACAGGACATATAATAACTTCAGTGACAGTGCATAATTTAAAGGAAAATAAGTGAGATTTCTTTAAACCTGAATAACAGAAAATAACAATAGCAGTAACTCAGTGCCCTGAGAGGGATGATAGACGGGGTCAGAGATGCTGAGTGAGTGGGGGACACATCAATTGTTTATTTACAGTGTGTTTTGTATACCCCATTTTTCAAAAAGCCTTATCCATATTATATATCCAGGAAAGGTCTGATCCATACGAAATATACTGTACAGAAATGTAGGGTTCACACTAAAATTACAGACACATGGATGGATCTCACTGTAATAAATATACAGAAACAGCTGTATCCAACCTAAATGTATAGAAACTCATACACAATAAACTGAATCCACACTATGGCATTTGCTATGGGATTTCATGGAATCTTTACAGTTTCCAAATTGGTTGTATCTGCAAAGCAAGCAGCTCCTCCTTTGCATTTTGCTTTGTCTAATGTTTTTGTGGCTAGAATATAATAAAAACAAATACATAAAAACATATACTAACAGCTGGCTGGTATTTTGTGTTTTGCCTATGGTCAAGTTACGACACTAACCCCATCCTCCTCCCCCTGCCTCTTACCACTTCAGCACTGGCCAATTGTTTTTTTTTTCTCCGGTAGTTAGTACATGTTGTATATATTGGTCTATATGACGTATTGTTTGTTTTCTTCTTGATTCGTTTGCACATGGTAGAATTGATTATAAATACTTCTGGCTTATTGGTCCCATTCTGCAAAGGATTTTAATCTGTTCCCTGAACTTAGATTTGTGCATTGGTTAGATTACAGGGGTATGTCTTGGCATTTCATGTTTCATTGTCTATTTTAATCTGTAGAGTTGTTCGGTTTTTCATTTATTTTAATAATTCAGTTTGGTTGTTATAATTTGTTTACTCTTGCTTGGATTTTAGGCTGGTATGTAGTCTTTTTTGTCATCTGATTTGGTCCAATGTGATCTACAGCAGTAGTGTGTGATATTTTCAACAAAGTATGTTGCAATAAACATGGAACGGAATTGGGTTTATTCTGTGGTTGGTTGTGGGGTACATTGTCTTAGAGGGTTTCCTAGGGTTTGGCTATAGTTTTATATGGTAGTGACTTGCGTTCCTTCCTGGGAACATTGTTTGGTGGGAAAGAATGGTAACAGTGGCTGTCTTGCTGTAGGTCTCAAGGTGCTCTCCCCAACAATACACAGGTGTAAGTTGATTATACCCTACAGGGGTCAGCAACACCACTGGTCCCAGTGCTCTTTTTGTGAGTAATTGGCAGGGGATTTTGGATTTGGTGGGCTGGTATTTGGACCCATCTATACAATGAGCTGTTGGTGATGGGCTGGAAGCATATCCCCATCTAAGCCTTGAGTTGCTGGTGATGGGCTTGCAGTTGGCCCCCATCAAAACATTGAGTTGTTGATGATAGTGTGTCAGTTGGCCCCCATCTTAGCATTGAGTTGTTGTTGATGGGCTTGTAGTTGTCCCCAATCTAAGCCTTGAGTTGTTGGTGATGGGCTGGCAGTTGGCCCCCATCTACACATTGAGTTGTTGATGATGGGGTGTCAGTTGGCCTCCATCTTAGCATTAAGTTATTGTTGATGGGCTTGTAGTTGTCCCCAATCTAAGCCTTGAGTTGTTGGTGTGGGCTGGCAGTTGGTCCCCATCTAAGCCTTTTGTTGTTGGGGATGGGCTGACAGTTGGTCCCTATCTAGACACTGAGGGATATATTTACTAAAGTGCAGGTTATTAGAAGTGAAGCTGTTGCCCATAGCAAACAACCAGATTCTACTTATCATTTATCTAGCACCTTCTAGAAGATAATAGCTAGAATCTCATTGGTTGCTATGGGCAACAACTTCTCTTCTAAAAACCCACACTTTAGTAAATATACCCCCTGAGTTGTTGGTGATGGGATGTCAGTTCGCCCCCATCTAATCATTGGGTTTATGGTGATGGGATGTCAGTTTGCTCCCATCTAAGCATTGAGTTATTGGCGGTGGTCTTACAGTTGGCCCTCATCTAAGCAAGATGTACCCTAATTTCTGAAGCTAATTTCAGCTTGCCACTTTAAGCAAGGAACTTCAAATCTTCTAACTTTAACAAGCTACTTTATAATACAATAAGACTATGTGTATAAGACTGTGTGTCTTTGGAATGTACAGTGATAGTCAGATGATGGTGCTCATCTGCATTGTGTTTGGTCTCATTGAAAGTTCCCATGCCAATGATGATAAAATGCTAACTTTCACATTGACCCACCCTGGGCCAGCTTTGGCAGTGCATTCACCCATCTTCCCCTCTTACCCAATAATTTAGCCACCATTGCTGTTTGTTCAGTTTACCGCAGCAGCTTATGTGAACTGCTTTGCCGCCATCAAATAAAAGAAAAAGACCAAAACAAGCTGAATACCCTTAACAAAAGAAAGACACTAAATTAAAACAGGGTAAGACAGAGTTAAAGGAAGGGGGAGAGGGCATAGGCGTATTTATAATGGATGCTGAGTGTCTGGTGCACATGGGCCCCTGGGCTCAGGGGGGCCCCATGCTGCACACACTTCACCAAAGTATACTTACATTGCTCCAGCAAACAAGTCACTCCTCCTCCATTGTGCCATCTTCCCAGTGACATCTTAGGGAAGATGGTGCTGTACAGTGACAACAAAGTTTCTGGCACTGTGCAAGAGTTTTGCTCTCTAGTGCGCATGTGCTAACTTCTGCAAAATCATTGGAAAAATGGTACCACGGAGGAGGAAGGGCCCACTTACCAAAGAAAGGTAAGTTCCCTTGTAGGGGGGAAGCTTGCTGCTCAGATGAGATTGCCAGCTGCAAATGGGCCATCCCTGGGGGAAGGCAAAAAAAAGGGAGAGAGAGAGAAGGTGGAGAGAGGAAAGTGCAGGGTAGAGAGAGAGGAGATGAAGGGTGAGACAGAGAAAAAGACAAGGAAAAGAAGTTGGAAAGAGAAATGGGGATAGGGGGAAGGGACATGTACATAGGGTGAGAAAAAGTGAGACAAGGAAAGTGGGGAGGGGAGAGAGGGGGATGGAAAAAGACAGGGAGGAGAGTGGTAGAAGAGAAGAGAGAGTTGGGATAAAATAGATGGAAAGAGAGAGATTGGGAAATAGATTAAGGGACCTATACATCATCGGAGGCCATATGGCCTCCGGTGTTTAAGTAATGGTCTTGCTTTGAGGGATACTTAAGTATTCATCTCGCAGTGGGGGAAACTTGATACCGAAGCAATTCATCATTGCTCCGGTGCAGGGACAGCTGCTCCGAAAAGCAGCTATCACCTTGGTTAATAACGCAGCTACAGACGTAGCTGCATTACTTACCACTTCCCCGTTGGCCTGGCTACACATGCATGACCCGAGGTCACGCATGCGCAAAGCCGCCAAGGAGGTATTGAGGAGGCGGTGGGGGGATCCTCTTCACATCTCCAAAACTCCTTCCCATTGGAAGGAGCAGGGCTACGAGAGCAAGCACCGTCTAAAGATGGCGCTTGTTCTCGGAAGCAAACTCTGAAAACTTTCAGTTTTCAGAGTTTTCTGAATATCAGAGGGTTCTACCGGACCCCTGATGATGAATACCCCAGTAACCCAAATATGCAAAAATGAGTGTTTCCACATGGTTGCTGGGCCATTTATCATTTGATGAGTAGGTCCCTGATAGTATGAAACGGAGTGTGGAAAGAGAAAAAGGAGTTTATGGTTTGTTTTGTCTGTGTACTTTGTATTCAACTTAGTGTTCTTCTTCCTTTTACTCTTTACTCTTAACAGTTTTTTTTTCTTTTTAGGAAGTTTCAAGAAGTTTTGTCCAAAAATTATTGATGATCCATCTCAAAATAGTTCTCTCAAATGTAAGTGAAAATATAATAAGTGTTAATTTTGGCAGAAACATAGCAGTGGTCAGTTTGTTAAATAATCACAATTATCTTTGTATTGATAAAATCATAGTATAAAAGTATAGCAAAATAAATATATTCATTCATTATGTCTTTAAGATTGCTCCAAATAAATATATTCATTGTTATATTTTTATATTATGATTTTATATAATAAAAGTATCATTCTTCTCACTTTGACTACTAGTGGTAAATTTACTAAAGGTCGATTTCAATCGATTTGAATAGATTTCAAATTGATTTAAATCAATCAAAATCAATGTTGTGTTTCTTGAGCTAATTTACACATTTAATAATGCTTCAAAATCCAAATAAAAAATTGTCTTTTAGTAAATGTGTGATTTAGCCCCAGAAACACAACATTGATGTTGATTGCTTTAGATCGATTTAGAAATCAATTAAAAGCAATTGAAATTGACCTTTAGTAAATTTAACCTCTACAGTTTTTCCACCACACCATACACCACCTGCATTTTGATAGGCTCAGACCTTGGCCATATTTTTCTAGTATCAGTATTGCTACAACTCGTACTAGAAGAGCCAAACTGAGTGATTACAAATGTCGTGCTACATCTGTATTTTCCTGAGCATCTTCATCTAGCTCTGAATATAGGCATGTCACCCCCAAAGCAAGCAACAGAGAATTAGAAGAAGAATTTTGAGACTGAAGAACAAATTAGGTCTTCAAGTAGACTTAAGGAGAGATGTGTGGTAATAATGATGTCCCTCTGATTCTAGAGCTTGAGGGGGATGAAGTGAAGATGCATGTGTTGAGCTTGAACATGTTGATGACAATTATGTTAACTGTGTTGACATAGCCGTATCTAGACTTTTTGGTGCCCTCTGCTAGAAAGAGCACTGGCGCCCCCCCTCCCTATTTTTAAAATAGGGACATAAGAAACTCGCCTGATAAAAGGACATGGCCTCATGAGGAACCTCCATGACAAATCTGATTTGTCTCGTATGATGATGAAGGTGTACCGGTCCCATTGTATCACTGTTGTCCAGTTGTCCAGGTGTCACTGCCAAATACAGTGTGAATCCAATGGCTGCATTGATGATTCCATGGAGGAGATAGGGGTGGCCAGGAGATGCCAGGATAAAAGAAGAGGAATCTATGAGTGAGATTGATTGAAAACAGAAAATTGACAGGCCTGAACAGTGCCCCCTGCCCTGTGGTACCCTGTGCCGTGGCACACGTCGCATCACCCTAGTTACGGCCCTGTGTGTTGAAGCAAAAAGGTAGCCACCAGTACCACCACATGCTTTAGACAAATGCATAGCTATATGCATTCTTATACCTGGCCAAGAGGGAAACAATGAACATCATTAATACAGTGAGGTTGAGCTACTTCTAACTAATCTTATTATTTAGGGTGATTAGGGTGATTATTTAGGGTGATTAGGGTGATTATTTAATCTGATTATTTAGGGCGTAGCTATTAAGTAAGTCTTGTAAGTCAGCCTACACAAAGGAGTGCCAGTGATGTACTGTGCATGCGCTGTTGGATTATGCCTAGACCAGTGGTTCTCAACTCAAGTACCCCCAACAGGTAATTTTTGAGGATTTTTATATGTGGTAACATATTCGACATTCCCCTCCCTAACCTGTGTAGAAACCTGTGTAGAAATCCAACCCCTCCCTTACGCCTGTAGTAACACATTACCCGCATTCACACCTGTAGTAACTTATTCCCTTCCCTCACCTCTGGAGTAACATATTTCACTCTTCGCCCATGTTGTAACACATTGCCTTCCTTCACCCCATAGTAACACATTTGACATTCCCCTCCCTCACCTGTGTAGTAACACATTTTCTTCTCTAACCTCTGTAGTGACACAGAGTGTCCCTAACAAAACACCCAATACTGTACACTTGCTTCCTAACCCTGAACCCACTACTATATGCTTACTCCACCTAACACTGCACCCAATACATTGTTCTTATCCCCTTAACCCTGCACCCAAAAATGTGTCCTTATTCCTCAACACTTAACCCAATACTGCACCCTTATCACCTAACCCTGCTAAATATGTACCCTTACCCCATAACCCTGCACCTAATATTGTATCTTTACCTCCAACCCTTCCCTCACTATTCAACTGCCACACCAACTGCCAGTGATGTTTGGCAGCACTTGGATGATAGTTGGTGACTGAATAGGAACTGTGCTGCAGCCACGATGAGACAGTCATTTGATTGCATACCATATCTGTATTGCTACAACAAGGAAAAAGAAAAAGAGGTAGTATATCGGTGCACAAGTCGATTGGTTACAAATTACTTAAAATATAACTTTTATTAGATATCTATTATAATATATATCACCCCTCTAGGGAAATAAAGCGGCAAAGTATTAAAATATATAGCGAAAGAAAAAATTTGAATTAAAATTAAACTGAGGGTCTTCTCTTTAATGGGTTTATTAATCAATATCTTCTAGTGAGAAGATCAACTATCTCATCTGTGATCAGATATAGTTTAAATTATACGTCTGTTATTGATCCATATCTTGGATCTTCTATGTGAACTCCCACAGTATATAATTTGTATAATCTATAAACTTTGTAGATTATACTCCAAATGTTGCAGATTCAGCTGCTTCTATAATATCGGCACCTTCATATCAATTAACATTTCCAAATTATATTCAAAACATCGATGTTATGCCGATTAAATCATTGGTCCAATTATCGCTAAACTAATGTTTGGGTTGCCTCTATAAATAGGCAAATAGATCCCTGATGTTGCGCAATGCTTGTACGTCGATTAATACCTGTAGATTATATTACTGCAGTCAAAACAAACAAACAAAAAAAAAAACACTACAGCCACTTTATCATAAATCTCGATAAATAGCAGTATTCAATTTGAATCTCAATATTACAGATTCAGTTGTTGAAATATCAGCAGCTTTGTATCTTATATAGTATCAGCCATTTACTATCAGTTATCGTTTGAGAGTTGTGTCGCTGAAATAAAAAAATCGATGTTATGCCCATTAAATCATTGGTCCAATCATCACTTTATTGGTATTAAGATTACCTTTATGTATAGGCGAATACGTCCCCGATATTTAAATATCTTTATAGAGCTGCTTCTATACTATCTGCAACTTTATATCACTTAAACATTTACAGGTTATATTGCCAGATTCAAAACATCGATGTTATACTGAATATATCAATGAACCACTCATCACTATACTGATATTAAGGTTGCCTCTGTATGTAGGCAAATAGATCCCTAAAAATGAGCAACATTGATACATCGATTCATCTCTGCAGATTATGTTGCTGCAGTAAAAAAAAAAAAAAAAGGACTACAGCCACTTTGTCATAAGTCACGACAAATGGCAGTGTTTGGTTTGAATCCAATTGTAGCAGATTCAGTTGCTTTTAAAGTATCAGCAACTTTATATCTTCTATAATATCCGCAACTGAAAAATCGATGTTGTGCCTATTAAATCATTAATCCAAATGTTGCTTTGTTGGTATTTAAATTGTCTTTGTATATAGATGAATGTGTCTCTGATATTTAGATATCTTTTTAAATAAAGTTTTTAGATCGATCAATCCCTGCAAATTATCTTACTGTGGTCAAAAACATCGATGTCACACACCAGGTACTAATAGCAGTCTAATAAGCTATCATGTTAGATTACCTGCATATTAAAGCAGAAATCCATCAATATGTTACTTCTATGTAGCAATATTGAATTGCCTTTGTGTGTCAATGGAATCAATTATCTTACTGTGGTCAAAAACATCGATGTCACACCAGGTATTTTTTTGTTTGTTTTTTGACTGCAGTAATAAAATCTACAGGTATTAATCGACGTACAAGCATTGCGCAACATCAGGGATCTATTTGCCTATTTATAGAGGCAACCCAAACATTAGTTTTGCGATAATTGGACCAATGATTTAATCGGCATAACATCGATGTTTTGAATATAATTTGGAAATGTTAATTGATATGAAGGTGCCGATATTATAGAAGCAGCTGAATCTGCAACATTTGGAGTATAATCTACAAATTTTATAGATTATACAAATTATATACTGTGGGAGTTCACACAGGAGATCCAAGATATGGATCAATAACAGACGTATAATTTAAACTATATCTGATCACAGATGAGATAGTTGATCTTCTCACTAGAAGATATTGATTAATAAACCCATTAAAGAGAAGACCCTCAGTTTAATTTTAATTCTAATTTCTTCTTTCTCTATATATTTTAATACTTCGCCGCTTTATTACCCTAGAGGGGTGATATATATTATAATACATATCTAATAAAAGTTATGTTTTAAGTAATTTGTAACCAATCGACTTGTGCACCGATATACTACCTCTTTTTCTTTTTCCTTGTTGTATCTATGTATAATTGTAGTTGGTAGCACACCACCCATATATACATTTCTGGATAATAAATAATGATTGTATGTTTATAGGGTGGTTGTCGAATAGAATTTGTGCGGTGTTCTACATTTTTTATATGTGCATATCTGTATTGCGCAAGAAACATGTCCATTAAGGCGTCAGCTTTAATGATCATAATATCATCGCATTTTTTAGTTTGAATGACACGAATTCAGTACGTTTTGTGAAATTTCAGATCATGTGTAAGAAGCCTTAATGGGACATGTGAAACCGTAAGGTTTTTGTTTATGGAATTTCATAGCTTTTTTATAATTTATTAACCATCAGGGTTTTGAATAGCAAACCAGTCCACCTGCAGGGCAGAAGGACAACAAATAGGTACACTAACAAGGGTGTAGGAGATCACAGGAGGTGTTTTAAGGGTGCAGAGGGAGAGATGGCTGCGGGGGCAGGCTGCAGGTGTGTGGGCAGTGGCAGCAGTGGGGGTGTAGAGCAGTGGCAGCAACAGGGCCATGCACAGAAGCATCAGTGGGAGAGAGAGGGACTCACTGGTGCTGGGCATGCACCTGAGAAAATCAAATCAATAAATCACAGATGCATGGATGTATCAGTGAGATCCGCATTGTTTTAAAAAATGAATGTGCAATATAAAAAAAAATGAGGTGCCCCCACAGCACAACCAGCATCGGGGTTTGGAGCCCCAGTGCTGGTTGTGCTTAACACAAACAATGTAGGGGTTCCCTGTATAAAGCACAACCAGCACCAGGCTAATCAGAGCCATTCCTGGTTGCCAGAATACAGGGGATAAACGTCGTAGGGATCCCCTTGAAAAAAACAGAATTTTCCCATAGAGAAATCCCAAGGGGGGCATAGTGTTTAAGGTGCTACACCTTAAAAGCAATTGGAGGCACGGAGCTGAAACTTGTCATGGGCTGGTACAACTGTCTACAACTGTCGCTTGGTGCTGCATGCCAAATTTAAGGGCAAAAACATAGAAAATTAGAACTTGGGAGTAATCTAAATTTCCAACTGTCATTTTTTTCTGACACTCTCAGTTAGATCCACTTTTCTGCTGTTCTCTATGGGGGATTTTGGGAAGGCATAACTCAGGGCAGGGGGCGAATTTAGACTTGGGGTTTGTTTTATTAGGTAGCTATTGTTCAACGGTAGGTGCTTTTTGGGGTTTAGCTAATTGAGAAAGTTACAGTTTTTAAATGATTACCTCACGAATCCGCCATTATAGAGATAGGAAGTTTCAACTTGATGCGCAGCCTCAGTGGGAGCATCCATCAGGTGTTCTCAGTGTTCTTCACTTGGGTGCACCAAGATGGCAGGTCAGTGTGAGCGGGGGCCTTGGGGAAAGGAAGCAGCCATAAGCTACATCTGGAACCCGGGGGGGTAGCGGGCATTAGCTGCAGCTGGGAACCGAGGGCGATAGCAGCGGCGGTGGTGCAGGTGGCAGGATGGGGGAGGTAGCAGCAGACAGATACTGGCTTGGATCTGAAGGATCTGTGATACCTGCATCTGTGTATAAATAAGCACAGAAGCACTGACGGGGTCAGTGAGACCCATATGTGCTTTTCTGTTAATAATAAACAAAGACAACATGTTTAAACCAAAAAAATTTGTGGGGCCCCCCTCTTACTAGAAGACAACCAGCACCGGGCTTTGTAGACCCAGTACTGGTTGTGCTATATACAGGGGACGAATGACTTAGGGGTCCCCATATTAAGCACAACCAGCACCAGGCTTTGCAGAACCAGTCCTGGTTGGCAAAATACCGGGGACAAATCATGTAGTAGTCCCCCGTATTCAGCGCAATCAGCACAGGGCTCTGAGCCAGTCATGGTTCTGAAAATACAGGGGAAAAAAATGCGTAGGGTGCCCCTGTATTTACCAGAACCAGGACGGGACCCTTTCTAGAGGGGGAGTGATGCCAAGGCTAGCGGAGCCCTTTCACATTTTAATTCTTTCTTTGCACCACACTTTACATAATCAACCCAGCACCCACCACCCAGGGGTTCCGGGGATAGCCCCAGGCTATCAGTCTGGGCCTGGGGTGCCCTGGAGAGGGAGACCCCTTTATTGGAGGGTCCACAGCTCCCAAGGGATCCCCAGCCTGGGCTGACTAGTGGTCAGGGGTAATGCTTCAGCTGGGGAGCCCGGTGAAAGGGCTCCCCTGACTGTGGCATCACCCCCCCACTAGAAAGGGTCCGGTCCTGGTTCTGATAAATACAGGGGGACCCTATGCATTTTTGCCACAGGGCTAGCTCAGAGGCCAGTGCTAGCTGTGTTGAATGGGCGGGACCCCTATGTCATTTGTCCCCTGTATTTTGGCAACCAGGACTGGTACTGAAAAGCCTGATGCTGGTTGTGCTTTATACGGGGGACCCCTACATTGTTTGTCCCTTGTATATAGCACAACCAGTACTGGGTCTCCAAAGCCCGGTGCTGGTTGTTGGTTTTTTTTGGGAAGGATGCCACGCCATTTTTTTTTTTTTACAAAGATTTTTTATTAAATTATACACAGAAGCACAGACAGGTCTCACTGATCCCGTCTTTGCTTCTGTGTTTCTTTATTTAAACACAGATGCAGGTATCATGGATCTTCCAGATCCGAGCCTGCATCTGTGTGCTGCTACCTTCACCGGGTCCTAACGCCTGCACCACTGCCGCCCGCATTGCCGCCCTCACCGCTGCCACTAATGCCCGCTACCATCCCAGGGTCACGACCGCAGCTGACGCCCGCTACCCCCCACCCCCCTCCCCGGGTCCTGGCCACAGCTGACGCCCGCTTAATTCCCCCGAGCTCATCATCACTACCGCCCACAGAGGACAGCCATCTTGGTGCACCCAGGAGAAGCCACAGTGAGTACACCCGTTGGAGGATCCTACTGAGGCTGCACAACAAATTGAAACTTCCTTTCTATATAATGGTGGATTTGTGAGGTAATAGTTTAAAAACTGTAAATTTCTCAATTACCTGAACCCAAAAAGGCCCTATTCTGGAACAATACCTACTTAATAAAACAAACTCCAAGTCTAAATTCGCCCTCTACCCCGAGTCATGCCTTCCCAAAAATCCCCCATAGAGAACAGCAGAATAGTGATCCTAACTTAGAATGTCAGAAAAAACCTGTCCATGCCAAATTTCAGCTTGGTACCTTCAATAGCTTTTGAGGTGTAGCCCCTTAAACACCATGCCCCCATTCCAGAATTCTCTATGGGAGAATTGCAGTTTGTTAGATGCAGGGCAGATGTACTAAACTCTAAAAAGTGATAAAAAGCATATGGCATGACAGTTGGGAGCTGAGTGGCTAGCAGTTTATCACTCTCCACTTTATCACTTTTGAGAGCTTTGTACATCTCCGCCGCAGCCTTAATATAAGAGCACGACTGTGCCCTTTTAATATAAATATATAGAGATTAATACTGCCATGCAGCTGGTATCATGTACAATATGGGCAAAACTGAGCGTGAGCATATTTATTTTTTGTTTTATACATGTAGGTCTACATGTTTAAAATGTCGACCCGTTCAATATGTCGACTTGTTTTTTGTTGATTTTTAAGGTTAGGGTTATGTTATGGCTCAGTGATAGCCAAAAGGAATAGTCCTGCTCAGCCTTGAGGGCTGGAATATCTTGGCTGGATGCAGCCGGGTGGATGCCTGAAGGGTTGGAGGAGCTAGCTCCAAAAATGGCTTGAGAGCCAATAGTTGAGGTGCAGCCTTTGGGTTGTGGGCCAGTGAGTGGTGATGTGGCCATTGGGCTGGTAGCAGCATCTGGGCTAGATGAGGCCTGTGGGACTATAAGCTGGGATGTGGTCTTTGGGCCGGTAGCAGCCTCTGGGCTGGATGAGGCCTGTGGACCTATAAGTTGAGCTGAGGCCCTTTGGGACGGTAGCAGCCGCTGGGCTGAGTTGCTGCCTTGAGGGCAGGAAAACTTTGTCAGGATGCAGCCTTGGGCTGAGATACAGTCACTGAGTAAAGCTGCAGCCTCTGGGCTGAATGGCAGCTTTGAGGGCTGAAGGACTTGGCTAGGAGATGTTGTGGTGCGCCAATGACACCGGGATGACATTAGCGGTTGTACACTGGATTGCTTACTCAGAATGCCCAGGTGTGCTTAATGCCGCCGGGATGACACAAGCGGTTGTACACAGGATTGCGCACTCTGGACTCTGAGTGTGGCCTGTGCCACCTATATGACACAAACGGCAATGGCAGGAATGGAGACCGTGCCGCCAAGATGACACAAGTGGCAGTTAAGGCAGATGTGGACCGTGCCGCCTAGATGACACAAACAGCATGGACAATGGAGCTGGATGGATACTGGAACTCGACTGTGAACAGGAGACCAATAGAAACCGGAAACACGTGAAATGCTATCACCGGCAAGGAGTGAAGGGCTGGCTGGAATTTAACACAAATAGGGCCCAACCAGAGCAAGTCTCCCTAATGACAGATTATTGAGCACCTGGGAAGTGTTCAGACAGGAAAATCAGTGTGCACACAGACAGTAAATAGTGTAGATGCTGAGCAGCAACCCAGACTGGAACTGCAAACAATATGCAGCTAACCACAGATCCTAACAGGAGGAAGGAGGAGACTTCAGCGAAGGCTTGTCCGGCGTTCACCCCGCACAGCATTGGCAGAGCGGCGGCTTGTGACATGTTAGTGTTAAGGATAGGTTAATGGTTAGTGTTTAGAAAAAATATAGCTGAAGTACTTGGTGTTGCCTGGGTTTAAATCTTCAAGTTATTAAGTTTTATTATGTGATGTCATCCAAATCCATCCAGTGGAGGCGCAGAACAGGCTCCCTGGGTCAAAGTTCTGCCCGGTGCACTCCGCCGTGAGGTCTGACCTGAACCCCAACCACTTCATTAGTCATCCCAGACCAACTCCCACCCCTCTGTGAAGTTCTCATCCAAATCCATCCATTTGAATGGCCCAGAACAGGCTCCCCGGGTCAAAGTTCTGCCCAGCGTACACCAACATGAAAATCTAAAGCATAAAGCAGGTCTATTTATTTGGGGATTTGAATTTAGTTTTGAAGTTCGATTTTGTGTTTGATTTCAAATCGAATAATAGTAAATAAGGGATTTGTGTGTTGGTCTATGTAAAAGTACAGATGTTTTTCTGATGTTGATAGCGATTTGAGTAAAATTTGGTTCTAAGTTTGATTTTACATTCAATTTGGCCTTTAGTTAATACCCAAATGCAAAATCGAATGTAAATTGATTGCAAATTGAATGCCAAATCACTCAAAAATCAAAATCGACCTTTAGTAAATTTACCCCTTTATATTAACATAAACTTAGTCTGAAGGGTTTGGTCACAAAACCCATGTTAACTCCTATTTTAATCAGTATTTCTGTTCTAGAGGGAAGTTTCCTGATAGCTGTACAGTAATTATACCCTAAATACAAACTTGGCGCATATTGCATTGCTGCATGTAGTAATTACCACTATTTAATAATTGCAATGCAATGCGGGCATGTGGTCACTTAAACTGCTGACACTATGTGGTTAAATGTATCAAGCCTTGGAAAGATATAATGTTGAATAGGTCCCTAAAGCAACCAATCAGCTTCCAACTGTCATTTATTGAGCACAGTCTTTGAAATTACAATTAGAAACTGAGTGTTTGCTTTGGGCAAGTACTTCACTCTAGGGTCCTGATTCAGAGCCGCTCGCAAGCGGCCCTATGGTAAGCGAAAGAACATGCACACGCTTCGTTCTGCATGTGCGTGAACTTCTCAGTGCAATCGCAAACCGCTCGCTCGCCAAGCAAAGACAGCCCAGTGAAATGAGTGACAGGAGAGGCCGTTTATGGGTAGTAACGGGCAGGACACTAATAACGGGGGAACGGAGGTGCGAACTCAGGCGTGGCTGAGTGTTCCAACGCCGTTTCAAAGGTGTGCATAATTAACAGGCAGCGTCATAGTACACGTCACATGCCTGTTTTTACACTGAAGTCCTGGCAGAGCTTGCGGTAGGGTAAGGCAACCACAAGCGCTGCAAGCACTTCCGATGGTCCTCGATGTACCAATGTTTTAAAACACTTCCTGGAGATGACGTGCGCAAGTGGGCGTCTCAACATATGCTAATGGGTGTCTGCATACACAGAGCGACCGCTCGCACAGCCAAAGTGGGCGTGCTAATGCCTTTCTGAGCGAGCGCCTGCCATGGCGTCAGTTTGCCGAATTTGCATACGCTGGATGCGAGCGATCGCATCTAGCGAGCGGCTCTGAATGAGCTCCTATGTCTCTCCAGGGCTTGATACAGTTCTGTACATCTCCCTTTATATGACCCAAGTTTATTTTTAGCTGATCATTAGTAACCAACTTACCAGGTATCAATAGAAAACATTTTGTAAAAAAAACCCTAGTTTAGTACTTCAGTCATTAACAACTGAAACATTGGGCCTGATTCAGAGCCGTTCGCAATTTGCGGTCGTTCGTTCAAAAACAAGGGGTGGCTATTCAAATGATCCGTTCGCAAATTGCAGTCTGTTCACACCTCTAAGTCTAAACGAGCGAGCAAAACATACGCTCGTTTATTTGTTAAAAACGCCCCCTGGCCGCTCGCACCATACGTCATGTCCGCTATTTATTAGATTAATCGAGTACATCGACTAGCGTATGAACTGCTCGCTATTCTTGTGGTTGGTTTTTGCTACCACAATCTTGCGAGCAGTTCTGGCTATAAAATAACCCAGTGACGTGGTCAATGACGCTGCTGTATTAATTATGCACACCCATAAAACGCCCGTTTTGACCTTTAAGCACACCTGCGTTCGGATCTCCACTCCCCATTTTCAAGCGCCTTCCCCTGTTACCACCCACATACGCCTCATTCTGTCACTCAAAATAGCAGGCATTCGCTATATTGCGAGCACATGAATTTCGGCCGCACTGACTGGTTCGCGCATGCGTATAACGATCCGTACGCATGCGCAGATGTGCGAACATCGCTCGGAACGAGCGTACTGCCACTAGCGAGTGGCTCTGAATGAGGGCCATTATCTTAAATGTGATCATATTTATGTGAAAAAAAGTTTTATCACAACACTGATATTGTCAGCAGATTTAGCTTGACCTGAACGTACTTGTTAATCATTCTACTATGTAGAAGGGACATTCCTGTATTGTGTACAACATGAACCTTTCAACGGGAAAAAAGTTTGCACAAAGTTTAGGATTTACTGGTACTGAACATTGATTCTGTAAATGTCAAAAAAAGGAAAAAGTATTCTAAGCTATGGAAGATTTGCAAATATCCGATTCATTCATTTTGACTTAGGGCGCATACACACCAGGACGATATCGGCATGATTCGGCCAAATCGGAACGACAAATTGGGTATATCGTGCAGTGTGTACGCCCGATTTATGCGCTCCCGCGGTAGCATGCGATATCGTGTAATTGCCTGTGTTGCACGGCTAATCACACGATATCGCATGCAGTGCCATTCATATTAATGAAGGTGATAGTTCCATCTTTCATTAAATCTTTTAAGTGTGTGCCGGCAATCATGCGATGTTCTGGGTGAAGGCAAATCGCCCTGAACATCGGTACGATTGCAGGTCGTTTAGGTGTGTACCAGCCCTAACATTTTTCTCTACTATGAAAGAAGAGACCCACTGGTTATGAAAAGATTAGAGGTGTCTTATGAGAGGAAGGGACCCATGTACCTCCCCCGCCCCTTTGTGCTGGCACATACATAGTGTATACTCTGGTACTACGCCAGACCCTAATGTGCATGCGCATGTATCCGGTGCTTCCTCTACTGCACTGATGCCATTTTACCAGAGATGTAGCCACAACAAGTACAGTATATATAATATATTCAGGGTGTGTACTGAGGGCCCCCGGTGACTTAGGGGCCCTTATGCATCGCACACCCTGCACACATTGGAAAATATGTCAAATTATAGACATAAACTAAACAAAAGGCCTTGCATGAAGAGCTTTTAAGCTAAACTTATGCCTGCATTCAGAGATTGAGAGTATACTACTGTATAAAGGTGAGATGTATTAACAGTGAAAATGCGATAAAACCCCCAAAATGCAGTTTTCAGGGGTTTTACCGCATTAACGATATTTTTTAAGCACCGGAATGCGATGCATTCTGGTCCTTTGTTCCAATGGGTAACGCCATCTGAAGGTAGCGTTACCCAGTAGAAGCCTATGGGTTTCTTATCGGGACACTCGCCCTTACAAACGACTTGAGCGAACCATGCCGAACAGGTGTAAGTATATGTTGTTAAATATACTTACACCTCGCAAAATGACAGATGGTCAAAATCATCTGTTATTTCTCACAGGCTGCTAGCTAATCAGCGGCTGCTTTACATGTAGTGGCCGCTCATTGACTGGGACCTACGTGCTAATTGGCTAGCAGCCTGTGAGAAATAACAGATGATTTCGGTCATCAGTCATTTCGTGAGGTGTAAGTATATTTAACAACATATACACTTGTTCGGCATGGTTCGCTCAAGTCATTTTTTTGTATTGCCAAGATCGTGGATGCTATGGAGAGCAGCGCCAGGATGGAGGTGAGTGCAGGATCTTTTTTGCAGGTACTTCCTTACTAATTTCTACATGGGAGAAGAGGACAGACTGGCTGGTACAGGTAAGTATGTGTGAGTGGGTTAGGTGTATGGAATAAATAAAGTTTTACGAGATACAGTGTTTGTGTACTGTGGTTTTTTAACTATTTATTTTACAGTGGGGTTATGGGTGCTGGTCGCCTGCTGGCACTTGTAGTTCCACAAGTGCCAAAGGACAGGCATGCTGGCACCTGTGGTTCCACTGTAAAATACAATAGTTTACAACTATTTAACACATTATTACTCCTGTACCCACAGCCCAGGGGTGCGGAGAGGATCCCTGGGCTTCAGTCCAAGCCTGGTTTTTCGGGAGAGGGGGGTCCCCTTTTCTGGGGGTATCCCCACCTCCCCTGAGATCCCTGGCTTGGCCTAACCAGTTTGGGGTGTTAACACTTTGGCCATGGAGCCCCAGAGATAGGGTCTCCTGGCTGTGGCATTACACCCTGGTCGGTTGGGTCCGGTGCTAGTTTTAAATATAGGGGGACCCCTCTGCATTTTTCCCCCTATATTTAAAATTAGGACTGGCCTTGCAGCCTGGTGCTGGTTCCTAAATTATGGTGGAACCCTACAAGTTTTGTTACCCACAATGTTAGGAACCAGGACTGGCTGACCAGTCCGGGCTAACATTTCTCAGTATCTTATCTAAGCAATGATTATACTATCTGTGATAAGGGCTTTATTTACGATGCAGCGGCCTTTGTAAACTACTGCTTCCCGTCAGGTTAAAATTGCACCCACAGCCAGTGTAAAGCAAATAAGGCTTTAAGGCCCCTATACACTAGAGTGACAATAGTTTGAACGGTTTGGCCGATTTCTGACGCATCGGAACAACAAATTGTTCAAATCATCCAGTGTGTATGTGTTCGTCGCACTTTCAGATCTTTGCGAATGCAGGAAGATCTGTCAATCTAATTAACAATTTCCCTCAGATCGTGCAGTGTGTACGCACTACCGAACGACCAGGTGATATGGATCTAACCACAAAATGATGCAAGATATATTGTATACTGTACCTCCCATGTTAGATTGAACAGTGTGTTTGCACTAGATACTGGGTGCTGGGTTGATTGTATATTAAAAGATTAAATAACATTGGCCCTCATTCAGAGCCGGACGTTCTGAGCAGAGCGCTCGCTCTGAATGAGGGCCGTCCTCCATAAAAATGGAGCGCCTCCTGGACGCTCGTATAGCTGTGGGTCACCACCCACAGCTCATACGAGCGTGCAGGATGATGGTCGCGATGGTCTTGACCATCGCGACCATCGCCAGTGCGACCAGAAGCCTGTGGTCGGGGTTTTCGACCACAAGCCCTGGAGTGATTTTGGCTCTATCAGAGCCAAAATCACTCCCACTGACATCACTAGTGATGTCAGTGGGGCCGGCTTCTGACGGTAGGCGTTCCCTTTGGTGGGCGTGCTGTCAATCAACATCGACAGCACGCCCCCTTTGATCAGACACATCGAGTGAAGGAAAGTACTTCGCTCGTCGCGTCTGGCGCATGCGCACGATGGAGCTCCCTCCATCGTGCGCATGCGCAGTGCACACCATCGACCCACTTGCGAGCGGACAGCCACTTGCGAGTGGATCTGAATGAGGCCCATTGTCTTTTACAGGAGAACTAGAGAACCACATGTACCAGCATGCAGGGCATTAAGGGCCCGATGATACCTCTAGTTCACCTGCAAAAGAAACACCTCTTGTACCTCTATGCATCAGTGTACCTCTGTGCAATCCAATTACCAGCGTACATATCCCTACTGGTTACCTCTACACCCACAGTGTTCTCCAGCAGGCTTCCACTCCAATTTGTCTTTTCATTACCAGAGAGCATCCTATATCAGTGTGCTGTGCATTACCAAAGTTCATTGTATTCCGGTGTATGCATTACCAGCGAGCAATGTTACTATAGTGTATCTCAATGAGCCCAGCCATCTTATAGGGTGGGATGTATCAATGCGTTTTTTGCGGTCATACCTTTGAAAATGACGTTTTCAGAAGTTTGGCCGCTTACCGCATATGCACTAAGCTCCGGAATGCGATATATTCAGGGGCTTGGATGCGGTGGGCAATGCTGTCCTGTGTGATTATTTTCAGGCATACGGCGTTAGTAAAGTATAGTATAATTTTGTACTTCACCAAGTTCCTCACTTATCTCCTTTTGTGCAACTTGTTGCTTGTTGCTCCCTGTCTGTTATCAGGAGGACCATAAGCTGTCCAATATCTGCATCGAGGCCCAAATCCCCTTTCGGCAATTCCTGGCAAGACCAGTGCCTTATAGCAATAAACAAAGGCCCTGATTCAGACCCGGACGCAAGTGGGCGTACGTATGTTCGGCATACGTAAAAAAATATTTAAATTCAAGCACTCGCTCGTATTTTCGTACGCAGATAAAAATCCGCCCCAAACTCAACAGACCCCTCCTCTAACTAACGAGCGTGCCAAATAGCGAGCGTACATCCCCGAAATGGCTTGAAGGGAACGCACGCACAAGTACAAACCGGAAGTGGGCCTGTCCGATTCCGATTACCTGCTCGTTTTTTCTGCCTACCTCCCTCAATCGTATCCTGCCAATCAATGTATCAATTAGCTTAATTGTTGTTGTTTTTTCAACACAATGCAATAAACTTTAATCTTGTCCGTGTTTGTGTTTACCCGCAGAATACGTACGGCTTAAACATTCGCTTTTATTGGTCAAAATACATGTTAGCCCCAATTAAACAATTGTTCTATTTGTTTGGATCCCCGCATATTTTCCGGGGTTCATTTCTTTATTTAAATTTGCTTACGCATGTCACTGCATCAAGCCTATCATAACTCTCAAGAGATTTCTGGCCCTGTCGAACACATGACTCATACACTAACCAATAGAATTGGTCCTGTTAATTTCCAAAATACATTAGCCAATCAATTTTTTTTTTGGTGCTTTATTAAAATTAATTTTTAAAAAATACACCATTGCCATCATGAGAGCCGCCGCATTCACCAGGCACAAGCTGCTGGTGCTCACGGAGGTGATGGACAGGCGGATCACCAGGCAGCCTCCACCCATCACAAATCGCAGAAAGCGTTCCGCGGAAAGTACGTTTTATGGACTGTGGTTTTCATGTTTATCTTGTGGGCCCTAACTGCATGTGCATGTTTTCATGTCTGTCCTATTTATTCATTGTACTCATATCTGCGTGTGCATGTTTTCATGTCTGTCCTATTTATTCATTGTACTCATATCTGCGTGGGCATGTTTTCATGTCTGTTCTATTTATTCATTGTACTCATATCTGCGTGTGCATGTTTTCATGCCTGTTCTATTTATTCATTGTACTCATATCTGCGTGTGCATGTTTTCATGTCTGTTCTATTTATTCATTGTACTCATATCTGCGTGTGCATGTTTTCATGACTGTCCTATTTCTTCATTGTACTCATATCTGCATGGCCATGTTTTCCTATTTATGTTGTCTTAAAAATTTGTATTTTTTGGATTCATGTTGAAACTAACCACAATTTTTTTTCACATCTTTTAGGGGCACAGCAAAGACTACGGCGTCATCAGCAGACAAGACGCCGGTCACGGCCCCTCTCGCCAACCCCCAATTCCTCAATTACCCCCTCCTCCCCAGACCCTGTGGCCGAGATCTCGGGGCTCCTTCCCCTCCAGCCCAATTCCCCCTCTCCTCCAACCGCCCCTCCTCCAAATACCCCCTCCCCGGATTCAGCCAACACCCTGCCCTTAGGTTTGGGGAATGTAGCCACCTCTGAGGAGGTCGAGGGAGTGGCTTCTCGCTCTGGCATTTTGCAGAACGGTATGTTTTTGTTTTGTTTTTTTTGGCACCACAAACTGTTTGTATGTAATCATGTGTCGTCCCCTTTTTTGTGGGCTTTTTGTCGCCTTTTTGTTTTTTTTGGGGTTGTCTTTATCTGTTCCTGCTGATTTCACCATACACATATCACACCTGTGGGCATTTTTTTTTGGCCCTTGTATTTTTGGCCTACAACATTTTGGGGTGCTGGGTTTTATCCGTGTAATGATGGTTTTTTTCACAAGCTTTTAAGTTTTGGTTTGCTTGTTTTGTGTTGTTTTTGAATGTGGCTTCATTATTGATGTTTTAATCCCCAAACTTTTGTCACCCACAGAGGAACAGAGGCGTCGGGTTGAAATATGTCAGTGTGTGGCCCGTATGCGGGAGCAAGTCACCGGGCTGCTGCAGGGCCTTGACCATCTGGCGGTCCTCCTTAGGAATTAGTTTATTTTTTATTTTTTTTACAAATTGTTTAAAAATAAATCAGTTATAATTAACGCTCTGTCTCATGCGTTTTTTGTAAATCAAAGATTCTTTACACTGACATAAGTAGACTCTTCAAGCAAGGATTGCCAATTATTCTCACTAAAGATTGTGTGTTGTATTTTGAAGGCAAACAGGCACAAGAAACACCTATCAGTACCAATGTCATTTTCCTTTTTTGGGGTGGGCAACATTATAGTTTACAACTTTTTACAGGTTCCTATTTGGTGGGCAAGCTGCTTAGGCTGATCTTACGAAGCCAACTGATTGTACAGGATTCCTTGGTGTGTTGGTTTGTACCCCGAAAACATATTACATTTTAGCTCAACTTGCTTCATTACTGGGTTACCCCTTAGGCAAATGTAACGTTTGTGAGCCTGGTTACACTTGCTTCTAACGTGCCCAAAAAGGAACCAAATTACACTCTCAAAAAATTTATTCACAACAGAAATCAAAAAACAAAGTGGTCACTCACAAACAAAACACACAGTGATAATCAGAAATACACCACATACCAAAAACAGGAAACAAACACACAACAAATCAAGAACTGGTTGACGAAGGACCATGCCCACATGATTCCACAAATATGGCATTGCAATATGGGTTACATAATATATTCCACAAGTTTCCACATAAAGGTTTTTGAAGGGTAGCAGGAAGTAGTCATCGTGGGAGTGCCAAAGATTATGCAAACAAACAGAAGATGGGGAAAAAATTAATAAAAAAAAAGATGAACGCAAACAAACCGTAACACATTGGGTATAAACACTGTTGTTTGGTCAATAATTACCTAAAATATCTGGCCACCACATCATCGCGTATGGCCCCCCCACATACTGACCTCCGACCAACCTCGGGGGGGCCATCCTCAGGTAAGGCATCCTCTGGCTGCATTGGGACCCCACTCCTTATGGCGATGTTGTGAAATATCCCACACAGGACCACAATTTTCGAAACCATATCCGGCAAATGCATGAGCTCGCCACCAGAGTGGTGGAGGCATCTGAATCGGCCGATACAGTGCTCCACCACTTGCCTGGTGGCTGTAAGTGCGGTATTAAACTCACTTTGTGGGCCTGGTGTGGGAGCCAAATAAGGAGTGAGCAGCCAGGGCATGCAAGGGTAGCCACTGTCTCCTGTGAAAAAGAATAGACAACATCAGGATCACTGTGTATCAAGCTTAACATTGTTATGTACTAAAGGTCTCCACTTACCCAGAAGCCACGCATCACCAGCTTGTAGGTTGGTTAATTTGTGCCATATCCCTGATTGCCAGATGACGAAGGAGTCATGTGCACTTCCTGGTAATTTTGCATTCAGGGACAGGATCTGGAGGGAGGCATCACATACCACCATTACATTCAGGGAGTGATAGTGTTTACGGTTGCGAAATATGGCCTCCAGCCGTGCTGGAGGCTGAAGTGGTATGTGAGTACCATCCACAACCCCTATGATGTGTGGGAAGCCAGCTATTTGGTAAAAATTGGCCTTGGCCACACTAAGGGCACCCATATCCAAAGGCATTTTAATAAAATGATGGTGGTGCTTGAAAAGTGCCTCCATCACTGCCCTCAGGATCCTGGAAAAGGAGGATTGTGAGATGCCCACCACTATTCCCACTGTTGTTTGAAACGATCCTGAGGCACAGAAATGTAACACCACCATAAATTGCGTAAGTGGTGGTATTGCTGTAGGACTGTCAATTTGCCGCTCAAGATCACTCTCTATTAATGAGAGAGTGTCTATGATGATTTTGGGAGGAAGACGGTAGCATCTTAAAACCTCATCATCGGGCATTCCAAAAAGGGTGACACGTGTTCGAAATATCTGGGGCCTTGCACGCCTACGATGCCTACGCCTGGGACGAGATTGAGGTTGGTCGGCTTCCGGGAGCATGGCCAGAACAATCCGACCCAGATCAACCTGAAATGGCAAGATTTGAATGTAAGGCTTTTTACCCACCCCAAAATAAAATTAAAACAACTTAGCTTGATGATACCATCCATTGCTGCTTACATGCCGGGGTATTGTCATGATACGTCCAAACTGTAAATATTCCCAATATTAAAAAAAATCTGTTTAGTCTGTGCATTTATGTTTGTAAATTTGGTGCAAGACAAAACATAAAATAGGCGAAACACACATTTGGCCAACGAGCAAAACGACATTGCACACAGTACGTCAAATTGGGGTCAAATGTAAGCAAAAAATGCTAAAGGGAAAACACAAACAATTTTACAGGATGAATAAGCATTTAAAATTGCGCTAATTAGTTTGCAAATACAAGTCACTATACAAACAGATAAAAATGCGCTAATTATTTCGCAAATACAAGTCACTATACAAACAGATAAAAATGCGCTAATTAGTTCGCAAATACAAGTTAAAAAATGGACTTACCAAGAGCTAATATATAAGATTCCTGATTAAAAGGTCTTTGGGGCCGAGACAAATAAAAACCTAACAGAGATGAAATTAGGAAAAAAAAACTTCAGAAAAATATGAAAAAGAAGGAGACACAAATTAAACCAAAGTTAGACTTCCCAAAACTTACCAAATCAAGAAACGAGGCCAAAAAAACCAACAAAAAAAAAGCGTCCGGAAAATAAAAACGCAAATATAGCAAACAAAATAAACTACCAACAACGCCAACTCCAAAATCCGCAAACAAGAAACTCCGACCAAGGTAACCTCCAACAATCCAAAAACGCCAACTCGACTGGAGACACACCAAGCCATAAATAGTGTTTAGTTTCCCGCACAAATTAAGGAGGGATCATAGGAACGCACAATCAATGATGCGGCCGCAAAATAAGGACGCATGTATAAATACGTCACGAAACACAATTAAAATTCTGGTGTATTTCTTGTTTGGAGCTCAGACATGGCTACAGACCAGGGAAACAATGGACAACAGTCAGGCGGTAAGTATTTCATGCATTTTGTCTCAATGATTAATTAGAAACATAATATTGGGCAAGTTGTGAAGTTGAGAATTCTGCATATTTACACAAATAGGTGAGGAGGATGACATGGAAGAGGCTGCTGGGCCCAGTATTCCGGGCAAAGCTGCCAAAAAGAAAAGGCAGCCACAATTCACAAGAAAGGAGATGGAGGTTTTGATTCAGAAGTGTGTGGACATCCTACCACAGGCAGACAGGAATATGAGTGCAAGCCAGAAGTGGAGAATGTGGGAAGAGGTAGCCGTTGCTGTCAATAGGGTGGGTGATTATGTCCGTCTAGCCCGGGATGTCAAACGGCAGTAAGTAAACACTTGCCCTCCCTAAAAACAAACCCCATTTTAAACAAAAGGATAATGGTTCCAATTTTATCCCACAGATGGGCCGACTTCAAATATCGCCTAAAGCAAAAACTGGCGGACAGGGCTAGGCATGCAAGGGGGACAGGTGGGGGTCCCACCCCTGTGTCATTGGAGTTGACGGATTTAGAAGAGCTGGCACAGGGTGTGTGCAGCCTGTGGAGGTGTTTGGCATGTCCAACATGGATACGGACATGCCAGACTTTGCGGCACCTCATGTTGTCCCAGGTAAATATTGTGATGTCACCAACTCTGAAATGTTATTGTGCCAATATGTAGATTCTAATGTGAGTCTTTTGTAACTTTTCCAACAGAGACACAGGCGGATGAGTCTGCTCCAGAGGGGAGCCTTGGCCGCAGAATTTCTGCTGGCTCTGCAGGGGAGGAACCAGTACATCCGGCTGAGGACCCTGCAGAAGCCAATCCAAGGCAATCCCCCTCGCAGGCAGTGGCCCTCCTCACAGAACTCAATTTCAAATCGGATTTCCATACGGAGATTCTGCAGAGGATGGACGCCAGTCTGATACGGGTGGCTGAGGCCCTGGAGCAAAATGCTGCGGCCAACGTGACCATTGGTCAGGCCCTGGTCACGCCCTGGAGCAGCTCGTTCGCCAGCACATGGTGGAGCCGACCTCCCTTCCTGCCGGAACATCAGGATCCTCCACCTCTGGCACAACATCAGCCAATCCTCCAAATGTGCCTAGCCCTGTGCCTAGTCCAGAGGCCACAACATTTGCCTCTGGACAGGCCAGCCCGATGACATCCCGGACCCGGTCTGGCGCCCTCCCTCCCCCATCCAAACGGGTGAAAAAACGGTGACAGCAATGGCTACTTTTCCCACACTCCTTCTGTGCTTGCCTCATATTCCTTTCTGGACAAAACTTCCCTCTCCTTGAATTGTTTTTAATTTGGTGTTCTACGTTTCAAAAATCTTTTATGTTGGCCCAATTATTTTAACTTTGGGAATGAACCCTGCAAAAAATCTTTTTCTACAATCTGTTTTTTATTTTAGTTTTTGTTTGAGCAATAAAATTCAAAAAAAAGTTTGAAATTGTATTCTCACATTATTGTCAAAATGGGTTACATTTAATCCTGGGCCAAAAGGCAAAAACGTGCAAAAACCACATTTTACATGAATTAAAAAAAAGGGCTCTTTAAGGAACGTTTAAAAATTTACATAACGATGCAAATTCACCAGGCCAAAAGAAAAAGGGAAAAACAAAAAAAACATGATGACATTATTGTTACAATAGGCCAAAACCAACAAATTGAGGCCAAAATAATCCCCCACAAATGTACGCAAATTGATTGTGTAATCCTGACATTAGCAGCTATGATTTCCACCTGCGTACGCTTTTGTGCTAACCCAAAAAACTGATTTCAAAACACATACCAAGCCGGTTTACAATCCAACACTAATTGCTGTTCTGACCACCCGCGATTAATCGCTGCAACATCGTGGAGTGCCGGGACGGAGGAGAAGGCCATCGCCAATGTGGTCGAGTAATCCAGACCCTAAGCTGTGCGAGCATTTTGAAGGGAAAGAGGATCATCCAGTGACGTATGAGTCGGTACGAACACATTTTACGTTCGCATCTGCTAATGTATGTACGCCCCGAAAACGCCTCGCCACGCCTGCGTTTTTCCATCTCCACCCCCGTCAACACCCAAAAACGCCCTGTTCTGTCAATCACATTTGACATGTCACTTCCTGTACGCTATTTTACGAACGAGTCAAAATAAGCTCGTAATCTGCCGTACGCACATGCGCAGTGTAACACCGATGCATGCGCGGTTAGTCAACATCGGAACACAACGAGCGTACTGCTGTTAACGAGCGGCTCTGAATGAGGGCCAAAGAGAAAAAAGAAGACTTTTTGTTGGGGGCACTGCTATGAAATGTTGAATTCAGTTTAAAAATTAACTTTTAATTAATTATTTATAAAATACAGGTTTAAACAGACAAAAATAAACAAAGTATACATATAACATATAAGTAACCCTTTTGAAAAAAAGGGGAAATTAATATTATAGTGTATAAGCCAATCACTTATATGGGATCAATGCCCAATTATCATATCATGAACAAAACAGATTCAATCTGTCAGTGTGAACAAGAATTTTTTAACTCAAATATTAGCCTCATTAGCTTGATAATAGTATACAGAACTCTGTAAGTAGATAGCATAAAGTCTAAACACCATCCCAAATCAGCATAATATACAATTAATCTCATTAATATTAGTAATCATACAGTATATTGCTGAGCGTAGTATGGGAGCTGAAACAGAGCATACGTGCATGTGCTTATAAGTTGTGGGTAATCAGTAGTGGTAGAGTATACTTTTTTCTCATATAATAATATGCAGCGGCCTCCTAGGTCGAACCTGTGCATTAATCAGCAAGTACCTCAACATATACACATATACGTAATATAATCAAGAGTCAGCTTGTTATTTAATTATACACATAAAATTCACAATCATACAATATAGTTGCTGACCATAACATGTGAATTATAACAGTGTCTCAATATATATGCCGTATAATTCTAAGCAGGACATAACAAATTAGGTATACATTGTTTTTTATAGACTGATGCAAAACCGGTCTCTTAAATCGGACCTGTATTCTGATCCAAACTGCCTCATAAAACATATAAAAAAATTTCTGGACTTGACCGTCAGGAATAAGTTGCCAATTGTATGGTTTATTCAGCACCCACTAAATTTGTAAGTAGTGCCAAGTGTCAAACTGATAGTGAGCTATGCATACAGACTGATACAAAGTTATAACATTGATAAAACTATCCTCCTGAGATGCCCTCCCAAGAGACTAGGAGACGAGACTCTGAAACAGGAACATAATTGCATGTAATTGCATGTCTGCACAGAGAATAAGTGACAGTGTAGCAATGTAGTAATCACGCTACAATATACTTAGCTGGTGTTGTAAATACTGGTTACCCGGCACACCAGCTACTGTTCAGTGTGTATTGCTTCAAAATATGGGAGTCTGTGTGTATGTTCGAGGGATAGGTCAGAGCAGTAACAGCAGCTGGAGTCTCCTTCCACATGGCTTCACAGGATGGTGCCTGGCAGCTACATCCACTGGCTTCGTTCTAATTCAAAGGGATGACGTACGTTTCGCAGCAGAATGAGCTTGATCACATCATAGTGGTGTGCGCCTGGGGAAACCCCTTCTTTATAGGGAAACAAGACCAATCAAAAATGTTCAGACAAAAATCCAATTAAGTTACAGCCGAGTACAGGTGGAAATGGTGAGTGGATTTAAACAGTTTATGTGAGTCAGGGGTAAAATATGAATTATTCATCCTAAAATCTAGGAAGAAAAAATAATAATAAAAAAATATATATATAAATATATATATATATATTTATATATAAATATATATATATATATTTATATATAAATATATATATATATAAATATATATATATACATATATATATAGTAGCAGAAAGCCCGGCACTCCAAGGATAAATAGAAAGTAGCTTGCTGCGGTGCCTTCCTAAGGGAATATTTCCCATATGTAGCGAGTGAAAGAAACGAGGTGGCACTCAGTAGACTTTGTTAGAAAAACAGATATTGACGTTGCACCCATAGACATAAAGAGGTATTATATTATTAAGGCCATAAGAATGTAGCTAAATAAGAATCTAATAGAAGGGTCATTAAAGGAAACATTGAAGACCCAAGGTCTCATTTAGACCTCTAGGGGCTAAAGTCCCCAACTCAAAAATTCAACAACTTTCCCTATGCAGTAAAGTCCTAGCTCTGTTACCTCCCTGTTTGCTTTCTGGGACATGATCTATTATAATGGTCCTTATACTTGCTACGCTATGTCTAAAGCATGCACAATGTCTAGCAACTGGTTGCTCGCTAGTACCTGATTCAATAGCCTGACGGATGGCACTGCGATGCAGTGCCATGCGTTCACGAAATTGTCTCTGGGTCTTACCCACATAAGCTAATCTGCATGGGCATGTCAATAAATATATGACATGTGTGGTAGTACATGTAACAGTATGTCTGATGCTAATTCTCTTACCAGTATGCGGATGGCAAAATGTGGGTCCCACCGATAATGACCGACATGTGACACAGCCCAAACAACGATAACAACCATTTTTTTTAGTTGAAAAGTGTGTAGCTGGAACTCTATCAAGTCCTGTAATGTCCAACTTAACTACCTGATCTCTTATACTTTTTCCTCTAGTAAAACTCGGTAAGAGTTTAGCATTGTGTAGAGAGGGTAATTCAGGGTCACTCTGAACCATGGGCCACCATTGTTTGACTTGACGAATGGCAGAATTACTGGTAAAACTATATCTGTTCACCCATGGGACTACATTATTGGTGCGACTAGCTGAAGATTCAATTTCAATTACTAGAGTATCCTTGTGAGGCATCTGAGTAACCTTATTCTTTAAATGATTTAACACTTTTCTATCATAACCACGTGCTACAAACTTTTCTAACATGTCATCCAGAGCAGATTCTAAACTGTTGACATCTGAGGTAATACGCCTCACTCTAAGGAACTATGAATATGGAAGTCCCTTACGTAATGCTACTGGATGGAAACTTTCTTGCCGAAGTAAAGTATTTCTATGTGTTTGTTATATAAATGCATAGTTTGTTTTGTCATTGTGTATTGCTTGTCCCCGAAGACGGGGTTACCCCGAAATGCCATAGGAATGGACTAAAGGACAATTGTTTTATTTTTCTAACAAAGTCTGCTGAGTGCCACCTCGTTTCTTTCACTCTCTACATATGGGATATAGGCCCTGATTCAGAGCCGGACGCTCTGACAGATCGCTCGCTCTGAATCAGGGCCGGGCTTTTTTTTATTAGAACGGCCTCCTGGCCGCTCGCATAGCTGTGGGTGACCACTCACAGCTATAGCGAGCGGCCAGGAAGATGGTCGCAATGGTCAAGGCCATCATGACCATCAGGCTTGCGACGAGACCCTTGTGGTAGGGTCTCGTTGCCGCAAGCCCCAGAGAGATTTCGGCTCTAACAGAGCTGAAATCTCTCCCACTGACATAACTCGTGATGTCAGTGGGGCCGCCCCCAAACGGAGGCGTTCACATGGGAACGCCTCCGTTTGGGCAGCCACTCCCCCGGCCCGCCCACCAAAGGGGGCGAGCTGTCGCTCAACATCGACAGCTTGCCCCCTTTGTTGCGAGACCCGGAGCGATGGAGTGCCTGTCGCTATCCGGGTCTCGCGCATGCGCACGACGGAGCCAGCTCCATCGTGTGCATGCGCACTTGCCCACCATTGACCCGGTTGCGAGCGCACAGCGGTCGCGACCGGGTCTGAATCAGGCCCATGTTCCCTTAGGAAGGCACCGCAGCAAGCTACTTTCTATTTATCCTTGGAGTGCCGGGCTTTCTGCTGCTACATATAGGAGACCTTCATCTTCACTAATTTAAGGGTAGACTGAGGATCTTCAGCCAAGTCTGAGAGAGCCTCCACACTGCGCTCTGAACTAGTTACTGACTTCTCTGCTATCAGTCACCAGTTGGCTCCCTAGCCGCGACAAGTAGCTTCCACGCTACCACCTATCATCTTATGGCTCCTAGCCATGACAAGTAGCTTCCATGCTACCACCTACCATCTTACGGCTCCTAGCCGCGACAATTAGCTTCCACGCTACCACCTACCATCTTATGGATCCTAGCCGCAACAAGTAGCTTCCATACAACTACCGACCATCTTACGGCTCCTAGCCACGACAAGTAGCTTCCACGTTACCACCATTCACCTCATGGCTAACCAGCTGCACCAAGTAGCCTGTGCTACCACCATTCACCTCATGGCTAACCAGCCGCACCAAGTAGCCTGTGCTACCACCATTCACCTCACGGCTAACCAGCTGCACCAAGTGTCCTGGACTACCACCACTCACCTTACAGCTTCCTGGCCACACCTAGCAGCACCCGAGTTGCTGACCCTACCTCAGCTACACCAGCTCCCACACTACAACCTCGGCACCATCCAGTGCTGGCATTGTCTCTCCCTATTTCCTTCACTCACCCATAAGTTACTTTTGACCTTGTATCCCCTTTCATGCATAGGAACTTCATTAGACCTAGTCTCCTCCAGAGGGCATCTGAGTTGAATAAAGCTAGTCCTAACCCCAGCCTGGGACACAATCTAAAGAAACCACATCCATGACAGGCATACTGTATATACATGGATTCCAGATGAGATAAGTGGCACATATAATTTCAAATGATATCGTCTCCATATAGAATTCAGTGAAAAAAGATCACACATAGGTTGCAAGAATCAAAAACATTATATATTTATAGGTTTCAGAGAAAGGGACTATAGTTAATAAATTAATTGAGTCCACCCAGTGAAAGAGCTCCCAATCTAAAAGTCCAAAAGCTCTCATGTTTTAGGAGTTCTTTTGTCAAATCGCCACCTCTTATTCCTAGATGTACTTGCTCCAGACCAAAAGCCTTGAGATCTTTCAAGTCTCCATTATGCGTGTAATGGAAATGTTTGGCTACTACAGTCAAGTGTTTGAATTTGGTAAGATCTGAGGCAGCGTTTCTCACGTTGCCAACATGTTCTAAAATACGCTCTTTTAGCATCCGTGTCATCATGCCTATGTATTTCATATTATAGTTGCATGTTATACAGTAGATTACACCTGTTGTTCTACAATTAATGTAGTTCGTAATCTCCATATCATTAACATATCTATCCATTACTTCTTTTGTCTTGATCATATATAGACAGGCTTTACACGATCTACATGGGAATGAACCTTTTATTCTGGATGGTCTAGGTATTGTACATTTGTAGTGACTGAGTAAATTGGTTTCGTAAGTCGGGAGATCTTCTCCAACTTATAGAGGCCCTGTCCCCTACAACTTTAGTCAGATCCTTATCCAGATGTAGGATGTGCCAATGCTTTTGTATAATGTATTATACTTCTCCATTCCTGGCAGAAATCTCCCACAAATCTTACTGCTAAAAAGTTTTTTACTGATAAATGTTTTTTGGGTTTTTGAGGTTGTAAATAATTAGGTACTGTATGTTTATATGAAACCTGGGTTAAGACATATCTAATAGAATATTCTTTAGCATCTAGGATATGTTATTTATACTATCACAATAGATGCTCTATAATGAGTATATATTGTTTTCCAATGAATGGCTTGCACCTTTAGCTAATCTGCCAATAAGGTAGTGATAATCTTTTAAGACACATGTAATTATATATGCCATACCGACAGACTGTCTCCGCGGCTTATGAGCCACACGTTTTGTGGGCAATGCAGTATATATAATCAGACCCTTATAGAAAACAATAAGAATTTATTGGCAATAAGAATGATTAAATATGTGTACTATGTATTATTACAGATAACTACTTTGAACCAGCAATCGTTTAAATATTATCATGAACCAACAACCTATCATGTCCCCTTAATATGGCACTAATCATGTTAATAATATTATCTAGCAACATTTAGTGGAGTATGACCGCTTCCCTTTTTTCTCTTTTATTGTTGAAACTTTCCCGATGATTACATTCTTTTGGTTGGAGGTATATATATATATATATATATATATATATATAATATCGTAAGTCCGCACTCAAAGCTTCAAATATAAGTCACATATATATATATACAAAGGCGGTGCTCCTTAGAGATCCAGCAGAATCCAAAAATACAAAAATAGAAAAAAGGCACTCGCCAGGTAGAAATCCAAACCAGTGTGAACAGAACAACACCACAAAGCATCAGTATGCTTTGTGGTGTTGTTCTGTTCACACTGGCTTGGATTGTCCTGATGACGGTCCCTGTGAGGATCGAAACGTCGACAATATGGTGATGTTTTTAAAGATGATTCTATTAAAGATGTGATTTTAACTTCATTTTCTACCTGGTGAGTGCCTTTTTTCTATTATATATATATATATATATATATATATATATATATATATATATATATATACAATTGGCAACTTATTCCTGACGGTCAAGTCCAGAAATTTTTTTATATGTTTTTATGAGGCAGTTTGGATCAGAATACAGGTCCGATTTAAGAGACCGGTTTTACATCAGTCTATGAAAAACAATGTATACCTAATTTGTTATGTCCTGCTTAGAATTATACGGCATATATATTGATACACTGTTATAATTCACATGTTATGGTCAGCAACTATATTGTATGATTGTGAATTTTATGTGTATAATTAAATAACAAGCTGACTCTTGATTATATTACCTATATGTGTATATGTTGAGGTACTTGCTGATTAATGCACAGGTTCGACCTAGGAGGCTGCTGTATATTATTATATGAGAAAAAGGTATACTCTACCACTACTGATTACCCACAACTTATAAGCACATGCACGTATGCTCTGTTTCAGCTCCCATACTACACTCAGCAATATACTGTATGGTTACTAATATTAATGAGATTGATTGTATATTATGCTGATTTGGGATGGTGTTTAGACTTTATACTATCTACTTACAGAGTTGTGTGTATTATTATCAAGCTAATGAGGCTAATATTTGAGTTAAAAAATTCTTGTTCACACTGACAGATTGAATCTGTTTTGTTCATGATATGATAATTGGGCATTGATCCCATATAAGTGATTGGCTTAAACAATATAATATTCATTTCTCCTTTTTTTCAAAAGGGATATTTATATGTTAGATGTATACTTTGTTTATTTTTGTCTGTTTAAACCTGTATTTTATAAATAATTAATTAAAAGTTAATTTTTAAACTGAATTCAACATTTCATAGCAGTGCCCCCAACAAAAAGTCTTCTTTTTTCTCTTTGTTTATTGCTATATGTCTCACTGACTCTGGGGAGCACCACCAACATAATTATTGGTCCTCGATTGGTGGCAACTATATTTATCAAGTTGGTCTTAATATTTTGGAATAATTACCAAACTTTGATCTTGTTGATCTTAGTGTTTTATCACGTATCAGTCCTGTGTGAATTCCACCCTTCTGCTTTTATATAAGATCAGTGCCTTGTTAGACTCTATATATTTACAAAAGTGCGAGTTTTTACAACTGGAGATGTTGCCCATAGCAACCAATCAGATTATAGCTATTACCTTCTAGAAGGTGCTAGATAACTTAAGTATAATCTGATTGGTTGGTATGGGCAACATCTCAACAACCCACACTTAAATATACCCTTGTGCCTCCAGGTGAGCTATGTAAAACCAGTGTTGACAAGAAAGAGTGCCTCTCACCTTTGAATGAGAGGCACTCTTTGCCTGACATTGTCTTTTGACATTGTCATTTGAAGTGGCTTCACCACCCAGCATCCTAACTTACAAAACTACAGATGTATAACAAAGCAACAAGGCTCTATGAACCTTGAACAAGGCCTAAAAAACCCTAAATGTAAAAAAAAATATGACTAGGGATGAGCGGGTTCGGTTCCCTGAGAACCGAACCCACCCAAACTACGGGGATCGGAGGCAGATCCGAGTCAGCTCAGATTTTCCTGCCTGACTCGGATCTGAAAACTAGACAAAATGTCATCATCCCGCTGTCGGATTCTCGCGGGTTTTGGATTCTATAATGTCCCATGATCACCGCCATTTTTTCATTCCGGCTGTGGAGAGTGAAGAGGAAGGAGGGAGGGAGCTGGGATCTGTGATTGGTGCTGTTGCTGTTGCATGCTGACGCTGTGCATAGGGGCTGGCTACTGTTGTCCATATAGGAGCTGGCTGTTGTCCTGTCCATAAGGGATGGACATTGTCCTGTCCATTTGGGCTGGCTGGCTGTTGTCTATAGAGAAGCTGGCTGGCTGTTGTCCTGTCCATAGGGGCTGGCTGGCTGTTGTCCTGTCCATAGGGGCTTGCTGGCTGTTGTCCTGTCCATAGGGGCTGGCTATAGTGCTGTGTTGTCCAGGGGGTGCTCTGTCCTTCAGGTTTGCTCTTCACCCACCCCCAGTGTGAAAAATATATATATAATTTTGTGTGTTAGCCACACTTGTCATCAGCGCAGGGGTGCTGTGCTGTTAAGGGGCTGCTGCCTCTTTCAGGGGTGCCCTCTGTTACTGCTCATTCTACTTGGTCTGTGGGTCCTTCATGGGCAGTTCGACGTGGCGCCTCGGCTGTGCAGCTTTGTAAGGTGGCCATGTGGTCTTCTGTCCATACCTTTGTGAGGGTATTATGCATTTGATACCTTTGCCTCTCAGGATGCTTCCTTGGGGTGGCGGATTCTCCTTTCTGCACAGGAGCATCCCCACCCTTAAAGGGACTGCTTTTGGACATCCCCAAGGTATCCAGTGGATACCCTATGAACCCTGCAGTAGAAATAAAGAGATATAGTAAGAACTTATCTTTGTTATCTCTATTCCTATGAAGTTCATAGGGTCCACAGGACTCCCACCCTGTCACACCTGTGCTTCAGATGGGCTTTGCTCTGGTCACCGGTTTTCCGTCTCCTTCTGGTTGAGAACGTGATCCTTGTGTGTTCCAGACTTTCTTCTCTCTTTTTTTCTCCTCCTTCGGCCTCTTGCTTGTTATGTAACTGACACAGTCTTGAGAAAGTCCCGGTTTTCACGGGTCAAAACGCGTTGACGTCATCACCAAGGCACCTGAGGTATTCACAGCACCACACCATTTGCTGCACCTGCACTTTGGAGGATCTTTAGAAGGTGACGATCCATTCCCGGAGTTCATTGCCAGCTGATATACAGATACTGCTCCACAGGCTGCTCTGGTCTTCCGTTGAATCACCGGAGTCCACCGCCAGCAGGTATACAGCCACTGCTCCGTGGGCAGCGCTCTTCTTCCACTGCATCCCCGGAGTACACCACCAGCCGCTATTACCACCACCGCTCCGTGAGCAGCTCTGTTTTTCCGCTGCACGGCAGCTGGCTACATCCAGCCGCAGTTCTACAGCAAGCGGACAAGCTACACTAAGGACGGCTATTGGTTTGGATACAGCCTTCCAGGGGTCGAGGTACTATCAATTCTTTCCCCTTTCCCACCTTCTATATTTCAGCGTGACTTTACATCACACTGGGACGCCAGTAGTGAATATCCATTAATTAGCGGAATTCAGCCGTTTTCATTGGAAACTAATTGTTACTTTAAAGTCACACTGTTGCAAAGCATTGGCAGCAATAGAACGTTGTGCTGTGGAACCTCATTGATATGGTATCAAGCTATATTCTCATACTAATACATTACAGTAAGAGAGTCATTTGATCTCTGCAGTTTTTATATGTCTGATTTCTATCTATGTGCACATGATTGCAATTTTTTGATGTTTGCATATGGATTTATTTGTATGTATTAAATATTAGCTTTTATCTTTATATATGCCTCCTGTTTATTAACAGACAGCAAACCTGATATAGATATATAAATCCTAATTTACCTACAGTGCCTAGCGCAGTAAAGATTTTGCTTTTCATTTTGTTTTTGCTGTGGAGATTCATGTCTCTGGGTTTCTGACCAAACCCTCATTACTTGCAGCTGGCACGGATTCTATTATTCTTTTTGATACTGAGCGCCAGGATATTTGCAATTGTGATTGCAAATAGTTTCTTTCTATGTAACTGAAAGTGCCTTGGCCTGGGGGCGGGGTATAGGAGAGGGGCCGCGGTGCATCCTGGGAGATGAAAATGAACTGTGTGGTGCCCGATGACTCCGCCATCGCCTATACCCCAAAGTATCCTGTGGACCTTATGGACTTCGTAGAAATAGAGATAACAAGGGTAAGTTCTTACCATATTCTTATTTTTGTCCTCAAAATTCTACACACAATACCACATAATGACAACCTATAAAAAGTTTTGGGGAGATTTTTGCAAATTTTATTTAAAAAAAATCACTAAGAAGTATTGAGCCTTTGCTCAATACTTTGTTGATGCACCTTTGGCAGCAATTACAGCCCGAAGACTTTTTGAATATGATGCCACAAGCTTGGAACACCTATCTTTGGGCAGTTTCGCCCATTAATTTTTGCAGCACCTCTCAAGCTCTATCAGGTTGGATGGGAAGTGTCAGTGCACAGCCATTTCCAGATCTCTCCAGAGATGTTCAATCGGATTCAAGTCTGCGGTCTGGCTGGGCCTCTCAAGGACATTCACAGAGTTGTCCTAAAGTCACTCCTTTGATATCTTGGCTGTGTGCTTAGGGTCTTTGTCCTGCTGAAAGATGAACCATCGCCCCAGTCTGAGGTCAAGACTGCTCTGGAGCAGGTTTTCATCCAAGATATCTCTGTACATTGCTGCATTAATCTTTCTCTCTATCCTGACTAATCTCCCAGTTCCTGCCACTGAAAAACATCCCCAGAGCATGATGCTGCCACCACCATGCTTCACTGTAGGGATGGTATTGGCCTGCAGGGCCGCCATCAGTGGGGGACTGCCAGGCCTAGAGTCCCGGGCCCTGACAGAAAGGGTAGTAGATACTGGATAAGCACTGGGGGAATTATGAGTGGTGCAGGCCACGAGCCAATCATAGCTTGCGGACCGGCAGCCAATCAGGATAGGCCACAGCGGTGGCTTCTGATTGGCTGCCGGTCCGCAATCTCCTATTAACTCGTGGCCGGCACTACATTCAAAATGCTGCTGCCTCCTAACCCCCGGGCCCCTCTCTCTGGGTGACACTGTGAGTGTGAGTGGCAGCCAGTCTGGCATCCACCAGCCAGCGGGGAGAGGCTGGGCCAAGGAGAAAGCAGCCGAGGGAGAGGCTGCAGCAGTGGGGCAGGGAGCAGCAGCGGCAGCAACAGCGCTGCCATAGTGAGCAGGAAATGCTCAGTCGGCTGTGGGGGATCCCACTTCCCATACAGGTACAGAAATTCCTGCTCTCTCACCCTCACCCTGCTTTCCCAATTTTAATCTGCTCTTCCACCCTTGCCCTGCTTTCCCACTTTTACCCTGCTGTCCCACCCTCACTCTGCATTTCCACTTTTACCCTGCTCTCACATCCGCACCTTGCTCTCACACCCTCACCCCACTCTCTTACTCTCACCTCTATATTATACTGTAGATTAACATGTTAATGCCCATCTCTGACAAACTCCCCCCCCCAACCCAAGGGGAGGGGCCCTGCCTATTTTGATAGTCCAGGGAACCACAATCTTTGATGGCAGCCCTGTTAGCCTGGTGATGAGCGGTATCTGGTTTCCTCCAAACAGAATGCCTGGCATTCACGCCAAAGAGTTCAATCTTTGTCTCATCAGACCAGAGAATTTTGTTTCTCATGGTCAGAGTCCTTCAGGTGCAATTTGGCAAACTCCAGGCCAGGTTATACAGTGCTCAAATCCTATGATTTTTGCTAGCTCTGTTTTGTTGTTACTGCCTTTATTTTTCTGTACTATCAGGTATAACTATCACTACTATTTCTCCTCTACCCTTTGCTACAGGTATGTGGGGAATATATATAATTTTTTTAAATTTGTTTTGTTATTTGTGAAGGCAGTCACATTTGCATTTACTTATTATGTCTAAGAATTAGGGTAAACCGGAAACTGAGGTCCCAATGCTGGTTTTATGTAAAAATTTGTTTGGTGGGCTTGTCCCCTCTGGACTTTACCAGCCCCTGTATGGGAGCCATCTTGGGTGTCCTCCTTGTCTCAGGTTGTGACTCAGCTAGTGGACGGTTTGGCTACTCCAATGCTGCCTCCTTTAATGTGATACCCACAGCAGTTCCAGCCTGCTATGTTTGTTCCCCCTGTGCATCCTTCCTGGATGAATGTTTATGCCCACTCAAGTCAGAGTACAGCTCATTCAGACCGGCAGTCACTAAAGCTTCTAAGCGGACAATATAATTTTATCAGTCAGCTCAGGATGTAGATTCGGAAACATCATCAGAGGAATCAGATGATGCGCCAGGTTCTTCTCCAGGGTCTATCTCAGGAGAGGAGGACCATCCTTCTATAGCGGATGTCCCTTCTTTGGTGAGGGTGGTGTCAAAGTCAAATAGTTGGTTATGATCGTTGTGCGATTATTATCTGAGTATATAGTCATCTATGGTCAGATGACTTGTTATGAGGACGCTACTTTGCGTTGCGCAATCCGATGCGCTAAACTACATATTAACAAACACATACAATGATGCACATAACGCACACACATATAAATGTATATATACATATATACATGGACGCTCATATGCATATGCACATACTTACACATGGATGCTCATTTGTACATAGTCACATACATACCGACAAATCTTTGCTATTTCAACACACAGACGCACATATGCGGACACATATCTGCAAGATGGTTCCCACACATTATAGTTAATAACCAGTTTTATTAAAGGTATTTTTAGCTAATAATTATGATGGAATATGTACTTAAATGAGATCTGAGGTTTAGAATATAGTGGATATGTCATGTTTGGTATCATACTAAATCCCTGTTTAATTGCAGACATCCGTATCTATCGGCAAAGAAGTCGCATCATGCGTCCGCTAGTTATGGATGATAGGGAGTTATTGGATAGAAAAGTTATAACATGCATGTAGTGTTGTAGCCAGTATTAACCAGTTGTTCGGCAGGGAAGCTACACAAAGAGACCATTGGAGAACGGAGCCATGCCCCCGATGACACTGTATGAACTAACCAATGACCAGATTATCCAGAAGCAAGACCCAATGGAAACCTGTTACTTAGTCCCTTTGTTAACTCTGAACTCTGTAAGGTATATAAGCTGTGTCTCGATCCCAGTGTAAAGGTATCTTCTTGCGACCACAGACGTCTGGATTGATGACTGTATACTGGGTCCAGTGCGCATGCGTATGTATCGGCTTGTACTATTTCATTGCTTTTTACTCTAATTGTTAAATCTTTCATGGTATTACTTTCTCTTTACATAAATAACTTTTTGTGCTTTGGAACCACACAATTGGACTGGAAAGCAATTCTTTCTTAAGCGACTTGCAACGCTAAATAGCGACTAGCGACTATTAGGAATCAATAGATGGGGGCTCAGCCTTGAGGTCATGCTACCGGAAATTAATCAAAGCGACAACCGGATTTCGATACCTCAACAAAGGGTGGACGCGTCACATACGGGTAAGAACGCAATGTGTTTTAAACCTATTTTGTACTCAGTGTTGTGAAATCAAATATTCATTCTTTGGGTGATCTAAGGAGCGCTGATTAGAATCCAGGGACAAGAGAGAAAAGTCAGTTTCTTTTATTGTCACATTTGCGCTGCAATAGGCGATTCACAAGTAACGTATGCATCCTCCCTGTATTACTGCCATATGTTTAAACAATCGTTGTAATAGATAGTCTTGTATCACTTGTTAAAATCCTGTGAATAGGTATTGCCATGGGGAAAGCATTTTTCTGGCCAGAAAACAAAGGTATATGAATGTGAATGCATGCTTGTGATGTGATAAAGGAAAAAGGAATACGAAGAGGTTTTTGCTTTTTGAACTGTTGGTAATAGACAGGGCCGGCTAAGGTGTCCAAGAGGCGGATAGGGCAAGCTGAAGCAGTATACATAGCAGGTATAACTAGGCGAGAAACTGGAGCGTGTTTCTTGGTCGACTTCCAATTGTAATCGCATAGTCCATTGATAGGTTAGCATCTCTGGGCAATGCGATCGGACCGCATGGTTGTGTGAAAACCGGGATTGTGGAATTGGTTGTGGTGGAGGAAATCACTGGCAAGGCTAAGTGTTATTGGAATACTTAGATGCTACCAGTGGAAAGTAACTCAAAGTAGGCAGCAGCAGATGAAGCTTGGTATAATTCATCTGGAAAGCTGAAGTATAGCATAGGCTAGATTTTGTTTCCTCATTGTGTAAAACTGACAAAACACGCTTAGCAGTCATTTGTACACAGTGGGTGGAAGTGAGTGGACGCAGCTTCTTGCAATTCGTCCACTGGTTGAAATCTCTAGCGAAAGTAGCAAAGCGTTGTCCCAGATTGGTGCTAAGCAGTCGCTAGGGATGGTCGATGAGATGCTGCTTATGAATGGGACGACTGGGTCGGCAAGGTATATAATGAATGAGAAGTATGGCACGTACGCAACCGTGTACTGCGACATATGGATCAAGATGACCAAAGGATGTATGAAACCCTTTCCTAAAGTTGGCAGTTTTGATTCGGAGGTACTGATTACTGTTAGAGATAACATGTTTAGTCAAATCTTTCAAGAAAAGAGTGAAGTATAATGATTGTTTAAAGTTATGGCAGCACGAGGGGAATACGTGGCATGGTGGTGTATGTGCGTTGAAAAGCAGCGTACTCACACCGCTAGGCAGCGTGCACACGCCGCAAAGTAGCGTGTTCACGACGCAAAGTAGAGCACACTTGGCATAGTAGCGTGCCGCAAAACAATGTACTCATGCCGCAAAGCAAGACACCGCACGGTAGCGTACCCACGCTGCAAGATAGCGTCACTGTGCATAAAGAAGAGAGCGCATGCGCACCTCCGCCGCCTTATGCAGCTGCAGATGAAAGTACAGCTGATACCAAAAATAATAAAAAATCATAACAAGTAAAGTATACCCTGTTTTAAGTCACCTCAAGGAAAATGTAATTGTAGAAGATGTTGAACCTATTGTAATTTCAGCCATTTCCCAAGCTGTTAATTTACTAGATGTTCAGCAGAGACCAGGAAAGGCAGTGATTAAACCAACAGGGGCAGCAGCTGAAATTGGTGAGATTAGTGTAGAGCGTAGTAGAAGGGGGAACATTCTTAATACTGAAACAGTAAGTCCAGCAATTCCTGAATATAGTGATGTGGTAAGTATGCATCCTCTACGTACAATTGCAGTTCCCAATGGGAAACCAGACAAAGATGATGTAGTTCCTATCAGGAATGTAGAAATGCATTGTCCATGGATGAGAGCAGAATTACATTCCATTATGTCAGACTTCCCAGACCCTAGGAAAGAGTTAGCCAAATGCCAGAATTTTTTTAAAGATTTAGGTAATGCTCACGAACCAACCAATAAGGATTGGCAAGTGGTGTTAAGGGCCTGTCTTTCTTCCAATACTGATGTACAAAAGTTTATTAAGGATTGTACATTGGAGGAGGATGAACCCTTAATGGATGAAGATAACCAGGTAAATATAAAGTGAATAAACACACAGTTGGCTATATATTTCCCAGTGGTAGTGAACTGGAGTAAAATTTTCACTATTACACAAAAGGATAGTGAATCTGCAGCAGATTATTTTGCCAGAGCGCTGCTAGCAATAACTCATTACACAGGGATAGCAGATATAAAAGATGATGTACACCACAGGGAAGTAGCTGTAACGGTGCTAATGGATGGTCTCAAAGACAATCTAAAAACTAGAGTGCAAACCTCTCTACCTAACTGGTGAGGAATTACTGTAGATGCACTTAGAGAGTCAGCCATAGAACATGACAAGAACATTAGCAGGAAGAAAGAGGCCCAGAGTGACAAGTTAATGGCAGTGAGCATTCAGGCTCTATAGGGATCACATACACAGCCACAGCCTTACAACACATACCAACAATGGAGTTATACAGTAAGGTGTTATAATTGTAACAAAGAGTGACACATAAAGAGGGATTGTAAACTGCGAAATCAGGGACCACCTACGAAGGGAACACCTAGATACACACAGAGAGGGCACTCCCAAAATCAATGAAATTTCCAACAGTTGCCTGCTCACAAAGTGACAGCAAACGCTTTACTGGAGAATGATAGTCAGTGCTAGGGGTCAGGTCATACCTGTAGTCTACAGCCAGACAGGTTAACTGAGAATACTAGGGAAGAACCTACAATGACAGTTGATAAATCTAGTATTAAACACACTTTTCTTGTAGATACAGGGGTGACCAGATCAGTGATAAATTCTCAGTTTAATTTACAGGTTACTAACAAAACCATATCAGCAATGGGAGTAACGGATAGGGTACAGCATTACCCTCTAACCAGATCTGCAGAAGTTACTATCGGGCCTCTGCAACCAAACATTCCTTTCTCCTGGCAGCGGCGGCTCCTACTAACCTGCTGGGAAGGGATTTGCTGTGTAAAATGGGATGTGTTATATACTGTATCCCTGATGGTATATACCTAGATATACCGGAATATCTTGGATACACCACAAAGGTTAATGTTGCACTCTGCTGTGCTAGATACCAGGTTCCCTCTGGACCAAAGATGGACAGGACACTGGATTGATGGCAAATGTAGCTCCTGTAATGGTTAACTTGAAGAGTGGTAGGCAGGCTCCAAAAATCCCTCAGTACCCATTAAAGCCAGAGGTGGAGCTAGGGGTTTATCCCATAATTGAAAGGTTGCTGCAACAGGCGATTTTAATTTGTACAGCTAGTCCAGCCAATAGTCCCATTTTTCCAGTGAAGAAGGCTGTTGGGAGGGGCTATAGATTAGCACAGGATCTTAGGGGGGTTAACAAAGTTGTTGAAAGTCAATTCCCCGTAGTGCCCAATTCAGCTGTCACCCTCATGCAGATTCCACCATCTGCAACCCACTTCACTGTCATTGATCTATGTTCTGCTTTCTTCTCTGTTCCTCTTCACCCTATCAATATCTGTTTGCATTTTCCTACAGAGGGGTACAATACACATGGACACAATTGCCCCCGGGTTTCATAGATAGCCCCAGTATTTTCTCTCAGGCTTTACATGACTGTTTGAAATCTTTTCAACCAAGCAATGGGTCTGTCCTCATTCAATATGTAGATGATTTGTTGTTGTGCTCTGATTCATTTATGTCATGTTTAAATGATACTAAACTGTTGTTACTTCATCTCTCACAAACAGGGCACAAGGTTGCAAAGGACAAATTACAGCCATGCCAGACTAGGGTCAAATACTTGGGACACTGTCTAACCCAGGGGCTATGACACTTGACAACTGACAGAATACAGGCCATACAGACCATGACACTGCCGCAAAACTAGCAGCAAATCTGTACCTTCTTGGGCATGTGTGGATACTGCAGGATGTGGATCCCAGGTTTTTCTATTTTGGCTTTACCATTGCAGGAATTAGTTTCATCCTCACAACCCGACCGTGTCACACACACTGAGGAGACAGAGCAGGCTTTCCTTAACCTTAAGGATAGTCTGACAAGAGCACCTGCCCTGGGAATACCAGATTATGAAAAACCCATTGAGTTATTTTGTACAGAAGCTGATGGCTGTGCAGCAGGTGTCCTCGCACAGAAACATGATGATGCTAGCAGACCTGTAGCATACTACAGTGCACAATTGGACACTGTAGCAAGATCACTTCCAATGTGTTTAAGAAGTGTAGCTGCAACTGCTCTTCTAGTAAATAAGAGCCAAGATGTAGTATTAGGGCATGATACAATTGTCTATACACCACATGCAGTATCTGCTTTGTTAAATTCTGCCCAAACCAGACATGTCTTTTCAGCAAGGTTCATAAAATGGAAACTAGCTCTAATGGCACCTGCAAATATTTCCATTAAACGGTGCAATACATTAAATCCAGCAACGTACTTACCATATGTGACTTGAGATGTACAAAGGGTGGAGGAAGGTGAGTCTCTGGTTGAAGGTGAGTTTGGCAGGTATACTGACACACATGATTGTATGGAGTATTTGAATCAGACCTTTACTGCAAGACCAGACATACATGACACACCAAAATGTAAATTTGACATTTTACATGGATGGGAGTTGTCACAGGCAGATGGACACAGGAGAATTATGCACAGGTTATCAGGTTATGCTGTTGTAAATGAAGAGGATGTTGTAGAAGCTGAACCACTTGGTCCACCTCACTCAGCCCAAGTGGCTGAACTGGTGGCATTAAGGAGAGCATGTGAGCTGGCAGAAGGTAAATCAGCTAATATATACACTGACTCTAGGTACACCTTGGTAGTACATGATGTTGGGGTTCTTTGGCATCTTAGGCATTTTATGACAGCAACAGGCACACCAGTTGCACACTCACATCACATAAAAGGACTTCTGACAGCAATCCAGCTACCAAAAGCAGTAGCTGTCATCAAATGCAAAGCCCACACATGCGAAGAAGTTCCGGTGTCAATGGGCAATAATAAAGCAGATGAAGCTGCCAAATGGGCAGCAGGGTTATGCATAAATATAACAACTAACAAAGTGATTGTCTTCCAGACATTAGACACTCAGAAATTAATTGAAATGCAAAATTTGTGTTCCCTACAGGAAAAGGCAGTCTGGAGATCAAAGGCATGTGTTCAGGAGTCCTCCAGACTCTGGAGAAATGGACAAGGTAGGCCTGTGCTCCCAAGGCATACTACCCAAGCCTGGCTGAGGCAGCGCATAGTCTGACTCACCTAGGATAAGAAGGTATGTGCAAGTTGGTCAGAGCATATTGGTGTGCATCCGGCTTTTCTTCTCAAGCTGGAAAGAGAGCGATATCCTGTCTGACTTGTTTGAGGAAAAATGTCGGGAAGACAATACCAACCGAGCCATCCCATATCCCTCCGACAGATGGTCCTTTTCATGTAATACAAATTGGCTTCATCCAATTACCACCTTGCAGGAATCTCAAGTATGTATTAGTTTGTACTGATGTGTTTTCTAATTGAGTAGAGGCATATCCATCTACCACTAATACTGCTGTTTTTACTGCTAAAAAAGATTCCTCAGGAGTTTGTATGCAGATACGGTATCCCTAGAATCATAGAATGTGATAGGGGTACTCATTTCACTGGTGATGTTTTCCAGAACATGTGCAAGCTCATGGGTATCAATAGTAGACTTCACACCCCCTACCAACCGCAAGCCACTGCCAAGGTGGAGAGGGTAAACAGTACCATTAAGAACAAGCTGAGTAAGATCATGGCTGAAACTGGATTAGGATGGCCAGAAGCCTTACCGCTAGTCCTCCATAGCATTAGAACCACTCCTAGATATTCTCTTAATCTGTCCACCTTTGAGATACTGTTTGGTAGACAACCTCATTTGATTATAAGTCCACAGGATGATTTGAAGAGTAATAATGAGGTTACTGTGAAATATCTTATAAAAATGAGTAGGTAGTTCAAACAACAGCAACAGAAATTGAAAATGTTGTCACCTGATATGCCAGAAACAAACTGTCATGATGTTGAACCTGGAGAATATGTTATGATCTGAAATTTCTTACGCTCAGGTTGTTTGACAGACTGGTGGGAAGGTCCTTACCAGGTGTTGATGACAAGTACAACATCATTGAAAGTAGCAGAAAGAGATGTCTGGGTCCATTCCACTCACAGCAGAAAGGTCAACCACCCAAAGGAGATACAAGGTGGAGTTGAGACAGATAACATGGACCTGTTGATTGCGAGCCTGTTCCGGAAGAGCTAGATACTGCAGTGAAACACCTGAGCCAGAGGTGTGTGCAGACCACTATTCCAGCAATGGAGTGGCGGGCTGTGTTTGTGTCGTTACTTCTTTCCACGGTTCTCCTCATCCTTATTTGTTTTGGGATTTCCTGTTTCTGTGACGGAGGACAGATTTTGGAGAGGGAGGTCGATACTGATGTTAATATAGTGGAGTTGGAGGAGAGATTGATAAAACAATCAGGGCGGTGTACAGTCAAACTCAGTACAGGAATTGTTAAGAGATCTGTTAGTCATGTAACTCGGAGACAGTGTGAGGGGTTATTGTCTGATGAATATTGTATTTGCGAGTATAGTGGGTCCCTAGTTGATGAGAAATGCATCCAACGATGCCAGTCCAAGAGTAATTTGTATTTGGGCGAACATCCTGTAGAGGATTACCATTCCTTGGTGGGTAAGGTCTTAAACCAGACTGAATGTTGGGTGTGTTCACAAGTACCTCAAGGACAGAGTAAATCGGGATTAGTGCCATACCCATCAAAGTTAGCAGAGGTATTTGAATTACATGGGGAAGACTTGTGGACAAGAAATTTGATATATCTAAACCCCTTAGTCTTAAGCTCCACCAGGACCAAGAATATAGATCCCTGATATGCTTAAATATCACAAATTTCAGAAAACCAGGAAATTGGAAGGTGACCTGGAAAAATCAGACAATGACTTATTCACTCTGAGCAGATAATGAGCCTATCGATTCTAACCTTGCACGCAGAATTGTTACAACTGGGAGATACTTCCGGTATAGGTACACACATAGATACGATATAGTAATGGTTGGCAGAGTATCACTAGGTACATTGCAAATATTATACAAACAGAAACGTGTACCAGTCAAATGGCGGAACTGGGAGCAGGATTCTTTGTAAGAATAATGTGTTCAATGATAATGATGCATTCTGTTCCTTATGTACTCCCAGATGATGTGTATTTTAGATGTGGAAGGAAAGCGTACAAGTGGCTCTCTCCGAATTCTGAAGGTTTATGTTATCTTGGGAGGGTATTACCAGAAATCATGACCCTTACACATGATGAAATGATTGGTATCCATAAAACCACACCACCCTCGTACATACACACACAGTATGAACATCGTGACAAAATAAATCTGATACCTGGTGAAGAACATATAGCCACACAGTTGATTAGTAAAAAAACTGGCTTCCAAATTTTGGTAGCATTAGATCCCACCAGGATCACTCGGGGAACTTTAAATTTTAGATACATCCAAGACCTGGCTAAATTAATAGACAACATCACCGAGATGTATGATGACACTTTCAAGTATGCGGGTAGGGAGCTACAGGCTTATAAAAAGAAATTGGTATAACATAGGTTAGTGTTAAACGACCTGACAATTGTTACTGGTGGATATTGTGTGACTTTGGCCACCCAATTTGGTGTCAAGTGTTGCACGTACATCACCAATAATACTGATGACCCCAAAGAGGTGATAGACCAGAAAATGGTTGAAATCCTACAAATGAAGTGGGAATTTCGGAAGAACCATAATACTTCCTTGTATGAGACTGAGGTAAAGGTAGAGAAATGATTCTCGTAGTTAAACCCTGTCAAATGGTTCACCAGTCTGGGAGAGTGGGTACAGGAGATGGTTGCTAGTGTAGGTAAGCTTCTTATTCTTATACTTGTTGTCATCTTAGTAATTGGTTTATGTGTCAGATGTGTTCTTACTGTGGTAAAATGTGGAAAATGTAACACCAAGGTAAACCGTGAAAATTAAATCAAGATGGTGGTGAGTGGTGGTGGTATAGGTACTAAGGTTAATGAAAAACTGCATTACAATCCTGAAATTGAGTGTGCCATAAGATAAAGAACATGTGAATAGGCTTGGTCATGTATGATAAAGTATTGCAAATTGTTCCATTAAACATCCTAGATAATGTAGTCTCAGTTCCCCAAACTTCCTTTATAGGTTCGATGAGGTCCCACATCTTACCAATGATCCCCTATAGATCCGCTGAGTGCATATATGGGTTGTTTTATCCTTTCTTGAAATGCATTATTGATGGTTCAGTGACAAAATTGTGTCACACCATCTAGAACATTGAATAATAATTTATTATGCATGACTAAGTAGGTTAAGAATAGAATGTGATAGTTTATGTTTGCTATCAAAGGGTGGACTGTCAAAGTCAAATAATTGGTTGTGCAATTATTATCTGATGATATAGTCATCTATGGTCGGATGACTTGTTACAAGGATGCTACTTTGCGTCGCGCAATCCGATGCACTAAACTGCGTATTCACAAACACACATATACTGATGCACATAATGCATACACATATAAATGTATATATACATATATACACGGATGCTCATATGCGCATGCACATACTTACACATGGATGCTCTTTTGTATAAAGTCACATACATACCGACAAATCTTTGCTATTTCAACACACAGACGCACATATGCGGACGCATATGTTCAAGATGGTTCCCACACATTATAGTTAATAACCAGTGTTATTAAAGTTATTTTTAGCTAATAATTATGATGGAATATGTACTTAAATGAGATCTAAGGTTTAGAATATAGTGGACATGTCATGTTTGGTATCATACTAAATCCCTGTTTAACTGCAGACATCCGTATCTATCGGCAAAGAAGTCGCAAAATGCGTCCGCTAGTTATGGATGATAGGGAGTTATTGGATAGAAATGTTATAACATGCATGTAGTGTTGTAGCCAGTATTAACCAGTTGTTCGGCGGGAAGCTACACAAAGAGACCATTGGAGAACTGAGCCATGCCCCCGATGACACTGTATGAACTAACCAATGACCAGATTATCCAGAAGCAAGAGCCAATGGAAACCTATTACTTAATCCCTTTGTTAACTCTGAACTCTGTAAGGTATATAAGCTGTGTCCCGATTCCAGTGTAAATGTATCTTCTTGCGACCACAGACGTCTGGATTGATGACTGTATACTGGGACCAGTGTGCATGCGTATGTATCGGCTTGTACTATTTCATTGCTTTTTACTCTAATTGTTAAATCTTTCATCGTGTTACTTTTTTTTTACATAAATAACTTTTTGTGCTTTGGAACCACACGATTGGACTGGAAAGCAATTATTTCTTAAGCGACTTGCAATGCTAAATAGTGACTAGCGACTATTAGGAATCAATAGAGGTCAAATCAATCCTAAACATAAAGGATGATGAGCCAGCCTGTAGACCTAAGGCTCCAGTATTTAAACACCAGAAAGTGGTCAAAGCTGAGTTTCCTAAGTCTGAGCAGCTCACTGAACTTATGGAAGAAGCATGAAGTAACCCATGTAAACGGTTCCATGTTACAAAAAGATTAGCATCTTTGTATCCTTTCCAACCTACTAAATGTACTAAGTGGGAAGACTCTCTTACTGTGGATGCTCATGTGACACATTTAGTCAGGAGTGCTACATTACCTATACCGTCAGCATCTTCCCTTAAAAATCCTACAGATAGAAAATTTGAAACATGTCTTAAATCAGTGTTTTCATTGTCTGGAGCTGTTACTCAACCAGCTATGGTAGCAGCTTGTTGAAAATGGATGGGGGAATTAGAAGATAGATGGGAGAAGCTGCAATAGATACTGGGCTCCTGACTTCTAAATCATCAGCAGCTTTGGTGGTTGCTCGTAGAACCATTTGGCCAAGATCTTGGAAAGCAGATACCAGATCCAAGAATACTCTGGAATCTATACCTTTTTCTGGAAACATACTTTTTGGAGCAGGATTGGATAAGTTCGTAGCTACTCTGGCAGCCTCAAAATCTGCAGGTCTGCCATCAACAGCTACATCAAAGTCTAGGCAATTTTCTTTTCAGTCCTTTCACCTTCAGGGAAGAGCAAAAGGACAGTCTTCCTCCAGACCATCTAGTTCTCGCAGTACCACTAAGCAGCAAACTAAGAGATCCTGGCCGGTCAGATGTCCATCCTCTAAGCCAAATGACAAACCCTCTGCCTGATGGGCTGGGCCCCCTCTTGGGGGATCCCAGGGTTGGAGGCCGACTTCTTCAATTTACGGATTACTGGCATCAAACAACAACCGACGCCTGGGTCAGAGAAGTGGTCTCTCAGGGGTATGCTCTCACTTTCCGGAGGCATCCTCCCCAGAAGATTTTCGTACAACTCCCCAACAGATCCTATCAAGGCCTTGGTCCTCCAGGAGGCCATTTATTCACTGCTGCAGGCAGGGGGGATAATCTCGGTTCCTGTGGTTCAACAAGCAAGGCGTTATTACTCCAATCTATTTTTAGTTCAGAAACCAAATGGATCTCATCACCCTATTCTAAATCTGAAAACCCTCAACAAGTTTATCCATGTAACCAAGTTCCATATGGAGACTCTTCGGTCAATTCATTTGGCAATGGAACCTGGGGATTTTATGGCTTCACTGGACATTTAGGATGTGTATCTGCATGTGCCTATTACGCCATCCCACCAACAATATCTATGGTTTGCTGTCTTATAAGAACATTACCAATTTCAGGCACTGCCCTTTGGTCTATCAACAGCCCCTCGGGTCTTCACCAAAATAATGGCAGTTATGACGGCCTACCTCAGGCGTCAGGGAATTGGAATACTCCCATACCTGGATGACCTTTTGATATTGGCACAGTCTCCAGCTGTTCTACAATACCATCTCCAACTGACCATGGCCTGCCTACAGACAAATGGCTGGATCATCAATCGGGAAGAAATCCGCTTTCTCCAACACAGCAGATGGTACATCTGGGGCCACTTCTAGATTCTCAGGCACAAAGAGTACTTCTGGCAAAGGACAAGTTTTTTGGCCCTAATATTGCGAGTATGCAAGCGAAGGGTATCCATTCTACCAGCAATGCAGGTCCTGGGGTCAATAGTGTCCACCTTTGACATGGTGGAATATGCTCAATTCCATTCCAGGCCTCTGCAATGATTGATTCTCTCCCGGTGGAACGGGCAGTATCATCTAATACAGTCCCAAAGGATCCTTCTCACTTCGGAGGTTCATCTCTCTCTTCTGGCTACAAAAGGCTCATCTGGAAAATGGTCGCCCATTTTGGATTCCAAATTGGGTGCTCCTCACCACAGATGCCCATCTTCATGGATGGGGGGAGTGACAGATCATCATCCCTTTCAGGTAAGATGGAAAAATCAGGAAAATCACCTGCCCATAAACATCCTGGAGCTGCACGCAATATACAAAGCACTCATCCTGGCACATGACCTACTCCAAGGCAGGCCGGTCCAGATCCAGTCTGGCAACGTGACCACAGTAGCCTATCTCAATCATCAGGGAGGCATGCAAAGTCATGCAGCCATGAGGGATGTGACAAACCTTCCTATTTTGGCAGAATGTCATCTTCCGGCTATCTAGGCAATATTCATCCCAGGAGTCCTCAACTGGGAAGCGGACTTCCTAAGTCATCAGGACATACACACTGGAGAGTGGGCTCTCCATCTTGGGTTTTTTAAACTTCTGGTAAACAAATGGGGTATACCAGACGTGGTCCTTATGGCCTCACGTCATAACCACAAGGTTCCAAGGTATGGATCCAGGACCAGAGACCCCTCAGCAGCCTTAGTGGACACGCTGGCAGTGAAGTAGGAATTCTAGCTGGCATATCTCTTTCCTCCGATTTCCCTCCTTCCAAGGGTCCTCAGGAAATTCAAGCAGGAAGGTGGCACAGTAATACTGGTAGCTCCTGCTTGGCCCAGGCGCCATTGGTTCACCAACATATGGAATCTATCCATAGACACTCCGTATCCTCTTTCTCTATGGCTGGATCTGTTAGCGCAGGATCCCTGCCTGCATCCGGACCTACCTCATCTGTTTTTGACAGTGTGCCTCTTGAGTCTTACAACTTAAGAGACAAAGGTTTCTCTAGCTCTGTGATTCAAACGATGCTTAGGGCACAAAAGCCTTTCTCTGCCAGCATCTATTACAGAGTTTGGCATTCTTTTGGTCAATGGTGTCCCACAGAAAGTATGACTCTACTTGGGATTTCCCATCTACTTGCTTTTCTCCAGGCTGGGTTAGACCTCGGTCTCCGCCTAGCCATTCTGAGAGTACAGGTTTCTGCGCTGTCAGTTTGGTTCAAGTGAAAGATTGCATCTCTGCCGGATATGATAATTTTTTTTCAGGGTGTTCTCCGAGTCCAGCCATCCTTTGTCCCACCAGTGGCATTGTGGGATTTGTCTTTAGTTCTCAAGGTGTTACAAGCTCCCCCATTTTAACCTCTGGACACTTGAAGTGGTTGACAATGATGACACTTTTTCTGCTCGATATCTCTTCTGCAAGCAGAGTCTCTGATTTGGCAGCACTCTCTTGTAGCTCCCCCTTTTTGATTTTTCACCAGGACAGAGCTGTTCTCCAATAAGTGGACGGGTTACCTTCCTAAGGTAATGTTCCATTTTCATGTCAATGAAGAGATTGCGGTTCCAGCTTTTCAGTCTTCAGACCTTTCTGTAGGTGAAGCCTCCCTGGATGTGATTCGCGCTCTCCGTATCTATGTGGATCGTACAAACTCTTTTAGAAAATCTGATGCTCTTTTTGTGTTATATTGTTTTCACAAATGACTCTGCTTTTTGGTCATCCCCATGTTATCCCTGTGCTCCCCTATGGACCCTTAAGAAGAAAATTAGAGTTATGGTAGACTTACCTAGATAACTCCTTATCTTCGTGGTCCATGGGGTCCACAGGGCACCCACCCTGATGCACCTAGCTTCATTGGGTTATTTTTCTTTTGGTCACAGATTCCCTCATCTTGTTTAAGAGTCTTTCTGGTGTACAATTGTTCTTTCTTCTCCTCTTTCCTTCTCCTGCCTTGAGGCTTGTTAACTAAACTGAAGCCCTATGGCTAGGGGTGGGTTATATATGGAGGAGGACCCGAGGAATCCAGGGAGCTGAAGCTTTAACTGTTTGGTGCCTGGTCTTCCAACCATAAAATCCCCATGGTATCCATGTGGACCCTATGGACCTTGAAGAAAAGAAGTTATCTAGGTAAGTCTACATTAACTCTGATTTTCTCAATTGCCTATATGGTACATTGGTATCAAATTATATATTTCATAGGGTCATAGAAGTCAAATAAAATGTTATTAAAACTGTCAGATACACACATATTAATATATTCAAAATACATCTGATATTCAAACTGATATTTCTAGCGGACAAGAAAACAAACAAAAAAAAAACAAAATTAATCTTGTTTTATTGACATTAAAGTGTCCTCTAAGCAGCTTGTTGTTGCCAATGTTGAGGGTGTTCAAAGCTTGCAAAATATGGAAAAGAACAACAGACAACCTACTGATAATAAAACTTAACTTTTAATAGTATATCACAAAAAATTGACCAAGATGCTCAAATTGCAGAGAATATGTACAAATACACTTGCACAGAAAATGTGGTGAAAATAAACAAAGTATTAGGGATAAATTGACATTTATCTCATTGATTTCACAATTGCTATTGTAACCTTGGTTAAGAGTTAGAGTGTTGATGAAAATAACTTTTTTTTAATAAGAGAAAAAAAATATATTTATCTACACAGTGATACGGTATGTAATTAATTTGGGTTGGGTATGAAATCCCGTCGGCTCAATAGCCACCGGGTGAAATGCCGACGCTGGAAGCTTGACAGAGGAGAATTCCAATGGAGCATGTAAGTACCCTAACCCTCCCCTCCTCCCCCTTCCAACCCTACCTTAGGGGGTAACTAAACCTAACTCTGCACCCTAAACCTAACCCTCCCTGGGGGGTGCCTAACCCTAACCTCCCCCCAGTGGTGCCTAACCCTAACACCCTTCCCCGCAGCTAAGTGCGAAGGACGGCTGGACTTACCTCAATCAGTCCGCATCCTTGTGTATTCCGGCATCAGGATTAAGATAGGAGTCTGTATTTTGATGCCTATCTTAGGTCGCTTGTCAGGCTTCTTCTGTTGGGGTAAAGACGGGCGGCACTTAGTCCGCCAGTCTATAAACTACATCCCATTTATTTATGTATATATTCTGAGCTAAAATATAAATGTATTCATGCCATATGTGATAGATATCTATCTATCTATGTGGTACTTTCTCTCTGGGGTGAGGTTGTGCCCCAGTGTGTGTGGGATGCACATGCACTATAGAAGGGGTGAAGTGATATAGCTGGAAGTGATTGGGTTCCTGTCAGGGAAAGAAGGGCAGGGACAGAGGACCTGATTCATAGCCGTTTGCTAAGGAGTGATCGCTCGCTGCCAGGCGAGCAACCTAATTGCTGAGTATATTGTAACTCTCCTATTTACTGCACAAACAAAGTATAAGTGATCATTGCATCTGATCTCATCCTAAAACATAGTTCAGACATTTTGGTATTACATTAAATATACTACTGTACTTGGAGTCACAGACATCAGTCTTACTTAGAAAGAAGTACTGCCAGACTATTTTTGTCTTAATAACTCTACAGTTAACTATTAAAGGAGGATAAGCATTGTGTTTGGAATAGGGGTGTGCACCGGCCACTGTTCGTGTTTTGTGTTTTGGTTTTGGATCTGGATCTTTCTTTGTGTTTTGGATCTGGATTGGTTTTGCCAAAACCACCCTTCCGTGTTTTGGGTTCTGGGTTTTGTGTTTTGGATCTGTATTTTTTTTTAAAAAAAGCATAAAAACAGCTAAAATCACAGAATTTGTGGGTTTTTCTGCTCCTATGCTATTATTAACCTCAATAACCTTAATTTCCACTCATTTCCAGTCTATTCTGAACACCTCACACCTCACAATAGTGTTTTTATGTCCAAAAGGTTGCACCGAGGTAGCTGGATGACAATGCTAAGCGACACGAGTGGGCGGCACAAACACGTGGCCCATCTAGTAATGACACTGCAGTGGCAGACAGGATGGCAGTTTGAAAAACTAGGCCCCAAACAGTACATAATGCAAAGAAAAAAAAGAGGTGCAAGATGGAATTGTCCTTGGGCCCTCCCACCCATCCTTATGTTGTATAAACAGGACATGCACACTTTAACAAACCAATCATTTCAGTGGCCAAAATGTAGTGGTCTGATTTCAACAGATTGACCACCCTGGAATCCTGGCAAAGCGAATGAAGGGCTTTATCCACAAGTCCCATATGCCGAGCGGAATCGCTCCGTCTTAGCTCCTCCTTCACTTTCTCCAGCTGCTTCTGCAAAAGCCTGATGAGGGGAATGACCTGACTCAAGCTGGCAGTGTCTGAACTGACTTCACGTGTGGCAAGTTCGAAGGGCTGGAGAACCTTGCACAACACGGAAATCATTCTCCACTGCACTTGAATCAGGTGCATACCCCCTCCTTTGCCTATGTCATAGGTGGATGTATAGACTTGAATGGCCTTTTGCTGCTCCTCCATTCTCTGAAGCATATAGAGGGTTGAGTTCCACCGCGTCACAACCTCTTGCTTCAGGTGATGGCGGGGCAGGTTCAAGAGTGTTTGCTGGTGCTCCAGTCTTTGGCATGCAGTCGCTGAATGGCGAAAGTGGCCAGAAATTTTTCGGGCCACCCAAAGCGTCTCCTGCACGCCCCTGTCGCTTTTTCAGAAAATTCTGCACCACCAAGTTTATTGTGTGAGCAAAACATGGGACGTGCTGGAATTTGCCCAGATGTAATGCCCGCACAATATTGGTGGCGTTGTCAGATATCACAAATCCCCAGGAGAGTCTAAGTGGGGTAAGCCACTGGGCGATGATTTCCCTCAGTTTCTCTAAGAGGTTGTCGGCGGTGTGTCTCTTACTGAAACCGGTGATACACAGCGTAGCCTGCCTTGGAACGAGCTGGCGTTTCTGAGATGCTGATACTGGTGACGCTGCTGCTGTTGCTGCGTAAGGTGATACATCTACCCAGTGGGCTGTCACAGTCATATAGTCCTTAGTCTGCCCTGTTCCACTTGTCCACATGTCCGTGGTTAAGTGGACATTGGGTACAACGGCATTTTTCAGGACACTGAGGACACTTTTTCTGACGTTTCTGTACAGTCCTGGTATCGCCTGCCTAGTGAAGTGGAATCTAGACGGGATTAGGAACCGGGGACACACTACCTCCATCAATTGTCTAAATCCCACTGCACTAATGGCGGATACCGGATGCACGTATAACACCAACATAGCAGTCAAGGCCTCAGTTATACGTTTTGCTTCAGGATGACTGCTGTCGTACTTCATCCTCCTCGCTAAGGACTGTTGGAGGGTCAATTGTTTAGTAAAAGTAGTGGTGTTCCTACTTCCTCTCTGGGATGATGAATGACTCCCAGCAGCAGCAACAGCAGCAGCGGCAGCAGTAGGCGTAGCAATGCAGGATCCTTCGGAGGAATCCCGGATAGGAGAGTCAATCATGCCAGTGACATGGCCTGCAGGACTACTTCCGATCCTGACTAAGGAGGAAATTGACGAGGAGGGAGTTGACGGTGTGGTTTGCAGGCATTTGGATACAACAGGACAACGGGATTTAGGTGTCCCTGGACTGCTTATGGTCTTAGCCAAAGTTTCTGAACTTGACAGTAACTTTTTAGGAACGCGCTGCAGGTGCCGTATAAGGGAGGATGTTCCTAGGTGGTTAACATCCCTACCCCTACTTATTTCACCTTCACATATGGTACATATGGCAAGACAGTTGTTGTCCAGATTTGGATAGAAATATTGCCAGACCAAAGAGGTGGAATGTTTGGTCTTCTGTCCAGGCATGACCGTGATGGGCTTTTTCATCCCACGGACAATAACTGTCTCCCCCGGAGCCTGATTTAAACAAACCACATCACCATCAGAATCCTCCTCAGCGCCAGCTACACCAGTATCCTCATTCTGTTGTACTTCAACAGTGACATCTTCAATTTGCATATCAGCAAGTGGACTGTTGGTGCTTCTTTCAGCACTTGCAGGGGCGTGCAAATGGTGGAAAGAGCCACCTCTTCCCGTCCAGTGCTGGGAAGGTCAGGCATCGCAACCACCACCACACTTGGACTCTCCTTGGGGATTTGTGATACCTTCTTAGAACGCACAGTTCTTCGCTGTGCTTTTGCCAGCTTAACTCTGTTGATTTTTTTAGTGGGAGGAGGGCTTCCATCGTCATGTGAAGCTGAACCACTAGTCATGAACATAGGGAAAGACCTTAGCCATTCCTTGCCACTCCATGTCGTAAATGGCATATTGGCAAGTTTACGTTTCTCTTCAGATGATTTAAATGTTTTTTTCAAGGTCATTTTCCTGAACTTTGCCATTTGGGATTGTATGTGCCCTCTACTATGACATTGGGCATCGGCCTTGGCAGACGACGTTGATGGCATGTTATCGTCTATGTCATGACTAGTGGCAGCAGCTTCAGCACTAGGAGGAAGTAGTTCTTGATCTTTCTCTATTTTATTTTTATCGGAGAAAGTTTGGTCCTCCATTTATGTTATATCGATTTGATATATATGTGCGGCTAAAGCGCACACAAACACAGAAATTTTTTTTTTATTTTTGCTGGAGAGTAGTGCACTTTGTGGGTTACACCACCCTTTAAGAAATGAGCCAGCCGGCTCTTTACTTATGGGACACAGGCGCACGCTTGGCGCTGCTCCTTTGTTGATGCACGTGTGGCTACTGCGCACACAATTCACAAACACAGAAAAAAATTTTTTATTTGGTTTGGAGTGTACTTTGGGGGTTACAGCACCCTTTAACGGTCAAGCCAGCTGGCCCTTTACTTATGACACAGGCGCACGCTTGGCACTACTTTGTTGATGCACGTGCGGCTACTGCGCACACAATTCACAAACACAGAAAATATTTTTTTATTTGGTTTGGAGTGTACTTTGGGGGTTACAGCACCCTTTAACGGTCAAGCCAGCCGACCCTTTACTTATGACACAGGCGCACGCTTGGCACTACTTTGTTGATGCACGTGCGGCTACTGCGCACACAATTCACAAACACAGAAAATATTTTTTTATTTGGTTTGGAGTGTACTTTGGGGGTTACAGCACCCTTTAACGGTCAAACTAGCCGGCCCTTTACTTATGACACAGGCGCACGCTTGGCACTACTTTGTTGATGCACGTGCGGCTATTGCGCACACAATTCACAAACACAGAAAATAATTTTTTATTTGGTTTGGAGTGTACTTTGGGGGTCACAGCACCCTTTAACGGTCAAGCCAGCCGGCCCTTTACTTATGACACAGGCGCACGCTTGGCACTACTTTGTTGATGCACGTGCGGCTACTGCGCACACAATTCACAAACACAGAAAATATTTTTTTATTTGGTTTGGAGTGTACTTTGGGGGTTACAGCACCCTTTAACGGTCAAGCCAGCCGGCCCTTTACTTATGACACAGGCGCACTCTTGGCACTACTTTGTTGATGCACGTGCGGCTACTGCGCACACAATTCACAAACAGAAAAAAATATTTTTTTTTTAGCATTTGGGGGGAGTACCCCTGATGGACAGAGCACCCCCTGGACAACACTACAGCACCCCATTAGGACTGGGACACTGCACAGGACTTTGGAGTGGACACAGCCCCTATGGACAATTGCAGCACAGCACAACACAGTCCAGCCAGCCCCTATGGACTTTGAAGTAGTGGACACAGCCCCTATTGACAACAGCAGCACAGCACAACACAGCCAGCCCCTATGGACTTTGAAGTAGTGGACACAGCCCCTATGGACAACAGCATCACAGCGCAGCACAGCACAACACTACTCTGCACTACACTACACTACACTACACAGCCCAGCCAGCCCTAACTCCCACCCTCCCTCTTCACTGTCCACAGCCGAGTGAGAAAATGGCGCTGACGCGGGTACATTATATAGGATCCAAAACCCGCGAGACCCGGAGGCGGGATGATGACGTTTTGCCTCGATTTCAGATCCGAGTCAGGCGGGAAAAGTCGAGCCTGACTCGGATCGGCCTCGGATCGGGGGGGCTCGGGGGGGTTCGGATTTCAGAAATCCGAACCCGCTCACCCCTAGTTTGGAATACAAAAGAATAGAGACCTACTGTGTTTAAACAGCAACCATCTTGCATAGGGAAATATTCCTAAAACTGGGATATGCCAAGCAGAAATTCAGACAACAAATCAGACGCAGCAAGGTAGAATAAGGAGAACATAATATTATTTTCCTCAACTAGGGGCACCGCATGCCACAAAGGGAAAATGAATATCTTTACATAGGGAGGAAAAGTCTTCACAAATTATATGAGTCACCTATATGCTCCCAGATACTGGGCATCCTTGGATTTGTTACAATAAACTGTATTACATTGTAGTTAAAATACTGAATAGAAATAAAGTATATACCCTCATTAGAAAGTATAGTTCAAGATTATACTTACCTTTAGTGATTTATTGTATGCTAAATCTTGTTTGTATCTTAGTTTATTACACTGAATGCCATAGGGGTAAATGTTATGTAACAATTTATGACTTATATTATGATATAAAGAACAAAACAGTTGAAATCTATATTTGTATCTGTTCTGTGTAATTACTTACCTGAAGAAGAGCAGGTGACATATCAGTTACAAAAAGTTACTACGAGGAAATGCAGGCGGTATATCAAACTTATTTAAGTACTATTGTGGGAAACATTATTATATGATAGTTAACCCTTTGAATTAGTTTGGGCCTACCCAAGCCGACCCAGATAATACTAACCACAATTGATAGACAAGCTTGTGTGAAGGCACTGACATAAACAGGTGTACAATTTAACAGGAGTTAAGGGTAGGTACACATTAGATTACATGGGATTTAGTAACCTGTGGGTATATTTACTAAAGATTGATTTTGATTTGATTTCCATTTGATATTGGAGATTTACTAAAGCCAAAATCTAATGTCAAATCGAACAGAAAACAGAAATTCACTAAAAATCCAATATAGATTGTGATGTTCCCAAAAGCATGTGGGGCAGTCTGGCAGTAGGAATAATGGCTGCTCATGAATATGCTATGATGTGCACCTATGCACCTAACTGCGGTATCAGGGGCGTAACTGCTATGGGGCAAACAGCCCCCCGCTATGGGGGAGTTCAGCCGACACAGCCAGGCAAACAAAAAAAAGTTTTTAAAAAATTATACGTATATACAGTTATACACATGTATACAGTATATACATATATCCATATAATCATATATATATATATATATATATATGTATATATATATATATATATATATATACAAATCTGTGACCCGGCACTCAAGACCCACCTCGGGGTAACTGGCTCCGGTGTCTTCCCAGGAGGACAGCACCCCCAACAGATATACAACCAACAACAGGCGGCACTCTGAGACTTTGGCATCAAAGAAAAAAAGCACAGGGCCTGATTCAGACCCACTCGCGAGCGGCTGTCCGCTCGCAAGTGGGTCGATGTTCTGGACTGAGCATGCGCACGACGGAGGGAGCTCCGTCGTGCGCATGCGCCAGATGCGACGAGCGAAGGAAAGTCCTTCGCTCGTTGTGTCTGATCAAAGGGGGCGTGCTGTCGATGTTGATTGACAGCACGCCCCCTTTGGTAGGCATGCCGGGGGCGTGCCTCCCTGACGGGGGCGTTCCCACGGGAACGCCTCCCGTCAGAAGCCGGCCCACTGACATCACTAGTGATGTCAGTGGGAGTGATTTTGGCTCTGATAGAGCCAAAATCACTCCGGAGCTTGCGGTTGAAAACCTCAACCGCAGGCTCTGGCTCGCAGTTTCGATGGTCGCGATGGTCACGACCATCGCGGCCATCAAAATGCACGCTTGTATAGCCTGTGGGTGGTGACCCACAGCTATACGAGCGTCCAGGAGGACGCTCCATTTTCATGGAGGCCGGCCCTCATTCAGAGCGTGCGCTCTGCTCAGAGCGTACGGCTCTGAATGAGGGCCACAGTCTTTTTCTTTGATGCCAAAGTCTCTGAGTGCTGCCTGTTGTTGGTTGTATATATATATATATATATATTTATATATTTAACATGAGCATATATTTATGTAGAAATTATAAATCACTTTAACTTTTCTAGAGTGGGCACAAGTGTTTCCAATTTTCTCCCATTAATTAGTGTGCATGTGATACATTTGGCCCAATAGGAAGTAATGAGGAAGTTGAATTTGATTTTGCATTCTATTTTGCCTTCAATTTTAATGGGGATTTGAGGTTCGATTTTAGAAGGGCTTTCATAAATTGAACACAAAATCCCTTCTTAAAATCGTCCAAAAGCGAATGCAAAATCGAATGTTAGTACATTTTAAATTGGGAATTTATTAAGGGATTTTGCAGTTCGATTTAAATTTGATTTTAGTAGATTTTATAGAGTCATACAATCGAATACCCAATAGAACTTTGGTAAATTTACCCCCTGGATAGTAAAGGGGGGGGGGGGGAGGGGGGTTACACTATATTTGGTGTATTGCTGCCTACCTACCATTCTTTTATATACAATTGTAAAAACTTGTCTACGCAGCTATTAAGCAGATATAATATATTGAATATTAACAAGTTTTTAATCCCAGATAACAATATATGCATCAGGTGTTTGCCGACGCTACATATTGAAGGGAATTTCCTCCCTAATACTTTGTATATTTTCGCCACATATTTTGAACACTGTCATGATTGATATGTCTGACCTTATTGGGAGTAGAGAGATGTGATATGTATGTCCTCCCTCATGAGACTGATCAGTTTTAACTAACTAGATCTATCTAGACCAGGCTACATGTTGTTTTTCTTTTACGTTTTGTGTAAGAGTGTATCACTAAAAATTGACCAAGATGATCAAATTGCAGAGAATATGTAAAAATACAATTAAAAGTTAAGTTGTATTATCAGTAGGTTGAGTGAACCCATAAAAAGAGAGTATTGAAAGCTTTTTTAATTATACTTTTATATTCATAATTATGCTCCTGTGTACATCAAGAAATAGTATATTAAAAAAATTACCACATCTCATTTACCTATAAGGGGGTTACATATATTTTTAATAAAAAATAAGACGTTTAATTGTTTTTGACATTTATTGTGACATACGAAGAAGTGTAGATGATATCACTGTGTTTTTGTTTTAATTACATAAAGAAAAAGCCCTGTTAATTTCTCACACAAACTTAATGAGTTTCCAATTTATGGGCTGTGCTCTGTTTGTACACCTTTTTTGATTGGCAGCCACAAGCACTGGTTTTGCCTATCGCACTAATCATAAATAATTTGATTTGGTCCAAGACCACCCATCCTTGGCACTCCTGCAAGTGTCCTCAGGCACCCCAGGGTGCCACGGCACACAGTTTGGGAACCACTACTCTATGCTTTTATTCTCTGTACAAATCAGACCCATTCATATGTTCTGCAGCCAACGTTTTTCCTTTGTCGACTAGCTAGCATTAATGTTTTGATTACCTCTATTTCCTGTTTCCCCGTGAGTAACGTATGTTCTGTGCCAGTACAGCTGTTTTTCTTCTGTACAAATTTATCTATAATGTAATTTGAGGGTAAGTTTTGAGCACAAAATAGTTGTATGAGAAACATACTTACATTCCTTATTCTGATCCACACCAGAACACATGACACAGAGAACCCGCCAATCTAGTGGTGAAAGATCAACTTCTTTCTTCAGGCATCCCAAGAACAAAGCTGCTTCCCTTTTAAATGCTCATTATGACCCTGTCTGTGATACCTCAATACTAAATAAACATGTTGTATCTCAAGATTCTAACTAATTTGCAGATCTCTTACAAAAAATCTGCAGTCCAGGAGCACAAATCAGACATTGCTTCAATAGTCACCAACACTGATTCATTGGAACTGGAAACTGACAAGATCTATAAGTTTCAACAATTAATAAATTATGATTACTGAACTGAGAGCATTGATGTCTACCTCTGACTTACAGGATTACAGCAATGACCTTGAGAACTGCTCACTTCTCAGTACCTGAGTCGGAGGAACCTGTGGAGATGTTTGCCTACTGTATCTGACTTGCGGTTTCAAGCAACTGCTTCCTGAGACCCCAGGAAACAGTTACCTTTGAATCATGCATACCAGACCATGTGTCCTAAGCTGCCTACAGACCAGCTCATCATAATGTGGTGGTTCAGTTTCACTAATGCCACAAAAAGGCATGAAAACGTGCAGATTGCAGAAATGTACTTACCATTATTAATATTATTATTATTATCTTTTATTTATATGGCACCACAAGGGGGCCAAAGTGCTTTACAAAGTACATAACATACAAAGGACCTGATTCAGAGCCGGACGCTCTGACCAGAGCGCTCGCTCTGAATCAGGGCCCACCTCCATAATTATGGAGCGTCCTCTTGGACGCTCGTATAGCTGTGGGTCACCACCCACAGCCTATACGAGCGTGCAGGTTGATGGTCGCGATGGTCTTGACCATCGTGACCATCGCCACTGCGAGCCAAAGCCTGTGGTTGAGTTTCTCAACCGCAAGGCCTGGAGTGATTTTGGCTCTATCAGAGCCAAAATCACTCCCACTGACATCACTAGTGATGTCAGTGGGGCCGGCTTCTGACGGTAGGCGTCTGGGAGGCACGCCCCCGGCACGCCCACCAAAGGGGGCGTGCTGTCAATCAACATCGACAGCACGCCCCCTTTGATCAGACACAACGAGCGAAGGAAAGTCCTTCGCTCGTCGCGTCTCGCGCATGTGCACGACGGAGCTCCCTCCGTCGTGCGCATGTGCAGTGCACACCATCGACCCACTTGCGAGCGGACAGCCGCTCGCGAGTGGGTCTGAATCAGGCCCAAAGATACTAAACATGACCCAAGCACATTGAAAAAATTTATTCACAAGGTCTTTGTCACGAATATCCCCACAATTGAACATTTGCAAAACATTTTGTCACAATTTTGACTGTATGGAAGTTTCATCCCCAGCATCAAGCCCCCATCATCAGAGTAATGATAAATTGCTACTCCATCTACCAAATTTCTACTCATAATAGCACCAGAAAAGGGTGTTCACTTTGCATCTTAATCTTCACTCTAATTACACAGGTCAGCGAAATTTAAGGTATTGAAAGCTTTTTTTTAATAATACTTTTATATTCTTAATTATACTCCTGTGCACAACAAGAAATAGTATATTAAAAAAAATAATCACATCACATTTACCTATAAGGGAGTTACATACATTTTTAAGAAAAAACAAGACATTTAATTGTTTTTTACATATTTATTGTGAAATAAGAAGTGTAGATGATATCACTATGTTTTTGTCTTAATTACATAATAAAATAACAATAAAATAAAACAATAGAAACAAAACCATAATTATTGTATTTAAACTTTCGTTTTGTTGCTTTTCGCTTATAAGCTTTTTCTGTGTCATCTCTGTGTTTCATCCAGCAGTAGTCAGCCATCATGCTGACGTCCCAACGACCCTGATATCTTCTTTTTATATCTTTAATGTCTTGGTGTAACCGTTCACCCTGTTCTTCACTGTAGTCTCCGAGATTATTCGGGAAATGCTCAATATGGGAATTCAAAAAATGTACCTTTAAACTCATATTGCAGCCAAGGTTTCTGTAACTATTAAGCCTTTCCCTGACAATTTCATTGTAGTTTGGATCCTTGACATTGCCTAAAAATTTAGAAATCACTTGTGTGAACGAAGTCCACGCCGAAGGTTCCGCAGTATTCATTACACCCCCCAAAATGTTCATCTTTTATTAACTTTCTAATGTCACGGCCTGTAAAAATGTCTTCCTTCAGTTTAGCATTGGATAAGGGGTAAGGGTAAGGGAATTTAATGCATATATATTTGAAAATTTCTCCATCTTTAGGCATTGCTTTTACAAATTGTGTCATCAGTCCTAATTTTATATGTAGAGGTGGAAGTAAAACTTTATTTGGATCTACTAAATTGGATTTGATGACATTATTTTTTCCAATTTCTAAACTTTTTTGAGCTGGCCAATTGATTTTTTGCCAATGTCAAATTTTAGCTCTGCTATCCCATTCACAGATAAAACATGGGAATTTAGTGTAACCTTGTAGTTTTTGTTGTGTGTGCAATGTTCCTTTAGACAGTATGGGGTTTAGGAACTTTGTAAATTTCAGCTCCAGGCCTATGTGGACCTTAATCTGGCACTGGGCAGGGAGAAGTTTTATGACGAGAACTGAATTGCAACATTCTATGCTACCGACTGAATTCATTTAGGACAATGTTTTATAGTAAATGTAGGCAGAATACATTTATTACTTTAAAGACTATAAAAATAATTAGCTATTCATAAATACAAGTTTTGCAGAAAAATGTGATGTGATATGCAAAATCGGGAGTAATTTTTGTGTTCAGAAGTCAAAAATCTATGTTTCACATAAATTTGTTAAAAAAGCTTTTTCATCGCAGACTGGTGTTATCAATCCAATAACAGCGACTATTACATCCACTCAGGACATTCAAGGTGACAGAGGGAAAGACAGAGAGCAAGATTTCAAATTTTTTGGGGTGGAGGTCTTCCTCACCCTCCACAAAACCCTACTTAAATTCTTAGGTCAGCTGTGTATTTAATGTCAACACTCATATTTTAACCAACCCTATTTTCATATGTCTTCATTCTGACTGTTGACATTTATAATGATGACATTATGTCAATGCCGACATTTTGACTACATCCCTTTAGGTCATGGACAAATGCAGGTTGTCTACAAAATGAACTACATTAAGTTAGAGGTAATGTTACTGAATGTCCCCAGACATGACTGCTGGATCCCCACATGCAACATGGATTCCAAATGGCAAATAAAAATATCAAGGATTAAGTCATTATGCTCCAAAGACTGCCTATACTCACAGAATTTCTCAGGTCCTTTTTTTTTTTTTTTGAGCAATCAATCCAATATCCACTCCTGGAAACCTTTAGGCTCTTTTAATACATAACAGTTTTGTCTGGACATAAAAAAACCATCAGGTTATTTCTCTGGATCAGTCCCTTTCACACACAATGGTTTTGTGCCATGTGTAATGTTATTACCGTGTATTTCAATCTCTTTTCAATCTTTAAAACTGAAACCGTGGATGGCAGCCATCCTAGTCAGTGGTTGTCACGGCTGTAACACGACAACCGTGCCGTGTTTGTGTAGTGTGGAAGCCGTAATGTATTTGTAACTTTCACTCAAGTTAAACAACGGTAAAAAAAACATCTGTTTATTTTGCGGGATGGATAAAACAGTTGCGTGTGAAATAGCCCTTACTCATGTTGTAGTTTAGCAGGATCATTGCCATTAATATGAACATTATACTCAGACTCCTCTAAACTTTTCAAACCGTCACATTCAAGATCCACCATTCGTTTTTGTACCACCAAAATCTCTCACCAAAGTTGTGTGGAAATACAAACCATCCAGCATCTGCTTTAACATACAGTACACATGAAACCCACTGCTCTTGATAGTAGAGGCTTCCCAGATGTAAAACTTTATTACTGGACAACACACATCAGCCAGAACTGACAGGAGAGGGATTTGCAAAAAGACATAATTTCTCCATCTGAGGAAAACTATTGGGACATAATTAAAGAGAAAGTTGCTACCAGGTAAATTTCAAGTTATTTAAGATGGTATTACACCCACATAAGCTCTCCACAATATTTTCCTCTACCACCCACTATTGATGATGGGAATGTGACTAAAGAGACATTTTTAATCTACATATGGTGGACCTTCCCAAAACGTACACTCTGCGATGACACCCAGTGCCTCCTGGCTTACCTCCTCCCATGTACTTTTCTTTGAGCTACCTAGACCTTCCTCCTATGCTAACCTCTTGGTGAGCCCAACTAATGCTCAACCAAGCTCGCATCAATTGTTCTTGTATTGGCCAGTTGTTTGCCAATTTCTGGAGACAACTAAGCCTACCACATGCTTCTTCCCTTATGTCCTACTCATCGCCCAGATGGAAAAATAACTTCCTATCTACTTGAAAAAGATCACAAATGTATTCAGGCCTCTTGCTTGTCAGTATGGGAAGCATCTTGTATGAATGTGCCCTTGCTGTACTTTGGATGTGCTTCCATGTCCCTCCGACTCCTGTCCATTCCACTATAGAGCAAGGAACTTTGTAGCAAAATGAGTTTCTCTGCTTGGCTATGGATGCATAAGCATTTTTGATGAGTGTGCATACATTTCCGTGTCTGTGATGGCTGATTCCTTCTCTGTTGAGTTCTACGAATATGTGAGATTAATCTAATTTTAAGTGTAGCTGAAAAATTCACAGATAATTATGGTAAATAATGATTTATACCCCTTTCAGACATACTGAGATTCCCGGGATTTTGACCTGCCTCAGCCAAAATTCCCGGGTCTCATGTCTGTGTGAAAGGTACCTACCCGGGAACACGTTCCCGGGTAGCCGCCCCTGCAATTGACTAGGGTTTTTCCTGGGAAACTTAAGTCCCGGGAAATTACTCTGCATCTGTCTGAATGGTGCTACCCGGGAATTTACTACTCCCGGGCAACACCAAGCAGCTTTTGCATGTAGCTGACAGCGCAGAGCTTCCTATAGGACGCTCAACGCTACTGCTTTGAGCTGACAGCGCAGAACGTCCTATAGGATGCTCAGCGCTATTGCTTTGAGCTGACAGCGCAGAGCGTCCTATAGGACGCTCAGCGCTGCTGCTCACCACCCCCTGCACCGGCCGGCTGTGCCACAGCGGGCCGCCCGCACTCCCGCTGGACCACCAGGGAATTAAAATAAATGTTAAAAAAGTAATAATAAAAAAAACTGCATTACGATTGGCCGGCTTTTGGCTGCTGAATGATGACATCATCATCATCAGCCAGATAGGGGATAGGCTAGGAGGAGCAGACGGCAGAGAAGAGGCAGGTAAGCAGAAAAACCCTGCTCTTGTCTGAAAGGGGTCTATCTGTGAATTTCCCGGGTAGACACTGTAGTGTGAAAGGGGGGTCTCGACCAAATACTCGGGAATTTGCACAGGAGAAATTCCCGGGTCTGAGCAGGAAATTTCCGGGGTTGTATATCTGAAAGGGGTATAAGTGAACTTGCAAAGGTATATATTTGGCCAAAAGTTAATTTGTATCAACTTTCAAACTAATGAATATTATTGAAGTTGTACAATAACAAGCTTCTGATTATTTGTAGAGCTCACCAGCGACTTTATAGTAAATGGATGACTGGAGGAAGCCTATATGGGTTGTTACACAAGCATCCTTCCTAACATACTTTCTCTTCACACACATCTCTACAGAAATTGTATCTAATTTTTTTTATCTGTCACTTACAATCCAAAAAAAGGTTTACACTGTATAACACGTTTCTATAGATTTTGTTGAAGTAAATAAGTTGGAAAGACGATATTATTCACAATGCTGTACTTTACCTTATTATATTTTTACATAAAACTGTCGCTACAATTTTTTTTACTGTTCCAGATGCAAGTCACCAAATGAAATAAGTGTACAAAAATAACTGCAAAAAGTTGTGGAACAATAGATGTGTTTGTGGCAAGTGAGATACCTGCATTCACCTTCTTGCCGGTCATACTGTTAAAATAAATACATTTGATAAAAAAAAAAAGTAGCCCAATCCTGGCTATCCTAATCAGTATCGGTCCGGTCCTCTAGGGGTATGGGTGGAGAGCGATCAAACATGTTCCCCTTTCCTACCTGGAGATAACCATCCTGGTATCCCTGGTTTGTGACCTGTTATAGAATGATTATTAAAGTAGTGCCCCCTATTTAAATAAATAATATAATATTTTCCCTTATGGTAAACATTATGAAATTGTGTCCCCTTATAGTAAATATAAATAAAATAGCGTTGGCATATTCATAAAATAAAAAAGATAGTCCCCCCTATTTTTTCAAATAAATTATAATGCCCTAATTGATTTGTTCTTTCTCTGTTCTTGGCTTGATCTGATGTAGCCTATTGGATAGGTTGCATCCTATATTGAATAAAAGACAAAGCTCATGATTGGTTATTCTACTACTAGCCAAACAGTCCAATTTTATATCATGGTTTTAAATTGCTCATACAAGTAACATATATATGTTTTTATCATCTTAGTGGGAAATGAAAGCACATAAATGAATGGATATTTGTTTTATTTTGGCAAAGATACTGGTACACACAGATGAATGGCAAGTTGCTTGTGCTGCATCTTTTCCAGCATGCTTCGAATGTCCAGATATATGAATAATGATTTTTTTAATTAACGTTTTTCTGTAGAAGAAAAAAGTACAAATGAATGAAACTCAGACTCACTTAAAACCATAGGTAGTACTTATCATCCTAATAGGTCTAAAAGTATTATTTTTAAGGGTTAGTTAAGAAATATAAAAAATGTGGGCATTTTCAATTAGACAGAGTCCCCAGAGCTTCTTTCTAGTTTGCAAATGACCTGATGTGTAAAGATGCCCTGAATGGTGTAGACTGTGTTGCTCCCTGTGCTTGTATAGGAATATTTTTTGCACAAAACAAACACTTTCATATGTAAAAGCACATTTGTATGTACACACACACTAAAGGAAAACAATATCAGGAATGGGCAAGGTCACTGGGCTACAGTGAGGTGCACCTGGATGAAAAAGGAACCCCAGAATTGGATGTGAGCTTCTTCATTGGTTCATATCTATTCCCTGGCTCAGTGCTGTACATCCAGGTGCTGCTGAAGCTCCTAATTAATGTATTATGATTTGCAGTAGGCACCACAATACATGGGTCTATTACTAGGCAGTGAGTCACAGCATCATTCAGCCAACATTACTGCTGTTATCTAGGCTTCTTTGCTAGGCAATGGTTGCTCTTGCTGCTTAGTTCATTGGTTATGTGATTCAGGTACTGAAGCTTCAGTGCAGGGACATAACTGTGGTGGCGCGACATGTGCCACAGCACAGGGCACCAAAGGGCAGGGGGCGCTGTTTGGGCCTGTCAATTTTCTGTTTATAATCATTGTCACTTGTAGCTTCCTCTTCTTTTATCCCCGGCATTTCCTGGCTGCTCCTATCTCCTCCCTGGCTGACTCCCCCTCCATCTGGCCACCTCCCCAAATACCTACAGTCACATCCTGTTTATTTAACACATTTCAAAGTACTGTCATATATGCGACACTGATCTCCCTGCCGCTGATATTTGCTGCATATATACTACAAGTAACATCTTTCTATACCTTTAGTCGGTAATCTACACTGCCGGCTCCTGGCTTGTGCATGGCTATTCTGATGGACAAATCCTACTTCACCAGTGCTCTCCTACATCTAGAGCCGGTAAGTTATACTGCATAATTATTGTGCATCATCACTGCAGCCATTGGGTTTACACTATTTTTGGTAGTGACACCTGGATAACAGTGGTACAAGGGGATCAGTACCCCTTAATCATTGTATGGGACAAATCAGATTTGTCATGCCCCCTTCCCCATGAGGCCACGCGGATTTTTCGGGTGCACACATCATTGTATTATATGTCCCTATTTAAAAAAATTATTGGGGGGTGCCCCAATTCTCTTTCTGGCCCAGGGCACCAAAAATTCTAGTTACTGCTCTGCTCTAGCGGCAAATGAAATAGCCAGAATTGATTGCACTTAAAATATCGGGCAGACTAACTGGAAATTTGCAGATGCTTGCAAGCCGGAGGTTGCTACATTTACCCCCCAAACTATCTCGTATTTGCTCTCCAGGCTTTTAAAGACTCTCTCTGGCGCACTTGTCCTGGTCATAATTTAGCCTGACCCCGTGCTGATCCTGTGTTCTTTTCCTGTTGTGAACCAGCTTGTCTTTGGAGCCTGCTTCTGTCTCCTGTCCTGACATCAGCCTATCTATGGTCTTACTCTTGTCAACTGTCCACCCTGGCCTTGGATTGTTCATTGGACAATTTGCCAGCATTGATCTTGATTTGTTTACTAGAATTTGCTTTGCACACTGCCTACTCTAACATGGGAATGTATACTGTACTTGTTATGCAGTACTCACTGAACATGTTCCATTTGCCTCCAATTGAGTTCCATTCACTTCACCTACTTTGCAATACCTAGGGATATTAAGTCTCTTGAAGCTGAAAATCTGTGGGCAGCCAAGCACCTGTGAGCCTATAGAGATCCATGGGAAAAGTGGCTTGCTATAGGTGACCTCACAAAGCAGTTCTAGGGTTCTTATTAGTCCCACGGGTATTGCTCTAACAGTCATAAATACTGTGATGTGACCAGGGTTTCCATCCCCTTTAAAAGAGCCTTCAGCCACCATCTTTTTGCCATCTAGTCCTTGAAGTCATTCAGTGATGTCATTGCTGCTGCCCTTGTAACTGAGAAACAACACCAGCATGTGCAAGCAACACGATAATAACTTACTTTCCAGTACTGTGTATAAAGCTTCCATTCCAGAATGGATGTGGTCACTCACATGACAGTGTAATAGCCATGTTCCTGTGTTCTTTGCAGTGAATTCAACAGTTTGAAAAGTTCCAGGGAAAAGATCAAATACATCTGACCGATAAACTACTCCAGTCTGGGGAGCAGAAAATAGGTACTTAGTAATATGTACACAATTCATCCAGCAGACATGTTTTCTATCTCTTCAATCCAAATCCCCCTGTTCCCCATTAGTTAAAACTATTTCCTATTTCAGTCTGGTGTATGAATTTATATAAATGAACTCATCCCGTATCTCATAAAGGTATATGCTTGGCTTCTAACAGCATTCCTGCTGTGTATTTTACATGTTGTGTACAGTGTATATGGCTGTATTTAGAAAACTGTACATTGTACAAATATTGTATAATACCCCTTTTACTCCACAGCTAAAACCTGGGTTGCTGCTCAATGTAAAAGGGGACAGGGTTGGATTCCTGGGTCAAGTGACCTGGCAATCCAACCTGTGTAGCTTGCAGGGTTTAACACAGCAACGACCAGTGTAACCCAGTAGTGTAAACAGGTAGCCCATGTCGTCTGACCTAGGTCCTGTTTACAGCATAGGGAGATCTGGATTTCTTGGCGCTTGGAGATGATGTCATCTCCAAGCACCTGTAAAAAAGTTCCACTGCATACGGATGTACTGTAAACATTGCCAACCCAAGAATAACCTGGGACAGCGCTACAGTGTGAAAGGGGCCTGTCCAGGGTCTGACCCAGTTTGGAACCATGTTCCAAATCCCGGGTCAGACCTGGGACTTAGGTGGAAAAGGGGTATTAGTGGTCCAAAGCCTCTCTATCCACTATTCATATGTCAGGTGATTGTGGTTGCCATGGTAATTGCATTATACTTAGCAAATTATAATGTGTTAATAGCAGTTTAAATTAAAACAATATGGAAAACATGGTCACTTCCAGTTTCTTATTACAGGAAAACAGACGTTTGTTTTAAATATACACACCTCATCTTTACAAGCAATTGCAAATCTTTCTTCCTTTTAATCAACTGAAATGTAACAAATCTTTCTCATCTGTCCTTGTGTATACTGTTTATTTATTATTAAGACAAGTTGCACAGTAGCTCTGAAAAAACAAGATTCCCCAAGTCCAGGTTGCATATGGGTGTCACCGCAGGCCCTCCAAGAGCCCTTATGCTGGGTACACACTGTGTGACCAGAAGATATGTCTGTGACCGACGTCGTTCATGGACATATTGTGTTGGCTGTGCAGCACAGCTGATGCCCAATATATCTGCCGATATCAATAGCTCATGAATCATTTCTTTGAGGTAGCCTTTGCAAACATTTGAAAGTTAATAATATTGTCTTTTAAAGTGAGCAAAAAATGTGAAATTCAAAAAATAAAAATGAAAAGTAACGGAATAACTGTACAAAAAGTTATTTTTTATAGCCTTAACATATATTGTTAAACAATTATTTGATTAAGACTAGTAGAAAGGGATTTGTGAATAGAGCTATTGGGCCAAATCTGCAACTCTTTACTTAGACCAAATTGTGCCAGTTTCTTAGGATTAAATGCAACTAATGCATACAAATATGACTGCAATATACATTTGACAGAAGGGACATCCAAACTATTGCCTACAGTACCACATGCTGCAATCCGGCCCACCGATCGAACTGCAGTTTGGATGTCAGAGTAGGCACAAACATTTTACCAATGAGTAAGACCATGAAGTTACCTCTTTAGCTCCAATATGATGGCCCTGTCAGTGATTACAGCACTGTTCAATCTCTTGTGACACAACTTGTGATATAATACAAACGGGAAACACTTAGCTGAGTCTAGTGACAGGTTGGTGTGAATCAGATAGGCACTATTACACCGTTAAAGGCAAGATAGTTGTTAAAGACATCTAGTGTGTTTTATTTCTAGATGCATAGAGAAAGTGTAATGCAGACTTTTGTGTTCTTAGTTTTCAGTCAATAATAACTTATTGTATATAATAATGTGTATTTGTATTGACTATTTTATAGCTAAAAAAGCAATAATTAAAACATTGATGTGTGATTTTTTTTTCTTTGCCATACTGCTGCCCCATATGAATTATAATTTTCAGTTGCTATATCCATTATTCAAATCAATAAAACTTCTCATTACCATGGGTAAAATTGCAATTTAATATTCTCAAGATTTTTTAGTGTGTCAAAGAATGAAATTTACACAGCAAAGACCCTTACCAAATTGCTGGGAGATTGTGAAGAAAAAGTGGTGTATCCGCGCAGAAAGTATATATGTAATAGTCATATATTTATTACCAACATCTAATATATATAAGCCCTATTTTGGGTCTGAAAATTGCTCAGGATGTTGGTGCTCCCTAGAGCCAAAATAGTAGACATATGTAGAGATAGAAAAAAAGGCTTTTTTTCTGGGGCACTCTTGTGTTACTGTTAATACAAATTAAAATCTAACTTTTATTATGGTCAATTAAAATATTGTTTCTCTAGAAGGTATGGAAGAAATGAATATAGCAAGTTTATGTCTGTCCTTAGACCAACATTTATTCGGATTCCTAAGCAGATGCACGTGATATCTAGTATATAACACTAGAGATCAAAAATAACTGAAATTGTCACATCTTATATACTGTATTAAAATGCTCAGAAGATACAAAAAGGAATCACAAAAAAGAGAACTAAGAGCAAAGAGCGAAAATATAATGGAGGCAGTAATCCAGAACAATTGTTCTAATGCAAGTTTTCCTTCATGAACCTGGGTGTGTACACATATCAAAATTACCCTAGTGTATATCAATTAAGAGGGTTCAGGTTCACCTATGATAATCTACATATAATAGAGAGTATATAGGAGATATAGAATCATTAAGGGTGTCTTGGTGGTGAAATATATGGGGTGTCTCATTGATGAATCATCTCCAAATGAATAGTCTTATGAGCAATAAACAAACACAGGTTAATTTCCTCTGTATTATCAACGATCTGTGAGTTGAGATACTTATGTGAAACAGCAGCCTAGGTTGATGTGTCTATTATAATGTGCTTACACAAAATATGCACACTAAAGTTTCGTGGAGTTAATTGTCCACACATCAATTCATAAAGACGTATACATCATTTGTGATATCAATCACTACACAGACATATCAGATACATTGTGTTCACATACGTAAGCCCCCTGAGATAACATGAAGTTTGTTCTTGTGCAACACTTCATGGGGATGTACTCATCAGATATCACATCTACCAAGACCAAAAAACCCAACAGGTATATTAGTTATATTGTGCTTAAAGAAAAAGGAAAGAGAGGCAGTATTGCGGTGCACAGATCGAGAAAAAATTAATATTAAAAATTAACCTTTATTAGGTATTCATTAAAAATTATATCCCCTTAACAAAATACATAAATTGTCAAAGTATTAGACAAATTATGAAATGATAAAGAATAAAGAAATTAGATTAAAAGAATGCACTTGGGGTCTCACCCATATTATAATGGACTTCCCATCAATGTCAATTAATTACAAAAGTGTTGGACAAGTTTCCTACTCTGTATTTATATTATCATTGCTTATTGATAGTAATAAACAGGACATTTGAATCCAAACAATTCATCAATATAAAATAAATATAATTCATACACAGGGTCCATTTGATGTAGCTTTTTTAGCTGTGTTGATATATTTCAATAGGACAGATGGTAACTGTCTCTAAGTGGTCATTATAATCATGAATAATTCAGCTGTAGTGTGCAGTATTTTCACATTAAATTGGTTATGAGGGTTGAGTTCCTCATATTTTCAGAATCAATTAATATGATCCGAAATTAGAGGTAGTTATCTATAGTGACTGCCCGTTCATGCCACCCAGATATGCGGCTATCTTTAATCACATCAACCCTCACTGTTAGTCTGAGTGTTATGACCACTGCAGATCAATAACACAGTTTCACATGTCACACAGGTATCAGCGTCTAACCTCCGGCGCTTACTCAGTCACTGCCCGGCTGATAAGTTTACAACAGCCGTTACAATCATTGGCAGGAGTTAGTGTCGGAGGTGAAGCAGATTAGCCCTTACTGCAAAGTTCCTCTGATGCGCATTTTGCCTATTGCTTACTCATGGAGCCAACCCGATGGGCGGGTCTGTTGGGTTTAAATACCCTTACCTATCTTATTCCTGTTGCCGGTATCCAGTCAGTCTCATATTAAAGGGCAGTGACTGAGTAAGCACTTACCATCTGTCCTATTAAAATATATCAACACAGCTAAAAAAGCTACATCAAATGGACCTATGTATAAATTATATTTATTTCATATTAATGAATAGTTTGGATTCAAATGTCCTACATACAAGTAGCCTGAGAAGGATAATTCCTGTCATTTCTGAATAGGAGAATTTTGTGTCTGCTAAAAAGCAATAATATGTTGTAACAACTTCAAATGCAACATTGTTTCAATAAGGTTGCTCTATAGGGAAGAGGAACTCTGTTTATTACGATCAATAAGCAATGATAATATAAATACAGAGTAGGAAACTTGTCCAACACTTTTGTCATTAATTGACATCCATAGGAAGTCCATTATAATACGGGTGAGATGCCAAGTGCATTCTTTTAATCTCATTTCTTTATTCTTTATCATTTCATAATTTGTTTAATACTTCACCAATTTATGTATTTCGTTAAGGGGATATAATTTTTAATGAATACCTAATAAAGGTTGATTTTTTATGTACATTTTTTCTCGATCTGTGCACCGCAATACTGCCTCTCTTTCCTTTTTCTTTTCAGTTCTTTTAATTGGCAGCAGGTAGCAAACCCCTTATAGAATTTGAGAGTTATACACAAATTAAAGGGGTGCATCGAGATAAACCGGTGTGGTAGTCCCTGTTGTTATTTAGGTTAGAAATTCTTCATAAACTGAAGTCATATTGTGCTTACTCAGATATAGCACCTTAACATAACCTAGGTTTTGCTGTTACATAGCATTTGTAAGAGAAGTGTTTGGTTAAGAATAAGCACCACTGAGTTCTCTAATTATCCCAATATTGTGTCCTTAAATAATGTACCCTTCACAAATACTACCTATTATCTCCATTCATTCATAGCATAGGATAAACTAATCAGTATATGTCTGCAACTGATCTACTTGATAAGCATTTATACAGCAGAGTATATATGTTGCATCCTCATTGCTGTAGGATTCTAAAGATATAAATCTCATATACAAGGGTTAAGAATTCAATTAGGAGCGAATACATTTGCCTAGCCGCCACACTTTACGGCAGCGGGATCTCGCTCAAAACTGTTCGTTACCCCATAGGGTAGTGAGCACTTTTGAGCAAACCGGGCATTTGACTGACCAGGTGAAGGGTGCGAAACGGGCTGCTGTTGCCGGCGTTTAAATGCCATGGCAATGGCAATTCACACCCTTCACCTGCAATTGAATTCCCCTCTATGTATTGAATCTGAGTCTAAAGAGTAGCATAAAAGGAATGCACAGAAAAAAAGCCTTTTTGTTTTCCTTTCTCTACATATGTCTAATTGCTGGGAGGCTCACTGTGAGGAGGAAATGTGTCGCTCTCTGTTCAGTCATTTTCTTAATATGGCACTCCAAGAAAAAAGTTTGGATGCTCCTATATTACAAGAATAACTAAATCTAAAGAACTTGTCATGAACGGAGACATATTCTGCATTGTTAACATGAAGCAGAATATATCTAGCATGTTTTACTTAGAGTGTAATGTGTAGCTTAATCATTATTTATTTTCTTTTATCTTACAGAGACAGGTGGGAAAGGTGGCATCTACAACCCGGACTGGTATACTTTAGGAATTTGTGTCCGCAGCCAGGAGGCAGACAGATGATGTTCCCCAGTCACAATCAGGGTGGCCAGCCAGTATTCTCTCCCTGCCTCCCAGCCTCTAGCTATATCCTGTCCATACTCAGCTCCACTACCGGGTTCTGTGGCTGCACTGCCAGGTGCTAGCAGTGTCAATTGGTTGATGGCACTGGCCACCCATCAAACACAGTTGTTGTAGTATCTAAACACTGATTGGTGGATCACACCAGCCATCCACCAATCAGGGAAAACTGCAGTGTAAGCATGCTCGCTGCCAGAGATATAAAGGACCATAGAGCAGCAGCATTGGGTGAGTACCGTTAGCTGTATTAGGTCACTCCATTGATCTGAGGACTTATTTTAAATGGCTCTTTTATAGCACAGGGTGGGGGGGGGGGGGTTATTGTGTGGTAGTTCTGGGACATGATTTTCACTGAAGGACTGGTGGAGTTTATCAGGTCTGGGGGTCATTTCAATGAGGGATTGGGGTTGTTGTCAGATCGGGTGGGCAGTTTTGGGTCATGGGATGTCCGACCTTAAATGGATAATAATAAAGGAATGAAGGAGGGTTGTCACATCTGGAGTATGTCTGCAAGTGGAGGGGGGGGGGGCAGATTTGGGTATGATTGTAATTGAGAGAAGTGGGGGGGCTGTCAGATCTGGGATCAGATTTTTATGTAAGAAAATCGTTGGGAATTATAATTTGTTGTTTCTTTTACCAATTTAAAGTGGTCACTATTTTGCTGAAATTGGTGTATTTGTAGCAGATTGTTTACTTCAAGGTTTAAATGTATGTTTTAATGGCAAGTCAGTAATATTCTTATTTGCTTTTACAGTAGATCTATAGTGGGACTTTTACTAATGTATATTAATCATAATTGTTATGATTTGTCTTGGTTTGTGACCAGTGCCAGCGCTCACATTTGTATGTTTAATTTAGATACTTTGAGGGAGACTTTCTCCAGCTGGGCGTAATGATTGTGAGACGGAATTGGGCACATGTGCTCCACTTTGCGTGTACGGAATAAATTGTGTATATTCATCTGTATGCAGAGTTTTATACATCTTGTGGTGCGCCCATGAGATTGGCCATTACAGCCCATTTATGCCCCTTCAGCCATAAGTGGAGATGTGCTTGAAATGTGTACAACTCTCCATCTCTTGTACTTGCGTAGGCTTGGGTCAAGCCCATTTTTCCATTGCCCTGTGCATGTAGAAACCCCAGGGCCACTTTCATGCATTTGCCCCCAGGCTAAAACTTGCCAGCCAGGCCATGTTCATACATAAAAATAACAAGGCCAAAAATGGTTACCGTGTATTTAAAACTGTGTGCATGGAAATGCACTGTGTGTATATCCACTTCATTCCCCAGACCAATGAGATGCCACATTACATGATCTCCGACGCACATAGTGAGGCCAGGTAAATTGGCGTACATTCTCCCATTGATACCTGAAATTAAATAAAATATTATTCACAATGATGATGAAGTGATCTCTGACAGCTATCTGATGCAGTGAAAGATGTTAGTGTGTGGCCTTAGAAGTTATTCAGCATGTTAGTTTACTAGTAGCTAGTGACATTAATGGGGCATGAGACACAAATTCCTAGTGGATTGATAAACTACAATCACATAAATATTGGTTCATCACAAAATTGACGGCCTCCTCTGTAGAGGAACCAGCGAATCATCTTCAGATTATAACAAACATTCAGTCTGAAATAAACAATTATTCATGCCATCAGATTATTTGTGCCATCAGATTATTCATGCCACCAGATTATTAATTCCATCATTATTCATGCCATCAGATTATTCGTGCCATCAGATTATTTGCTCCATCAGATTATTTGCGCCATCAGATTATTCGTGTCATCAGATTAGCACACTTTGGGCCAAATAGAACAGTGTGGATTGTTTGGTCGTACTCTAGTCATAGCAATGGGTGTCTGCAGTGGGACAATTGCTTTTTTTGCTAAGTACTGAGTATATTGACATTTACAGAGTATCTCAGAGTTAGGTCAGTAGAAATTAGAGACCTGCATTTCTACTCACACTTCCTCATAATATGAATTTGTTAGGGGAACTCTTAATAATCAGGTGCCCCACATGGCCTGAAGATTCCTAGGAGCACAGCATTCACTCTACACTTCTTTTTAGGTTGCAAAAAAATAAAAACAACGATATGAGCCTGTGGCAGGGTGGCGCTCTGCCAGACATAAGAACGGGGCTAATTCCTCACGATCTACTGATGTTATGGCATGTGTAAGGCATCATAAGCAACTTCACGTTGAGCCTGCTATGAGGAACTAAACTCATCTTGTCATATACCTAACCCTCTGCACTGTTACGTAGCTTTGCCATGTCTACATCATGGCCCATTGGAGTATCGAGGACAAAAGACACACATCACAATAAAACGCACATGCACAATAAAGAGACAAGAGCAGATTCTGGGGAAATAAGCGCTTACATCCAACACTGTATAAGTGAGGTCCTGTGAGATAAAAATTGCAGCTGAAAAAAGGCGACTGTTGTAAAGAAACCTGGAAACTTATTATGCACAGTAGTAAAACCAGTGATTAGAATTCGGCAATAGTGGACTATGAATCACTAGTCATCATCAGTATAATCCTAATTGTAATATTCGAGCGATATTAGGAAAATAATAACGTACTGTGCATCAAGTTGCTCTCAACAAAGGTCTCATCTTCTTTGTTCACCTCATCTGGATAGTTGGAGTATGTCTTAATATTGTCATCTAGATACCAGGATTCATTCTCATCAAAAATCAGAAAAAGAAGAGCGAAGCGAGAGAGGGATACTTTCGGTAAGAGGAATGGTAATAAGATTCTCTTGCAAATCACAAGGGGCCCAATCAATCCACTGTACAAGTCCTAAGGAAACATGACAAGAGTTTCAACACATCTTCCACAAACCTGTACATTGCATTGTGTCATGTGAGAAAAGATTCCACCACTAAAATTACCCCTTGGCTCTGTAAACAGGACAGACATGGGCCCAAAAAGCAGATCTTTGGCAGCATAGTGTAAGGCAGAGGTTTCCAAATGCGGTCCTCAAGGCTCCCCAACATTACAGGTTTTAGATATAGCCATGGTTGAGCACAGATGGTTACATCAAATTGACTGAGGCACTAATTAAGTCACCTGTGCTCAGCCATGGCGATCTCTAAAACCTGAACTGTTGGGGAGCCTTAAGGACCGCGTTTGAGAACCTCTGGTATAAGAACATTTTGCAGAGCAGTTACATAACATCCATGCGGGCTAGTATTCAGTGATGTCACTAGTTCCTAGGTAAATAGGAGGCTGCATTTACATGAATATTGCTTCATCCAACAGAATGGCTGCTTCCACCGTGTACATGGGAGCATTTTAAACAAACCAGCTGTTCCGACATCCTGTCAGTCACCATTTGCTTTTCTAAGTCATCATTTCTGCTCCACTTTATAGTGTGGAGTCCGAATCTAATAGGCTTAATCTATCAGAAGTGTGAAATAAATCATACAGTAATAGTATTACTCTATGTGGAATTGTGCAGATTATAACAAATTGCAATAACTCCATTACATAGCCCCCAACAGTCCAAAATAAAACGTGGTAACAGAACTTCCCATGCCCCAATACACCTAGGAATCATCCTTACTGTGCCTCACATAACCATGGCAGTGCCCCCTTATCGTCAGTACTTCCTGAGATTTACAACGATACGGCATATTTTAGATAATTAAAGATTAAAAACAATTAACATCGTGAAGCAAAGGTAAGACTGCTGCCCCTGTAATTTTGCCACCACAGACCTTGGCTTACAGGATCTGCCTACAAACCCCTTACTGTTGTTTGCATGATATCATCACAGAACATTTTCTAGCTTGAAGATTTATTAGTGTAATGTGGAATTTCTAGATGATCATGACATCTGTAATATATGTTATTATAGTGGCATGAGGATGGTGCTTCAGAGGTGTCACTAAGTGAGGAACCATAATGAAGCCTTCAGCTGTAGACAGTTTCTTGGAAGAGGTTATATTTCCGACCAATGGTATAGCAAGGGCTTTGATTTACACATAACATACTGTATTTTGTATATTAAACTCAAGCTTTAATAGTTTGTAATAGGAATTTGATAGATACTTATATTAAGATTCAAGTGAGAAGACCACTTTTCTTTAGAGAAAAAAGTAACTACTGTAACTTTTGTTATGACATAAGCTATATTTAATTTATTTTCATTATCTTTATTATAAATTAAACCATCTCAACAATGGCATACAACAAAACTGTGTTATGAGTATTAACTCTCCACATAGAATGAGCTGCTAAAAACATTTGGTGTCTGACACTTTACAATATTAATCCATACCTCCCAACCAGCATGCTCACTGAGTGTAGTTAAGCCTACTACGATGCTGCCATGCCTCCGTGCCCCAAGTCCAAGATTACTGATGTTGGGATATGTGCTAATCTACCAGCCATCAAAAAGATCTAATTTAAAAAAAATGGCTACTAATTGTCACGACCAGGGCTGTGTGTGTCCGGGGCCAGCGAGCCTTACCTGTTCGGACACTGTGGTGGGATCCCTCTGGCAGGGGCGCGGGCATCTGGAGGTCAGCGCTGTATACTTCAGGGTCACGTAGACACAGAGTCCTGAATGCAGATGTCAGTTTGGGTCACTTTAGGCAGCACTGCAGCACGACATGGGCTCCGCCATCTTGGATTTCATCAGGTGACTAATTTATGCCAATCCAGCCAGAGCATTATCAGGAATCATAGAAACCATGCACTCCTTTCTTTGCCAGTGCAACGTTAATCCCAGTGCAAGCTGGGTACTAGTTCTCTGTACTCCCTTGCTGATACCTGTTCCTAGCTACTATCCACAGACCCTGCTTGCTCCAGGCTCCAGCTACTCTTGTCAGACCTCTGTGAGACAGCAGTGCTTCTCCAGGCCACCACCCTTAGGGGGACTCCTGCTGACATCCAAACAGTCTGCGTTTCTCCCCAGTCAGCCAGTTACCAGTTGTCTTTACTCAGCATATCTGTCGGGTATACCTCCATCTGGGCTACCACCTGCCAGTGGGCTACTCATGAAGAATACCCCTCTGAAACCTGCTTGCTTCCAGTACCAACCATCTGCCCTGAAGACCTCTCCTAGTTCCACTCCGGGTCCAAGCCCTATTCCTCCCATGACAGTTTGCACTGGCCAAATTGATTCGGCCAATGGACAGGATCCCAGGACAGATATTCTCCAAGGCATCGTCAGTCACCTGGAAGGGCTGGAAGTTTCGCAGCAATAGCTGGCCCAGTATTTAGAAGAGATATCCCTCCGCCAAGATAATTTACAGGCTTCGCTGGTCACTGTAAACCCGAAACTGTGCAGGGGATTCCTCAACCAGTGTGACGTACAATTCACGTGGCAACCAGCGAACTTCGCTACGGCTAAATCCAAGTTGGCCTACATTGTGTCTCTTCTGTCAGTGTCCGCTCTGGACTGGGTATCTCCTCTCTAGGAAAGATCCGATCCTGGACAATTATTCTGAGTTTCTGATTCCTTTCTTCCACATCGGGACTGGGATTGTCCTATTGAATTGATTCCCGACAAGTCACCGCCCTGTGGTTGCACGTACCCGTTGTCCTTGCCTGAGACCAAAGCAATGTCCGAATATATCTAGGAAAATTTGCAAAAGGGCTTCATAAGGCCTTCCACCTCTCCAGCTGGGGCAGGAATTTTCTTGTTGCCAAAAAGGACGGAGGCTTACGTCCCTGTATTGACTATCAGGGAGTAAACTACATTACTGTAAAAAACGCTACCCCTTGCCTCTTATCACCGAACTTTTCGACAGAGTCAAGGGTGCTTCCATTTTTACAAAACTAGACTTGAGAGGGGCTTACAACCTCATCCGAATACGACCTGGAGATGAATGGAAGACCGCATTCAATACTCGGGATGGACATTTTGAATATCTGGTGATGACCTTTGGCCTATGCAATGCCCCTGCGGTCTTCCAAGGATTTGTGAATTATTTTTTCAGAGATCTGCTGTATTCCTCTGTCGTGGTCTATCTCGACGATATTTTGATTTTTTTCTTCCTCTCCAGAGGAACATCAAGAACATGTGAAAGATGTCCTGTCTCGCTTATGTAAGAACCAGTTGTACTGCAAGCTCGAGAGATGTGTGTTCAGGGTGTCCTCCATTTCTTTCTTGGGATACGTTATCTCCGGCTCTGGATTAAAAGTGGATCTTGAAAAGGTACAAGCCAATCTTGATTGGTCCCATCCTGGCTCCCTAAAGGTGATTCAAAGGCCATGAAAGCTGAAATCTCTGAGTTCATCTCTTCCTGTACCCAATGTGCCCAACATAAGACTCCATGGTGAGCACCCACCGGTGAAATGAGACCCCTGTCCATTCCGACTCGACCTTGGACCCACTTGTCCATGGACTTTATGACCGACCTGTCTGTCTCTAAAGGTTACTCTACTATTTGGGTCGTGATTGATAATTTTTCCAAGATGGTTCACTATGTTCCCCTCAAGAAACTACCTTCCGCCCCTGAGCTAGCCCAGATTTTCATCTCTCATATATTTTGTCTGCATGGACTCCCAACCGAGATTGTTTCTGACTGGGGGGTTCAGCTCATGGCTAAATTTTGGAGAGCCTTGTGTACTGCTCTGCAAGTCAAGTTGAAGTTGAAGTTCTCAACAGCCTATCACCCCCAGACCAAGAGGTGCACAAAGAGGGTGAATCAAGACCTAGAGACATTCTTGAGGATGTACATGTCTTCCTCACAAGACAATTGGGTTGATTCTTTACCCTGGGCAGAGTTTGCACAAAACAGTTCATAGTATTCTTCTACTGGACTGGCTCATTTCCTCGTGGTCTATGGTCATCATCCCAGGGTCCCTGAGTTCCAAAGTCTTCCAGCCTTCGATGTTCCAGTTGTATCTACCTCCCTACAAGATTTCTACAGAATTTGGGCCAAGGTTCATGCGGATCTACTGAAAACATCCCATCATTACAAATTAGGGGCTGACAGGAGGAGGAGGTTCATTCCCAGTATGAAAGTCGGGGACCAGGTATGGCTTTCCACTCATAATGTTCGACTCTGAGTACCTTCTATAAAGTTTTCCCCCCCTGCATCATTGGTCCTTTTACTATTACGGAGGTGATCAATCTTGTGGCCTATAGCCTTCGACTTCCTGCATATCTTAAAATTTCTAACTCCTTCCACATCTCTCTTCTCAAGCCATTGGTTCTAAATCGATTCTTTCCAGTTTTGCCTCCATCTCCCAAGGTCCATACCGAGAGAGGAGTGGAGTTTGAAATTAAACAGATCCTGGATTCTCGATACCGCTGTAGACAACTCCAATATTTGCTGGACTGGAGGGGGTATGGTCCCGAAGAAAGATGCTGAGTAAAGGAGGAAGATGTGAATGCTCCTTGTCTTCTTTGCAAGTTCCATTCAGAAAATCCTGAAAAACCCAAGAGGTGCCCAGAGGTCACCCATAAAGGAAGGGGTACTGCCGTGACCAGGGCTGTGTGTCCGGGGCCAGCGAGCCTTACCTGTTCAGATGCTGTGGTGGGGTCCCTCTGGCGGGTGCACGAGCATCTAGAGGTCAGCGCTGCATAATTCAGGGTCATGTAGACACAGAGTCCTGAATGCAGGGGTCAGTTTGGGTCACTTTAGGCAGCGCTGTAGCTTGACATGGGCTCCGCCATCTTGGATTTCATCAAGTGACTAATTTCAGCCAATCCAGCCATAGCATTATAAGGAATCCTAGCAACCATGTACTTCCTTTGGTATTTAAGGGATGCTGAGCAGTCCTTTCTTTGCCAGTGCAACGTTAATCCCAGTGCAAGCTGGGTACTAGTTCTCTGTACTCCCTTGCTGATACCTGTTCCTAGCTACTATCCACAGACCCTGTTTGCTCCAGGCTCCAGCTACTCTCATCAGACCTCTGTGAGACAGCAGTGCTTCTCCAGGCCACCACCCTAGGGGGTCGCCTGCTGACATCTGAACAGTCTGCGCTTCTTCCCAGTCAGCCATTTACCAGTTGTCTGTACTCAGCATATCTGTCAGGTATACCTCCATCTGGGCTATCTCCTGCCAGCGGCCACTCATGAATAATACCCCTCTGAAACTTGCATCCTTCCAGTACCAGCTGTCTGCCCTGAAGACCTATCCTAGTTGCACTCCGGGTCCAAGTCTTATTATACACTAATATAGTAATAACAAGTAAATATTATAAATTTGAACATATATGTGTGAGTCGGGAAGGGTATGGGATTCTGACAGGTGTCAAGAAACCGGTGCCGGCATTCTGACCGCCGGAATTACAGCGGTCAGGATATTGACCACATCCCGTGTTAATTATGCACACCTCTGAAACAGCGTTGAAACACTCTGGCACGCCTGCGTCCCCAACTCCACTTCCCCGTTACTACTGCCCTGCCCCTGTTACCACCCACAAACAGCCTCTCCTGTCACTCATTCCACTGGGCTGTCATGGCAGGGTGAGCAAAAACATTCCGATCGCTCGTACTAGTTTGCGCATGCGCACTGCGAACTACATGCATGCACACATTAGCAAACATCGTCTGCAACAAGCGGCCGCTTGCTAGCGAGCGGGTCTGAATCAGGCCCTATGTGTGAAGAGCAGGCATCTACCTTGACATGTAATCTGGGTGAAGGATGGGTACTAATTTCCCGGGTCTGGCATTGTCAAAGGCCTGACGGTGTCCCAGCGAGCAGTGGAGGAGGAGAAATTTCACTCTCAGCAGCAAAGTATTGGCCCATATAGTATTTATTATTGCTTTATTCCTGAAGAATTTGGTCCCTGTCTCTCCCGGGACCTCAGTTTCTCTCGATGGCCCTGTCTGGGTGTAGTATTTCTATATTTCACACAATTTCAGGCCACTTAATCTTGGGTTAAAGCACTAAAACTGGCTGGTTTTCAGCATACAGTATCTGACTTTAACAAGTCATCTTTAAGCTTGATAGGGTAAAAACTGGGATAATAATCCCTGGGTAAAGTATAATAACAAGAACAAGAAGGAAACTTACCTTAGTTTGATCAACTGTGGAGTAATAAGCCCAAGTCACGCAATCTCCTTCCTGCCTGTTAGGGCCAGAGCGTCTGGGAATTTTCCATATGTACCTTTCTATATGTCCTGTATGCAATGTAAATAGGTTAAGGATTATTAATAAGAAAAAACATTCTACACATAATGTATCTAATAAATGATATGATTTACAAATAAATGTATTACATATAGTTTCATCCAAAAGGAAAGTCAATGACTAGACCTCTATAATATAAAGAATGTCTGAAAATGAACTTACCAGGTTGAGCTGGCTTGATTTCATTATCTTCTGGTATTATACCATGGGCATAAATAGAATATGGTCTGCTTGCCTTGTTCTTAAATACTATATGAATTTTATCTTCTGTATATGCTGTTATGAGTGGACCTGTCAAGTATAAGAGAATTTTCTTTGTGACTAGGTATATTTAGTCATTGAATACATGATTTTTATAGACGTTTCAATAACAGCTTTTCCCAGAATTTTATAGTTGTACAACAGTCAGTTTATAGCACCTAATCTTCTACTTGTATCATACTGTATATGTAAATCTTAAAATGAAATTATTGTCCCAATAGTAAAGCCTAAAGGTGTTTGGGATGAGACGTGTCCATCGCCAGACACAGCTCATCTCCAGCCCATAAACCAAATACCGTTGTCAGGAGAGCTCTGTACATAGACAGTGTCTGTCCTAGAACCAGATAAGGCACCACATATCCAGATATGAAAAACAACTTATTTACACATATTGCTGAATAATTACCTAGAATACCCAAATGCTCTTGGTTTGCTGTTCTCTCCTTCTGTACTGTAAAGGTGTTGTCTGTATATTCCCGGTATACAGCTTTTTTATATTTTGAACCAATGGATGTTCGGCTTTTGTTTAAAAATACGTCTCCCGGGCTTTGGGGTAAAAAAGAAAAAATATTCTAAGTACATTGGCCAAACGACCAGCAGTGCTGTAGATAATCATTTACCCCCCTGCATATATGTCCTCTTGCCATGTCTCCTTACAGTGTATCATATTTTTCAATGTAACATGCAATATGTTGTAAAACGTTTGGTGTTGTTAGGGACAGGCAGCCTTTCTTTTAAACAAACCTACATTTCTCTCAGCATTCTCACAAAATTATTTTACTAAATATTTTTTATCTGGATGTCCCTTTTTTATAATGTTTAAAAATGTGCCTTTTAGTCAAAGATTTTTAAAAAGTATTTCAATGCAATTGCCAAACTAGTAATGGAATCCTGGGGTTCCAGACAATTTTACTCCACTGCAGATGCATACTATTATATGCAATGCACCCCCCTCCCCCTCCCCTGCCTGCAGCATCAAATATGTACTTAGCTGACCAGCACCCTCTCCTCTGCCAGGGACAGGCAGATGCCAGCTGTCACTCTCTGTCTCACTGTTCGGGTCCTTATCCTGGCGTTATGGTGCACAGCTCCTCTATAACTCTTCTTCTTGGGCACACCACACAGAGAAAGAGCGCAAGTGCGCTCATAGCGTGACGTCATCATGTACATCGCACATGTAAACTGTCGATTTACTTTACTATTGCTTATAAGGCAGTGGAGGTGGAGCTGGGGAGCTAGTTAGACGAATTTGCTCCTCGCGCTCAGTAGTGGGTAATGCCAGGCAAGTACATCAGTTCCTGACTGGGTGGGCGGCCGCTGCCATAAATCACATTTAAATACAAGCAGATCCATTTGGCTAATGGGTGGTCCGGACCACCCCTTAGTTTCTACTATGCCCGCCAGGCCCGCCCATGACACTGCTGTGCTGCCTGCCTGTTATACGCAGTCGGCACAGTGAATATAGGTAAATGGATGCTTAGAAAGCAAGCATCGGGGAGGGCACCTCCCCAGACCGGCATCCCCCTGACATACTTACCCTGCGGACTGCATTGCGCCAGCCCTGACTGTAGTAGAGAGACACAGATAGCTATATATTGTTCATACAGTAACTAATGAATAGTTAAAAGTAGCTGTTCAATTGAATACAGTTATTGTTCCTGATTCTGATTCATATGCAAATCGCAATGCGCACAGATCTTGAGGATTTCATCATACCTCGCATGCGCTAAAGAAAGAGAGCATCATTTTGGCATGTGCCAGCCAGATTAGAAATATACACATGGACAGAGATCACCAGTACCTATGGATTGGTCCAACCATCGATGGAGCACTCTTTCAGTGAAATGGTTGTTTCTGGGCAGTGACCATATATGGCATGGAACTGTTCCCTCTAGTGTGAATGTCAATGGAGTGTTGTGGCATTTAGGCCAGCTTCTGTGCTCGATCGGAGCATGAGGATGGAGATGGGAAGCCTATCACAGTCAGATCTTTTGCATCCAGCTTAAAGTGGGTGCAAGTCCAGATACAATAGATGATGGTGGCTGCAGACATAAAAACAGCGGGCAGCATAACCATCCACATGCAGACACATGCATTTTCAGTATACATGGGCGAATTCTCGCATTGGCATAAGAAACTAGGTAGGCCGCTGCGAATAAATGGCAAAACAACCGCAGATGCATCCAATTCAGAACCTAAACTATTATCTTCAGCTGATAAAACTGTTAGGTTTGATCCTCTCAGGATGGTATAAAGAAACAAAGAGTGAACGGGGTCATGTGATGCAGACCAGTATGGCTGCACCCATGAAAGGAGCGGTGGGACTGCCGTGATCGGAGACCCGACTTGGACTTCAAGTTCAGGGCCGTGGGGTGCATGCAGGATCTCCCCAAGCGGCCCTGCAGGCCCCTCCAACATCCTCGGATGGGTAAGCACGCAGACCACCAGCGGTGCCGGTGCTGCACTCTGACTGTACCCCTCCTTTTTAGGGTGGCCACCGGCTTTTGAGAAATCTTCAATGAAAACTTTTGACCACACATTTACATCCTTGACTTTCATCCAAGACCTCTCTTCAGGCCCATAGCCTTTCCAGTCTATAAGATACTGTAATTGTCATTGTCGTAGATGAGTCTCAGGAATCTTGGCAACTTCAAACTCAACTCCTTGCTTGATTTGGATTTGCGGCAACTTAGGAGGAGAAGGCCGAAAGCCGTTCAAGACCAGAGGTCGCAAAAAAGAGACATGGAATGTATTTGGAATGTGGAATTGACCAGGGAGCCTGAGGTTATTGGCCACAGGATTGATTACTTTTTCTACTGGAAATGGCTCAGCAAACCGAGGTGCAAATTTCATTGTTGGTACTTTGAGTCTTACATTTTTATTTTTCCAATCAGAAAATTTTATTGGGGAATTAATATCAAATAAACAACAAAGAAAACCATAAAATCAGTCCCCAAGAAAAATTGAGGGACAGAATAAACAGCGAATAATCTGCATTACAAATATAACTAATTAAATAACAAAAAATAAACCAGTCCCTCTAGGGGAGAATGGACACAAAAGGGAGGGAAAAAATATATAATAATAATAATAATAATAATAATAATAATAATAATAATAAATATAAAAAATAATAAATAAGTAAAAACATTTTTTAGAGAGTATATTAATTTAAATAAAAAAATGTAGGGAATGGAGAGAGAGCACGAGCTGGGGGGTGAGACAGAAAACAAAAGTGAAAAAAAAAAACTTTAGTAATAAGAGAAAGAGGCTGAGGAACAGAGGGAAGAAGAAATGAGAGTAGAAAGCAGATAATTCGGAAAGGCCAGGAGGGAGTCACACCCCTGGGTTCTATACCAAAGAGACCAAATTGCAGTACACTTTTGAAGGCTTGTTATATATTTCATTTTGGCCACAAACCAGATGCGATTGAGAAACTGTTGGCTAGTTGAAGGGAGTGGTTGCTTCCAAGATCTAGCAATCTGATATTTAGCGGCACAATAATGTGTAGGGCCAATTTATTCTCATGTTTGGATAGTTGACAGGCTGTAGCACACAGAAGCAATGAGGCAGCAGTGAGAGTGGTTACAGAAGAGACCATTGGCGACATAATAAATTGGACTATAGACCAGAAAGGGGCAATATGTGGGCATGTCCACCAGATAGGGACAAAAGAATAGATTTGTCCACATTGTCTCCAGCAGAGATTGGAGGAGTTAGGGTATATTTGGTGAAGACGCTCTGGAAAAAGGGACCAGCGAGTGTATACCTTATTTTCCTTAATAGAAATGCTAATCGAACATTTCGATATATTAAGGCGAATAGCCTCCCATGGGTCTTAAATTTTTGGTAGATAACCAAACTCTGGGTTGAAGAATTAGAAAAGCTCGTTGTTTGTCAGCAAAGACCTTATATTGTTTAGAAGCTTTCTTTAAAGACACACAATGTCCTTCCCTACTTGAGCAAGGAGTTTTAGTCTAGAGTCCGCTGCAGGTACATCTGTAGCCAAAGTAAATGAAATTCAGGAATTTGCGAATGAAGACCATCATTTGCAAAAAAAGGAGTGGTATCAGTTGCAGTGTGATAGCGGTAGTTGTAAGTGAACTCAGTCCACGGTAAGTGTTCTACCCAATTATCTTGTGAAGAGGGTATGTAAAGGTGGAGAAAGGTTTAAAATTCTTGATTAACTCTCTCTACCTGACCATTGTTTTGTGGATGGTAAGCAGGGGAGAAGTTTAATTTGATCTGCATGTCTGCACATAAGGCTCACTAGAACTTGGCAACAAACTGGACTCCATGCTCCAATACAGTTTCCAAAGGTAGACCATGTAACTTAAAAATTTCACAAAAGAAGATCTGAGCAGATTTAGCAGTAAGGGCAATGAAATGGGGACCACTAAAATTGTGTTATAACTTTTCTCTTCATGTAAGTCTGTGATGAAGTCCATGGCTAAATGAGTCCAGGGCTGAGTGGGTACAGGTAACATTTGTAGTATTTCTCCAGGAGGACCCTGAGCAGATTTATGCTGAGCACAAGTAAAACAAGATTTGATGAAGTCTTGTTCAGTCCTTCTTCATGGTTGGCCACCAATAAGATTGATGCAAAAATGTATATGTTTTAAGGACTCCTGTGTGCCCAGCAAACTGAGATGCATGCACCCATGTCAGAAGCTTCTACCAGGTGGGGGAACTTGAATAGTGGTAGTAGTTGTGGTAGCAAAGGCGAGAGCATTGATGATGTGACCCTTGAAAGTATTGTCATCCTCTTCCGAAGTCAAAGACCTGGATAAAGCATCAGCTTTTGTATTGCCTCTGGACGATACTTGATACTGAAATTGAACCAAGAAAATAAGAGTGCCCAGCGAGCCTGGCGGGGATTAAGACAATGGGTTGTAGACAAGTAAAGCAGATTTTTCTGATTTGTGTAGATTGTTATTGGATGTTGGGCACACTCTAGTAGATATCTCCACTGTTCTAATGCAAGTTTGATTGCCAGGAGTTCTTGTTCGCCGATGGAATAATTTTGTTCAGCCTGGGTTGAAATTCTTCTAAAACAATCCGCAAGGATGTAATTTCTTATCGTTCACATACTATGATAGAATAGCCCCAACCCCCACAACAGCTGCATTGACTTCAAGGAAAAATGGTCTTTCCAAATCAGGTTGCAAAAGTATTGTGCAGAGCTAAATTCCTGTTTTAGATGATGGAAAGCAGCAAGTGCTTCTGGAGACCAGTATGCAGGATCTGCACCCTTCTTTATCAATGCGGTGATAGGTGCCACGGTGGAGGAGAAATTTTCAATGAAAAGCAAGAAAATGTATAAAAACTGATAAAAGCGCTACCCTTAAAGAAATAAAATATTAGGATTTTTCAATTGTAGTGAGCCAATGTGTAGTGGTGGTGATATCTATGTAACTATGTCCGGTACACTAATCATAAACAGGTGGGGATTTTGACTGGGGCGGTACACCTGTCAAACCAAATTGCAGGTGTCCTAAGGCGAGCTCAGGGAGAAACCTCCCGTGGAGCAGAAGGGCTCCCTTCTCCTCCTGCCGTGTTTCCGTCTCGGCCGCCCTAGTAAATAGTAAAAGTGTACACTATTTATTGACATAAACAGTTCTTGGAGAAAAAGGGACTTTGCAGGTCTGAGGGATTCGAATTACCTCTTTGCAATTTAACATCTTGCCCAAAATCTTCAAGCTTCTGGTAATATAGCCATCTGACACTATAGTCACCGAGCTGAATTTTTTATGTGTCATGTTTTGTGTTTTTGTCTATATGTTTATGTGCATCCGGAAAGTATTCACAGCACTTCACTTTTTCCACATTTTGTTATGTTACAGCTTTATTCCAAAATGGAATAAATTCATTTTTGTCCACAAAATTCTACACACAATACCCCATATTGACAACGTGTAAAAAGTTTTTTAGATTTTTGCAAATTTAATAAAAAAACAACAACTAAGAAATCACATGTACATAAGTATTCACAGCCTTTGCCATGAAAATTTAGCTCAGGTGCATCCTGTTTCTACTGATCATCCTTGAGATGTTCCTACAGCTTAATTTGAGTCTACTTGTAGTAAATTCAGTTGTTTGGACATGATTTTGAAAGGCATACACCTGTCTATATTAGGTCCCACACTTGACAGTGCATGTCAGAGCACAAACCAAGCATGTAGTCCAAGGGATTGTCTGTAGACCTCCGAGACAGGATTGTCTCAGGCACAAATCTGGGGAAGGGTACAGAAAAATATCTGCTGCTTTGAAGGTCCCAATGAGCACAGTGGCCTCCATGTTCAGAACCACCAGGACTCTTCCTAGAGTTGGCCGGCCATCTAAAAAGGGATGACCATGGGAGAAGGGCCCTAGTCAGGGTGGTGACCAAGAACCTGATGGTCACTCTGTCAGAGCTAGAGCATTCCTCTGTGGAGAGAGAACCTTCCAGAAGGACAATCATCTCTGCAGCAATCCACCAATCAGGCCTGTATGGTAGAGTGACCAGATGGAAGCCACTCCTTAGTAAAAAGCACATGGCAGCCCACCTGGTGTTTGCCAAAATGCACCTGAAGGACTCAGACCATGAGAAGCAAAATTCTCTGGTCTGATTAGGCAAAGATTGAACTCTTTGGCGTCAATGACAGGTGTTATGTTTGGAGAAAACCAGGCACTGCTCATCACCAGGCCAATACCATCCCTACAGTGAAGCATGGTGGTGGCAGCAGCATTCTGTGGGGATGTGTTTCAGCGGCAGGAACTGGGAGACTAGTCAGAATAGAGGGAAATATGAATGCAGCAATGTGCAGAGACATCCTGGATGAAAACCTGCTCCAGAGCGCTCTTGACCTCAGACTGGGGCGACGGTTCATCTTTCAGCAGGACAACGACCCTAAGCACACAGCCAAGATATCAAAGCAGTGGCTTCAGTACAACTCTGTGAGGCCCAGCCACAGTCCAGACTTGATACCGATTGAATATTTCTGGAGAGATCTGAAAATGGCTGTGCACCGTCGCTGCCCATCCAACCTGATGGAACTTGAGAGGTGCTGCAAAGAGGAATTGGCGAAGCTGCCCAAAGATAGGTGTGCCATGCTTGTGGCATCATATTCAAAAAGTCTTGAGGCTGTAATTGCTGCCAAAGGTGAATCAACAAAGTTTTGAGCAAAGGCTGATTTCATAGGTTTTTTTTAAATGAAATTTGCAAAAATCTCAAAGAAAATTTTTTACACGTTGTCATTATGGGGTATTGTGTATAGAATTTTGTGGACAAAAATGAATTTATTCCATTTTGGAATAAGGCAGTAACATAACAAAATGTGGAAATAAGTGAAGCGCTGTGAATACATTCCGGATGCACTGTATATTTAAAGCACAAATTACTTTATCAACAATATTTTGTGTCTGTTCATTCAGTGATTTGAATATAGGGCCTGATGCATTACAGATCGCAACTGTGATTACGCACGCAGACGGCCGATTGTTGCATTCTGTGCATGGGAATGCATTGAAGTGCGTGTGCTCAAAGACTCTGCGAACGGATTGCGATTGCAGTGTCCATGCAGACCCATCGCAGAGTGATTGTCAGGAAGTGAGTATTTGGGGGTGTTGACAGGGGGGTGGTCGGAGAAACACAGGCATGCCAGGGCATTTGAACGCCGTACCAGTGGCATGCATAATTTAGCCACTGCGACGCCATATGCAGCTTGGGCTTTCACTGAGTGCAATGAGGTTAGCAATTCCTGAGTAAGGTCAGACCTTTACTTGACGTTACCAATGGTTTTGCAGACTTGCAAAGTATTACGGATGTGTGTAAAGGGAAGTGGGCGTCCTTATGTTAGGCTGCGATGGCACTGCGATAGCATTCATTAGCATATTTTTGCAGTGGGACTGCGTTCATAATCGCAATAGCGCTCCATAATGAATCAGGCCCATAGATAGATTGTATGTAATCTGCATCATTACCTCTCAGCATGTTCCGAGTGTCTCTCATGTTCCCAGGTGCGGGATGGAGAGTAGTCCCATTCTACTTCTTCAGCTGCAATGTAATAGGTGCGTATATGGTAAAGCGCCAATTTAGCCTTCTGCTTATTACATGATTTAACTCTGTACTGCTGTCTCATTCCTCCTGTGTAATGGTCTGTAGTCATACACTCCACATCGAAAACACCTAAGGGGAGAGAAAACTATACTACATGACATACATGTATACAATGGTTAGCACTGATCACAAACCTGTTCGAAGCTCTGAGGGCGGCCTAATAACACAGAAACAAAGCTATCCCTCTCACAAAAAGCAATAATGATCGGTGCGGCTGCAGCAAGGATCTGCCTGGCATCTGCAGTACTAGGTACTCAGAAACCCTCCCTGTGTGCACCAATGCCATACATATGTGCGTAGACCCCCGTGTTTTGGTCCGCCTGGTTTTGTATTGATTACATTTGCCCTCTTAACTCCAGCATCAGAATCCGCTTAAGCCGTGGTGGCTTTGAAGAGTTCTGTATAGTAAAGTTAGCCCCTGAATTGGCAGCAGCAACTAGAGCTGAGTACTAATATCATGAAATGAGGGCCATAGGATATATACAATATTGTAGTATAATCCCATTGCAGAGCACAAAGGGCTGTACAGATGTAGCTAATGGGTTGTAGGCTAATGGGAGCTTGAACCCTGGTTCTGTGTCACAAACATGGGACCACTGTAGCACAGAGCCATTGGGAGGGCTACAGCTAGGAGCCACGTGGTTGCTTACTTTTCCTCACTCTCCAAATGATACCAGCAACCAACTGAACCAGTATATACATTGAGATTTAACCAGGGTTACCGGTTTATTGTAGTGTGCAATGGTAGGGAATCTGCGCAAGCCCTGGTCCCATACTGCGCATGTGCAGTATGGATCTGAGATATTGCGCGCAGTCCGGCAGCAGACTGTCAATCACTGTTTCTGGGTGGTAAGTGGGTGGCAATGGCCTCTGTTTCCCAAAACCAACTGTTTAAGACCATACAAAGCTTTCTTTAAGAGACAGACCTTCTTGTTGGAACATTTTCTTGCAGTAATGCTCTGGAGGTACTGTGTCTATTTCCTCTTTCAGTTCTCCATTCAAAAAAAAAGCTGAGTCAAAGTCTTATTGGTATAACAGCATATTATACAAGGCAGATATGGCAATGACTAACGGTAATGTACTGTACATTGCCAAAGGAAGAGTAGGTTTCACCGTAGTCATCTCCATATCTTTGCGTATAAACCTTTGTGACAAGACTAGCTTTATAACTAGCGATAGTCTGCTTTTATTTTTTTGCAGAAGATCCATTTGCTCTTGACTGTTTTGCGATGAGTCGGCCTGTTAACTACAGTCCATGTATTATTGTCATTGAGCGATTTCATCTCCTTGTCTATTGCTGATTTCCATTCACACCAGTTGTTGCTCAACTTTGCTTTCTGGATATATTAATCCTTTTTATTTTTGGGGTCCCTACTTCCCGAGGATTTCCAGCTCTGAGCTGACCAGTTTGGGGCTGGTTTTACATTATGGCAGGGAGACCCCATGCTGCATGTCTCCCTTCTCTAGTGTAAGCCCACCATCTGGTTCAGCGCAGTGCTGGTTACTGGAAAATAGAGGAGACTCCATGCCAGTGTCACCCAAATTTTCCAGTACCAGACCATGCTCAGAGGTCCAGAGCTAGTTATGCTTTTGGGGCAAGGGGGGGTGGGGGGGTGATACCACACACTTTTTTTTTAAATTAACCCTTTCTTTACTTTTTTAAACACCAAAGCAGTGCTTTGGACAAACACGCTGCACACAGGCAGGTCTATTTATTTCCTGCATTGTGCTATGATTTTGATCGATTTCTTAGTAAATTTGTAATTTCTATTTTTGTCAATGTTAACCATACAATATTTGGTTCAATGGGCCATGTATTGGAGTGGGAAGTCATGTTTCACCTGCAATTTGTCATTGATTTGGGCTCTAGTAATTCTCTTATATTCAAAATTATACCCAGATTGCAGAAAAACACCAATCTACCATAGATAAATTTACCCCTTATTCTTACATTTTCTGGGCTTTGCATCTTTAGAGTGTAATGCAGAATTCTTTGCATTTACTTCAACTGGTACACGTTCCTAGAACTGCAGCAGTTTTGCCCTAATGATCTCTGTTGAATGCTTGGCTGCATTAGCTTCTAAAGCTACTACTAAGCAATTGAGTTCAGTTGTTAAATTCTGTAGCATTGGCATAGCAATCTCCTTCTCATTGACTTGGACTCCTACAGACATTATTAGCTGAGATATGGACATTATCTTATTGATATATTCACGCATACTTGTGCCTTCACTCAATTTACTATTATTCAATATTTGCCTCAGATGAATTCTTCTCATGAGACCTTTATCCTGACACCTTCCTGTGTATCATGAAATAAACATGTTGTTCCAGACTTAAATAGTTGCCATTGTTTTAGCTACATCATCGGGATTAGGACTGTCATCTGGATTAATAGTAACTTTCCACAGCTTATTCTGGATGCATCTACTGTGTTCATGCTGTATGCTGAATCAGTCTGCAGCCACACTGTTTGTTTTCACATGTGGCATTCTATGGTGCTTGATGTGCCTGAGCCCAAAACTTGTTGATATATGTGTACTATTTGTGGTATACACAAGTTGGATAATAGCAGACACCAGTGGAATCAGCATATGAAGTGGGTCACGTTGTGATACTTAACCAGGGTTTCAGGTTTACTGTAGTTTGTCACAGTAACAACAACAGTTAGCGAAACATACAGCGGACCGTCTGGTCACGTATATACAGAAGTATAACACAAAGTGTCCCTGGGGCTGAGTACTACATGTCGTTGTAGTACCGCTGCACTTAAACACGTTTTAAGATAGCGCCATGCATGTGCAGTAGCACTGTCGGCAGCCATGTTGGTAACTGATCTTATGTCTCAGTAAAGGACATCATGGAGATAACGCAGGAGCACGCTCCATTACTAACAGTATCAGGCTGATTGAGGCATTAGGCTGAAAAGCCCACAGATAGTTAAGGAACTACACAATCATCCTGACTTTAGGCTTCTACTTGGAATCTTATTTTAATGACATGAGTGCAGCTCAAAAGATCTTTCACGGGATGCACTTAACTTTTGGTAAGTATTCCAACATCACTAGAAGAGATTTAGGGATTCAAAATCCGCAAAATGAGAAGATTTTCAATTAAAATACCTAGCAGGAAACCACATCCAATGCAGTTACATATCCTTCATTCCCTCATTCTTCTTTGCTCAGTTTTTTAACGGATTAAACACTGCAGACATATCATTACTGTCCATTTTTTGTAGCTAGTTTGAACATATTTAAAAGCAATGTTTTGGTATTTCTACAATAGTCAAACACTGAGGACCGATAATTACAAAGCTATTAGCATGAAAACACATAGGGATTGATGTAGAGTTACACACAAGTTGGCTGTAAATGCTCCTTTAATGTGATTGAGTTGCGTAGGTCTCTGCATAGCCCGAAAATGCTTACACTCAGCTTCGGAGTATACACAGCATTTAAACATGAAAGATCCATCATCTGCAAAACTGAATTGTGTCATACTTGCCTACAGAACTTTTAAAAAAGCATTTCAGGGAGATTATGAAAGCAACACCTATAAGCATGTACTGCTACATCTGAGAGGCGTGTTATAAAATTGACTTACATCCACATGTAAATGAGCCCCAAAGCAGTTAGTAAGATCTATTTGTTGATGAAAACACACTGATACTTTTCAGAAAATACATCTAGCCATAGGGATCATTGTGCCGTATAACCAATGCAGGGAAATGAAACTAATGATCCCATTTGAATGTATATATCTCTTTTTCTTATTAACAGCTTCATAATGGAGGTAAGGTGCAATCAGGGTGATTGCTGGACTCTTCAGGGAGACAGGGAGATTGCTGCTATTTTAGGGAGTCTCCCTGACAATGAGGGAGAGTTGTATAGGAAAGATTCCTGGACTGCACACCCTAAATATATATAATGGGTGGTGCTACCTGTTGAGACTTATTGCAGGCACAGAAACAGACAAATCACAAGTGCACAACTCCAAATTACTGATTATATATAAATACATTATGCAATAACATTTTGCAATCAATAGAGGTTTTTAGCATAATAGGTTTTTAGGGGTGTCCTGCGCTCTGGATTCGAACCCTAGTATGTTAGGGACCTACCCTACAGAGGCCATGATTATGCTAAAAACCTCTATTGATTGCAAAATTTTATTGCATAATGTATTTATATATAATCAGTAATTTGGAGTTGTGCACTTGTGACTGGTCTGTTTCAATGAGGGAGAGTTGGCAATTATGACTTGTGTTGACCCCATAATTTAAATACTTTATAACACTTTTCTGTAACTTACCTTCATTGTCAGGATTCATTATTATACCATATGAGATGTGTGGAAATAAACTTGCTACATCCCTTGTGACATCACGGACTTGAATAGTGTTGCCTGAGAAGTGGATTCCATGCATGTCAACCTCTGTGCCAAGTCCCAGCATAGACCAGCGGATGGAATCTCCTATACACATATCCAGCCCAGGCTGATTTCCATACATGTAGCCATTTATAGCTATGCACAGTACACAAGACAATAAAAAAACATCAGTGGTGCATGCTACATTCACACATGAGGTTTCCATAGAGAAATGTTGTAGATGTTTGAAAAACTGGGGTGAATAATTATTGTAGCTGCATGTTAGCAGGCCCAACCCAGTGTACCAAAAAATATATAACTGTTAGCCTTACAGCAGGACTGAAAGATGCCAGGTCTTGGGAATCAGTATGATTTACCATATGGCCGGCGCTTCAAATCCCGACAGCAGAAGCCCGGCAGGGGTGAAGATCCCCACTGCTAATTTAGGTAAGTACCGCTAACCTAATTCCCTACCCTCACCATAACCCTCCTTTAGGGGTGCCTAACCCTAACTTCCTCCCCAAGCACCTAACCCTAACACCCCTCTAAGTGCCTAAACTTAACCCCCCCCCTACCGGGGGGGTACCTTACCCTAACCTCCCCCCGGGGGTGCCTAAGCCTAACCCCCCCTTCCCCTAGACTAACTCTAAACCTCTCGGGGGGCTGCCTACCCCTAAGTCCCTAGCCTAACCCTCCCCCCCGTGGATGTCCGCGCCCGGCTTACCTTCAATCGGTATGCCAGGTGTCGGGCTCCCGGCGTAGGTCTAATGACAGACATCGGGATTTCGACACCTGTCATTAGTACCTTGCTGGGATTTGACAGTCGGGAAGCAGGCGATAGGCATTGCGACTGTCGGTTTCCTGACTGCATCCCAGGTCTTGCTCAATCTATTTTTAGGTATAATTTACAAGAGTTTAAAGTGTCATGCTATAGGGCAGGGGTGGGGAACCTTTTTTCTGCTGAGGGCCATTTTGATATATATAACATTATTTGCGGGTCCGGTGCTGGCCACGCACCCTCTGTATGATGTCACAAGGGGACGGGGACACAATCACCGGTGATTACAGCAATGTCTGGAGCATACTGAGGATGCTCCAGGGAGCTGTAAGGGCAGTGATGGGACCATCTGAAGCGCCGTAAGGATGCTCCAGGTGGCACTGCTGCATAGATTCTGGCTGTAGGGTGTCATTCTAGGCACCCTGCTAGTCAGATGAGGCTAGCAGAAAAAATCTCAGCAGGACAGACTAAATGATTCCGAGGGCCTTATCTTGCTCCCGGGCTTGAGGTTCCCCATCCCTGCTTTAGGGTAATTCTTTATAAAACACTTACAGTGCATCATATTGGACTCCTGGAAATCTGCATCTTCCTTGTTCACGGTGTGCGGGCTGCTTGTAAATAGCTCCATGTTCTCATCCAGGTACCAGCTCTTATTCTCATCAAAAACATTAGGCATCAAGAAGTAATTGTGAGCTACACCTCTCTGCAAATGCAATAACATATCTCTATTACCATTTCCATATATACAGTATAAATATATATATATATAGTGTTCCCGCTAGGCTGTTTTAGCGACCTGCACTCACAGCCTGCAGGTGCCGTCTTCACCCGCGGGACGCAGTGTCCTGTGACATGTGCGGTGAATAGACGCCGGGTGCATGCGCGCGGCATCTATTCTCCCTGTCAGCAGCGCTTGAGGGCTGCCCGGCGTGTCCGTAGGTGCCGGGCATGACCCCAAGAGTAACGAAAAGGGGGACACATCTGATACATATGCCCCCTTTTCAATGGTCACGTCCCCTCAGGACAATTGTTCCTCAGGACAATTGTTGTCCCGAGGAGGGGGATATATTTATATAGTATATATATATATATATATATATATGTGTGTGTGTCTATATATATAGTGTTCACTCTAGCTCCGGCGGCAGGCAGGGCGCCGGAGCTAGAGAAAGCACTTCCATGCACGCCAAAGGCGCGCATACGCACCCAAAAAGGGGGCATAACCATTGAAAAGGGGGCGTATGTATCAGATGTGTCACCCTTTTCGTCACTCTTGGAGGCATGTCCGGCACTTACGGACACGCCGGGCAGCCCCCAAGCGCTGCTGACAGGGAGAACAGATGTCGGGCGCATGCACCCGGCGTCTATTCACCAGCGATGACCAGGTCACCGCACAGTTCTCCACCCATGAGACACTGCGTCCCGCAGGTGAAGACGGCACCCGCAGGCTGTGAGGGCAGGGTGCTTACATACACATACTTACATACATACATACACATATATATATGGGTCAGTGGCGAAATTTACCTAGGGGCTGCAGTAAAATCTGGCAACTGCGGGGGCTTCCTAGCAGTGGTAGTGACTTCCCATTCTATGCATTCCCTGTTAATCACAGATCAGACTGCAATTAGCTGAGAGAGCGCTGCCAATGGGAAGCTACTCTCCTGCTTTAACATCAGCCCAATCTGAGTTCTAGGGGCTGTAGCCCCTAGAAACCTACTTGTTAATTGTGCGCAAGAGTAGGATCGCAATCCCGCACATCCACACACTGACCGGTCCGGCAGTGGTAGGGGCTGCCGCTGATACAGTAGGTGCTCTTAATTCCTTTCTTTAATCTAAGCCCTTCCTAAGCCAAAAGGAGCTACCATAAAACTGCAAAGGGGTGACTTTGGGCCATGGAAAGACTGGTTGTATGTCAAACAAAAATAATGCATGTAGTGTGAAAGCAAGCCACAAATTCAAATCAGGGTACATTGAGTGTGCCGTGAACTCATTCAAACTCTCAGAGCATCTCTTGTCATCACTACAGTATGTAGCATGCCTTTGATAGACAGGGAACAAATGTTTAAATGTTTTAGGTATGTTATGAAGTGGATTTAGGATTAGGATAGATTTGTTTGGGAAGGCTTGAAGAAATAAAAGATAAAGGAAAGTTTTGTTTGTAGAAGTGAGAGTTTCAGTTGGGATGGGTTGGGTATGAAATCCCGGCTATCGGGATGCCGCTGGTCAGAATACTGACAGTCAGAATCCCAATACCCATAAGGGAACTAAGGTAAGACTAACCCTTAACCCTAAACCCTCCCTCCCCTGTGTCTAACCCTAACCCTAATTCCCCCCCCCCTAGTGCCTAAACCTAATCTCCCTGCACCCTAAACCTAACACTCCCTCCCCGGGGGCCTAAATCTAACCTCCCCCTAGTGCCTAAACCTAACCTCCCCCTACCCGCACCCTAAACCTAACCCTTCCCCATAGTGCTTAGCCCTAACCCTCCCCCTAATGGCTAACCCTAACACCCGATACTTACCTTTGGGATGCCTGCGGTCGGGATTCTGGTGCCGGGATCCCAATGCTGACTACATCCCAGTTGGGATATATGATACCAGTGAAGTTATATACTGTACATTAGAAGACAGACTATAGTAACATATAGTGACATAAATGCAACTAAGGTAGATGGAAACAAATGCATATTAACCTGCCAGGAGGCGTGTCCACTGTTGCAAAATCTGCACTGATGAAGATGATGATGATGATAATGTCGATTGGCAACCACTTTTAAATGGTGGATTGTTTCTGAAACCTTCCCACCATATATAAATCATCAGTGTGGTTGCTATATAATATGACGTCGCGGCAATCTATTCACTATGCTTATGTATTATTTGCATTCAAACGACAGCAGGAAATTATTTTGATTTTTAAAGGGGAAGACAACAGAATTGAATTTAACAGTATTTTGTATTTGTTCCTGAGTCTCCAGGTTGACAAATGAATCTCTGCTATTGGAAATAGTGGAAATCTAGAATAACCAAGGTAACTCTACACCTTCAAGAGGTGTGACTTTGAGTGAACTGAGCCTTATAAACAAGGAAGACACCATCATCAGTGTGATAATAGTCAAGAGCTCAAGGGGAAAGGATCTGTTGCTGTGGTTCACATAGATAGTGATAAGAATCCTGCTGAAGTGCTTACCAAAGGGATTACAGTATGTCATAGTCATTGGTCCTGTGTGTAGAGAAGTATGGACTGGAATTTACTTGAAATGTTGATATGTTCTTGCTTGTCTAACCCTCAAATTTGTTTGCTGCAACACAGATATATTTGAAAATATTTGTGTTCCTAACTTAAGTGAATCTTTTCACTTTACCAAGATCTGCTGTATGTCATGCACGGCGCCATCTTGTCATTATGTTAGAGCAGCACAGTGGAACGTACCGATGCAGAGACCCCGTACGTATATCCTGCGTATCATGCATTTATCATGAGTATTCTGCATATATCCTGCATAAACCTGCACCGCAACCATCATACATATCTGTCTTATGCTCTGTATGTTCTGCTCTATCCAGATCTATCCAGTGTGTAACAGTGAGTCCGGCTGTACAAACACCTCTGCTGCACTTCAATAAACCAAACACTTGGTTAAGAACTAAGGCCCTCATTCAGAGCCACTCGCTATTTGCGGTCGTTGGTTCTAAAACTAGGGGTGGCTATTCAAATGAACCGTTCGCTGTTTGCGGTCTGTTCACGCCTCTATGTCTGAACGAGCGAACAAAACTTGCGTTCGTTTTTTGGAAAAATACGCCCCCTGGCCGCTCGCATCCTACGTCATGTCCGCTTTTTATTAGATTAATCGAGTACATCGACAAGGGTATGAACTGCTCGCTATTCTTGGGGTTGGTGTTTGCTACCACAATTTTGCGAGCAGTTCTGACTATAAAATAACCCAGTGACGTGGTCCATGATGCTGCTGTTTTAAATATGCACACCCATAAAACGCCCGTTTTGACCTTTAAGCACGCCTGCGTTCTGATTTCCACTCCCCATTTTCAAGCACCTTCCCCTGTTACCACCCACATACGCCTCTTTCTGTCACTCAAAATAGCAGGCATTCGCTATTTTGCGAGCACATGAATTTCGGCCGCACTGACTGGTTCGCGCATGCATATAACGATCCGTACGCATGCGCAGTTGGGCAAACATCGCTCAGAGCGAACGAGCTGCCGCTTACGAGTGGCTCTGAATCAGGCCCTAAGGCTATAGAAAAAGGGAAAGAAAGTATATGCTGTTCTATATGCTGTTCTTACTCTAATAGGTGCACCTCCATAAGGGTAATATATCCCTGATACTACTTTCTGCATTAGCATTTTTATTAATTTGGAGTAATTCTACCTTTATCTTAATTTATTTGGCACCAGTGCTCAAAGGCTCCCCTTTTCCCTTCCCTAATATTACAAACTAAGAACTAAGGCTGTCTGCTGTATCCATATTCCGCTGGTGACTACTATCATAACCTGCATTCCACCATAACTAGTACATACATATCAACAATGTTGATATGTTGTTTCTTGTTTAACCCTCATTTTATTGCAGGTATTGATGGAGGGTTAGGGTTAGGCTAGGGGAAAGGGGGGTGGTTCAGGGTTAGGCACCCCCGGGGGATGGTTAGGGTTAGGCATCCCCCCTTGGAGACTTACAGTAGCTTTAGGCTGCGGGGATGGGGGGGTTAGGTTTAGGCACTAGGGGGGGAGGTTAGGGACCCCTAAGGGAGGGTTAGAGTTAGGGTTAGGGGGGGAGTAGGGTTACCAAATACGGAGAGTACTAGCGCTCTGAAACAATGGGGACTGTCTAAATAAAGCGAGCTGCAGTTTAGGATAACTGACTAAATCCCTGAAAGGTATACACAAAAGAGAAGTAAACTGTGCTCAGCTAAAATAGATCAGAAATATAAATGGTATTTATGCATTGAATGTATGGATCAGTAGCTAACCAAATGTGACATTAAACACATATCCAATCCCAATGGTAATATAATATCCAGATAAACAGAAAAACCCTACCAAACCAATGCAATATTGACATAAAGGAATTTATTTATTAGAAAAAGGCTAAACCATAAAAAGCCAGAAATGCTGCACATGCAAAAAGATTGGTGTACTTTCCGTCCAGGGAAAGAAGAAAAAAGGGGGGAACGGGAAATGGGCCTGGTGTGGATATGTGATCCGACTGACAATATGGGATTCAATCCACTCTGAATATAGGCCCTCATTCAGAGCCGCACGTTAACAACAGTACGCTCGTTGCGTTCCGATGTTGACTAACCGCGCATGCGTCGGTGTTACACTGCGCATGTGCGTACGGCAGATTGCGAGCTTTTTTTCTCTCGTTCCTAAAATAGCGTACAGGAAGTGACATGTCAAATGTGATTGACAGAACAGGGCGTTTTTGGGTGTTGACGGGGGTGGAGATGAAAAAACGCAGGCGTGGCGAGGCGTTTTTGGGGCGTACATACATTAGCAGATGCGAACGTCAAATGTGTTCGGACCGTCTCATACGTCACTGAAACATCCGCTTTCCCTTCAAAATGCTTGCACAGCTTAGGGTCAGGATTACTCGACCACATTGGCGATGGCCTTCTCCTCCGTCCCGGGACTCCACGATGGTGCAGCGATTAATCGCGGCAGGTCAGTAAAGTAATTAGTGTTGGATTGAAATCCGGCTTGGTATGTGTTTGGAAAGCAGTTTATTGGGATAGCACAAAAGCGTACGCAGGTGGAAATCAGAGCTGCTAATGTCATGATTACACAATCAATTAGCGTACATTTTTGGGGTTTTATTTTGGCCACAATTTGGTGGTTATGGCCTATTGTAACAATAATGTCATCATCTTTTAATTAGCTCCCCTTTTTTTTGGTTTACTGTGGAATTTGCATCGCTATGTGATTTTTTAAACGTTCCTTAAAGAGGCCTTTTTTTTTTTTAAAGAGGGTCAGTTTTTGCGTTTAAGGCCAGGATTAAATGTAACCCATTTGTACAATAATGTCACAATACAATGTCAGTGTTTTGTTTTTAATTTATTGTTTACACACAAACAAATTGGCCTAATATTGTATTGCCTTTTTTTGTGGCCAAGATATTTGATCCAAAAAAAAATATAACATAACTACTAACATAAGCGTAAATACAAAATTTAAAAACATTTCACAAGAAAGGAGAGGGAAGTTTTGACCAGAAAGGAATATGAGCCAAGCACAGAAGGAGTGTGGGAAAAGTCGCCATTGCTGTCACCGTTTTCTCGCCCGTTTGGCTGGGTGAGGGTGGGCGCCAGACCGGGTCCAGGATGCCATAGGGCTGGCCTGTCCAGAGGCAGATGTTGTGGCCTCTGGACTAGGCACAGGGCTAGGCACATTTGGAGGATTGGCTGATGTTGTGCCAGAGGTGGAGGATCCGGATGTTCCGGCAGGAAGGGAGGTCGGCTCCACCATGTGCTGGCGAACGAGCTGCTCCAGGGCATCGGCGATGCGGATGTTGGCCCTGGTATTTTCCGCCAGGGCCTGACCAATGGTCACGTTGGCCGCAGCATTTTGCTCCAGGGCCTCAGCCACCCGTATCAGACTGGCGTCCATCCTCTGCAGAATCTCCGTATGGCAATCCGATTTAAAATTGAGTTCTGTGAGGAGGCCCACTGCCTGCGAGGGGGCACGCCCTGGACTGGCTTCTGCAGGGTCCTCAGCCGGATGTACTGGTTCCTCCCCTGCAGAGCCAGCAGAAATTCTGCGGCCAAGGCTCCCCTCTGGAGCAGACTCATCCGCCTCTGTCTCTGTTAGGAAATTGGAGAAAAGACTCACATTAGAATCTACATATTGGCACAATAGCATTTCTGAGTTGGTGACATCACAAGACTTACCTTGGCCAACATGAGGAGCCGCAAAGTCTGGCATGTCCGTATCCATGTTGGACACGCCAAACACCTCCACAGCCTGCACACACCCCTGTGCCATCTCTTCTAAGTCTGTCAACTCCAATGACACAGGGGTGGGACCCCCACCTGTCCCCCTTGCATGCCTAGCCCTGTCGGCAAGTTTTTGTTTGAGACGATATTTGAAGTCTGCCCATCTGTGGAATGAATTTGGACCCATTATCCTTTTTTTTACAATGTGGTTTGTTTATAGGATGGGAAAGTGTTTACTTACCGCCGTTTGACATCCCGGGCTAGACGGACATAATCACCCACCCTATTGACAGCAACGGCGACCTCCTCCCACATTCTCCACTTCTGGCTTTGGCTCATATTCCTGGCTGCCTGGGGCAGGATGTCAACGCACTTCTGGATCAAAACCTCCATCTCCTTGCTTGTGAAATGTGGCTGCCTTTTTTTTTTGGCAGCTTTGGCGGGTTGACTGGGTCCAGCAGTCTCTTCCATGTCATCCTCCTCACCTATTTGGGTAAATATGCAGATTTAGCCACTTCACAACTTGCACAATATTATGTTTTAAAAGAATCATTGACACAAAATGCATGAAGGCCTTACCGCCGCAATTTTGACCATTGTTTCCCTGGTTTGAAGCCATGTCTCTGCTTCCAGCATGAAATCATCCAGAAATTCTATGTGATTTCGTGACGTATTTATACATGCGTCCTTAGTTTGCGGCCGCATCATTGATTGTGCGTCCCTATGATTCATCCTTAATTTGTGCGGGAAAATAAACACTATTTATGGCTTGGTGTGTGTGGATTCGAGGTGGGGTTGTTGGAGTGTTGTCGGTTAAGTGGTTTGGATTTGGTTGTTTGCGTTTGGAGGATTTGGCAGAGTTGTTTTTTTGTTTGTTTTTGCTACATTTCTTTGGTTTTTCCGTTCGCATTTTTTTCATTTTTTCAACATCCTTTCCTGATTTGGTAAGTTTTGTGCATTCAAATGTGTGGCCAATTGGTGTATTCTTCTGTTTTGTGGTTCGTTAATTTGTTTAACACTCATTTCATCTTTTTTAGTTTTTTTTTGTTTTCGGACCCAAAGAAGTTTTTTGTGGAAATCTTATATATTCGAGTTGGGTAAGTCCATTTTTTGTCTTGCATTTGCGAATTAATTACCGCATTTTTGACTGTTGGTGTAGCGACTTGCATTTACGAATTAATTACCGCATTTGTGACTGTTGGTGTAGTGACTTGCATTTGCGAATTAATTACCGCATTTTTGACTGTTGGTGTAGTGACTTGCATTTGCGAATTAATTACCGCATTTTTGACTGTTGGTGTAGCGACTTGCATTTACGAATTAATTACCGCATTTGTGACTGTTGGTGTAGTGACTTGCATTTGCGAATTAATTACCGCATTTTTGACTGTTGGTGTAGCGACTTGCATTTGCGAATTATTTACCGCATTTTTGACGGCTTATTCATCATATAATCCAGTTTTGCTTTTCCCTTTTCCATTTTTTGGGTCCATTTGAACCCTATTTGACGTACGGTGTGCAATGTCGTTTTCATCGATGGCCAAATGTGTTTTTCCGCTATTTTCTGTGTTGGCTTGCAACAATTTTTAAACAAAAAAAACACCCTCTAAATTTTTGAAGTCTCATTGTTGGCTTTTTTACAGTTTATACGTATCATGACAATACCCCGGCATGTAAGCAGCTATGGATGGTATCAGAAAGCTAAGTTGTTTTTTCTTACTTTTGGGGTGGGTCAAAAGCCTTACATTGTAAACTTTGAATTTCAGGTAGATCTGGGGCGAATTGTTCTGGCCCTGCTCCCGGAAGACGACCAACCTCAAACTCGTCCCAGGCGTAGGCATCGTAGGCATGCAAGGCCCCAGATATTTCGAACACGTGTCACCCTTTTTGGAATGCCCAATGATGAGGTTTTAAGACGCTACCGTCTACCTCCCAAAATCATCATAGACACTCTCTCATTAATAGAAAGTGATCTTGAGCGGCAAATTGACAGTCCAACAGCAATACCACCACTGACGCAATTTATGGCGGTGTTACATTCTGTGCCTCAGGATCATTTCAAACAACGGTGGGAATAGTGGCGGGCATCTCCCAATCCTCCTTTTCCAGGATCCTGAGGGCAGTGATGGAGGCACTTTTCAAGCACCTCCATCATTTTATTAAAATGCCTTTGGATATGGGTGCCCTTAGTGTGGCCAAGGCCAATTTTTACCAAATAGCTGGCTTCCCACACATCATAGGGGTTGTGGATGGTACTCACATACCACTTCAGCCTCCAGCACGGCTGGAGGCAATATTTAGAAACAGGAAACACTATCACTCCCTGAATGTAATGGTGGTATGTGATGCCTCCCTCCAGATCCTGTCCCTGAATGCTAAATTACCCGGAAGTGCTCATGACTCCTTCGTCATCCGGCAATCAGGGATATGGCAGAAATTAACCAACCTACAAGCTGGTGATGCGTGGCTTCTGGGTAAGTGGAGACCTTTAGTACATAACAATGTTAAGCTTGATACACAGTGTTCCTGATGTGGTCTATTTTTGTTCACAGGAGACAGTGGATACCCTTGCATGTCCTGGCTGCTCACTCCTTATTTGGCTCCCACACCAGGGCCACAAAGTGCGTATAATTCCGCACTTACAGCCACCAGGCAAGTGGTGGAGCGCCGTATCGGCCTTTTAAAAGGCCGATTCAGATGCCTCCACCGCTCTGGTGGCGAGCTCATGTATGTGCCGGATATGGTGTCGAAAATTGTGGTCCTGTGTGGGATATTTCACAACATTGCCATAAGGAGTGGTGTCCCAATGCAGCCAGAGGATGCCTTACCTGAGGATGGCCCCCCCGAGGTTGGTCGAAGGTCAGTATGTGGGGGGGCCATACGCGATGATGTGGTGGCCAGATTTTTTAGGTAAGTTTGAACAAAACTCCAGTGTTTATACCTAATGTGTTTGTGTTTTTTGGCGAACATCTAATTTATTTTTAATTTTCTCACCATCTTCTGTTTGTTCACATAATCTTTGGCACTCCAACGCTCACTACTTCCTGCTACCCTTACCAAACCTGGATCTGGTCCTTTTGGGCATATATTCTTGAACCCATATCGCAACGCCATGTTTGTGGAATCATGTTGGCATGGTCCTTCGTCAACCAGTTCTTGATTTTGTGTTTTTATTTAATTATTTCTTGGTATGTGTTGTATTTGAATTTATCACTGTGTATTTTTTTTGGGAGTGACCACTTTGTTTTCTCTGTTATGTTGTGAATAAATGTTTGAAGAGTGAAATGGTCTTCCTTTTTTGGGACGTTAACAGCAAGTGTAACCAGGTTAACACAAGTTACATTTGACTAAGGGGTAAACCAGTACTGACGCCAGTTGAGCAAAACTGAAATATGTTTTCAGCTTCCCAATCCACACCAAAAGGAAGCCTGGCCCAACCTTGGGATTTGTAAGATTGGCCTAAGCAGCTTGCGCACCAAGTAGGAACCTGGAAAATGTAGAAATCTGTAATTGACACTACACCCAAAAAGGGAAATGACATTGTTACTGTTATGTGTTTCTGGTGTCTGTTTGACATACAAAGACAAAACACAATCTAACTTTTAAAAAAGGGAAATCCTTGCAGGAACTTATGTCAGGCTAAACTATCTTGGTTTTGGTTTTTAAAAATGAGCCACAACGTATATTTGTCTTAATAAATTTATTTGGAAAATCGAACAAAAAAAAAAAATCTAATGCCGAAGGAGGCCAGACAGCCGGTCGAGGGCCACCAGAAGGCCGATTACATGGTGGCGCATCTGCCCCACAACATCCGCCACCTCTTGCCGACGCCTCTGTTCCTCTGTGGGTGAGAAAAGTGTGTGGGTTAATACAACAATAGGGAATCCACAGAGAAACATAAAAAAAAAACCAAATCACTCCTAAACCCAAAAACAGAAATAAAAAGGGTGGGCTGGCAAAAATACAAGGCCTAGGTACAAATTCCCACAGGTATGATATGTGTATGCTTAAATCACCAGGAAGAGGTAAAGGCAAACCTTCACAATCAACAAAAGTCAAGCCACAAAAACACGAAGAAAGGCACGACACATGATTACATACAAACAGTTTGTGCTTTAAAAAAAAAATTAAAAAAACATACCGGGAGACAAATCGGGAGCTCCGGCCAAACCTCCATGATCCTCCTCGGAGGATCCGTCATTCCCCAAAGAATGGGGCGGAGTTATGCTGGACTCCGGGGAGGGGGTAATTGGAAGAGGGGTGGGTGGAGGAGAGGGGGAAGTGGGACGGAGGGGAAGGAGGCCCGACATTTCCGGGAGAGGGTCTGGGAAGGATGGGGAGGAGTGGGGAATAGGGGAAAGATTTGGGGTGGAGTGTTGGCTGGGGGTTGGGGAGAGTGGGCGGGAACGCCGTCGGGACGGACGTTGACGGCGGAGTCTTGGCTGTCCCCCTAAAATATGTCAAAGAAATTGCGTTTAGTTTATGGACAAATCCGGGCAACCAAACAAAAAAAAAAAAAATAATAAAAAATAAAACCAAAAAAAATAGCAGTAGAATTAAAAAATCAGAAAAAGAGGGGAAACATGCAGACGCAGATATGAGTACCAATAATAAATAGAACAGACAGGAAAACATGCAGACGCAGATATGAGTACAAATAATAAATAGAACAGACAGGAAAACATGCAGACGCAGATATGAGTACAAATAATAAATAGAACAGACAGGAAAACATGCAGACGCAGATATGAGTACAAATAATAAATAGAACAGACAGGAAAACATGCAGACGCAGATATGAGTACAAATAATAAATAGAACAGACAGGAAAACATGCAGACGCAGATATGAGTACAAATAATAAATAGAACAGACAGGAAAACATGCAGACGCAGATATGAGTACAAATAATAAATAGAACAGACAGGAAAACATGCACACGCAGTTTGCCCCACAAACACAAACATTAAAACCACAATACATAACACTTACTTGCCAGGATCTGCATGCGAAAGCATGCCAGCAAGCGGGGCGTTCGCCGTTGCAGGTCGGACCACCTGCGCTCCAGCTGCCCGATGTTGCGGCGTGAGCCGAAGGACCGCAGGCGGGACCGTACCTCCGCATACGCGGAGCGCTTCTGCCGGTTGGTCATGGGTTGAGGCTGGCTGGTGATCCGGCGATCCATGACCTCCGTAAGCACCAGCAGCTCACGCCTGGTGAATGCGGAGGCTCTCATGATGGCAATGGTGTTTTTCTTAAAAATCATTTTTGATAAAGTGTGTAAAAATTTTCTGATTGGCTAATGTATTTTGGAAATTAACAGGAGCAATTTTATTGGTTAGTGTATGAGTCATGTGTTCGACAGGGCCAGAAATCTCTGGAGAGTTAGGATAGGCTTGATGCAGTGACATGCGTAAGCAAATTTAAATAAAGAAATGAACCCAGGGAAATATGCGGGGATCCACAGCAATAGTACAATTGTTTAATTGTGGTTCACATGTTTTTTGAACAATAAAAGCGAATGTTTCATCCGTACGTATTCTGCGGGTAAACACAAACACGGACAAGAGTAAAGTTTCTTGCATTGTGTTGAAAAAAAACAAACAATTAAGCTAATTGATACATTGATTGGCATGATACGATTGATGGAGGTAGGCAGAATAAAGGAGCAGGTAATCGACATCTGACAAGGCCACTTCCTGTTTATACGTGTGCGTGCGTTCCTTTCAAGCCATTTCGGGGATGTACGCTCGCTATTTCGTACGCTCGTTAGTTAGAGGAGGGGTCGTCAGAGTTTAGGGAGGAATTTTAGATGCGAACGAAAATACGAGCGAGCCATTGAATTTAAATATTTTTGTACGTACGCCTAACGTACGTGCGCCCGCTTGCGAGTGGGTCTGAATGAGGGCCATAGAGTCCAAAGTCAAGTGGAATAATGTTATAAATAGTCTGGTGTAGTATATAAGCGGCGTCCCGCTATCAAAATGTTATAGTATTGATATTGTGATGCCCGGGATAGTCTTCTCGGGGCTAAGAGTACGGTGTACCCACCGGGGAGAGGTGGCCTCCCGGCACCGCGTACACTACCGAGCAGCAAGCGTGGGGAGCCGCCTGAGTGAACCTGCAGCCTCCGATCGCGAGCAACTGTGGGGGACGCTGATGTAAACGGGAGATACCCGGCACCGCTGCTCGCTAAAGCAGCGTGCCGCGTGCCTCCTCCCAATGCCGGGGACTTACCTGTCTCACCCTAGAGGGCACCGCTCCTTCCCCTGCCAGCTCTGTTCGTCCCAAACGTGTAGCTTGATTGTAGTTCCACTGACGTGACCAGATGGATGCCTCGTGATTGTCCCAGGTGATTCAGTCCCGATCAGTCTTTTTGCAGTGTGCACACTTGGTCTGAAGGGTGTTGGTAGACAAACTAAAATCTCTTGATGTGGGGATGAACTCCAACACGTTTCTACCTTTCAGGCCTTTATCAAGGAGTGAGTTGTGTTGTTATTCCTGGAGTTAAATAGGGAAGGGCCCTCTTTCTGATAGGTCATAGCACAATGGGAGGGTCTTAATGATCTTATGTAAAAAAGCAGGGAAAAAGAGCTTAATAAGTTGATCTGACCTAAAACATAGACCATAACCGATCACATGTGGCAAATAGGAATCCAATAAATTGAATAAGAAAAAATTAAAATAAAATAGAATAAAATAAAATAAAATAAAAAGGGCAAAATGAAATTAAAAATAAAATAAATTAAATATAGAAATAAAATAAAATACAAAGGTAATAATCAATAGCAATTCTGACCAGTCTAATAGACCCAGCAGACTATTCTATCAAACTGGAGTACTCAATTCTGGATATCTGAGAAAAAATCCCCTAATATGGCATATGTTCTAAATCCAAAGTCCCCAATAGTAACAATGTTACGTGGCTAATGAGTGCTGTCACCTACGTATATCATACAGAGGTGTAAAAAAATAAAAATAAAAATAAATATAAAAATGAAAATAGAAATAGAAATAAATTGATGTTTCTTGTGGTTATGGGTTCATGCCATATTATAGTGTCCTAAGCTCCTTAGTAGTGTATATGAGCATAGAATTAGGGGAGAGTGACGAGCAGAGGACTACAGATTACGGATCCACCTAATCATATTAATACTATGCCATATACCTAAAAAGGTCATATGGTATCATGGTAAATGCAATGGTGGTTAATATTGTATAATGAAGATGTTGATAGTGAAATCATCATTTTATGTAGTATATACTATTAAATTTCGGGCAGTAAATAACGTCATCATGCCTTTTACTAAACTGACTATAATAAGATCTTTAAGTTCTATTCTTACATATGATAGATTTAATCTCATTATCTAAATTGTGTCCTCGAGGGGCGAATGTTTTCAGTTCATATATCCATTCTAGCTCTTTGGTGTTAATCATGTGATCAAAATCGCCACCTCTCCAATTGTGTTTTACTTATTCCAAACCTATGAATTTGAGTGATTTTGGATTACTATTGTGATGGATTAAGAAATGATTTGATAAATTGTGCTCCTCCACTCCTCTCTTAATGTTTCTGATATGTTCACTAATTCGGATTTTTAAAGGTCTAATAGTCCTCCCTACGTACTGTTTCTTACAGGTATACTCTAATAAGTAAATGACCCCTTTGGTATTAGAGTGTACCTGTAAGAAACAGTACGTAGGGAGGAACAAGTAAAACACAATTGGAGAGGTGGCGATTTTGATCACATGATTATCACCAAAGAGCTAGAATGGATATATGAACTCAAAACATTCACCCCTCGAGGACACAATTTAGATAACGAGATTAAATCTATCATATGTAAGAATAGAACTTAAAGATCTTATTATAGTCAGTTTAGTAAAAGGCACGATTTGCACTAAGGCAGACTGTCCTCTATGGAAACACTCTAAAGACCAAAGCATATGTCGCTGTGTGAACTGATCCATACTAATTACGGTGATTAAAACTATAAGTGGAATTAATTATATTGGATAAGACTGTAACTGGAATGTATTAATGCTTTTTCCTATATGAGAGGAAAGATATACTATCTGTTTCCATTACTTAATTAGCGCTGTGTGGAGCTGGAGCATATATGGCTATATAAAAATTGTATTCACTGTATGTAATAGACACCTATTACAGGGGTGAATCTCTTCTCTTCTGTACATACAAGCCAACTTACATATTTTTTTACCAGTTGGTATTTTATAAAAAAAAAATTTTGTGTGTCTATATATTTATTTATTATTTTTATCTTTTCATTATGTCAGATTTATTGAAATTTTTTTTTAACTGTGTTAATAAATTGCTATATCCTTTTCATTAGCGCTCTTTGTCTGATAAATTGATAATAACCATTAATAACACTGATTACTAGTGTTATGAGATGTATATTAATTGATGTTATACTCAGATTATTTATGTTTCTAACTAAGTAGGAATCACAGATTATTCACTATTAGGAGCAGCTTTTTTCTTTTTCTTTTTTTCAGTATTTTATTATTGCTAAACCATCATTACAAGTTGTGAGCGCCCGAATTCTATATAGTCTGTGCATATACATACTATATTGGTATTGATAGAATAGTCTGCTGGGTCTATTAGACTGGTCAGAATTGCTATTGTTTATTAACTTTGTATTTTATTTTTATATTTAATTTATTTTATTTTTAATTTCATTTTGCCCTTTTTATTTTATTTTATTTTATTCTATTTTATTTTCATTTATTCTTATTCAATTTATTGGATTCCTATTTGCCTCATGTGATCGGATATGGTCTATGTTTTAGGTCAGATCAACTTATTAAGCTCTTTTTCCCTGCTTTTTTACATAAGATCATTAAGACCCTCCCACTGTGCTATGACCTATCAGAAAGAGGGCCCTTCCCTATTTAACTCCAGGAATAACAACACAACTCACTCCTTGATAAAGGCCTGAAAGGTAGAAACGCGTTGGTGTTCATCCCCACATAAGGAGATTTTAGTACTATTTTGTCTACCAACACCCTTCAGACCAAGTGTGCACACTGCAAAAAGACTGATCGGGACTGAATCACCTGGGACAATCACGAGGCATCCATCCGGTCACGTGACACATCAGTGGAACTACAATCAAGCTACATGTTTGGGATGAACAGAGCCGACAGGGGAAGGAGCGGTGCCCTCTAGGGTGAGACAGGTAAGTCCCCGGCATTGGGAGGAGGCACGCGGCACGCTGCTTTAGCGAGTGGCGGTGCCGGGTATCTCCCGTTTACACATCAGCGTCCCCCACAGTTGCTCGTGATCGGAGGCTGCAGGTTCACTCAGGCGGCTCCCCACGCTTGTTGCTGGGTAGTGTACGTGGTGCCGGGAGGCCACCTCTCCCCGGTGGGCACACCGTACTCTTAGCCCTGAGAAGACTATCCTGGGCATCACAATATCCATACTATAACATTTTGATAGCAGGATGCCGCTTATATACTACACCAGACTATTTATAACATTATTCCACTTGACTTTGTACTCTATATTCAGAGTGGATTGAATCCCATATTGTCAGTCCGATCACATATCCACACCAGTCCCCATTTCCCATTCCCCCCTTTTTTCTTCTTTCCCTGGACGGAAAGTACACCAATCTTTTTGCATGTGCAGCATTTCTGGCTTTTTATGGTTTAGCCTTTTTCTAATAAATAAATTCCTTTATATCAATATTGCATTGGTTTGGTAGGGTTTTTCTGTTTATCTGGATATTATATTACCATTGGGATTGGATATGTGTTTAATGTCACATTTGGTGCATAAATACCATTTATATTTCTGATCTATTTTAGCTGAGCACAGTTTACTTCTCTTTTGGGGAGTAGGGTTAGTTTTACTTACCTTAATCCCCTGTTGGGATCTTCACTCCTGCCGGTCTTCCGGCATTGGGATTTGAACCGCCGGCCATAGGGCCGGCGGTCATTCATACTGATTCCGTGGGGCGCTACCTTGCCACTGTGTTTGACCACCACAGTTCTGCACAGAAGTGACCCTAGTATACACTGCATATTGCCACTATCAATACATGACCGGCTGGTCTCCTGTATGCTTCGCTGCATCTTTGGTACCTACTGGTGTCATCATGAGTACAGCTGTACAATCTGTGCACTGCAATAAACCCAAGCTCCTGTTTAAGTCTATCTACCTGATGTGCCTCAAATACTTCTTTTCACTGGTATTTACTATTTATCACCTTTGAACATCACAAAATAGTATGTACATATCACCAATTTCACAGTGGGTGAAGGGCAACTAGAAATGTACTTCTCTGTTGGATTACAGTTGAATGGTCCAAATTGTGCACCGTTTAAAGTACAGGACAAGACCATTTTAGAACTGGTGCAGAATTCAATTCTACTCCCCTTTAGCTAATTTCCAAATTCTCTCTCCCTGAAAAATTTAATTTCTTTTTTGCACTGCTCACCAAAACTAGAAGCACCTATGAGCCTACCTTTTGCCTTCACTCTACCCAACATCTGTCAGCTAATGCCAAATTCTGTAAACACGCCCAACCTGCTCCACAACCCCAGACTATTTTGCAGACATCATGGCATATCTACCATTTTGGGCTTCATAATAGAGATCCTACATAATTAACTTTATTTTCAGTCTAACCACATCTGAAAGTATCGACCCTCCATCAGAGTGATACGGTCCATGAGGTAAGCTACTGATCCTACAGATTGCAGACACATATATTATCTATCAAACTAAGCCACAAACCACTGTACTGAATGGGACACTTTTACAAATTTAGGATAAATAAAAATACACTACTTACCTGTGTGTTGTTAATTAAGCTCTTACACACTAACAAAGGACCCACAAGACCAGCATTTGTATCTCTGACTACATCGACCGATGAGTAGTAAAGCCATGGCAAGCAATTAAGATCATGAATGGTAGATCCCACGCTGTCTGGTACATCCCACTCGTATGTAAATGTATCTCCCGGGGCCACATGGGAAGCACGGGACTGTGTATTCGGCTCTGTTTTGGTCAGAATGTAAGTCAGCATATTACACATAATGATTGAGGGTTTATGAATGCGTAAAAATATCACATGGATAACTGGTGGCTCGTAGGTCTGACTACAATTTGATTTACACCTAGTGCAGCACAAAATCACAAAACTAACTGTTGACTTTGCAAGCCTGAGATTTCAGTGGTCAAAGGGATGTTTACTGGGCATCATAGAGAGAGGAGCAGGACTTTTGTAGGTGCTATCAGCCAAAATATTTAGTACTAGTTTTTAAGTCATGTTAATGTCCTATGAAGACGTACAAAACTAGATGCACAAAAAGCCTTTATTATAGTGTGTTCCTGGTTAAATTAAATTAAAGTAATGTAATAATGACAAAGCTCACATGTGAAAGACAGGAAAGGGGAGTGTTTATTAGCCCACGTCACAGCGATAATATTGAATGTTTGATTATTTGTTATAGGAAAAAAAGAAAAACAAAATCAGATATCACAGTGTTCTCATTACTAAGCCAATGATTTATGTCTTGTGGAAATCTAGGAGGTAACTTATAGCTTTGTATCTAAAATGTTTTCATTCACCTTCATTGTTGCCTGTTTTGTAGACAGCGCCTTCCATGTCTTTTGTGTAGCTTACTCCATGGGCCTGAATACTGTATGGGCGGCTTGCATTGTTCTTAAATGTGACCTTGATGAAATCTCCTACCTTTGCCAAAATGACTGGCCCTAATAATAAAAACATAAACATTTATATATGTCATGCAATCAAGCAAATAAGAAAAGTATATAGTAACAATATAAATTAGCATATTAGCCTTTCTCTTTCCAAATATGAATTCTGTGTAAAATGGACCTAGTTCTAAAAATATGTTTTAAATATATTACGGTAAGGGGTTAACTGTCACTGATTATAGGGATATAATGTCACGAAGGAGGGGGGCAGCTACAATTATCAGAGTACATAGAGTAGACATACATATTGGTAGTTTGAGTCCCTTGATTTATGGGGTGATGTGGTGGTGAACGGATGTGCTGGATAAGTCCCATACAAGAGTCACTGGTTTTCTAGAAGACATCTTAAAATTTGGCTATAGGTAACTCCTGGATTTGTCATTTAATCCATTTCTTAGTGAAATAGGTGAAATCAGGAGGCGTATCACATCATCATCCTCTGTGTAATGGCCTGATTCACAGTGACAGCACTGCATTATAGGGGGTAGAGCCATGATGATACGATTTGCATTGCTCGGCGCTGGCCACCTGTGTCTTCCCTCGGAAACTCATGGAGGGGATATAACTTAAGCCAGTATGGCTTAAGTGAATTTAACCTATAATTCTTATGGCATTTTATACTATGTATACTATAGTACAGTCCACTTTGAACTGGAACAGGGCAACTCTTGAGACTCGATATTTGTTAACAATTAAACCTTGTTTCTCTATTTTTTTACATGACCAACTTTTCTACTTTTAAGGTGTTATATATAAAGAAGAATATATATATATATATATATATATATAATTAAATGGATTTAATATGGAGCGCCTGAAAGTGCTAAGTGCCTTGTGCAAATAAATAATGAATTAATTGAGTAATTGAGGGTATATTTCAACGGGAAGCAATTGGGAAGCCGACTGCCTAAATACCGGCAGCCGGCTTCCCGACTGTCTTATCCTGGCATGGGTGACCGGCGCCCGGCATCACGATCGTAGTGATGCCGGGCGCTGCGAGCGGACAGCCGCGGGGGGAAGGGTTAGGTTTAGGGCTCCCGGGGGGGATTTAGGGTTAGGCACCCCCCCAGGAGGGTTAGGCTAGGGGGAGGGAGGGTTAGGGTTAGGCACCCCCGGGGGGGACTTGGGTTTAGGCAGCGGGGAAGGGGGTGGTTAGGGTTAGGCACTTAGAGGGGGGATTAGGGTTAGGCACTTGGGGGGGAAGTTAGGGTTAGGCACCCCTAAGGAGGGTTAGTGTTAGGGGGGTTAGGTTAGGTTAGCAGATACTTACCTAGCCACGATCGGGATTTCCAGCGCTGTCGGGCTTCCGCTGCTTCGCACTCTGCTCCTGTCGGGCTGCCGCTGACGGGAATCAAACTGCCGGCCATGCGGCCGGCGGTATATCATACCCATTCCTATTTCAACCACTCTCACAATGCAAACTGCAGTGTATATTTGCAATAATCTGTGCAAATTTCATAAAAAAAACATATTAAAAATAAGAATTAGTACTAATAGCAAAATAAAGTTTTCTGGTGCATTTAAAGTGTCATTGGTGCATAAATAAAAATCACAATGATGTGCTGATTTTACTAAAAAATGGTATACTATTTATTTCAAGATTACAACAGTAACTATGCAATAAAGGTTTGCACAGAAAGCATAAACTTGGACAACATCAAGTAAGAAAAATATATAAAAAATATATAAAAAATGGAAAAAAAAACAATTGAAAAATTTTTTTCAAACAAATTATGGAGCTTATCTCAATCTTAAGAAGGTCCTGGAAGGCTGGATTGCACTTTTCCAATGCATTTCATCTATTCTTTAGACTTCTTCAAGGGGATGTCCATTGTGTGCTATGTCCCTGTATTTATTTTATACCCCTTTGCTTGATATGCTGAGTTTAAGGGGCAGGGTTTAGTGTGACATCAGTTCTGGGTACTGGTTATGCTATGTAATGCACTTAGCAATCGATGAGGGTCTATCCACAGGACTAACAACTATAGTTCATACTGTGCCCTTTCCATCAAGGTCCTAGCAAGTAACATTGCCAATCATGTATAAGAAACTGAGCTTTCAAACTACATGTCCAAAGACATCCAGAGGCAGCCATCTTTTCGGATCCCTTATGTTCATTAAGACTCTCTAGTGGCAGTGGCCATTTTGCTGTATCCCATTATGTGTACTTTGGCCATTTTGCTGGATTCATCTCTGTAGATCTGTTGTGCACTCGTTCCCATGGAAATTTAGTGGCAGCCATCTTTTTGGATTCTTTGTACTCATTTGACAATCCATTTTATTCTGTCTTATTGTGATTATTCGGCCAATTTACTGGGTTCTCATTTAGTTCTATTGGCTATTTTGTTATGGCAGATATTTGTATATATGGCAATTCTTAAATAAAAACATGGTTATGACATCTGTATCCTTCCAAGAGTTTTTATTGTGGGATGGTGTATCCTAGATATAAAAATGTGTCTTGTGGTTGATTCCTAGGTATTCAAAAAATAATTTATTTATTATTTATTAACAGTTATTTATATAGCGCACATATATTCCGCAGCGCCTTACAGAGAGTATTTGGCCATTCACATCAGTCCCTGCCCCAGTGGAGCTTACAATATATATTCCCTATCACATGCTCACACACATACACACGAGGGTTAATTTGTGTTGGGAGCCAATTAACCTACCAGTATATAAACAAAGAGAGTTTTGAAGCTCAGAATACAGGAGCACATCAGATATATTACAAATAAAATTGAAAGCCACATTGTTTTCAAAACACTTCATTTGTCACGGCTGCCGACACTTGAGACTCCTGGAAGGAGTCAGGCCTACTGGGCACCATAAACTGAGGTGGCTTTAGGATTGACCTTTTCATGGAATCTCAGTAACACGGAATAAAAGTAAATAGAATTTATTCACAGGCAAAATATATAGCAACGTTTCACATAAAGTCTCAACAACACAGAAGTTCAGATATGCAGTAGTCAATATAGGAGTAAACCCCATATGTAAATAAAGTTTCTGATACTAATGTGGTAGGGAACCCCGAGTCCAATATGAGGCTAAGACCTCAGGATGGTATAAAGGACGTTACTAGGGTTGAGCCCTGTAGTGTGATGAAAATCCGGAACAGGGTTGAGCCCTGCAATGTAGTGAAGATCCGGAACAGGGTTGAGCCGTGAGACATGGTGAAAATCCGAGTCAGGGTTGAGCCCTGTGATGTGAAGTAGGGTTGAGCCCTGTGATGCAGTAAAGATCCGGAGCAGAGTTGAGCCCTGTGATGTAGTAAAAATCCGAAGCAGGGTTGAGCCCCGCGATGTAGTGAGGGTCCAGTGCGGGGGTGAGCCCTACGGTGTGATGGGGATCCGGAGCAGGGTTGAGCCCTGCGATGCACGAAGGGTCCGGCGACGATAACTGTAACGGTGCAGTTGACAACTGTAGTAAAGGTGAGTTCAATGTCCATGGAAGTAGAAGACAACAGGCACAGTAAATAATCCAGCAGGGGATGCAACCACAGCAATGAAGCAGAATAACAATACTTAGGCAATGGCAATGCTGAGCTCTGTATTGTGGCTGGAAACTGGTATCAGAAGTTTAACCTGAACACGGGTAGAAATAAAGCAAAGTCCACAGCAACCCACAGGCACAGCAGGGATCTGGCAGGAGTCCAAGAAAGATCTGAAAGTAACATTGCACAGACACTGAGACACATTTAGTAACAGGCTTTATACTAAGGGTCTGTGATCCGTAGGAAGTTCAGATCTTGTGACACAAATGGAATCAGGTTTGAAATAATAAGCAATCAGAAATCCCACAACCTGACAACACCTATGAGACAAATGATCATTTTAACTCTCTATCCCCTGTATGTGGGGAACGCCAGCAACCAGGATAGCTCCTCCAATTACCACAATGGAACTTTGGCAAATGTAGTTTATCTTTATGTACTGAGATAGTCACAGTCCTGACATTATTTCACATCATGGATCCAATCCAGAAGAACTTCCATTTAAAACTTTCGAACATGTCAAATTGGGAGAAAGGGGAGGCGATTTGAGCAATAAGCTGTCAAAACGGGAGATGTTCTGGATGTTTGAGCTGAACACCCTAACTCCGATGGGTTTTAATGACAACTATGAGATAGCTCCTTTTTTATAAACAAATTGATTTTAAACTCTTTTAGATTTTAAAAAATTTGTTTTAACAAGTCATTTGAAATAATTTTTAAACCTGAACCATTTTAAAAGGATAAACTATGTGCCTACTTCTTCTACAGCCATAGCAATATGTAAATGCCCAATCTTGGAAGCTAAGCATAATTGGGCCTGGTCAGTTTTGGGATGGGGGACCTCCCAAGAAGGTGCTGTAGTCATAATATATGCATATAATAAATCTGGTGTCATAATTGGTAAAAATCTGAGTATTATTTCATCCTTGTTTTTTCAAATTGTAAATCTCCATTATACGAAGATGCGTATATGTGGGGTGATGTAACCAAACATTGACTGTGCTTTTTGTCTTTAATGGACAAGTGTATAGGATATTCATTTGCTTATATCAATTTGAAATATAAAAAGAAATATTATTGGTTCATGATAAGAAAGTCTGTTAGTTATAAAAAAAAACTTATGGTTCTGTGTTGTATTTACGCTGTCTAATAATTATTTTTAAATACCTAGGAATCAACCACGAGACACTTTTTATATCTAGGAAAAACCATCCCAACATAAAAACTCTTGGAAGGATACAGATGTCATAACCATGTTTTTATTGAAGAATTGCCATATATGCAAATATCTGACATAACAAAATGGCCAACAGAACTAAATGATAACCCAGTAAATTGGCCAAAATAATCACAATAGGACATAATAAAACGGATTGTCAAATGAGTGCAAAGAATCCAAAAAGATGGGCGCCGCAAAATTTCCATGGTAACGAGCGTACAACAGATCTACAGAGATGAATCCAGCAAAATGGCCGAAGTACACATAATGGGATACAGCAAAATGTTCACTGCCAGTCAGAGTCTTAATGAACATAAGGGATCCGAAAAGATGGCTGCCGCTGAATGTCTATGGACATGTAGTTTAAAGCTCCGTTTTTTTTATACATGATTGGCAATGTTACTTGCTAGGGCCCTGATGGAAAGGGCACAATATGAACTATAGTTGTTAGGGTCTCCTCATTGCTTGCTATGTGCATTACTTAGCATAACCAGTACCCAGAAGTGATGTCACACTAAAATCCCGCCCCTTAAACTCAAGTAAAGGGGTATAAATACAGGGAAACAGTACACAATGGACATCCCCTTTAAGAAATCTAGAGAATAGACGAAACACATTGGGACAGTGCAATCCAGCCTTCCAGGACCTTCTTAAGATTGAGATAAGCTCCATATTTTCTTCTTTGAAAAAAATTTTTAAATTGTTTTTTTTATTTTTTTTATTTTTATGTCCATTTTTTATATATTTATTTTTCTTACTTGATGTTATCCAAGTTCATGCTTTCTGTGCAAACCTTTATTGCACAGTTACTCTTGTAATCTTGAGAGCAACTATGTTTGACTGACTCTGACGCAGAAGGCATATTATTTACAGCTAAGTTGCAAGAATCATCGGTAGCTGATACAGTAGAACAACTGGTGGCACAGTTTATTAGATTTAAAAAACGTGAAGTGGATTACTACCTCCACGGTGTCTCTCTGACTATTATAGAGATAAATAAAATACCTCGGGGGTTTAGAATAAGGAACATTCCAATGATTGGTCGACATAATCCAGAATTTTGCCGCCGGTGGGAGGCAGTCCTGAATAAGTGTTCCTATGATTTAATATTATTAGTTATAGAAGAGTCACGTAGAGAGTTAACCCTGGTTAAAGAGAAAATCACCAGTTTTGAATCTACACACCTTTCTAACATCATAATTCGCAAGATTGGTGCAAACCAACTGAATGATCAAATTGAGAAATACAGAGCGGATCTGGTCCAATTAAAAAAATCCAAATTACAAACAGTGACTAAAGATTACACTGAATTGAAAGTATACAGCAGGGCTTATAATAGTGGACCCAATCATGATAAGCATCCTAAATTTTGGAGACAAAGGAGATTTCCGTTGGAGACAGACCAGTCTAGTGGAGCAGCCTCGTCCAGTGAGGCGGAATGTGTAGATTGAGCTCAAGCCCCCTGCAGCAGCAAGCCCCCTTTAGGGGTAGCTACGAAAGCCACTCTAGACCTCACCAGAGAACCCGCACCAGGCGCAGAGGTCAGTGGGCAAGACAGGCAAAAAAAGAACTACAATTGGAGACGGTAGTCTTTAATCTATCATCAAGAACGCTTACTGAGATCGAGTTGAAAGTACTCAACAAAGGACTTTCTTTTGTCCCGACTAACTAAAGACCTTGATGTTTTTCAAAACAAGATTGATCTATTTAAATTTGACCGCCATATGAAATTAAAGGAACATTTTGGCTCAACACCAGTGCACATGGAAAAGGGTCCTATATACAAAAAGTCCACGTTTATCCCTCACTCCTCTAAAGTCAATATCAAATGTTATACCCATTACATGGACAATACCATTGAGAATTAGAAAACCAGAATACATAAAACTATTCCTAATCTGACCCACTTGGGAAGACAGGGATTAAATAAACTAGGATCATACCAGAACATCACCCTTATCCGCTGGACGGATGGTTGAGGCATCGTGGTGCAGGATTTGACAGCTTACAAAGCAGAGATATATAGTCAACTGAATGACAGCACACTATAAGAGCTATTACCGGGGGACCCCACCCCAGTATTTAAGAAAGACCTTGATAAATACTGACCCAGGCGGTACAGGACAATATCATCAATCAGTACACTAAAGACGCATTGACACAGCTGTGGCCTAAAATTCCAGTCCTATACACAATTCCAAAGCTCCATAAGAATGCTATCTCTCCACCTGGCAGGCCCATTATAGCGGCACAGGATTCGCTATTTTACAGTATTTTTCAATATTTAGATAATGTTTTACAGCCTCTGATTCGGAATGAAAGTCTTTTCTTAAGGACACCACTTTCATTTTAAAACTACAGGAACTATCACCCCTTAAGGAGCCATACCTGATGTGCACGATAGACGTGTCTAGCCTGTACATGAGCATCCCTCGGGCACAGAGGGTATTGAAGCAGTTCGAGCACATTCTACGTAAATCTGAATATACAGGCCCTCAAATTGATTTTTTTTATTCAATTACTTACCTGGACACTCACAAGGAATAATTTCATCTTCAACAATAAAATTTATATCCAAAGCTTGGGGTGTGCTATGGGATCATGCGTAGCCCCGAGCTTTGCAAACATCTATATATTCTATGGAGGATGAATTATTTTTTGCAGATCCTATGATTTCCCACTCCGTCCTGGGGTACTGCCGATATATTGATGACATCTTCCTGTATTGAAGGGGCACCCAGGATGCATTTCTAGATCTCATCGGGGATATCAAACATGACTGTCCTATTAAATTAACATCGGAAAGCAGTCACATAAATATACACTTTCTGAATGTTTCCATTAATATTTAACAGGATGGCAGGATTCTAACCTCCATGTATTATAAAACACTGATAGAAACACCCTCGTCTCATCTGACAGCCAACATCTTGAGTCATTGAAATTCACTCTCCCGTTCTCCCAATTTTTGAGAGTGGTGAGGATATGCAGTGACCCGATAGAAGCTAAGATACAGATTCAAACCATGCTGTTAAAGTTTCTCAAACTGGGATATCACTATAAATCCCTTATTAAAGCAAGGGATAGGGCACAAGCAGTCTGTCGGAGAGATGTCCTTTTATCCACTCCTCAGAAGGACTCCCAAAATTGTCTTGTTTGGGCCCAGGTATATTCCACAGGCACCATGGAACTTATGAAGGCTGCAAAAAATATGTGGCCCATTATATCCATGGATAAACAGATTCCAGCACTCCTTGGTTCCTCTATATTACCCTCGTACAAACGAGGCAGAAACATCAAGGACATGATAGTACATAATGACATCAGTCACTTTTCTGAAGTGAAACCTAGACATTTTTTGACACGTAAGCCTGGTAATCACAAATGTATAGGCTGTACTACCTGTCATTTCTAGAGACAGGGAATACTTTTTTACACCCGAGATCAGGTAAAAAAATTTCAATTAAGTATGCATTAACCTGTTCTAGCAAATTCATTGTGTACTACATTAGGTGTCCTTGCAGTATGCTTTATATTGGCAAAACTACTTGCCAATTTAAGGAATACATGGCGATGCACCGATCCAGCATACGGGCAGCACTGGATGGTAAAGGCTCTGACCGGCCAGTTGCACACCATTTTCAGGTGTATCAACATAATTTATCCAGTATTAGATACAAAATGATAGATTGAGTACCACCTAGCATCAGAGGTGGTGATAGAGGATGCATCCTTCTACAGAAGTAGGTAAAATTGATCCACACTTTACAGACAGTACACCCCATGGGTTTTAACGAAAATCTATCCTTACTTGCTTTTTATAAAATCTAGACGTTTATCATTTTACCACACATCTTATAGTCAGCAGGTGTCACTGACTGCCTCTCGTACAGAGGATTCTTCAGCATGCGTATACTTTCCACTGCTGGTGCCATAGCTAGTTACACCAGGGCATTAATTACAGTATTGCACTGATCCTCTTTCATTTAGCTCTACATAAGGGGTTTTGGTAAATTTGGGCTTGGACATTAAGTTATCCTAGTCAGGTTGTTGACATTATGTCAGAATCTTTCAGTACTGTTAGTTCATGTTATCACGGCACTCCTACGCTGTGATCACACATGTGGTCTATGTTACATATGCTCCTGATCTCCCTCCCTATATAGGTTTGCTGCCTGTGCGCACACCCATACACAGTTAGACTATGTCTGTATTGTATTATTTTATATTTGTGATATGTTGCTTAGGTGATGGCAACAGGGTTTTGACCACGCCCCCTGTACAGCTGACTTGCTAGTGCATCCCGTGTGAGTGACATCATCGAGCAAATGCAACAGCGGGTGATCGTGGAGGTGATGGACACAGGGTGAGTAGATAGCTATAAATGTGTTTGTTGCATTATTTGTATGTCTTGATAAAAGCGTTTGTCCGCTGAAATGTTGACTACCATTACCTGCTCAGTCTGGTGTGTTACTCTTATTGTTTTGAGACCTGCTGAGTCCCCTCCACTTTTTATGTATATAGGTAATCCTCTTGGATTGGCATCCTGGCACGCTGAACTGACAGATTGTTGAGTGCCGGACCCTTTTTCAATATATATATATATATATATATATATATATATATATATATAAAATTTCCACTTAATCTGTGTTTAATAGTATTGTATGTTCTAGCATGTTCTGTTTTCACCACTGTACAGCGCTAAAAAGCACCTTACATTTCAAAGTCATTGACACATTAATATGCCATACCTAAGTGTCCATGAATGTATAAAAATATATTACAAATATTTTTCAAGAATAGATCCTATACTAAAGCCTTTTAGTAATATATTTAAAAATCTAAAATAAAAAATTTAATTATTTCTTTACTTAAACAGAAATATGTCTCCTCTCTACGTACAATGATGAACTATGTATAGTGCAATACTGTATAATTATGTCAGTTACACACTTTTCCCCACCATGGGGAACTCTTCTAGGAAGTAAATGGAGCACCTGGACATATTTACCCAGGATTCCAAGATGTGCTTCCTCACTGGATCTTTCTTTCCGCTTAGTGAAAGTTGAATCTGTGTACTCTACGTAAACCGCTTTCTTATAGCGACCTCCGATTCTCTTCTCACTTAGCTCAAAAAATGTTGCTGATTCACTATAAAAACAGTGATAATGAAACCAAATGATTTGATATAACATCGTCAGGTAGACAAGTATTGTAACGATCGTGCGGTGACTGGCGATGACATGTAAGAATGCCAGCATTCTTACTTGTCATCGCTGGTTACCACACGATCGTATGCGGCATCATGGTGCTTATCATGTAGTGATTGAGAGGTAACACTGAGCAGGCCCGGATTTCCCACAAGGCAACCTAGGCGCTTGCCTAGGGCCCCACGAGTCCCAAGGGCCCCGTGGATGGGCCCCTTTTGACTCGCGGGGCCCTAGATGGGCCCCTTTCCCCAAGAAATCTGGCCGGCCAAAATGCTCCCGGAGGAGCACTGTACAAGTACCGCGTGATATCAAGATGTCACAAGGACCCGCTTATAGAGTCCCGCTGCGGCACCACTGTCTGCATTGTCACAGAGTGACTGTGCATAAGAGGGAGGACGAGGGTCACTGGGTCCTCAAACCAGCCCCATCCAGCTCTAGCCCACCCCCAGCACAGCAGCCTCTGCCACTGACTGCCAGGCTTGCAGCTTGCCACCAGCAGCACGCATCGGTGGCACCCAGCAAGGAGCAGGACAGGCCAAGGCAGAGTCTGGCTGAGTGAGACAGTGACCAAGGATCCAGATCTCAGAGAATCACAGCAGCCAGGCAGGTAGGGTCAAGTACTGTGCTATTCTCAACTACTCCAATATAGCTTGATTTATGTAGGATTTATTGTTTATGGTAGATGGGGTCTGTGAAGTGGACAGGACTGCCTTATATTACAAGCATATAGTAATATACATTATGATGATCATGAAATTATTAGTATTATTAGTACATCAATCAAGGATGATGCTATTTTCATGTAATATACTATACTATAATGCAGTCCTGTCCACTCCCCATCTACCATTACATATATAAATCCTACAGTGTACTTTAAAAAAAAAGGGGGGGGGGTGTAATGGTGATGACTCATCTCCATCATTGTACTCAGCTGAGCACAGTCACACACAATACTGGGCATGGCCACACCACAACCCCCGCTGCAGATGCCACCTCGCAGCTACCTTCTAATCCTTAGCACTCCTCAGGCTTATGTGTTGTATTCAATGGATAATGAGGAGTAAAACCTTAGGGTATTAGGTTTAGTTTGGGTTTTGGCATTAGGGATAAGGTATTAGGGTTGGTGTATCAGTTTGGGTTAGGGTATTAGGGTCAGATTAGGTGTTTGAGTTGGGGTATTAGGGATGGTGTAGGGTTTAGCGGTTAATGTATTAGGGTTAGAGGTTATGGTTAGGGTCAGGTTTGAGCTTAGGGTTGAGTTAGGGTCAGGATTAGGGTAGGGATGTTTGCATGAATCAGGAATGCAAATAAAGTGCTATGGATTGTTTGAGGGAGGGGGGCCCCAAACTGGTATCTTGCCTAGGGCCCCATGAGGTCTAAATCCGGCTCTGACACTGAGTGAATGGGATTAAATCCCCAATAACAACCTTTCCCCTGTGGGAGAATTACAGGTGAAAGAGTAACCGATTTGAATATATAAGAGGTTACAATACGTGTCTAGCTGACAATGCCAGATTACCATTCAGAGTATTAAAATAAGGAATACTCGCGGTGGCGTTGAAATCAAGTCACCAAACAGGAAAAGATAATTCTCATTTAGATTGTAAAATTAATCAGGGAATGATATTTGTAAACTTTACACACTATATTAAATAAATAAAAGACATCCTGTGTCACTTAAATTTGTTACATTTGTTGCAATACCTAATATAATATTTGTGGAATAGTATCATTCAATAATTATAGATAATATAAAGCAACAAAGTTTAAATATCATGGTGTGACTCACACCCCATGAAAATAGAGCATTTTGTAATGATTATATGAAAATACTGTTATACGGGTGAGATCACTGATATTTAAGTAGAATTTTACTCCTGAACAATTTTCTAAAATAAAAAATTATGAATGATAGCCCTATCACTCAGATGCACAATATATGAGAAGTGATATAATTGATTAACGGCAGAGGAAAGTTTAAATCACTTATCTACTAATCTGACAAACATTCTTTTCTTTGTAATACTTTGATTTGATTTTATAATTCGCCTAAATATTGGAACACATAAATGTAGAGAGTAATAAATAAAGAGAATTAAAGTTTTATTATATTTGTTCATAGAGTTAGGGACCAATGATTATTTCCACCTATAACGTGCACTGAATTAAAATCTTGTCTTTTATCTCAGTGTTTGAATTAAATTGTGTATTTACAAGGTTATCAGTGAGCACCTCCAGTGGAATAAATATTAGAAAACTGTACAGGTATTATTAATCATCTATATGGAGTTCCTAGGACATGAAAGTACCAACATATGTCTGCTCTCTAAATAAACAGACAAAAATATATTAAGTTATCAGTGCGGGATCACAATAGTTGTTTGGAATCTATACCACACGCATACATACTAGGATTCATTTCTGTTGGGGCCACTTACCCTATCAGTATATTTTTGGAATGTGGGAGGAAACTAGAGCACCTGGATGAAACCCATGCTAGCACAGGTAGAATATACAAATGGTATATGTTTAGGATGCCGGCAGCCGCAATACCGGCGGCCGGCTTCCCGACTCCTCAATCCTGGCTAGGGTTAAATGACAGGTGTCTAAAATCTAGACGCCTGTCATTACCCCTACGCCGGGAGACCGGCACCCGGCATCCCGATCGAAGGGATGCCGGGCGCCGTGAGCGGACAGATGCAGGGGGGAGGGTTAGGTTTAGGGCTCCCGGGGGCGACTTTGGGTTAGGCACCCCCCCGGGAGGGTTATGGTTAGGCTAGGGGAAGGGGGAGTTAGGGTTAGGCACCCCCAGGGGGAGGATAGGGTTAGGCACCCCCCCGGGGGACTTAGGTTTAGGCAGTGGGGAAGGGGGGGTTAGGTTTAGGCACTTAGAGGGGGGATTAGGGTTAGGCACTTGGGGGGAGGTTAGGGTTAGGCACCCCTAAGGGAGGGTTAGGGGGGTAGGTTAGGTTAGTTAGTATTTACCTGGGGACGATCGGGATTTCCAGCACTGTCGGGCTGCCGCTGCCGGGATGTCTTCCTGTCGGCCTGACGCTGCTGGGATTCAAATTGCCAGCCATGCGGCCGGCTATATTACATACCGATTCCATACAAACTCCACACAGTTAGGGCCATAGTGGGAATCGAACCCACAACCTCAATGCTGTTAGGCAATAATGGTAACCATTACACCATGTCTGCTGTACAAACAGATCCTCCAGGAGCAAGTCCAGCTGGACACCTGACAATTGAATCACTGGCTGAAGGTCCAGCCTTGACAGAGAAGCTTGAGGGAAAAGAGATAAAGTGTCATGCTCTGCCACAAAACTGGAACCAGAGTACTGTTTGGGTGAATAAACGTCTGCCAGCTAAATGGATGGGGAAAAGACAAAGGGGTGCTATGCAAGTTCCAATGCAAAACTGGTTCCTGCCATCATTTGTTGGCAAGACCTTGGGTGAAGGTGCCATGTCTCCCAGCAAGGCTTCATATTGGTAAGGGTTATTTAACCTGTTTCCATTGAGAGATGTTGATAGAGATCAGCTTGGAGATTCTATTTGGTCATGTCTATAAAAATGTCATTGAGATAATGGGGTAGAGAATGCCAACATGCCTGCAGAAGGTATTGACTTATTTTGAAAAAATATTTGCTGTAAAATTAACATTTGCTGTAAAATGAAATTATAGACCAATTGTTGGTGCCACAAATCCATGTACTTTAAGCTGCACGCACACATGTGTGAGGGACGTCTGGGAGAAGATACAACCTGGGAGCATTTATTACTCAGGTTTTATTGGCCGTGGGTGTATGAGGGGATAAAGAAGTTTTGCCGGACATGTCTAGTATGTCAGAGAACATGTCCAAAGCCAGACTACTGGGCCCAGTAGTTCCCATTCCCATGTGCAGGAAACTAAAGACCGCATAAGGGACGATCTGTTGCCGAAGCAAGGACGACAGACTGAGGAAATGGTTCAGAGGAACCTTAAGGTGTTGTAAGGTACCTGCCTCATAGAATACAATATCATTACACCTCCAGGAGTAGTGATAAGAGTAAGTGGGTACCTCGGTTTTCTGTGAGACAGGAAATTAATGCACTCCAGCCATACCATTTCACAGTGGACCATAGGTCATGGAGTCTGAATAAAAATGTAGATGTATTTTTTCACAAAGATGCGAACTCCTCTGTGTCCGCATCACCGAGGTTAGCAATGCTAAGGGGAGAGGTATGTGACAAAGAGACTTATTTGCCACAGCTCTCCTGCATGGGAATAGGAAACAACCCAAAGAGTCTGCTGGTGTGTCATCTGCCAGGTATATATACAGCGAATGCTCCAATGCAGTCCTGACAAAAGGGCATGGGATCCTTGAAACATTGACATTGATAACACTATGCCTGATCATTTGTTTGTATGCAGGAGCTGTACCCAGTACTTATGTGCTGACAAAATCTGTCAGTTTGATACAAAACCCAGTGAGTGCCGCCTGCTGTTACTTATGGAACATTTGCTGTACATGTACACCATCATCAGGGCAGATATATTTTTAAAAGCAGATAGACAAACACTAGACAAAGGCCACTAACCGAAATATAAGAAGACTCCCTATCAAGTGCCCACCAAGATAGCAAGGCGCAGGCAGCAGGTGCCTCATGATGATGTCATGCTCTGCTTAACGGCAAGCTCTGACAAGGCTCTGACAAGGCAGAGAAGCACTTCACACCTGTGTCCCGTCTGCACTGTAAATGAGTGAAAAAAGAAGACTTATGTCTTACCTGTTAAGTCTGTTTCTTCAACTCCAAAGGGGGCACAGGGACAAATCTGGTTATAGCCTGGAGAGGAGAGTCTGGGCACCAAACAGGTAATGCAAATTACCCACAAGCCCCTCTATACCCCGCTTCCAGGCACTGGACCTCAGTTTTAAGTTTGGTGCCGGCAGGAGCTGGGCACCGGTTATTTAGGGGGCTACTTTAGGTGGTCCTCCACTTTAATTTCTTTCGTTTATTCATTTTTATTCCATAGTTTATTTAGAGTATGCAGTGGAAGGCATCCTATAGGATGCCCCTACTGCCTCTCCAATGCCCCAGCGCCGGTGGCCGCAGCGTCTGGATCAGTGTCTTCAGCCACAGACTCCCACAAAGCAGGAGCTGCTAGCCGCAGCTGGCTCTCAGTGGAGGACATAAGGTAAGATGGCTCCCTGCATGCAGTAAGCTGTGGGTTTGCGGCTGTCACCGCCAAAGCAGGAGACCTCCAGCGGTGCTGGCAGTGGGAGCTCCTGGTCTGATGCGCTCACCACTAGACGACCAGGGATTACTATATGGAACAGGGGCTGCTTTTTAGCAGTGGTAGTCATGACCCTGGGGGCTATACCATATGGGGGAGGCTGGTGCTTCCCTGTTTGCTCCTCCCCCACAGGCCCGGTGACAGGGAGTACTAAGGGTACACCCATCCTGGGCCCCGAGGTTAAAAGGGCCCCCAAAGTTCAGAGGGGTAAAAATTATTCTGCGACGTTTAATTGTAGTTATTAACTAACAGGTGACTGGCACAGCTGCCCACCTATTACCGACCCTCCGGCTCCCTTACCCATCACCCAGCCCCGACCATTCACATATGAATGATATCGCAACATCATTATGCTGACCCTCCTCCCTGCAACTATGGTACAGTCCACTTAAGAGGCTGCTGAGGAGTAGGAAGTTGGAACCAGCAGCTCTCTGTGGACACATGAGGCATCTTTCTTTCTTTCTTTCTTTCTTTCTTTCTTTCTTTCTTTCTTTCTTTCTTTCTTTCTTTCTTTCTCTCTTTCTCACTTTCCTGTATGGTCTGTAAGCAATAGGATGACTGTCAGACTCTTTGGAGGAAGGTCTTACCTTGGGCACTCATAGGAGTGACTTAGTTACCATGGTTATACACATTAGGGAAGCAGCTTCTTATCTCTCCGAAGCAGCTATAGATTCTGGGATTTTAACCTCTGTTTCTTTAAGTTCTGCCAGAAAAGCTCTTTGGCTGCACACCTGGAAAATGGAAACAAAATCTAAGAAGCTCTTCCCTTGGACAAGATCACTACTACGTTGGCAGCTTCAAAATCAGCTTATTTCCAAGAACTTCAGTATCTTGTTCCTTTCACCCGCAGGGTAAGGCCAGAGTTCAGTCTTTTCCAAGAACACAGGGATCTGCTTCCAAACGCTCAAAACCTAGAGATAAGCAGGCCTGGTCCACCAGACATCCAGCCTCAAAACCAACAGACAATCCTGCCACATCATGGGACGGGCCTCCTCCCGGGTCAGTCCTGCACAGGAACAGGAACAGCTTGCAACTGATTTTCCTACATGGGCATTAATGAGTGACAATGGGGAATTTGCACATAGGTTAAGTTCATGAGGGCGTTGATGAAGATGTGCTATGTTTGTGTAGAATTGCTGGCTATGCAGAGATGGGTGTACACAGAGATCCATCTGAATTTAGATGGATCTCTTACAGCACGTAGAGGGCTGATGTAAATATTTGCTGATAGTGATGATGATGAAGACTAAATATTAGTTGCATTGTTCCAAGATAAAATTGCAAATTATATTACCAAATTGTATTACCTGTCTGGATGATCTAATTTCTCTCCAGTGATTTTATTGATAGATGTTGGACCATAGTCCCAGATGATTTCCTCTGCAGCGATGTAATAATGTCTAACATCTCCCCAATGCCTGCGGGAACGCTGTGATTGGTAAGCACAGTTCCTTACTTCATAGATTGCTTGCATGCCACCTGTAAATCAATATCTTATTGAATTGTAGCAACACTGAATAATTATTATGTAATATGCAAGTCCAATGGATAAAGCTGCATCAGATCTATAATAATTTACCTTCTAAGTGGTCATTAACTTGACAGCTGAGGAGCCATTTCCCAGGGTTCTTGGTAATCATTTCCCCTTCGATCATTGTTGCAGGGAAAAGACTAAGGGTGTCCACACGAAAACGCTGATATGTTAGCACCTGACCATGGAAATATGCTGAATGTATATCCACTTCATTCCCCATGCCGAACATATACCACTTTATCTTTGAGTTATCACACATGGAGAGGCCTGGGAGGTTCCCATACATGTAGCCATTGATAGCTATAACACAGAAATACATTGTCCACATATTAGAAACAGGCACTATACTCCTTACTGCCCCAAATTATTTAATTGTAAATTTTATAATCTTTGTATATGCTTTGTACATTGTTATTACATTAAAACCTTATTAGCTTTAAAAAAAAATTGGTGTTCAAAAAATTAGACAAACATTTCTCCCTGTGACATCCTGAATATACAGTAATTACATGTAATAGAAGTAGAACTTACAGTGCATTTTGTTGCTCTCCAGAAAGTCCTCATCTTCTCTATCTACAGAAGCATTGCAGTAAGCATTGATATTGTCATCCAGATACCAACTAAGGTTTTCATCTACCACAGAGAACATCAGGATGAATTCCTCATACAGTTTCGCCTTTGCTCCGACACCTATAATAAAATGTAATAAATTCTTCAAAAACAAATCCTGACAAATAACATTATGGATAACTATGGGTCAGAACTTGAGGAAGCTGAGGTAGCAAAAGATAGTATGGACATCATTTATAGCTATAGGGCCTGAATTAGAGTTGTACGCTATTGCACAATAGCTGTGTTTTTGGATGCAGATACTGTGCAATAATTCGCTAATGAGGCATCTTGTGTAAATAGATTCTTCCTGCCAGCTTCTGTGATCTGCAGCTGTGTTTGAGGATCCCTCTGCGTGACCGTCGGTTATCTGTAATAATCTTCAGCACACCCAGAAAGTGAAGATGACATGCCCCCATTTTCTAAGACGCTGCCTGATACCACCCCCAAACATCTGGGCACTGCGAGTGAGCTTGTAGAAGGAGATCTGTACATGTACAGTATAGATCCTGCGCATGCGCAGATCTTATAACATCGGAGTTGCACGCAGCACCGTATCAGGTCGGCAGTGCACCCTGTGCTGCACTACCACCCATCTTTCTCCCCCCCCGCCCCCTCTTCCCCCTGAGCGCATACCTTTTTCCAACAGGGGATAGGTGGAGGGCAGGGATCTTCATTGGCGCTGTTCTGTGAGCACCGCGCAGCACAGCAGGAGATCACTTCATTCAGACCTCCGGAGCCAGGCAGTTTGCGGCCGGTGACCTTGGAGGTTTCCGCCCTGTGCGGAGGCAACGGCCGCACCACCCTCCCTACGGCCCTGGTTGTATGCCAACCATCGGGCCTGATTCAGAGTTGTACGCTAATCCTGTCATGAGTGCGACATTTTACCCAGCTGCTGTTTGAAAATATGAAAATGTTGCAGCCGCTGAAAAATTTATTGAAATATCCTATTCAACACCAAATCAGGAATCAATAGGATCTGGAATGGGAGTTGATAAGTGTGCCTTTGCATTTAATATTGGAGCTGTGTAAATTTGAGATAACATTTGGCCATTCACCAATAAGGCAAAGCAGGAGATATCACAGATATCTCCTGCTTACCTTTCACTTCCGATGTGGCTCATTGTCCCCATACACTAGTATCACAGATATCTCCTGCTTACCTTTCACTTCCGATGTGGCTCATTGTCCCCATACACTAGTATCACAGATATCTCCTGCTTACCTTTCACTTCCGATGTGGCTCGTTGTCCCCATACACTAGTATCACAGATATCTCCTGCTTACCTTTCACTTCCGATGTGGCTCATTGTCCCCATACACTAGTATCACAGATATCTCCTGCTTACCTTTCACTTCCGATGTGGCTCGTTGTCCCCATACACTAGTATCACAGATATCTCCTGTTTACCTTTCACTTCCGATGTGGCTCGCTGTCCCCATACACTAGTATCACAGATATCTCCTGCTTACCTTTCACTTCCGATGTGGCTCATTGTCCCCATACACTAGTATCACAGATATCTCCTGCTTACCTTTCACTTCCGATGTGGCTCGTTGTCCCCATACACTAGTATCACAGATATTTCCTGCTTACCTTTCACTTCCGATGTGGCTCGCTGTCCCCATACACTAGTATCACAGATATCTCCTGCTTACCTTTTACTTCCGATGTGGTTCGTATGGGAACAGAATTTCATCAAGCTCCAGAAATACAATATTTTTGGAGCTTGACTGCAGAAACATTCACCAACTTCAGATGGCGAGTGCCGTTCCCCCCCTCTTTGGCTCCTTCCACTGGACGCTGGCGCTTTTGTGCATCTGTGTGAACTCTAGGTCAGGCAGGTGCACTAGTTTCACTGCTCCGAAAGGAGCAGTGAAAAGATTTGGGGAGACAACTGATCTGAAAATTATGAATTGCCTCGGTGCTCACGGCAAATTCAAATGTATATTATCGGGGTCCAATAATTAACATAATGAATAGAGCCCTCTGTTTTAAACAGTGTGGAAATGATTAGCTGTTATAAGCCTATTTTATGGGCTAGAAAATTGTTGTATAGGAGACCAGAAAACTATTAGCTTGTGTAGCTAAATATTACAAGACTTTTAAAATAAAATTTTCACCAATATTGCCTGGTAGGCCTATTGTACATATGCCTTATTATAATTGATAATATATACTTTTTAATATTAACTATTTATTAAACATTTACTAATTCACATGGAAAACTAAATTCTTAAGGCAAAATATGTGAAATATTACTCTCAAATGTGTCATACTGCAAATAGTTTAGAAAATTCCACTCATCTGTACTTGAGACCACAGATAACATTGAAATGCTGCTCACCAACACAGATACCAGTTCATTACACAGAGGCCCTGATTCAGAGCCGGACGCTCTGACAGAGCGCTCGCTCTGAATCATTGCGTCTTTTTTTTTATGGAGCAGCCTCCTGGTCACTCGCATTGCTGTGGGTTGCGAGCGGCCAGGATTATGGTCGCGATGGTCAAGACCATCACGACCATCGGGCTTGCGACGAGACCCTTGTGGTAGGGTCTCGTGGCCACAAGCCCCAGAGAGCTTTCGGCTCAAACAGAGCCGAAAGCTCTCCCACTGACATCACTTGTGATGTCAGTGGGGCCGCCCCCAAATGGTAGGCGTTCCCATGGGAACACCTCCGTCTGGGCAGCCACCCCCCCAGCACTCGCCATCGACAGCACGCCCCTTTGGTGCGAGACCCATAGCGATGGCTTGGCCGTCGTTATTCGGGTCTCACGCATGCACACGACGGAGCCGCCTCTTCTAAAAACTCATGAGCTTTCTTTTCATCATACATTGACTGTTACAACCTCATCGTGTCACCATAAAAACTTTTATACACCCCCTACATATATATTTTCCAGAGATGAGCGGGTTTGGATCTCTGAGATCCTTACCCATCCATCTGGGCAGCCACCCCCACGCTCGCCCACCAAAGGGGGCGTGCTGTCACTCAACATCGACAGCACACCCCCTTTGGTGCGAGACCTGGAGTGACGGATTGCCCGTCGCTATCCGGGTCTCGCGTATGCGCACGACGGAGCCGGCTCCGTGGTGCGCTTGCGCTCTGGGCCACCATCGACCCGGTTGCGAGCGCTCGGGGCTTGCGACTGGGTCTGAATCAGGCCCAGAGTGCAGTATGTTGAGAAGCACCATGATAGCACTTTGTACTGCTACTCAGTGTGAACTGGACTCAGAACCACTTTGGCTGTTTGTGTCCCTTGAATGCAGCATTGTTACTTAGAACTTCACTACTTCCGAAAAAGGCTCAAATGCTCCAATACCATCAGGATCTGTTATGGCACACTGCGTGTTCCTCTGTTTGTTCCAGGTAACCTCAGCAGATATACAGTCCCTTTTACTAGCATCTGCATTGCTACTGTTGCCAGTGCCACGTAAGCAGTTACCTCCAAGCCACTGTTGATACTTGTGGATGTTAGAGGTTTTTTTACTATTATTAATTTGGCAGGGCTTTCATTTTGTGGGATTTTTGCTCTTTATAATTTATTAACATTATAAACAGTGAAACCTCAATCTCTGAATACAGATGGACCACATAAAGGTTTCAGATACGTAGATATAGGGTCTGGAGAAATGGCATTTTTTACTATAGATTTTTTAAAATTTATTTTATTTTTTAACTTTACCCTACACATACTTTGCACTAATAGATTGGATCTAAATTTAACAAGTTCACCAATTGCTATTTGATCGATTTTGCAAGGATCTAATCATATTACTTTGGATATAAGTACTGTCTCCCACATATGTAAGAGGCCTGTCTACCCTAAATAAGAATCACTGTGACATCACATCATGATTTATGTATACAAAAGCAGAAGTGAGTAGTGCGTCAGCATTTAACACACAACATTGATATAGTATGGGAACCACCCTGTGAGGTGCCAGTTATAAACCTCAACAGAATATAATTTCCAAGCACACCAACTATATGTATACAGAAGGCAGGTGTAAGTATGCCAAACAAATACACAGATACCCCACCTAAAAATGCTGGGAGCAAAGTAAGTAGTAAATCCTCATGAACAATAGAAGTCAATTTACTATATATTTGCTAATATTTTTAGATCTCTTGATCTCTCTCTCTCTTGATCTCTCTCTCGATCTCTCTCGATCTCTCTCTCTCTCTCGATCTCTCTCTTGATCTCTCTCTCGATCTCTCTCTCGATCTCTCTCTCGATCTCTCTCGATCTCTCTCAGTATAGGGGTCTGTGTGTTCGTTTAGGGGTCTGTGTGTTAGTTTGGGCTGATCTCTTGAACCACTGAATGGATTTTGATGGGATTTTTACTATTCTATACAGCATTCAGAGCTAGCAATGTGCCCTGTTGCTAGTAGCAGCCTAGAGAGCCTCTGAGGAAGACAGAGGGCCTGATTTAGAGCCGCTCGTAAGCGGCTGCACGTTTGCTCTGAGCGATGTTCGCACATCTGCGCATGCATATGGGTTTTAGTACGCATGCACGAACCAGTCAGAGCAGACGAAAATCGTGTGCTCGCAAAATAGCGAATGCCTGCTAATTTGAGTGACAGGATGAGGCGTTTGTGGGTGGTAACAGGGGAAGGTGCTTGAAAACGGGGAGTGGAGATCCGAACGCAGGCGTGCCAAAAGGTCAAAACGGGCGTTTTAAGGGTGTGCATAATTAACAAAGCAGCGTTATCGACCACGTCAGTTGGGTGTCTTTAAGCCAGAACTGCTCGCATGATTGCGGTAGGAAAATGCAACCACATGAGTAGCGAGCAGTTCTTTCGACTTTCGATGTACTCGATTAATCTAATAAATAGCGGAGATGACGTATGATGCAAGCGGCTGGGGGCGTTTTTTTACAAAAAAACGTCCGCATGTATTCGCTCGTTCAGACATAGAGGCGTCAACAGACCGCAAAGAGCGAACGGTCAATTTAAATAGCCAGCCCCTTTTTCTGGATGAGCGAGCGCAAAATAGCATCCGGCTCTGAATCAGGCCCAGAGAGTGAGAGACAGCCTTCAATGAATCCATTAAGATGCCCTGATGCAGACACAGTAACCAGGAAGGAGCCAGAGGAGGCATAGCTATCAAGAATGAAAAAAAACAACCAACCATTGGAACACAATCAAATGATTTCCATTCGATCGTGGCAAACATCAAACCTCCACCATGAAATGGTAAAAAACACTACCATTGGAACAAAAACATTGATAGTTAGTAACCATCAGATTCCAATGTCCATCCCTACGCTGAACCTGCAGATGGACTCCGGCTACCACTCCTCCACCATGAAGTGCTCCCTCTCCAGCGTAATGTTCCTGTTCATCCATACGCCATCGGTGAACAGGAGGCACAACCCATGGAAGTCAGTGCTGTTCTCGGACAGGGGCACCTGAGAAGCAGGGGATTGTGGTGAGATGCAAAGGGCTGTGGTGAAATATAGGATGCTGCCGTGAAATGCAGGGGGCAGGAGTGTGGAGCAGGAGGTTGTTGTAAGATGCAGAGGGGGCTGTGTTGAGATGCGGGGTCTGTGGTTACATGGCATAGGTGGTTGTGAGATGCAGGGGACTGTGGTGACATGGCGTAGGTTGTTATGAGATGCAGGGGACTGTGGTGACATGGCATAGGTTGTTATGAGATGCAGGGGACTGTGGTGATATGGCATAGGTTCTTATGAGATGCAGGGGACTGTGGTGACATGGCGTAGGTTGTTATGAGATGCAGGGGGCTGTGGTGAGATCAAATTGCTCCCGTGCACAGCCGGGATGGGTCGCTAGTGTAAATATAAAGATGACAAAAAGTCAGACAATTTGATATTCTTGAGGGAAATTCATACTCTATAGTTCCGCTTATTTCTCAATACATACAGTATACAATACATCACAGCTCATGTCATTCTATTTATGGGGAGATACTTCTAACATCTGCTTGGAGATGATCTATTATGATATAGATCAAGCTTATTATTATTTTTTTCAAATGGGTAGAAACATATACAAAATTTATTTCTCATACTATGTAAATTAATATTAAAAAAGAACATTCATAAAATACTGCATATGGCATACTGTTATTAAGTAAACCAATAACTGAAAGGATTACTCACCTTCCTTACAGATAATCAAGGGTCCAACAAGTCCAGAAAACACATCCCGAGGACCATCAATATGTGAGTGATAAACCCTGGTCACACAGTCTTCAACCCAGTAAGTTGGCCCTTGATCTTCAACAACATCCCATGTGTAAGTGTATGATTCACCAGGCTTGACAGCATCACCTTTATTCTGAGCCTTTGAGGTGTTATCTGGATATAATGCTCCTGCAAGAAAATGAAGGAGCTCATTAAAATACATTTTACTATCAGTTTTTATATCTTACTGTATTCCCAAAGCTGAATCAGGCCCTATGTCCAGGCTTCTGGGGAATATTCCTATAATTAACATCATATATTGATTATCTCATGACAGAACTGTGTACTGGGGGTATTTCTAAATAATAGCAATCTAGGAGGAAGGAGTACACACATGAAACTTTGAAATCACTTAACTTGTTCATTTTTCTCCATCTTTGCATACTTCTCTTTATATCACATTATGGGGCAGACTGATTTATGCACAGAAGCTGCTGGAACGGGCCCTGGCGCCTCCAATGCGTTTCCTGCAGAAGGCAGATTCTGCTTGCAGCCTATGTCCGGGCTTCCAATTGCTGTGCACAAGCAGGAGCCTGTATGGCAGCTTGTACATGTGCTGACTACAACTGACTGACTTGGAAATAGATACAAACAAGGAGAAACAAGAATGAGTTTTTCTGAGTGTATTTTTAGGGATTCAGTGATGTGTGTTCATCTCTGATATCTGACATTAATACTTATCTTTATTTAATATTTTATATGTCACCCCTGCTCCTCTTCCTTCCTCCTTCCCTTACCCCCTGGGCCCTGCACCTCTCATACCCTCTATCTCTCTTTAACCTGCACTATTCACTCCCTCTTTCCATCTCTCTCCCCACATTTCCTCTTTCCCTCTCTCACCCCTACACCTGTCACTCCCTCCTTCCTTCTATCACCCCTACACCTCTCCTTCCCTCTCTCACCCTTTCCACCTCTCACTACATCCTTCCATCTCTCACCCCTGCACCTCTCACTCCCTCCTTCCCTCTCTCACCCCCACACCTCTCCTTCCATCTCTCACCCATTGCACCTCTCACTACCTCCTTCCTTCTATCATCCCCACACCTCTCCTTCCCTCTCTCACCCCCACACCTCTCCTTCCCTCTCTCACCCCCACACCTCTCCTTCCCTCTCTCATCCTTTGCACCTCTCACTCCCTCCTTCTCTCTCTCACCCCCACACCTCTCCTTCCCTCTCTCTCCCTTTGCACCTCTCGCTATCTCCTTCCACCTCTCACCCCTGCACCTCTCACTCACTTCTTCCTATTTTCACCTCACACCTCTCTCTCCCTCCCCTCTCTTTCTAACCTCCTGCATCTCTCACTCACAGCTTCCTTTTCTCATCCCCTGTACCTCTTACTCCTACCTTCCCTCTCTCACTCCCTGCACCTCTCACTCCCTGCTTCCATCTCTCAGCCCTGGAGGAGGTGGAGGCAATCATTGGGGAGGTTGAGGAACACATGGGGATGGCAGACATGGCAGAGGCACACATGGGTGTGACAGAGGCACCAGCAGCCATGAGGGAGGGTAAAACACCTGTAATACACTCATCCTAGACTATAGGAACAGGGAACTGGGGAAAATTATCCCAAATTAAATTCCTGGGGGTAATGGACGGACAGCTGGGTATGCATATGAATGAATGATTCATATGCATGCCCGCCTGTGCTGCAGGGAGACTCTAAGCCGGACGCCCGCTGAGAGGTTATTACCCGCGGGCGCCCGGCTCCTTCCCTGCAGCGCCGCGTTAGCCAGAGGCTGAAGTTCTCTTGTGAACTCCAGCTTCTGGCTCTCTCCATGCGCACTAAGGTAAGTGCTCTTTTTCTTGTACAAACAGCACTACTGGGGCATTATATGGGGGCACTACTACAGGGGCATTATATGGGGGCACTACTATATGATTTCCTTTCTTTCAAATCAAGGAGAGGCAAGGCCCCCTATTTTCTGTGTTTGAGTACTTCTCTCTATTTAGCGAAACCCTTGTACAAGCTAACTACTACTTTATTTGCATTACACTTCTCAATCTGACTTGATATCATACATTCTATTCACAGGATAGTTTACACATATTAAACATAATGGATGTAAATAAGTTCTCTTTATTTTTCAGGAACACTTTACTGAACAACTTTCATGAAGGAACTTTCCTTTTGATTACTTTAACAGTTAAACAGGTAAATTATTTTAAATTCATACTAATCAATTTGTCACATTATTTACAATATACAATATGGGTTCACTACTTTGCAGAACTGCACTAAATTATATGTATATGGTTTTTCTTAAGAACTCCCTTGCAAAAATATTATTTACTATATCTAACTCTAAAATACAAACACAAGAATGCAACCTAGATACTAATGGTACTCATTACTGGCTTCAACATTAATAACTAATAATTTTATACTGCACTATAAACACTCAGCTACATGTACATATTTATCCTCTGTCTAGAGTCTCTATGTAGGTTATAACCTCGTTGGTGCACATATATTCCTTTGGTTATGGTAGGAGTTCCTGAATAGGTACTTGGCTGACTTAAAATTGTAGCTTTACTTGAATTAAGCTGGGCTTTGAGGAGTTGCTGTTGCTGGTTTGGAGCTCACACATGGAGTTCATGGACCATAAGACGCTATGGTATTCAATTTGAGGTGTTAAGTCCGAATCCGCATTAAGGGCCTGATTCAGAGCCGCACGCTATTTGCGCTCGCTCGTCCAGAAAAAGGGGCCGGATATTTAAATAGAGCGCTCGCTCTTTGCGGTCTGTTGACGTCTCTATGTCTGAACGAGCGAACGAAACATGCCCTTGCTATTTTTAAAAAAACGCCCCCTGGCCGCTCGCATCCTACGTCATCTCCGCTATTTATTAGATTAATCGAGTACATCGAAAGGCGTATGAACTGCTCGCAGTGCTTGTGGTAGGATTTTCCTACCGCAATCATGCGAGCAGTTCAGGCTAAAAGACAACCAAGTGACGTGGTCGATGACGCTGCTTTGTTAATTATGCACACCCATAAAACGCCCATTTTGACCATTTGGCACGCCTGCGTTCGGATCTCCACTCCCCGTTTTCAAGCACCTTCCCCTGTTACCACCCACAAATGCCTCATTCTGCCACTCAAATTAGCAGGCATTCGCTATTTTGCGAGCACACAATTTCCAACCGCAATGACTGGTTCGCGCATGCGTATTACAACCCATACGCATGCGCAGTTGTGCGAACATCGCTCGGAGCGAACGAGCGGCCGCTTAAGAGCGGCTCTGAATCAGGCCCTAAGTTACCGCCGATGACGTCATTATTGCCTGTTTTGGTTTTACCCCGTATTCAACTTGAAAGACTTTCCGCCTAGGCGGAAAGTCAATGCAATGTAATAGGAGCTAAAGTATCGCCTATGAATGGCAGGCGGAAAAAAGTGCAGAATTGGGGTTTTGGGGTGCAACATTGCGGGAACCCCCGTGCAGCCTTCAGACAGTCCCCCAAAGGTAATCTGTGTCAAAAAAAAAAAAAAAACCTTAAGGACACCCCAAAAATGTACTTTGAAAAAGGGGATGAAAAAAAAATGTTGGGGTACAAACTTAAAAAGTAACGAACTTGACTTTGGGGGGTCCCCAAGTATGCCCCATGTGTTTTTTTGAATGCAGGTGTTTGCGGCAGGTGGATTTTTCATGATTTTTTCAACTTCACTTTTTCAACTTAAAATATGCTGACCCTCATTTTCAAGTACCCCAAATTTGCTGGGATAACTTATTTTCTGGAAAAATGACTCCTAAATACTATTCTGCATCAGGTATAGAAAAACGCTATTTAGCAGCTATTGAGCCCATTTAAAACCACCAAATACCTTCAGCAAGCCAAATCGGGGGGTACCATAGGGAACCTCCATGTCAGAGTATCATTTGGGAGGTGACAGGCTGATTTCCCCAAAAATGACAGTACTTTCTGCTTGTTACAGTATCGCCGGGTGCCATTTACACGTACTTTGAAATTGAATACGGGGTAAAGCCTGGACGGCCGCGATACTTTACCACTTGCAAAACAGGCGAAGTCGACATTAAGTCCGGGCAGTGTTAATTTAACGCGGCTCGGCTCAAATTGAATACGGCTCTATCTGCTGTGCAGTATAATTTTGCAGCAGTTAAATAAGTCATTACAATCTCTTTATTTGAGGTACTAAAGATTATTCTATGGAGGAGAGCAATTATACATCCAGGCTGGTGATATATCATCTGAATTATAAATAGTCTGATAGCTGTAGTCTATAAATCCCCAGCTTTATGTGTATTCCAGCTATGCTGAGGCCCTATTACAGGTTTGGGCTCTGGTTTAATCTCTTTTCATGTCTGTGATATAATGTCTATCTTTCTGATGACAATGACTGTAGTCTCTGGCAGGGATGAATGTAGTTGTGACTTGTATTTGGGTACTTCTGTGCTACTATTACTCTCCTGCACTACTCTGCTCAGGCTTTTGGGAGGGTACTTTTCACCTCTCATTTAAATTAGATGTTCTCTCTGTTGGTCTGCTGATACGCTATGTCCCAATACCTGCCCCTGTTCCTCCTCCAGTAGCAGTATCAGCCCTCTCATAGCGTCGCTCCACTCTCCAGGTCAGTTACCTCAGCTCTCCCTGACTACCTGCCATGCTTCAACTGTTACTGACCTTACCACCTGACACTGGTCATGTGACAAGTTTCTGACTTCTTCAGTAGCTGCAGAGGCTGCTGGGAATTGTGGTCTGCCCAGTGTCAGATGTAATAACTCACACAGTGGGGAATTACACCCCCATAGTGGTGGCAGGTGTAGAGGTACTTATATAAAATTTGCCAAAGGGTTAACAAAATAAAGGAGAGACAGACAGGTAGGTGATGATTGAGACAGTCACACTTAGGGAGGGATTAGAGAGACGTAAGTACAAGTAATTGGTAGCAAATATGAAACAGAATGAGTCAGGTGTGGAGTGGGCTGGGAAAGAAAGGGTCATATTGGGATATGGGACCATGTGTTGCCAAAATGGGCACGGAGTCTCTGGTCACTCACTCACTACATGGTCTAATACCTACAGTATGCTGCCGCATTGCTGTGTTACGTCCATGCCATCCCAGCGCAGATAAGAGAAGGAAGCCCCTGCCAGTCACACTGACTTTCATGAAGAAGATTGTATTGTAAACAGCTGGTCAGCCAGGCAGCAGGTGGAGGAGGAGTTATTCAAATTACCTAACTAGCCAATAAAAGGGAAGTAGAGGGGGGTGGGGTGGATCAGGGTTTATTATTGCTGTTCCTGTCCTGTCTAAATTAAAATTGTCAATGCTGATTGCTGCTTCATTATATGCTGACACAATAGGCAGCGTGCAGATTACGCTATAGTAGCCGTGTACAGATGTTGATGGATGGCCCCATGCACTCATGCACTGAAAACGGGACCAGCCCAGCGGACATCTGACACCATGCCTAGCACTCTCCTGCAGCGCATTGAGGGACTGATTCAGAGTTGTACGTTAAGGCATACGCATTTGCCATTTTTGCCGCATAGCAATTGTTAAAAAACAAACAAACATGTGTCGACCATTTGTGACAACCATTTTCGTGTTGACCTTTTGTCCCTACCCACCATTTGTACCTGTTGACCTTTCATGTCGACCTTTATTGTGTCGACCTTTTGTCCCTATCGACCTATTGCCTGTCTAACATCTGGTGTCTATCTAGACATTGTCAAGCTTTTAACTGTCTATCTTTTATACCACACCTGGTGACGCCAATCAACACAGTCTAGTAACCCCAGGAAAAAGCTGGGAGGGTTCTTGGGGAGAGCTGTGAGGGGTTGCACTGCCAGGAGAAGAGGGTCAGGATTCTCACCGGGACTCGGCCAATCACGCTGAGCCAGTAGCAGGTGCGCCGTCTTCTGTCTCAGTGGGGATACAGTGATCACCAGAGCGAGATGCACGCTTCAAGCACTTCAAGCACTGGTTGTACAGTATTGCACAGCCGCTTCCCTATGGCCATAGGCGTCTTTATAATGGGTGCAAGGTGTGCGGTGCACACAGGCCCCTGGATCCAGGGGGCCCCAAACCCTGCACCCTTAGTTAAAATATACATACTGTACCTCTCCACAGATTCCGAAGTGCTGCTTCGCAGAGTCGGACCAGCACTGCAGAGCAGTAAACACTCACTGGTTAAGTGGTGGTGGCCATTTTCCCAGTGAATGTTTGCTGCTCTGCAGTGATGGTTCGGCGCTGCTGAGCAGCACTTTGGAATCTGTGCATGTGCAGAAAAGATGGAGGCACGGGCGCCATTTTCCTGGAGACCAGCGCATGCACAGTTGATCCTGGCATGAATTCAGAATCTACAGCGCTTAGTGTGCGCTGACAGAGAGGAGGGGGCCCAAAAGGAGGCTGCACACGGGCCCCCTCCTCTCTTAAAATGCCCCTGCCTGAGGCTGTGCAATACCGTTCATCTCTGAATCAGTCCCATATTCAGTAGCTTTACAGGAAGTGCATGGGTTTGTGTAAGAAGATGCTTTTGCCTTTAAAATGATTTCTGCTTTAATAATACTGGAAGACTCCCAGGAGTTCCTGCAGCAGCTCGCAAACCTATTACACAAGTACCATAGTGTGTGTATGAGAGAGAGGCACAGTGTGGTGTGTGAGAGAGGCACAGTGTGTGTGTCAGTGACTGTGAGAGGCACAGAGGGTCAGGGGCGTATCTATAATGGGTGCAGGGTGTGCACCGCATACCTTGCACCCATAGTTTTACTTACCTCTCCAGAGTCCCACATCGGCGCGTGGGTCTGGAGCTGTAAAAATGACTGGAAAATGGCCACCTTGGCCATTTTACCATCATTTGCGCATGCACAGTACAGGGAAAATGGCCACCGCAGCCATTTTACTGGTGACCTACACATACTCTGTAGACTCTGGGTGCACTCTATTGCCTAGAGTCTATAACTCCTGCGCTGGCTGTGCACTGATCAGTGCGCTGCCGGCCGCCAGATGGAGAGGAGGGGGCCCGAGTCGGAGACTGCACACGGGCCCCCTCCTCTCTGGAAACCCCTCTGCAGAGGGTACATAATATCATTAGAGTAAAGTGTAGAGTAAAGGTTGTTTTTATTATTAAATTGAAGGGGGCACCAATTATATGTATTACATTTCAACTAAAGGTGGCACATATATTATATTAGTATTATTATTTTTATTATTGTTATAATACTAAAGGGATAAAATGTATTCCATTAAATTGGGCACAGTGCTGTGTCTGTGAATCTGAGAATAACTAAAATTATGCAGTGTCCCTTGTGGCATGGCCACGCCCCTCCTATTGATAACCACACCTACCCAATGGTTGGTCACACCCCTTCAGTGGGCCGCTGCTGCTGCATTTCCCTGGTTGGCCCCTAATTGCCCAGTCTGATAGTTAGGCAGCAGGATAGTATCTTAATATCATCATTATCTCCCTCTGTAGTATGGGGAACATTGTGTTGTACTTGTAATACATGAGTTGTAACGCGCTCCCATATTTTGATAAATACTGCTTTGCTTACTGTGCTCTAAATCAGTTTTAAACCTAGGCACATTACATTTAGCAACACTAATGAGTATAGCCCCATTTGACTTCCCTAATCACAACACTATAATTTAAATGTATATTGTCACAGTATAAAGGTTCAATGTTACTTAAATATTTTTGGTACTCTATACATTATTTTTTCCTCTTTATCCCAAGCAAAACAATTTACCTTCATTTTCCTTTGTGTATTGCACTCCGTGTGGATGTAGGGTATATGGCCGGGAAGCAAAGTTTTTAAGATGAATGGTCATTGTGTCACCAACTTCTGCTGTCATAAGAGGGCCCAGGAATCCCAGCCAGTTTGGTTTCTTAATTTCTTCTGTGTACGAGTCATTTGTGTATTGTAGGTAAACAGCCTTCTTATAGACTCTGCCTATTCTATTAGGACCAGGCTGTAAAAAGATGCTGGCATGCCTCAAAAGAAATAGAAGCACAATATACAGGATTAGTATAATTATTATTGGTTATAATTGTTCTTTTTTTCAGCATATTCCATTGTAATATTCTAGATCAATGACCCAGTATTGCAAAGATACAGTGACGATAGGGTAAATAATTAAAATTTGTGAGATATGTCATGAACACAGGGGATGACTGGCAACCTTTAGCCTGCGGGACAAGTCCAGAGCACATGCCCAAGTAGGACAAAAAGTAACAGAAATGTGTAATACAATCATATGGCCACAAATGCAGACAGGTGGATAGCGGCTGCATCACCCCTCTGTCGGCTTCTTTTACCATCTTCTCCCTATCTCGTTCCCCACTCCCTCTCTTTTTTTCTTCACCATTCTGGTTCTCTCATCTCCTCCTGTCTGATATTCGCCTCTCACCGCTCTCTTTGGTCCTTTCCTATTCCCACCCCTCTGTCGGGTTCCCTTTTCCCCTTCTCCCTATCTCTTCCCCTGCTCCCTCTTTTTTCTTCTCCACCATTCTGGTTCTCTCTTTGGTCCTTTCCTCTCTTCACTCCCTCTTTCAGGTCCTCCTGCCTCTATCTACACCTCTCTATTGTTATCTCTCATCTACCACCCTCTTTTGTTCTCTCCCTCTCCTACATACCCCCCCCTCCCCGATTCTTTCTACACCAGGTTCCGTCACAATGTTATTAACAAATTCAGTTTGCTTGCCACTTTATCTCTCTCCACTTGATCTCTTTCCAAGACTTAATACATCACCCCCTGAATGATTAAACTATGCTGCAATGCGTAGGGTGCAAATGCAGGGTAAATACTGCCTGATTTTGCATGTAACAGTAGCACATGGGTAAAGGAATGCTAGAATTAAACTAGGTCATGCCCCTCACATGTCTAAATCTAGCTGCACATTGTCCCACTCTCATTGCAACATGGTTTTACCAAAGTGCTTTTCTCTCAACTCTAAATCAACTACTTGTGCCCAGCTGGGGTGAAAGACTAGGCCATGGGTGGTGACCTTACATCATGCCAGAAAGCAGTTAGCCAGGCTGCCAAGTATACTATCACTAACACTAGGCTAACAGATATGAAAGGGTATGTGATGCCAGGGCAGTTTGCCTGGATAAAGATGTGGCCTGGAGGAAAACCCCTGTTGTCCCTTGCAAACAGGGCCGCCATCAGGAGGGGACTGCCGGGCCTGGAGTCCCGGGCCCGGACACTGGAGAGGAACACCTGCTACTTTGCTTCCCCCCTGCCACAATAACTGTCACTGATAGGCCCGGCCAGGGGCCTGCTCCTACCAGCGCGCTGAGGTCACTAGTCCCTATATCTCTGCCCATCCACCCACCCCCGCCACCTCCGTGTTCAGGGATGGCTGTGGGACAGGATGCTCCCCTGATGTTCTGTGCTGCTAGCCTTCAACACAGTCAAGCAGCCAGACAGCTTTGCTTCTCAGGACACCTCTTAGCAGCCCCAGAGATGTTCAGAGAAGCTGAGCTGTCTGGCTGCTCAACTTAGCGCTGTCGGCAGGTGCGCATGCATCGTGACTTGTCACATCAAGGAAGGCTGCTCTGCTGCCTGCCGGCCGCTGCAGTGGAGAAAGCCTCCATGAAAGCAAAGAGGACAAAACGGTAGACCAGAGACCAAAGAAAAAAGTGGTAAGTTTGCTGGAGAAGGGGAAGGGGGATTTGAGACTGGTGATTGTTAAAGGAGTAGCTGTAGTGTGATTTTTAAAGGGGGGGTACTTGCTATGAGGAGATTACTGAAGGGGAGGTGGTTCAGTAAAGTGATTATTGAAGATTGGGACTGTGAGGTAAGTACTGAAGGAAGGGGTGCTGTGAGATGATTACTAAAGAGGGGGAGCTGTGAGGTGATTATTGATAAGGGGACTTTCTGTGAGGTGATTACTGAAGGGGGAGTGCTGTGATGTTACTGTAACATGGTCAACTCCACTGGCTCCAGCTATTTTTAATATGCCTCTATTTTTGAGGTTCTCTGTATAATGGGGGCTGGGGGGCCCTGTCTATTTTGTCAGTCCTGGGCCCCAGAATTTTTGCTGGCGGCCCTGCCTGCAAATACACATGATGCCTCCACAGGACTGTTAACTCCTGTCGGCACCTGCAGCTTACACCCCCCCACCCTGCTTGCCAGGTCCACTGCTGTGAGGAGATGGAGCTAAGCTGGAACACATTGGAATGGTGCACTGGTGAGCTCGCACATGGGTGTAAGTTGCATAAAAGGTGAAATGCATTCACTTTTTCTGCATGCCCAATCAAAGTTTTCTGAGTAAATCTGAAACATTGGATTAACTAATGAATCTCCAATTGTTTAAGTACTGTAGAAGTCCCTGTACTTCTACCTGCTTTGAAGGATGTTTTGTACATGTATCTATGAGGAGGGCAAGTATACATTGAAAGTATACATTGAATCAGGGTGGACGGTAGGTTTTTGAAAGAAGTCTATATTTATATAATTTTTTATCAAGTTATTTATACTCTGTTGCGCTTTACAAGTGGAAACAAAACAATAAAAAGACTAAATTAGAGGGAAATGTATCAAAGCATCTACAGAGAAACAGTTGAGATGTTGGCTGTAGCAACCAATCACCTTCTAGCTATCATTTATCTGGCACCTTCTATAAAATGACAGAAGCTGATGGTTGCTATGGGCATCTTCCCTTTAGATGCTTTGATACATCCTCATTGTTATCTTATTTATGGTACCTAAAGCAATCTTAAAAGATGGGCTGCTCATACACTACAGGCCAGTTTTCTGATCGTCCTTCAAGCTATAATTTGCCAGTCAGCCCCTGATTGTAAGTGAAAAGAAAAGATTGGGTATATGTGGGGGGGGGGGGGGGTAAATCATTAAGGGTGGGGTGTATTAATGGTGAATGTAATGAAATGCGGTAAAAACCCCTGAAAATGCAGTTTTCGGGGGTTTTACTGCATTCCCCAAATATACTAAGCACTGGAATGCGCACATACAGTGATTGACAGTCTGCTGCTGTTTCTGGGTGGGGAAGGGGCGGTGATGGCATACGTTTCACAAAAGGGAGACATATCACCGCCTTTGGGAGGGGAGGGAAGTGGCCAGGATCTCCGTCGGTTGGCAGAGATTTCCTGGTCTCTATTGTGTATCTACGGCAGTCAGCTAGAGTGATCCCATGGTCATTCAGCCGGCCGAGGATCACGCAGATGTTTCGATGCTGTGTCCCTGGATGCAGCTCGGATCAGTAATGCATGCAGGAGGCGTGATGCCTATTGCTGCATTACCATAATAGCGCTATCGCAGCTGCTACCATGTTAGTAGCTGCGATAACAATAGCATCTGAGCCTGAATTCTTCTTTTTTTCAAGGTTAGGATTTATATTGCTTTAGGGAATTCCAGCCCATTGTAAGGGATATCATTTATATCCCCAAAGTTTGGAATTCAGTTCTGCTTTTAATTTGGAAATAACCATGTGCTTGTCCTGCTCTTGCTTTTCTGATAGTTTACTCCTGTATATCTAGCCAAGAACATTTCTGTGTAAGCCAAGTAAGGAAATGACAGGAAAATGTTGAACTCTGCATAGCTCTGAGCTTGCTAGTATCAAAGGTGATAACTGGACTTCAGCATTTTTCAACCTTCTCTGGCAGAAGATGTGACGATTACATGCCAGAGCGGAGGATTCCTGATAAGCTGCAGTGCAGTGTCTCGGACACAGGACCCTGCATTTCTTCTAATTGGTGGAAAGGAGATTTACCATATAATTTATTGTTTTTGTACAGTTTTCCTAAATGTATCTCCTGCTGCTGCAATAACTTACCCCCTAATCATTCTCTTATTATGGCAGTGCATATGGTTAATCCCAAATATATGCTTCTAGTAAGCAACACTTATTATATTATATTAGAGCTGGCAGTAGAAATCTTCTCCTATAATGGGCTAGGGATATATTTATTTTATCTAGGGTTAGGCAGCCATGTCAGAAGAGAGAAACCGAATATTGACCTAGGAGGTGGTTTAAACCTCTAGGATGTGAGCTGGCATTGGTGCTGATCACTGGTTTTAGCAGCCTATGGCAGTGCAGGGGTCTGTCTCATTGTCTAAGTTTGTTTAAAGGCTTGGGTTGTGGTCCAAGGCTCTTTGTACCAGTCTTCCCACCTTTTTTGAGCCTGTTGATTTGGTGGAACTGTATATCATTGGCTACTTTGTGGCGGGAAGAACAGCAGGTCACCAGTCCGGGTGCAATTATTTCCTTTGTTGAATGGTAGTTGGCTGTACCACCCTAACGGGGGCAGCATCATCGCCCAAATGGGGGGTTCATCAAGTTAGAATGTCAAGTGGATGCCTTTGTTGTTTATAGGGGTTTTATAGTTGTGTTTATGCACCTTGGGCAGTATCCGCCTGCAACGCATGTTGTTGCTTGTTATTGTGCATTGTAGATTGGGATGTTTCTGGCCATCGTTTCTTTGCCACCATACTTTCCCTTAAACAAATATATATTTAATTAAAAAAATAGCTAACAGTTTTTTCTGCCAAATCTACTTATTTATATATTTATTACCAGTTATTTATATAGTGCACACACTTTATTGTGTCTATTTATTTATTATAGCTGTTAAGTGATTTGCACGCATTACAGACCTTATCCCATAGAAGGTTTGGTGTATATTACACTGTGTTTAGAGGTGTACTGTGCACTGTACTAACACTATTGTAGATAGATCTTAGATGTGTGAGAGGCAGAATCTTGGAATCAGTGAGCCCAGGTACAATAGGTCACTGCTATCAATCAATCAATAAAAAGTCACAGGTAAAATGTAATAACATTTTCATCAGAAAGGTTAGTAAATATCTGAGATGAACAACACATCCATTACACACAGGAATTATTTTCACAGCCACTGATTAAGCTGCTCTTCTAGATGATGCGACTAATTTAATTTATATCAAGACATTGCCATAATAAAATATATTGATTATTTACAAGTTAATATGAATTTGTCAGTAAGAAATATTTACACAGAGGGAATGAAAGGATGCATCTTTCTAATAAATAAATAAATCATATTCCAGTGTTAACTGCACATATTAAAATGTATTTTATGTATGGTATCAATACAATATAACAATGCATATTCTATATAGAAGTATAATAATTAATTCCTTAATCCTGTTGCTAAATAACATATAGCAAACAACTAAATTATACACACCAAATATATCTGCAGATGTGGCTGGTTATTCATTAGTAAAGAGAAACCGCTCTATAAATGTCACCTCTGTACAATATAAAAACTTACAGTCCATCAGCAGTCCATAGACATACATAAACAATTAGCATTTCCAAATTCAACTGAGCAAATATAACACATATAATTGTTACTTACTCATCATCATCAATGGATTTTCCAGAAATTATATTCATTCCGCTGGGGGCATAATCCCAATTTACCTCTCTAATTCCAATGTAATATGTTTTCTCTTTTCCTATTACATATCCAAAATGTAAGAGACAGAACAGGGATAGAGCGAAGAGCTTCATTGTCCTTGTGTGATGCCTAGAATTAGAAGTGAAGGTCTGTATTCATAAAGGACTGAAAGTGCCCTGATACACTGGTTTCATCCCACAATGTCCATCACAGAAGTTTCCTAATCTCTTTTTATAGACCTGAGTAAACAGATGTTCCGGGAGAATCATGTTGCAACTCCTATTAGGTATAATATTCGTAACAGAACATTGCCTATCTACAGTTGATTTGTGCTGGAGATAGCTGGTACTGTACTAATGACTTTTTTTCCCATTCTTGGTGAAAGTTATTTTACATCATTACCAGCAACTGGTCATATATTTTTTTTTAATTCTTTATTTACATTTTTTTTATAGCAAAACAGTTTTAACAGTTCCAACAAAGATATTGTGACCACACAATCAATCAGAAACTAACACAATAACATATTAGTCATGAATTCACAACATTAAGGCATAATATCTCCTGGTATAATCAAATAGGAACCTTCAAATCCTTAAATTTATCAGGTATCATACTAAACAAAAAACACAAAACATACAGGAGGGCAAAACAGAGGGACAAAGGGAAGGGGAAAAGAGTAGAGCAGTAGTATGTAGAATAGTGTAATTACAGACAGAGTGCCAATCACTAACTAAAATAGAAGCGGAGCTACAAAGGAGAAAAATTCAATACATCAGGATACCTCGGAGCGCGAATCAGCCTAAATCTCAGGGAATCATGTCTTTATATGAGGGGGTGAGTTTAAACTCTAGCCAGCTAAACCACCTTGCAGTGAAATCTTTAGGTTTTTCCAGGGCCATGTGGAATATGTCGTCCATGTACATATAAAAATCTAACCTTCGGCACCAGTCCCAAATAGTGGGTGGGTGGGAAGATCACCAAAGAAGCGGCACTACTGCTCTAGCTGCATGGTTCATTTGTTTTAAAAGTGACTTTTTTTACTGAGACAAAGTAGTGGTTGCATGGGACAATAACCCAAAAAAAAATAATCGGGTTTTGTTGGGACGGGAAAACCAAGAATTTCTGATGCCAAGACTATTACCACTGTTCAAAATGGTATGATTAGCAGACACTCTCACCAGATATGGAACATTGTCCCTCTTTCTTTCTTGCATCTCCAGCAAAGGGGAGACACCCCAGGAGCTTACTTATGTATGATAGCTGGGCAGCGATACCACCTCGTAAGAACTATATAGTGTGTCTCTATGACCTCTAAGCTAGATGAGCATGCGCTAGCATATTGAAATATTTTATTACAATTAATCTGAATATTTTTTGATGTCATATTCCTATCCCAAGCAACCTGAAAAGATGTCTCATCAGAATGAATATGTAAGAGAATTTGGTAAATACAAGAGACAACATGTTGGGGGGTGGCATCGCTGGTACAAAGAGACTCAAAGGGAGTTAAGGGTCTACTGAATTGGGCTATATCACCAAGTGAGGAGGCAAAATGACGGGCTTGTAGATAGAACCAGTGGTCTTGCCTAGTCAGATCAGCTTCCTTGGATAATGAATCAAAGGACTTGAATACCCCTCCAAAGACCCAGCACCCCAGCCTATGTAGTCCAAAAACTGACAACTTAGACGCAATTCATCTTAAAGTGCCTGGGCTAAACAGGGTGTTGTATATTATAGGGGTAAGGGGAGATACCTCCGAAGACACACCAGGCCTTACTGTCAACTTTTTCCACAGTGCCAAAGTTGGACCGATAATCAGGTGAGCTGTACAAGGCTATTTGGAGCACCATGGAATAAAAGTCGGTAATACTGGGTTTGGGATGCGCTTTGGGGTGGTGGTGGTGTTGTGGGATAAAGGGGGTTGGATGATGGAGGGGGAGAAGGTGTGAGGACAGAAAAAGGAGGGAGGGGGGGAGAGAGAGAGAGAGAGGGGGGTCCAGGTGTGGATGGTGCTGCACCGTACAGTAGGGGTACCTGATCCTACTATTGGATAGATATGGTAAGATTGGAGGGTACGTGCACTCCTTGGTTGTGTGTGCGTATTGGTGGGGAGAGGGAGGAGGGAAAAAAATGGGGGGAGGTTGGGGGGAGCAGATGGCTGTGTGTTGTGGTGGATGTGTTGTGGTAGAACAGAAATACTGGAGGCTGGATGGATGGTGGAAGAAACAAATATGTTTATTTGTATCTGTATCCGCACTGGTGAGGAGACTGGGTGCTGACCTACCGGTAGGTGCCCAGGTCCGTTGGTGTGGGATCAGTTCTTCTCAAAGTCCAGTATGATGCCGCGGTGGGGGACGTACACTGTTTCAGTGGCTCACATCCGTGGATGCACGTCCCCCACCGCGGCATCATACTGGACTTTGAGAAGAACTGATCCTACACCAACGGACCTGGGCACCTACCGGTAGGTCAGCACCCAGTCTCCTCACCAGTGCGGGAAGCCGCAAAATGGGAGCACCCCTGATCACCTCCAACATGGCATCCCAGTTCAGAAGTCTGTCGGCCATAGGTCCAGCAGGGAAGCATGCAGTAGTCAGGACCGCATGTCAAGGAGCCCCCTGAAAGGGTTGACCCTACTCCCCACACTGTGGATATGCCCTGTCACCCCAAATCACCAACAACTGGGCAGTGTGTGCTGCCATGAACCATCTAAGAGACATTTATCTTCCAGGAGCACTGTGCCTCCTACTGAGCAACTACCACCCTCTATGTGCACACACAGATACAAATAAACGTATTTGTTTCTTCCACCATCCATCCAGCCTCCAGTATTTCTGTCCTACCACAACACATCCACCACAACACACAGCCATCTGCTCCCCCCAACCTCCCTCCGTTTTTTCCCTCCTCCCTCTCCCCACCAATACACACCCACACAACCAAGGAGCACACATACCCTTCAATCTCACCATGGAATAAACTCCAAACACAAATGAGTAGAAACCCATTGTTTCTCCTGTATATTTCAGTACCAATCCACCACTCTATGAAGAACAGTAGCTTGATAGTAAGCCAAAATCATGGGAAGTTGTCTACCCCTACCCCCCCCCCCCGACGCCTATCTTTAGCCCGACTACGGAATCCCGACAAATGGCTTCCCAAATGAAGGTAAGTTGGTCACTGTCAGTTCTTAGCCGCACCGGGGGGGGGGGGGGTTAGGTTTAGGCATCCCCGGGGGGACTTAGGGTTAGGCACCTCCTGGGGAGGGTTGAGGTTAGGTTGTGGGGAGGGGGAGTTAGGGTTAGGCACCACTGAGGGGAGGTTAGGATTAGGCATCCCCCCAGAAGGGTTAGGTTTAGGGTGCGGGGAGGGGGGGTTAGGTTTAGGCACCCCCGAGGGGACTTAAGGTTAGGCACTCCCGGGGAGGGTTAAGGTTAGGTTGTGGGGAGGGGGAGTTAGGGTTAGGCACCACTGGGGGGAGGTTAGGATTAGGCATCCCCCCAGAAGGGTTAGGTTTAGGGTGCGGGGAGGGGGGTTAGGTTTAGGCACCCCTGGGGGGACTTAATGTTAGGCACCACCACAGGAGTTTTAGGGTTAGGAACCACCAAGGGAGGGTTAGGGGGGGAGAAGGGTAGGGTTAGCTGACTTACCTGCCCCATTGGGATTCTTCTCGTTTGAGCTTCCGGCATCGGTATTTCACCCTTTGGCTATTCAGCCGCCGGGATTTTATACCCAACCTCATATATATATATATATATATATATACATGCGATGTGTCAGTGGCACCTGGGATATTTGTTCTAGCTTGTCTCCTCAAGTAAATTCAGTTTTCTATTTAACAAAAAACATGTTTATTTAGCACCTAATCAATGTTTTATTTACCATTTAGGGAAAAAAAGAGCACAAAGATGATAAATATGCACTTAACCATAATTGTGCACGAGTATTACAGCATCCTGGGTTTGGGTAAAAGCCCCATTGTCTTAGTTACAGCCCAGCTATGGATAAATAATTATGTGGACAAATGTATAAAAACCCAGAAGTAAGCCATGACATTGCAGTAAAAACAGATCAACGCTGTGCTTCTATAAAGCCCATGTACTTTAGGTTTGTTTGTGGCCATATGAAAGAATCTGTTTTGACTTTTATTTTTTTTAGCTTTTCTTGCCCTTATTTACTGTAATTCTTTTTATTTATCTTTTTTTTTCATTGAAGCAATGAGTGATATATTTCGGTATTAAAAACACAACAAGACATCATACATAGAAATAAACAATTCCATTAGGACCCAATATGTCCAAGTCATACAAGCAAGGAAAAATACAAAAGTAATCGAATAGCAAGTTTAGGGAAAAAAATTAGCATCAGGTCCATACATACAAATTCAATAAACACTAATTGAACATTAAACATGCTCGCCCTTTGGAGCTCATACAGACCCGCTCGCTAGATGCGTGGCAGCGATCAACAAGGCAGGCAATCGCACAGCAAGGTATAAGCACGCCCACTATGTCTTGGCGTGGTGCAGTTTGTGTATGCAGATGCCCACCAGCCATTCTTAAGACGCCCACTTGCGTGCCTCATCTACAGGAAGTATATGCAACCATTGGTACATCGGGTAACATCAGATGCAATCGCAGCGCTTGAGGTTGACTATACCCTGCTGCAAGCACTGCGATCACTTCAGTGTGAAATACAACCAGGTGACGTGTACTATGACGGTCCATCTTAATTATGCACACCTCTAAAATGGCATTGAGACGCTCAGGCATGCCTGCATTCGCACCTCCACTCCCCCATTTCTAGTGGCCAGCCCCTGTCACCAGGGCAGTTTCTAGGGTCTGAGGCTCCCAGTGCGAGCAGTCAAAATGCGCCCCCCCCCAAGAAGCAGTAATATTGCGGAGTGGGCAGGGCCTCATTGTGAGGAGGTGTGGTATCACAGTAAAGGAGCGTGGTCTCGAAAGACCACAGAATGTCAGCCACTGTGACTACTGACCCCAGGGGTGGCTAAACTTTAAGAGGTAAAGCGCTGACAAATATATGCAGCTAAATCAAAGACTGACTGCCTCCGGTGCGCGATCAAAAAAATGGGGTGTGGCCTAGCTGTCACAAGCCCATGCCGCATTTGTGTGTACATGCCTTTGGTGTGACATTTGCAGGAGTATGACCTTGTATCACACCCGTTTTTAGTCACGTTGGGGGCGAGGCTAGCACATTGAAAATGCAAGCCAGATCCACATAAAATACACTGAAATAAGCCAGGTCCACATAAAATACACTGAAAAAGCCTCTTCAGGATTACACTGCAACAAACCACTTCCACATAAAATATATTGGAAAAGCCAGAGCCACATAAACTATGTTTTAAAACCACATCCACCTCAAATACATTATTAAATCCAGAACCACATAAAACACATTGAAAAAACAAGATTCACATAATACACACTTCATTCCAGCCCGACAACTGACATTACACACTCATATACATTACTCATCATGCTGCACCCCCCCAATTGATATTACACACATGCTGCAGCCTGCCCCCCCAACTATTGCACACATGCTGCAGCCTGCCCCCAACTATTACACACATGCTGCAGCCTGCCCCCCCCAACTGATATTACACACATGCTGCAGCCTGCCTCCCCAACTGATATTACACACATGCTGCAGCCTGCCCCCCCTACTGATATTACACACATGCTGCAGCCTGCCCCCCCAACTATTACACACATTCTGCAGCCTGCCCCCCCAACTGATATTACACACATGCTGCAGCCTGCCCCCCAACTATTACACACATGCTGCAGCCTGCCCCCCCAACTATTACACACATGCTGCAGTCTGCCCCCCCAACTGATATTACACACATGCTGCAGCCTGCCCCCCCAACTGATATTACACACATGCTGCAGCCTGCCCCCCCAACTATTACACACATGCTGCAGCCTGCCCCCCCAACTGATATTACACACATGCTGCAGCCTGCCCCCCCAACTGATATTATACACATGCTGCAGCCTGCCCCCCAACTATTACACATATGCTGCAGACAGCCTGCACCCCCCCAACTGATATTGCGCACACACAAGCTGCAGCCTGCACCCCCTCCCCCTTCGCGGAGGTTCAGTTACTTGGTGAAGCTGCTTGTCCCAGTCCGGACTCCGGAGTGCGGCACTGCGGCAGATGGGAGCGGTCAGCCGGGGCCCCTGCTACCACCATGTGACTGTGTGAGAGCAGAGGGCTGAGACCTCAGTGAGGCGGCGGCCGCGGGACACACAATCTCAAGCGGCATACGGAGCGGAGGCAGAGGGCAGGGAAGCGGGCCCTCCTTCAGGACTCAGAGTCCTGCCACATGACACCCGGGGGGAGTGGAGGTCTCTCCCTCTTAGCCGGCGCCCGGAGTGTCAGTGCGGCTGCTGTGAGCGCCGAGCGGGAAGAGCGGCTTCCTGTCATGTGACAGTGCCACCCATGACGAGAGTAGGGAGGAGGTGATTGGACGTTGTGCGCGTATTTTGCGATCATTGATAGGGTGGAGCGCCCCGTGTGATTGCACGGGTTGCCCGCCCCTAGAAACGGCCCTGCCTGTCACCACCCACAAAAGGCTTCTCCTGTCACTCATTCAGCGGGGCTGTCTATGCGCAGCGAGCGACCACTTCCCGATCTTTCACACTGGTCGCGCACTGCGATGCATACGTATGCGCAGCATGTGAACATTGGCCAGCTACGAGCGAATGCATCCTAGCGAGTGGGTCTGAATCAGGTCCTTAGCCCCCCAGGATCACACAGAAATAGGAGGATCGCCCTCCACCATGCGCAAAAGATACCAGGAGGTATTGCACAAAGAGCATGGTTTGTTTGGCTATTGACAGGGTGGCTATAGCTTTCCCACATCTCAAAGAACCTCTTAACCTCCTTCTCCAGCATAACCACCATCCACTTCATGCAAAAAAGATGAAACAATTTTGTTTTAAAAAGGGACATAGGGAGGTATCCAATTAGCAGCGATAACGATATGTTTTCGCCGGAGAAAACTTTTCGGACCCATCTCATGAATTTGCAGCTTATGGCATGTATGCGCGCTCCCGTTTATCATGCAATCCTAATGCAAAATCGACGATAACATATTTACACAATAATTCTTGCAGGGATGACAGGCGAAAGTAAAGGTGAAAATGGGGAAGTCAGCCTGTTCCTCAAGAAAAGGGAAACTAATATTGGGTAACAGTATAGAAGTCTTTTATTGGCCAAAATCAAAGGGTTTGGAGTTCTTAAATGGTATCAAATGGCTGTTATATGCTTTTTTCTATAACAGTAAAAAAAAGATAGAAACACTTATTTTTGGCCAAACGCAATGCTCTAGTTAAATTAGGGGTTCATAAATTGGGTGTATGTGTTTAAGTCATTTTAGGGCACGTTTAAATATTATTTTTTAAAATACATCTGCTGCAATGCAATGTTTAAAACCTCTGCCCCATCCATACAGCCCCCCTCCCCAAATACCTAACCCACTACTTTGAACCCATTTTCCTGCATTTTTTACTTTTTCACCAAAATAATGACCGGTCATTAATGGCCCAAAAAAGCAAATTTAAAAAATATTTTGCCTAATTAGTCATTAAGGGGTTGTCCCAGGGGTTCTGCACCAAGTCCCAACATTTTATGCCAAAAATGGGGATTTTGCACAACTGTTCACCTACTCAGAGATGGTGAAAACTAATTCACGATAATTGCTGTGGAAGACTTTTGACCTGCGAAAACCACGGCTAATTGGATAGCACGATAACCATTTTTGGAGAAAAGTTTTCAAAAGTAAAAAAAAATGTTCAAGAAAAATGGGTTATCGTGACTAATTGGGTACCCCCCATAGTTCAGGGTCCAGGGTTTATTCACACTTGTAAAATGGATTTGCGAGCCACTGCACTGACCACCAGTAGCATCCATCTGCCTCCCCTTGAGATCCTAAGAGTTCATGGGAGAATGCAAAACAGTACCCATTCAGGAGTTAGTGGCAGGTAGTTTACCAAATGTTCCTGAGAAGAATTACAGACTTGTAGCTAAAATCTGTAAACTAGTGGGTAGGACCATAGACAATGGAGTAGGCTGGTCTGGGGCAAACCACATGTAATGCATGTAATGCAAGTTTCCCATGGTAACCAATCAGCTTTGACGTTGAATTTATCAAGTGCATTCTATAAAATAACAGGTAGAAGCTGATTGGTTGCCATGAGTAACTTCTCCACTGGCACACTTCTCCACTTTTTTCACTGCTTCATACATCTACCCCATAGAATGTTGAGTTTGTGATTATTGTGTGAATTATTTGCAATGTGTGCATTTCACAGGATGTAGTCATGTGACCGGCGGCCTTGCAATCCCAACAGCAGAATGCTGGATAGGAAGTTATGATAGGCATCGAAATACCGGCGCCTATCATAATCCCGATGCTGGAACACCGAGGACGACATCCCGAATGAAGGTAAGTCCTGGGTGCCCTTAGCGTTAGCCGCAGCGGGGGGGAGGGTTAGGATTAAGGAGTCTAGCGGGGTTAGGGTTAGGGTTTTGGGGGAAGACTAGGGTTTGGCACCCCCTAAGGGGCAGGGCTAGGGTTAGGCACCCCCAGGGAGAGGTTAGGGTTAGGCACCCCCCCAGGAGAGTTAAGTTTAGAGAGCGGTAAGGGGGGGTTAGGGTTAGGCACCCCGTGGGTTTAGGTACTAGGCAGGAGGTTAGGCTTAGGCACCGCTAAGGGAGGGTTAGGGGGGGGACAGTGGAGGTTAGGGTAATTACCTTCCTCGGGATCTTGATCCTGTCGGGCAGCCACTGTCGGGATTTGAACCGACTAAACAGCCACCTGCATTTCAATCCCATTCCGCATTTCATAGGTGTCACTAAGAAATAATGCTGGTTGTTATGTTAAGAAACTTTAAGGTCCGCTAGGACTGAAGATGAGCTGTTTTGGTTAATCTGATACATCAGATAACAATTGCCCAATCTTTTTAGAAATGAAAAGTAGGGAAGATGTCATTTTCACATTCATGCAGTTCTGATTCTCAGAGATTTGGACTCTCTATATTTAGATCACACCCTCGTGGGCAAGTGGGCGGAAATATGGCAGAGTACACACCTGGGGAGAAATATAGCCGAAAACAGGTCATTACTGATATTATTTTCATAAATTAATCAGAAAACCTCACACACTCTTGAACAGATTAGTGAAATAGATGAGATAGAGCATGCGAGAGGACGGACCAAGGAGCAGATAAAAAACCTGCAATATACTACTTAATGGACCCCCCCAAGAAAATCATGAAATTAAGTAGATCCAGATAAGAAATACAAAACAACCCGAAGCTTTCAAAATGGTTATACTATACTATACTATGGAAAGAGATATTAACTTGACACCATAATTTTGAGAAACAATACCCTTGTACTTCATTATATATACACACATAGGGGTTTCTTTGAGCGCATTTATTATCTTGTTTTGTATTATTATCGGAAGGACAGACACCCTTCTCCATAGGTGCAGCTCACCTCGCCCACATATCTACCTGCAGTCCAGTGCACAACAGATCCATCTGTTTATTATACTATAAGAAAGTTATCTTATTTCCTAATATCATTTTTAACTAGTACAGTAGAAGTGGTCAAACAACAAGTATATCTTACATGTCACAGAATTGATGCTAGAAGTTTAGCAAATGCTGAAACCTAGAACATAGAAAAGATGCACAAACTGATATTTAACAGTGGCAACTGGAATATATTACCTAGCGAATAATCTAATCTGAATAATTATACATCCTTACACAATTGTTTGCTTGCATAAGGAAGCCAGAAACATTTTATATGCCTGTTGGAATTTCAACTATTAAGCTTTGTCAGAATACATTTGTGTCCTATTACAGATATGATGAAGTTTGTAGCTGAGTTGTTGGTCTATAATTTCCAGGTTGGGAGGTCTATTGTCCCTGTGGAAGTTTCTAAAGAGAAATACTCTGTATTGCATTGTGTTTTCCTTATATATTCACTGTCTGTTGTGGTTGTTTGTAATGTATTTTGCTTTGTAGTGTTTGCTATTTATTATTAGTTGTTTTCCTGTCTCTTTTTCCATTATTTTATTTTCTGATCAATTTCTTCTTCTATCTCCACCCACCCTCTTCCACTTTCCTTCCCTTTTCCAAACTCTGTTTCTCTTTCTGTCTTACCTTTGTGTTGGGCTTCTGTGCATAGAAAACCTATTAGTGCCTCCCGTGTTTGCGTATTCACAATGCTGTCCAACTGGAGATTAGCTCTATCACATGTTGTGTCAGGTGCACAGTCTCACAAGAGCTTTGCCCTCACTGGGAGAAATAAAAGATTGCAGTTTTTTTAAAGGAATAATTTGCTTATAAAAACATTTTCTAATAATAATGATAATAATAAGATATACTGTGTAGATCATACTTGCTAACATTCAGCTCTCCTTCCGGGAGGGAGCTGAATATCTGTATACAGTGGGGGGCATGGCCGGGCGTCGATGATGTATTGGGTGCGGGGCCAGTGCGTGACCGCGTGATCATGTCATTGTGGCCCTACCCCCTCTTCACAATGCCAAGCTTAATGGCATTGTGAAGCAGGGGGTGGGGCCGCGATGACGCGGGAATCCAGTTATTGGCCAGCCCTGATGCCAGGTGGGTCCGGTGTGATGCATCGGGGTTGCAGGGGGTGACGGCGGCCGGGAGATTTGCCTACTTTTCCAGGGAGCTTGGAGCGCAACCCGATAGAGACTCCCGGCCATCCCGGGAGAGTAGACATGTATGCTGTAGATTATTATAATAACACTTAAATATGTCCTATTTGAAGGATATTGCTTACAACATTAATTTGCTGGGAGTCATACACAGCACTGATAATGACAGCAACAAGGTGCTTCATGAATTATATTTATGAGTCCCTGGGTCATTTTCTATTGTAACATAACAGCTGCCTCTGTCATGTGCTGATGACAGTTTATTATTTATTTATTAACAAGTACATATAGTGTGCCAGCATATTCTATTGCACTTTACAAGTAGGAATAATTGCTGGTTGCTCCTAATTCCCAGATTTTAAACATTTGTTCCTGGAAGACACCCACCCACCCCGACATGGCCATCTATCTCTATATTATGTTTTTATATTAGCTAATTATAGATTCCTCCTTATACATGTTTGATGCAATTTGTTACTCACTGGTTTGCATAGTTTAACATTTTTAATAGTGCAGTGTACTTAAAATGCAAAGATAGATACATCAGATGTGATAGCTTCGTGCACAATGGGCCTGTATTTAACTCAACTAGAAAACGTCCCTGTAACCAATTTCAACATTTTGGGAACTGTGCAGTTATAGATATCTACATTAAATTTCAAATGCTCAGGTTATATTGAAAAATGTTTTTATCTGAACTATGTAAAAGGTGATGGCAATATATGTGTGTGCGTGTGCGTGTGGTGGAGTTCATGCATATCTTGCAATTGCTATTATTTAAGCATGATGTCTTATAACAGCATTCCAATTTACTAGCATTATTGTTATTGTAGCCATATATAATAAGTGAGAAAGCCTGTCTCTCTGTCCTTTATACACGCCCAGAGTTTTCAACATAGCTTCACCAAATTTGGCAGATTGGTGTAGTCTGACCAGGATTAGGTTTTTCCTGGGTTTGAACTTCATCAGGGCCACACACTCTCATACTGGCCCTCATTCAGAGGTGGTCGCAAGAAGCGATCGCTCTCTCTGAATGAGGGCGGCCGCTTCATTTTTGAAGTGCGGCCTCCTGGTCGTTAGTTAAGCTATGGGTTACCACCCACAGCTTAACGACCATCGCGACCATCGGGGCTTGCAACGAGACCCTAAGGTTGGGTCTCGGCAACCGCAAGCCCCAGGGAGCTTTCTGCTCTGATGGACCAGGAAGCTCCCCGCTGACATCACTGATGATGTCAGTGCGGCCACCCACAAAACGGTAGGCGTTCGTTAAGGAACGCCTCCGTTTTGGAAACCACCCCCCTGGCCCGCCTACCAAAGGGGGCGAGCTGTCGGTCAACATCGACAGCCGCCCCTTTGGTAGCAAGCTCCGGAGTGAGAGAGTTTCTCTGTCGCTTCGGGGCTTGCACACGCGCAGTGCGGCTGCTGCGTGTGCGCAGGACTAACCATCAAGTCGGTTGCGAGCACCTCGGCGCTTGCAACCGACTCTGAATGAGATCCACAATCCCTAAAATTTAGGACACTCTTAAAGTACACAGGTTCTAGGGCTGGCTCAAGTGGAAATTGGCAGTCTGACAAAAACCTGAGTAAAAAGCTAGAAAAATGTCGTTTTAACCTCACAGTGAGCAAGTGTCAAAATGTATGACTCATGCAAGTTCATATTAAATCCAGAGTTGGTCTTTTTTAAAGTGACCATATATATTATGGTGCATACACACGGTCTGATTTTTCTTCAGATCTGAACGATAACGATTTAAAAAATCGTTCAATCGTTCATGTCTGAAGGAAAATCTGACATATCTGACATGCCTGAATGATGAACGATGCGCGTTCCCTATGGTCAGATAACGATATCTGACATCTGATGTGTTTGCAGTCAATTTAGGATGATTTCAGTCATTTTAATGCAGTCAAAAATCGTTCGTAGTTCAAATCATTCAAATAGTTTGCAAAATCATTCAAATCATTGGTCAAATCATTAAATCGTTCAAATCGTTCATCTGACAAATCTGTCAGCCCTCTGTGTTTGCAAGGCCATAACTAGAACTTTGGGGACCAAATAGCAAGATCTTAAAAGGGCCCCCACAGAGGTTAAAAAGACACATACATTTGCCCGACACAGAGTCCATTCATATTATGCCACACAGAGCCCATTCAGTTTATGCCACACAGTAGTACCCTTATACACATTATGCCATGCAGTAGTAGTGCCCCTTATACATTATGCAACAAAGTAATGCCCCTTCTGCTACACAGTAATGCCCCTTACACATTATAGCAAGCAGTAATTCCCTTTACAGATTATGCCACATAGTAGTAGTGCCCCATTTAACACATTATTCCACACATTAGTAGTGTCCTTTACACATTATGCCACACAGTAATGCCCCTTATAACATTATGCCACATAGTAATGCCCCTTGATCCTAGGGACACAGTAATGCCCCTAGCATCAAGCACGGTTGCCAAAATTTAGTTACCCGATTTCAAGATATTAGCAAGCTTTGGATCTTGGAGAAGTGAAACGAAGGACTTAATCTATAATTCCGACATACTTAGCGGAATTGCTTTGTTTCATCCCCCCCTTCAATTTCTCAAGCTGTTTTTCCAAAAGTCTAATTAGAGGAATCACCTGACTCAAGCTACCAGTGTCTGAACTCACTTCACAGGTGGCTACTTTGAAGGGTTTAAGCACCTTGCAAAAGACAGAAAGAATTCTCCACTGCACTGGACTAAGGAACACTCCCCCTACACTCCCAATGTCATGGCTTGTTGTATAACTGTGGATATCTTTTTGCTGTTCATCCACCTTCTGAAGCATATAAAGGATGGAATTCCACCTGGTTACCACCTCTTGCATCAATTGGTGAAAGGGAAAATTCAACTATGCTTGCAGCTGCTGCAATCTCCTTCATACTGTGGCTGAATGGCGAAAATATCCCGACATTTTTTGGGCCACTGACAGCATCTCCTGCACGCCCCTGTTATTTAAAAAAATCCCTGTACCACCAAGTTGATTGTGTGAGCAAAACATGGGTCATGTTGGAATTGACCCAGCTGTAATGCTCTCACAATATTGGGGGCGTTGTCAGAAGTCACAAATCCTGAAGAAGTCCAAGTGGGGTAAGCCATTTTGCTATGACATACCTTAGTTTTTCGAAGAGGTTGTCAGCGGTATGCCTCTTATTGAAGTCGGTGATACACAGAGTAGCCTGCCTCTGAATGAGCTGGTATTGTTTGGTATATACTACTGCTGCTGCTAAAGACGAATCACCCAACCAGTGGGCTGTCAGTCATGCAATCTTTAGTTTTCCCACTACCGCTTGTCCACATATTTGTGATTAGGTGTACAGTTGGTACATTGGCATTTTGTCGGCCAATTGTTAGGTTTTTTTAACGTCCTGGTACAGCTGAAGATGGCTTTTCGGGTAAAGTGAAACTGAGATGCGATTGGTTCCCGGAGACACAGGACTTCAATTAACTGTGTGAAACCCACTGCATTAATGGCGGATATTGGACATAGATAAAATACTAGCATAGCCGTTATGGCATCAGTAAACTGGTATGCAACTGGGTGAAAGCTGTCATACTTGCTACCCAGTCAGTTTTTTTTTTTTAATTAGTAGTCTTCTTGGTCACCTTCTGGGATGAAGATCCATCCCCAGAAGTAGCAGCAGCAGCAAGAACAGGCATTGCACTGAAGGATTCTTCTGAGGAATCCTGGATAGGGGAGGGTCACCTGGCCTTAACAAATTGAATGCAGAACTACCTCTGATCATTGCTGAGGATAGTGAGGGTGAAGGTGTTGGCAGTAGAGATTGCAGGTGCTGGGATCTAGTTGAGAGAAGGCAGCTAGCCGATGCTGGACTGCTTGTTGTTATTTTTTAGCACCAGTTTCTGATGTTGTCAAAAAATTTGAGCTTGCTGCAAATGATGTAACAGGGAGGAGGTTCCTAGATGATTAACGTCCCTACCTCTGCTTACCATGGTTTTACAAATGCTACAGATGGCTTGACAATTGTTATCAGGATTTGGGCAAAAATAATTCCACACATAAGAGGTGGATTTGTTGGTCCTATGCCCAAGCATGACAATGGCCTTCTTCTTATCATGGCCAAGCGCTGCTTTCACTGGTGGCTGACTAACACAAACATCCTCATCATTGACATGTACAGTTTTAAATATATGTGATTTCTTCAGTCATCCTGCTTACTGCATCTACACTCTGAATAGAACTTCATACAGTCATGTGAGGTTTTAAATGTATGTGATTTCATCTTATGCATATATTTGTTATTACTCGTATGGGCTATATTGTTCAGTGAAGCATAGTTTATGGTAAATAACTGGCTGGTTTTTGCTTCAACTCAGAGCAAGTTACCTCCTTTGATCCGCAGACTCCTCACACAGTGATTGACAGGAAGTGACCTTTGAGGATGGTGATGGGGGTGGTCAGAGAAACGCAGGCATGCCTGGGCATTTAAACACCATTACAGGTGGATGCATAATTAAGCCCCTGTAGTAGCATGCGCTGGCAGAAGTCTAGATGGCGACAGGAAGTTTAGCAGTTTGTGCAGTAGGGTCATGTCAACCACAACTGTGTGGATGATTCCGATGTTACCTAAGTTTTTGCTGACTTGCGGAAGCATGTCATGGGAAGTGGGCAGACATTATACAGTGGTGGGCATCTTGGTATTGAGTTGCAGTTGCTGTGCGATTACATTCATTAGCATATTTTTGCAGCGAGCAGGGTGTGTGCGACGCAGCCTTGCGAACCAACCTGAATCAGGCCCTGTGCTCATTGCAGCCCCACGGATTCACTCCCCTCCTCTAAAAACTCATGAGGTTTCTTTTCATCATACATTGACTATTACAATCTCATCGTGTCACCATAAAAAACTTTTATACACCCCCTACATATATATTTACTAGAGATGAGCGGGTTTGGATCTCTGAGATCCTTACCCATCCGATTTTAACTAGGGGTGTGCACCGGCCACTTTTCGTGTTTTGTGTTTTGGTTTTGGATCTGGATCTTTCTTCGTGTTTTGGATCTGGATTGGTTTTGCCAAAACCACCCTTCGGTGTTTTGGGTTCTGGGTTTTGTGTTTTGGATCTGTATTTTTTTTTGTAAAAAGCATAAAAACAGCTAAAATCACAGAATGTGTTGATTTTTCTGCTCCTATGCTATTATTAACCTCAAAAACCTTAATTTCCACTCATTTCCAGTCTATTCTGAACACCTCACACCTCAAAATAGTGTTTTTATGTCCAAAAGGTTGCACCGAGGTAGATGGATGACTATGCTAAGCGACACGAGTGGGCGACACAAACACGTGGCCCATCTAGGAGTGACACTGCAGTGGCAGACAGGATGGCAGTTTGAAAAACTAGGCTGCAAACAGTACATAATGCAAAGAAAAAAAAGAGATGCAAGATGGAATTGTCCTTGGGCCCTCCCACCCACCCTTATGTTGTATAAACAGGACATGCACACTTTAACAAACCAATCATTTCAGCGCCTGGGTCTGCCACACGACTGTGGCTGAAATGATTGGTTCGTTTGGGCCCCCACAAAACAAGCTGGCAATTAATCTGGCCCTGCACAAACTGGCTCTACGGAGGCAAGATGTCGTCCTCATCCTCCTCATTCACTGATTCCTCAACCTCTTCAGTGTTGTGTACATCCTCATCCTCACAGAGTATTAATTCATCCCCACTGGAATCCACCACCACAGGTCCCTCTGTACGTTCTGGAGGCTGGTCTCCCTGGAAGAGTTGATAATTCATTTTTATGAATATCATCTTCTCCACATTTTGTGGAGGCAACCTCCTACGCCTTTTGCTGACAAGGTTCCCGGCTGCACTAAACACTCTTTCGGAGTGCACACTGGAGGGGGGGCAACTCAGGTAAAATAGAGCCAGTTTGTACAGGGGCCTCCAAATTGCCTCTTTTTCCTGCCAGTACATGTACGGACTGTCTGACATGCCTACTTGGATGCTGTCACCGATGTAATCATTTAACAGACAGATGCACGCTTGTCGCTGCTGCTTTGAGGATGCAGGTGCTTATACAGCCCACACAATTCACAAAGACAGAAAAAAAAAGAAGAATTTTTTTATTGTTTGTGGAGCGCACTTTGAGGGTTACACCACCCTTTAACAGACAGACGCACACTTGTCGCTGCTGCTTTGAGGATGCAGGTGGAATCCAGATGGGATTTGGAACCGGGGACACACTACCTCCATCAATTGTCTAAATCCCACTGCACTAATGGCGGATACCGGATGCACGTCTAACACCAACATAGCAGTCAAGGCCTCAGTTATACGTTTTGCTTCAGGATGACTGCTGTCGTACTTCATCCTCCTCGCTAGGGACTGTTGGAGGGTCAATTGTTTAGTAAAAGTAGTGGTGTTCCTACTTCCTCTCTGGGATGAAGAACAACTCCCAGCAGCAGCAACAGCACTAGGAGGAAGTGGTTCTTGATCTTTCCCTATTTTATTTTTATCAGAGAAAGTTTGGTCCTCCATTTATGTTATATTGATATATACGTGCGGCTAAGGCGCACACAAACACAGAAAATATTTTTTTATTTTTGCTGGAGAGTAGTGCACTTTGCGGGTTACACCACCCTTTAAGAAATGAGCCAGCTGGCTCTTTACTTATGTGTCGAAGCTGAATAATTGAGTAAGACAAGTTCAGTTTAAAATTCAATCACAGCGACGCCATCTTGCAACTGGCTGCAAGACTCCATTTTTGAAATGCGATCGCAAGACGCCATTTTGCGAATGGCCGCCTAAGCGCCATTTTAGATAAACTCACATTTTAGTACATGTGTCGATAATACCATTAGCATCATGCGAAGGCATCTGTGACCATTATCATATGAAGCAAGTGGCCAGGTGACAACTGGCTTGGGTAGATAAGTTTCCTGCATAGTGTTTGTTCACTACGGGTGGTCTGGCTAGAATAAATAAGCAAGCTTCCTGCAATGACACAGGAAAGGTGGGAGGGCCTGCTGACAGGACATGTAGAACTATCTAACCCAGCATGCCACACTGCTAAAATGTTCACTCAGTTAGAGACAAATGCATTTTCATACACACATTAAATATGTCTTTATACCAAACCCTGAATACCCACACATTTCATATTCATACATAAGGTTCAATAAGCTTTAAAGTGTATGATTCAAGAAGGTTCAGTTAGTTTAAATGCTAAGAAATAAAGATATTTGTTAACTAAGGAATTATACAAGATAAACACGTCATTCTTGAGTTGTTCTGATGCATACTCTTTCCACAGTTTCCCGGTGCTATCGGTGAGGAGATCGCATTATGCATTCTCGAGTTATGGACCACAGAACCTACAAGCAACCAAAATGTATATTTTAGATTCAACTGTTAGGATGCTGAAGAAGGCGTGAGGAGGAAGACCCCTAGCTGTTAGAGGCAGGGAAAGTCTGTTTAAACCAGCCTGTTAGATGCACTGTAAGTACAGATGCTTCACCTCTGAGAACCAATGACATCAGCAACAGATATACCTTTTGTCTTGTTTATACTGGGGGGGTATAAGTATGGGTGCATGGACACTATTTGGGAGTCTTTGTGCTGAATGATGAGGGGTCTCTTGCTGAAGCCTATCTCTGGGTCCAGAAGCGCCTGCGTACGTATACTGTACTTGTGGTCTGTATGATTTACTTTTGCGCCTAAATTGTGTCTTGATCAATTACGTGTAACTGTCTGAACTTTTACCTGAATATCACTTGTGCTTTGGAACCACAGGTTCTATGTCTAAGTCTTAATTTATGGTGTGACTGCGTACGCAAATTAGCGTCATCCTTAGAGGTTTATAGGAAGGATTTTAGAAGGTACAGGCAGGGGTACATAGAGGTTCATTTCTAATATTGTTAGTTGGGGGCTCGTGAAGAAGTCACTTACCTGCTCACACGGTACATACGGTCATCGATATTTCAGCAAAGGGTGGAGTGGCCACATGCAGGGTTTGCCTGCAACCGCTTTGTGCTGAAAGATCGCTATCCGTCTCCGTGTGAATTAAGGAAGCTGACTAGAATCCAGGGACAAGAGAGGAAAAAGTTTGTTTTCCTCTGTTGATAGAACCTTGTGTTTAGAGGGGTGCCGCAGTATTGCGTACGTGGCTAAAATGCATTTTTGCGTATGCAGTTAAAAAGTCATTATACGGTTGTGTGGTAGTCGCATAATTGTGTATGCGGCCGTTCGCACAATAGTGTATACGCACTTCCGGTTCTGCTGCCACGTGTTTGAACAAAGCCATTGAGGTTTACATTTTTTTTTCTATTACCAATATCTGGGTTAAGCGTGTATTTTTCTGCGCAGGAAAAAGTGTGTAACAGTTAGTGTATTTTTGGTAGGGGTAATTTATTCCCTAAAGTTAAGGGTATCGTATGATCCTTAAGGGCTAGGTGCAAGGGTTAGCCTAGTCGCTTGGTAAGCAGCTTACCGTTCTAAACACAGTAGCAGGTGTACATGTTGTCTTTGTTGTATAGAGGTGCGTGAGAGTGGCCGACATATAAACTCTCATAGGTCTGGAAGTTACCTTACTAAAGCTTATCCGGGTGTGGAAGTGGCCTGCTTCAGATCTTTTCCAGGTGTGGAAGTTGCCTTACTAAATCTTATCCAGGTGTGTGGGCGCCGCCTACTTAAATCGTCCACAGGTAAGTGAAAGTGTCTTGATTGTCTTTCACCGGTTTAAATTTTTATTGAAAAGCGTAGGAGTTGTCTCAGAATGTGAGCCACGCAAACAGTAGAGATGTTAAGCAAACATCTGCTGCTAATGGAGGCGCCGATCGGATCGGCCAGTCGTATCATGCATACCAAGTACGGTACTTATGCAATAAAGTATTGTGATATATGGTTTAATATGACCAGGAAGAGTGTTATACCATTTCCCAGAATTGGTAGTTTTGACAAAAATGTGTTAGATAATGTCCAGGATCACATCAGTATGGTGCGATCCCGAGAGAAAAAGATTAAGTATTTTGAATGTTTAAAACTATGGCAGCATGAAGGGGATGCTTGGCTTAAAAATGTGCAAACGACGCAAACTAGCGTTGCGAACGCATTGCCAGAAAATACATCCACGACGCTGAATTGCAATACGGGCGAGCCGCAAATTGGCGCGCACGTGCGGCAAGGTAGCATCGTGGAGAGTATTGCCAGCAGTTCACTCTCACCTCCCCCACCTTATGTGGACGGAGGTGCAAGTACAGTTACCAAAAATACCAACAAAAATGTAACAAGTAATTTGTACCACCTCTTAAGTAACCATAAAGAAAATGTTTATGACGTAGATGATGAGCCTATTGTAATGTCTGCCATTTCCCATGCAGTGCAAATGATAGATGCTGCATCACCACAATCACAGGTGGTACTGCCATCTCCATCGGTAACAGCAAGGGAAGTGTTAATACACTCTGCACCCATTGAGGAAGTTGTTAATACCATATGTAGCAGCAGCAGATTAAACCCCCAGCCAGGTAATCAGGTCAGAGGTAGCAACGCTGCCGCTCTGCATCCCATTCGGACAATAACTGTTCCGAATGGAAATGCGGATGCAAACGGTGTAGTGCCCACTAGGGAAGTAGTAATGCATTGTCCATGGACAAGGGCAGAACTAAATTCCATCATAAATGATTTCCCTGATCCAAAAAAGGAATTAGCCAAATCTCAAAGATTTTTGAGAAATTTGGGTACTTCTCATGAGCCCACTAATAAAGATTGGCGTGTATTGTTAAGGGCCTGTCTACCACGCAATACCGACGTGACAATATTTATCACGGATTGTATATTGGATGGCAACGTTCCCTTAACAGACCAAGTAAACCAAGGTAACATTTCCCGCATTGTGACTCAATTGGGTATATATTTTCCAGTAGTAGTTAACTGGAACAAAATCTTCACAATCAAACAAAAGGAGAGTGAAACTCTAGAAGACAATTGCGATCGGGCTCTGCAGGCTATCACCCAGTACACTGGGATAGAAGATATTAAAGATAGCATTCACCACAGGGGAATGATAGTCACGATATTAATGGATGGTTTAAAAGAGAATTTAAAAACTCGGGTTCAGACCTCACAGCCTGGCTGGAGGGGACTTACAATAGATAACCTCATAGAGTCTGCCATAGAACATGACAAAAACATCTCAAAAAAGAGGGAGACCCAGAGCGAAAAATTAATGGCTGTCAGTATACAAGCTCTGGAGGGAATGACGGTAACACCACAGCCAACAGACACGCTTGCACTTGCACACACACTCATGTCAGAACAAGTTGCTCTCACTAACCCCACTCAACAACAAACACAACTCTATCCTACTAACCCAATGCAACCACAGGTCCCAGGATATCCACCTACTTCTTATCCCCCACAATACCCTTACCCTCCATATCCTTACCCATATCCACCACCTTTACCCTCTGCTCAAACTCCACAACAACACATGCTTTCACCTGAATCACGGACATGTTTTAAATGCAAACAAACAGGACACTTAAGTAGAAACTGCACAGTAAAAAGAGTATGGACCCCACACCAAGGGAAACCTGGATATCCCCATAAGGGATATGCACATCGATCAGCAAATATTCAGCAAGCACCAGCTCCAATTGTACCCGTAAATGCTTTATTGGAGAATGGTAGCCAACGATAGGGGTCAGGTCATACCTGTAGTCTACAGATAGTCAGGTTAACGGGAAGTACTAGGGAAGAACTGGTCTTGATGGTTGATGTAGCTGGTACTGAATATCCTTTTCTTGTAGACACAGGGGCGACCAAGTCAGTGATGAAATCTTCCGTTAATTTACAGGTGACCAACGAGACAATACCAACAATGGGTGTGACAGGTAGAGTGGAACGTTATCCTTTAACAAAGTCCGCAGAGATTAGTATTGGGCCGTTGCATACCAGACTTTCTTTTCTCCTGGCTGCCGCGGCTCCTACTACCCTGCCGGGCAGAGACTTGTTATGTAAAATGGGATGTGTCATATATTGCACCCCTGATGGTGTATATTTAGATATCCCAGAGAGAATGGTATACGAGGTGCGGGATATGTTAGACACTCCTCAAAGGATAATGTATCACTCTACCGTTTTAAAAGAAAATCCATCACAAGTAGATGAAATGTTGTCCCAAATTCCAGATTCCCTTTGGACAAAAGATGGACAGGACACTGGATTAATGGCAAACATAAGCCCGGTAATGGTAAACTTAAAAAGCGGTAGGCAAGCTCCAAAAATTCCCCAGTACCCATTAAAACAGGAAGTAGAACTAGGGGTGTTTCCAATAATCGAGCGATTATTGCAACAGGGAATTTTAGTTCGCACAGCTAGTGTAGCCAACAGTCCCATCTTTCCAGTAAAGAAGAGTGGTGGGAGGGGTTATAGGCTGGTGCAAGACCTTAGGGGTGTTAATAAGGTAGTAGAGAGCCAATTCCCTGTCGTGCCGAATCCAGCTGTCATCCTGATGCAGATCCCACCAAATGCAACCCATTTCACTGTCATTGACCTCTGTTCTGCTTTCTTCTCTGTGCCTCTCCACCCTGACTGTCAGTACCTATTCGCATTCACATACAGAGGTGTGCAATATACATGGACACGATTGCCCCAAGGTTTCATAGACAGCCCCAGTATTTTCTCCCAGGCATTGCATGACTGTTTACAAGCTTTTCAACCTGTCAATGGATCAGTTCTAATTCAATATGTGGACGATTTATTGCTATGTTCTGACTCTTCTATGTCAAGTGTGAATGATACTAAACTTTTGTTACTGCATCTCTTGCATACAGGACACAAAGTGGCTAAGGACAAGTTACAGCCGTGCCAGCCCAGAGTAAAATATTTGGGACACTGCCTAACCCAGGGGTTACGACATCTCACAAATGATAGAATCCAGGCCATACAAAACATGACACTGCCGCAGAATCAACAGCAAATTTGTACCTTCTTGGGAATGTGTGGATATTGCCGAACGTGGATCCCAGGTTTTTCTATTTTGGCCTTGCCTTTACAGGAACTAGTCTCTTCCTCAAAGCCCAATCGCATCACACACACTGAGGAATCAGAACAGGCTTTTCTTAATCCTAAGGATAGTCTGACAAAAGCTCCTGTATTGGGAATACCCGATTATGAAAAACCTTTTGATTTATATTGTACGGAAGCCGATGGTTGTGCTGCAGGTGTCCTTACACAAAACCATGGTGATGCCAGTAGGCCCGTAGCATACTACAGTGCCCAATTGGACACGGTAGCAAGATCACTCTACACCTGTTTGAGAAGTGTAGCAGCTACCGCTTTATTGGTGAGTAAAAGTGAGGACGTAGTATTGGGCCATGATATGATTGTCTACACTCCCCATGCTGTATCTGCTCTGTTGAACTCAGCTCAAATCAGACACGTCTCCTCGGCTAGGTTCACCAAATGGGAACTAGCCCTAATCGCTCCTGCAAATATTACTGTTAAACGTTGCAGTACGCTGAATCCAGCAACATACCTACCATATATACAACATGATGTACAAAGGGTGGAAGGAGAGGAGTTGCTGGCGGGAGGTGAGTTCAGCAGACATGATGACACTCACGATTGTATGACATATCTGAATCAGACCTTTACTGCTACACCTGACATACATGACACACCTTTAGAGAATGTGGATGTGACTTTCTATATGGATGGGAGTTGTCATAGACAAACAGACACAGGTGAATTATGTACAGGTTATGCTGTTGTAAATGACACAGACATCATGGAAGCTAAACCTCTTGGTCCTCCTCACTCAGCCCAGGTGGCAGAGTTAGTAGCACTGACTAGAGCATGTGAACTGGCAGCAGGCAAATCTGCTAACATTTACACTGACTCGAGGTACGCGTTCGGGGTGGTACACGATTTTGGGGCTCAATGGCGTCTGAGAAATTTTATGACAGCAGCAGGCACACCAGTTGCACACTCCCGACACATAAAACATCTCTTAGAAGCAATCCAACTGCCCAAGGCAGTGGCAGTAATTAAATGCAAAGCCCACACATGTGAGGATGACCCGGTGTCACTGGGCAACAACAGAGCTGATGAAGCTGCAAAATGGGCAACAGGGTTAAAATGTCTTCCCCGATTGAAACAATTATGTCATTCCAAACCATTGATATGCTGAAATTAATTGAGATGCAAAATTTGTGTTCAATTCAGGAAAAATCCATATGGAAGTCCAAGGGGTGTGGGCAAGAGTCCTCTGGGCTCTGGAGGGACGGACATGGTAAGCCAGTAGCCTCCAAGGCATATTACCCCAGCCTGGCTGAGGCAGCACACGGTCTGACTCACCTGGGCAAACAGGGTATGTGCAAGTTGGTGAGGGCATACTGGTGTGCACCAGGTTTTTCTTCACAAGCAGAGAAGATAGCAATGTCCTGTCTGACCTGCTTGAGAAAGAACATAGGGAAAGCGATCCCTACCGAACCGTCCCACATTCCTCCGACTGATGGACCTTTCCAGGTGATACAAATTGATTTCATCCAATTACCACCCTGCATGAACCTTAAGTATGTACTAGTGTGCACAGACGTATTTTCTAACTGGGTTGAGGCCTACCCAGCGGCCACTAATACTGCTGCGTTTACTGCCAAGAAAATAGTTCAGGAATTTGTATGCAGGTACGGTATCCCTAGAATCATTGAGAGTGATAGGGGTACCCATTTCACAGGTGATGTTTTTCAAAATATGTGTAAGCTGATGGGTATTAATAGCCGACTTCACACCCCCTACCGACCGCAGGCTAGTGCCAAGGTAGAGAGGATGAACGGAACTATTAAAAATAAGCTAAGTAAAATCATGGCAGAGACTGGACTAGGATGGCCAGAAGCGTTACCTTTGGTCCTACATAGCATAAGGACCACTCCTAGGTTTCCTCTGAATCTGTCCCCATTTGAAATATTGTTTGGTAGACAACCTCATTTGATTATAAGTCCCCAGGAAGACTTGAAGGGTAACAACGAGGTAACTGTAAAGTATCTTATATCAGTGAGTAGGCAGTTAAAGCAACAGCAGCAGAAATTGAAATTGTTGTCTAATGATATGCCTGAAACTGACTGTCATGATGTTGAACCAGGCGAATATGCAATGATCAGAAATTTCTTGCGTTCAGGTTGTTTGACTGATCGGTGGGAAGGTCCATACCAGGTGGTGCTGATGAGTACTATATCTTTGAAGGTGGCCGAGAGAGATACCTGGGTCCATTCCACTCACTGCTAAAAGGTCAATCAACCGGTGGAGAAACAAGGTGGAGACAAGGCTGATAGTGTGGACCTGTCGCTCGCGAACTTGTTCCGGGAGGATTGAAAAGGTTGTAGTGAGATACCTGAACCGAGAGAAATTTTGCAGGACTTGTTGTTAGAATGGACAGGCCTGCTGTGTTCATTCTCATATTCTCTTTTAGAGTGTTCACCATCCTGGTCAGTTCGGGAATATCCAGTGTCTGTGATGGGGGACCGATTGAGGAAACAGGAGCTGATGGCAGTGCTGATGGAGTGGAGAAAGGAGGAGTGCAATGCCAATCAGGGGAGTGTCTGACCAATCTTAGTACTGTTATTGTTAAGAGAGCTGTCATTCCGGATACTCGGGGAAGGTGTGGAGGTTTATCGTCTGAAGATTCCTGTATTTGTGAGTTTTGTGGGTCCCTAGTTGATGAGAACTGTATCCAACGGTGTCAACCTAAATATAACCCGTACTGGGGAGGGTATCCTTTAGAGGATTATCACAGCATGGTAGGCAAATTGTTAAATCAAACTGATTGCTGGGTGTGTTCACATGTGCCACAGGGACAGCATAATGTAGGGTTGGTGCCATTTCTGCTGAATATCACGGAAATTTTAGATTTAAAAAAAGGGAAATCTTTGGATGGAAAATTCCTCTCATCCAAACCACCTCATTTCAAACTCTATCAATTCCAAGTAGATAGATCACTTTTATGTTTGAACATAACCAACTCCAATAAACCCGGAGGTTGGGAAGTGACGGGGAATAATCAGACGATGACCTTCTCACAAAGAGCTAATAATGAGTCCATAAACTATGATCTGTTACGCTCAATTAAATCAAGTGGAAAACATTTTAGGTACCGGTATACATTGAGTTCCACCAAAGAAATGATTGGTAAAGTACCAGATGGTTATTGTGCTAAAATAATACAACCCGAAACTTGCATATACCAAATGGAAGAGCCTGAGATAGGATTGTTTGCAAGAGAAATGTGTTTAATGATAATGATGCATACCATTCCTTATGTTCTCCCTGATAATGTATATTTTATATGTGGAAGAAAAGCGTATAAATGGCTGTCCCCGAGTTCGAAAGGTTTGTGTTATCTGGGAAGAGTAGTCCCAGAAGTTATGACCCTCACACATGTTGAAATGTTGGGAATACATAAAAACACACCGTCACCATATCTTCACACACAATATGAACACAGAGGCAAGAGAAATATGATACCTGGTGATATGCATAAAGCCGCTCAGTTAATCAGTGAGACAACTGGCTTACAAGTTTTAGTCGCCCTGGATCCCACCAGAATTGCTAGGGGTACATTAAATTTTAGATATATCCAGGAACTTGCTAAATTAATAGATAATATCACCGAGATGTACGATGACACATTCAGGTACACGGGGAGAGAATTGCAAGCGTACAAGAAAGAACTAGTGCAACACCGGCTAGTGTTGAATTATTTAACCGCTGTTACTGGAGGGTATTGCGTAACGTTAGCCACCCAATTTGGAGTAAAATGTTGCACTTATGCCACCAATGATACCAGCGACCCTAAGGAGGTGATAGACCAGAAGATGGATGAGATTCTGCAGCTAAAGTAGGAATTTCGTAAGAACCATAACGCATCAGTGGCTGAAGCAGGGGAAAAGATAGAAGGAGGGGTGTCATGGCTGAACCCAGTTAAATGGTTCTTGGGTCTAGGGGAATGGGTCCAGGAAGTGATCGCCAGCATAGGCAAATTCTTGATCCTTATACTGATTGTCATCATAATAATTGGCATATGCGTCCGATGTGTTCCTATTGTGTTGAAGTGTGGAAAATGTAAAAATAGAGTAAAACGAAAGAATGAAATTATGATGGTGGTCAGAAATGATAATATGTATACCAAGGTAGATACAGAACTGCATTACAACCCTGAGCTAGGAAGTACCATCATTTAAATGTATAATATTTAGACATACATAGAAGATATTATTGAAATGTTATTTATAGAACACCTCAGATAATGTAAAGTCTCAAATTCCCCTTCAAGACAGCTGCTATAAGACTGGTGCATTCCCACACCTGTCACATGATCTCTCAAGATCCACGGTGTGCGTATAATAGTAGTTTTATGTCCCCACCCAGAGACACATTATTGATGGATTAAGGAACACCTTGTGCCATCCCAGAATAACACTAAATAATATGTAAATGTAAGCCTAAAATAAATTTATATAACAGATTGTGATAGCATGTTGTTTGCTATCAAAGGGTGGACTGTCGAAGCTGAATAATTGAGTAAGACAAGTTCAGTTTAAAATTCAATCACAGCAACGCCATCTTGCGACTGGCCGCAAGACTCCATTTTTGAAATGCGATCGCAAGACGCCATTTTGCGAATGGCCGCCTAAGCGCCATTTTAGATAAACTCACATTTTAGTACATGTGGCGATAATACCATTAGCATCATGCGAAGGCATCTGTGACCATTATCATATGAAGCAAGTGGCCAGGTGACAACTGGGTTGGGTAGATATGTTTCCTGCATAGTGTTTGTTCACTACGGGTGGTCTGGCTAGAATAAATAAGCAAGCTTCCTGCAATGACACAGGAAAGGTGGGAGGGCCTGCTGACAGGACATGTAGAACTATCTAACCCAGCATGCCACACTGCTAAAATGTTCACTCAGTTAGAGACAAATGCATTTTCATACACACATTAAATATGTCTTTATACCAAACCCTGAATACCCACACATTTCATATTCATACATAAGGTTCAATAAGCTTTAAAGTGTATGATTCAAGAAGGTTCAGTTAGTTTAAATGCTAAGAAATAAAGATATTTGTTAACTAAGGAATTATACAAGATAAACACGTCATTCTTGGAGTTGTTCTGATGCATACTCTTTCCACAGTTTCTCGGTGCTATCGGTGAGGAGATCGCATTATGCATTCTCGAGTTATGGACTGCAGAACCTACAAGCAACCAAAATGTATATTTTAGATTCAACTGTTAGGATGCTGAAGAAGGCGTGAGGAGGAAGACCCCTAGCTGTTAGAGGCAGGGAAAGTCTGTTTAAACCAGCCTGTTAGATGCACTGTAAGTACAGATGCTTCACCTCTGAGAACCAATGACATCAGCAACAGACATACCTTTTGTCTTGTTTATACTGGGGGGGTATAAGTATGGGTGCACGGACACTATTTGGGAGTCTTTGTGCTGAATGCTGAATGACAAGGGGTCTCTTGCTGAAGCCTATCTCTGGGTCCAGAAGCGCCTGCGTATGTATACTGTACTTGTGGTCTGTATGATTTACTTTTGCGCCTAAATTGTGTCTTGATCAATTGCGTGTAACTGTCTGAACTTTTACCTGAATATCACTTGTGCTTTGGAACCACAGGTTCTATGTCTAAGTCTTTATTTATGGTGTGACTGCGTACGCAAATTAGCGTCATCCTTAGAGGTTTATAGGAAGGATTTTAGAAGGTACAGGCAGGGGTACATAGAGGTTCATTTCTAATATTCTTATATGGGACACAGGCGCACGCTTGGCGCTGCTCCTTTGTTGATGCACGTGCAGCCACAGTGCACACAATTCACAAACACAGAAAATATTTTTTTATTTTGTTTGGAGTGTACTTTGGGGGTTACAGCACCCTTTAACGGACAAGCCAGCTGGCCCTTTACTAATGGGACACAGGTGCACTCTTGGCGCTGCTCCTTTGTTGATGCACGTGCAGCCACAGTGCACACAATTCACAAACACAGAAAATATATATTTTTTTTGTTTGGAGTATACTTTGGGGGTTACAGCACCCTTTAACGGACAAGCCAGCTGGCCCTTTACTAATGGGACACAGGCGCACGCTTGGCGCTGCTCCTTTGTTGATGCACGTGCAGCCACAGTGCACACAATTCACAAACACAGAAAATATATATTTTTTTTGTTTGGAGTGTACTTTGGGGGTTACAGCACCCTTTAACGGACAAGCCAGCCGGCCCTTTACTAATGGGACACAGGCGCACGCTTGGCGCTGCTCCTTTGTTGATGCACGTGCAGCCACAGTGCACACAATTCACAAACACAGAATATATTTTTTATTTTGTTTGGAGTGCACTTTGGGGGTTACAGCACCCTTTAATGGTTAAGCCAGCCGGCCCTTTACTAATGGGACACAGGCGCACGCTTGGCGCTGCTCCTTTGTTGATGCACGTGCAGCCACAGTGCACACAATTCACAAACACAGAAAATATTTTTTATTTTGTTTGGAGTGCACTTTGGGGGCTACAGAACCCTTTAACGGTCAAGCTAGCTGGCCCTTTACTTATGACACAGGCTCACGCTTGGCACTACTTTGTTGATGCACGTGCGGCTACTGTGCACGCAATTCACAAACACAGAAATTTTTTTTTTTGCACTTGGGGGGAGCACCCCTGATGGACAGAGCACCCCCTGGACAACACTACAGCACCCCTTTAGGACTGGGACACTGCACAGGACTTTGGAGTGGACACAGCCCCTATGGACAACTGACTGCACAACACAGTCCAGCCAGCCCCTATGGACTTTGGAGGAGTGGACACAGCCACTATGGACAACAGCAGCACAGCGCAGCACAACACTACACTGCACTACACTACACTACACTGCACAGCCCAGCCAGCCCTAACTCCCACCCTCCCTCTTCACTGTCCACAGCCGAGTGAGAAAATGGCACCGACGCGGGTACCTTATATAGGATCCAAAACCCGCGAGACCCGGAAGGCGGGATGATGATGTTTTGCCTCGATCTCAGATCCGAGTCAGGTGGGAAAAGTCGAGCCTGACTCGGATCGGCCTCGGATGGCGGGGTTCGGATTTCAGAAATCCGAACCCGCTCACCCCTAATTTTAACAGACCCGAGTCGGATCCAAGCAGGCTCGATTTCTCCCGCCTGACTCGGATCTCAAACCGAGGCAAAACTATAGAGTCTGAAATCTTGTGGTTCATGAGTTTTCGCCTCTATGATCAATGTAGTATATAAGGGACCACGCGACGGACGCCATTTCACTCCAGATGTGGAGACTGAACAGGGAGGGTGGGTAATGTAGGGCTGGGAGAGGTGCTGGTGCTGTCTGCTGTGTCCTGGTTTGTTGCTGATCCATTCTGGGCTGGTGCTGTCACTGTGCTGTCTGCTGTGTCCATCTGGGCTGTTGCTGATCCATCTGGGCTGTCTATGCTGTCTGCCGTGTACTGGGCTCTTGCTGCTGATGCATTCTGGGATGGTGCTTTGCTGTCTGCTGTCTCCATCTTGGATGGTGCTGTGTCAATCTTTGCCCAAGTTCTTGACTAAAAAATAATATATATATAGTAAAAAAAAAAAATCAATCAAAGTGTCTTTTATATTTTTCTGTGTGTGTGTGCGTGCATGTTAGGCCTAACCACAGTACCACACAAGATCCAGCCAGCAATGCAAGTTGCAACCAAGTGCTGCCCGACTCCAGTCGTGATTAATCTGTGCTCTGGGCCCAAGTTGTGGAGCTGAATTTTTTTTTAAATATATTGTCTTTTTTTTGTCAGTTTTTTTAGTGTACATGTCAGCCACACCTGGCTGTCACTGTCATCGGCGTAGGTGTGCAGGGGTGCTGTGCTCCTGTCTGTCTAGGGGCTGCTGCCCAAAATAATAAATAAAAATTTTTTGTAGTGTACATGTCAGCCACACCTGGCTGTCACTGTCATCGGTGTAGGTGCGCAGGGGTGCTGTGTTGCTGTCTGTCAAGTGGCTGCATGAATATTGCAATGAAAACTTTTTTTTAAGTTATTGGGTTACAAAAAGTTGTTTATTTTAATCTTAAACCTAGCAGAAATTTTATCCTAACAGCTTATAAAGTTATATACTCTAAAAAACTAAAGCCTATATTTATTTACAAACCTATATAGAGTAGGCATCCTAAATTCGAAACCTGTTATATTCAAAAACGTAAACAAAAGTCTGGAGAGGCCTCAGGGAACATGAAAAAAGATGCTCTAGGTGCTGAACTTCAAGGGATTTCTCCATCATGTTCTGCAGTTTGGAAAGGTTCTTTTCTATAAAGCAGTTCAAAGTTACAGCCTTCAAAGTGTCTGGCTATAACACCCACCTTTGCCAGGAATTACCAAAGATTATTACAAGCAAAGGATTCATCTGTCCGGAATCTGTATGGGAATTCATGGATCGTATTTGGCCTGAATGCACTAAGACATCCAGTGATTCTGTCACTGTGTTCTGTAGCCAACTTTATTCCTACCTGAATCGCAAACTGAAATACAGAATAGTAAGCACAGACAACATGGAGGCCTTTGTTATTCCACTGTCTGCATGCCAACCAATACCTCTCAGACTACACCCACTGGGGGGACCAGGTCTTGATAATGACCATCCCCATCTGTTGCTAGGCCTTCTTCTTCCAAATCATCCATCCTGGACTTCCTATCCAAAAAGGGTGAGCAGGGTACAGAAAGAGGAGCTAGATGTCCCCGATGACATTTTTTTTCATCTATAATAGATGATGTGGAGAGATTAGAGCTTCAGATGTTGGAACAGGGGCTCCCACCTATTTGGTTTCCCTACAGAGAACAGAGCTCTGTTCCTCAGGAAGTGTCTATGCCTGAGCTGATAGGTAGGTAGTCACTGTCTGTTGGTAAACACCCTTCAGGAGATGACAACCCAGTCTGCAGCCTCTTCTTCCTTATGACACTAAACCAGTCACCATGGTTGATCAATCAGCATGTGTGGTCCACCCAATTTTTGGCCTTCTACATTCTAGCATATTCACATATCTAAGAAGTGGACAATGGGATCAATGGCAATTTGAAGGCCACTAACTAACTCTGTTTTTTTTAATGTCCCTGTACAGGTTGGGAAATTCCATTATAGATCAGAAGGTTTGCAAAGGATTATTTAAGTCAATTGTTTATTTATTTTTGGAAAGCACGTTTCCTGGTCCCCTTCTGGGATGATAAAAATCCACTTCCAGCAAGCAGGCATGGCGCTCAAGAAAGAATTCCCAAGAAAGACACAACATAAGACTTAAACCTTAAATCTGAAATGTTGCATTTGCTGCTCTGTTCCACTTGTTCACATATTTCCTATGATTAATTGGACAGTGGGAACAATGGCAGTTCGAAGTCCAATAACTAACTATGTTTTTTTCATGTCCCTGTATAGGTTGGGAAATGCCTTTATAGAAGATTTGAAAAGCATTATTTAAGTCAATTGTTTATTTTTTTGGAAAGCACTCTTCCTGGTACCCTTCTGGGATGAGAAAATCAACTCCCAGCAGCAGCAGCCATGCTCAAGGATTCTTCTGTGGCAAGGACTGATGTAAATGTACTGTATCACTTTTTTTTGTAAATGCCTCCTCCCTTCCACTTCTCCCACATTAATTTTCTTTTGAATCAAAAAACAAAATTAAATTTACTACCAATCAACCCTTCCTGTCCCTGCCCTACCTTCAACTACATACAAACTCCAACTCCCTCAGGCCTCTCTTGAATAATAAAACGGTTTCCTGATGTGCCATGTTTGAAGTTGAACCGCCATGTGTTTGTGCCACCTACTGCTGCAGCTTAGCTTAGTTAGACAGCTATCTTGGTGCAGATTTTGGGCCTAAACAAGATGAACAAATCAATATTGTGAGCTGTGAGGTGGTCAAAATTGACTGGAAACGAGTGAAAATAAATGTTACTGAGGTTAGTAATACTATAGGAACAAAAAAAGGCCCATTTTATGTGATTTTAGCTGTTTTTTTTATTTTTTAAGAAAAATCCAGATCTAAAACCAAAGCAAGAAAACAAAACACGGGGGTGAGGTTTTGGCAAAACCAATCCAGATCCAAAACCAGGGGAGATCCAGATCCAAAACCAAAACAAGGGGGTCGGCGCACATCTCTAATATTTACTTCTCTCTCCTTCTGTTTTTAGCTGGTGACATATCACCAAATCCAGGCCCCACACACATACAGCTGATTTACTATGGAATAAAAATCTTGCAAAGACCTCACACACATCAAAGACCTCATATACATCACCCTTCAAATCACTAAATGTGCCTTATGGAATCCACACTCTATCACAACTTATTATTTTCAACAACTGACCACCTCTCCACAACAACTACTGTCACCAATTTCTACATTCACTTCTCCTGAGACTGCTGTTTCACACCTTAACCAAACTCTTTAAATAGCCCTTGATGAAGTGGCTCCAGCTACCCATCAAACTTCATGTAAACTGAAATGACAACCGTGGCTTTCCACAGTAACAAAACACCAACAAAAACTCTCACGTAAAGTAGAATGTCAGTGGCGTAAATCTTTCTCCAAATTACTTCTTCATATACTGCATAGTAGGAATCCAACCATCTCTCATGCTAACCAAAAAAGAAATAAGGAAGCACTGGCAAACAGTAAAATATATGTATTTATTTCCTTTAAAATATCACTTAATAAATCACTCCCAAGTCATCAGTTGGCAACCTACACAAATCATTAATACAAAAAATGCAATAAATTATGACAGTAAAAATAAATTTAAATTAGGCCATTTTGGTGTTCAAATAGAACCGTATGTTAAATTCTCTATATGTAAACTTACTGGACACGCCCTTATTTATTCTACACAATGTTTTTGTACCATTTATAGCTTTTAAGATATAAACAAAGTATATATACACACTTATTCTCCTATTGTTGTTCTGCTAAAGAAAAAATATATAAATAAATAACAAAAATTTTAATATTTTGCTGCAATTCAGAACTCCTTTGGCATAAACACTCAATAATAATGGTGTTAAAAAGTGCAGCGGCTGGTAAACGTAAAATATTAGCAGCAGTTCAAGTCCTCTTTAAGGCATATGCAACAGATAAATTGATATAAGGTGCAGTATATATACATAGTATTAGCAGCAGTTCAAGTCCCCTTTGAGACAGGTACTCAGTAGCATGTACAGCAGACACAATGATATCAAAAGTGTAGAATAATATATAGTGCTAGCAGCAGTTTAGATCTTCTTTAGAAAAAGTGCTCAGCAGTATGTGCAGCAGACACAGTGCTTTTATAAATGCAGCATATATCTATAATGTAAGCAGCAGTTCAAGTCAGCTTGTGCATCCCACTCAATGGTATTAAAGGTGCAGTGTGTATATATATATATATATATATCTATATAGATATATATATATATATATATATATATATAATTGGCAGCAATTAAGATCTCCTTTAAGACAAGCAAGCAGCAACATGTATGGCAAACACAATGATATGAAAAGTGCAGCAATTGGCAGGCATATGCTATTAGCTGCAAATCAGGTCTTCTTAGAGATAAGCACTCAGCAACTTTTGAATATGTGCAGGGGCGGATTGGACCACCGGGACAGCTTGATAGTTCCCGCTGGGCCGGTCCCATACACCCCTCTGCCGGGCCGGCTGACACTGCCTGCAGAGCCCTCTGACATCGGCTGCCGGGCCAGGCCAATTTCTAAGTGCCGGGCCGGCTGCCGTGCTTCCTAGATTTGCGTTCCTAGGGAAAGCAAACAGGAAGCTGTCACCTGCTCCGGCTAGCAAGCACTTCATAGTGCCGTTAGCCAGGAGCAGCGCTGCAGCGACGCGGCAGTGCAGCAGAGTGAATGGAGTTGTTGCTCCAGCCGGGGAACAGGCAGAGTGTGGCTGTGTTAGAAGGGGTGGTCCATTTATGGACAACACCACCCATCAGAAGTGCGGGCAGCGGGGCGCCAGTTCGGACCCAGGAGCGGGATTGTCGGGGGCGGGGCGGTTCCTCATCCTCCTCAGCTTCCATTCCCAGCGGTACTCCACCACGGTCTGTCATCATCCTGTGACCCTGGACCCTGCAGCCGCCCGCACTACTGTCACAGCATGACGCGGTGCTCCAGGTAAGAAGCCCAGGTGTCTTAGATTGCAAATAGATCACTGACTGCCTGTTCAGCTGTGAGGAGACTACAAGCCCCAGCACAGTTTGTCAACTGGATGTGCTGGGACTTGTAGTGCTATCTCAGCTAGACAGACCCTGAAAAGACAAGTGATTTTATTTTTATATATATATATATATATATATATATATATATATAAAGTTTAATGAATTTCCTCTTACTATGCATTTGTACACCTTGCTTTTAGTCTGCTTTAGTTATGTTGTATACTGTGTGTGTGTGTGTGTATATATATATATATATATATATATATATATAAAACACACACACGCATACATACATACATACATCTATCATGCCAGTACTCCCCTACACAATAATTGTACCTGTCCACATACCTTCCTCTGAGATGCTCTCTCTTTTCTCTATACATACATACGCCCCCTCAGTGTCCCTGCCCTCACCCTCCTTGTAACCCCCCTCTGTGTCCCTGCCCTCACCCTCCCTGTAACTCCCCCTCTGTGTCCCTGCCCTCACGGTAGAGCACGGCAGAGAAGAAGGTTGTCCCCTCACAAGCTCGCTGCACTCGCCATGCTTCATAACTCCCCCTCTGTGTCCCTGCCTTCACCCTCCCTGTAATTCTCCCCTCCACTGTCCTTGCCTTCATCCTCCCTGTAACTCACCCTCTGTCCCTGCCCTCACCCTCCCTGTAACTTCCTCTCTGTGTCCCTGCCCTCACCCTCCCTGTAACTACCCTCTGTTCCTGCCCTCACCCTCCCGTAACTCACACTGTGCGTCCTTACCCTGCTCGTCACCTTACTCTCAATATTCCTGACACTCATACTTACTGTCACTTTCTCTGACCGTCATTGTCCTGTCGCTCAGTCACATTCACCTATGTATCACTCACACTGACCCGCAATGTCCCTACACTCATCAAAAACAGTTCTGCCAGTCACACTATCACTCAAGCTAAGTACCACACAAACACCCACAATGTTACCGTCACACACTCACCCTAAAGGCGGGTATCCACTTGCCGACGATGAAGGACTGAACGATAAGGTTATCGTTCAGTCATTCATTATACTGTGCAGTGGATATTGTGCCTACACTAAACGATATGTCATTCAGGGCAGCCACCCTCCCTCATCCGCAAACATGCTCAACCTGACGATATCGTCAGTTTGACCGTCATGTTCGGGCAATGAATGATGCCGACAACTACCAGCGGGAGTGCGCATAGCTGGTCATTTCCAGCATATCCACTGCATGATTAATGAACAACTGGACGATAACAAAGTCGTTATCGTTCAATCGTCCATCTATATCGGCAAGTGGATATGCAGCTTAGCACTCACGCTACGTAACACACAATCACCATCAATGTTCTACATCACAAAAAATTTGCAGGATAGAACGGAAACAGACACAGACAGAGGGGAAGAGAGCGAGAGGCGGAAAGTGGAAGATGGGAGGGAAGAGAGAGACAAAGTAATGGGATGAGGGAGAATATTAGAGCAAAAAGAGAAATTGTGGCGGGAGAAAAGCGATATGGGGAAAAGACAGAGCGGAAAGTGAGAAATGAAATAAGAAGGGGAATAGGTGAGGAAATATGGGGCAGGATAGAGAGAGAGAGTAGGAGAAATATAAATTCAGGCAGCACTGGGGAAAGAAATAGTTAAAACAAATAAAAAGAAAGCTAGGCAACGCTGGCCATTACATTTAGATTGTGTGTGTATGTACTGTATATATGAATGAATATGTTTTTAAATGTTAATTTTTGTGTGGATGTTTTTTTGCTTTAATGTGTATTTTGGGAAGAGTATATTAGCCATATCCACACTAAATTTTTACACACACGTGAGATTCACAATGGGTTCTATGTAAAAAGCAAAGTGAAAGTGTCATTTTTTGCGTCCAACTCAGAATCAGGCCCAGTGAGGAGGGATCCTGCCCCCTCAACAGACTCCACCCCCTCCACAGACCCCGCCCCATTTGGGCTGCTTCCATAAATTTCCCGGGCTGGTTTTCCATCCCAATTCACCCCTGAATATGTGTAGCAGTCACATTGATGTTAAAAGTTAGCTTATGTTCCCAATGTTAGCTTTTATAGGTTAACAGTCCATCATGGCCATGATATTAATACAAATGTAATTTTAAAATCAGCTTTTACCACATCCTTGGTGTCAGAGTATTAAGTATTTGAAAGAATAACGGAGAGCTCGAATGAGCCAGGAGTGACTTAAACCAGGAGGCTGGGCTTTGGCCTGGGGTGGTGATCATTGTGGAGGTACCAACCTATTAAATCTTTAATTGGAGGAGTAAGGATAGAGCTTATTTAAGGCCAGGCTTACAAGCCTGAGGCCTCTTTCCTGGGAATCATTTGGTCAGGTACTGTTTCCACAGTGAAACATACACATTCTCTTACTTGTCTTATCTCCTTCATTCTTTGCTCTTTATATACCCTTTAATCCCCTTTTCTCTTCCTTATCTACCTATCTACCTTCCTTTTGTCTCCCATTCTTTCCCAGTGCCTTTCCTGTGTCACTTGGCCGGCCTGATTCCAGGGAGCTTCCCTGTTTTTACGATGGAATGCCCGCGACGCTCTGCGCCTCCCCTCGCCCGTTTCTTGCCTGCTCTGGCAGCTTCCGCTGCGGACCCCAATGCAATGCCTCAGGGCATGTCAACAGTGCTGACCCATGCAGCTGCTCCCGCCGGAGGTCGCGCATCACGCGACTCCCAGTGCCGCGCCCCAATTGCACACACCAACCAGCGTGTAATTGAGGGCTCAACTGGCTCTAATAGCGGCGTTAGCGGCCACCATTTTAGGGAGCCCAGCTATGATGGTGGTGTTAGCGGCCGCCATGTTGGTGCTAGGCGGGGCCTAGCGATCCTACTGTTGTAATCCCTGCAGTGCTGCCGGGGGCTACATCTCCTCGTGCATGCCCCCTTCGACTGCTAATGTCCCTGGGTCCATAGCCCCTGTGGCTGGTATGGCAGCTTCCTCAAACATGCCTGTAAATGGCCAAGCTGTGTCCCCAGCCTTTTACCCAGCTGCTATCATGGGACTTTTTGCCAACATGGCCACTACCTTAGCTCCCATATTGGCTGCCCTCCTTCCTCCTAATGGGCAAGCAGCACTATTTAACACGGTGGCTCCCCTGGCTGCTAGCTCCTCGCCACAGGCTGCGCTGAAGCAGTCAATTGACACTGAGGCTGTCAGCGCGACTGACAGGGTCTCAGAAGAGGGTCCGGCTGGCATGCCTCTTCCTATTGGCGTTCCGCAACTTGCCCTGGCTCCGGAGGGCCTTGCTCCATCTTTTGCAGGTTCCAATGTAGATGTTAAATGTAGAATAAGAACTGGATGAACACTCACCAACCGCATCAGCCGGGGGATCAGCGTGGCTACCGGATCGACCAGCACCAGAAGTCGCCTCGTCGCCAGCATCCCTCATGAGCAACCAATAGCGGACTTGGTATTGTCCCCCGTCGGCGTGGTCCCTAAGAAGATGCTAGGTTCTTTTAGGCTCATTCAGCATCTGTCTTGCCCATCCGGCCGATCAGTTAATGATGCCATCCCGCAGGAGCTTTGCTTGATGTCTTATCAGTCTTTTGATGAAGCGCTGGAGCTTTTCAGCGTTCACGGACCCGGCGCATTGATGGGTATGGTAGATGTTGAATCAGCTTTTCGTTTGTTTCCCCTGCACCCAGATACGTTCGGGGGCATGGGTTTTCGCTTGGACGACAGATACTACATAAACAAGTGTTTGGCTATGGGGTGTTCTGTGTACTGTGCTTATTTCGTAATGTTCAGCACCTTTCTGCATTGGTGCGTCGAGGCTGGTACTGGGGGGCTTGGCATAGCCCATTACCTGGATGACTTTCTGTGCGTCGGCCCTACTGATTCCCCCAGTTGTGGGGCTTTGCTAGAGTACATTCAGGCCCCTTTTTTCCTTTTTTGGGGTTCCGATTACCGTCAAAAAAACCTTGGGCCCCGTCTCCCGGCTATCCTATCCGGGTATCGAAATCGATACCTCAGATGGCTGTTGCAGACTGCCGGCTGAGAATATTCTCAAATTAAAACATGCCATTCAGGATTGCCTGGCCACGGGTAAGCTGACACTGCGGCAAGGGCAATCTATCCTGGGAATGCTCAATTTCTCATGCCGGGTGATCCCCATGGGTAGGGTATTTTCAAGGAAGCTCCTGAGAGCCATCGCGGGTGTTTGCAGGGCACTCCATTTTATTTGGTTATCTGCTGAAATAAAAGGGGATCTATCTATTTGGCTCTCTTTTCTAGCCTACTTTAATCCTTTTCCCTTGTGGCTGCCCCCTCCGGTCCCCAGCTATCGGTTACAGTTGTTCACTGATGCGGCCGGCTCGTTGGGCTTTGGGTATTACCTCCAAGGGTCATGGGGCGCTGCCCCTTGGCCACCGGAGTGGCTTTCCAGGGGTTTAACTAAAGATCTGCTACTCCTGGAATCGTTTCTTATTATGGTGGCGCTGGAACTGTGGGCCCCTGAGTTGCGTGATAGGAGTATTGATTTTAGATGCGACAACCTGGGCGTAGTGCACGCTGTAATGGACAGAGCAGCTCTTCATTGCCAGCTTTATGCTTGCTTGCGTTGCTTACAATTTAACATCTTGTTCAAGGCGTTTCCCATTTCGGGCTCGGACAATAACATTGCTGACGCGCTCTCCCGTTTTCAGTGGGACAGGTTTAGGTCGCTTGCTCCTGAGGTTTGTTTAGCTGGTGAGCCTTGTCCCCTCCCCCCCCATATTTGGCAGGTCATCGAGCCTGCATGGAGGGCCTAGCTGAGCAATCCTGTGCTCCGGCTGTGTTGCGGGCCTATCAGAAGGCTTGGTCCGAATGGGAAAGCTACCTCCATCACCGTGGACGCTGAGGCGAGAGCATGCATTGCTCAATATTTTCTTTTGTTTGGAGTCTTTATGTCTCCAATCGGTCCCGTGCAGTAGCTGCGTGCATGCTGGCAGGCATTTCGTTCTTTCGTGACTGAAGGGGCGTCCAGACCTTACCAAGAGCTTTGCTGTTATTAAGGCCCTTAAGGGTTGGGCTCGTGCTCTACTCGGCCAGTTGATAAGAGAAAGCCGATCGTTATTCCCCTATTGCTTAAGCTTCTAGCTGCGGTTCTGGATGTTGTGGGTTTTGATTTTGAGGCTAATATTTTCTGTTTAGCATTTTTTGATGGTGTTTCATGACGCCTTCCGAGTTTCGGAATTAGTTGCCCCTTCTAAATTAGCGGTTTCGCCCATGTCCCATTCAGAAGTCAGTATCGGGGAGGGGGCTGTGTTGTGCAAATAGCGTTCTAAATACTGATCAATGGGTCACGGCCGTTGGGTCTCCCTAGCGGTTTGCAAAGATGACTGTGTTTGCCCAGTACATCTGGCAAACTTTACATGGTGTTGCGGCCTGTAGTTGGCGGCGCATGGTTGCTTCATGCTGACGGTTCGCCTCTTACCAAATATCAGTTCCAATTCATTTTTAGACCCTGTTTGCTTCACATTGGCCTCTCCCCTGGGGTTTTCGGTACCCATTCTTTTAGAATTGGCGCAGCTACTTCTGCTGCCACGGCTGGATTGTCGGTTCCACAGATCATGGCCTTGGGGCGTTTCAAATCTGCTTGTTATAAGCGTTATGTTAGGCCGGTGGCAACTGGCGGAAACTACTGTTGCGTATTTCTTAATGTATGTTTGCCTATTTGTCATGTGTTTGTCATTGTTCTTCTTGTTCTATCTGTGTGTAGTTTGTACTTGCCACTTGTAGCTTGTAACAAGTGGGGGTCTTGAGGGATTTTATTTTACCTGACTAGATGGACTAATTTGGCCAAACATATAGTTCCTCAGAAGGTTTTTGGTTAACCTCTCGCCGAGTTGTTTTTTGTTTTTTCTCTCTCCATCCAAACCCCCAACCACCCCCCCCCCCTCCCATTACCCTCTGTGGTTATTCCTTATCGTTCTCTACTGTTGTCCAGGCTAATCTAGATTGAAAACTTAAAATTAAAATGCATTTGTTAAATTTTTCATTAGGCAGCTAAATTTAAACTGGATATACAATATATCTTAATTAACTTTAATTTTATACTTTAAAGTTTGTCATTCAAATTAAACATTAATTACTGCTTAGTTTATTACGTTATAATAAAAAAAAATTGTGTTACGCTCCTGTATGTTGCTTTTCTGTTATTCAATTTATCTTAAATTACTAATTTTTCTTGTAGCCGCAGTAAGGCTATTGGGTGTACCCAAAGTGCTGGTGGTACATCTAGGTGGGAACGATATTGGTTCCAGGATTGCCCTTGATTTATGGCTTAACATTGTGTCAGACCTCCTCCTCATTATGGGTGCTTGACCTTTCTGTACGGTTATGTAGTCCTGCATTACCCCTAGGCAACAGTGGCGTGGTGCTCATTCTCCTAAGGCTTTGGACGAGGCTCGTAAAAAGATCAATGCTGCTGTGGTGAAATTTATGCTGTCTCATAGAGGTTTTGTTATTACACATCCGTTAATACGGTACCGTGATAAGCATCTCTATAGGCCTGATGGGGTGCATTTGACGGAGGCTGGTTTGGTCTTGTTTGTTGGAAGTTTGTTCGCAAGCATAGGTCAGGTGGTTTAGTGTGTATGGTGGCGGGCTGCGATTCTCTGAGGTAGAATCTAGCATTGGCGGGAAGTACAGCTTATCATCAGCCCGGGTGTAGTGTGTGTGCATTGGGTGTGCTCACCTTCTATTAATGTGAGGAGAAATTCTGTACCACCTCTACGGGGGCAGTACAGCCATCTAAGGATGGTATTGTGTTTGGGAGAAGGTCTATGCTTGATACCCAAGTGCAGGGTTTGACATCCACAGGGCAGGCTCCTCCTCCAATGCTGTGTTTTGTTGTTGAGTTTGCATTGTTGGGCTGCTCTGTGTAAGTGCCATCCTTCCAGCCACCATACATAGTTAATATATTTTAAATAATTCAATTAATTTCTTAAATAAATAGCTGACCTGTTTTAAAATCCATTACTGTCTCCGTGTGTTTATTCGTAGATAAGTTTGAAATGTTTATATTGTTATGGTATAATGATCACACATACTGGGCACACCTCAGCCGTTACTAGGTTTATGGATGTATCCTTCCAGTTTTTGTGAATTTATCTCAGGCAGCCATATTTGGAGATATTTTTACCATCCTTTTATCCTGTAGTAAATCTGGGCACAAATCTAGCTGGTATCTGGCAAGTAATAAAAGTGGTAATACACGTTTCCTCGCCTCCACAAACTATCAGCGACTTTCTCAGACAGTTTGGCATAAACACTCAAAAAATAACTGACTAAATCTTGACTAAAACAAAGCAAAAAAAAGACTAAAATGTGAATTCAAACCAATTCAATTATAAATAAGTGACTAAGACTAAAACTAAATTAAAATACTTGTCAAAATTAACACTATCGTGGACGCACTTAGATCCTTTTCAGGGATTTATGACATTTATGTTTCTAAACTCACAGTTTGTTCTACTGCTTTCGTGGTTATCATTTTTTTTACACCTCTTCTTGACTCTGAGTGAAAAGGTCTTGCATCGTCATGAGAGACAGAGGAAGATGCCTCGTTGACACTTGCAGAACCACCACTCATAAATAAAGGCCAAGCCCTCTGTTTTTCCTTGCCACTGCATTTGATGAATGGCATGTTAGTAATCATATATTTTTTTCTGCACCACATTACATTTATTAGATGTGTTTTTTTCTTTAGCACTGTATTTTGCCCTGACTTATACCCTCTATGTCCTTGAGCATTGGCTTTAGTAGATGACGTTGAAGGACAAACATTGTCATCATGACTGAAGTCGGCAGCTGCAGCGACATTATTTGGTTGCTCTTTACTAAACTGATCGTTATCCATTTTTCAATTCGCAGATAACTGCAAGGAGTCACAGGGCTTATATATATGCAAGTGAACAAAGCGCACTAGGGTAAAGCACACCAAACAGTACAAACATTAGATCTATATACAATATGTAAAAAAAACAAACCTGCAGCTCGGTTCAAACTGCGTGGAGTCACAGGGCTTATATATGCAATCAGCACAAACAATAGAAGGAAGAATATCTTTATTTCTCCTTCATCCACTAGGAGACACTGGAGCCTCAGTACAAAGGGGTATAGAAGTGAGTTAACTGGGAGCTGGCACCTTTAATAAAAAAACTGAATGGTGGCTAGCTCCTCCCCCTCTATACCCGCCCCAGGTCAGTCTAAAAATTGTGCCGCGGGAGATGGACCTATGCTCTTTAAGGCACACTCTTCTATATCTACAAGCAAAATCATATGAGGATACAGACAGGCAGCCCATTGCCCCTGCCTGTCTGCACCGCTGGAGCTGCCGGGGAGACCTCACCGCTACTGCCTGCGGTCTGCGCTGAGGTCTTCTGCTACAGAGACGCGCTGCATGCGGCGCACGTCGTGGGCTTCCCCCAGCACAAACCCTACCACCGGCAGCATTGGTAGCTGTAAGGTTAGTGCGTCCTGGCTCCCCTGACAAACGGGAGAGACAGAACTTCAGGCGGGTACACAAGGAAGCAGCATACACTAGCGATGTAAAGTTGCCATAGCAGAGGGGGCGGAGCCTAAGATGAGCTTCTGCTGCCTCCCAGCAATCCCAGCACTTCTACAAGGACACTGGGGGGCCATTTTGGAAGCAAGGGCTGCTCTTGGAGGCTGCATCTAGCGGCTGCATATAAGGCTTGTAACTGAGTTTTACTGCTATTTATAGCTCTATTAATTAGAGCTGCATAGGGTGCACAGCTTATCTCCCTCACTGCCCCCTCTTATATGGTATAGTCTCTGTATCTGTACTGCTCACCTAATGTGTGTGTGTGTATGACAGAGTGCTGCAGCATGGCTTCCAAGGGATCAAAAGCTGCACAAAAATCCTTCTCCTGCAAAAAATGTGCAGAGAAGTTCACACAAGAACAGTCTAACTCTTCTCTGCTGTGTGAAAAGTGTGTGTCTCAGCCTCATGCTGCTGACACACCATCCCAACCATTATGGTCTGATCAAATAAAATCTGTTATGTCAAAACTGTCTGAAGAGTTTAAAGCAGCTTGCAGAGACAGGGAGGTGATCAGACAGAGATCACCTGAACCAGATTGGGCACGTTCTTTAGCCAGATCTGTGGAGGGACTTACTAAAGTTATGTCCCAGGACCCTCCTGCAGCCTCGTCATATAATGTCCCTAATAAGAGACTTATTCAGAATCCCTTACATAGGGATAATTCGGATGACGAAGAGGCGCAGGAGCCAGAAGAGGGCGAGGTTCAAGAAGAGGTTCAGTTTCCTGATGAGTCTGAACCTATATCTCAGGGTGTAGATGCATTAATCACTGCAGTACGCTAGGCCTTACATATAGAAGAAAATACAAAAGGACTAAGACATAAGTACACATAATAATAAAAAGCATTAATGAAACAGAATGATTGCAATACATACATATAGAAGACTCAGAGGTGACTTCTAAACCGTCTATTTTTGGTAAGAGATTTAGGACCTCATTCAGAGTCGGTCGTAAGCGGCTGCTCGGTCGTACGCATCTGGTGTTTTCAAACCACACATGCGTACGGTTAGTTGTGCGCATGTTCGTACGAGACCTTGTGATCCAAACTGCTGTCGATCGTACGGCTTACGAGCAGGAAGTGGCTTCCGAGAGTTGATTGACATGAAAGGCCGTTTGTGGGTGTTGACGGGGGTGGTGGTCTAAAAAGGCAGGCGTTCCTCACCGTTTTCAGGGCGTTTTAGAGGCGTACATAAATTTCCTGCTACGACCGACATAGAAGGCCGGAAGTAGTAAAACGTCACTCTGCAAGCAGGTTAGAGGCCTGGCTGATCGTACAGCTTGAGGTTGGGTATGTGTTCTCTCAAGCACCAGAGTACAATCGATACTATCGAATGTGACTGATGTTATGTTTGATTTTTCTATTTTGTGCCACACAATGCAAGCAGCTAATAATCGTTTGTTGTTGCTAATAACTCTGCTAATTGGCTTGTAATTGACTCAGTTGCATTTGCATTAGAGAATAATAAGAATAAATATATTTCATGGGGTTTGCTTATTATATGCGTTTTTTTTGTTAATTTTTGATGTAATTTGCACACAACACAAGTGGCCGCAACCATCAGAATAAAATTAACATACAGCGACAGACAACGACTGACAATGATCGACTCGATCGCTAGCTGCTATCACTCGTTAGATAGAGGAGGTGCTTTGTTCATGTATGGGCATCACTTTGGTTGCGATCGCCCAGCCGTGCGATTGTTTTTTTTTCTGATTCTCGATCGTTAGGCGTACGACCGAGCGGCCACTTACGACCGACCCTGAATGAGGTCCTTAGACAGGCTGTCACTTTTCCAGCATCAGAGGAGTTGGATGATATCCTAACCTCAGCGTGGAAACAGCCCGATAAGAAGTTTCAAATTTCAAGGAAACTTTTGTCTTATTTTCCATTTCCACCACATAGTAGGAAATTATGCGAAACTCCCCCAGCAGTAGACCCCTCAGTGTCCCGTCTTTCTAAAAAGACAGTGCTCCCTGTGCCTGGGGCTGTTTCCTTAAAGGAGTCCTCTGACAGAAAGCTGGAAAATACGCTAAAATCATATATACAGTGGCAGGAGTATCACTGCATCAAGCACTGGTTAGCTGTTGGGTAAATAAGGCTGTAGAAGCCTGGGCTACACAGCTTGCAGAAGGTCTCAAGACCGGAATGCAGACTGAAGATCTCATTCAGTTGGCCGAACAGATTGCAGAATCAGCCGCTTTCCTTGGGGAAGCTTCTAAGGACATATGTGGTCTTTCAGCCAGAAGAGCCCTTAGGCTGCATCAATGGCACGCAGATGCAGAGTCTAAGAGAGCAGTGGAAGCTCTTCCCTTTACCGGGGATGTTCTTTTCAGGACGGAGTTAGATAAGTGGATCTCACAGGCTACATGTGGGAAATCCACTTACCTACCATCTGCGGTTCCTCCCCCTAGATGACCTACAGCAGGACCCTCCTTTTGGTCCTTTCGTGCCCCCGGTAGGTTTAGAGGACGCTCCAGAGGGAGCTCCGACCTTCTCCCGTGGTTCTAGAGGCTATGGTAGAGCTGCGACATCCTCTGCATCTGGGTCCCAGCAGGACAAGGCAACAGCAAAACCCTCCGTATGACTCTCTCCCTTCTCATTTGGGGGATCACAGGGTGGGAGCTCATCTTCTACACTTCAAGGGAGTGTTGATCAAGTCTTGCCAGGATGCCTGGGTCAGGGACATCATTACCCACAGTCTGAAGTTGGACTTCAGAATAGAACCGCCTTCTCATTTTTTCACAACCGGTTTACCACTGGCATCAGAAAAATGAGTGGTTATTCTAGAAGCAATACAGAAGCTGTTATTGTCCCAGATGGTAGTGAATGTTCCGACCCATCAGAGAGGTCAGGGTTTTTATTCCAGCTTGTTTGTGGTGCCCAAGCCGGACAGCTCAATGAGACCCATTCTCAATCTCAAGGCTCTAAACCCTTATCTTTGAACCTTCAAGTTCAAGATGGAGTCTCTCCAGTCTGTTATAGCAGGATTCGAGAAGGACAAATTTCTTGTATCCCTAGACATAAAGGATGCCTTTCGCCACATTCCCATCTGGCCTCCTCATCAGGCATTTCTTTGATTTGCGGTCCTAGACTCGCATTTGCAATTTTAGGCCCTACCTTTCGGTCTTTCATCTGCACCAAGAATATTCACCAAGGTCATGGCCGTTATGATGGCCCTGCTGCATCTTCAGGGGGTCATCATTGTTCCATACTTAGACGATATCCTGATCAAGGCCCCGTCAGTAGCTCGCTTGTTACGAGACATTCAATTAACCCAGAATCTTCTCTTGCAACACGGGTGGATTCTAAACTTCTAAAAATCCTCCCTGATTCCGACACAACGCCTACTATTCCTGGGCATGTTATTGGACAAGGTGGAACAAAAAGTATTTCTGCCCCAGGACAAGGTCTCCTCCATTCAAAACATGGTGCGCCTGATTCTGTGACATCGCAGAGTGTCTGTACATCTCTGTTTCCGCCTGCTAGGGAAGATGGTGGCGACCTTCAAGGCTATTCAATATGCAAGATTTCCTGCTCCCAGTGGTCAGGATCCCACCTCTTTCTCCACCAGCGAGTCCTCTTGTCTCCAAAAACGCAAACATTTCTCATTTGGTGGTTGAAACCCTCTCACCTGCGGGCAGGACGAGGGTTTGCAGTATGGAATTGGATTCTCCTCACCACAGATGCAAGTCTAAGAGGGTGGGGAGCAGTGACCCTGGGAAAACATTTTCAGGGGCACTGGACTCAGCGGGAGGCAGGTCTGCCAACAAATATTCTAGCGTTAAGAGCAGTATTTTATGCTCTCCAGCTGGAGCATCCTCTGTTGCAGGGTCAGGCAATCCAAGTACAGTCGGATAATGCCACAGCGGTCGCTTATATAAACAGACAAGGCGGCACCAAAAGCAGAGCCGCCATGAGGGAAGTAAGCAGAATCCTGCTTTGGGCAGAGGAATTCGCAGTGGCGATCTCTGCTATTTTCATCCCAGGAGTGGAACACTGGGAGGCCGACTATCTCAGTTGGCAGGACATTCATCCGGGGGAATGGTCACTCCATCCTCAGGTATTCCACCAACTAACTCTGAGGTGGGGTCGTCCACAGGCCGATCTCATGGCATCGAGGACGAACCACCAATCACCAATTTACTGTTCCCGGACCAGGGACCCACAGGCAGCAGCAGTGGATGCACTGACAGCACCATGGAGGTTCCACTATGTATACTTATTCCCTCCATTCCCGCTAATTCCTTGATGACTTCAGAGAATCAAACGCGAGAATGTCAGGGTGCTGTTCATAGCACCAGATTGGCCCTGACGAGCGTGGTACTCGCAGATGAGGAATCTGTTGGTAGTCGAACCGTGGCTGCTTCTTCAGAGGCTATTTATTTATCAAGACTTGAAGGCGGCTTTGTTTGATGGCATGGCTACTGAAAGGGGCCATTCTCAGAAAGAAAGGAATCCCATCAAGTGTAATTCCTACCATGATTAGGGCTCGCAAGGAGGTTATGGCTCGTACGTAGGTGTGAACGACGCAATTCACCTCACCTCATCAGTATTTAAGGTAACGTCTCCTTCTTTTCCTTCAGGCTGGTTTAACAGCAGGTCTTCATTTGGGTTCCATAAAGGTACAGATATCCGCGTTATCCATTTTCTTTCAGAGGAAATTGGCCTTATTGCCGGATATCCAGACTTTTCTCCAAGGAGTAGTCAGACTTCAACTTCCTTTTTGCCTCCTACGGCACCATGGGACATAGACTTGGTGTTGGCTTTTCCCTAGTCTTAAACCTTCGAACCATTACAGAGGGTGGAGATAAAGTAGTTAACTTGGAAGGTGGTTCTTCTTTTGGCACTCGCCTCAGCGAAGATAGGGCGGAGTTACGCACACAGAAATCCTTCCTTCCAAAAGTGGTATCTGCCTTTCATATAAATCAACCAATTGTGGTCCCTGTGTTTAATGATGAGTCTCCAGCCTCTAAATCCTTAGATGTAGTCAGAGCGCTCCGGATTTATGTCGACAGGACTGCTTCGCTGTTTTGTTTGTTCGGTTTGATTTGGCCTGACCAGGTTGGCCGGCTTCCAAACACACTATTTCCAGATGGATACGTCTGACTATCAGACAGGCTTATGTGGTGGCTTCCAGAGAACCACCGGTTTCCATTACAGCGCATTCCATGCACTCGGTAGGACCTTCATGGGCAGCTGCTCATGGGGTTTCTTTAAACCAGCTTTGTCGTGCAGACACTTGGTCTGGCAAGCACACGTTTCTAAGATTCTACTGCTTTGATACTTTTGCGGCCTCCACTTCAGAGTTTGGCCGTGCAGTTTTTCAGGGTTCTCAGCGCTCTCCCACCCGGGATGTGAGCTCTGGGACGTCCCCATTGTACTGAGGCTCCAGTGTCCCCTCGTGGATGAAGGAGAAATTAGGATTTTGGTACTTACCAATAAATCCCTTTCTCCGATTCCACAAGGGACACTGGACACCCACCCTGCGCTGCTCTACCTGCATATGTTACTCTTTTCCAGATTCAGGTAGTTGTTTATGTTCCTGTTGTCTGATTGGAATGTTAGTTTGTCTTTTGTTAAACTTCTTTGTATTATGAATGCTGTGGCATCTCTGTCTCCTTCTCCTTACTTTCCAGCTCCCCTCAGGCACAGTTGTTTAGACTGACCTGGGGGGGTATCGGTAAGTACCAAAATCCTAATTTTTCACTTCATAGCTCAAGTCTCTCTGCGGCAATTCAAAGGGGTTTATTTTATTATGTACATGAATAATAATGCACAGGGGTACAGTGCACACAGGTTGTGCAAACTTAAAATAATCAATTTTTTTAAACTTTATTTTAAATCTTTTTACTTTTTAAAAAAAATTTCTGCTTTTTCGCAACGGACAGTGACATTACACAATGTAAACAGCCAATTTAGATGGATACATCACAGCCAATTTACAGCAGAGTACAGCGCAAAATACAGAAGCGTGCCCCTATGCACACTGACTATACAGAGCACAGCCACTTGTGAGTCTGGAGTCTGGACACAACACAGCCAATTTACAGCAGAGTACAGTGCAGCATACAGCAACGTGCCCCTATACACACTGATTATACAGGGCACAGCCACTTTTGGGTCTGGAGTCTGGACACAGCACAGTAAATGTACAGCAGAATACAGTGCAGCATACAGCAGTGTGCTCCTATACTCACTGACTACAGCCACTTGTGAGTCTGGATTCTGGACACATCATAGCCAATTTATAGCAGAGTACAGTGCAGCATACAGCAGCGTGCCCCTATACCCATTGACTATACAGAGCACAGCCACTTGTGAGTCTGGAATCTGGACACATCACAGCCAATGCAGCAGAGTATAGCACAGCATACAGCAGCGTCACTTCATAGCTCAACTTTCAAAGCAGCAATTCAAAGGGGTTTATTTTATTATGTACGTGAATAATAACGCACAGGGGTACAGCGCACACGGGTTGTGCAAACTTAAAATAATATATTTTTAAGTTTATTTAGATTTTTTTACTGCTTTTAAATTTATTGTGCATTTTTCGCAACTGACAGTGACATTACACAATGTGAACAGCCAATTTAGATGGATACAGCACAGCCAATTTACAACAGAGTACAGCGCAAAATACAGCAGTGTGCCCCTATACACACTGACTATACAGAGCACAGCCACTTGCGAGTCTGGAATCTGGACACAGCACAACCAATTTACAGCAGAGTACAGTGCAGCATACAACAGCATGCCCCTACATTGACTATACAGACAGAGCACAGCCACTTGTGAGTTTGTAGTGTGGACACAGCACAGCCAATACAGCAGAGTACAGCACAGTATACAGCAATGGCGCTGAGTCCCAGCTGCGGCACCTTATATAGAAATTAAAACCTTAGGAGAGGCTGACGCCGTGGAGGATGACATTTTGCCCCGAAGTGGAATCTGAGTCTGGCAGGAAGACCCAAACCGCTGCTCAGATTGACTTGGATATTGGAAGTTCGGGCGGTTACAGATAATCTGAATCGCTCATTTGTAATATTGTGAGAGTTTTTAGAAGTGGCGATGTTGCCCTTCGCAACCAATCAGATTCTAGCTATTGATTTCTAGAAAGTGCTAGTTAAATGATAAGTAGAATCTGATTGGTTGCTATGGGAAGCATCTCCACTTCTAAATACTCTCACTTTAGTAAATATACCCCTAAGCAACAGCATTATAACAGCAGCGTTGCTAATTTAAGGCATCTTGGGGTATATTTACTAAAGTGAGAGTTTTTAGAAGTGGAGATGTTGCCCGTAGCAACCTATCAGATTCGAGCTATTATCTTCTAGAAGGTACAGTACTAGTTAAATGTTAAGTACAATCTTATTGGTTGTTATGGGCAACATCTCCATTTCTAAAAACTCTCACTCACCAGTAAATATATTTGTATCAGGAGCAGAGGATATAAAGTGACTTATATATAAATCCAGTTTCAAAAGAGGAATTCTGTAGCCATATTGATACACACTGACCCTTTCTCTGGCTTCTGCATTACTAATCTTCTATTTTATTATACATTTCTATATACTGTATATATATATATATATATATATATATATATATACAGCTCTAAGAGACTAGTCAACATATAAAGTAATAGAGCTGTATTATTCTTAGGTATGGAATTGCAGACATACACACAAACTGACATTTAAAACAAGCCAGTTGGAATAGCTTTGTCTGTGGATACTCTCACAAAGGAAAACAAGAGAAGACCTGCATAAGTATCCATCATTGTGTCATTACCACAGACCAACAGGAAGAGACACATTAACTGCTGGAATACAAATATTGGTAGGCTTCAAATAATAAAGATCTGCACTTAAAGTTCTACAGTGTTATTCAAGGAAAATTAATCTATTCAAGTCAGAGGGGCAGCTGTACTAAGCTCTGGAAATTGATTAAGTAAGTGATAAACTGTCAACTAATCAGCTCCTAACTGTCTTTTATCAAACAGCCTGTAACATGACAGGAGCTGAGTGACTGGTAGTTTATCACTCTCCAATTTATCACTTTCCAGAGCTTAGTACATCTCCCCCATAAACTGTTAGTGTTACAGTATAATGTAGTGCTGCAAATGTAATGCTTAGGTAAGAAAGTGTAAATGTAAAGTTCATTCAATGTAAATTGTATATGCAAGTTCATACTAAAGGTGTATAGTAACCAGTCACTTGTCATTTGATATATTATATTTAAGATAAAAGAACATAGGATAAAAGAATATAGATCTATTGTGTGTTTACTTACCTGAAGGTTTTAGGGAGGATCCAGTAATCCGGTTGCACTGCTCTCCTGAGGAGAGAAGAGAAACAGGTGGATTAATCTGGTAAATTTACGAAATGAAATGCATTAATTCTAATTGTTATTACATCACACAATAGGAAATGTAGTCACTTCATATTCTAATTAGGGTTACCCAGGCAAGTCTGTACATATATATATATTTCAATAAAGCTTAGCTTGGGCGGAGGCACTTATATTCAACCTAAATAAGGGAAAGTTACATTGTCTTTAATTTATTATTTTCCTTTATTTATATGGTTGCAGAAAATATACATGTTTGCCGACATTCTGGCTGACCCCTCTGGGAGGGGGCAGATAGGTTGGCATAGTGGGAGGGGGGGCATGGCCCATCATAGGGGGCGAGGCCAGGAACTTTACCCAACATTAGGCTACACATTGCTAAGATTACCAGCTTTGTAAAGCCGTGACGTGGTTCAGCATGAATTGGTGGCTGCCCGGGAGACTTGCCAACTTTTCTGGGTGGCCGTTCTGGAAGAGTAGGTAGGTATGAATATACATAGCTCCAAACATGTAATTTACAATAAAACAGACAGGACATATAATAAGTTCAGTGACAGTGCATAATTTAAAGGAAAAAAGCGAACCTGAATAACAGAAAATAACAATAGCAGTAACGCAGTGCCCTGAGAGGGCCGATAGATGGGGTCAGAGATGCTGAGTGAGTGGGGGACACATCAATTATTTATTTACAGTGTGTTTCGTATACCCCATTTTTCAAAAAGTCTTAAGGGACCCATCCATTACACGACTTTGTGAACAATCCGACCAAAACCAGGAGGTTCACAAAGTCAAGTAATGGATAACCGGCAACGACTAGCGATGCACATGCACGCTGGGTCCTTGCCGACCCCTACTGTCTATTGAACATGCCCGTCAAACTGACGACACTTGTTAGGTTCGGCATGTTCAGAGATAGGAGGTCGGGCTCCTGCATTGAATGATGTTCAGTGAACGCCGTTCAGTGCGGTGCCCACACCTCGGTGACCTGAAGGTCTGAACGCTAGATGTTCAGACATTCAGGTCGCGTAGTGGATACCCTTTATCCATATTATATATCCAGGAAGGGCCGGACCCATACTAAATATACAGAAATGCAGGGTTCACACTAAAATTACAGACATATGGATCTCACTGTAATAAATCTACAGAAACAGCTGGATCCAACCTCAATGTATAGAAACTCACACATGACAAACTAAATCCAATGTATGGCATTTGCTATGGGATTTCATGGAATCTTTAGAGTTTCCAAGTTGGTGGTACCTTCAAAGCAAGCAGCTCCTCTTTTGCCTTTTGGTTTGTTTAATGTTTTCATGGCTTGAATATAATAAAAATAAATATGTAAAAATATTAACATCTGGCAGGTATTTTGTGTTTTGGCCTAGCCAATTGTTTTTATTTCTTTTTGGTAGTTAGTACATGTTGTATATTGAATTAGAAAAAATAATAAAGGCGCCTACACTCAGCTGCTGATTTAAAATATTTTTACTTAAATCTATTCAATATATAAAAACATATAAAACTCAGGTGGAAAAAATTTTTGTACATGAATTAGTACCAATAACCAATATTGCACGTATTAATTGCTACTTAATGACATTAAAATAAAAAGTTAGTTAGCAAGCAATGAATCAGGTAGCAAAGTACAATAACTTAGATGGAAAATTGGCATGCAGAAGATTATGCAGCAATAGCACAGATGTTAAATTCACAAGTCTGATTTGAAATGGCAAAATTCAGCGATTCGTTAGTAAGCCAGCTGATGGGTTAAAGCTGAGCTCAATTGAAAAGTTATTTCATATGCATGCAATAAAGTCAGTTCCTCTACCTATAATTGTAGGGAGGATGTTGGAATCAATTTTTAGATGGTCCGTACCTCTACCTTCATGTAGGAGATAGAAACGGCATGACCTCCTGTCACGGATGTGCCAAACTGTGCGCTGCTTGTCTGACTCCCTGGCTGCTCACCCGGCAAATGGTGGCCCTGAGTCCAAGCACAAAGGGACCTCTGAGGGGGCGGGGTCTGAGTAGGAGAGCAGCTTAGAGTGTCCAGACTGCAGTGGAAAGGCGCCTTGAACTGGGGGAGGGGCCGCTGTAATAGGGAAAGCTGACCTCCCCTGGCTGATTTTTGACCACTGGATTCCCCCACCATATGTACCATGGTGGTCTAGTGGATCACGCGGTCGAGGCCGGTGTTCACAGTAAGCACCTCCGGTTTGTCCCATGAGACTGGAGATAAGACTGCCCAGCCACTGGCTACTGCAAGCGGCAACCCGCCTTACCTGTCCCCTGCATCCGAGTTGCAGTCTGGGGTCCTCCGCGGGGGCCGGCTAGCAAGATCCCCGGGAGCCCCGCTGAAAGTGCCAAGCGATGCTATGAAGTTGCGGCAACCGGAGGGGTGATGGAGTGGCAGTACAGACATCCTAAGGACAGTCTGATGCTGCGCACTCAGTAATAAAGATAAATACAATTAGAAATCATAAAAATAAAGTTTTGGGCTGCATAAGGCAGCCCACTGTCATAAAGGGCTCGGTATGAATGACCGCCGGACCTATGCCAGGCGGTTGAAATCCCCACGCCGGAAGACTGTCAGCAGTGAAGATCCCGACAGCTTAAAAGGTTAGTATAACTAACCCTGCCCCCTCCCAACACTAACACTCCCTTAGGGGTTCCGGGAAGCAGTCAGGAAGCCGACCGCCGGCTTCCCGACTGTAAAATTCCTGCAAGGTACTAATGACAGGTGTCGAAATCCCAGCACCTGCCATTAGACCTATGCCGGGAGCCCGACGCCGGGCATACCGAACGAAGGTATGCTGGGCAGCAGTGGGGGAGGGTTAGGTTAGGGGCTCCCGGGGGGGACTTAGAGTTAGGCACCCCCCGGGAGTGTTAGTGTTAGGCTAGGGAAAGGGGGGGTTAGGGTTACCACCCCCCCCGGGGAGAGGTTAGGGTTAGGCACCCCCCGGGAGACTTAGTTTAGGGTGAGGGGACAGGGGGGTTAGGTTAAGGCACTTATGGGGAGGGTTACAGTTAGGCACTAGGGGGAAGGTTAGGGTTAGGCACGCGTAAGGGAGGATTAGGGTTAGGGGAGGGGGTAGGGTTAGGGGTACTAACCAAAATTAGCTGTTGGGATCTGCAGCCTTGCCGGGCTTTTGCTGTGGCCGGCGGTTTTTCATACTGATTCCGGTGTGCCTAACCCTAACCTCCCCCCTAGTGCCTAACCCTAACCTCCCCCCTAGTGCCTAACCCTAACCCTCCCCATAAGTCCCCTGTCAGGATTTCACAGTCGGGAAGCCGGCGCTCGGCATTTCAACAGTCGTCTCCCTGACTGCATCCCATTATAAAGGTGATACGAGCTTCAGGCTCAGGGGCGGGGTTTAGGGTGGAGGGACCATTGCATCCTGGCAGTTGAAAGCTTATCTGTTTGGTGTCCGGTCCTTATCCATCACCTACACCCCATGGTATCCCTGTGGATCCCTATGGACCGTGAAGAAGAAACCAATATTTTTTTTTACAAATCTTAAAAAAAAGTATTTGTTTTTTTATGAAATAATTTTGGATAAGTTCCTCACCTAATTCCCTAAAAATAACCTGACAATTTTGAAGCGTTTTAAGTGGTTAAATAGTTTTATAATTAATATGGTTTTAAAGTGCAGACTAACTGCAATTACACTGGCTGCAGGGTGCTGTTTAACTGTATGAAAGTCTATATACTGTAAATGTTATTCTAGAAAGATAAAGCTTTGTTCTGTATTAAAAACAGAGAATGATAGTTCCATATAAATGCAATGCAATGTAGGATGACCATCTCATGCCAGTCTTCACCTTCTGATCAATCCTACATTACATATTAACATGAATTTAGTCTGAAGGGTTTGGTCACAAAACCCATGTTAACTATTTTATTTCTGGTCTAGAGGGAAGATTCCTTATCGCTGTACAGTAATTACACCCCAAGTACAAACTTGGCGCATATTGCACTGCTGCATGTAACAGTTACCACTATTTAATAATTGCAATGCATTGCGGGCATGTGGTCACTTAAACTGCTGACACTATGTGGTTAAGTGTATCAAGCCTTGGAAAGATATAAAGTTGAATAGCTCCCTAAAGCAACCAATCAGCTTCCAACTGTCATTTATTGAGCACAGTATTTGAAATTACATTTAGAAACCGAGGGCCTGATTCAGCAAGGAACGCAAGTGAGAGAATGCACGCACTCGTCCGATGTTTTTGCAATGCACATGCGTATTTAACACACTGCGCAGGCACGAGCTAGCCAGTGCGATCAGGTAAGGGTACGCAAACTACACGCAGTGTGTATGCATTGCAGACCCTTCCGATATTGATTGACAGGAAGTGCCGTTTGTGGGTGCTGACGGGGGGGGGGGGTCGGGCGAAGGCTGCGTGCCTGTGCGTTGGGATGCCGTTATAGGGGCGTGCATAATTAATTAAGGCAGTGCAGCGGCATACGCAGCCAGATGACTTGATGCACAGAGGAAGTGGCCAAAATCCTGCACGAGATCAGGTCAACCTCTATTGTGTGTATGGTCCGATGGTTCTCGATGTTTCCACTGTCTTGCGGACTACTCAGGATTTGAGTAAAGGGAAATGGGTGGCATTATGTAATGCTGGGTGTCTGCATCTTATGCTGCGGTTGCCACGCATATGCATTGATTAGCATATATTCGCAGCGGCCGAATGCGTGCGCACACTTACGTTCCTTGCTGAATCAAGCCCTGAGTGTTTGCTTTGGGCAACTACTTCACTCTATTAGGGGTATTCAATATGGAGCGAAAACTCAGTTTTTGCTATGTTTTCGCACCGATGACGTCATTTTCGGAGGTTTTGGCTTTACATCGTATTCAATTTCAAAGACTTTTCGCAGGTGGAAAAGTCTTTGAAAAAAAATGGGGATAACTTTTCACCACTGAATAGGTGGCGAAAAAAAGTGCAGTATTGGGGTTTAGGGGTGCAGGCTGTGGGAATGACATTTTAAAAATAACTGTGTCAAAAAAAGTTTTAAAAAAAAATAGGGACACCCCAAAAAATTAATTTAAAAATTGGGGTGAAAAAAAAAATGGGAAAAAAGTGTTTAAACATAGGGAAATAGGTTCAGGGCTATTCTGCAAGTATGCGGCAGGTGTTTTCTAGAATAGGCTATTAGCGGCAGGTGCATAGTTGCAGAATTTTTTAAAACTTACTTTAGGGACATAAAAATATGCTAGTCCCCATTTTCATGTACCCCAAATTTGATGGGACCACTTAAAAAAATGAAAAAAATAACCTAAGTGCTCTTCTGCAACACTTCTTCAATGTCGTGAAAAAAACACCTGCTGCAGCTATTTAAATCCCCGACTTTCATTTGCAGGCTAAAACGGGGTACACATAGTGATCCCCCATGTTTTTACAGTTTTAGGGGTGTCCTACAATTTATTCCAGATAAATTTAGTTTTTTTTCCTAGATCCCACTTCGCAGGTTCCCGTTTTCATAGGTTTTATATTGAATACGGGGATAAAGCAGGCGCGCGCCCGATACTTTATCCCAGGAAAATCTCCGATGTGGAGCGAAAAGTCCAGCACGGACATTTTGCTCCCATATTGAATACCCCTCTATCTCTCTCCAGGGCTTGATACATCTCCCTTTATATGAGCCCGGTTTATTTCTAGCTGACCAAAAGTAACCAGCTTACCAGATACTATTAGAAAACATTTTGTAAAAATAACCTAGTATAGTACTTCAATCATTAACAACAGAAACATTATCTTAAATGTGATCATATTTATGTGAATAAAGTTTTATCACGAGACTGATATTGTCAGCAGATCTAGCTTGACCTGAAGGTCGTACTTGTTAATCATTGTACTATGTAGAAAGGACATTCCAGTATTGTGTACAACATGAACCTTTCAACGGGGAAAAAGTTTGCACAAAGTTTAGGATTTACTGGTACTGAACATTGATTCTGTAAATGTTAAAAAAAGGAAAAAGTATTGTAAGCTATGGAAGATTTGCAAATATCCGAATCATTCTTTTTGACCAACATTTTTCTCTACTATGAAAGAAGAGACCTACTGGTTATGAAAAGATCAGAGGTGTCCTATGAGAGGAAGGGACCCATGTGCAAGCTCCGTGTGCCTCCCCCCCTCCGCCCCTTTGTGCTGGCACATACATAGTGTATACTCTGGCACTATGCCGGAGCCTAATGTCCACATGTCTCTGGTGATTTCTCATCTGCCGTGATACCATTTTACCCATACCTGCTTACTTTTCTTTTCTCCTCCCTTTTCTGGGAGAAGCCTGACGAGGAGAAGCAGGTGGATTGAGATGGGGCGGAGCCTGATGGTTTGCATCATTAGGCCCCGCCCCTTCACGCTAAATTGCAGCAAATTTCAATAGGGGACGGCGCTAAATGACGCGATTCCTGCAAAGAAGAGTCATTAAGCACCACCCCATACACGGGGACCTGCGATCGCGATCATCACGGAAATTCTCCCTATTCTGCCCACTTCAATAGAAAGTGGGCAGAATGCGGAAGAAATGCCTACTCTACCAGGGGTGCGGTGGGTTACCCAAAAAATCAGGAGACTCCCGCAACTTCCGGGAGAGTAGGCATGTATGGTTTTACCAGAGATATAGCCACAACATGTACAGTATAAAGCAGTGATTTTCAACCTTTTTTAACTCGAGGCACAGTACGCAAGATATTAAATTTGCCAAGGCACACCATTCGTCGATGCGGCGTGCGCAACCTATGGAAAACATACATATTGGCTCCCACCTAAAAAAAGCACACATATTGGCCCCCACAGGAATATAACGCACATACATTGGCCCCCATAGGAATAAAACGCACATACATTGGCCCCCATAGGAATAAAACGCACATACATTGGCCCCCATAGGAATAAAATGCACATACATTGGCCCCCATAGGAATAAAATGCACATACATTGGCCCCCATAGGAATAAAACACACATACATTGGCCCCATAGAAATAAAACACATACATTGGCCCCCACAGAAAAAAAAATAGCATTGGATGATCCCCACAGAAAAAAAAATAGCATTGGATGACCCCCACAGAAAAAAAAAAAAAAATAGATATTGCTGGCTCCCAAAGAAAAAAAAGCCCACATTGCTACACATAAAAAATAAATTTACATTTTGCATACTGTCCCTACCTGTCCCTCGTCACCAGAGCTGTCAGCAGGGTGCAGCATGCAGGGAGGCAGGCAGGCAGGCAGGCAGGCTGGCTGGCTGGGGGTGCTGGTCGCCGAGGGCTTGCTGGCTGTACTGGTGGCCGTGGGGCGGGCTGTCTGGCTGGTGAGGCAGGCAGGCGGGCTGACGGTGTTGGTGGCCGCGGGGCTGGCTTGCTCGCTGGTGAGAGAGGCAGGCTGGCTGGCGGTGCTGGTGGCCGCGGGGCTGGCTGGGGAGGCAAGCTGGCTGACTGGGGGTGCTGGTGGCCTTCATGCAGGGCTTCTCTAGGGGCCGCGGAGCTGACTAGAGACGCGGCGTGCGTGACCTGTGATAGGTGATGGCCGCGTCTGCATAGGTGATGGACCGGGCACGCCTGAGACTCCCAGAGGAGCTCAGCGCTGCCCGGATCGCAGTATGGCAGATCTGACCGGCAGCTCTGACCGGTGGATCTGACCACGCGGCACACTAAACAACCGCTCGCGGCACACTAGTGTGCTGCGGCACAGCGGTTGAAAAACGCTGGTATAAAGAATATATGTAGGGTGTGTACTGTGGGCTCCCGGTGACTTAGGGGCCCTTATGAATTGCACACCCTGCACACATTGGAAAACATGTAAAATTATAGACATAAACTAAGCAAAAGGCCTTGCATGAAGAGCTTTTAATCTAAACTTATGCCTTTGTTCAGAGATTGAGAGTATACTATAAAGGTGAGATGTATTAACAGTGAAAATGCGGTAAAACCCCCGAAAATGCAGTTTTCAGGAGTTTTACCGCAGACCTGGTGAGCGTTACCTAATAGAAGCCTATGGGATTCTTATCGGGACACTCACCCTTGGGATCCCTCTCATCACCCCCTGCCCGGCATCCTTCTGTGCATGCCAGAGGGACTTCTGGGTGTTAAACCCGGAAGTCCCTCTGTCCGGAGCGATTGCAGAGCTGTCCTTTGCGATATTCTTGGTACATACCACAGTAATGAACTGCGGTATGTACCCAAAGACAGTGGGGATGCAGCGGCCATTTTCCAGGTGTTTTGTGCAGGGCTGCGATTGCAGACGCAGTACTTTGGAGAGGTATTCGAAAATATGGGTGCAAGGTGTGTGGTGTAGGCCCCCTTGGACCAGGAGGCCCGTGTGCCCTGCACACCCTGCACCCATTATAAATATGCCCTTGGTTTCCTGGGAGTTCAGGGGAAATCATGACAACATCACAATGTTTGCAAGTCGTCTAATGTGTACCTTTAGCGTTACACAGTTGCAGTTTTAAATTTTCACCTGCAACTCACCGGGAAGCAGCAACTTAGAAAAGCCTCTGCTTAGTAAATAAAGTTCTATTTATTAAAGTTCGATTTTGCATTCGATTTAGCTCACCTGAAATCGAATCAAATCGAATGTAGAAATCCCTTTTGAATAGTGATTTCTTGTAAGATATTGCATTCCCATGTCCAAATCGAACTTCAAATCCCCAAAATAATAGATCTGCTTCCCACTCTAAAAGCACAACCAGCACCAGGTATTTCTGAGCCGGTCCAGGTTGTGAAAATATGGGGGACATCAGATATAGGTGTCCCCCCCCATTTTGCACAACCAGCGTTGGGCTCAGTGAGCCGGCCCTGGTTTTGGAAATACGGGGGGCAAAAGACCTAGTGGTCCACCTTATTTTCCAAGGCCAGCACCGGACTCTTTCCAGTGGGGTGTAATGCCACAGCCGGGGTACCCTTTCACTGGGTTCCTTGTCCAAAGCATTATACCTGACCGCTAGTCAGCTCAGGCCGGGATCTCTGGGGAGGTGGAGACCTCCTCCAATAAAAGAGTTCCCCCTCTCCAGGGTACCCCAGACCTGGGCTGATAGCCCGGGGCTCTACCCGGCACCCCTGGCCAGTGGGTGCCGGGTTGATTGTGTATAAAAATATTAAATAACATTGTCTTTTACAGGATAACTAGAAGTCCCAGCAACCCTCCTACGCATTCTGGTACTTGGAGAACCACAAGTACCAGCATGCAGAGCATTAAGGGCCCACTGATACCTCTAGTTCACCTGCACAAGAAATACATCATGAACCTCTGTGCAATCAGTGTTCATTCGTTATATTTCCCAATTACCAGCATGCATGTCACTACTGGTTACCTCTACACAAACAGCATTCTCCAGCTCTCTCCAGCAGGCTTCCACTCCAAAGTGTCTTCTTATTACCAGAGACCATCCTATATCAGTGTGCTGTGCATTACCAAAGTGCATTGTATTCCAGTGTATGCATTCCCAGCGAGCAATGTTAATATAGTGCATCTCAATGGGCCCAGCCATCTTATAGGGTGGGATGTATCAATGCAGTTTTTGTGGTCATACTTTTGAAAACGAAGTTTAGAAGTTTGGCAGTTTACCGCATATGCACTAAGCTCCGGAATGCGATACATTCAGAGACTTGGATGTGGTGGACAATGTCATTAAAGATGGCGCTGCCATACAGAAGCCTATGGACTTCTATTCGGCGCTTACATCATTCAACTCATGTGCAGAAGGACTTCATAAACCCAGAAGCCCTTCCATTGCAAAGTACAGTGCTTGCTGGGAGAGCTGTCCTGTGTAATTATTTTCAGGCATACGGTGTTAGTAAAGTATTGTATAATTTTGTACTTCACCAAGTTGCTCACTGATCTCCATTTGTGCAACTTGATGCTCCCAGTCTGTTATCAGGAGGGCCATAAGCTGTCTGATATCTGCATCGAGGCCCAAATCCCCTTTCGGCACTTCCCGGTAAAGACCAGTGCCTTGTTAGACTCTAGGAAGAATATATGCATACGAATACTTAACTAAGTTTGAGGATAGATAAGCACCCTGTTTGATATTTAAATTTTGTTAGTTAGTTAAGGGTTAAGGCTTGGGCAAAGGTGTGGTTAGGTAGTAGTCATTTGACTAGATAAGCCTATCATAGGATTTGTGGGAGGTTTCAAATTACCCATATATATACCCTGGTAAGAGGAACCATTTTCCTCTATTCCAGTTTCTTCAAACCAGGCTGGCTAAGTGTCATAGATAGTATCTTATATAGCTGTATATATTTTGTCCAATTCCCTCTCTTTTTATTTCACATCCTATCTATCTCTTTTTATTCTTATCTTTATCTCACTTCTTTCCTTTCAGCTCCTTCTCTCCACCCCCCCCCCTTTTTTTGTTCACCACCTCATCCCCTGCTGTGTTTCAACCCCCCCGTCCTCTGAGTCCACTGCCCCCTCCTCTCTCATCCCTGCTTTTCATTAGGCCCAGACCCCGCCATTCAGCGCCCCACCCCCGCCGCTTGATGGAGACTTCCAGGCCCCTCACATCCGCGGCCCCCCCTCCAACCAGGCGCAGGTCGCACCATGCTGCAGGCCGCGAATTCGCACCCGCTCGCGTTCCTGTGCGCGCCTCCCCTCCGGCTCCCACTCCCTTACCAACCCCGCTGCCTCTCCTCAACTGATGGCCACCTGGCTCTCCGGCGGCACCGCGAGCAGCGTAGGCGGCTGCAGCCCAGCAACTCTCCCCCCACTTGTCACGGTCAGCCCGCGCCCTGCATCGGCGGTTGGCCCTGCCCACAGGGTCGCGGCGGCCATTTTAGCCCCGGATTCCGCACAGGAGGCCCTGTACATCCCGGTATCCCCCCTTCAGTCCCCTCTACTCCAAGAGCAAGGGAGCCCCCTCCTCCTCAGCCCTCACCACTATTATTCAGCCACCAGGGTTCCCCCTGCAGCGTGGCATCAGATGCAGGGTCCATTAGGTCTGGGGCCCTAAGTGCCCCCCAGCTCATTATTGCCCGTTGCCCCCCCGCATCTAGGGGCGGGAGTTATACCCCTTCACCTTGGGGGGGTGTTAATATGCAGCAACCCCCCCTTTCAACCCTTTAGCAGCGCAGCAGCCCAGCTGGTCCCCATATTTCACTGCCCCGGCCCCTATTGCCCCCCATTTTTCAAATCTAGCCTCTTACTTTTCTGCCCCCATCGGGCTCCACCAGGTCCCACCCCCCCACTATGTTTCAGTATGACCTCCCCGTGATAACCCCCGAGCCCGCCCCCCTTTCGCAAGGGTTTGGGCCGTATTACCAAATCCTGCCGCCACCCTTTGCCCTTCCTCCGGCCACTTCAGTGGCATATTCCCAGCCCATGCATATCCCCCCCTTCCCACTCTGCCCCCCCTGCACCCCAGCCACCTGCAGCTGTCCAGGCACCCCTGCCACCCGCTTCCCCCCATGCCCCTCTTTCCACGGAGGGAGTTGATGTGCAGCCTGAGTCACCTGTGATTGTGTCAAGTCCCCAGGTCGCAGTTTCTGAGCATTCCAATCGGGTTGTTGAGATCCAGCGGACGGACGGTGAGGTGGCATCGGCAAGTCAAGTCGTGGTGGGCGCACCGCGCAGTGTGGGACTGTTGCCGAACACTCGGGAAGAAGTGGCTGGTCCTTCGATGGCAGTTTCTGATGAGCATGCTGTTTCCACATTGCACAGCACACACTCATCTTCCACTGATTCTAGCGATTCTGCAAGTTCATCAGAGAGGCCGCGTAAGCTTATGCGATACTTAGCGCACAAGATTGAAGGGAAACGGGGGAGTCCCAAAAAGACCAGCACAGTGTCGGCAGCTAAGGTCCCGGATGCTACGGGGGATATGGTGCATTGCGCGAACACGGCCATCCTTAGGGGTTTGCAGTCTAAAGTTAGGGAAAAGATCAGGAAGGAGAAATTCGTGGACATGTTTTCAATTACGGCCGATGCAAAAAAGGCTTTAGATCGGGCAAAATCAGCTGTTGCGGGCGCGGAAGAAATCTTCCGTTCGTTCCAGAATTGGGAAGCAGGGATGTTCATTTTCGCAGCTTCATACCTTGAGTCACGCCCAGCTGAGTACATGAATGTCCTCAAGTATATGCATATGGTGCACGGCATGCACTCGTCAGGCAAAGGTACAGCTTGGCTGAAATATGATGAGACATTCCGGAAAAAGCAGGAAGGGCAGGCGATTTTTCAGTTTGGCTTCAAGGACGTAGAGATGTGGCTGGAAGTCAACCAGCTGCCTCGCGCTTCTTCGGATTCCTTGGTAGTCCGTAAACAGCCCTTTCCGGCCCGCCCAGGCAGTGCCGGAGCCGGCAGAGGAAAATGCTATGCATATAATAACGCGCAGTGTAATAGAGGGTCGGGCTGTCGGTATAGACACATATGCATGCTCTGCGGGAGCAGGCACCCGGCTAAAGAGCGTGGGCGTACCGGTGGTGCAAAGACGAATCAAGATGATCAGCCCAACGAGTCGCGGGGCGGTGTTAGGTAAAGCCGGTTGACCTAGGGGCTTTGAAGAGTTGGTTGGCTCGTTATCCTCTCAGGGAGGAAGCAGCCTTTTTGTTACATGGGTTTAGTGAAGGTTTTCGATTACCAGTGACACGGGAGGTCTCGGTAGTGTCTAAAAGAAATCTTAAGTCGGCGCGCCTACACCCAGAAGTGGTTTGAGCTAAGATTGAAGCGGAAATCGGGTTGGGGCGCATGTGCAGCCCTTTTACATCCCCACCTTTGGAAGGTTTGTGCATATCACCTTTAGGGGTTGTACCAAAAAAGGAACCGGGTAAGTTTAGGCTGATACAGCATCTTTCTTACCCTGAGGGAGGGTCGGTCAACAACGCGCTAGATCCATCGGATTGCCGGGTCATTTATCAATCATTTGAGCAGGCTCTAGATATAGTACAGAGTTTTGGTAGAAGGGCTTTATTAGCCAAGGTGGATATCGAGTCTGCTTTTCGGTTGTTACCCCTTCACCCCAAATCTTTTAAGTACATGGGTTTTAGAGTTGCGGGGCTCTATTATGTTGATAGATGCTTGTCGATGGGATGTTCCATCTCCTGTTCCTTTTTTGAATGTTTTAGCTCCTTTTTGCAATGGTGCTTACAGGCGGGTACAGGGCAAGCGGGGGTTACCCACTACCTAGATGATTTTCTGTTGGTGGGGCCAGCGGATACCCAGGTTTGTGAGGATTTGCTTTTTTCCTCGCAGGCCTTGTTTACAGTGGTAGGCGTTTCTGTTGCCGGGGACAAAACGGAGGGTCCGGTTACACGCTTGACGTATTTGGGTATAGAAATAGATACCGTGCTAGGGTTATGCCGTTTGCCGATTGAAAAAGTGCGACATTTGGGGGAGTTGCTTGAAGCGTTTGTTTAGTCAAACAAAGTCTCGCTGAAGCAGTTGCAGTCGTTGCTAGGCCTCCTTAACTTCACCTGTAGAGTCATTCCTATGGGTCGGGTCTTTTGTAGGCGGCTCAAAAGAGCCACGATGGGTGTTAAGAGGCCCCATCACCTCGTTTGAATATCCCAAGATCTGAGGGAAGACCTTCGAGTTTGGTTGCTTTTCCTGCACGAGTTTAATGTTGTTTGGATATGGCTCTAGGCCCCCGTAGATAATTCAGAGCTTCAACTATTTACTGACGCATGCGGTTCCATTGGTTTCGGCGCCTTTTTTCAAGGGGATTGGTGCGCGGAGCCTTGGCCTGAAGTTTGTGGGGTTTTGGGCCTTACTAAGAACATACTGCTTCTGGAACTTTTCCCCCTTTGTAATGGCAGTTGAGTTATGGGCTCACAGGCTTTGTGGCGGATCCTTTCTTGGTGAGATAATTTGAGCGTTGTTCAGGCAGTAAATAATCAGAGGGCAGAATGTCCGTTGGCTTTGAAGTTGTTGAGGCACTTGACGCTTCTTTGCTTACGGAGGAACATTGAGTTTAGGGCGCAGCATGTTCCGGGTGTTTCTAATGAGATAGCAGATTCCTTATCTCGTTTACAGTGGGACAGGTTTCGTTCTCTCACTCCTTATGCTTCTCTTCATGGTTTAAACTGCCCCTCCAATGTATGGCAGATTCTCGTGCCGGCATCAAAGTCCTCGCAATGAAGTCTCTGGCCCCTAGCACTTTAAAGACCTACACGGCAGCTTGGGATGATTGGCAGGGTTTCTTGGCTTCCACACGTGAGTGAGGTAAGATGGTTGATGACCGTATGGCAGAGTTTGTTTGGAACTGGCATGAAGGGGGTCGTTCTAAGGTGGCTATGTCTGCGGCGCTGTCTGGTATCGCTTTCTTTTCTAAACTACATGGCATGGCAGATCCCACAAAATCGTTTATGCTAATCAAAGCGATGAAGGGGTGGGCGAAGGAACACCCTATCATAGGCGACACGCATAGACCAATTGACCTGGCTTTGCTTAAAGAACTGATTGTGGCAGTATCAGGGGTTGCATTAGGCGAATACGAATCGGTCCTTTTTAGTTTAGCTTTTTCATTGGCATATGTTGAAGCGTTTAGAATTGGCGAGCTTGTGGCGTCTAGTAAGAGTTCTGCGACATCTGGTTTATTGTTAAAACACGTGGTAGTTAAGACAGAATTGATATTGTGTAAAATTCATAGTCCAAGACAGACCAACTTGGCAGGGGTCGTTGGATTTCTATCAAGGAACACTCAGATGCTGTAATTTGCCCAGTTGCCTTGGCGCGGCGTTTTAATGCTCTTCGCCCTCTAGGGGGCGCGCAGTGGCTTGTCCATGTTAACCTTACACCTTTATCTAAGTTTCAGTTCATAAAGCTGTTTCAGAATTGCCTTATCGCTTTAGGCCTGCCCACAGACCAGTTCAGGACGCATTCATTTAGGATAGGGGCAGCAACCTGCGCAGCGGTTAATGGTGCTTCGGTCGACACCTTACAAAAGTTGGGTCGATGGAAGTCATCAGCTTATAAAACTTATTTAAGGGGGGACAAGTTGCTTGCGTAGCTGCGCTCCTTGCAAGTTTGTTGGGAAACCCAGGGGCCTTATGCCTACTGCCGCTTTGGAGTTTGATGGGCTTTTCAGTTGTGCCCTCAAAGAGGTTTTATGTTTTTCACCTTCAGCTGGGTCACCCAACTATTGTTTCCCTTCCTTAAGATGCATTTATTATTATATGTGATTCAGTTTTTGACTAGGTAACTTTTCTTGCAGGGTTACCCAGGAATGCTAACGGTCGGGTGTGGTTTGTAGGACACTCCTTCATATTTTGGGCTAGTCAGCACCCCTTAGCTTTGCAGGCCACCCTTCTGCTAGGTGCAGATGACGTCCGTTGGTTGGATTTCCGCGGTATGCGCTGGAAGCGACTACTGGAAGCCTTATGGATGGCAGAGGATAAGTTCGGGGCCCTGGACTGGGTGGTCATTCACTTGGGGGGGGAAAGATTTTAGCACTTGCAAAGGCATCGAGCTGATACATGCTGTTAGGAATGACTTGCAAGTGCTAGTTAACTGTTGGCCCAACGTACGTATCGCTTGGTCGGACATTGTTCCGCGGCGAGTTTGGCGAGGACCCCAGGGTGGTAAGGCATTAGACGGAGTTAGTAGTAAGGTCAATATAGAAATTGGCCATTTTGTCCTCAGTGTGGGGGGCCGCGTCATACGGCACCCACGTTTGCGTTACTAGGAAGAGAGCTTCTATAGGCCTGATGGAGTACACCTAACAGGAGTAGGGTTAGAGCTGTTTATCAGTGACTTATGTCATTTCCTTTAGGTATTGAAGGGTCACAGTTTGGTGGCGGGCCTGGTTCTATGAACCGGGCTTTGGTGGGAAGCAGTGCTCCTGGGCGGCCTATTATTTAGCGCAGGAGTGCCTGTGTAGCATCTTTCCTTTGAGAGCGGCAAGTTGGTCACCGCCCATAAGGGGGGACCTGGTCCCTGTCCGAGGGAAGGGCCGAAAGCTGTGCCAATAAAGGGGGGATGGTACTACCTCAGGTCAGTCTGCGCGGGGCGGGAATCCGCCTCCTTTTATTTATTATTGTTTCCAACAAGACTGTGGCCTTGGAACACTGCTTTTTTCCTGGGACCAATTACCAATTTAAATTTGATCAATAAATTCTGGCTGTGACCTCTTTAATTGCATTACATGTGTCAGTGTGTTCATTTCTAGGCTTAGGTTAAGATAAGATAACAAAATAGAATGGTAAAACACATGGGTGACTTATTACAAAAGTGCAGGGTTTACAAGTGGAGATGTTGCCCATAGCAACCAATCAGATTCTAGCTATTATCTTCTAGAAGGTGCTAGATACCTGTTAAGTAGACTCTGATTCATTGCTATTGGCAACATCTCGACTTCTAAAACAGAAAAGAAATATGCCCGTTTACCCATATCTTACATGGTACCAGCAGCGTGGCAATATTTTTACCATAAATGTATACAAAACAGAAAAACTTATGCTATCGGCGCTAACAATACTATACTGCAAATCTATGTGTGTGCAGCAAATAAAACCCGCACTTTAGTAAATATTAGAGATGAGCGGGTTCGGATCTCAGAGATCCGAACCCACCCGAATTTCGGGTATCCGTGGCGATCCGAGCACAGCTTGGATCTCCCTGCCTGCCCGGATCCCTGACCCGAGCCAAAAAACCCCGCGACCCCTCTGTCGAGTCACAAGGTTTTGTTTTGCGCGGGCTTAACGCTGATTGGCTGAGAGAGCCGTCTGTCACGGCTCTGAGCCAATCAGCGTTAAGCCCACTGAAAACAGCACAAAAGAGGAAAAGAAGATGGCACCCGCCATTCCCTGCTGCCTGACACCGCCGGCACCCCCACTGGCAGCATGCCCCGCTGCCGACACCACCGCTGCCAACACTCCTGCACTGCTGCCCAAATTACTGAGGACACCGTTAGCGACCCCCACACTGCTGACACTGTCGACACTCCCACACTAAGGCCACCACCAGCACCCCTGCACTGCCGACATAGTCAGCAAACCTGCACTGAGGACACAGCTGGCACCCCTGCTCTGCCGACACTGCCGGCACCCTGCATGGAGAACACCCCTGCACTGCCAACACAGTCAGCAAACCTGCCATGAGGACATCGGTGGCAGCTCCGCTCTGCCACCGGTGTCAGTGCCAGTAGCCTTCACTGAGAACACTGCCAGAACTGCCATTCCATGTACTGGGGACACAGCCAGCAACCCCCGCACTGCCAACACAGTCAGCAAACCTGCAATGAGGACACCGCTGGCACCCCTGCACTGCCGACACAGCCAGCAAACCTGCACTAAAGACACTGCTGGCATCCCCACACTGCCGACACATCCAGCAAACCTGCACTAAGACACCGCTGGCATCCCCACACTGCCGACACAGCCAGCAAACCTGCACTAAAGACACCGCTGGCACCCCCGCACTGTCGACACAGCCAGCAAACCTGCACTAAGACACTAAGACACTGCTGGCACCCCCGCACTGCCGACACAGCCAGAAAACCTACATTAAACACACCGCAGGCACCTCTGCACTGCTGACATCACAAACCTTCACTGAGGACACTGCCAGCACTGCAGCACTGCCATTCCATGTACTGAGGACACCGTCAGCAACCCCGCTCTGCCGACACTGCTATCACAGTAAGTGCACTATTGGTGTATCCAACCCACACTGTATAACACACTGTATCCATGTTGGAAATTAGAAACTGAACTGCCACATGGTAGTGCCGCCCACTGTGTCACTTAGCTTAGTCAGCCAGCTAGCTGGATGCAACCTTTTGGCCTTAACTAGATGAAGCAAATAATATTGTGAGGTGGTTAAAATTGATAGGAAATTACTGGAAATAAATGTTATTGAGGCTAATTATAGTGTAGGAACAAAACCAGGCCCATTTTATGTGATTTTAGCTGTTTTTATGATTTTTTAAGAAGAGGTGAGGTTTTGGCAAAACCAATCCAGATCCAAAACCAGGATAGATCCAGATCCAAAACCAAAACCAAAACACGGGGGTCGGCGCACATCTCTAGTTTTAAGACACACACTTGTGGCACTGCCGGAACTGTACCAGACTTAGACACTATAGTGATTTCATGACTTTGGAAACTAGTAGTGGGCCCTGTTTAAAAGTGAGGCCTCTGTATTACAAACTGATTGTGAATTTTAAAACGCACACTTGCAGCACTGCGCTGTCCCAGACTTAAATACTATAGTGATTTCATGACTTCAGAGACTGGTAGTGGGCTCTGGGCCTGATTCTGACCCGCTCGCGAGTGCTGAGTGCTCGCAAGCGGGTCGATGGTGCCCAAGTGCGCATGCGCACGACGGAGGCGCCTCCGTCGTGCGCATGCGCGAGACCCGAATAACGACGGCCAAGCCGTCGTTAGGGGTCTCGCAACAAAGGGGGCGTGCTGTCGATGGTGATTGACAGCACGCCCCCTTTGGTGGGTGTGCCAGGGAAGTGGCTGCCCAGACGGAGGCGTTCCCATCGGAACGCCTACTGTCTGGGTCCGGCCCCACTGACATCACTAGTGATGTCAGTGGGAGTGCTTTTGGCTCTGATAGAGCCAAAAGCACTCCTGGGCTTGCGGCAGCGAGACCCTACCGCAGGGTCTCATCGCAAGCCCGATGGTCGCGATGGTCTTGACCATCGCGACCATCATTTTGGCCATGGGAACGCCTCCATCTGGGCAGCCACGCCCCCGGTACGCCCACCAAAGGGGGCGTGCTGTCAATCAACATCGACAGCACGCCCCCTTTGGTGTGAGACCCATTATGACGGCTTGGCCGTCGTTATTCGGGTCTCGCGCATGCGCACAATGGAGCCACCTCCGTCGTGCGCAGGCGCACTTGGGCACCATCGACCCTCTTGCGAGCACTCAGCGCTCGCGAGCGGGTCTAAATCAGGCCCTCTGTTTGAAAGAGGGTGTCGGGCCCACCAAGAGCCTCTGTGTGAGGTGTCACCACTTGGGCATATAGTACCTTCTGTAATTATACTGTATATTTTTATTACCATACTACAGTATACCATGTTGGGCCCAATGCCAGCTTCACAGACTAGTTTTTGTACTACAGTATACTGTATTTGTTGCTATTCAGGTAGAGACTTTTTGTACAATTGGATTTTTGGTATAGTCCAATTGTTTACAATCAAACTTTACTGTACATTACAGTGTCTAGTGTTTCCACAGGAACAGAAAGGTCGCAGTTCCATGAGGCAATAGCCGCCTTTAGTTGGCTTACCATGCCTCATAAGTACAGTACTGTACATTTGTCTTCTACTGTATCTCTCTTTTTTTCCCTTAATGTCTTTCTCCCTCCTGTACTCCAAAAGGCTCATACTGTACACACTAGACGTATGCTCTATGAGCGCTATCATGTAGTGTTTATCATGCATACACTGGACATTCTGAAACCATGTGAATGATAAAGATGTCGTTATCGTCAATATCGTTCAACTAAAAAGTCTGCTGTCTACTGTATGCAGTAAAAGACCCATCTCCAACCTTTTCTGCTTACACACAAATTCTTACTGTACAGTACTTTTTCTCCAGTACAGTGCAGTACATGTATGTTTCGTTCACCTTGTCTTATACTGCCAAAAAAGTGTAATAGTACGCTTAGGCTCCATTTACAATATTGAAATTTTTTCAATTCTTCTTTGTCAAAATTACATTACAGTATGTTTTTTGTCATAGATCGCCACCACCACTGCTGTCCTTGCAGGCCTCAGCCCTCCACCCCTACCCAGGACCCTGCAGCCGGGCCCAGCCGCCTTTCAAGGCCACATAAGTACTGTACACTACATTGTCTTCTATCTGTCTCCTTTTTTTTCTTTTCACAGTGTCTCTCTCTCCCTCCTGTGCTACAAAGAAGTGTAATAGTACTGCCAAAAAAGTGTAATAGTACGCTTAGGCTCCATATACAGTATTGACATTTTTTAATTTTTCTTTGTCAAAATTACATTACAGTATATTTTTTTTTTCACAGATCACCGCCGCCACTGCCGCCCTACCAGGCCTCAGCCTTCCCCCCTGCCCAGGACCCTGCAGCCAGTCCCAGCTGCCTTTCAGGGCTGCGTAAGTACTGTACACTACATTGTCTTCTATCTCTCTCCTTTTTTTCACTTTTTACAGTGTCTCTCTTTCCCTCCTGTACTCCAATGACCCATCTAAAATCTCTTCTCCTTACCCAATAATTATTTCTGTACTGTACTGTACTAGTGTTTTCTTTTTTTCCCAGTACTGTACAGTATGTTTTGGTGACCTGTCTTAAGGGGCTTACACACCAGACTATTTGTGGGAAGCAGTTGGGAAGCCGGCTGCCGCAATGCCGACCGCGGGCTTTCCGACTGCTTTATCCTAGCAAGGTACAAATGACATGCGTTGAAATCTCGACACCTGTCATTAGACCTACGTCGGGAGCCCGACACCCGGCTTACCGATTGAAGGTAAGCCGGGCGCTGTGAGCAGACAGCCATGGGGGGGTTAGGTTAGGGGCTCCCAGGGGGGACTTAGGGTTAGGCATCCCACTGGCAGGTTAGAGCTAGGCTAGGGGAAGGGGGGTTAGGGTTAGGCACCCCTGGGGGGAGGTTAGGGTTAGGCACCCCCTCGGGAGACTTAGGGCTAGGCTGCGGGAAAGGGGGGTTAGGTTTAGGCACTTAGAGGGGGGTTAGGGTTAGGCACTTGAGGGGGAGGTTAGGGTTAGGCACCCCTAAAGGAGGGTTTGGATTATGGGGGAAATTAGGTTAGTTATACTTACCCTAAGGACGATCAGGATTTCCTCCTCTGTCGGGCTGCCGCTGTTATGGTTCAATGATATATTGTTCATATTGTCTAGTGTGTATGCAGTAAATCACCAACATTGCCTGCGCATGCTGGCTCCCTTGAGCCGTCAACGATATCCCCAGCGGGCTGTATATGCAGCCCAATCTGGGGATATTGTTAATGATGCCATGCTGGCAAAAGCAGCATGGCCTCCCCTCCTATCCACTCATCTTTGTGTCTGGTCTAGTGTCCATGAGCCATGAGCCATACTGTACAGTAAGTGGATACTGTCAATAAAGTGTACTATAATAATAGTAATACTGTCAGGCTGAATTTATTGACCTTTTTCCACATTGTTTTGAGGAAAAATGACACGGTTTCACAAACTGAAGGGCCTCAGCCCTCCCCATCTGCCCAGGACCCTGCAGCCGGGGCCAGCCACCTTTCAAGGCCCCAGCCCTCCATCTCATCAGTCACCAGATAGTGGTAATGATTAGTAATGTAAGGGACACAGTACTGTAGTTTCTGTAATTTTTGGACTCGTCAACAATTTTTTTTATTTGACACACAGACTGCATAATAATAGATGAACTCCGCCCTCCCCTGAGCCGTAAGTACTGTAGTGTACAGCACATCCTGTTCTGCCACTGAAAGCCTTGATACATCACTGTATACAGTAGTTGATAGTTTCCATCATGTTCCCCCCTTTAGACTTTCACACTTACAGTATCTTGCATGTACAATAAATGTGTTTTATTTTTCCTTTTACCATTAGAGGAAGAGCTAATGGACATGGAGGAGGAGGAGCAGGAGGAGGAGTTTGAGATAAGGAAGGTAAATAATGTATTTTACTGTACAGTAGCTGTGCCATGACACCGTGTCCAGCCTATGCTCAGTTATGCCAACCTGACGTAGCTGGGTGGTTGTGACGTGGGTTTCACCTAAGCTGCCACCATGAAAAGTATTAAAATAGCGCTCTTACAAATATAGCATGGGCCTCTCCAGGTATGTGAATTCATTAGAGCACAGAGATAACACTGCACTGATAAAGTTTTAGGATTTATTGAGAAATATCTCCAGGGTTAAATTACAAGAAGAATATGTGAATAAACAAGACATACATATAATTGCACAGAATCATTTAAAGTAAAAAGAAAGGTATAAATAATCAGAATCCTAAGAGGTCTTACGCTGAGATCTAAGAGAATCTGGGTGGAGGGAGTCCACCAGGCATCACGATGGGTGAACAACTAGCAATGTGGGCCGCTGGGCCTTATAGTCCCATGACTTTCTCTCCCCCAGTAGCACCCACCCTTTCCAGGCTATCGATTCCTACCTATCTATACCTTCTAAACAATATTCCTTCCTATACCTTCTAAAATTGTTGCTATTCAGCGTAATGAGTCACACAAGAAATAAATGGTTTCAGACTTTGAATGTGGTTCCAAAGCACAAAAAGATATTATTGAATATAAAAACAGATGGTTACACGCTGTGATCTAAATACAATTAGCGCAAATAAATCATACAAACCCAAGGTACAGTTGTTACATACACACGCGCTCTGGGCCCAGATACCGGCATCAGCATTAGAAACCTCCCTCAACAGCACAGCAAGAAGACTCAAGACTGAGGTCAGAGAGCACACATATATACTCTTGCAGGGATAGGCAATACAATAGACAAGTTTGACATGATTCCAATGGTTCTTCTTAAAGGTGCTTTTGTTACAGGATAGTTCATCGGTCAATTCAAATAGACACAAACAGCCTCCAACCGCCCTTTGTGTCCTTTTTCCCGCTGCATGCTAAATCTAAGCTGCTAACATTACAGAGTACATTTTAATGTTTTAACTCTCTATAGTCCATAGTTTGCAGACGCATGTTCCGATCTTCTCACCGATGATACCGGAAATCTGTTGAGACACAATGGATCAGTACAACACCAAACACAGTCTGCTTACCATGTATTAAACCTTAGATATCAAATAATCTTTATTTCACAACATTAATAATTACTGAATAAACCTTGAATATTACACTTTATACTAGGAACCTTTTATGTAAGTGTGCAGTGTGTAAGTATTGGGGAATTGGGAAAAGACGCTAGTTAGTGCTATGCGACTATGTGTTTTGTGGAGTAATCTATGCTACGTGTTTTGCAGGGATAGTCATTTAATATGTTTTAGTGACTGTCTGTATTTACATGGTGAGGACTTTTAACTCCTTTCTATTGTGTGGGAATCGCTCAATGCTAAATAATAGCATTGCTGTATGTACTTATAATGGCGTGTTTCACTAAAATGGCGCTGGGCAGCCAGTCGCAAAATGGCGTCTCATTGCCATTCGCAAAATGGCGTCGCCTTGATCTAATTTTAAACCGATCTTGTCTCAGCCAGTTATCCGGCTTCAACAGTCCACCCTTTGATAGCAAACAACATGCTATCATACTCTGATTTTAAAATTAATTTATACTTACATTATGACATATTATTTAATGTTATATTATGGGATGGCACAAATTGGTTCTTAATCCATCAATAATGTGTCTCTAAGAGGGGACATAAAACTACCCTTATACGCACACTGCGGATCTTGGGAGATCATGGAAAAGGTGTGGGGATGCACCAATCCTATAAAGGAAGTCTCAAGGGGGAATAGGGACTTACATTATTTGAGATGTTTAAAATAACATTTTAATAATACATTTTATGCATGTCTAAATCTTGTACATTATACAATGGTACCTTCTAGTTCAGGGTTGTAATGCAATTCTACATTTACCTCAGTATTCATATTGTTACCTCTGACCACCATCGTGATTTCATTCCTTTGATTCACCTTATCTTTACATTTTCCACAGTTCAACACAATAGGAACACACCTGATACATATGCCAATTACTATGATGACACCCAGTATAAGGATCAGGAGTTTACCTATGCTTGCATTTCCTGGACCCACTCTCCTAGACTTGAGAACCATTTCACTGGGTTCAACCATGAAACCCATTCCTCTACCTTCTCCTCTACTTCAGCCACTGAAGCATTATGGTTCTTCTGGAATTCCCAATTTAACTGCAGAATTTCATCCATCTTCCAGTCTATCACCTCCTTAGGGTCGCTGGTATCATTTGTAATATAAGTGCAACACTTTACTCCAAATTGGGTGGCCAAAGTTACGCAATACCCTCCAGTGACAGCTGTTAAATAATTTAACACTAGTCTATGTTGCACTAGTTCTTTCTTGCACGCTTGCAGTTCCCTACCTGTATACCTGAATGTGTCATCATACATCTCAGTGATATTATCTATTAATTTAGCAAAATCTTGGATATATCTAAAATTTTGTGTACCCCGAGTGATCCTGGTGAGATCCAATGCTACTAAAACTTGAAAGCCAGTTGTCTCACTAATTAACTGAGTGGCTTTATGCACATCACCAGGTATCATATTTCTTTTGTCTGTGTTCATACTGTGTGTGTAGACATGGTGATTGTGTGTCTTTATGAATACTAAGCATTTCACCATGTGTAAGTGTCATAACTTCTGGAATTACTCTTCCCAAATAACACAAACCTTCGGAACTCGGAGAGAGCCACTTATACGCTTTCCTTCCACATATAAAATATACATCATTGGGGAGGAACATAAGGAATAGTAAACATCATTATTGTTGTACACATTTCCCTGGCAAGTGATCCTACTTCAGGTTCTCCCATTTGACTCATACATGTTTCAGGTTGTAATATCTTGGCACAATACCCTTCTGGTACACATTTCTTTGGTGGAACTCAGTGTATATTTATACTGGAAGTGTCTTCCACTCAATCTAATTGTGCGTAACAGTTCATAATTCATAGGCTCATGATCAGCTCTTAGTGAGAAGGTCTTCGTCTGATTATTCCCAATCACCTCCCAACTCCCTGGTTCATTGGAGTTGGTGATATTTAAACATAAAAGTGATTTGTCTACTTGGTACTGGTGGAGTTTAAAATGGGGTGGTTTGGTATTAAGACATTTTCCATCTAGTGCATGCCCTCTTTGTGATTCTATAATTTCAGAGACATTTAATGGGAATGACGCTAATCCTACATAATGCTGTCCTTGGGGCACGTGAGAACACACCCAACAGTCAGTTTGGTTTAAAATTTTGCCCACCATGGTGTGATAGTCCTCTAACGGATAAGGAAAAGAAAACTCTCAATGGCTGCTAAAAGAATCAGTAAATTACATAAATAACAGCTGTGAGGAGAAGTGATAAATCTCCTAATATTCTCAACAAAGAAGAAGCTACAGGTAAAATATCACAGCGCTTGAAATAACAATATAAATAATAATAATCAGTAAATCTAGATTTCAATTATTTAGTATAAGAATACACATTAAAAGATTGGAAATAATCCGTCAAAAATAGCAGCTGGATTCAACATATAATCACACATGTAATAATAATACAATAATTAGTAGGGAACCTAAAAAACAGTGATCACATATTTAGTCCAATGCAAAACTGTCCAAATGAGGGTCTCCTATTGGACCTGATGGGCAAATATATCATATATCCCAAATTCCAACAACAGCTGTGCGGCAATAAAATCATGTGCTGGCAAAATCAATGAAGGGTCTGAAAATGACCTATATGTCGCTCACCCTTGGAGAGGAGTCCTGCAATACGGAGAGGCTATACAGTGAATGGAGCAGGCTGTGATGTTCCTGATGAGGGAAACCCATATATATCCAATAAAGAGTAATCCACAGATGGCCACAAGCTCCGGCAATGGCTGATGTGTAGCGGTGTAACAATAAGGTAGCGTACCGTGATGTGTAGGACTCCAGCCGAGCATCCAGCTCTCACAGCAGGTGTAAAGGTGGTGAGGGGGCTCAGTGCGCTGGTCTCCGGACTCCCGCCGAACGTCCGACTGCACGTGGAGTTGATGAAAGGGTGAGTAGGCAATAAGGGCAGAGATGAGCCTTACAGGAATGCCGGTGTTGGTGGTGGGATCAGATGATTGAATCCGTGCTGATGTGTATTCTTATATTAAATAATTGAAATCTAGATTTACTGATTATTATTATTTATATTGTTATTTCAAGCGCTGTAATATTTTACCTGTAGTCCTCTAAAGGATACCCACCCCAATACTGATTATACTTAAGTTGACACCGTTGGATGCAATTCTCATCAATTACAGACCCACAGAACTCACACTTACAATAATCCTCAGACGATAGACCTTCACACTGTCTCCGGGTATCCAAAATAGCAGATCTCTTAACAATTACTGTACTAAGATTGGTCAGACACTCCCCTGATTGGCATAGCACTCCTCCTCTCAACTCCACTCCATCAATACTGCCATTAGCTCCCATCTCCTCTATTGGTCCCCCGTCACAGAAACCAGAAATCCCCGAACAAACCAGGATGATGGAAACTCTGGAAGAGAATACAAAAATGAACACAGCAGACCAGTCCATTGCCGTAGCAAGGACCTGCAAATTTCTTTAGTTCAGATATCTCACTGCAACCTTTTAACCCTCCTGGAACAAGCTCGCGATCATCAGGTCCATGTTATCAGCCTCATCTCCACGTTGTTTCTCCACCGGTTGGTTGACCTTCTTGCGGTGAGTGGAATGGACCCAGGTATCTCTCTCAGCCACCTTCAAAGATGTAGTACTCGTCAGCAACACCTGATACGGACCTTCCCAATGATCAGTCAAACAACCTGAATGCAAGAAATTTCTGATCATAACATATTCTCCTGGTTCAACATCATGACAGTTTGTTTCAGGCATATCATGGGACAACAATTTCAGTTTCTGCTGTTGCTGTTTTAACTGTTTACTCATTGTTATAAGATACCTTACAGTTACCTCGTTGTTACCTTTCAAATCTTCCTGCGGACTTATAATCAAATGAGGTTGTCTACCAAACAGTATTTCAAAGGGGGACAGATTTAGAGGGGGTCTAGGTGTGGTCCTTATGCTATGTAGGACCAACGGTAATGCTTCTGGTCATCCTAGTCCAGTCTCTGCCATGATCTTACTTATTTATTTTTAATAGTACCTTTCATCCTCTCCACCTTGGCACTGGCTTGCGGTCGGTAGGGGGTATGAAGTCGACTATTAATACCCATCAGTTTACACATATTTTGAAAAACATCACCTTTGAAATGAGTACACCTATCACTCTCGATGATTTTAGGGATACCGTATCTGCACACAAACTCCTGAACAATTTTTTGGGCAGTGAATACAGCAGTATTAGTGGCAGCTAGGTATGCCTCAACCCAATTAGAAAACACATCAGTGCACACTAATACATACTTGAGATTCCTGCAGGGTGGTAATTGGATTAAATCAATTTGTATTACATGGAAAGGTCCATCAGTCGGAGGAATGTGAGATGGTTTGGTAGGGATCGTTTTCCCAATGTTTTTCCTCAAACAGGTCAGACAGGACATTGCTCTCTTTTCCACTTGAGAAGAAAAACCCGGTGCGCACCAGTATGCTCTCACCAATTTGCACATACCTTGCTTTCCCAAATTAGTCAGACCGTGCTCTGCCTCAGCCAGGCTGGGGTAGTATGCCTTGGGAGCCACTGGCTTACCTTGTCCGTCCCTCCAGTGTCCAGAAGACTCTTGCCCACATCCCTTGGACCTCCAGACTGACTTTTCCTGTATAGAACACAAATTGTGCATCTCAATTTATTTCAGCATATCAATTGTTTGAAAGTCATGATTTGTTCAATTGGTACATTCATTTTTAATCCTGCTGCCCATTTTGCAGCTTCATCTGCCCTGTTGTTGCCCAGTGACACCGGATCATCCTCACATGTATGGGCTTTACACTTAATTAAAGCCACTGCCTTTGACAATTGGATTGCTGTTAATAGTCCTTTTATATGTTTGGAATGTGCAATTGGTGTGCCTGCTGCTGTCATAAATTTTCTCAGATGCCATAAGGCTCTGAAATTGTGTACTACCCCAAAGCCCTAGAGTCAGTGTAGATATTAGCAGATTTACCTTTCGCTAATTCACACGCTCTCTTTAGTGCCACCAGTTCCGCCACTTGGGCCGAGTGCGGTGGTCCTAAAGGTTCAGCTTCTATAACATCCTCGTCATTTACCACAGCATAACCTGTACATAACTCTCCAGTGTCAGTTTGTCTATGACAATTCCCATCCATGTAAAATGTCACATCTACATTTTCTAAAAGTGTATCCCGTATGTCAGGTCAGGTATGTGCAGTAAAGGTTTGATTCAGATATTCCATACATTCCATGTGCATCAATATACCTGCAGAGCTCACCTGTTGCCAGCGGCTCACCTCTCTCAACCCATTGTGCATCATGTTGCACATATGGTAAATACGTAGCTGGATTTAACATACTGCATCTTTTGATGGTGATGTTTGCAGGTGCTATTAAGGCTAGTTCCCATTTTGTGAACCAAGCTGAGGAGACATGTCTGGTTTGGGCAGAGTTTAGCAAAGCAGATACAGCATGGGGAGTATAGACAATCATATCATGGCCTAGTACCACATCCTCACTCTTACTGACCAATAAAGCAGTTGCTGCTACACTTCTTAAACATGTTGGGAGTGATCTTGCCACAGTGTCCAATTGTGCACTGTAGTATGCTATGGGCCTACTGGCATCACCATGTTTTTGTGTGAGGACACCTGCAGCACAACCATTGGCTTCCGTACAATACAAATCAAAAGGTTTTTCATAATCAGGTATTCCCAATGCAGGTGCTCTTGTCAGACTATCCTTAAGATTAAGGAAAGCCTGCTCTGATTCCTCTGTGTGTATGACATGATCGGGCTTTGAGGAAGAGACTAAGGACCTCATTCAGAGCCGGTCGTTGCGGCCGCTCGGTTGTACACCACCGATGTTCGCTAAACTGCGCATGTGTAAAATTCTAAATGCGCGTGCGCAAACTAGCTATTACGATCAGAAATTGCTCTCTCCTTGAACAAAGCCAGGTCGTTATTTTGAGTGACAGGATGAGGCGTTTGTGGGTGGTAACAGGGGAAGGTGCTTGTGGGGAGTGGAGATCCGAACACAGGCGTGCCTGACTATGCAAATGGCATTTTAATGGAGTATATAATTAACTAAGTAGTGTCATGGCACATGTGACATGGGAGGTTTTTACCTGACTTGATCGTAGTGCTTAAGAGAGGGTATGGTCAACTTTAAGCTCTACGACCAGCTCCAATGGTTGCCGATGGTCTCGATTAATCCTTATATGCCCGGAGATGACGTGTAATGCGAACAAGAAGGGGGCGTGTTTTTAGTCTTACGGCCGCATCCTCCCCTCGCTTGTCCAGCTAACGATCCCATCTTAACGACGCAACTTGTGAGCGCTTCATTTGCATATCCGGACCCTTTTTCCTTACGACTGAGTGGCCGCAACGACCGACTCTGAATGAGGTCTTAAGTCCTGTAATGGCAAGGCCAAAATAGAAAAACCTGGGATCCACATTCTGCAGTATCCACACATTCCCAAGAAGGTACGAATTTGCTGTTGTTTCTGTGGCAGTGTCATGTTCTGTATGGCCTGGATTCTGTCATTTGTGAGATGTCATAACCCCTGAGTTAGGCAGTGTCCCAAATATTTAACCTGGACTGGCATGGCTGTAGTTTGTCCTTAGCAACCTTGTGTCCTGTTTGCGAGAGATGAAGCAACAAAAGTTTAGTATCATTTAAACATGACATAAACTAATCAGAACATAACAATAAATTGTCCACATATTGTATTAGAACAGATCCATTGGCAGAATGAAAAGATTGTAAACAGTCGTGTAAGGTCTGGGAGAAGATACTGGGGTTGTCTATGAAACCCTGGGGCAATCGTGTCCATGTGTATTGTATACCCCTGTATGTAAAGGCGAATAGGTACTGACAGTCAGGATGAAGAGGTACAGAGAAGAAAGCAGAACAGAGGTCAATGACAGTGATATGGGTTGCATTGGGTGGGATCTGCATAAGAATGACAGCTGGATTTGTCACTACGGGAAATTGGCTCTCTACCACCTTATCAACCCCTCTAAGGTCTTGTACCAGCCTATAATCCCTCCCATCGCTATTCTTTACAGGAAAGATGGGACTGTTGGCTACACTTGCTGTACGAACTAAAATTCCCTGCTGTAAAAATCGCTCAATTATGGGATAAACCACTAATTCTACCTCCTGTTTTAATGGATACTGGGGAATTTTAGGAGCTTGCCTACCAATTTTTAGATTTACCATTACAGGATTTACGTTTGCCATTAATCCAGTGTCCTGTCCATCCTTGGTCCACGGTGAATCTGGAATTTGGGATAACATTTGATCTACCTGAGATGGATTTTCATTTAAATCAGTAGAGTGATACTTTATCCTTTAGAGAGTGTCCAACATATCTAGAAATACACCATCAGGGGTACAATATATGACACATCCCATCTTACATAACAAATCCCTTCCCAGTAGGTTAGTAGGAGCTGCTGCTGCCAGGAGGAAAGAATGCCTGGTATGCAATTGCCTGATAGTGACCTCTGTGGATTTTGTTAAAGGATAATGTTGCACTTTACCCGTTATGCCCATTGTTGGTACTGTCTCGCTGGTTACCTGTAAGTTAGCGGGAGATTTTATCACTGACCTGGTCACCCCTGTGTCTACAAGAAAAGGATATTTATTACCAGCTACATCAACCATCATTACTGGTTCCTCCCTAGTACTTCCCATTAACCTGACTATCTGTAGACTACAGGTATGACCTGACCCCTAGCGTTGACTCACACTCTCCAATACAGCATTTACGGCCACAATTGGATCTGGTGACTGTTGTGGGTTTCCTCTACTCTGTGTATATCCTGTATGAGGATATACAGGTATTCCCTGGTTAGGGAGTCCTACCCTCTTCACCTTCAGACGCATGTTCCAATCTTCTCACCGATGATACCGAAAATCTGTTGAGACACAGTGCATCAGTACAACACCAAACACGGTCTGCTTACCATGTACTAAACCTTAGATATCAAATAATCTTTATTTCACAACATTAATAATTACTGAATAAACCTTGAATATTACACTTTAATACTAGGGAACCTTTTATGTAAGTGTGCAGTGTGTAAGTATTGGGGAATTGGCAAAAGACGCGAGTTATCGCTGTGCGACTATGCATTTTGTGGAGTACTCTATGTTACGTGTTTTGCAGGGATAGTCATTTAATATGTTTTTAGTGACTGTCTGTATTTACATGGTGCAGGCTTTTAACTCCTTTCTATTGCGCGGGAATCGCACAACGCTAAATAATAGCATCGCCGTATGTACTTATAATGGCGTGTTTCACTAAAATGGCGCTGGGCGGCCAGTCGCAAAATGGCATCTCATTGCCATTCGCAAAATGGCGTCGCCCGATCTAATTTTAAACCGATCTTTTCTCAGCCAATTATCCGGCTTCGACAAGGCTCAAAAATACTGTTCTCCAGGGTCTGTGTAGATGCAAATTAGCACAATTTACAAGACCAGACACTCATATAAATCCCTGGACCTTGACGGTATTTTATGATAGGAAGACTGATAGCATAAGGTGTTACAAATGATCCTTCTAGCAGCCAGTGTGGCTGTGTACTGGACTTGCACCATGGCCCCCCTAGGTTGAGAACAAATGTTACATACAGGAAGCTTTGTCTTCACAGGCTAGGTATCACTTGGCCATATGTTCTGATTAGCTTATGCAATCCAGTTTTGACATACTGTACCCATTCGTAGAAAACATCCTTTCCTGAAATATAGAATTATAATAACACACACACTTTATCCAGAGCACATAAAAGACGTAAAATCATAACATGGGGCTTTGGTGAATTGCTGTAACCCATGGCGATGGTCACAAGCTGTTTTATTGTTTTGCTCGTTTATTTAATTTGTTAGGAGCTAGCCAAACCATGTAGCACCATACCATATAAAGATGAATAATACAGCACAGTACTGTAATGTGAATAGTGTATTTATTTTCCAATACTTTTTTCCAATACAGTCATCCATGGTGGACCCCGAGAGGGCCAGGGTGAGGCCCAGCGCCCACCGCCATGCAGGCCAAGCATGACACAAGTTAAAGTACTGTATTTACAGTAGTGACAGTAGTGACTGTCAAGATTGTACAATATACTGTATAGTATTGTAGATTAGTGTTGTAATACTGTACCTTTTTTTCTTCCCACAGAGCAACTACAGCAGGTCATTGACCTGTACAGGCAAACTGTACATTTGGTCACAGACCAATTCTGTGACTTTTTATTGTCACAATTTTTTTAAATAAAAATTTAAATTGCTATACATGTTTTGTAATTTCTTATGGGATATTGTTGATACACTAGATAGATAGTATACTGTAGACAGCTCCACCAACATTATCCACAGCAATACCCCAGGTGGGCTTTCTATTTTGTTAGCCCCAGGCATCACAATTTATGATGGCAGCCCTGCAGGAGGTACAGTACCATTGCTATGGTGGTAAGATAATTTGGGGGGGTCAGGACCCAATATATAAAGATGCATACAGTACCAATTTGGCATTTGTGCCATATTACCGAATAGTACTGTACAGTATTAATGGATAAGGATTTTGATTATCGAAATATGACACAAGACCAGGTTATCTTTAGGATACTGTATTTATTGCCAGTAGATAATATTCATGATACGGTAAATCACAGATACTGCACAATAAAGACAATACAAGATCCTCCATGGCTGTCTTCTTTGAATCCATAGTAGACCATAAAACTTTATTACAATATAGTACTCTGCAAAAAATACTGTAAACAGACACATGGTTCCTCAATTTACAGTATTGATAAAAAAACTGAAAATAAATTACTTAAAACATACAGTACATGAAACTTTATTGCAATAAGGTACTCTACTTTGCAAAAGTAAATAAAGTTTCCTGAATTTATTGATACTGTAGCAACAATACGGTAAGAAAATACTGTACAGTACTTAATTAAATCATCCAGCAGTACATTACAGTGTACAGCTTTAATACTGTAAGTCACCCATAGTTTTATTATTTTCACACCACTCTTAAGCTCTAACTAAATAATAAGTAAAGAATGTAAGGCTGGTACAGTGCCAGCAGTGCAACAAGTGTGGTCTTAAAATGCACATTCAGATTATAAGAAACCGACAGGGCACACGTTGAGCTGACAGCTTACAGTAAATGGCTAACAGAGCATCCTTTATTATGGTAATGAAAGGCTCTTGCTTGCTTTGGGGGAAGGGACCTGATGCACTGTGTGTGACTCTCGACCCACTGGGCATCCGTAGTACTATAATCCTTCGTACGCCACAGCATAGTGCGACTGGCGTATGGAGTGGATCCATTAGGCATGCGCCAGAGATCCCATTGTAACCCCCAGATCTGACTGCCACCACAGCGCCGACAGTGCCGCAAGTTTGCACTTTAAAACGCACACTCAGTTTGTAATGCAGAGACCCCTCTTTCAAACAGAGGGCCTGATTCAGACCCGGTCGCAAGCGCTGAGTGCTCGCAACCGGGTTGATGGTGGCCCAGAGTGCATGCGCACGACGGAGCCGGCTCTGTCGTGCGCATGCGCGAGACCTGGATAGCAACGGGCAATCCGTTGCTCCAGGTCTCGAACCAAAGGTGGCGTGCTGTCGATGTTGAGTGACAGCACGCCCCCTTTGGTGGGCGGGCCTGGGGAGTGGCTGCCCAAACGGAGGCATTCCCATGTGAATGCCTCCGTTTGGGGGCGGCCCCACTGACATCATGAGTGATGTCAGTGGGAGAGATTTTGGTTCTGTTAGAGGGGTCTCTGGGGCTTGCGGAAACAAGACCCTACCACAAGGGTCTCGTCGCAAGCCTGATGGTCGCGATGGTCAAGACCATCGTGACCATCGGGCTTGCGACGAGACCCATCTTCCTGGCCGCTCGCTATAGCTGTGGGTGGTCACCCATAGCTATGCGAGCGGCCAGGAGGCCGTTCTAAAAAAAAAAAAGACCGGCCCTGATTCAGAGCGAGCGCTCTGTCAGAGCGACCGGCTCTGAATCAGTGCCAGAGCCCACTACCAGTTTCTGAAGTCATGAAATCACTATAGTGTCTAAGTCTGGGACAGCGCTGACAATGCCGCAAGTGTGCAACTTCAACCGCACAGTTAGTTTGTTATACAGAGATCCCTCATTCAAACAGCCCGCTACTACAGTAGTTCCTAAAGTCATGAAATCATTATAGTGTTTACTGTAAGTCTGGGAAGCACTGTGTGTGATTCCCAACACACTGGGCATGCTCAGTACTATGATCCTCCATGTGCCATTGCATAGCGCAACTGGCATATGGAGTGTCTCCACTGGGCATGCACCAGTGATCTTATCATGTGTGACTCCCGACCCACTGGGCATGCGTAGTACTATGATCCTCCGTACCCCACGGCATAGTGCGATTGGCGTATGGAGCAGCTTCACTGGGCATGTACCAGAGATCCCATTGCAACCCCCAGATCTGACAGCCACCAATACGCCGTTGTGCCAACAGTGCCACAAGTTTGCACTTTAAAATGCACACTCAGTTTGTAATGCAGAGATTCCTCTTTCAAACAGAGCCCACTACCAGTTTATGAAGTCATAAAATCACTATAGTGTCTAAGTCTGGGACAGCACCAACACTGCCAACAGTGCAGCAAGTGTGCAACTTCAAACGCACAGTCAGTTTGTAGTACAGAGATCCCTCTTTCAAACAGCCTGCTACTACAGTAGTTCCTAAAGTCATGAAATCACTATAGTGTTTACTGTAAGTCTGGGATGCACTGTGTGTGACTCCCAACACACTGGGCATATGCAGTACTATGATACTCCATATGCCATGGCATAGCGCGACTGGCATATGGACCAGCTCCACTGGGCATGCGCCAGAGATCCCATTGTGTGTGACTACCGACCCACTGATCCTTTGTACACCACAGCATAGCGCGATCGGCGTATGGAGCAGCTTCACTGAGGATGCACCAGAGATCCCATTGTAACCCCCAGATTTGACAGCCACCACAGCGCCGACGTGCCAAAAGTGCCACAAGTTTGCACTTTAAAACGGACACTCAGTTTGTAATACAGAGACCCCTCTTTTAAACAGAGCCTGCTACTAAAGTCATGGAATAACTAGTCTGAGACAGTGCCAACATTGACGCAAATGTGCAGCTGCAAACACACAGTCATTGTGTAATACAGTGCTGTGCGTGCCTGTGAAATATTTGTATATAAACGTACAGGACTCACACACTTAATGACTTAAAACTTTATTAGACATTCTTCTACAGCCCTGATTCCTTGAGGAAAACACTGTACTGCAGTATATTGTACAGAATCACAGCTTCTGTCAGCCTATCATCGGGCGGTGATACAGAAAATGCATTGGAAATCAGACGCATGCCCTGTGTAGTTTAGGAAAAGTGACACCTGGTGGACATAAAGTTGTATTACACATTATGACTTTTTTCAGTGTTATGCCACGTTTCGTTACGAAACTTTCTGTGTGGCACGACTCATGGCATAGTGTGTGGCGCGGGATGCATGGCGCGCTACATGGCGTATGGAGCAGCAAACTAGCTGGGCACATCTGTACCACTGAAAATTAAATGAAACAGGTTATAGACATAAAAAAAGCAAAAGGAAGTTGCCTTTGCCTAAAGAACTTTAAATCTCTTCAGTGCAAAAATTGTACATCAAAAGTCCCACTCATCCTCAGTGCTGCAGGAGTTCATATTGGGGAGAAACTTACCTGTAGTCTCCATTGCTAGTTACTGCCGGAGGCAAATGGGGAGGTGGCAGGGATTCATTATGTTATCATGATGGATGTGAGCTTACATCATTAAGTCCCGCCCCTCCCAATCACTACTATACAAATACATTTAAAGAACTACGGTATTGGGGAGGCCACTAAATCAGCCTTACCTCTCCATAAGAACAGACTCAGTGGCACCCTCATTTGAAATAGTGTCAGATCTTTCAAATTATATCATTACTGAGGTTATTCAGTGGTGATCATGTGTGATTACCACAGATTTACCCCTACACTGAATAAATCACTAAGACGTCCAGAGATGGGGAGAAACAACACCATCCTCTCTTCAAAAACTCAGGGACAAGCTCATGTGAAAGAGGGCAGCCCATTCCTTCACATGATGAGACCCCTTAGTTGTTATTGTCTGCTCATTAACAGAAAATATAACCCTGCGCTGTAGAGATTCTAGAAGAGCCCAAGAATGGTGGATGGCACGTAAAGTGCCTGATTTTCCCAATATGGCACCTACAGCTTGAGGGGGAACCTTCAACTGAAATAGTGGAGTCTAATCTTTCAAACCTTAATTAGTTATTTTCTGTAGATTTATCTTAATATGTGCCACTGAGAGCACACCAAGGGGCATGGTCACGTCATTGTGGGGAACATGGTTACAATTTCCCTGTAAGAAATTGGGAGGCAGTATTCTACTGCCAATGTCTCCCATAAATGCAGGGTATCCTCATTTGCTGCGGTATGTATGCTGTTTAGTTTTGAAAATTGTACTACTATATTATTCCTATACATTTAATTAGAACTAGTAAAAAAAAAAAATGCATTCTCAGTTTTAGGTTAAGGGTTTATCATGAAAACCTATGTGTAGCAACCTCTTTGTACTGTTTGGAAGGGTGGAATAATGCCAAAGCAAAAGCCACAAACTATTTCACAAAGTGTTAAATTGATACAGTGTTGCTGTGTGGATTCACACAGCACATACTATATAAACGTCGCACTATATTGTGATATTCATTGTACCATTTCTGGACATCTATCCAGACTGCCAGCATTAAGATGAGACAATTCAGCATAGATCGTGACTCAGTGGACCCATTCTTATAGTTTTTGCACAATCGTGAGGTTTCCTCCAGCAGCCAGGCTCCTTGGATAACCTATATCCATTGATGGGATCACAGACTTGATTTTACAAACACATCGTCACAGTATATTAAGCAAATGGATTACCAGATTTATTTTGTATTGATTACAAGCCAATAACTGTGGATCTGAGATTATAGGGCCTGATTCAGAGCCGGACGCTATTTGCGCTCGCTCCTTCAGAAAAAGGGGCCGGCTATTTAAATCGAGCGCTCGCTCTTTGCGGTCTGTTGACGCCTCTATGTCTGAATGAGCGTACGAAATATGCGCTCGCTATTTTTTTTAAAAACGCCCCCTGGCCGCTCGCATCCTACGTCATCTCCGCTATTTATTAGATTAATTGAGTACATCGAAAGGCGTATGAACTGCTCGCAGTGCTTGTGGTAGCATCTTCCTACCGGAATCATGCGAGCAGTTCAGGCTAAGAGACAACCAAGTGATGTGGTCGATGACGCTGCTTTGTTAATTATGCACACCCTTAAAACACCCGTTTTGACCGTTTGGCACGCCTGCGTTCGGATCTCCATCCCCCGTTTTCAAGCACCTTCCCCTGTTACCACCCACAAACGCCTCATTCTGTCACTCAAATTAGCAGGCATTCGCTATTTTGCGAGCACACAATTTCCGACCGCAATGACTGGTTCGCGCATGCATATTACAACCCATACGCATGCGCAGTTGTGCGAACATCGCTCCGAGCGAACGAGCGGCCGCTTACGAGCGGCTCTGAATCAGGCCCATAGTTCCAAATCCTGGATATAGAACATACACTATTTGTGCAGGATTCTGCACGCAGATGTGATCCTCATCTACTGTACATGCTTCATGGCCTATCAGGGCCGTAACTAGGGTAGTGCGACAAGTGCCGTGGCACAGGGCACTGCAGGGCAGTGGGCGCTGTTTGGGCCTGTCAATTTTCCTGTTTGTTATCATTCTCACTTGTAGCTTCCTCTTCTTTTATTCCCAGCACCTCCTAATCTCATCTATCTCTTCCCTGGCCCTTCCCCATGAAGCCATGGCCCTTTTTCAGGTGCATTATCTTATGTCCCTACTTAAAAAAATGAGGGGGGGGGGTGCGCCAAAGCTCTCTCTGGCACAGTACACCAAAAAGTTTAGTTACGGCTCTGGCCAATATACGCATCTTAGTGCAGCTATGAGTCATTATGCATCTCAGTCACATTTCCAGACAGCTGAATGGGCATTGCTGTGTGGCATCTGGGCATTCATACATAAGGGAAGCATCCAGTGAGCATGTCATTAGCGTGTAGCTAAAGTTTTCGGCCTATTCTGAGTCTAGTAGACAGATTGTCACATGTTCTGCACCTGGCAAGGGGTAAGTGTAAGTGGTGTTACTGGTAATTGTGGCTGCTCCTGCATGCTGCTGGCAATGTGATCTCATAGTTGCATACAACTTATAGCACTGGCAGATAGTCGCATAGGACACAGGATATATAATACAATACTAAAACATTCAGTGTGTGTACGCAGGGCAGACTTCCTGGGACTAGTAGTCCCACTGTGATAAATAACATTACCCCTTTATTTATTATATTACCCTTGCACCCAATGCCTCCAGGGGTGCAGGGAAGAGCCCTGGTTAATGCTTGGGAGGGGGGACCCCATTTTTTTGGGAAAGAACCCACTTTCCGAGGATTGCCAGACCTGGGCAGACCATTTGGGGCTGGAGAATGGTTCGGTACGGAGACCCCATGCTATGGGATATATTTACTAAAGTGTGGATTTTTAGAATTGGAGATGTTGCCCTTGCAACCAATCAGATTCTTTTCATTTATCTAGCACCTTCTAGAAGATAATAGCTAGAATCTGATTGGTTGCTATGGTCAACACCTCTACTTCTATAAATCTGCACTTTAGTAAATATACCCCTGAGTGTCTCCCTGATGTGCCATTACCACCCCGGCAGGTTCAACCCGGTGCTGGTCATAGAAAAATAGCGGGACCCATACGTTGGCTTTTTTCCTCAATTTCCCTCTACCAGAATGGGCTCAGAGGTCCAGGGCTGGTTATGCTTTGGGTGGGGGGGCACGTAATTTTTTTTAAATTAACCCTTTTATTACTGTATAATGCACAGAAGCACTGAACAGATCACAATGATATGTGCATGCTTATGGTAAACAGTTTTCTGCTGAGGTAGTCTGTTTCAAACTTTTATTTTGTCCCGAGTTTGCTCCAATTATAATCGTATTAGCAGACACGATTTTTTCTTAAATCCCTGTGTTGTATTCCTGTCTATGGAAAGTATTTGTGTATTAGTTCGATGGTGTATTGATGTCTATTTGTGTTTTCAGCCATGTTTTGCAGATAGTTTAGTGTTTTAAACTCCTGTGTTTTGCCTTTAGTAAATCTCTGTATTTGAAAATCAGGGGAAACTCTCATGGAATACTAACTCAGCCAAGGGTTGGGTATGGGTTCCCGGTGATCGAGATGCCGCCGGTCAGAATACCAACAGCGGCATCCCCACAGTCAGAATCCCGACATCATCAGATAAGTACCCTAATGCTAAGCCCTAACCCTGCCTCCCTGCTGCCTGAAGGTGCGGGGCCCATAGGCTGGTGCCTGCTCTGCCTATTTGGTAATCTGGCACTGGGCAGAGGTATACGTGAGCGTGTTGAAGTACAAGAGTTTTTCTTACCCTATCAGGTGTAGGGATGGCCATTCAGCTTTCCTGAATTGATCTTTCAAATTGATACTAGTTCACCATGTCTGTATTTAATACAGAAATTAATTGTAAAATAATATAACATTTCTTGCAATTGATATTATTTTTTTTTATTCACACGGTTAGCTTAGTCGTTAAAATTGCTCATGTGCAGTAATTAAAAAAAGAATTATACAGTACATGCTCAGTGGAGCAGGGATCGCTGTGGAACATGTAAGTTGATGCTGCATCATCATTAATTTTTGATCAATGACTAATACATTGTGCCTTGAGAATCGATGCAAAATCACTATTTATTGGGAGGTGAACATTGATCTTTTGGTAATATTGGAGATCGATGCCTATTGGTAATCAGGAGTCCAGGAGGTCTCTTAATAATCCGCAAGTCTCCAGGACATTCTGGGAGGGTAGGCAACCATGCAGCCTGTTTCCAGCCCTCAGGGCATATAGCCAGCCTGCTCCCTCTAGGTTTGCCCCTACTATTTGTAATGCAGCAAAATACATAAATTAAGTCTGCAATTTCCCATGTAAGTTTGCATTATCCCCGCTGGTATAGTATTTGTGCTTAAAGATGCCGATATATACCATTTTTAGGGGTTTTTGTTAATTACTTTCATGTATACTTCTCAATTATACACACGGTCATGTAGTTTATTGTTTTATTCAATCTGTGGTACTACATAATCTGTGGCGCCACACAAGTAAACAATGAGGATGACGATGATAATACTGTGCTTAGTGAATGAACAGATATCCATATACATGAGTGAATTAATGGTGTTCTTCCTTTAGAAGAAGAGAGCAGGGTGTAATATATGCTAGAGACTGTCCTTGTTAACTTATGCTCTCTAGTAATATAAAAATTCAGAAACTAATGGTATAAAATTCTCACTTCATGGAGAGTAGACAATTATAAAACATAGGTACGCATGTTTGGTAAAACTAGGAATTTTAAATCTATGAAAAAAATTAAAGACATGGTTTTCTTATTTCTGTTCATCTTTCCCATATATAATACAAATAAAATAAAGATACATTTATTAAAATATGAATGAAATTACAGATCTATCTGTTGTAAAAAAAATGATGCGCTGTTAACTTAGTTAAGTAATGTAAAAAAATTATACATATTTATCTAACCACAAGAAAAAAATTTGTGCAATTTTATCCTTGTCGAGTTATAATAATGTATTTGATTTATTATTTATGAACATTCGCTAAAATAGCACCACCATATTCCATTGTGCTTTACGATTGGGAAAAAAACAGTAATATAACAAGACTGGGTAATAACAGACAGACAAAGAGGTGACAGATCTCTCCTTGCAAGCTTACAAACTATAAAATAACTGTCATCATTTAGGGGTTAAGCACAGAAAAAACCACAAGCATCAGAGGACAGTAAAAAAAAAAAGTACAATACAGATGCGGTACACAGTAAATGCAAACTACCCTTGTGTTAAAAATCCATTCTTCTAGGAATTACTGGCAAAAAAATAATAATATTAAAAAGAATAAATATATATTCTGTGAAGTATTTACATCATGTATTTCTCCAGAGAATCCTGGGTTAGCAAGATCAAAATATGGATTTATGTTCTTCATATCTCGTATCATATGGAGTGAGGCTGAAAAAGGAAAACAAGAACATTTTTAAACGCTCTCTCCAACCAAATCTTTAACAATTATTATTTTTCCATACAGTAATTAATACTCTTGATGCACCAACACTGACAGGATGTGAGTATATGGTACTAAAAATCAAGTCCTCATTTGTTTTTGGGTCTGAAGACAAATATTTAATGTCCTTACCAGGGATGTTTTTTTTTTTAATTATGGGAGCCTCAAAGAAGAGGATCCTGCCAAACACGAGATTGTATTGAAAATTGTATAGTGATGCTAGAATGTCAGCAGTTTTTCGATTTTTTGCATGAATGACCTTAAACTAAGTAATAAGGGCCTGATTCAGACCCACTCGCGAGCGGCTGTCCGCTCGCAAGTGGGTCGATGTTATGCACTGAGCATGCGCACGACGGAGGGAGCTCCGTCGTGCGCATGCGCCAGACGCGACGAGCGAAGGAAAGTCCTTCGCTCGTTGTGTCCGATCAAAGGGGGCGTGCTGTCAATGTTGATTGACAGCACGCCCCCTTTGGTGGGCGTGCCGGGGGCGTGCCTCCCTGACGGGGGCGTTCCCACGGGAACGCCTCCCGTCAGAAGCCGGCCCACTGACATCACTAGTGATGTCAGTGGGAGTGATTTTGGCTCTGATAGAGCCAAAATCACTCTGGAGCTTGCGGATGAAAACCTCAACCGCAGGCTCCGGCTCGCAATTTCGATGGTCGCGATGGTCTCGACCATCGCGGCCATCACAAAGCACGCTCGTATAGCCTGTGGGTGGTGACCCACAGCTATACGAGCGTCCAGGAGGACGCTCCATGAAAATGGAGCCCGGCCCTCATTCAGAGCGTGCGCTCTGCTCAGAGCGTACGGCTCTGAATGAGGGCATAAATATAGATAAAAGAGAACCCAATAAATCAAATAACAGACAAAGGATATACCTTTGATTAATTTATTGATTTGTTGGAAAACTATGTAAACCTCTAGGTTGTGACCTCCCAGAATCTTACATACCTTGTTCTTGTGGTAGTTTTTGTTGAAAGACCACTCAATGGTGTTGATTTTTGTCCATTTGTATACTATCAGTCTGACAGTGTGAATTGGGGAAGCTCAAACGCTTTCAAAATAGTTTTCTTACCTTTTCTGACTTTTTCTGAGGTCCTCAGAAATCTCCTTTGATCTCGACATGGCATGTGTGAAGACCAGACTTTAGTAGTAAAGGCGTAGTTTATGATCATGGCCACTCAAACTATACCTGATTGTTATCCCATTGACTGACCCTTTGACTAATTGTCCCCTTAACTGAACTGATAATCCTATGGTTCACATACTTTTTCCAACAAAGAGCTTTAATGTTGTTGATCAATAAATGGATTGAAAAGTATATCTAGCTAGGCAAACGATGTTAGGTCCCTGTAAAAGTGCTGCAAGAGGTTGTAGTAATAAAAGCACCTGTATATGAAACAAACTTATTTTATTTCATTTATTAATACCATTACTTACACAGCTGATGAATTATAACATCTTGTTTTGAATTTTTTAAAGGATGGATCAAAATTTTTTTTTACTATTTAACAAGATTTGACCCTTTCAAAATAAAAATCCTGCAATGTTAAAGTTACAGGTATGGGATTTGTATTCTTACATCATGTAGTCACACAGAGGGCCTGATTCAGACCCGCTCGTGAGCGATATGTGCTCGCAAGCGGGTCGATGGTGGCCCAGGAAGGATGCCCACGATGGAGCCGGCCCACTGACATCACAACTGATGTCAGTGGGAGTGTTTTCGGCTCTGTTAGAGCCGAAAGCACTCTAGGGCTTGCGGCAACAAGACCCTACCACAAGGGTCTTGTCACAACCCCGATGGTCGAAAATGGTCTTGACCATCGCGACCATCTTTTTGGCCGCTCGCTATAGCTGTGGGTGGTCACCCACAGCTATGCGAGCGGCCAGGAGACTGCTCTAAAAAAAAAGAAGGCTGGCCCTGATTCAGAGCGAGAGCTCTGTCAGAGCATCCGGCTCTGAATCAGGCCCAGACTTCCATGATAGCATTCTAAGAAGTGGCTGACATTGGTGCTTGCAATTTAATATCATTTGAAAAAAAAATGTTTACCTCAGCTAAGATCTTGTGTGTTCCGCACAGCATAGCTACGATATTCAGTATTGCTTTACAAAAGCAGATTATCACTTGAAGGGAGCTGAGTGCAATTAAGATAGAGAATAGAATGATGTTCCATTCGACCACATAGGATGGTTCAAGGCACTGAGACCAGGTAGTAGAATTCAAAAGATAGCTATTAAAACACACAAAAATAGGAAATAGATAAAGAGTCTGTAAATGTACATTCAACAATACTTATAGACTTACAGTGTATTCTAAACTTCGAAGGCAGATGTTCCTGGATCTGTAAGCATAGTCTCTGGCTCCAATATCCACGTTCCCATTTCCAAAGCTGTTATTATGTAAAAGATACTTTCCCATGATTTTTAGAATATTAGTACCTGGATCCTAGAACAAAGTATTTTTGGGCTCACATATACAGCGGTCCATAAATATTGGGACATTGACAGAATTTTCATATTTTGACCTCTATTCACCACCACAATGGCATTGAAATGAAACAAATAAGATGTGCTTTAACTGCAGACTTTCAGATTTAATTTGTGGGTAATTACATCCAAATCAGGTGAACGGTGTAGGAATTACAACAGTTTCTATATGTGCCTCACACTTTTTAAGGGGCCAAAAGTAATGGGACGATCAACTCAAAAGCTATTTCATGGACAGGTGTGGGCTATTCCCTCGTTATTTCATTATCAAGTAAGCAGGCAAAAGGTCTGGAGTTGATTCTAATTGTGACATTTGCATTTGGAACCAATTGCTGTCGACTCTCAATATGAGATCCAAAGAGCTGTCACTATCAGTGAAGCAAGCCATCATTATGCTGAAAAATCAAAATAAACCCATCAGAGAGATAGCAAAAACATTAGGTGTGGCCAAATCAACTGTTTGGAACATTCTTAAAAAGAAAGAACACATCGGAGAGGTCAGCAACACCAAAAGATCCGGAAGACCACTGTGGTGGATGACAGAAGAATTATTTCCCTGGTGAAGTAAAACCCCTTCACAACAGTTGGCCAAATCAAGAACACTCTCCAGGAGGTAGGTGTATATGTGTCAAAGTCAACAATCAAGAGAAGACTTCACAAGAGTGAATATAGAGGCCTCAGCACAAGATGTAAACCATTGGTGAGCCAGAAAAACAGGAAGACCAGATTAGAGTTTGCCAAACAACATCTAAAAAAGCCATTACAGTTCTGGAACAACATCCTATGGACAGATGAGACAAAGATCAACTTGTACCAGAGTGATGGGAAGAGAAGAGTATGGAGAAGGAAAGGAACTGCTCATGATCCAAAACATACTACCTCATCAGTGAAGCATGGTGGTGGTAGTGTCATGGCGTGGGCATGTATGGCTGCCAATGGAACTGGTTCCCTTGTATTTATTGATGATGTGACTGCTGACAAAAGCAGCAGAATGAATTCTGAAGTTTTTCGGGCAATATTGTATGCTCCTATTCAGTGAAATGCTTCAGAACTAATTTGAAGGCGCTTCACAGTACAGATGTACAATGACCCGAAGCATACTGCAAAAGCAACCAAAGAGTTTTTTAAGGCTAAAAAGTGGAATGTTATGCAATGGCCAAGTCAATCCCCTGACCTGAATCTGATTGAGCATGCATTTCACTTGATGAAGACAAAACTGAAGAGAAAATGCCCCAAGAACAAGCAGGAACTGAAGACATTTGAAGCAGAGGCCTGGCAGAGCATCACCAGGGATGAAACCCAGCGTCTGGTGATGTCTATGCGTTCCAGATTTCAGGCTGTGATTGCCTGCAAAGGTTTTGCAACAAAGTATTAAAAAGTGAAAGTTAGATTTAGGATTGTTTAGTTTGTCCCATTACTTTTGGCCCCTTAAATAGTGGGAGGCACATATAGAAACTGTTGTAATTCCTACACCGTTCACCTGATTTGGATGTAATTACCCTCAAATTAAGTCTGAAAGTCTGCAGTTAAAGCACATCTTGTTTGTTTCATTTCAAAGCCATTGTGGTGGTGAATAGAGGCCAAAATATGACAATTCTGTCAATGTCCCAATATTTATGGACCTAACTGTAGGTAACTTTTCTAACATTCATTGGGTTAGTAAATACAAGTCCAGAATGAGCTGTTGAAAAGTCCCACATGGGATACAGGAATAAATCTGGTAGTCAGCATGCTGGTGTGCAGGATGCCGATGGGCAAAAGACCAGCGCCGAAATCCCGACATCGTCGGGATCCCGGCACCAGAAACCCGACCGCTATTATCCCAAAGGTAAGTACCGGTGTTAGGGGAAGGGTTAGGGTATGGGGTTAGGGTTAGGCATTAAGGGGAGGGTTAGGATTAGGCACTAGGAGGGAGGATTAGGTTTAGGGTGCGGGGAGGGGGAGGTTAGGTTTAGGAACTAGGGGAAAGGTTAGAGTTAGGCACCGGGGAGGGAGGGTTAGGGGTAGGTGTAAGGGTTAGTCTTACATTCTATCCTTATGGGTGTCAGGATTCTGACCAGTGGCATCCCGACCTCCAGGATCTCGTACCCAACCCCTCCTATCCTATGGGTCAAATAACATACATTCAAAGTGAACATAATTACAGTATGCAGTCAGTCCACCACTGCATGAAACATAACAGAGTGATGGTCCAACACCATTAATCTGCAATTTAACGAAAAAGTGACTTTTATATTTTTATGAAGAGATAAATAAATGTAACATTTCAGGGCACTTTGCGTATTGTCAGGTAGAAGCTATACTTTTAACAAGTCACCCCCAAAGCATTGCATATAGGATTCTGATGTTTTCTTTTCCTATAAATGGCTATAATAGACCTTAGCACACATTTTGCACAAGTGACTTTTTTCCTTTCTTTATATAACATTGATATATATGATCAAATCTCTGTTGTTTGTCCCACCTCACTGAAAAGTGCTCTCTGCAATACTGTTCTACGCTTATTGAGGCCAAAGTATCGTTTTCGCATTATTTTTGCAAAAACAATCGTCCCATTACCAAGGATTCGTAAGGTTTCTTAATACAATTTTATTGGCAGAATGTAACAAAAGATGTACGAGCAACATCGCACTGCGAAAACCACAGGAGGTGGCAAAACTAGTTTCGAGATGCGATATTATTTATTTATACTTATCGCAAATTTATGGGCCAACTCCCTGGTATTTGAAGCACTGTGCATGTGCTAGGAAAGAAGCAGAGCGTGCGAATTCATCAAAGCCGCAAACAATTCCCTGGTGTCATCGCTCCATGGAGGAGGAAGAGAAGCTTAGTTTAATTGATTTAATTAAACAAATTAAAATATATCATATATTGTGGAACCATTTACTTACACATATCAAATAATTAATTATAATTAAAGGTTCAGTTGAAGTGGTCCGTGATGAAGGCATCTGCTCACCAGTAACAAGTAGGCCAAGGAAAAGGAGGAGCTGGAAAACATGGCAGGTCTTCCCATACATGGGTGGGCTCTCAGATACCCCTTTCCTAAACCTTCTTCTTATGAATAAGCTAATTCTACGCCATCTGAGGCATGCGATAAACAGGAGCAAGAAAAGCTGATAAATATTTCCGAAATTTGAGTGACACATTGAAAAATAAGTATTTTTCAATTACAAGACAGAGATTATGCGATCTTCAAGAAATGAATAAATATCGCAATCATTTCTTACAATTCATATGACTGATACTTCATTATCGCATTTTATCATGCAATACTTCATTTAAATGCATTTTTTATGCAAAATGTATGTTTTTGATACATCTGCCCCATTGTTACAATATACAGTACACTGCTGTGTTATACAGGAGATGCAGCTGCTGTGTAATTCCATATAAATGACTTATTGGACATTTCTCTTTCCTATATCAGATGAGGATGATATTTATCTATTCAAAGTATAATCAATATGACAAAAAGAGGTTAGTTGCTATACATACTATACTGACTGGACCTTTATTAGGCACTTATCAAATATATAAGTACTCAGAGGAGAATGGAAAGTCACAGAATTGTTGCAAATATTCCTCTCTGTTAGTAATAGGGGGCCTGATTAAGCAAGTATCGCTATTCTCCCTGCACATTGCGGTCGCAGCCTAATATACAGACGCCCACTTACCCTTACTCACATCCGTATACTTGGGCAACATAGCAAAATAATCGGTAACATCGAGTAACATCAGACCGATGTGCACAGTTACGGCTGGTCAGACCTCACTTAGGAATTACAGTGGCCGGTTGGCGCACGCACACTGTGAAGCATACGCATGTGGAGAACGCACCAATCAGCTGATTGCATGCGTATAAGCATCTGCGTTCCTTGCTGAATCAGGCCCATTGACAATAAAATATGTTTCTTAAAAACCAGGACCTTCTAATATTATATGCTGTAAAAGCAAAAATCGATCAATACCTTCCTGCTTTGTCAGTAAAGGGGTAACTCCATCCAGTGGCTGTCCTGCAGTAAGGACCGTATGCTAATCCCAGTGATGAGATGATCAGAGAATATCCAGAAAACAACACACCCATTAGTGCAAATCCTACCGATCCCAGTCTCTGTAATACATGAGTACAGTGGTCTCATGAATGGCTAGAGTCCATTACTGTACCTAATAGGATTACACATATCTTAAATTGAATTGGAGAGGGGAAACACCTCACATTAGCAAAACAGGAGTATGCGTGATGCACATTCATTAGTGAATCCAGGTAATTTACAAAAAAAAAAATGGAAACATTATAAAGGGGCTGATTCTGAGCGGATGTAAATCCGAAAGCGGATGCATCCCGAGTATGGTTAATGCATCGAACAAAGCAATCACAGACTGTGCATGTACCTTGATGCAGGATATGATGGCGGACGGTTCACTCCAGGGGGTAAATTTACTAAAGGTCGATTTGCAGGTCGATTTGAGGAGTGATTTAGCTCTTCTCAAATCGACTCAAATCGAATGCAGTGAAAACCGTCTTTTCACTGCATTTACTATTATTCGATTTGTTTTGTGATTTGCAAAACAAATTCGATTTGAGTCGGTTTTGAACAGTGATTTGCTGTTCGATTTGGCAAGTTCATGTCCAAATCAAACGGTAAATCACACTTCAAAACGTCCTGCAAATCACCGACACGTAAGAACTGCTTCATGCTTTCACTTTCAGCATGAGCAGTTCGTTCTCACACAGATATTTGCAGACATCAGTGAGATGCCTGCATGTATCTGCCTGGAAAAAAGTGTATAAAGACTTAAAATTAAGAAAAAAAAACATAAGGTCCCCCCACAAAACAGAACATGCCCCGGACTGCTGAAATCCAGGTCTAGTTGACTAAGTACAGGGAAAAAATGAAGTAGGGTCTCCCTGTACTCAAACCAGCACTGGGCTATGGGAAGCAGGGCTGGTTCTGGATTTACAGGGAAAAATTTGCGTATGGTCTCCCTGCAAATAAAAGAACCAGCCCTGCCTGGACCCTTTCTTTCGGGGGGCTGATGCTACAGCCAGTGGAGCCCTATCACCGGGCCCCCCAGCTGCAGCATCAGCCCTAACCGCTAGTCAGCCCAGGCCAGGGATCCCTGGGGAGTTGGAGAAAAAGGGGTCTCCCTCTCCAGGGCACCCCTAGTCTAGGCTATCCCTGGGTGGTGGGTGGCAGGTTGTTTGTGTGAGTGATGTGTAAATATAGAAGTAATAACACATTGGGCCTGATTCAGACCTGCTCGCAAGCGCTTGAGCACTCCCGAGTGGGTCGATGGTGGGCTCTGCGCACGCGCAGTGGCCCGCACTGCGCGTGCGCAAGCCCCGGAGCGAAAGAGAAATTCTCTTGCTCCGTGGCTCGCTACAAAAGGGGCGGCTGTTGATGTTGATCCATTTTGTAGGCGTGGTGGGGGGGTGGCTTCACAAACGGAGGCGTTCCCATGCGAACGCCTGCCGTTTGCGGGCGGCCCCACTGACATCACCAGTGATGTCAGTGAGAGAGCTTCCGGCTCTATTAGAGCCAGAAGCTCTCTGGGGCTTGCGGCCACGAGACCCTACCACAAGGGTCTCGTCGCAAGCCCCGATGGTCGCTATGGTCTTGACTACCGCAACCATCATCCTGGCCGCTCGCAATAGCTGTGGGTGGTCACCCACAGCTATGCGTGCGGCCAGGAGGCCGCCCCCCCAAAAAAAAACACCCTGATTCAGAGCGAGCGCTCTTTCAGAGCGTCCGTCTCTGAATCATGCCCATTGTCTTTCCAGTAGAATTGCAGGTCCCAGCAAGCCTTCCCCGCATACTGGTACTTGGAGTACCAGCATGTGGGGCATTAAGGGCCCACTGGGACCTGTAGTTCACCTGTAAAGAAATGTTGAAAGACACACACACACCTTACACAGTATAACACACTCACACAAACTCACCTATATTACCTCCAGTGGTCCACTTGTCCAGTAGGCATCCATGGGTCAAAATAAGAAAATGAAAAACCCGACCATCGCATTAAGGAATAATCATTCTAACCAGAATAATTATTCCTTCCCGAATGAAGAGCACAGACGCGGCTTCCTCCTTTGAAGCTCCGTGTCTGTGCATTCATTGAGAGAGGTCAGGCCCCGCCTACTCTCAGCCAATGAACGGCTCCTCCATTGTACTCAATGGTGGGAGCCTCAGGATAAACTTTAGTTACCCTGTGGCTCCCACCGCGTCTGTGCACTTCATTCAGGAAGGAATAATCATTCTGGTTAGAATGATTATTCCTTAATGCGATGGTCGGGTTTTTAATTTTCTTATTGTAACCCATGGATGCCTACTGGACAAAGGGACCACTGGAGGTAATATAGGTGAGTATGTGTGAGTGTGTATGTATGTATGTATTACAGTTATACTGTGTAAGGTGTGTTTGTGTGTTTCTTTCAACATTTCTTTACAGGTGAACTACAGGTCCCAGTGGGCCTTTAATGCCCTGCATGCTGGCATTTGTGGTTCTCCAAGTACCAACATCACTCACACAATCAACCTGCCACCCACCGCCCAGGGGTGGCGGGGATAGCCCCGGGCTATCAGCCTAGATTAGGGGTACCCTGGAGAGGGAGACCCCTTTTTCTCCAACTCCCCAGGGATCCCTGGCCTGGGCTGACTAGTGGTCAAGGATGATGCTGCGGCTGGGGGGCCTGGTGATAGGGCTCCCCTGCCTGTGACATCAGTCCCCTGTTAGAAAGGGTCCAGGGCTGGTTCTTTGATTTACATGGAGACCCTACGCAAATTTTTCCCTGTAAATCCAGAACCAGCCCTGCTTCACATAGCCCAGTGCTGGTTGTACTGAGTACAGGGAGACCCTACGTAAGTTTTTCCCTGTACTTAGTCAACCAGACCTTGGTTTCATCAGTCCAGGGCTGGTTCTGATTTGGGTGGGGACCTCACATCAATTTTTTTCTGAATTTTAACTGTTTAATTACTTTATTCAGTCAGATACATGCAGGCATCTCACTGATGTCTGCATGTATCTGTGTCAATCCGACCTGCTCAAATTGAAAGCATGAAGCAGGTCTATTCTACTGGGGATTTGAAGATCGATTTGAAGTCTAAGTTTGAGTTCGATTTCAAATCGAATTATAGTAAATAAGGGTTTTGTGTGTTGGGCACTGTAAAAGTACCAATGTTTTTCCGATGGTCGATTTGAGTCCGATTTTACATTCGATTTGGCCTTTAGTAAATACCCAAATGCAAAATCAAATACAAATCGAACGAAAGTCGCACCTCAAATCACTCAAAATGCCAAATCGACCTTTAGTAAATTTACCCCCATGTGTGACCACTTCTCTCGGTCTATGAAATGGACACAAGGAACAGATCGGTTTGGTAAGTGCGTAGCCCAATGAATTTCCGTGCTTGCTTGAGTCATATGGACGGAGCAGGGATGCCTGTTTCAGACAGATCATTTGCATTCAGCATGAGTTGGATGTTAGTGCTGATATTAATGATGATGATAGCTATGGCTGGAAAAGCAGTGGGCAGTGCGACCATACGACGGAGAGATACTCACATTAGCATATGGTAGTAAATCTGGCTATGGCAGATGCCTCCGGCTGCTTTTTCAGAATCAGACCCAAAGCTGCTAAATGCAGTGTTGGGCAACCAGATACAGTATAGTCTGCAAATGCATTGAGTCTACCATGTCCGTAAAATTGGCAGGATGCATGCAGCACCTTTCTTCTACAAGACAGTCATTCATCTGACATATAGATCTCCAGAATATAGACAAATGCTAGACCGGGTTCAGATCTAGGGGCCTATTCACAATGTTCTCATGATTTATTGTAATGGACCCATTCATTATTAGTAGCCTGATGGTGCTGCCTAGTATACAGCAAACTTTTCTGAGTTTGGCTATGGGTGCCTACGCCATCTTCAGATGATGTTGGTTCCCAGGCCCCGCTCCTTCCTATGGGAAGGAGGTCTGGGTTGTGGAAAGAGATCTTTTATTTAGGATCCCCCTGCCCCATCCGGCCCTGTGTCCCCTGCAGCATTGTGCATGCTTCCACTCAGGTCATGCATGTGCGCAAACACTGCTAGATCAGTCCCAGCAGTGTAAGATTCCACTGCTACCTATTAGGAGAATCATTTGTGTTTAGTATCACAGGGACATCTGCTGTTTGGAGCAGACATTCCCACACTGGAGCAACATTGAATTGCTCCCGTATTTTAGTATCCACTGCACAACTTTTGGCAATGAGACCCTGATAATGAAAAGGCCCCTAATGTTTGAGAAGGAAGACTGCCATCCTTGGAGGTACTGCCCATGACTGAACCTTGACCACAGAAGAAACACAAGTCATCACCCCGAGTGTACAGACCATTACTCTTCACAAGACCCACACAGACTATGATAAGAATATTATCCAACTCATCCTTTAGAAATAGATTTTGAGGTACCAAAGGATGGTCAATCAACATTATTTACTATGTACAGTGCATCCAGAGAGTATTCACAATGCTTCACTATTTCCACATTTTGTTATGTTACAAAACATAATGGAATAAATACATTTTTGTCCTCAAAATTCTACACACAATGGCCTTGATTCAGACACGCTCGCTGCCGAAGGCAGCTCGCAGGTCTGAAGTGCATTTTTTTTTTTTGACCAGCCTTTAGCGAGTGGCCAGGTGATGGTCGCAATGGTCCCGACCATCGCGACCATCGGGGCTTGCGACGTGACCCTTGTGGTAGGGTCTCGTCTGCCGCAAGCCCCAGTGAGATTCCGGCTCTAATTGAGCTGGAAGCTCACCACTGACATCTCTCGTGATGTCAGTGGGGACGCCCCCAAATGGCAGGCATTCCTTCGGGAACGCCTCCGTTTGGCCAGCCACCCCCCCAACCCGCCTACCAAATGGGGTGAGCTGTCGATCAACATCGACAGCTGCCCCTTTTGGATGCAAGCACTGGAGTGAGTGATTTCTCGCTCGCTCCGGGGCTCGCACATACCACGCGTGCGCACTGCCCTGCCATCAACCCGCTTATGAGCGGGTCTGAATCAGGCCCAATACCCCATAATAACAACGTGTAAAAACGTTTTTTGATATTTTTACAAATTTAATAAAAATAAAACACTAAGAAATCACATGTACATAAGTATTCACGGCCTTTGCCATGAAGCTCAAAATTGAGCTCAGGTGCATCCTGTTTCCACTGATCATCCTTGAGATGTTCCTACAGCATAATTGCAGTCCACCTGTGGTAAATTCAGTTGATTGGACATGATTTTGAAAGGCATACACCTGTCTATATAAGGTCCCACACTTGACAGTGCATGTCAGAGCACAAACCAAGCATGAAGTCCAAGGAATTGTCTGTAGACCTCCGAAACAGTATTGTCTCGAGGCACAAATCTGGGGAAAGGTACAGAAAAATATCTGCTGATTTGAAGGTCCCAATGAGCACAGTGGGCTCCATCATCTGTAAATGGAAGAAGTTTGGAACCACCAGGACTCTTCCTAGAGTTGGCTGGCCATCTAAACTGAACGATTGGGGGAGAAGGGCCCTAGTCAGGGAGGTGACCAAGAACCCGATGGTCACTCTGTCAGAGTTACAGCATTCCTCTGTGGAGAGAGGAGAACCTTCCAGAAGGACAACCATCTCTGCAGCAATCCACCAATCAGGCCTGTATATTAGAGTGGCCAGACGGAAGCCACTCCTTAGTAAAAAGCACATGGCAGCCCACCTGGAGTTTGCCAAAATGCACCTGAAGTACTCTCTGGTCTGATGAGACAAAAATTGAACTCTTTGGCGTGAATGCTTGGAGCAATCCAGGCACCGCTCATCAGCAAGCCAATACCATCCCTACAGTGAAGCATGGTGGTGACAGCATCATGCTGTGGGGATGTTTTTCAGCGGCAGGAACTGGGAGACTAGTCAGGATAGAGAGAAAAGATGAATGCAGCAATGTACAGAGACATCCTGGATGAAAACCTGATCCAGAGCGCTCTTGACCTCAGACTGGGGCAACGGTTCATCTTTCAGCAGGACAACGACCCTAAGCACACAGCCAAGATATCAAAGGAGTGGCTTCAGGACAACTCTGTGAATGTCCTTGAGTGGCCCAGCCAGGACCTAGACTTGAATCCAATTGAACATCTCTGGAGAGATCTGAAAATGGCTGTGCACCGACGCTTCCCATCCAACCTGATGGAGCTTGAGAGGTGCTGCAAACAGGAATGGGTGAAACTGCCCAAAGATAGATGTGCCAAGCTTGTGGCATCATATTCAAATATATACTTATGTACGTGTGATTTCTTAGTTGTTTTTTTTTATTAAATTTGCAAAAATCTCAAAAAAACTTTTACATGTTGTCATTATGGGGTATTGTGTATAGAATTTTGAGGACAAAAATGAATTTATTCCATTTTGGAATAAGGCTGTAACATAACAAAATGTGGAAAAAGTGAAGCGTTGTGAATACTTTCCGGATGCACTGTATTTTACATATTATTTATTAATTTTGGGGGGATTGTGAAATGGGACACAGCGCTGGCCATTTCCCCTTGTTTGCATTAAATGTGCCTCAGTTGCACATCACAGAGGTGAAATATCTATAATGGCCCTGATTCAGCAAGAAACACAATTGCAAAGCCGCACACAGGCTATAGATATATAATGTATGCACGCAGGCAGCTTTGCAATTGAGTCCTTGCAATAATGCAAATGCATCAGAAGGTGTGTGACACCCCCTGCTGCATTTGCGATCCCAGCACTGCAATGGAGATCGCAGTGCTGAGACCACCATCGTAACCATCGCGACCCTTGGTGGCCGATGATCGCTTATGGTGGATGGCGCCGGGCGGCCGGCCTGCTGAGTAAGCCACAGCTTACTCAGCCTGGCTGGCTTGCAAGCCCAGGATATTGCGTTGATCAACGCAGATCCTGGGCTGGCCACTCCCGGAAATCGGGGCAGATACGCTCCCGTTTACGGGAATGATGCCCGCCCCTGCACCGCCCCTTAATTGCCTTTGTCTGTCAATCAGACAGAGGCATTCAAGGGCTAGCATGCATGTTAGCAGGACCCATTCTGCACACTCGCATGCACTGCTGAATTAGCTCCTACTGTGTGTACGGTCACTAGTTTGTTCATTCAGTTAGGTCCAATTATTGTGGTATAAAATAGATTAGTTTGTCACTTACTGGACATCCTTTATTTCTGGCACAATAAGATGCACCGCACTTATAGAAATCCACCAGCAGGAGGACAGCAGCTATTATGATCATCTGCAAAGCATAACAAATACAAATTGAGGATTGAAGAGAAACCAGTGAAGCTATGGAACCAATGCATACACATCATTTTGTAGGCTGAGCCAGTATTCATGAAAATACTGCCTATAAATGAACCCTTTACCTGTCAATGTAGGATTTACATTAGGGTCTTTCCCACACTCAGGATAACATCCGATATCATAAGACACTTGGGCCTGATTCTGAGTTGAGAGTGAAGCAAAAATGAGCAAGTCACAGAACTTCGGTAAACCAAGGAGGGCAGATTTTAAATGTGCATATTTAGATTTGAGAGGGGCGTGTTCAAACTGAAATCTAAATTACAGTGTATAAATAAGTAGGGATGTGCATACTTGGATAGGTTCGAGTTTGTATGCCGAGTTCGGATTTTTCCCTCCAAAAATCGGGTCTAAGAAAGAGGCAAAATGTCATCTTTCATGGACAAACATCATCTTCCATGGACTTTTGTCCAGGAATGATGATGTTTGTCCATGAAATATGACATTTTGCCTCTTTCTGAGACCTGATTTTTGGAGGGAAAAATCCGAACTCGGCATGCAGCCTCGAACCTATACGAGCCTGCACATCCCTAAACTAAATATGTCTAGCATACTGTATGTGGGGACCCCATAGCAAAGTTTCTCTGCCCCCACACCCTCGCGCACCATTGCATCCTAAGTGTGGCCATGAACTAAATATCATACTGTATATTGTGCAGTGTGTAAAGTGATCTCATAGATGCTGCCATCCCCATAATTCACTGTGCACTCCTGCTGACAGAAATCAGACATCAATGTGGTGATCACTGATGGTTCTAATGCTGCGTACACATTTTAGTTGAAGATTTGAACGATAACGATATCGTGCATATAATTATTGTTCAATTAGTTCAGTGATCATTCAGGTTTTGGCCCCTGCCAACCGCTGAATGATTAGCGATGCGCAGGCACGTATGGGCGATAGCGATATCGCCCATTGTCCCGGCATGCTGGACAACCTGCTCGATGTTGAGCAGGTTACTATAGGGACCCGCGATCAGCGATCGCAGATCGCTATAGTCGCTGGCAAGTTGGTGGTGTGTTGGATGATCTATATAGATCATCCAACACACTAGGGAGGGTGCAGTACGATCTGACAGCGATATCGTATCGCTGGAAGATCGCTACGTGTGTATGCACCATTGCATGAAAGAGGTGTCCTGGATGCTTTAACAGTCAAAATAAATACAAAAAAAAAAAAAAAGTATTAAAATTAAAAAATAAAAATAAAAAAACTAAAGGCGGTAAAAAGCAGATACACAGACACAACTATAATCCACCATTGCAAACAGTACTAATTATTAGAATCAGTGTATGTACAGTAATATATATATACGGTAAATGTTGTTCTAGTAAAATTATCTTATACTAAAAATAAAGCATGTCACTTCTACCAAAATGTGTACAAAATGTCACAACTATGATCCATGCAGCTGATACAAAATACTCTATGGTACTCACCATTATACCACCAAAGCAGATCCCTTGAAAATACCACACATAATTAGTGAGCTGATTGCTTCCAGCATAGATATTAGCCCCATTGGGAAAGTATAGAAGAATATTCACCACCATGCTACATACTGCCAGAGGAAATATGGCTATAACAGAATATTCAGAGCAGCTTCTATGGAACATTTTTAGATTTCAAGTTACTGCCTAGAAGACAGGTTTGTAGTGTCTGGAAGTGCTGCTCTGTATGGAACAAGCATAACAGGATGGTTGCTGGGATATTTGAACAAACAATTCAAATGGTTAGTGAGTGGTGACTTCAGGAAGTTGAAAAGAAAACAGATACCTTATTGAAAGCATAATATACAAGGTGTCGGTGACGTTAAGGTGCGTACACAAGGTACGATATCGCTGGCTGATCGTCCTGCACCTTCCCTGGTGTGCTGGATGATCAATATCCAATCCACCAACGACATGCATGCAGGCCAGGTTGGCCTGCATGCACGGGCGATGGACGATATCGCTATTGTCCATTAGTGCCCGCGCATCGCTGGTCATTTTGGGGTTGGAAGGGGCCAAAAACTGAACAATTTGAATGATAACGATATGAGCAATATCGTTATCATTCATATCATTCAGGTTTATCGCTCCGTGTGTACGCACCATTATACATAAGGGGTTTTTAACGTGCTCTAGGCAGATGTGAAGGATTTCCCCCAATTGTATTGTACAAAAGAAATGGCTCCAGCCAAGTTATATAATAATTGCAGCTAAAATGAAAACAAGCAAAAAGCGAACAGAAGTAATGATTTCAAGTATAGAGAAGAGCGTCTAATAGTGTGTACAGTATAACTTAAACCACAGTGAATAGTGCAAACAAAATAATATAGGATCAGCAACATCTCAAAAGCCTGTCTTCAGTCACATGACCACCAATTTTGATATAAGGGATAAAACATAGGAGCTTATTCAATTGGGGGCAAGGTTAAGCAAGGTAAAAAACCTTGTTGACCTCGCGCCCAATTTTGGATTACCGTGGGTATGTGCACTCCTGATACCCATGGTATCCAATTAGAAAAATTGGTTGCAGGGTTTTCAGAACTGAAAAGTCAACGGCTCGTAAAAAAAATAAAATAAAAAAAATTATACTTACTGTTCCCGGGGGTCTCCGGTGGTCTCCGCACCTCCTGGTGGCCTTCCCTTCATCTTGCCACTGGGGAGGGGGCTGCTGGGAGTCCTGGGGACTGCTGTGAGGCTCTGAGGGCTGCTAGGAGGTTCAAGGGATGCTGTGAGATGTAGTTCTTCCAGCGCCGGCTACACTGGAAATACACTCACGTGTCACTCACACACACACACACACACACTCTCTGATACACACTTACAAACACTAACAAGCTCTCACACACACTCACCTTGCTACAGAAGACCCGGCTAATGACGCTGGAGGAAGAAGACACCGTTTCGGAAGGTGAGAAATTAAGGACTAATTAAGCTAAATGGAAACTTCCAATTGCTTAATTAGTCATTAGGAGGGGTGCCGCCAGGGTCCCAGAGCATTTTCTGACCATTTTTCCTAAGAGCAGGAAAAATTGGTCGTGTTCTGGAGGTGCTAAAAAAAACTCCCAGCACTCAAAAACTGAAAAACACTGCACCTAATTAAATAGCAAAAATCCCTGCGGGTGCAGGATTTGTGCTATTCTCACACCAAATTGTATACGCTCCATATTCTGTATTGTTCAAATACTGCAAATCCAGCTATTCATACTGTAAAGCAATAAGGACAGATCAGTCCCAGATAAAGTGATTATACACTTTTAAAAACAGTTTAATTCAGCAGTAAAAACAGCAATTGTAGGCAACATACATACAGGAAAATAAAACATATAGAGCTTATCTATCCATAGGTAAAGTCCAATGTGCTGTATTAGTCCAAATGCATTTCCTCTCAACTGGTAGACTAAGACCAGTTTGGTTGCCCAAAATAGTTCTTGGTTGCCAGAGGGCCACCAACTCGTGCACAGCAAGTCCACAGGGGTTCAAGACAAACATTGCACCAAGACTTTCTTAGTTGGAAGCTCAGTTGGATTCACTTTTTTATTACATAATGTATTAAAATGCACTCAGTACAAAAACTGAGGGGCATATTTATCAGAGAATATTGTATCAGAGATATCCGCTGCAATCCCCCCTCTTTGTGTTGTAAAAGCAGCCTCTTAGGTTTAAATGGCCGTGGGAGCTAACGCCAACTTCAGAGCCATTTGTAACCCATGGTTTACATGTTTCAAAAGTTAAAGTAGAGGAATCCGTAGCACTCTCCAGTACTCTCCACTCTCATGTGAGCAGTCATCAAACTGCACATGCACAGTAGAGTCACCAGCCCCCAAAACTGAAAGTAAAGATAGGGTAAAGCAGGGTACCTTTAAGAATTCTGACTAGCTCCCTTAGTGTTTTGCATTGTTTTGTTTATGGCCTATTGGGTTGGGATGGGTATGAGATGCCAGTGCTAGGGATCCAGGCTATCAAAATCCCGACACTGGCATCCCGATAGGGTTAGAATACCGACACCTGTTGGTAGGTACCCTAACCCATTCCTCACCATAACCTTAACCTTCTCTCCCCGTTGCCTGAACCTAACCCCACCTCCCCCTGCCTGAACCTAACCTTCCCCTCCCTGCACCCTAAACCTAACCCTCTCCCCAAGTGCCTAACTCTAACCCTCCCCCTAGTGCCTAACCCTAACCCTCCCCCCAACCCCGCTACTTACCTTCTGACTGCCAGCGGTTGGGATACCGGCACCGGGATTCTGACATCTCCTGTGTCGGGATACTGAACGTATCCCATCGAGTTCATAGGACAACAAAAAATCACAAAAAGGAATCACTGCACTAGGTGTACTAAATATATATATATATATATATATATATATATATATATATATATATATGTTAAATAAATATATTCCAAAAGTCTGATCCCTATTAGGTAAAACACTAAGGACTCTATTTACTACAATCCGCTTTTAAGATGCAGTTGTAGTGTGATATTTCCGACTAAATTTGCATTGCTAGCAACCTGTAGTAAGTTAATGAAGTATGGAGCAGTGATCGTTCTGTTGTTCATTAACTCCTTCCAGCATATACGGGCAATCCCCGTTCAAAGGCATTCGTTCCGACATCGCTCCAGTGTGTACTCAGTTTGAATGACCATAAAAACATTTATAACAAAGTTCCTGCTTATCTGTTCAATGTGTATCGATTAATCAGGGTAAAAACAGATAAAAGAAGACTGACATTTTTCTCCACATAGATGTAACTGTTCAGATTAATAACTTATTGAACATGAAGGCCGAGATGTACTAAATAAGAAAATGCAGAAAATCCCCCGAAAATGCAGTTTTCAGGGGTTTACTGCATTCCCCATATGTACAAAGCACCGGAATGCTTCGTCCCGATGGGTAATGCCACCTTCAGGTATTCCCAATAGAAGCCTATATGCTTCTTTTTGGGATGCTCTCCCTTAAATCCCCCCCATGAGCCCCCGCCGCCTGCGGCCTTCTGCACATGCACAGAAGGACACCAGAGGGACTTCTGGGTGTTAAACCTGGAAGTCCCTCTGCCCGGAAACTGCAAAGGACAGCTCTTATCAGGTGTGCTGTCCTTTGTGATATTCTTGGTACATACCACGGTAATGAACCGCGATATGTACCCGAAGACAGGCGGGACAGGAAGATATACACAGACTTTTGAATTAAATTAAGGGAATTAATCCACAGTCCTTAAGATATATACAATGCGCTCAATTTAGCATGTGGCCACTATCATGATGAACTAATGAATGTCATCATGAGAACTGTTGACCTAACATACTACACCACTGTAGCTCTATATATCTAGGTTTTTACTACCCATATCTATTGTGGGATCTAGTTATCAGACCGGTGGACAGCATGCCGCCGGTCTGAATCCCAACACTGAAAGTCTGACACGGGACTTAAGATAGGCGTCAAAATTCCGACGCCTATCTTAAAACCGGCACCGGAGCACATACAGATGGTAAGTCCGGGGCATCTTAGCTGTTAGCCACGGGGGGGGGAGAGTTAGGTTTAAGTAGGATAGCAGGGTTAGCATTAGTTTTTTTTGGGGGGGTGAGTAGGGTTAGGCACCCCTAGGGGGGGTTATGGTTTGGCACCACTAAGAGGGTTAGGGTTAGGCATGAAGGGGGAGGGTTAGGTTTAGGTTTAGGTACAAAGGGGGGAGACTTAGGTTTAGGCACTAATGGGAAGGGTTAAGGTTAGGGTGCGGGGTGGAGTGGGCTGGCGACAGCCATTGTAAGGCAACAAGAAGGGAGGGTTAGGAGGAGATGGGGGAGGGTTAGTATACTTACCCGACCCCTGCTGGGATACCAACCATCGATATGCCGCTGTCGGTATTTTGACAGGAGGCACCCCGACTGCCGGCATGACATACCGATTCCTGTTCTTGGTGTGAGGGCATCTTGTGGCCACAACAGATATTGCATATTATTATTATTATTATCCTTTATTTATATGGCGCCACAAGTGTTCCGCAGCGCCTTACATAGTACATAGAACTAATAGGTGAACAAGAAACAAGTAACTTACAGTACATTACAGTGCAAGACAAGGACACAACTTATATACATTGCTGAAATAGTGATTAAAGCACTCACAATAAGCTGCCGGGAGTTGGCAGTCCCGTGTTAGGTGCCCTAATGGGGAGTAGAGAGTAGAAGAAAGTGTAAAGAGAAGCACATGAGGGAAGAGGTCCCTGCTCGTGAGAGCTTACATTCTAAGGGGAGGGACAGACAGACAGTTTGAAGATTTGTAGAGAGGTGGAGAGTCTGATAGGGAGAGGGAGAGCATTCCAAAGGTAGGGAGCAGCACGGGCAAAATATCGGATGCGGGAGTGGGAGGAAGTAATCAGTTGGCAGGAGAGGCGGCATGCATTAGTTGAGCGAAGTGGACGGGCAGGAGTGTGAAGGGAGAGAAGGCCAGAAATGTATGCGGGAGAGGATTTGGTGAGGGCTTTGTAGGCGAATGTAAGAACCTTGAATTGGCATCTGAAGGGGAAGGGGAGCCAGTGTAGGGCTTGAAGGAGAGGGGAAGCAGATGTAGAACGTCTGGAGAGGAAGATGAGCCGAGCAGCATCATTGAGAACCGATTGTAGTGGAGAGAGGTGAGAGACTGGGAGGCCAGCTAGGAGAAGGTTACAGTAGTCCAATCTGGATATGACCAGTGAATGGATGAGGGTTTTAGTGGCATTGTGGGTGAGGAAGGGTCTAATCCTGGAGATATTTTTTAGGTGAAAACGGCAGGACTGCGAGAGGTGCTGAATGTGCGGTTTAAAGGAGAGGGAGGAGTCTAAGATAACTCCAAGACAGCGCACTTTGGGGCTAGAGGAGATAGTTGTGCCATCAATAGATAATGAAATTGTGGAAAGTGATGTAGTGGAAGAGGGTGGGAAGATGATCAGCTCAGTCTTAGACATGTTAAGTTTAAGAAAGCGCTGGGACATCCATGAAGAGACAGCAGAGAGACATTTGGAGATACGGGTAAGGAGCGAGGGGGAGAGCTCAGGGGTGGAAAGGTAACTTTGAGTATCGTCTGCATAGAGATGATATTGGAGGCCAAAGGAGTTAATGAGTTCACCTAAAGAGGATGTATATAGGGAGAAAAGGAGAGGTCCAAGAACAGAACCTTGGGGAACTCCTACTGTTAGTGGAAGTGGAGGGGAAGAGTAGTCATGAGAGGACACAGCGAAGGAACGATCAGATAGGTAGGAGGAAAGCCAGGAGAGGGCAGTGCCACATAAACCGAGAGAGTAAAGGATTTGCAAGAGGAGAGGGTGGTCTACAGTGTCAAATGCAGCAGAGAGGTCAAGGAGAATGAGCAGAGAGTAGTGGCCTTTGGATTTGGCAGCAAGGAGGTCGTTACTGACTTTTGTGAGGGCAGTTTCAGTGGAGTGAAGCCAGATTGAAATGAGTCAAGGAGGGAGTGGGAGGAAAGAAAGGTGGTAAGGCGGTTGTAGACAATACGCTCAAGGAGTTTGGAAGCAAAAGGGAGAAGAGAGATGGGTCGATAGTTGGAAAGTATGTTAGGATCAAGGGTAGGTTTTTTAAGAATGGGGGAGACAAGAGCATGTTTGAATGCAGAAGGGACAGTGCCAGATGACAGGGAGAGATTAAGGAAGTGAGCCAGATGGGAACAGGCAGAAGGAGACAGGTGGGAGAGGAGACGGGAAGGGATAGGGTCAAGAGGGGAGGTGGAAGGAGGGGAGGACTGGATGAGGGCCAAGACTTCCTCTCCAGAAGCAGGGGAGAAGGATGTCAGAGTTGGTGAGACAGAAGGGGAGGGGTGATAAGGGCAAGGAGGGGGAGGAGTGCTGAGGGTCTAATGGGATATGATGTCCTCACGTATGGAATCAATTTTAGATGTAAAGTAGGTGGCAAAGTCGAGGGCAGAGAGCGAGGAGGGAAGGCGAGGAGGGGAAGGGCAGAGTAGGGAGTTAGTTGAAAGTGGCAAAGAGACGCTGGGGGTTTGAGGACTGGGAGGAGATGAGGTTCTTGAAATATGTTTGTTTGGAGAGAGACAGGGCAGCACTGTAGGAAGAGAGAATAAATTTGAAATGGAGGAAGTCAGCCTTAGAGCGTGACTTTCTCCACTGACGCTCTGCAATTCTTGAACACTTTTGTAGGTATTTGGTGCATTTGGAATGCCAGGGTTGTGGTGTGGATCTGCGAGGGTGAGTAGTTATTGCCGGAGCAACAGAATCAAGAGCAGAAGTAAGGGAGGAATTGTACAGGGAAGTAGCTTGTTCAGGACAGGAGAGAGAGATGATAGGGGAGAGAAGAGAGTCCAGCAGGGAGGAAAAAGCAACAGTGCCAATAGCCTCAATATTACGCTTAGTAATGGTAGCCTTAGGAGCTAAAGGAGGGGAAGGAGAGAGGGATAGGTTAAAAGAGAGAAGTTGATGGTCAGAGAGGGGGAATGGGCAATTGGAGTAATCAGAAATATCACAACGGTGAGTAAAGAGGGTGATGAGGTCCATTGGGTGAGACCAAATGAAGAGGTGAGGGTAAGGAGTTTAGCTGCAGAGGATTCTGTGGGAATGTCAGTAGGAATATTAAAATCACATAGGATAATGGAGGGAAGATCTGAGGAGAGAAAGTGAGGGAGCCAGGAAGCAAAATTGTCAAGGAATTTGGACGGAGAGCCAGGGGGACGGTAAATGACCGCTACTCTGAGGTTTACTGTTTACTGGTTTATACTATATATACAGTACACATATGATTATATAAGACCACATGTATACATTGATTCAAGGGTTGAAATAAATTCTATTCAATCTACACCTACACATGCCTATGGAGGAATTTAGGAGTAAGGTTGGTCCACCCACAGTGAAGAGGAAATACTCATAGGAGGTAAAATTACTAAAGTTACTAAAACAAACAAGTGGAGGTGTTGCCCATGGCAACCAATCAGATGCTGTCTATCATTTTCTAGCTTGCAATGGAGAAAACATAGCTGAAATCTGATTGGTTGCTATGGCTAACATCTCCATTTTCATTTTTAGAAGCGTCAGTAAATCTCACAGTCCCCTTTCCTGTTCTAGTCGACCGGTACTGTTCAGCCCCTGGAAAAAGTGATTAAAACCAGATTGTTTTCCAATAAGCAGACATTGAGGCAAGCAAAATGGAGCTTGTTGCAGTCCTTTTGAACTGGTGCACAGCAGTTAGCTAATCAGAGCTCAACACATAATTTCTCCATACTCTAAAGTGGCCATTCCATATGCAGTAGCATCTCCTTCCTGCACACTCTCCCCGGGATTACCGAAGTTATCCTATGTCTTTATATCTCAAATGATAAGATATGTGCCCTTCTCCCCTCCACTACTCCCTCCACCTTCCCTCTCTTACCTATCACCTCACTCCTCCTCTGAGTGTTTTGTTTGTGATGCTTGCTCCTACATTGCCTACTTGCTCAACCTATCCATCTCATCAGGAACCTTCCAATACTCCTTCAGATATGCCCTAGTTTTCCTCATTCTCAAGAGGATGTAACCAAAAGGTCGACAATGACAATGCCAACAATCTTAATATTGTCACCACAGGGCTGTAGGGTTAGGCTGTGGTGGGATAGGTTAGGACTATCCCCACTAAAGAGATTATGCGTGATCAACTATAATTGCTCAATGTGAGATTAAGTATTGGTGCAAACAATCCAGGAAGAGCTACTATAAGTTGTTGATTCTAATTAACAACATTTGGGAGTCTGATTTACTTCATCCACAGTGTGGTTCAACTATATGTGTGTAGCCAAATGCAGTAATTTAAACAGCCAATTGATACTGTATAACTCCAACCTTTTGGACACTTGAATGAACAGATTACTGTTATGCTACATTGTTACTAATTAGGCTGAGTACAGGCTGCGTGGATCATTTTTATTTGTATTTATACTATGTGTGTGATTTTAATAAATGTGTCAATTTGACACTGAGAGCTACTATTGTCCTGACTGAGGCACGCCAGCACAGTTATTTAGTCTATTTATGTGTGTTGTGAGGTTGGCATACCTCTTTTTTTACTACTGCAGTAGCGTCTTTAATTTCACAATTTGCATAGAGCTGGAAAAACAATCATACCCATCCATTTTAGTTTAGGGTGGAGTTCTTCAATACGTACAGCACTAACAAGAGTACAGTAATCCATGTAATCTGTCAATTTATGTTGTTACTTGTATTATTTTACATTTTATTATGACATCTGTTTCCTAGATAATTATTTAATATGTTTAACAGGATGTTTAATGAGAGGATAATTTTTGCTACATAGTATAAATATTATATATTATTTTGTTTCATATGTAGCTTAAATTAATAAAAACATAGCATTATTATATTACAAACTGTGGGAAAGTCACATCAGTACCATACCATACAAACTAATTAAATAGGTTTTTATTTGACGGATTAAACAGAGATGACATTGTATTCCCATGTGTGTGTGCAGTCGAGTTCTGTATTGTTTCTTGTGTAATTTTGCTTGCAAAAACAGTAATGTGTTATTGTAGTTTATACTGTAGATCCAGTGTGTCACATTATTGTTATGTGTACAATTGCTTTTACATTCTGATGTTATTTTAAATATATATTTTTTCATAAATATGTAATAAATGTTTATTGTTTATGTTTATATTATACAATGGTTTATGCTTTTTATTTTGTATTTTTTTTATTTTTATTAATATACTCATATTGAGCCCTATACAATACATTTTGCTGTTTTTTTTGTCTTATGGAATGGTTATTTTCCTTAATTATGGTTTGCGTTCTACTCAATGTGTATGTTAATTGATTGTACTGTAGCTGGTGCTTCAAAATAGTGGGCCTGAAGCGGCTGTGAAATACTGGGCCTGATTCAGACCCGCTCGCGAGCGCTGAGCGCTCGCAAGCGAGTTGATGTTGCCCAAGTGCGCATGCACGAGACCGTTATTAGGGGTCTCGCACCAAAGGAGGCATGCTGTCGATGTTGATTGACAGCACGCCCCCTTTGGTGGGCGTGCCAGGGACGTGGCTGCCCAGACGGAGGCGTTCCCATGGGAACGCCTACTGTCTGGGGCCGGCCCCACTGACATCACTAGTGATGTCAGTGGGACTGCTTTTGTCTCTGATAGAGCCAAAAGCACTCCAGGGCTTGCGGCAGCGAGACCCTACCGCAGGGTCTCGTCGCAAGCCCGATGGTCGCGATGGTCTTGACCAAAACACAAAACACAAAGATGAATCCGGATCAAAAACCAAAACACTGGGTTTGTCGCACATCTCTAATTTTGTGCCACCACATGGATTGCACTGTTTGACCTGAGTTGCCAGGAGCAGTTAAATTGCATGTATGCCCCAGAGGTGAAGAAGTGGGTGCAAGACCGAGAGCCACCCATCTTGAAGATGGCAACCCAGCTAGCCAACAAATGTGCAGCAACTTTGCCACAAGTGTACAAGTATCTGACCAGGAACCAACGCTAAAGTGCTGTACAAACAGGGGGGCACCCCTCTTCTGCTCATCACCCCCAAAGCAAGTATACTCAAACCTGGGTGAATTTGGCCAGCAACCACTTCATCCTGTTCCTGCAAGTTATCAAAAATCATCAGAGCACCACCCCAAAAGTGCTATGGCTGTGGGAAAAGTGGACATGTAAGGATGAACTGTGCCACGCCCCAAAAACACCAGACTAATGCCCCAAATCTGACTAATGGAGCCTGGCTTGCTTGCTTAACTTGTGAAGGTGAACCCAAAGAGACTGTTTTCACTCCATTTAGTCGGAAGGAGTGTGTTGAAAAGCAGGCAAACTCTGTGGAGAGAGTTACTTGCGTGACCAAGGGCCACCCCAGAATATGCGGGGACACCTGCAGCTGGTCTAAGAGGGGCTCCTGCAGCAAAAAGGATTAAGATACTCTGGGGCCTCAATCACTGTAGTGTGCCCCCTCATTATTGATCCTGCTGTAGTTTTGAAGGACTGCAGTGCCAAACTTACCAAGGCAGATGGACTGGAGTGAGAGGTACCTATGGCAAGGGTCTTCCTGGAATGGGGAACTGGCCAAGAGTTGAGAGGTGTTGCCATCATGGATGACCTCCCAACTGTTGTGGTCCTGGGAAATGATCTTGGTGATTAAATCATTACCATGTTTGCTGACGCCATTACCTGGAGTTGCTTGGGTTCAGTTTTAATCAACTGGACTAGCACAGATCAGCCCAGAGAAAAAGACCACAGTGGCAAGACAACTGCCAGCACAGCCAACCACAGCATTAACCAGCCCAGAGTAAAAAACCATAGCATCTAGGTCAGCTCATCTACCCAGCATGCCTTTTGCCTTTGGTATGCCTACATCACCTGGTAACATAGAGGACATTGATTCTAACTTGTTGGTTCCTGTGGGGTTGCCCAGTGTTGCTCCTGTCTCTAGTGCTTTGCCAAATGTGGTGGTGGGTATAAATGTCCAGATTGACCTCCCTATGACTGACCCCAGTCAGACTGACCCTAGCAATCCCAAGATAGACCGCCCCTGTACAATGTCTGAACTTAGGAGAAAATAAGGGCCATATGCAGGAGTTTAGGGAAGCTCAGTTCTCTGACCCATCCCTGGAATGCCCCAGGTGCCATGCTGGCAATTGCCTTTCCAGATTTGTTATGGTTTTCTAGGCAACACTGCGTAAACCTTCTAGAACTTAACCAAGATGAGGTCTTCTGCCAATAACAGCCACCCGCTGTTCCTTTAGAACTAGTTATGTTCACCGGTACATAGGTGGCCATCTGGACTTAAACTCAGAGTAGTAGTGGTTTACGCAGACAACCTAGGAAAACCAGAGATTCATGTGACACAATAGGAGCTGCTGAGAAGAAATGCGGCTAGAACAGCCAGGAGGATAGATGCAACTAGTATAGCTGGAGAAATTGATGCAGCTTATACTGCTGGTGGAATTGGTGCAGCTGATATAACTGATGAGGAATTGATACAGCTTATGCAGCCAGTGGTATTGATGCAGTTGGTATAGGCGGATGAGGAATTGATGTGGCTTGTGCAGCCAGTGGTCTTGATGCAGCTGGTATCACTGAAGAGAAATTGATGTGACTAGTGCCGTCGGTTGTATTGATACAGTTGGTATAGCTGATGAGGAATTGATGTGGCTTTTGCAGTCGGTGGTATTGATGCAGTTGGTATAGCTGATGAGGAGTTGATGCGGCTTGTGCAGCCAGTTGTATTAATGCAGCTGGTATAGCTGATGAGAAATTGACATGGCTTGTGCAGCCAGTGGTCTTGATGCAGCTGGTATCACTGAAGAGAAATTGATGCGACTAGTGCCGTCGGTTGTATTGATGCAGTTGGTATAGCTGATGAGGAATTGATGTGGCTTTTGCAGTCGGTGGTATTGATGCAGTTGGTATAGCTGATGAGGAGTTGATGCAGCTTGTGCAGCCAGTTGTATTAATGCAGCTGGTATAGCTGATGAGAAATTGATATGGCTTATGCAGCCAGTGGTATTGATGCAGTTGGTATAGCGGATGAGGAATTGATGCGGCTTGTGCAGCCAGTGGTAATTATGCAGCTGGTATAGCTGAAGAGAAATTGATGTGGCCTTGTGGAGACCGTGGTGCGGCTTGGTTAGCCGAGGTGCGGCTAATACAGCCGGAGGAATTGACGTGGCCTTGTGGAGACTGTGGTGCGGCTTAGTTAGCTGAGGTGCGGCTAATACAGCCAGAGGAATTGATGTGTCCTTGTGGAGACTGAGGTGCAGCTTGGTTAGCTGTGGAGCAGCTAATACAGCTGGAGGAATTGATGTGGCCTTGTGGAGACTGTGGTGCAGCTTAATTAGCCGAGGTGCGGCTAATACAGCCGGAGGAATTGATGTGGCCCTGTGGAGACCTAGGTGCAGCTTTGTTAGCCATGGAGTGGCTATTGCAGCTGAAGGAATTGATGTGGCCTGGAGACCGAGGTGCAGCTTGTTTAGCTGTGGCACGACTATTGCAGCCGGAAGAATTGATGTGACCTTGTGGAGAGCAAGGTGTGGCTTGGTTAGCCATGGAGCGGCTATTGCAGCAGGAGGAATTGATGCATCCTGGAGATCGAGGTGCGGCTTGGTTAGCCATGGAACGGCTATTACAGCCAGAGGAATTGATGCAGCCTGGAGACCGAGGAGAGACTTGGAACAACACTGTGACAGAGTCCAGGTTACAGGAACCAGAAGGGCACGTACAGAGATGCTATAGCCGGCAAGGCCGTGAGGATGCTGCCATGTATAAAAAAGATGAAGAATCAATCAAAGCAACGGAAGATCATCTTGTGTTCCCAGTAACACGTGATGTCGTCTGGCGTCAAAATCGCTTAGCAACAGATGGTGCAGTTCCCGTATGGAAGGCGGAAGTAGAAGTAGTGACTTGTAACAGGAATGAGGACAGGGAGTGGAAACTGGTGGAAATTGTTCATGTACAGGGTAGCCAGGGAGATAGAAGGGGATAAACCAGACAGGGAACATGTCCAACTGGTATCACCAGAGAGATTTCATGTGCAACTGGTGTAGGTTGACCACGAAACCCCTTTGGAATGTTACACAAAGAAGAAATACAGGTGCACAACTCCAAATTAACTGACTATATATAAATAAATACATTTTGCAGTAAATACAATAGAGGTATTTGGCATAAGCCAGGATTTTAGTTGGTGTAAACGAATCAACCAGGGTCCAGTGACCTGGGGATCCGACCCGGCTAGCTTGCAGGGTTGACCACGGGTTGTTCCCGTGTCACTCTGCAATGTAAACGGCGCGGCCCAGGTCATGACGACCGCGGTCATACAGCATGCTGCCTGAATAGCCGGCTTCAATGGCGCTTGGAGATTACATCATCTCCAAGCGTCCACTGCTGGGTCGACCAGAGTGGAGCAGCCTGCTTCGGGACTGCTGCGGAGTAAGGTAAGTAGGTCGTGGAGGGGGAGGGAGGGGAAGAAGCTTCGCTCACCTGCACCAGAGAGCCGGGTCAGTGTGAACGGTGCCAACCCGGCGCCGCAGTGTAAAAGGGGGGCTGTCCTGGGTCTGATCTGGGTTGGAAACATGTTTCAAATCCAGGATCAGACCCGAGACTTTGGCGTAAAAGCGGTATTATAGTGCTTGGTTACTCCTCTTAAATGATAAAAAAACAACAGTAGCAAAAGCGCCTGGCAACCTATAAATGTTTGCCTTGTGAGATATAAACAATGACCAATTTGGAAAATAAAGATTATTTTACAGTAATAAAGCAGCTATTAGTTTTCAATGTTTGCAATTTTTGTCCTTTATTTGTATAACTCCCCCATTTCCTCCACTTCTGAGGGTTCCTCCCCTACTGGGCAAGATTTACAATGGGGGAGAAGGGACTACAGTCCTCTACATAGAAATAGGCCAATCATCATGACAACCATGATGAGGACCAATCACCCACCTAGCCTCACGAATAGCCATAAATCAAAAGTAGTCACATTGTATTTCTATTTTCCTCACAAGATGATGTAATGTTTCTACTTTTACATATTCAGTGCGACATTGCGGCTGATAGTGTAGGGTAGGCCTGGCATACTTGTGGCTCTCCAGCTGTTCTGAAACTACACATCCCAGCATGCCCTGCCACAGTTTTAGCATTCCCTAATAGCAAAACTTTTGCAGGGCATGCTGGGACTTGTAGTTTCACAACAGCTGGAGAGCCACAGGTTGGCCTGGCATGGTGTAGTGGATGTACACGCCCACACAGCAACTGGTCATGCCCCCACAGCACTGGTCACACCTCCTCTGCTTCTCACAATAGGCCTTTGATGGTTTTCAGCTCCAGGCCATTGTGGCCCCTAATCCAGCCCTGAACAGATTCCTGATTACTGAGACACAAAACCAGATTCTGAGGTATGTTGTGCATTGAATATAATTGCCCCTTTAAATTCAGTGGCCAAAACTGCTGAAGATGCGTCCATTTTGAAAAGTGCTGGATAGTAAATTTAGTCCTATGGCTAACATTCTTTTTTCCAGGTGCTCAAATATTATTTCAGGGGCTGATTAGCAGACATCTCCAGTAATTGTAACTTTAGGACCTTGATGAAAAGAACAAAGCCGATAGTTGAGGACTAAAGAAATGTAAAAATACATAATTGAAATTAATCTCCTTCTATCAATGGCCCTCATTCAGAGCCGTTCGCTATTTGCGGTCGTTCGTTTAAAAACAAGGGGTGGCTATTCAAATGATCCGTACGCACATTGCAGTCTGTTCACACCTCTAAGTCTGAACGAACGAGCAAAACATACGCTCGTTTATTTGTTAAAAACGCCCCCTGGCCGCTCGCACCATACGTCATGTCCGCTATTTATTAGATTAATCGAGTACATCGACCAGCGTATGAACTGCTCGCTATTCTTGTGGTTGGTGTTTGCTACCACAAATTTGCGAGCAGTTCTGGCTCTAAAATAACCCAGTGACGTGGTCATTGACGCTGCTGTTTTAAATATACACACCCATAAAACGCCCGTTTTGACCTTTAAGCACGCCTGCGTTCGGATCTCCACTCCCCATTTTCAAGCACCTTCCCCTGTTACCACCCACATACGCCTCATTCTGTCACTCAAAATAGCAGGCACTCGCTATATAGCGTACAAACGATTTTCGGCCGCACTGACTGGTTCGCGCATGCGTACTAAAAAGCGTACGCATGCGCAGATGTGCAAACATCGCTCGGAACGAGCGTACTGCCGCTAACGAGCGGCTCTGAATGAGGGCCTATGTTTTGTATTACAAACTGGCCTTCTACCACCACTGCCTATAGCTCTACTGTATTATTCAGTCCCTCTCTGAAGCAATGATCGTAACTGGCTTGGACCCACAGTCTGTAGCTTACACAACTCTTCTAACAATTCAGTACCATTTGCAGACACAAGAAGCCTTTCTTAGTGTGCACTGTGGTTGGGAGACAAATGTTCTGTGTGCAGATGCCTGTGTCATTGTTCTGTGTACTCTGCTTTGTCAAGTACATGGAAAATAAATAGTCACATATATTTTAATATATTTAATAATAGAACATATAAACATTTTGAAAACATTTACTAATCTACAGTATCTTACACACATATGTGCATTAGTTAATACGGTACTACCACCTAGGATTTTACTAATATGCCATTTTCACCAGTCGGAAAAAAAGGGAATTCTACATATCGTCGTTAGTAACAACTCGTTACTATGAGGCTCCTCTTACAGCCTAGCCATAAACTGGGTCAGGGGAGAGAGTGATTCGGAGCAGCAATCACAAGACATCATCAAGTGATGACAGCTTGTGATTGGTCCTCCACTAACACTCCCCCTCTGCCGCCATATGTAAGTGGCAAGTTCTGTTAATTTGCTTTTTACAAAATTGGCAATATCTTGTTAAAAACAACTACATGCAACATCATCGATGCCCGGGCAGGGGCTGGGGCACATTAATGAAATCTTTTCCATAGGTGGTAGTGTAGTTTTAATATAAAAGTTGAATTTTACATGTCAAAGAAATACAATTATTAAATACAGCATCCTGTACAATTACATTTACAAGTTAAATAGCCAAAAGAAAATGCAATATTTCATGTCCACCTATCCAGGAAACTTCATCAGCAATCGTATGACTGCAAAAACAATACAAAAGAGAGTGTTAAAAAAAAACTCATTAGAAACACATCCCAAACACAAAGTAATCTCTGCTCTGGATTTCTGATATGTTAATGATTGGCCGCAAGAGATATAAAGAAGTAAATTTAGAAGAAAACTGAAATAGTAAAAATAAAATAAAACTCTCCTATTTCAAACTATATTTATTCACGCATGTGAGAGGTATACATTTTACATGACTTTCATCAGGTTTGGAATATAACATTTTGCTGATTAGTCACTGCCATAATGATATATTTCAGTGTGGGCAATAGAATATTATATTAAATACTACACCTGAACAACATGACCCAACCACTGCACATTTACATAAACTCAGCATGACATGGTTCATACTGTACATAATGCATACTTGCCAACTCTCCCTGATTGTCAGGGAGACTCCCTGAAACAGTAGCAATCTCCCTGTCTCCCTGAAGAGCCTAGCAATCTCCCTGATTCTACCTTACCCCCATTATGAAGATGTTATATATAAAAATAAATGGATATTTACATTCAAATGGGATCATTAGTATAATTTCCCTGCATTGGTTTTTAAGGCACAATGATCCCTATGGCTACATGCATTATCTGAGAAGTATCAGTGTGTTTTTATCACCAAATAGATCTTACTAACTGCTTTGGGGCTCATTTACATTTGGATGTAAGGAAATGTTATGACATGCCTCTCAGATGTAGCAGGACACGCCCGCTTTACCGCCGCGCCCATAGGTGCTGCTTGCACGATCTCCGTGAAATGCTTTTTCAAAAGTAGGCAAGTATGACATAATGTAATAATAACATCATTTTATCATACAGTACTCTAAGTAGGCATGGGACAACACATTCACCAAACACAGTATGAACAGTGGCCCTGATTCAGAGCCGGACGCTCTGAAAGAGCGCTCGCTCTGAATCAGGGCGTTTTTTTTCTTTTGTGCGGCCTCCTGGCCGCTCGCATAGCTGTGGGTGACCACCCACAGCTATTACGAGCGGCCAGGTGATGATCGCGATGGTCAAGACCATCGCGACCATCGGGCTTGCGACAAGACCCTTGTGGTAGGGTCTCGTGGCCGCAAGCCCCAGAGAGCTTCTGACTCTAATAGAGCCGTAAGCTCTCTCGCTGACATCACTAGTGATGTCAGTGGGGCCGACCCCAAATGGCAGGCATTTGCATTGGAACGCCTCCGTTTGGGAAGCCACCCCCATTCCACGCCTCCTAAACGGTGCGAGCCGCCCCCTTTTGGTGTGAGACCCGGAGCGACGGAGCGCCCGTCACTAGCCGGGTCTCGCGCATGCGCACGTCGGAGCCGGCTCCAGCGTGCGCATGTACAGTGGCCTAACATCAACCCGCTCGCAGGCGCATAGCACTCTCGAGCAGGTCTGAATCAGGCCCTGTGATCATATTAAAGATATATAGATAAAAAACACTGTGGGGTATATTTACTAAAGTGCATGTTTTTAGAAGAGGAGATGTTGCCCATAGCAACCAATCAGATTCTACTTAACATTTATCTAGCACCTTCTAGAAGATAATAGCTAAAATCTGATTGGGCAACATCTCCCACCCTTTAGTAAATATACCCTTGTGTCTCATAGCATGACCTGAATAGGCTGCTATAACTGTTTACTTCTGACACTTAGAATACTAATACAATTCTAATACACTGTATTTAGATATACTGTAGAAGACTACACCAATCTCATACGACCTGACCATTAAACGCCTCAGAAATGGACACTGTTCCTGATTGGTGCATGCAAGGAGCCCTATAGCCCAATGCTTTGTATACATCTATGCTTTGTACACATCTAGAGTCCCACAATGGAATTTACTTGCTCCAATGAAAATATAATAAACAAGATGATTTTGGGGCTAAACAAAAACTGTATCAATGACTATGTAGGTTGCGTTTAATATTAAATGAATTACCTGGATTTTCTGTTTACAGCAGAAAGGAGCACATATCCCACCAAGTAAACCATTGATGAACTGGATTAAGCATAAAATGATCTGGATTGCAGCCAGACCCAACAGGATGCAGAATAGGCTGGCATTCCAGACAACAACATTACGTGGTTCAGTGCACTGTGACCAAGTAGTAGCATCATAATAGCTGTAGAAAAATATTTTAGTTAGAAACTGTACTACTCCAACACGATAACATAACAACAAACAATATGCACTTAAAACATTACACAATATAGTGTTTCTGTGCTCCCACTGTCTGCCCTAAAACCAAAGATCTTACCATGGAATTCCACAATTGCTTCATTCAAGAATGGGCAGGTCAAAGAAAGGTATTGTCCCGTTCTTATTCTGCTTGTCTGGAAGCCTAAACACTGGTGATCCACTTGTTTTGTAGTATATGTTTAGTTTTAATAGTATGATTACTTTATTCTAGAGGGACCTTATCATCATTTCCTTCTACCATCTTCTGATGAGCTTCACTTTATTCCAAATGTGTTTCTCCATTGCCAGTTCACCACACTATCCTCAAACTTATTGGGCTCTCCCCATTCCTTCTGTGACTCTACAGTGGTACCTTATGTTATTCTCATCACTCTCCAACTCTACACGTCTCTCTATTATAATGAATAGCACTTGATGGAAACTCCTTATCTGTAGACAAAATAACAATGTGGTATCATTATATCTATAAAGGTGGGCATTGTAGTCTGGTTCAGCAGGTTTTCTATGTAACATTTTGTCAGACTGCCAAAAGTCACAAAACAGCTCCACCCAAACTATTAATCACAAGAGCAGCAAGAAAACATACATATATCCAAGGCTCATTAACACAAAGCACATTGGTTTACAGCAATTTAAAAGTTCCTTTTTATTCTTATAAGCCTCAATGGTGTATTTACTAAGCAGTATTAGGAGACAAAGTAAAATGAGTACCAGCCAATCAGCTTCCAACTGTCATTTTTCAAACACAGCCTGTGACATGGCAGTTAGGAGCTGATTGGCTGGTACCTTATCTCATTTTACTTTGTCTCCTAACACTGCTTAGTAAATAGTCCCCAATAACTTTACTAAGCCATCTGACTATAGCACATGGGTGATGTAATATATATATATATATATATATATATATATATATATATATATATGCGTAGACAAATCACTCAATATTCAGAGCTATGAATCCAAGGTCACTTATATGACCAGCCTATCAGAAAGACAATTGCTTACCTGATTTCATTATTTTGACTATTATTATTATTATTATTATTATTATGACAATTATTATGACAATTATTATTATTATTATTGCTATATGCTACACTAGTTTCCTTTGATTATTTGGCTGCTGAATGCCTTCTGTATCTCTTCCTTGGTTTGTTCAATGATTTGCTGCATCCAGCTTACGGTATAAATGGAAATTCTCAAAATGTTTAAAGTGTTTTTTGAACCTGTTCATAAAATCAATCTAAAAGTGAAACATTTTGTTGCTACCGTGTTTCCCCGATAATTAGACCTACCCCGAAAATAAGACCTATCCTTAGTTTTGATGGATGGCCCAAAATAAGCCCTACCCCGAAAGTAAGACCTATTAAAATCAAATTTTTACGGGTCCCTGCACTACACTAGCCAGCTCCGCCCCCTGCATGTAGTACCGTATGGTACTACGGTAAATGAAAGAGCTGGAGGAGGCTACCTGGCCCGCTCGGGCCGCTCCTCCACCAGCTTATGGGTACTGTAGTCAGACTGCTGGAGTCAGCGCACGTGACATCATGACGTCACGACGCGCCTCTGAAGGTGGACTACGGATGAGCCGCGTATCGTGGATGAAGAAGCCGCCTCCCGATTCTTCTTATTGTAAAAAGGTAAGTGGGAAATGGCTGCAATCAACACCGTGGTGGGGAGGTGGGGGGGGTTCGGGCTGGAGAGGCACAGGCTATTCAACAATAGGGGGGGAGAGAGAGAGACAGAGGCTGCAATCAACAACAGGGGGGGAGGGAGGGCACAGGTTGCATTCAACATTAAATTAAATATCCAAATTAAAATAAGCCCTACCCCGAAAATAAGCCCTATGGTGGTTTTTGGACCAAAAAAAAAAATAAGACAGTGTCTTATTATCGGGGAAACACGGTAGATCCTTGAAATGTAGATAGACTAATAAAAACTGATTTGAACAAGTTGGACAGGTTTGACAATGTTTAGTCAGTTCAAACATGATCAAGCTTATTTAAGTTTAAATGGTTACTCTTGATTATTTTTAAAAAAAATTCCATTCAAACTGCAAATTTGAACTCTGGGTTCAAAATTAATTTGGCCAAAAGTTTGCGTTTATGAAATTGGGCTGATTTGGTCAAATTTCAAACTGGCTTAAATAGTTTAAACGATGTTCTTGACTTTTTCTATATTAGTATAGAGTATAGTATAGTGTTTCATAGCATTGAATGAATGTAAAGTATTTATAATCATCCTATTCTTCTATTTTAGTTCCAAGTTACATGGGCAATATTGGAGAAGAGATAAAGTGCAAACCTGCCTTAAAAAACAGTACTGAAACACCAGTGGTGATCAATGGGTGGAAACTTATCTAATGACTGTTTTTAAGACCCTTTTATTATACGATTGTTATTGATCAGATGTTGAGCACCAGCACAGCAGCTGTTTTTGAACAATGGGTCTGATTCAGCTTTGGGAATACAGTGAGAAACAGCAAGTAACTGATTTTCTTGGTGAAATCATGCTGCACTGCAGGCAGTGGCGTAACTAGGGTATTTGGAGCCCAGGGCAAATTAAAAAATGGAGCCCCCCTCCCCTATGTGCGAGCACGGCGAAAAGTGAGCATGGCCACTTAACAATGGGGCATGTCAACATGACACACACCCCTTTATCGTCACTATGAACATTCCTTTCCATTTGCACCTTAACCCCAGAAGTGCCCCTTATACAGTACCCCCAGTATGCAATGTCCCCAATTGTGGTCCCTCTTATGCAGGCCCATAGTAGTGCCCCTTATACAGCACCCCCAGTAGTGGTCCCCCTTATGCAGCCCCTCATTAGTTCACCTTATTCAGTACCCCCGGTAGTGGTCTCCCTTATGCAGTGCCCCATGTAGTGGTCCCCCCTGTGAAGTGCCCCCAGTAGTGGTGCCCCTTATATAGTGCCCCCAGTAACAGTACCCCCAATGCAGTGCCCCCAGTAGTGGTACCCCATTATGCAGTGCCCTTTATATAGTGCCCCCAGTAGTAGTCCCCCCTATGTAGTGCCCCCAGTAGTGGTACCTCCTATGCAGTGCCCTTTATATAGTGCCCCCGGCAGTGGTCCCCCCATGCAGTGCCCCCAGTAGTGGTCCCACTTATGCAGGCCCCCAGCAGGGATCCCCCTTATCCAGTGCCCCTTAAACAGTGCCCCCTGTAGTGGTCCTCCCTATTTAGTGCCCCCAGTAGTGGTCCCCCCAGTGCAGTGCCCCTAGTAGTAAGCCCCTTATATAGTGCCCCCAGCAGTAGATTCCCCCCCCCCCAGTAGTAATTTCGCCCCCCCCCGGAGTGCAGACACACAAGTAAAAAATAAATTTAAAAAAATACACTTAATCCACGCTCCGGCTCTGGCCACTGCTCCCGCCGCCGCACGTCAGTCCTCCCGGGCTGGCGCGCTCTGCATTATGGGAGAAACATCATGACGCCTCTCCCATTACCCACTGCAAGAGCCGGAAGGCGGAGCTCATGAGTGAGCTCCAGCCTGGCTCTTGCAGTGGGCGATGCAGCAGTCAATGAGAGTCTGTCTGGCTCTCATTGGCTGCTGGTTAACACATACATCGCTGCCGCGCTGGCGGCAATGTGTGTGTAAACTGCACAGCCTGAGCCCGCCTTCCACCCTCCTCCTGGCGCTATTGGGTAAGCGCTCAGGGGGAGTGAAGGGGCTCGGCTGTGCAGCACAGGACCGGCGCTGAGCACAGGGAAGCCTAACGCCAGCCCTGTGTAAATGTATAGCGTTGACCACACACACTGTGGTCGGCGCTACACTGCCTAACTAGGGCGAGCCGGTACCGTGGCCGGCGGCGCCCCCCCAGATCACCGGTCATACGGCGCCCAGGGCACATGGCCTACTTGACCCCCCTTAGTTACGCCACTGCCTGCAGGTGGGGCAGATGTAAGATGTGCAGAGAGATAATGATTTGGGAGTAGTGTGTCCAAATTGACATCTAAATTGCACTGTAAAAATAAAGCTGTGCAGTATTTGTGGGCTACATGCAAAAGCAGCCAGTATTTACCATACATGCAAAATAAAATATATGTATTTGCACCCCTTGCATTGCAACATGGTTTGTCCTGGTGTACAATTATGTGCTCTGTCTCACTTTATTCCCAAAGCTGAATTAGGCCCAATATACACAGAGAATTGAAGCCAGTGTGTGAAATTCAAATAATGTGTGAGCAGCTTGACCACTTGCCTAGCACTAATGCATGAGATGGAACTGCAGCCAGGAGTGTTTTATCTGACCAGATTGCATCCCATGCGTTAGTGCCGCCCTTCTGCTTCCGCTTCCCCCATTTGTATCAAGGAAATCCTTTCTGCTCCTACTGCAGATCTTTGGGAGTGCTATTGCAGTCTGTGATCACCGACATCACTCCCAAAATCATGCCCCAGAATGCCATGTGAACGGCACTCTGGGGCACATGCATCTAAACTACTAAACGTGCCTCCTGCACCGCACTTTGCTGTGCTCTGCAATAAGGTGAGGGGGTGGGGCTATGACACCGGGGAGGGGAAGTAATGGGGGGGTTATCTTTTGGCACTGGAAGTGGGTTATGTTGGCCCACAAAAAAGTTTTTTTGGCTGGGGAGGGGAGAGGAGTGTCACTAAGAGGAGGCAGGGTGTGTGGGGCGCACTGGATGACACCGTACAATGGAGCGACACTAAAATAGCAGAGAGGCTCTGCTATTTTATTATCACCACCTTTGATGGTGTTGCTGGGCAGTAGAGGTGATGGATGATGCGTTAATGCACGTTATCCACACTCCCTTGTGTACGGAGCTATATGGTGCTGCCAAGCAGCTCTCGAAGTGCTGGGCAACAAATGGCACACTTCTGTGTAAATGACCTCGCACTCACAAGACCACGCCCCCTTTCACTTGAGCACATTAGGCCCGTGTGACGATTACCTCAGTGCTGCACCAAGTGTCACCACCTTTAGTGACGCCACTGGTCTCGACATATAATAAAAATATAGAATTGCATATATAGTAGGGATGTGCAGGCTCGGATAGGTTCGAGTTTGCACGTGGAGTTCGGATTTTTCCCTCCAAAAAAACGGAACTCAGAACGAGGCAAAACGTCATCTTACATGGACGAACATCATCATTCCTGGACAAAAGACCAGGAATGATGATGTTCGTCCATGTAAGATGACGTTTTGCCTCGTTCTGAGTTCCGTTTTTTTGGAGGGAAAAATCCGAACTCCACGTGCAAACTCGAACCTATCCGAGCCTGCACATCCCTAATATATAGTGACACATAGGGAGGGGGGTTGTATTGACACTGGGGTGGGGGCTCTGCCACAGAGATCTATTACCATTAGGTGGTGTGGTTGATAATGATGGGGATTTTTTGCCACTGGGGAGACTATTTCTGATGGAGGTGGGAGGTAATTTTACAATGGAGGCCTATGGACATATGTAACACCCCGAAGGAAAGTGTAATGTGCGATTTGAGGTTTACTAATCTTACCAGAACTGAATGAGTCTCTAGCTTCTTCTTGGTGGATTTGAGAGGTAAGGAGTTTAATACTAGCACAGGAAGTTACCACCACAGGTTTCAAGTTATGGTCACAATTTATTACAGAGGACCAATAATGTTAACATCTACACATTCACTAGTAAATTACAAACAAAATGACTGTTTTATTATACTGGAACAACGGAATGGCAGAATACTCCTGAGATCTGAGAAAACAGCAACCATGAGAAGCTGTAGATAGTAATGGGTTACTTAGTTAACACACATATATATTTAAGAAAAATGATGTGCAACTGTTCACACATAGGGCTCTATTTACTACAATCCGCATATTGAATGCAGATTGTAGCGTGATATTATCGACTGAATTCGCATTGCGAATTCAGGCAATATCAAAGGAATTTCTACAAATTCCTTGCAGGGACAGAGCTTGCGATAAAGCTCTGGGCTTGATTCAGAGCCGCTCGTAAGCTACCGCTCGTTCGCTCAGGGCGATGTTCGCACATCTGCGCATGCGTATGGGTCGTAATGCGCATGTGCCAACCAGTCATTGCGGTCGGAAATCGAGCGCTCGCTAAATAGCGAGTGCCTGCTAATTTGAGTGACAGGATGAGGCGTTTGTGGGTGGTAACAGGGGAAGGTGCTTGAAAACGGGGAGTGGTGATCCGAATGCAGGTGTGCCAAACGGTCAAAACGGGCGTTTTTTTGAGGGTGTGCATAATTAACAAAGCAGCGTCATCGGCCACGTAACTAGGTTGTTTCTTAGCCTGAACTGTTCGCATGATTGCGGTAGGATAAACCTACCACAAGCACTGCGAGCAGTTCAGATGCCTTTCGATGTACTCGATTAATCTAATAAATAGCGGAGATGACGTATGATGAAAACGGCCAGGGGGCGTCTTTACAAAATAGCGAGTGCATGTTTTGTTCGCTCGCTCAGACATAGAGGCGTCAACAGACTGCAAAGAGCGAGCGCTCAATTTAAATAGCCGGCCCCTTTTTCGGACCGAGCGAGCGCAAATAGCATCCGGCTCTGAATCAGGCCCTCTGTCCCTGCGAATCCCCTCCGCATACTAGTCACTGTATTTTCGCAAAAAATACCGTGACAAAGTGCCCACGCATGCGCAGACCAGCCGCCGCTGCTACCCCCCCGGCACTAAGCCATGCCCCCGGCACTAAGCCCTACCCCCATGATCTCGGATCCCTCCGCGACCCCACTCTTCCTTAATTACACTTACCTGCATGATCCGGGCCTCCGGTGATGTCCTCCATGCCTCCAATCAGGTGATCTCCCATACTGCACTGGGACCCGATCACCTGATGACCAGGCCGCAGTGCTCTATGGGAGACCAGCTGACCAGAGGGGAGACATCATTGGAGGCCCGATCACCGGTCCCTGGAGTCAGGTAAGTAAAATTTTATTTTGACAATTTTTTTTTCTTATTTTTACAGTAATCAGCTTGCGGTCTGTTTAGACCACACAGCTGATTACTGGGACCGACTCCTGGCTATGCTCTCCCTGTTAGAGCAGAGTAGGAGCCCGGTAATTGGGGGAGACCCTGGATAACGCCACCTCCAGGTGGCGTTATTATCACAGGGCTTTCCCCGATATTTTTTTACAATTTATTTTTAGTACTTTGGCCAGATCACATTTCCCATTACAATTATGGGAAATGCAATCTGATTATTAAAAATAAGTGATAATTAGGGGTTGGAGTAGAATTTTACAAATTCTACTCCAATTGCCCTGTAATAACTAAAGGTGATACTAAAATAATGTGAATAGGGTGTGAAAACACCCCTTTTCACTTTTTTTTAGTAAAAATTATGTTAATAAATAAAGCCCTAAATAAGGTTTTACTGTACCTGCCAATGCTCTCAATTGGAGCAAGAATATACTTACAATACATCAGAAGTTTACAGTACAATGCACTCTTAAATATATTCAATACTAATTTTCCCTATTTACCTAAATAAGTTTACTGCATGCATGTGAATTACTTTCATTAATAAGGTCCAGCTCTTTCTGTAGTGGTGGTGCACTTTAAGCAATTACCCTGTTGGTACCAACTTAGTTGACAAGGTTTTTGAACTGCTGATGGAGAATATGATGTAGCCGCTGCCTGGGTTATTTTACATGGAGAAAACTGTTTCACTGGAATAGTTCCTGTAAATGCATCTAGCACACACACTACCTCTGGTGAACTACAAATTGACCTAATAAACTATGACTTTTTTAAAGGCAGTTAGGGAAGAGTTCCAGAAGAAATTGTAATTCAAAAGCACCTAAATCCTTTTCTCTGCAGTAGCAGTTTGCTAGGAAAGGTTGAATAGATTTAGGGGTCTATGTACTAAGTCTTGGAGAGAGATAAAGTGGGTGGAGATAAAGTATCAACCAATCAGCTCCTAACTGGTGCTTTGAAAAATGACAGTTACAAGTTGATTGGTTGGTAGTTTATCTCCATCCACTTTATCACTCTCCAAGGCTTAGTACATAGACCCCTTAGTGAAGTGGAAATATGCAGAGGCTATTTCCTACAGGGACTTTCCTATGAGGACAGTAGGAGTTTGAAGATGTATGACTTATTAAGTTTGTCAAGTCTCTCAATGACCAGTGCCTGACTGTAATTAACAATGCCCTTTCAGGACTGATGGCTGAATGGTGGGTATAGTGTGTGGGACCCAGTTTCAAGTGTTTTACAGACATCACTCTTGACTGCTCCGAACTTCCAGAATGGAGTTGCAGTCTCACTGTCACTCCGTCTGTCTAACCTAGTGGTTCCAAAGCTTTCTCAGTTTGAGGCACCCTTAGGGTCTCTATATTTTTTTCATGGCAAAATAATGTAATAATTATTTAAATAAGAAAGAGGAAAAAAATGGAAAAACTGTGCTATTCTTACCCATTGTCCTCTCCGTCTCTATCCTATTGTCCCCTCCATCTTTCTCCACTTGCCCCCTCTGTCTCTCTTCCATTGCTCCTTTCATCTCTCGCAAACTCCATGTTTCTCCCTTTACCCCTCCATGTCTCTCCATTTGCTCCCTCCATGTCTCTCCCTTTTCCCCATCCATGTCTCTCCCTTTGCCCCCCCACATCTGTCCTATTACCCCCTATGTCTCTTGCCCATTGTCTATTCCATCTTTCTCCCTTTGCCCCCTCCATGTCTCTCCCTTTTCCCCTTCCACGTCCTTCCCTTTGTCCCCTCCATGTCTCTCCCTTTGCCTCCTCAATGTCTTTCATTGCAGCCCCCCATGCTGCCTGTTGCTTACCACTAACAGCACTGGCATACTCCTGCATGCTCACATACCCCCTGCTCTGCTCACCAACCCAACCCTCTCATGCTATGCAGAAAACAAAGAAGAAATCAGGCAGCTTCTGGGCAGCCTCATTAGGCCACCAGCTGCAGCATCCCATTGACAGTGCTGAGGTGCCCCAGGGAACTGGGGTGCACATATTGGGAACCACTGATCTAGTCTGTCTCCTGCTGAGTCGCCCATTGGGGAAGGTATGTGACACTAACTGCCACCCCCTCTCCACCTTGTAGGGGCTAAGGTCCATCTTACTGCTGGCCTCTGGAGGTGGAAAGTCTGGCTTGATCTTCCTCAGCTCCACCTCAGGACTACCTCCTTCACTTAAGGATATGAAGGAAGGCAGGTGCTTGTCTCTCTCTGATCCACCTCTACCACCACCTTTGCTGGATGCCACCACTTAGACTCTGGGGAGCAGGGAATCCCCTAGTGACACAGCTCCGCTCCTATAGCAGGGACCACAACACTGACAGCTGCCGTTTCTCACAGTAACCGGTAAGGCTTTGAGAGCAGGTCTACTCTCTGAGAAGGTTCTCAGGACTCTCTGTAATACCCCTTCCAACAATAACCCTGGTTATTTCACGTGAACGCACAGCAACCATGGACATTGCTCAGTGTGAAAGGGTCCAGTTGAAATAATCCAGGTTGAGTGACTTGGCATTTCAATCAAGGTAACAAGTAGGGTTGAACACAGGTTCAACAATGCCCGTCATGCAGTGTGAATGGGTATACATGTCAATGTGACCCGGGACCCGTTTATAGCATAGGAAGAACTTGGCACTTGATGGTGGTGACGTCATCAACCCGCCAATAAGCCGGGTCAGGCAGTCAGTCTGAAAGGGGGTCTTAGCTGTGTCACACCCAGGATGGACCCGTGTACAAAATCTTTGGTGCGTCCTAGCAATGTGGTGTGAAAGCGGTATAATTGACATAACTGTCCACCTTAGCCTCCTGAAGCTGGTACCAGGTCATGTGACCTGCTGCTGGCTCACCACCTACTACCTGCACCAGTACATATATGTATATGGGTAAATGTCTCCAGGTAAAATGTGGGGCATCAAGTTAACAGTCAGTTACAATATGGTTCCATATTAACCATTTTGTGCCACATACACAGCACACACTGTTATATATACAGTATATACAGGATGTAGTTAGTTGGCCGCTGCACAGCATGCCGGCAGTCAAAATCCTGGAACTGAAACATTCAGAATATCAACACAAGAAAGTCAACATGGTCTAAATGTTGACAATCAGAATAGAATAGACAGAAGATTTTTAGATGAAGTTAGGTTTAGGCTGTGATAAGGGTTAGGCTGTGATTAGAGTTAGCGTCAGGGTTTGGATCAGCAATACTGACCACTGGAATGGAAAGTATAATGCTCCACATGCCACTTGTCAGCATTTTGTTAATATCAATATGTTAAATGTCAACCTTCCATCCACTGACATTGAATGTTGACAAAGTCTATTACACCCCTTGCAGAATGTTTATAGCACATGTATACACCATGAGTAACAGATCATGTGCGTTATTAGAAAACAGTAATTTTTTTCAGAAATGGATACATACGATACTCCGCTATAAGCAAATGGATAGACCCACTGTCCACCTTTAAGACACAATGGTCCCTCCAGTAACGCCAGTGCAGAGATGATGAGGCAGTAACCAGCACCAGCAACTCCGATTATGGCTGCCACAGCCGATCCCAGCATCTGTAATAAATAATGACAATGAGACCCTCCGATATCCAGTGCTGTCAGGGAATAAATAAGACTAATTATAACAATAAGGTAACACTGCACAGCTTCTCCCACAGGTTGCATTGCCACAACATCCGCAGCAATCCTCTTCCTCCAACCAAATGAATACAAACGCTGGAAGTAACATCTAGGAACACAGATATATCATATAAAGTGATTATCACACATAGGGCCTCATTTACTAACAAGTTTTATCACCAAAACAAGTGATACATTTCACTGTGTATAATAAATGGTGCTCCAGCCAATCAGCTCCCAGATGTCAACTGTTAGAAAAATGTCAGTTGGGAGCTGATTGGCTGGAGCACCATTTATCATACACAGTGACATTTATCACTCATTTTGGTGATAAAACTCGTTAGTAAATGGGGGCCATAGCATTTTTCTGCATATTGAACTATATATTACAAACTAAACTATATTATTATTGATTTAGCTCACTGGAGGAACTGTGCAGACTGAGCCTATATGGGTTGAGTCTCCCGTATCCAAAATGCTTGGGGCCAGGGGTATTTTGGATATCGGAATATCCTTTCACTCCCTGATGCAAGCTCTGTTTCACCAGCTTGCATCAGGGAGTGAAAGCACACTCATCTTGAAAAAGGTGCCGCAGTGTGCCGAAATGCTTTGAAGAGTGTCGCTTCATCCATTGTATGTAGTATCCCATCCATTCTATATGCTACCCATTTACCCTTACTGATCCGGGTCCATCTTCTGCAGGTTTTTATTTATAATAAATAGCTGTCTTTCATGGTATTGGATGACGTTTTTTTCTTTTTACCTTGTCCTATCACGACTTGAAAGCCCCCACATTCCGTTAAGGACCACAGGTCGAGGTTTCTGAAAATAAAGATACCTTTATATGTCCATACATTGCCCTTACAAGTAAGCATACATGTAAGAAACTCCACACGAGACATCCTCATTCACATCTGGGTGATTCTTATGGGGGTTGGGATCATACTAAGCCGGGAGAAGATCTTCATAGACCACCATATTCTCCTCATATGCACATCCCTGGGTGGCTACATCATACAGTGACGTTATTACACTAGATTCTGTTTCTCATTTCTTCTTCTTTATACTGGAGAATTACCTGTACCGGAGGACGTGGGACAATTCCTTTGATGGACTTATTGTTGACTCGTTTTTAACAATCCAGAGCGCAAGTGAGAGACCCTAAGTGGAGAGTAGCACCATAGGGTTTGTACATTTTTCGTTGGTATACCTTATACACACAGGGCCTCATTCAGACCCGCTCGCATGCGCTATTCGCTCGCAAGTGGGTCGATGGTTGTGCATTACGCACGGTGTGCACAATGCGCGTGCGCAACCCCCGTTGCGAGTGAGAAATTGATGTTGATCGACAGCTCGCCCCGTTTTGGAGGCTGGGTGGCTGGACAAACAGCTGGGTGGCTGTTTGTGGGCGACCCTACTGACATCACCAGTGATATCAGTAGTGAGCTTCCGGCCCTATTATTCCAAAATGCGGACCCTACCACAAGGGTCTCATCGCAAGCCCGACGGTCACGACCATCGCGACCATCACCTGGCCGCTCGCAAAAGCTGTGGGTGGTCACCCACAGCTTAGCGAGCGGCCAGGAGGCCGGCTTTCAAAAAAAAAAGTGGCCACCCTCATTCAGAGCAAGCGCTCACTTTTTGCGAGCGGCTCTGAATGAGGTCCACAGTGTGAAGGTCATTTTATAAAATATTTTAATAATTTTGTGCCTTAAACAAAGTTTGTGGACATTGAACCATCAAAAGGCAAAGGTTTCACTATCTCAGTCATGCTACAAAAAAATCTGTATTTCGGAATGTTCCGTATTTTGGAATATTTGGATATGGGAGACTCAACCTGTATACATGAGAATGCAGCTTCCACTGTGTATAGGTGACGGGGCCAACTAAAGAGTAATCCTATCTACTGGCAGTCATTCATTACAGTTTAAATAATGGAAATAACAATAATGTCCTTTATGTAAAAAGCAAAATGTTTGCTTTATATATTTTATGTAAAAAAGAATACAATCCAAACATTGTAATTGTAACCTTTACATTGTTACTGTATAGTTTTTTTTAAATATTATGTGAAATTTATATAAACCATGGATAGCAGCGATAATGTCTGGTCTAGTGACAGTCCTTGAAATGAGTATGTTGTGTGTGTTAAATCACAATTTCTATTTTTCCAGTATACTTAGTGTTTGATGTAACACTTACTAACACCTACTAAAACATTTTTATTTTGTCTCTCGGGCCACTTTAATGGCAAAGCTCCATACTCTACTACAACCATGCAACCTACAACCCTAACCCTAATAAAGTTGTCCTATACTTAAATATTTATAAAATCTAAATAATAAATTATTTCTTTACAAATGAAAATAACAAAAATGTAAATCAATGGGCAAAGTACTGTATAAAGGCCCCATAGCAACTTTGCCTTTCTGTATTAGTATGTCTTTTTAGTATTTGGGGTATAATTACTTAAGTGTGGGTTTTTAGAATTGGAGATGTTGCTCATAGCAACCAATCAAATTCTAGCCATTATCTTCCAGAAGGTGCTACATAAATGATAAGTAAAATCTGATTGGTTGCTATGGGCAACATCTCCACTTATAAAAACCTGCACTTTAGTAAATTTGCCCCTTAGAGATGTGCGCAGATCCCTGTTCTTTGGCTTTGGTTTTAGTTTTAAATTATCATCGTGTTTTGGTTTAGGTAAAATCACCTTTAAGTGTTTTGGTTTTAGGTTTGGATTACTTTAAAAACATTTTTATAAAAACTGCTCAAATCATGTAACTTGGACCTGTTTTTTCCCTAAAGTATTATTAGTATCATTAACATTAAATTTCAGTCCTTTCCAGTCAATTTTGACTACCTCACAGCACCTGAAATTACGAGGGAGGGACTTACAATAAATGCAATCCGGTTTTCGATCCGAGTTCCCAACTTGGCGAGAAGGCCCAAGTTGGGACTTCATTCTACTCTGAACCCCGAAGTGATCCGAGCTGGGACTCGGTTTGACTCGGAACCCCAAAGTACTGGTGTGTTCAGTTTACAGCAAAACCAAACCGCTCATCTCTATTTAGTATCATCAAATATTATATATAAAGCAATATGTTTTAGGTTTACTGGAAAACAGCTCACAAATGAAACCATCATAACTACACAAAAAGCAGACATTTATAAATGTTAATTTATAAATATCCGTTTTGTATAGTTGTTTGCTTTCAAGTGGTCTGCAAGACATTCTGCATATGCTACATTTGAATTCAATTGTTCACAGCATAACATAAAGTAATTTCCAAAAACTGAAAAAGTCATAATTTTCATAACAGAACTAGTTGTCCCACTGGCCCCATTTTTACAATATACCAGCACTAACCACTGCCTACAGTAGCTGGGTGCATTCGGTGTACAATATAGACCTGGAACTGTGGACCAGAGTGTGGTAAGTACTTACATGACATACAGCAGCAGATAAAGTATGAAATACAGTATAGAGCAATAGTAGGACAAAAACTGTTACAGGCTGGCTGCACAATAGCAAAAGTAACACTACTAAAAATGTTCAAACTATTTTAGATTTTTTTTTTTAATACTACCAACATTCACCTCTAATGGAGAACATATCATTAATTACCGGTGCACACATTTGCCATAATTGTCAAAGTTCAAGTTTGGAAATAAAACCTTAATTATAGTAATGTGAATATTTCAAATACTATGTGCCTTCCATATTCCATTTTATTTGTATTGTATATATTCTAAATACATTCCCACATAATATTTAACACAGTGGTGATCATTTACAAAGTAAGTGCAAATGTGCTACTTTCACACAGCTAATCCGACTCTAGCTCTATCTACACGTAACCAGCGCTAAGCACTGAAAGCCAGTATATTATATACTGGTTAAATTAGCACTGTATTTCTATACAATATATTTATGGTTTCCACTATTTTAAAAGGTTTATTAAAACTGTACTCCGATTTCAGTCTGCAGGTGAGATTGTAGATGTAAATTTTTTTTCTGATTTATGACTATTCTAAATATGCTTGTATGGCATAAACATATGTAGATTATAAATAAGAATAATGCCCTGTGCTGTTATATACCTGTTGGATCTACAGATCTACAGGAGCTCCGAGTCAATCCTCTTCCGGCTTAGATCACTTTTGGGGTTCTGAGCAGAACTGAGTCTCGGTTCGGGTCTGATGTAAGTTTGGAACTTGGATTTAAAAACCGAACCTCGGTTTTGGATTGCATGTAAATAGGTTTAAAATAAATTACATGATTTTAGCTTTTTTTAAAGCAATCCAACACCAAATCCAAAACAAAACACTTGAGTGTGATTTTGACAAAACACAGGTATCCACACACATCTCTAGTCTAAAGGTGCGTACACACACAACGATTTTTTGAACGATTTAACTATAACGACGTCGTTATTGTCAAATCGTTCAAAAAATTGTTCAGTGTAAAACGATAAACGATGACCGATTATCGCAAATGATGGGTTAGAACTGCGCTCTGCTGTATGGGCAGATGGGATGTGAGATGTATTGTTTGTGTCGGGGTGCTGCACCTTCCTAAAAGGTGACTTATACCCCTGCGCGGGATGCCGCCAGGGTGTACATCCACAACCGCCAGACTCGCTGCCAACCCACCACTCCCCTCCCCCCGAGACATCCTAAGACTGTTGACCAAAGGTCCAGCAGGGGTAACATGCCGGTCTATTGAACTGCACGGAAAGGAGCCCCCTAAAAGGGTCCACTCACCTCCCCAGTCTCCACCCACACACACCCCCAAGTGGATCGCTCACCCCACCTGGGTGCCTGGGACCAAACAGGATTAGTACTGTTTTTTTCCAATAAACCCTTTGGCCCCCATTTCTGCCTCTGTCTTCATTTCCTCACCCACCACCTCCAGTCCATTAGACCCCCTTCCCTCCCTACACCCCATCACTCCACAAACAACATAGAACACAAAAGACCACAACACACTATTACTCCAGCATTACACCCATAGGGCGAGCGCACCCTCCGCACCCTCTACCCGATGACCGATTATCGTTCATGCGCGTTCACGTTTGTCGATTGTAGTTTGTAGTTTGCAGTTCAGTCAGACTGGCCAACTGAACAATTTTCAATAGAAGTTGCAACATTTTTCCTTCAACACACAGAAAATCGTTTATTATGTAAAGTAAAACCAACTACGATTTTCGTTCACTTTTTCAAGGGAAAAACTGAACGAAAATCATTCATTACTTACATTGTTGTGTGTGTATGCACCTTTAGCATTTGAATAGCAGCAAATAAGAACCTCTATTTAGCTTTTAATAGTTTTTAGCATGTGAGACACAATAGAAGCTCCACACTACAATGACACTTAGCAGACAACCACATCTGCTTACAGATTTGTGTGAGATAACACTTTCTGAATTGTATGAGAAACAATAAATTACTGATTTGTGTGTAGTAATAAATTAAATTTATACTGCACTAGAATCAAGCAAATCACAACATCTACTAACTCACATATACTTACCTATACACCTGGAACAATACAGTAGACATATACATTGGACTAACATTCAATGATCTAAAGCTATTTTAATCAATTTTGCTTTCTTTTTTTTTACTCTGTATATATTTTTTTATATTTCGCCCTTTTAGGTTATTTGGTGTATTTACTTTATAGAACAATAAATATTTTAATATTGGAATTCAGGCTGCACCCACTCTGTGGAATGCCCTACCATGCACAATAAGACTTTTCTCTAGTCTCCAAACCTTGAAGCGTTCCCTGAAAACTCACCTCTTCAGCCAAGCTTATCAGATTCCGGAACCGCCCACATAACCTTCATAACTTCCATATCTAATGACATCCCCTTTCACAGTCCACACATAACCTCACACATTGGGCTCTATTTATTAACATTATTTTTACTAAAATAAAGTGAAACAGGGTGTTTTCACACCCTTTTCACATTATTTTACTATCACCTATAGTTATCACAGGGCAATTGGAGTAGAATTCGTAAAATCCTACTCCAACCCCTAAGTATCACTTATTTTTAGTATTCAGATCGTATTTCCCATAATTGTAATGGGAAATGTGATCTGACCAAAGTTACTAAAAATAAATTGTAAAAAAATACCGGGGAAAGCCCTGTGATAATAACGCCACCTGGAGGTAGCGTTATCCAGGGTCTCCCCGGCTACCGACCTCCTACTCTGCTCTAACGGGGAGAGCAGAGCCGGGAGCCGGTCCCAGTAATCAGCTGTGTGGTCTAAACAGACCGCAAGCTGATTACTGTAAAAAAAAGAAAAAAAAATTGTCAAATTTTTTTTTACTTACCTGACTCCAGGGACCGGTGATCGTGCCTCCGGTGATGTCTCCCCTCTGGTCAACTGGTCTCCCATAGTGCACTGCGGCCCGGTCATCAGGTGATCGGGTCCCAGTGCAGTATGGGATATCACCTGATCGGACGCATGGAGGACATCACCTGAGGCCCGGATCATGCAGGTAAGTGCTATTAACGGAGGGGGGTGGGTCGTGGGGGGTCCGTGATCATGGGGGGCTTGGCTTAGCACTGAGGGCGGGGCTTAGCGCTGGGAGGAAGCAGCGGCGGTCGGTCGGCGCATGTGCGGACACTTTGTCACAGTATTTTTTGCGTAAATACCGTGACTAGTGTGCGGAGGGGACTTGCAGGGACAAAGCTTTATCGCAAGCTCTGTCCCTGAAAAGGATTTGTAGTAAATCCCTGTGATATTGCCTGAATTCGCAATGCGAATTCAGTCGATAATATCACACTACAATCTGCATTTAATATGTGGATTGTAGTAAATAGAGCCCATTGTCTTTCTTTCACATACTCCTGACATTTGGCCGACATTCCTGTGTGACTGGATCATACAGCCCACCAAGTAACTCTGCATTCTGGCTGGACCAAAATGCAATATATAGCACCTATCCTTGTGTATCAATGCCTTTTTCCCTATAGATTGTAAGCTTGCAAGCAGGGCCTTCCTACCTCTATGTACTGTATGTCTGTTATTACCCAATTTTGTTTAATGTTTCCAATTGTAAAGCGCAACGGAATATGTTGCGCTATATAAGACACTGTTAATAATAATAATAATAATTTACTTCTCTGCCGATCAATACACCTTCATAATACATCCTTTTCTTTGCTTTGTACCGTAGTTCCAGAAATAGGAAGAAATTAGTCAAATCAATTCAGAAATGAATAAAATAAACATCTGCGCACTCATCCAGCTACTATACATCTTGTATTAACTAAGCTAATTACTAACTGACTGCTAAAAGGACTTCAACATTTACACTATTTATTGCACAATAGGCCTGATTCGAAGATGAACGTTAATGTTGCCGCTGCTGGGAATTTATCGTCGCAGCCGCTGGGAAATTCGCAGCTTGTCTATAGAGATGCATCCGTCGCATTGTGTCTATTTCTGAATCCGGCCCTACAGTATATTAGTATTTTCCAAACCCCTAGAGCTGTGAAGAAGATTAAAGGAAATTCAAATGTTTATAATATAACCATCATTATATTAATTCCCACAACCCTAGCATCGATCCTTCTAGTAATTTTTTTGTGGGGAACATATTTTCTTCTTCAGTCATTCAAAAAATGATGACAAAGCAGCAATTAGCTGCCAAACTAATGTCATAAGTAACAACTATCTACAGAATTGTATCACTCTTTTCAATCATAATTGAAAGTTGGCAACATTTATATAAATGGCCTGAGATATTCTGTGTATAATGCTGCATATAATTAAGAGCACAATATTAACCACTTAACTGATGATTTTTTTTCATCAAAACGGCACAGAAATTGTCATTTTGTTTTATTTGAGTTTAAAAAGTATTCTCAAAAAATATATATTTAAATATTTTATTTTTAAAAAAGGGGTATCTTTTGCACCCCCCCAAACCTTGTCTCTGTAGGCCCCTATTGTAATTTCACTTCCCATCCCCCATCAAATATACCGCCTCCAGTGTCAAAAGATCCCCAGCAATATCAAACCCACCCTCTAATGGTAATAGGTCCCCATGGCAGAGCCCCCGCCCTCACCCCCCAGGGACAGTGGGTCCCCAGTTTAGTCCCCCCTCCCCATGTGTCACTACATATGTAATGATAATTTTTTATATATCCCCCACAGCCAAAAAAAATGTATTAGACAGCATAACCCCCCTCTCCCTAGTGCCAAAAGCATTTAGCATTTATAGATAAAATATATAATAATATATAATGTTACAGAATGATTCTGCGCATTCTATAGGAGTGCAGAGTTTACGTGTAGAGAGATGGAACTTAAAAGCTACGATATGCTTCTAGTGGGCGTTTGTAATAGTGTGAACAGATTGTTTCCATGGATTAGATTAATTAAATGATACAAAAAAGCAATAGTTCAAGTATATTGTAAAACGTACAGTAGCTAAAATATGAAACTTGCCCCATAACGAGCACAACATCACAAAGTTACAGAACACTACTGACCAACTGTCACTTTCCCAGGGTAATTATAATGAAGAAAGGATTACTCAATAAATACTCACAACAATTCCAGCTCCTCCAATGCCATGGAAAAACCAGACGAATCTAGACAGGTGGTTGTCATGAGCATATTTTGTTTCTCCATTGGGAAAATATAGCAAGATGTTTGCCACAATGCAAAAGATTGCCAAAATGAGAAGGTGATAGCCAATGCATTTCGCACACCTGCCAAAACACATCTTTGCTGCTTCTGTGACTGAGATGTGCTCCTTCCCAAGAAAGTGATGACTGCTGGCACCTAATGAGAAATAGTGTGAAACCTTTGTTCTACCTCTTAAGTACCCAGAAGTCATCAGTGTGAGACATATTAATACAAGCTCTAATTGCTCAGTACTGTTTGTTTTTGGTGAACCTAGCATCACCATATAAACAAAAAGGCAGGGATAGTTAGGCTAGTTATTATTAATTATTATTTTCATTATTTCTAAGCAAACCTTTCTGAACCAAAACCGAGACATCACATTGCTCTTATGTAGTTTTTATTTAGATACATTCTAATGCAATGCATGTTTTACCATTTACAGAGACTTTACATGTTACATGGGGTTCCGGCGGTCGGAATACTGGTGCCGGGATCCAGACTTGTCGGGATTTTCGGCGCCGGTATTCAGACCGTCAACATCCCGCACACCTGGATGCCGACTATATCCTGTTACAAGATTTATTTCCTTTATTATTTGACAACAATCGTCAGTGTGTATATATTGATAAATGCTGAGCTAGCTTATGTATTGATCAAGACTTCCCCAGATTATACTGTATATACAGTACTCACACCTTTATAGATTCATTATGAACTAGTTGAAACCTGTAATCCAAGTACTTATTATTATGTTTTACTTCAGGGTGAAAGCATTTATTTTACTTGATGCAACCTAAATACATTGAATAAACATTATTTTATCATCCATAAGCTAATAATTATTATTTGTGATGCCATTTAATTTTCTAGAGATTATTTAGTAGAAATACATTGTACATAGATAACAATCTGAGTTTTGTTTTGACCCTTTCAGTACAGTGAGGGTTACTGTGATGCAAACCTTCTCAGTGGAATACCATAAGTCTTTTTACATTGGGGCTTCAGAAATGCCATATGTCACATAAATGGGTGCACTTTAATGCTTCTTCTGAGTGATAGGTTTTGGGTAACAATAGTGCAGATGTAGGTAGATGATTGTGGAGCATACCAGCCACTAAATTACAGGGTATCTATCAATCTTATTTGACAATAAACTTTATTTGACAATAATTGATTTCTTGTGGCCCTGGCTGGGGTGTAATGAGAATTCTATTGGCCCCATAGCAAAATTTTGAACGGGACCCTGCACCAAAGCTTTTAGAGAGACACCTCGCTCCACATAGCCTCTTCACATTATGCCACATTGTAGTGCCCCCACTTCACATTATGCCACATTGTAGTGCCCCCACTTCACAATATGCCACATTGTAGTGCCCCCACTTCACATTATGCCACATTGCAGTGCCCCCACTTCACAGTATGCCACATTTTAGTGCCTGCACTTCACATTATGCCACATTGTAGTGTCCTCACTTCACATTATGCCCCATTCTGAGATCTGAACTTGGTGGGAAGTCCCATCCTCGGATTTGGATCTGTTCAGAAACCCCAAGTTTGGGTGTTTTCAGATTTCAGCAATCCAATTGCGAACATCTCTAATCATAAGTGGTCAGGAACTTACATAGTAAAACCAGTAGGTGACAATACTGAGCTTTCTAAGCACACATTCTGCAGTTTCATATGAAGATGCCCGTCTCTCGCTGGCATCTACTGTTCAGCGTGCTGAGTAATCACTCTGATCCACACATACAGCTGATTAGGTAGGAGAAGCTGCTGTCCCTTGGCAGCTCAATTCTGTCCCTTATAATGCATGTTGTGGTCGTACTTATAGTAAAATGATATTATATACTACTGCTATTGCGGACATGATTAGAGCCACTGGCCGGGCTAGTGGGAGGTTCCAGGTGAATGTAATGTCCCTTTTGTTTGCCCATAAGCAGGGGTGCTGAGAGCTAAATAGGGCTGTTGTATGGGGGGTGTATGGGCAAATCTGGGAGGTGTGGCTATGCCCCTCTCCCCAAAAATATTACTTTGTGCAGCGCAGTGAGCGGCACTGCGCTGCTAAGGGGGACATTTTTATCCCTCAGCAGCTGACTCATGCCCCTGCCAGCCCTCTCCAACAAGCCTGGACCCATATAACCACTAACCCCGCCCTATCATCGGTGCCCCTGCCTCCCAGTAGCTACACTAACCATCTCTCTACATGAATAACCTGTGTTGCAGTTCATATGCAGTGTCATTGTGACAGAAATGATATATTATATACTGCAATTGACTTTGAGCAACAGATGCACAAGAAAAGCTTGGAACACATAAGTCTTTTCCACTTCCAGTTGGCAATCATGAGATGTAACCTAGGTGATTTTTATTGTCTGAGTATATAAGGATGGATTCCATTAGCGGGAGATACACCTTGAAAAATACCTTTTCTGGTCAAAACGCATTGGTGGAATGGTGGTTGTTTCTCCTAGTACCGAAGAACAGCGAAGACTCTCTTCACTTAGACTGCCGGGAAGGGAATTCAGTCATGAGGGCAACATTCAGAATGACGACAATAGAATGTCGACAGCTTCTCAATGCCGATACTCAGCATGTTGACATGGGTTTAAGGTTAGAGTTAAGAATAGAGTTATGTTTAGGGTTAGGTTTAGGGTTATGCTTAGGTTTACGGTTAAATTTAAGGTTAGGCTAAAGTGAGTAAAAAACTGTATATCGACATTTCTTTCGTCAACATGTAAAACATAGACATTATGAACCTGTTGACATTTTACCAATGTTGACAATTTTTATGTACACATGTTTTAAACCTAAAGTCCATGTCGACATTTTGTCTGTTGACATTCTGGCGTTGACCTTCTGAATGTCGACTTTTGATAGCACACCTGCATCCCTGAGCTTTTCAGTGCAATGTCTATGTGTAGTCTGACTCTGGAACACTCCACTATATCAATGGCTTGGCTTTAAAATTTACCTATTGATGTACTTCTATAATATTTCTATATCGTAAGTGTGACTTTTCCCATTCAAGTTTTTAAAACTAATAAGGGTAATATGCTAGATGTGTTTTCTTTTAGTTTTTTCTCGATGCATTGAAAATCTAGAAAATTTGGGAGGTGAACTTTGGTTGTAAATATACATGCAGTGAATCTTCTAGTTTGTGTAACTATAACACTATAAGGGGGCTGAACAGAGCTCATAATGATACAGAAAGCTCCACTCAAATTAAATAATCATTACACACGGGTTCCTAAGATACAAAACATTACTCTTTCAGGTTGGTAGGTCTGTAATTATCATCTACAGCATAAGCAAAATACAAATGATATTAGATGACTGTGCAGTTTAGGTCACAAGACTTAGCTATGCCAAGTGTCATCCCTCGCCGCAGTGTCACCTGGTAGGGATAATGTGCGCATGGCTTCCAATGAAAAGAGGGCGTGGCCTTGCGGGCATGGGTGGGGGCACGTGGGAGGGGTGTGACTGCTTAGGAAGGGGCGGAGCCTCTCAGCCCAAACCACCGTGGTTACTGTATAATTAAATGCAGACAGTGGGGATTGGGGGGAGACGTAGGTGCGAGTGACTGCCCTGTTTGAAGTACCGGCTCCCTCACAGTGTCAGGAGCCAAGTGCTGCACTTAATTATACAGTGCAACACCTGGCTCCTGTCACTGAGGGGGAATCTGCACCTTGGTGTCACCCCTTGGTGGGTGACACCCGAGTGCAGCCCTCACCTTCCGCACCCCCCTTGTGACGCCACTGGCTATGCCAAAAGTAATCTCCTTATATTCAAATCATATTGGGCAACCTAGTGCTTCAGGAAAGGCCACAAAAGGTTGAATCATTTAGGTACCTCCTTTGGATCTATTAATTAGAGTCATAAATGATTAAGTTCAAGTTAACCAGCAGAAGCTCTGCTCATATTACACTAATCACACTTGTGATTTTTCTTCATCCGGTTATGATCATAGACAAAATATGTTTTACGTCATCTTTATTAAGGATGATCACCAAAATGTTACATTTTATTTTAAGTAGAGATGAGCGGTTTGGGCTCCTTGGAATCTAAGCCGCTCCAAACTTTCAACATCCGAGTCCGTCCAAGCCACCGCTCGGGTGTTCCCGCCAGACTCGAATTGCAGATCGAGGCAAAACATCATCCTCCTAACGGCGGATTCTCGCAGGGTTTGGTTTCGATATATAAGGGGGCTGCGGTGGTGACTCAGTCAAGGCATTCTACTGCGCTCTGCTCTGCTAAAGTGGCTGTGCTAAAGTGGCTGTGCTGAAGTGGCTGTGCTAAAGTGGCTGTGCTGAAGTGGCTGTGCTAAAGTGGTTGTGCTAAAGTGGCTGTGCTGAAGTGGCTGTGCTAAAGTGGTTGTGCTGAAGTGGCTGTGCTAAAGTGGCTGTGCTGAAGTGGCTGTGCTGAAGTGGCTGTGCTAAAGTGGCTGTGCTGAAGTGGCTGTGCTAAAGTGGTTGTGCTGAAGTGGCTGTGCTAAAGTGGTTGTGCTGAAGTGGCTGTGCTAAAGTCAAAGTGGGTTTGACACCAGAGCCGTAACTAGACTTTTTGGTGCCCTGGGCCAGAAAGATCATTGGCGTCCCCACTATTTTTTAAATAGGGACATAAGACACACGTCCAAAAAAGGGGTGTGGCCTCACAGTGAAGGGCCATGACATATCTGATTTGCCCCGTATGATGATGAAGGGGTACCAATCCTGTTGTACCACGGTTATCCAGGTATCACTGCCAAATACTGTATATTGGAGCAGATGTTCTAAGCTCTGAAAAGTGATAAATTGGAGAGTGATAAATGACCAACCAATCAGCTCCTAACTGTAAGTTTTCAAACACAGCCTGTAACATGACCGGAGCTGAGTGGCTGACAATTTATCAGTCTCCAAATTATCACTTTTCAGAGCTTAGTACATCTCCCCCTATAGTAAGTCCAATGGCTGATTACCGACTGAAGGTATAGAGAGAGTTCTACTTGTAGTGTATATGCAGCATATATCAACAGCGGGGAGATATGTGTACTGTATGTATGCTGCAGCGGAAAGGATAATCAAGATTTGCTGGTAACAACTGGTTCGAGATTTGGTGGCTGTGTTCAGGGCTGCCGTCAGAAATTGTGTGGCAGATAGCCCCATGTGTCTGACTGTCACGTGAGAGGTGATAGGTTTGAGTATTGGGTATGACAGTATTTTGAAATGTGTATTAAATAAAAAAGGATGTGACTGAAGGTGCTTGGGGTGGTGGCCATATGAAGGGCGAGCAGCCAGGAGATGCAGGGGATAAAAAAAGCTACAAGCAAGAATGAATATACAGTAAACAGAAAATTGACAGGCCCAAACAGCACCCCTTGCCCTGCGGTGCCCTGTGCCATGGCACATGTCGCCCCACCCTAGTTATGGTCCTGTTTGACACTAGTGCTATAGTATGTCTATCTCATTCTGTCTATAGTATAAATAGATACAATATATATGTTGATAAAAAGTATGGTATAACTATAAGTGCAGAGTGACTAATACAAGTGGCTATTCATAAGGCACTCTGCTGTATGCTTTGCTCTGCTGTTTGAAGTGGCTGTGCTGTGTCCAGAGTGACTAATACAAATTAAATAAAGTTACAAAAAAAGTAATAATGATAGTAATGTACAATTTGTTTGTTCTGTACTGCGCACTTCACCCCAGTACGCTCTGTACCCCAGTGCTTGTGCGGAAAAGCAGTCTGACTCCACACAGTGGGAGCCAAGCTGCCAGTAAAAAATAAATAAAATAAATATATATATATTATGGATGAGCGGGTTCAGATTTCTGAAATCCGAACCCCCCTGATCCGAGCCGGATCCGAGTCAGGTTCGAGTTTTCCCGTCTGACTCGGATCTGAAATCGAGGCAAAACGTCATCATCCCGCTATCGGATTCTCGTGGGTTTTGGATTCTATAAAAGGTCCCCGCCTCGGCGCCATTTTTCACTCCGGCTGTGGACAGTGAAGAGGGAGGGTGGGAGTTGTGCAGATGTTGTTGTCCATAGGGGCTGTGTCCACTCCAAAGTCCATAGGGGCTGGCTGGGCTGTGTTGTGCACTGTCCCATAAAGGCTGTAGTCCAGGGGGTGCTCTGTCCATCAGGGGTGCTCTCCCCAAGTGCAAAAAAACATTTTTTTCTTTTTCTGTTTGTGTGCGCTGTAGCCGCACGTGCATCAACAAAGTAGCAGCGCCAAGCGTACGCCTGTGTCATAAGACAAGGGCTGGGTGGTCTGTTGAAAGGCGGTGTAACCCCCAAAGTGCCCCCCAAAATTAAAACATTTTAAAAGTGTTTATTTCTCTGTTTGTGTGCGCATTAGCTGCACGTGCATCAACAAAGTAGCAGCGCCAATCGTGCGCCTGTGTCTCAAGTCAAGGGCCGGCTGGTCTGTTGAAGGGTGGTGTAACCCCCAAAGTGCTCAATAAAATTAAAGCATTAAAAAAATTATTTATTTTTCTGTGTTTGTGTGCGCGTTAGCCACATGTGCATCAACAAAGTAGCAGCGCCTAGCTTTTCAAACTGCCATCCTGTCTGCCACTGCAGTGCCACTCCTAGATGGGCCACGTGTTTGTACCGCCCACTTGTGTCGCTTGGCATAGTCATCCAGCTACCTCGGTGCAACCTATTTGCCTAAAAACAATATTGTGAGGTGTTCAGAATAGACTGGAAATGAGTGGAAATGAATGTTATTGAGGTTAATAATTATGTAGAAACAAAAAAAATCCCAAATTCTGTGATTTTAGCTGTTTTTATGCTTTTTTGCAAAAAAATACAGATCCAAATACAGAATTTTGGGGATCCGGGGCGACCTGAGGCAAAACCTCGTGACCCCGCTTGTCAGGTCGCATGGGGCGGATTGGGCCGCCGGGAAGTCGGGACATTTCCCGCTGGGCCGGGCCGTCTGCTCTCCCCTCCCGAGCTGAGTTACTACTGCCTCCGATTGGGCAGTGTTTAAAGCTGATCAGTGCAGGGTCTGGGGGAATAACCGGCAGTACAGCTGGTCTGCACTGCAGTGCTGAAAGCTAAGATGTGCTGTCTGTACACAACTATGAGAAATGACCAGGCCAGCAACTAGAGCCTTGCTTCTCTCATTCTCAGTGGCTGGCCCCTCCTACCAGGCTCAGAGTGGGCTGCGTGTAATATGGGGGTGTTGTGTGTACTGGGGGTAATATGGGGAAGGGGGGCCTGCATGTAATGCATTGTAATATGGGTGCTGTGTGTACTTGGGGTAACATGGAGGAAGGGGGCCTGTGTATAATGCAATGTGTACTAAGAGGTGACCAGGGACATAACTATAATGGTGCACGGCAGCTTAGTGGGCATAGAATTGAACATAGCTGCTAGGAAAATAAAGGTCTGATTCATATGCTGACGCATCGCCAAGGTTAGCGAAGTTGAGCGATTTTTTTTTTGTTGGACTCCACATGCGCCAACTTTGATTACCGATGGAGGTCATAGTGAGGGCTTAGTTGCAGAGTGATAACAGACAGGAAGCGTTTGTGATAGGTAACAGGGGTGGCGAGTAAAACGCAGGCATGTTGTGAGTGTCTCGGGGACGTGTCTCAGAATTCGTACGCAGCTGTAAAGACCCCGGAATCTAGTGCTGACAGCCTTTCTGAGCGACTATGGGGCTGCTCAGAAGTTTAATGTGCGTCCGTTGCTGTGTTTTTGTATGCAAGTGGCGGATTAGAGACGCTGTCAGCAGGCAAATCTATAAATTATATATATACAGTATATTTATATCAAAGACAAAAAGAAATATGGGGCACAGATAGTGTAGTATGTTAGAAGTACATCAGAAAAGTTAAAAACTGGCATATCAGGGGCAAACAAGTGTGTTGGTAGAAAGCGCTGTAGCTCTGTTTTTAAACCAGGAACCATCTTCCGATATCCTCTGGACGCACTTTCTACTAACAGACTTGCTTGCCCCTGATATGCCAGCCTTTACATTTTCTAGCATATGGCTTGTGCAATTTTCAATGGTGCAACCAGTGGTGGAGTATACAGACACACAAAGGATGGCTGCAGAGTCTGTAGATACTGACAGTGGGTGTCTCATTCCTTTTATATTAGGAGGCATGGATGTGCACCAGGGAAGGGCTGTGTAGTGGCATTAGCATAAAGTCTCAGACGCAACTGTAGCAAAAGACACAAGGAAGACCGCAACTGCCTCCCACTCAGAATAAGGTACTATGCGTTATGAGTATACCGCCTCCTATACAGACCCCTCCCCCTTTAGGGCTGCTTCTATAAATTTCCCGGGCTGGTTTTCCATCCCAATCTGCCCCTGTGGGGTCGCAAGGTTTTGTTTTAATGCTGATTGGCTGAGAGAGCCGTCTGTCATGGCTCTCAGGCAATCAGCATTAAGCCCATTGAAAATGCACAGAGAGAGAGAAAAAGAAGATGGCGCACGCCATCCTCCGCCGCCTGACACCGCCGGCAGCGGGCACCCCCACTGGCAGCATCCCCAACTGCCGACACCACAGCTGCCAACACTCCTGCACTGCTGCCCCACGTACTGAGGACACCGTCAGCGACCCCCAGACTGCTGATACTCCCACACTGAGGACACCATCAGCACCCCTGCACTGCCGACACTGTCAGCACACATGCACTGAGGACACCGCTGGCACTCCCACTCTGCCGACACCGCCAGCACCATGCATTGAGAACACCCCTGTACTGCCGACACAGTCAGCAAACCTGCACTAAAGACACCACTGGCACCCCCACACTGCCATTCCATGTACTGAGGACACTGCCAGCAACCCCCGCACTGCTGACACAGTCAGCAAACCTCCACTAAAGACACCACTGACACCCCCGCACTGCCGACATCACTGGTACCCTTCACTGAGGACACTCCCAGCCCCGCAGCACTGCCATTCCATTTACTGAGGACACCATCAGCAACCTCGCTCTGTCGACACTGCTGTCACAGTAAGTGCACTATTGGTGTATCCAACCCACACTGTATAACACACTGTATCTGTGTTGAAAATTAGAAGCTGAACTGCTACATGTTAGTGCTGCCCACTGTGTCACTTAGCATAGTCAGCCAGCTAGCTGGATGCAGCCTTTTGGCCTTAACTAGATGAAGCAAATAATATTGTGAGGTGGTCAAAATTGATTGGAAATTACTGGAAATAAATGTTATTGAGGTTAATTATACTGTAGGAACAAAAACAGGCCCATTGTATGTGATTTTAGCTGTTTTTATGGTTTTTAAGAAAAAAATCCAGATCCAAAACCAAAACACGAAAACACGGAGGAGAGGTTTTGGCAAAACCAATCCAGATTCAAAACCAGGGGGGATCCAGATCCAGAATCAAAACACGAGGGTCGACGCACGTCTCTACATAAAACCCAGAACCCAAAACATGGAAGGGTGGTTTTGGCAAAACCAATCCAGATCCAAAACACGAAGAAAGATCCAGAACCAAAACACGAAAAGTGGCCGGTGCACACCCCTAATATATATATATATTGTGATAGAAGCACTGGTAAAGTGGTCAGTGCCAGGTACGTTTGTCTTAGCTTTTTGCCTATGTGTTCTACAAAACCCCAGGAGAAGTCTGTTTTGTAAACAGACGAGAGTATCGGCTTTTGGAAAAGCCGGTTTGGGTCCTGGGGGTGTGGATGCCACAGGCCACTCCAGGTTTTGGCCTTTCAGCCTGGTGGCAGGCTCATTAGGGCTTACACCTGGAACTGGCTTATTTAAGCTGTATTCAGTTGTAGCTGAGTGTCTCATACCTTGGAGAGCAAGTTACCTTGCTGTGAGACACTCTTGGCTGTAAACCAGAAGGTACTGTGGACGGGGATTTTGTTTAGTGTTCTGATAGTGAGGGAACTTACTGTCTAGTTAGAACCCAGATGGGTTAAGATTTTGTTTGTTTTGTTTTATTTATGTACCTGGCACAATAAAGACTGGCTCTGACCAGCTTGTACGAGAACCCCAGAATTGTGTCCTGTTTCTCCAGCGGCGGTGTGTGTAAAGAGGGAGTCTGTCTACCCCAGGAAGGGGACCCCTATCCCGACTATATATAGTTGTTTAATCTGTTTGTACTGTTCTGTGCACTGCACCCCAGAACACTCTGTACTCCAGTGTGCAGTCTGACTCCATGCAGTGTGAGCCAAACTGTGAGTGAAAAAACAGAATTAAAAACTATATTGTTTGTACTGTTCTGGCGCACTGTACTCCTGTGTGTTTATTACTCACATACATATAATAAAAGCCTTTTCACTTTCCGCAGTTTAAGTTATTAATCTGCAAAGTGAAAAATGTATTGTTCTATTTTTTTGTACTCTTCTTCTGGCACACTGTACCCCTGTGCATTTACTATTGCTATACATATAATAAAAGCCTTTTTAATTGCCACAGTTTAGGTTGATCTGCAAAGTGAAAAATATATTGTTAGATTTTTTGTACTCTTCTTCTGGTGCACTGTCCCCCTGTGCTTTTATTATGCATGTACATATAATAGGAAGCTCTTTGAATTGCCAGTTTAAGTTGATCTGCAAAGTGATAAATTTATTCTATTTTTGTACTCTCCTTCTGGCGCACTGTATTCTGTGCATATATTATTCATGTACATATAAAAGGAAGCCCTCAGAATTACTGCATTGATCTGTGAATAGAAAAATGGATAATGATCACTTTAGAGATGAGCAAGCAAATACTATTGCTGCTGCCACCAGTCATGATGACGATACTAGTCCATCAATGTCATCTACTAAAGCCGATGCTCAAGGGCATAGATAGGACATCTAATATCAAAAACCCAATATACAGTGGTAAAGAAAAAACATGTGTAATGAAGTGAAATTTTAGTGCAGAATAACATGAAATTGGCAACATGCCATTCACCACATGCAGTGGCATTGAAAGGCTCTGGCCTTGGCCTTTATTTATGAGTGATGGTTCTGAAACTGTCAGTGAGACATCTTCTGCCTCTCATGATGATGAAAGACCTTTTCACTCAGAGTCTAGAAGAGTTGTAAAAAATGAAAACCAAGGCAGTAGAACAAACTGTGTTAAGAAACAGATGTCACAAATCCCTAAGGAGAGTCTAATTGTGTCCTTGTGTGAGCCTGACGTTTCAGAGAAGCCACCTTCCACCATTTCTGCTCCCTCTGCAAATGTGGGGATGAGAAGCACAAATATAGCTGATGACATAAAAATGAGGATGCCACCGAGGAAGTGCAAGAGAATGAGGGAGATATTTGTGTAGCTGACTCTGGTGCTAATGAAAATGTTTATGATGAGGATGTTGTTTGATTAAGTCAGGCACCAGTGGTAGCAGCTCTTGCCCATGATATGAAGAAGGCCACTGTGATGCCTGGGCATAGGACCAACAATTACACCTCTTATTTGTGACATTATTTTTACCAAATATTATGTTCATCAAAATAAACTGAAAATTCCACGAGGAAGACCTTTACCACCAATTACATAAAAAAAAATACAGAGGCACCTGCAATGGTGGATTCCAGCAGGGATGAATAATATTCTGTGAGAATGATGTACACACTGATGAGTGTGAGGAATCAGATGAGAAGAATGACCTCTTCCAGCTGTAGAGAAGATTATCAATACTGTTAGCTACCTTAAGTCTATACGTATCTTGTTTTGTGGGGGTCCAAACAAACCAATCACTTCAGCCACAAGTTGCTGTCCCTGTCACTGAAGTGATTGGTTTGTTAAACTATACATGTCCTGTTTAATATATACAACATAAGGGTAGGCTGGAGGGCCCAAGGACAATTCCATCTTGAACTTCTTTTCTTTGCATTATGCCCTGATTGGGGCATTGCTGACTGTCTTTTTGCATAGATGACAAACATTTTTATAGTTCATTAAACTGCCATCCTGTCTGCCACTGCAGTGCCACTCTGTTTTGCTAGATGTGCTATGTTGGAAGTTGAACTGCCACAGCCACTGAAATCTTCCACATCCGGTTAATGAATCCCAAAAATGTACAGAAATGTTTATGGCCACAGACAGCATCTCCTGCATGACCCTTTCATTTAAAAAAAAAATCTGAACCACCAAGTTTATTGGGTGGGCAAAACATGGGACATGTTCAAATTAACAGTTTTCAATTCTGTCCTCTCTCCCTCATAAATTTTCTTCGGAAGTAAAATAATATTAAATGTACTAAATAATCAACCCTTCCTTACTTTAGCTACCTTCCACCACTAGATATATACTCCTCCTCCCGCGGACCTCTGATCAAGTTCTTGATTAATAAAAACATTCTTGGTTTCTATATGGGGTTGTATACTTTATTAAACATCCATCCTGTCTGCCACTGCAGTGACACTCTTGTTTTCTAGATGTGCCATGTTGGAAGTTGAACTGCCACAGCTGCTGAAATCTTCTACATGTGGTTAATGAATGCCAAAAATGACCAGAAATTTTTATGGCAGCAGATAGCATCTCCTGCATGCCCCTTTTCATTTAAAAAAAAAATCTGAACCACCAAGTTTATTGGGTGGGCAAAACATGGGACATGTTCAAATTAACCCAGTTTTCAATTCTATCCTTTCTCCCTCATAAATTTTCTTCGGAAGTAAAATAATATTAAATGTACTAAATAATCAACCCTTCCTTACTTTAGCTACCTTCCACCACTAGATATATACTCCTCCTCCCGCGGACCTCTGATCAAGTTCTTGATTAATGAAAACATTCTTGGTTTCTCTATGGGGTTGTATACTTTATTAAACATCCATCCTGTCTGCCACTGCAGTGACACTCTTGTTTCCTAGATGTGCCATGTTGGAAGTTGAACTGCCACAGCTGCTGAAATCTTCTACATGTGGTTAATGAATGCCAAAAATGTACAGAAATTTTTATGGCAGCAGACAGCATCTCCTGCATGCTCCTTTAATTTTTTTAAATATTCTGAACCACCAAGTTTGTTGTGTGGGCAAACCATGGGACATGTTCACCCAGTTGTAATAATTAATTTCTGCCCTGGCAGTCTAGTGTGAGCTCTTTTTCCAATGGTTCTGTGTGAAGTGGCGCCCGAATCACTGCGATAAGGACTTATATCAAATCCAAAACCCATGAAATCCAACACTGGGATGATGAAGTTTTGCCTCGATTTTTAATCCGAGCCTGGTGGGAAGACACCAGCTGGGGCTCAGGCCCCGTCGGATACCCCTCGTCCCTCATAAATTTTCTTCAGAATCAAAAAATAACATTTATTTACAAACTAATCAATCCTTCCTTCCTTTCCCTGCCTTCATTTACATACATACTCCATCTCCCTCAGGCCTCTTGATTAATGAAAACATTCTTCGTTTCTTTCTATGGGGTCAGTTTACTGCCATTAAATCTGCCACTGCAGTGCCACTTTGTTTTCTAGATGTGCCATGGTTGAAGTTGAACTGACATGTTTGTGCCGGCCACTGGTGTAGCTTAGCTTAGTCAGCAAGGTAGCTCGGTGCAACCTTTTGGTCTTAACTGATTGAAAACAATATTATGATCTGTGAGATGGTCAAAATTGACTGGAGATGAATGGAAATTAATGTTATTGAGGTTAATAATACTCTAGGAACCAAAAAGGCTCAAATTATGTGATTTTAGATTTTTTTGTACATTTTTGGAAAAAAATACAAAATCAAGACCAGTCACGGCGGTTTGGCAAAACCAGAACCTGCCGATGAATTAGAACCAAAACCAGCAAAAATGGTCTGGAGCACATCTCCAATTTTAAGCATTTAATATATGTTCGTAAAGCATTAAACACTCTTTGATGTCAATAGTTCAATAACTAATATAAAGAAATGGATATGAGCAGCACACATACTAACAAGCATTAATTACACAGTCACTTTTCCTGTGTCAATGTAGTTGTTGCCTGTAGAGGTCAGAAGTACTGATGATTGGTAATGTACAGTGGAGTTCTATAGGGATCAATAGTAATACACAGTTCTCTATGCTGCAAGTATTGCTGAAACTAAATATAAAAGAGGGCCCCATCTCCTCTACACCTCCCCACACATCATGTGATAGCCACATGTATTATCCTAGTGATCACGGAACATTTTTCTGTGTGTTTTCAGGTACATATCAAGCTATGTAATCGCTAAACTCCTGGCCAAAGCATAGTTTTTCCTGGGCTAATTAATATACATGGGCATGTAAAACACCCATGTGCCATTAGCCTTATCTGCTTGAATGTCACCAGACCCTTTGTACCCTAGCAGCTGCATGGGCTGAAATGTCTGGTGTAACACCCCTGGTTGCATGTAAGCCTTCAGATACCGATTTCAATGCTTGGTTAATAGTGAGTACAAAATACAATGTTTTTCCTGTTGCAGAATATGATATTCTAATAAACTGTACTCTGACTAGTACATGTAAAACTTCACAACATGCCATGGAGGATTAACAAGCAACATGGTATAAGAAAGCAAATGTGCACAACAAATAGAAGATTCAACAGTAAAAACTTAAGACACAGTGCCACCCAATGTCCCTCTATTACAGCTTCTCAAGGGATATTCAGCCTTTACCTATTGCTGTACTCCAACACCCCTTCTCAATAGCTGTGGCGTTGTCCATTAAACCCTATTATCTTTATCTTTAAACATCCATTGGAACCCTATGGTCTTTCTCCATGTTGACAGATCAGTAAGTAAGCAGGTTTGGTTCTGTTCATGCAACATCCTTCTCCACTGCTTTTGTTCATTCCTTTCTGTAAGTCGTATCTCCTGCACCTAGCATGCGGTAGGAGTAAGTGATAAAGATAGTGATGATGGCGGCTCTCATGGAACGGGGACTAGGGAGGTGCGATTGCATAGATGTGTGAGACTCAGACGCAGGCATCTGGCATTGTGTTTGCATTACTTAGAATCAGGCCCTCGAAACTCTGTTGTCTGAAGACGCTCTCTATTTTACATTCTATAAATTCAACTACATTGTCACTTTGAAATATGAGTTCATTTTGTTGAAACTTGATACTTGTGATTGTTACGTAGGCCTGTAATTTGTCCAATGCTTCATCTTTGATTTTCATTAGATAGGTGACTGGTTCTCTTGAACAATCATATATAATAGTAACTATGTATCAGTTCTCATGGTTTCATAGGTTCACATAGCACACGGTGTAAAAGATCAAATGCTCTTGAGGCTCTTCTCTTACTTAGGCCCCTATTTACTACAAACTGATTTTCATATGCTGTTGTAGTGTGATAATTTCGCTTAAAATTCGCTTTGCGAATTTAGGAACTATCACAAAAATGTATTAACATTCTCAAGAAAGCTCTGTCCCCGCGTAACATCACCGCACACTTCTCACTGTATTTTTCACAAAAATATTCACTTTTCTTTAAACTAATTTATTTTTACAGTCATTAGCTGATTGTCTAATTAGACCATAAAGCTGATCACAGGAGCCAGCTCTCAGCACTGCTCTGAATGTCTGAGTAGAGCAGGATTTGGGAAATCGGGGGAAATTCTGTTTAACACCATCTCCAAATGGCATTGTTATCGCAGGGCTCCCCGTAGTACATTTCAAGCAGATTGCATTTCCCATTACAAGTATGGGAAATGTGATCTGCTTACTAAACAAATGCAAATGAAAGGGCTTGGAATATTTTTTCATGAAAACTGCTCCAAAAGCCCTTTAATACATTTCAGTGAAACTAATGTGAAAAGGGTGTGAAAACAAAACACCCATTTTCACAATATTTTAGTAAAATAAAGATGGATAAATAGAGCCCTTAATATCTTAATAGTTTCTCTTGTGGTTTTAGCTTTCATGCAACAATCACATCTCATAATTTCTGGACTATATTATGATATTCTTTTTCAGGTCCTGGTTCTACAATTCCTGTATGCTTTCCAGGTGCCTGCGTCACGGGGATATATGCCACATATAAAAGTAATTATGCTGTCTGAGTGCATCTGTTCTTTTATAATGTTGAGATAATGCAGGTGTTCATTCACTTTGGCTCTATCATATTCTTACACCCCTGTGTATTAACCTGAATGTATCTATAATGGGTGGAACAGGGGGGGGGCCACACCGCACACCGTGCACCCATATTGTTTAAAACTTACCTCTCCAAGGTCCCGCGCCGGGTGTCAGCTCTGTACAAAAGCTGGAAAAATGGCCACCGCGGCCATTCTTCCGGCGTTTTGCGCATGCGCAGTAGACTCCGGGCACACTCTAGTGCTCAAAGTCTACTAATGCTCTGGTTGCCGGCCAGCAGCGTCAGTCAACTGCCGGCCACTGGGAAGAGAGTAGGAGGCAGGGGCGTAACTAGAACTTTTTGGGCCCCATAGCAACATTTTTAAGGGGCCCCCCTAACTTAGGTCTTACACATTGCTCACACAGTAGTTCCCCTAAAACACTAAATGCCCACTGTAATGGTGTCCCTTATGCAATGGCCACTGTAATGGTGCCCCTTACGCAGTGCCTCCAGTAGTAATAATGCTCCCTGTAGTAATGCCCCCTGGTAATAATGCCCCTAAAAGTAATGCCCCCTGTAGTAGTGCCCCCTGCAGTGCCACCAGTAGTAAGGCACCTGTAATGCCCCCATATTATGCCCCCAGTAGTAAGGTCCCTGTAATGCTCCCTGTAGTGACCCATATTATGCCCCCAGTAGTAATGCCCCCTGTAGTGACCCATATTATGCCCTCAGTAGTAAAGCCCCTGTAATGCCCCCTGTAGTGACCCATATTATGCCCCCAGTAGTAAAGCCCCTATTATGCCCCCATATTATGCCCCCAGTAGTGAGGCAGGCCCCTGTAATGCCCCCATATTATGCCCCCCAGTAGTGAGGCAGGCCCCTTTAATTCCCCCATATTTTGCCCCCAGTAAGGCACCTGTAATGCCCCCATATTATTCCCCCAGTAGTAAGGCCCATGTAATGCCCCCTGTAGTGACCCATATTATGCCCCCAGTAGTAAGGCCCCTGTAATGCCCCCTGTAGTGACCCATATTATGCCCCCAGTAGTAAAGCCCCTATTATGCCCCCATATTATGCCCCCAGTAGTGAGACAGGCCCCTGTAATGCCCCCATATTATGCCCCCAGTATTGAGGCAGGCCCCTGTAATGCCCCCATATTATGCCCCCAGTAGTGAGGCAGGCCCCTGTAATGCCCCCAGTAGTGAGGCAAGCCCCTGTAATGCCCCCATATTATGCCCCCAGTAGTGAGGCCCCCCCGCCGCACACTGACATACACACATGCACACACACAAATAAAAAAACATACCTTAAACCCAGCTCCAGTGCCTGCTCCTGACATCCATGCCTGGCACCCGGTCCTCGGAACTATAGGAGTGACATCATGACATCACTCCCATAGTGCACTGCAGGACCTAGAAGCCAGAGCTCAGGAGTGAGCTCCATCATCCGGGTTCTGCTGGAGCCGGGGGAGGGAAAGAGAAGGGAAGGAGCCGGGCTCCCGCTGGTAACACAATCTCAGTGGGCGCCCGGCAAATGGAGGGTGCAGGGGGTGTGATCTCTGGGCCGGCGGGACCCTTAAGCCGCCGGGCCCCATAGCAACCGCCCCCCTGCACCCTCCGTAGTTATGCCACTGGTAGGGGGCCCCGAATGGTGAATGGACAAGGGCCCCCTCCTCTCTAAAGATGCCCCAATAATACACTTGTCATCTTGTGATCTGATGGCGATTCCTATTTTTGCCATGTGTTTTACATTCAAGAGTCCACCTTCTAAGCCAAAAACATGTAGCTCATCCTGTATGTTCACATTTGTATTGGAACACATGAGTGGACCATTCCCAAATCCGATGATAGTGCTTGCATTACCATAAAATCTCTTTGTGATACAGGTCAAGTTCCTTTGATTATACTGTTGAGAAAAAGATAAGTTTGCCCCGTTATGTCCATGGAAGTCAGGAATTTACAGGGCCTACATGTGCCACATAAAGCACACCTATTTCCCCAGGTATTTCTTTATTGAAAAACTCACAGCTGTAACAGTACCTGTATAGGTCACTTTTGGAGATTGTCCATTCAAAACTTTGAATTTGTCCTAATGGTAATTCTCTGGTTTTACGACAACCCAGATTAAGGAAATACCAATTTTGCCATACCAACATCGTACAAGTATTTTGGGTTGGATGGTAAAGTAAACTATTGTGTGGAGGCTATTGATCACTATACCCAATGCTGCCATCAGAAATTGTGGGGCCCGATATATGTGAAACAGGTAGAGCCCCACTCCAAAAAAAACCTAAAAGTCCCTATCAGTATAGAGTGTTGGTCGCTGAAGCTGGGGTCCGGGAGATTAGGAAGAGGGCCCAGCAAAGAAGGCCGAGAGCATGCTGGACCAAGGAGTGGCTGCTAGAAAGGGATACCCGCTCTCACATGTCCCTGCTAATGGAGATCAAGGAAAACAACCCGGAGAATTATCGCAACTACCTGCACATGGATGACACCACCTTCCAGGAATTGCTGAGTATGGTGACCCCCCCCACATCCAGAGACAGGACACAAGGTGTCCGAGGGCAATCCCTGCTGAAGAGAGACTGGTGGCTACCCTGAGGTACCTGGCTACAGGAAGGTCATTTGAAGACCTGAAGTTTGGGACACTCATCTCACCTCAGTCCTTGGGCGTCATCATTCCGGAGACCAGCAAAGTCATCGTTAAAGTGCTACAGTACCAGTATTGCAAGGTAAATAAAAAAAACACATCACACATTTGTTTCTTGTTTAAAGAAATTTTTTTTTTCTTTTTTTCTTAACAAATAGCAAAAAATAGCCTGCATTTAGTACAATGTGCACTGACCTGTAGGCAACTGAAAGTGTGCACTAAACTGTGTGCAATATACATATTTTGTAACAATTTTACAAAAGTACATTATCACCAAATTTTATGAATCCCAATAGGTAGCTGGCTGTATGTGATAGGGTGGGTCAGACGCCATTTTGAACAGGCCAATACACACATGGCACAAGTATACATTGTGGCCCCGGCTTCCAGCAATGTGTACTTGTGCCATGTGTGTAGTGACCTTGTCCAAATGGCGTCAGCACCACCCTATACCATGCAGCAAGCACCTATTGGAATTCATAAAATTTGGTGATATTAAAAGCAAGAAAAAAAAATTACATCTCTGTATAATGGGGCGATTCATCCGCTGCATCCAGCAGAGCATTAAACAAGGTCGTACTGGTGCTTGGGGTGCTTGGTGGGGGAGTAATATCTAACTGGGGAGGGGGGGGTGGACATACGTATTTGGGGCAGGGGAAAATAGAATTGGGTCTGCTATGTACGTAGAATTGTTGATATTTTTGCTCATACAGCGACTCAAAAGTTTGTAGTTTAACCTGAGAGAATTTCTTTGGGTATCTGTATCCATATTTCTCAAAGTGCTGTTGACATGAACTGTGAAATCATCTATTGCATCAGGGGGTTTCTGCAGCAGCCGTTCTGCATTTTGGAAAAAATTGTCCTCACGTTCAGTAAGGTTCTCCTTTCTCCCCAGGTTTTTTTTTCTTTTTTTGCGGTTTATAGGAAGAAGATGAGGGTCCAGGTGGAAGTGGAGTTTCCACTTGTGTGATATTCTCTGGCTCACTGTCACCACCGAGCAGACTGAGGTCCAGTGTGGATACTAAATCAGGGTCTTGGGTGGGAGTCTATATAGGAAAAAAGAAAAATAAAATATTATAGTCATGTTTTAACCCTTTTTTTACTATTTTTACAGTTTCCTAACACCATGGAGGAGTGAACCAGCATCGCGGAAGATTTTGAACAACATTGGAATTTCCCTAACAGCGGAGGAGCCATCGATGGGAAACACATCCACATCAACCCACCTACCAACACCGGATCATATTACTACAACTACAAAGGATTCTTCAGCATCATTCTCATGGCAGTGGTGAATGCAAAGTACGAATTTCTGTTTGTGGATGTCTGCAAAAATGGCCGTGCTTTGGATGGTGGGTCCTTCAAACAGACGACTTTCTAACTGAGACTCACAAACAAAACCCTCAACTTGCCCTCACTGAAACAGACAAAGCACGGCCTAAATTACATTTTCGTCGCAGACGAGGCTTTTGCATTACATGAACATGTGATGAAGCCATTTGCACAGAGGGGCCTGACCAGAGAGAAGAGGATATACAACTACCATCTATCCCGGGCGTTTGGAATAATGAGCAACCGCTTCCGCATTTTCCACACCACCATCAATCTACGTGCGGAGAAGATAGACTGGGTTGTGATGGCGTGCTGTGTGCTGCACAACTTTCTGTGAAGAAAATCTACCCAATGAGGACCATTCCCAGCTACAGCAGAAGATGTAGGACCCCTGGAGGACATTGGACATTTTACATCTGTGTCTGCACCACCAATTACAACATCCACCGCACGTGCCAAAAAAGTGGGGGAGGAGTACATGGCCTTTTTTAACAGACCAGGTGCTGTGCCATGGCAGGAGGACTGTTTGTGAACTACTGACTAAATTGGACATTTGGGATTTAACAACATAAACATTAAGGATTTTGGTTTAAACTGTGTCACTACTTACCAAGACTTCTGCAACCTCCTCTTCTCCCTCACGCTCAGCCATCAAGACAATAGATTCCCATTGAGGCTCTTGATCACTGATGAATGACATCATATGGTAGTACCAGAGTGCAGGCATATATATATATATATATATATATATATATATATAATTTATTTCTCTCTCATATATATATATATATATATATATATATATATATATATATATATATATATGAGAGAGATAAAATATATATATATATCATCTGTGCCCGCTCCTGATTTTTTGGAGTCATCCACCTTCTTTTTTACTTTTATGTACACTGTCCTGAGATTTTGAATCTTTTGCCTTCCAGTTTTCAGGTCTGCATCAGTGATGTACTTTTTCGTATACTCCAAGAGCACCTCTAGTGTGGACAACTTTTGCGACTTGTTGTGGTACTTCCGAGAACTGATCTTCCACAGACACTCTTTCGAGTGCAGGATTCGATGAATCCTGTAACGAATTCACGTTCACTATCCATGGACATATCTATGAAGAGGAAAAAAAAAAAAGGACATTTAAATATTTGTGTATTTAGTTTTGTTAAATTTAATGTTGTTATGGTTAACATTTTTAATGTTTTAATATTTTCTTTTTTACAGGTTTTTAAAGGTTTGTAATGGTATTGTAATTGTGTTTTCTTTTACAGGAATGTCATGTGTTTCTTGGTAATATAATGTTTTTCTTTGTTTGACAGCATGGGTCTTCCACCTTTGGGCCTGTCGCTGTTGTGGAACTGCAGATCCCAGGATGCCCTGCCAGTTTTAACATGCTGATATTTCCCAAGGGTGAGTGGCAGGGCATCCTGGGATCTGTAGTTCCACAACAGCTGGAGGCCAAAAGGTAGAAAAAAGGTAGAAAACCCCAGCTTTAAATTATGTGTGTTTTTAAATGTAATGTTTGGTGATTATTTTGTTAAATACATGTGTGTTTTATTTATTTTTTGTTATATTACTTAAAATTTATTTTTATTTTATCTGTATTGAATTGATTTTTAAACATGTTTATTATTAATATTTTATGTTATTTCAATATGAATAATCTTCCTGGAATGTATTTGTTTATCTTGATTAAATATTTTTGTCTATTCATTTTACAAAAAATTTATTTTTTTTACTAATTAATTATTAGGTGGCCCCATGACATTGGTGGCCAGTTAGTGGTTAGGTAGGGGGCACACATTGGTGGGCAGTGGGAGCTTAATGCATGACCCAGCCACCGCCCACCTCATTACGGCGGTCAGTGGCTGGGTCATGCATTTATTACCTGGGGGCACACATTGGTGGGCAGTGGGAGCTTAATGCATGACCTAGCCACCGCCCGCCTCATTACGGCAGGCGGTGGCTGGGTTATGAATTTATTACATGGGGGCACACATAGGTGGGCAGTGGGGGAGCACATATTGGTGGTCAGTGTGGTTGCTTAAAACTGTACAAATACTCACCAAACTTCAGACAAAACAACACTTCAGTGTGCAGGCTCCTGAATGTGCATCTATCTTCCTCCATACATAATGCTGCACAAGATGGCGATGGGGCGTGCACAGGAAGCTGTCAGTCAAATTCGGCAGATCAGAGGATGCCAGGTACGACGAGCGGGGACGCGCATCGTGATTGTGAGTGGGGACTCACGATTTCCTCATGATATGCCCATATTTTACACGATCTGTCGTTCCAATTCATCAGAATCGGCCAGATCGTGTAAAATATCGCTATGTGTGTGGGCACCTTTAGGAGACAAAATGAAAAGTGATAAGGTGCCAGCCAATCAGCTCCTAACTGCCATGTCACAGGCTGTGTTTGAAAAATAACAGTTGGGAGCTGATTGGCTGGCACCTTATCTCCTTTCATTTTGTCTCCTAACACTGCTTAGTAAATAGACCCCTTAATGCACCAAATCCTTGGAACTGGACCTTGACCACGAGTTTAGTGAGGCTTGGTGAAATTCTGATGTGGATGTTTGGTAGACAGGTAAAATGAACATTAAGGAACAGACAGAGGCAAGGTTAGATATGAAAAGCTGGCTTGGTATGCTGCAGGAAACACAAAGGAAATTCACTATCACAGCACAAAGATATACAGTGTTTGACTTACGCAGCCTGGCTGGCAGGTCAGGGAAGGCTGGCTGGACAAGGGAGGGCACAGGGCAGGAAAGGCTGGCTGGACTAAGTGGGGGCACAGGGCAGGACTCTATTTACCTGGTTTCTTCTTGCATGGAGAAACAGCGCAGGTGTTTTTTTTTTAATATGACACCAGCCACAAGCCAGCAGCCAATCAGGAATGGACTCAGTGGCAGGTAATGATTGGCTGCCATTCCGCAAACTCTGATTGGCTCGTGGATGGCGCCATATTTGAAATGCCATCGACACTTTTTCTCCCAGTGCAAATCTGCACTGCTGCCCCTGGGCCCCCCTCTCTCTCTCGGCCTGGAACTCCAGTCCCGGCAGTCCCCCCCCTGATGGCGGCCCTGCTGGCAAATTATGCTCTAAAAGTGCCTGCTACATTTTCAAGCTGCCTTCAGCGTATATAAGTGCATTTGTACTCATTCAAGCTGCATTCAGAGGTTGTCAGGACATTTCAAAACTATTCAAGATGCATCCAGAGTGCATCTGTGGGTCCGATTCAGATTTGGGAATAGAGTAACAAAGAGCAAATAACTGTGCATCTTGGTGAAACCATGCTGCACTGCAGGTGGGGCAGATGTAAAATGTGCAGAGAGACTTAGATTTGAGAGGGCTGTGGGCCTGATTTAGTATCAATGCGATGATATGCTAATAAACTGCGATCGCTATGCCATCGCAGCACAACATAAGGATGCCCACTTTACCTTACACATATCTGTAATACTTAGCAAGACTGCGAACCCATCGGTAACAACGAGTACCATCGCAGCCTCACGCACACTTGCACAAGGTCAGACCTTACTCAGAAATTGCTAACCTTATGGTACACAGTGAAAGCTCAGGCTGCATATGGCAACGCAGTGGCTAGTGTATGTACGCCCCTATAACGGCGTTAAAACTAGGGATGTGCAGGCTCGGATTTACTCGGATTTACTTGGATCTCAAAACGGCATTTTGCTCAGGCATGCCACTGCGATCGCAGTCCCAATCGTAGTGGAGTGTTCACGCACTGCTATGCATGCGCGGAACGCAACAATCGACCGTCTGCATGCGTAATCACACTGTGTCAGGGGCGTATCTATAATGGGTGCAGGGTGTGTCCAGGGGGGGCCCGCATCACACACCCTGCACCCATAAAACTTACCTTTCCGGAGTCCCACATTGGCTCCGGTGTCTGCGCTTGTAAAAAAATGACTAGAAAATGGCCGCCGCGGCCATTTTCCCATCGTTTGCGCATGTGCAGTACAGGGAAAATGGCGCCGCGGCCATTTTCCCGGTGACCAGTGTATGCGCTATAGACTCTGGGCACACTCTAGTGCCCAGAGTCTATAAGTGCGGCGACGGCCGCGCACTGCTCAGGGCGCAGCTGACCGCCGGACAGAGAGTAGGGAGCCCGTGTAAGAGACTTCACACGGGCTCCCTCCTCTCTAGAAACGCCCCTGCCCTGTGTCCAAACTAAAATCTAAATTGCAGTGTATAAAATAAAGCTGTCCAGCATGTGTGAGCTACATGCACAAGCTGCCAGTATTTACCCTGCATGCAAATAATAATAATAAAAAAAATTATGTATTTGCACACCTTGCATTGTAACATGGTTTGTCTAGGTACACAATTACTTGCTCTATCTTACTCTATAGCCAAATCTGAATCAGGCCCGTATCTGTAAGCCTATCTAAGCTGCATTTAGAGTACATCTGGGTAACAAATGTACACAACACCCCTCAAAAGGCAGGTACCAAAGGGGTGTTACAACAAACAATGACCAATTTTCAAAATAAAGATTATTTTGTAGTAATAAAGCAGCTACCATATTAGTTTTTAATTTTTTCAATTTTGTCCTTAAAACATTTGTATAACTTGTATAACTTCCTCCATTTCCTACACTTGTGAGAGTCCCTCCACTGATACCCTCATGACATTTGAATTGCTCAGATTTATGCTCTGTGTGATTACTGGGGCAATCTATGGGATAAATATACTATGTAGTACTTTTTTGAAACCACTGCACCTTCAGTCGTTTCAGGAGCTGAATTTAATGTGACGATTGTATTCAATACAAACCAGGTATGTTGTGCATTGAATATAATTGCCCCTTTACATCCAGTGGCCAAAACTGCTGAAGATGCGGCCACTTTGAAAAGCGCTGGATAGTAAATGTAGCCCTATGATTAACCCTCTCTTTTCCAGGTGCTCGGATATTATTTCAGCAGACATCTCCAGTCATTGTAACTTTGGGACCTTGCTGAATAGAGCAAAGCTGATAGTTGAGGACTATGTAAAAATACATAATTCAAATTAATCTCCTTCTATTACCACTCAATGTTTTGTATTACACACTGGACCTCATTCAGAGTCGGTCGTTGCGGCCGCACGGTCGTAAGGGAAAAGGGGCCGGATATGCAAATGATGCCCTCACAAGTTGCGTCCTTAAGATCGGATCGTTAGCTGGCTGACCAAGGGGAGGATGCGGCTGTAAGACAAAAAATACGCCCCCTTCTCGTACGCATTACACGTCATCTCCGGGCATATAAGGATTAATCGAGACCATCGGGAACCATCGGAACTGGTCGTAGAGCTTAAGGTTGACCATACCCTCTCTTAAGCACTACGATCAAGTCAGTGTAAAAACCATGACACTACTTTGTTAATTATGCACTCCCATAAAACGCCATTCGCAAAATTAGGCACGCCTGCATTCGGATCTCCACTCCCCCGTTTTCAAGCACCTTCCCCTGTTACCACCCACAAACGCCTCATCCTGTCACTCAAACTACCAACCTGGCTGTGTTCAAGGAGAGAGAAACTTCTGATCGTAGCAGCTAGTTTGCGCACGTGCATTGCGAACTTTATGCATGCGCAGTTTAGCGAACATCGGTGGCGTGCGGCCGCTACGACCGACTCTGAATGAGGTCCACTGTCCTTTTACCACCACTGACTACAAGCTCTATAATTCAGTCCCTCGCTGAAACAATGATCATGACTGGCTTGGAGCCCCAGCCTGTAGCTTACACAAACCTTTCAAATACTCAGTACCATTTGCAGACACATGAAACCTTTCTTAGTGTGTACTGTGGTTGGGAGACAAATGTTCTGTGTACAGATACCTGTGTCATTTGTTTTTTAAAGTGCTCTGTTAAGTCAAGTACATAGAAAATAAGTAGTCACATATATATTGCAATATGTTTAATACAAGAAAGTATAAAAATCATAAACACTTTTAATAATCTATCTTACATACATATGTGTATTTGTTCATATTACAAAGTATCTTAGTATTTTAAGTACTGAACATTTAACAAAATACAGTGTTATAAAGGTACAGTATTATACTTATTAAGGTTGACTCTTGAAAGACCACCTGGCCAATTGTTTCTATTGTATTTTCAGTCGATTCTTGCAATGTTAACTAGAGCTAGAATCAGGGACTGGATGAGGATGGAGCAGCTGGAGCTCATGCCTCAGGCACCAGCCACTCTGTTAGGTGCTCTACGGGCTCCTGCTCAGCTGTGAGTCTGAATCACAGCTGAGCAGATAAAACAGCGGCACTCAGTGCTCTCCTTTATGCAGTGAGCGCACCCTTTCATCCACTCTGCTTTGTACCTGCGTCCTGTGTATGCATGTTGTGCACCCTGACAGGGAGGCTCCTTCACTTTCCCTCCTCTGAGCTGGGTCCCACCTCCCACCCTGGCCCTGACATCAGCCGGCCCAGATCACAGGGATTGAGTGCCAGTCACACAGGAAGGAACATGGTGGTTACGTCCCTGATTTTTAAGGTAGACCTGAGCTGCTGCTAAGAGCACAGGTTGTGGAGCTAGTCACTGGGAAGAGCATGAGCGGCGAGTCTGGTGAGGTCACGCCTGTCTCTGATGCCATATGCCAATAAGGGGCATTACTGTGGCATAATGTGTATGAGAGGCACTACTGTGGCACAACATGATTTGTGGGCACTACTGTGTAGTGTAATGTGAATAAGGGGCACTACACTTGATCCGGGTGTTGTGGCTCCACGCTACACCTCTGGCTAGAAGTATTGGTACTACCATCTATGAAAAGGACATTACTAATATGCCTATCCCCCTAGTCAGGGAAAAAAGGACGTTTACTGTACCTGCAGTCCTTACAATGAGGCTCCTCTTATAGCCCTGCCATATACTAGTGCAGGGGAGAGAGTGGTTGGGATGATCAATCACAAGCCGTCATCAAGTAATGACAGCTTGTGATTGGTTCTCCACTGACACTCTCCGTCTGCTGCTATTTTTAAGTGGCAAGTTCTGTTGATTTGGTAATTACAAAACTGGCAAAGCCTTGGTTTGGCATCCTCGAGGCTCTGGCCAGAGGCTGGGGCACATTAAATATTTTCCATAGGTGCTGCTAGTACAGTTTTAATATAAAAGTTGCATTTTTACATCTCCAAGAAAAAAAAAAGTTATTAAATACAGCTTTCTGTACAATTACATTTACAAGTTAAATAGGCAAAAAAAATGCAATTCTTCATGTCCGCCTATTCCAGCAAACTTCATCAGCAAACGTATGACTGCGAAAACAAATGTCAAAAATGTTTTAAAAAAAAAATTAGAAACACAATACAAACAGAAAATAATCTCTGCTCGGGATTTCTAATATGTTGACAACTGGCCGTAAAAAAAGTAAATTTAGAAGAAAAATCAAATAAAAAAACCTCCTATTTTAAGTTATTTTTATTCACACATGTGAGAGGTATACATGTTACACTGAATTTCATCCGGTTTGAAATATAAACTTTTGCTGTTTAGTCACTGCCATAATGATATATTTCATAGTGGGCAATAGTATTTTATATTGAACACTACACCTGAACAACATGACCCACCCACTGCACATTTACACAAACCCAGCATGACGTGGTTCATACTGAACGTAATAATAGAATTTTATCATGCTCTACGTAGACATGGGACAACTCATACACCTAACACAGTATTAGCATTGGAGATGATCATATTAAGGGCATACAGATGAAAAACACTGTGTATTATGACACGGATAGACTTCTATAACTATTTAGCTCTATTTAAGATTTGATAAAGTATCTGGTACCTATATAGCCTATGCACACTTCTGGTAACATGGATGTCCAACGTTTTAATTTCAAAATATGGTAGTCCTACTTTGCACAAACAAGACATGCATTGCCACTATGACCTGACCGCTACACACGTACAATTCTGTTACACTGTATTTATACACAGACTATGTCTGTGTATAGAAAATGTACACTGTTCCTGATTGGTGTGGGCAAGTAGCCAATGAAGAAGGGATGCCTTCCCATAACCCAATGCTTTTTATGCAATTAGAGTCCCACACATGAATTTACTTGCTCCAATGAAAATATAATAACATGTAAAAAAAAATTGCATTTTTGACTAAACAAAAACTGCTAATTTAATTACCTGGGTTTTCTGTCCACCGCAACAAGCACCACATATCCCACCAATTAAACCATTGATGATCTGGATTACACATAAAATGATCTGGATTGCAGCCAGACCCAACAGGATGGAGAATAGGGTGACATTCCAGACAACAACATTACGTGGTTCAGTGCACTGTGACCAAGTAGAATGATCACTCAAATAGCTGTAGAAAAAAATATTTTAGTTAGGAATTGTACTACTCCAACATAACTATATAATAGTAACAAACATCATGCACTTAAATCATTAGACATTATAGTGTTTCTGTGGCTCCCTCTGTCTGCCCTGAAACCAAACTTGTAGTTAGTAATCTAGAACATAATGGGCTAAATGTAATACAATGTGAGCCGGCACCGATGCGGGAAGAGATGCGAGTATTCCCATTTTTTTTTTAAAACAGCAAGCATGTTACATGTAAAAGCAAGCTGGTTTTGCATTTAACATGCTTGCTGTTTAAAAAATGGGAATACTTGCATCTATTCCCACATCAGTGCCAGCTCACACTTATGACATTTACCCCAATGTACATTCAGACAATACCATGAAATTCCATAATTGTTTCATTCAAGAATGGCCTTTGGGCAGGTCAAAGAAAATCTAATGCATTGTTCTATTCTTATTCTCTTTGTCCGGAAGACCATACACTGGTGATCCACATGTTTAGTATGTGTATTGTTTTTACGCACAGTTTTAATAGTATGATGACCTTATTCTAGAGGGACCTTGTCATCATTTGCTTCTACCGTCTGCTGATGAGCTTCACTTTATTCCAAACGTGTTTCTCCATTACCAGCACTTACAGTTCACCGCACTATCCTCAAACTTATTGGGCTCTCCCCATTCCTTCTGTGACTCTACTGTGGTACCTTATTTTATTCTCACTACTCTCCTACTCCACCTTTCTCTCTATTATAATGAATAGCACTTGATCGAAACTCCTTATCTTTAGACAAAATAACAATGTGGTATCATTATATCTATAAAGGTGGGCATTGTAGTCTGGTTCTGCAGGTTTTCTATGCAACATTTTGTCAGACTGCCAAAAGTCACAATTCAGCTCCACCCAAACTATTAATCACAAGAGCAGCAAGAAAACATTCTTATAAGCCTCAATAACTTTACTAAGCCATAAAACTATAGCACAGGAGTGATGTAATATATATGTACATAGACAAATCACTTAATATTCAGAGCTATGTATCAAAGGTTATTTACACCAATATGATCTGCCTAAGAGATAGCCAATTACTACTCGTATATTATTTTATTATTATTATTATTATTACTTTTGCTAGTTCTCTTTTGTTGTTGGGCTGCTGAGTGCATCAGTATCTCTTTCTGTTCAATGATTTTCTGCATATAACTTATTGGGTATCAATAGAAATGCTGAAACTGTTTAAAATTGTGTTTTTAACCTGTTTATTAAATCTATCTAAAAGTTCTAAATGGTTAATAAATTATTGGACTGTAGGTAGACTAATACAAATGTATAAATTTGAGCAAGGTGGACAGGTTTGACCATGTTTTAGTCAGTTCAAACAGGATCAAGCTTATTCAAGTTTAAATGGTTAATCTGTTAAATATTTTTTAAAGAATTCAATGCAAACTGCAAATTAAAGCTCTGGGTTCAAACTTTAAAATTAATTTTTCCCAAAAGTTTGAGTTCATGAAATTGGGCTACTGGGTCAAATTTCAAAGTGGCTTGAATAGTTGGAGCATCTCTATTTCTAAATAAATAGCAGTTTACATATATATATTTTTTTATATATTTGTGTAATTATTGGTGTTCACTCTTGAATTAATATTTTGAAGGATATTCCTCACTCTTTCTCTATTACAAAATTGATTAAAACCCGTAATATTAAATTATCCATTTATTAACTTTGAATAGCTAATGATGGTAGTCCTTGCAATAAAATAAAGTACTTATAATCATGATATTCTCTGATTTCAGTGTCAAGTTACATTGGCAATACTGGAGAAGAGACAAAGTGCAAACCTGCCCTTACATTAGCAGATCTGCTCGCTCAGAGTAATGAAAAACTAGCGGTAACCAAATGGGAGGAAGCCTATTTGCAGTACAGTTAGTTCAGTCAACCAATGGAAACTGTTTTAAGACCCTTTTATTATTATGCGATTGTTCTTGATCAGATGTTGAGCAGAGTTGCTCAGCAGCTGTTTTGGAAGAAAGGGTCTGATTCAGACCCGTTCACTAGGCTGCGTTCGCACGTAGCCTGCCGATGTTTGCAATCTGCGCATGCATACAAGACACAGTGCAAGTGCGCGAACTAGTCCCTGTGATTGGGAAGCATTTGCACCATGTACACAAATGCTCCACAAGCATGAATGACAGGACGAGCCATTTGTGGGTGGTGACAGGGGGTGCGAACGCAGGCATGTCTGTGTATCTTAACGCCGTTTCAGGGGTGTGCATAATTAAGACGCAGCATCAGCATACATGTCACATGGCTGAATTACACAGAGCAGCACTCGCAGTGCTTGCTGTAGGGTATGGTCAGCCACAAGTGCTGCGTATGGGTCCGATGTTACCGATTGTTTAATATACTTCATGTGGGGTATCAGTGTCCATTGTAATACATCCTGTCTGCTTGATTTATATGCTGGACACTGTACTTAATACATTGTCCTGTTATTCTCATTGTCATCTCAGCAAGCTATATGCCAACACAGAGAGACCCACTGTTCTGCTAATCAGGTGGGGAGAGGAGGATTTGGGTAAAATAGGCTCAGTACATGACAACACATTTATGATGCTATAAATTACTTTCCTCTCCAAAGTTGGTACTTTGTGTTATCATTTCCTACAGCTGGTATGTCGACATGGTCTGAATGTTGACATTCAGAATAGAATGTTGACAGACAGTTTTTGGACAATTTTAGGGTGAAGTTGCGATTAGGGTTCGGCTGCATTAGGTTTAGGGTTAGGATCAGCAATACTCACCTCCAGAATGGAAATCTGAATGCTCAGTATGCTGCCTGTCAACATTTTGGCAATGTCGATACTATGTAAAAGTCAATATGTGACATGTCAACTCCCATCCATGTGTACATTCTGAATGTCAACATTTAGGAATTTTAGGACATGTCTACATTCTGGTGTCAACATTCTAAATATCGACACTCTGAATGTTGACAGAGTCTACCACACCCCTTGCAGCTTGTTAGTAGCCAATATCATCATGTAAAACACCATGAATAACATATTTTGTGAGTTATTAGAGAACAATAATTTCTTTACAAATGGATACATACTATGCTTTGGTATTTGCAAATGGATAGACCCACTGTCCATCTTTAAGACACAATGGTCCCTCCACTAACGCCAGTGCAGCGATGATAAGGCAGTAACCAGCACCAGCAACTCCGATTATGGCTGCCACAACCGATCCCAGCATCTGTAATAAATAATGACAATGAGACCCTCTGATATTCAGTGCTGTCAGGGAATAAATAAGACCAGCAGCGAATCCTGCCCTCTTACCAGAGGGGGGGTTGCCGCTGCTGATGGTCTGGCCATGGTCGGACGGATTCCAGAGCCTGCGCAATGAATCTGGCAGGCACCGGGACCGGCGCATGCACATGAGCGGCGGTGGTGCTGAGCATGTGCATAACACCGGCTTCTGGGGACTGCATTGGTTGGAGCCCCGAGAAGCACTGTACGGCTGCCCGAAATGTAGAGCTGCGGCTTCCACTGGAAGCAGCTCTCACCTAATCACAGCCCGGAATGGCAGTCCCAGGCCAAGGAAACACCTTCCCCTGGGGCTGCCTGTCCTTTGTGTGACTGGCAGGTGGCGCTTCCGATGAGAAACCACCTCCACTCACAGTGAATTCAGTGCAGTCACGGACTGCAACTGGCTCACTGAAGTAGCAGATTTTACCGGGGGGACTGCAGCTCCACAGCCCGTTGGTAAAATCTGCCACTGAATAAGACTAATTATAACAATAAGATAACTTACTGCACAGCTTCTCCCACAGGTTGCATTGCCACAACATCCACAGCAATCCTCTTCCTCCAACCCAATGAACACAAACGCTGGAAGCAACATCTAGAACACAGATATAACATATATAGTGATTATCATACAGTACATAGCATTTTTCTGAATACTAAACTATATAGTACACACTAAACTATATAATTTACACTTGATATATTGATTTAGCTCACTGGAGGCAGACTGAGCAAATATACATGAGAAGGCAGCTTCCACTGTGAACACTGTGAACAGAGGACAGGGCCAACTAAAGAATAATCCTATCTACTGGCAGAGTCATTCATTACAGTTTAAATAATGGAAATAACAATAGTTTAATGTGGAAAACAAAATGTTTACTTGATATTATTTTAGATATTTTAGTTATAAAAGAATGCAGTCCAAATACAGTAATTGTAACATTTACATTGTTACTGAATAGTGTTTTAATTATTATATGAAATGTATATAAAGTATGAATAGCAGCCGAAAAGAAATGCCTAGTCTAGTGGTTCTATCTATTAGTCTAGTGTGTACCAGTAGACTAGTAGATAAAACTAGTTTTCTTCAAACTTTTTGTGACAGGTGGTAATGTCCCCTTTGATTATCACGCCCCCTTTGATAATGTTTGATATCAAATTAATATTAATTTGAAATTAATTTAATATCAAATTAATAACAATATATCAAATTGATAATAAGGGTTTGATATGCATATTATCCATGTCCTTGTCCTGCATTGTATTATATTATACTGTAAGTCACTGGTTTCTTATATTTTTTTATATACTTTGTAAGGCACTGCAAAACACTTGTGGCGCCATATAAATAAATGATAATAATAATAATAATCTACACCACTGCAATCTATTGTATACAGTTGCAGACTAGAAGGTTCCCAGCGGAATATGCAGGCGCTATATAAGTAACTGTTAATAAACAATATATAAATAGGGCTCCTCTCTCAATCAGGTCCAGAGTTATATTTTGTCTCTCAGGCCACTTTTATGGAACAGCTGCACATTCTCCTACAACCATGCATAGCCATGGCTCCACCCCTAAGTCCCTAACCCTAATAAGGCTGCCCTCATTTATCTTTAAACCTAAATATTTATATAATGTAAATAATAAATTATTCCTATACAAATGACAACAAAAACATGCAAATCAATGTGCAAAGTAAAATGTCACCATCTACAACTTTGCCTTTCTAAGCCGGGTGCTCTTTCTACATATCTACCTATCGGGGTGTGACAACCAAAGCCTATGTATCTGCAAACTGTATTGGTCTGTCTTTTTAGCATTATTAGATATTGTATATAACGCAATATGTTTTTGGTTTACGGAAAACAACTCACAAAAGAATCCACACTACACAAATACAGACATTATTTAAATGTTAATCTACAAATATCAGTTTTGTACAATTTTTTTTTGCTTTAAACTGGAATGCAAAATATTCTGCATATGCTACATTTGAATTAAACTGTTCACAGCTTAACGTAATGAGCCAGTCATAATTTTCATAACAGAACTACTTGTCCCAGTTGTACAATATGCCAGCAGTAACCATTGCCTTGAGTGTGCTGTGTACAGTATAGAACTGGAATTGGGAATCAGAGTGCCATAAGCATGGCTAAAGCTGGAGGTATATAGGAGAACTTATATGACATACCGTAGCAGCAGAGTAGGTTTTAAATACAGTATAGAGCAAGAGCACGACAAAAGGTGAAGGTGTTACTAGCAATAGTGAAATGATACAGGACGCCGGGACGCGCACCGCATCGTAATCATGTATGAAAACACTACTGTTCACACGATTGGTCATTACGATCAGTCGAAAGTGGCCATATCGTGTGAAAAATCGCCCCGTGTATGGGCACCTTTAGATGAAGAAATGATGGCACAGCAGCAATTAGCTGCCATACTAATATCATAAGTAACGAATTACACTATTCACTGAATTATATCACTTTTATCAATCCCTTAGTAGTCTATAACACACAGGGGTAAATTTTCTAAAGTGAGAGTTTTCGAAGTGGAAATGTTACCTATAGCAACCAATCAGATTTTAGCTATTATCTTCTAGAAGGTGCTAATTAAATGCTAAGTAGAATCTGTTTGGTTGCTATGGGCAACATCTCCACTTCTAAAAACTCTAACTTTAGTAAATTCACCCCCTACAGTCATTGAAATGTATGTAAAATGGGCCTGAGCTGTTCTGTGTATAATGCTGAATATAATTAGGAGCCCAACATTAAACAGAAAAATATATGTAAGTCTCCAGTCTAGCATTTATTGACGTTACAGAAATTTCTGCGCATTCTATAGGAGTGTAGAGTTTGCATGTAGAGCGGTGGAATTTATAAGCTACGATGCGCTGCCAGTGGGCGCTTGTAATAGTGTGAACAGATTGTTTCCACAGATTAGATTAATTAAATGATACAAAAAAATAAATAGCTCAAGAATATAATAAAGAGTCTATTGTAAAACGTAGCTAAAACATGAAACTTGCCCCAAAATGCTCACAACATCACAAAGTTACAGAACACTACAACTGTCACTTTCCCAGGGTAATTACACTGAACAAAGGATTAATCAATACTTACAACAATTCCAGCTCCTCCAATGCCATGGAAAAACCAGACGAATCTAGACAGGTGGTTGTCATGAGCATATTTTGTTTCTCCATTGGGAAAATATAGCAAGATGTTTGCCACAATGCAAAGGATTGCCAAAATGAGAAGGTGATAGCCAATGCATTTCGCACACCTGCCAAAACACATCTTTGCTGCTTCTGTGACTGAGATGTGCTCCTTCCCAAGAAAGTGATGACTGCTGGCACCTAATGAGAAATAGTGTGAACCCTTTGTTCTACCTCTTAAATACCCAGAAGTCAAATCGGAGTTAGTCACCAGGGTGAGACGTATTAGTACAAGCACCGATTGCTCAGTACTGAAGCTTTTTTTTTTCCTTGTGAACTTGGCATTACCATATAAACAAAAAGGAAGGGAGAGTTAGGCTAATTATTATTTGCATTATTTCTAAGCAAAACCTTTCCCTGAGCCAAAACCGTGACATCACATTGCTCTTACGTAGCTTTCAATGAGATTAATTCTCATGTGATGCATGTTTGCATACTTACTAATGTTCTCTGCTATTTACAGAGACATTACATGTTACTAGCTTTCTTACCTTTATCCCTTGACAACAATGGTTAGTGTGTACGTAGTGATAAATGCTCAGCAAGCTTTTGGGGTCTAGTTGCTAAGCAGTGTTAGGAGACAGAGTGAAAGTGATAAGGTGCCAGCCAATCAGCTCCTAACTGTCATTTTTCAAACACAGCCTGTGAGATGGCAGTTAGGAGCTGATTGGCTGGCACCTTATCACTTTTCACTCTGACTCCGAGTACTAACACCTCTTAGTAAATAGACTCCTTTGTATTGGTCAAGACTTGTATATATTCACAACTTCGTTATACATCCATAATGAACTAGTTGAAACTTTTAATCCAAGTATTTATTATTATGTTTTACTTCACGGTGAAGGTATAACTTTTACTCAATGCAACCTAAATACATTGAATAAACAGTTTTTTTGATCATCCATAATCTCATAATTATTATTTGTGATTCCATTTAATTTTCTCTTGTGCAGATTATTTTTTAGGAATACATTGTGCACAAATAGAAATCTGAGTTTTGTTTTCACCTAATAGTTCATCCTGAGAAACAGCTTAGTTCCAATGACCGCTCAGTTCCTGCTCACATTTCTTCCTTATGAGGGATAAGCAGTGCTTAACCACTAACCTGGCAACATTTTTCCAAAAAACACTCAGAAATTGTCATTTTTTATAATTGAATTAGGTCAAGAACATCTATTTAATATTTATCCAACATGATTTTCTAGAAAAACTAAACTTTATTTGACAATAATTGATTTATTGTGCCCTGGCAGGGGTGTAATGAAAATTGTGTTAGTCCCATAGCAACATTCTGAAGGGAACCCCACACCAAAGCTTTTAGAGAGAGCTTTTTCACTTTATGCTACATTGTAGTGCCCCCACTTCACATTATGCCACATTGTAGTGCCCCCACTTCAGCCCTACTGTAGTGTGCCACCTTCACATTATCACACATTGTACTTCACATAATGCCACATTGTGGAGGATGAGAGTAAGTTCACATCAATCTTTCCCAGAAAACCAGCAATTGTTGAGATAAGTAATATGTACAGAACAGACCCAGCCATTCGTACATTTAGCTTATATTATGAAATATTAAATATCAGGGGCAAATGCAGGATTTCTATTGGGAAGGTTTCCAATGCTTGATTTTAGAGTGAGTTTGGCCAGCCAATTAACAGGGCCTGATTAACAATGGGGCTAATAGGACTACAGCTCCAGGCCTCCACACAAAAATAGGTCCATCATTATGACAGTATGATTACTAGCCAACCACGTCAGATATAAATTCTAAGTATTAAAACTGTATTTCAGTATTCCTCACCAAATGTTGCAATATTTCTATTTTTATGTATTTAGGGAAATATTGAGGCTGATAGTGTAGGGAGTGTACACGCCCACACTGCACTAGCCACACCCACACAGCACTGGCCACGTCCACACAGCACTGGCCACACCTCCTAAACTTCCTTGATCACTTTCAGCCCCATGTCCATGTTGCCCTTAAACCGGCTCTGCCCTTGAAGAAGAGGGCATAATTAGCACATAATAAGATGTAATCTACCTTATACAAAGTACAGATACGGGTTAGTGATCATGGTAAGTCATGTCTGTCTGAGCTAAATATTGTGTTTTTTTTCAGGATTTAGTTAGCATTTTACAACGTGTCCTCTGCTCTGTGGAGCATTGGACCAAGTCTGGGAGTCTTGAGGAGCACCAGAAGCACCTAGCATCATAAGTTGTCAGGAAACAATTAAACATTGTATAATAAATATACAGTACTGTACATAAATAAAAAAAAAAAACCTGTTGAAATATGGAATGTGCTATTGCGCTGCCTTAATGAGTGCTCATGAAGCATTCTCCATTACAAGATGGCCGCCATCTGGTCTTCTGCACATGCGCGACTCCATTTTGTCACTGTCTATGAATGCCACACTGGAACACAGACGTGTTCCACTTAGCTCAAGAGACCCTGTTGAGTAATCCTGCATATGGCATGCATTACCCTGCATATATCTATTAGATACCTGTATGTTCCACTCAAGCTCCGCTCCATACAGATTACCAAGTGTATAACTGTGATTATGGCTGCACAAGCAACTTCTACTACACTTCAATAAATAAACCTAACACCTGGTTAAGTACTTGGGCTGTCTAGTACATCTGGACTCTGCTACTGTTGCAATTATACTCTGCATTTTACCACCAATAGCACATACATATGAACAAAATCAGTAAGAGACAATACTGAGATTTCTAAGCACACATTCTGCCATCTCATGTTAAGATTCCTGTCTCTTGCAGGCAGCCGCTGTCTAGTATCTGTGGTCCGGTGTGCTGAATAAACACTTAGATCCACACACAGCAGACTTAGTGGGAGAAGTTGCTGCCACTTGGTAGCACAATTCCATCCCTTATAATGCAGCTCTAATAAAATCATATTATATACTACTGCTATAGCAGTCATGATTCCAGCCACTGACTGGGCCAGTGGGATATTCTGGGCAACTGGAAATTCACCTATCATACCTTGAGAAAGACCCACATGGGTTGAAACGTGTTAGCAGCACAAGGTGGACACGGTGACTTTGTCTTATCTAACATCATTAGGCTGCCTGAAGAGTACAGACCTACGGTGGGCATTTAGAGTGGAGGAAGCGGCTGCCGCGTTACCCACGTCCCGTACCAAAATAGGAAGACCAGCAGCACTAACCATGGTGAGGTTCCGTGGCCATACAGCACATCTGCTTATCCATATAGTATTCAGTTCATCTCCTGTGTTCAAGTATTCAGTTAATCTCCTGTGTTCAAGTATTCAGTTCATCTACTGTGTACAAGTATTACAGTGTCATTCCTTAGTTTTCTCATCTCTCCCAGGTACCTAGCCATGGGGCCGCGACCTTCTCACTCGGTGTGGCGAAACTCACATCCCAATTGGAGGGGTCACTGGTGAAGACCACCGAGTGGGTTAGAAACCAGACCTCTGGCTAGGTCTTGCCAACACCTGGGTTTATCCTTTATTAAGGAAACTAGGACTCTCACTTCCTTAGCCATCCGAACCTCCTCAGCTCATCGTCCTCCATAGAGGAACTCTTGCATCAGATCATGACAGTTATATATTTTTACAGTGTTTTTGAAATAGATGGTTGAACTATTAATTTGTGAACTATAAGGTGCAGGGATTGAAAGAGCTCATAGAGGGAGACTCTTTTTATATCAATGACTGTAGATGTTTATGCTGGTGCATGATGTCGGACGGATATGAGAAGGTAGCAGTGGACAGCCCTATTCTCGGCTAAGTTTTGTAAACATTAGCATATTTCCTCATCTGCGTTCTGTGCGAAATCGCAGATGCGATTGCATTAAGGTAGATATCTGATTCAGGCCACACAGTATGTGTAAAAGATGCACAATAAATTACATTTCCCTTACTTACTTATACAGACTGGCAGGCTCAATCAGGACATCCACAGGCAGAGGTTCCAGGGAGAGCTGACAGGGTTTCTAGGGAGAGATGGGTCCAGGGAGAACCAGAGTGTTCACTGAAATCCATGAAGGGGTACAGCGAGACCAAACAGTGTATCGACAGGCCTCTCTGGCATTCTGATTTCCAAGATCCTTGAAAATCAAGTTGTCCGGTATGAGCTGGGTGCACCATAGGCAGGTCCTCGGGCAGCACGTATAGCATAGTGGTTAACATTACTGCCTCACAGCACTGAGGTCATGAGTTCATATATTCAAACTGGTTGTATATGGTTTCTCAAACAAGTTTGTCAAATCAGTTTAAAAATTTGTCTGAATTTATCTAAATTTGAAACAGCCTACAAATGTTATAGCTTGTTTTAATTCATGTGCTTAAATTGCAAACCTCAAATGCAATCAGCAAATGACTAACTTCAAACACAGTATTGTCCACAGTTAGAGGTGTAGCTTGTGGCCACAGCACCTGGAGCATGTGCATCCATTGCACGCCCAAAGTGTGCCAGAGAGCTGGCATATCCAGCTAAGGTGCACATGGGGGAATTTAAAAGGAATATATATATATCATACATAATTAGGATTAGTGAGACTATATAATAATTCACATTAATTTAATCCTGTGTGTCAACTAAGCAGGCAAACATTACATCATTTGCAATCATAAATGACAAGATGCAAGATAATTTGCAAATATGTATGTATAAGCATATATGCAATTTACATATACTAAAGTGTAGAAACCCCTGATTTACCAGCTGCGGGTTTAGATACTGATGCAAACCTGCTAACAAACTGACACAAACCCGCCCTAAAAAATGAGGTGGTTGTGACAGACGAGATAGCAATTATTGTGTATAGATAATGGGGTAGATATCATTGATAATTCTCTTATGGGGCAATACTATTTTATTAATATATTAGAGGAAAATTGTTTCATTTTAATAAAATAGTAATATTAATTATTTATTATAATAAAGGGCAAAAATAATTCATCATAAATATCTTTATTGTGGGACATTTATTTTTTTATGCTATATAAATGTGCTTACATCATAAAAGCTCCCCCCATCATTAGAAATATTTTTTAGACCAATGAACAATTAATATTGCCCATTTAATATAAATATTACTACTCTCTTAATAATATTAAACAATCATTTTCCACTTATATTAATAAAATAGTATTTCCCTTATTAGGGAATTATCAGTGTTACAGTATCTTCCTCATTATTCAATACATAATAATTGCCCTCATTATAGGGTTGATTCAAAGGTGAACCCAGACGCGGCTATCTTTTAGCGATCGCCCATCTGCAATTTATGCAAATGCCGTTACATAGTCCTTCCCTGGTGTACATCTGTGCATATAAATGTGTAAGACTGAGACTCCCATTTTTTAAGCATTCGTACAATCTGTAATACCGCCTGGTGTATCTTTGACTCCACCATCGGTCGCACCATCAAAACTTGCACCAGGTGTAGATTCATTGTCTAAATTTGGCCTCCAATGTGACCGATTGATCGTCTGAGTACACAAACACTATAGTGACACACCCGCAACATTCCCATAACATGTCCATAAGATGAACCATCTACATATGCATGTTTAGCCACTGCCCAGCCATTGCCCAGAAACTCCCAAGTGCAACAGCATATCTATGTGTAAACTTTGTGTAACACATGTGCTGTAGGGGTTTATCGATTTTTGTGCACGAGCAGTATCAAGAAATCGCTCAACTCCATCAACAATATCATTGCATGCGACACTGAATCAGGCCCTATACGTGTATTGTGATTTTTTTCCTTCTGTTTGCCCAGATACAGTATATGCGGGTCTTAATGTGGTTTTACGGCAGTTCTGTGGTTATTTGGACAAAAACCCCAGGCAACAACCACCACAAAACTGCCATAAAACAGAAGGACATTAACAGTGGTTTACAAAACCCCGTCAAAACTGCTGAATAGTTATATTATCCCTAAAAGTTAACTATTGGCCATTTACACTCATCTATAGAGTAGTACAGTATTACGTTTGTTTGGTAGAATTATTTTATTTAAAAGTGCAAAAATGTATTACCTGCTACTACAAATATGTTTTACATACTTACTCTGCTACATTGTCTGACCAGTCTGGGGTTTCCCCTTGAAATATTGAGCTCATAATAACACAGAAAGCTCAGCCCACATTATATATATCATTACGCATGGGTTCCAAAGATAGAAAATATCTCACTTTCAGGTTGGTAGGTCTGTAATTATCCATAGCATAAGCAATTTACAAATGGTATTGAATGACTGTGCAGCTTAGATCACAAGACTTAGCTATGCCAAAATTAGTTTCCTTACCTACAAATTACATTGTAGAGCCAAGTGGTTCAGGAAAGACCGCAGAAGGTTGAGTCATTTAAGTAACTCCCTTTAATCTATTAGTCATACACGAGAATGTTCATGTTAACCAGCGGAAGCACTGCTCATATTACACTAATCACTCTCCGTATCTTGAAGTAGTTTCTATAGAAGCAAACCAAGCACCCATGTACATTAGTAGCCCTGCCCCACCAAGTATTTGGCATTTTTATAGAGTAACAATGTATAATTAGAGTGCACGGTCTAGGATTTGACTTCTAGAGGAAGTGGTGGGCCCTCAGGCAGTGGGGCCCACCGGGGATATCCCCTGTACCCCTGTGGGCTAGTCCAACCCTGGTTCTCTATGAAGTAGGTATTGCTAAAACTAGATATAAAAGAGGGACCCATCTCCTCTACACCTCCCCACACAACACGTTTCTGTGATAGCCACGTTTATTAGCCTTGGGCAACTTAATATACATGGGGATGTAAAGCACCCATGTGCCATTTGCCTTATATGCTTGAATGTCAACAGACTTATGGGATAAACTTTACTGGGACCAGTACATGTAAAACTTTACAACATAACATGGAGGATTACCAAAGAACTTGGTATAAGAGAGCACACATGCACAACAAATAGAAGTTTCAACAGTAACAACTTAAGACACAGGACCTGATTCAGAGCTGCTCGCTAGATGCAATCACTCGCTCCCAGCGTATGCAAATCCAGTGCATGCCCAGCAAGGCAGGCAATCACTCGGCAAGACATTAGCATGACCACTATGTTTGACGAGCGATCACTTTGCACTTTGTAAGTAGACGCCCACCAGCCATTCATAAGACGCCCACTTGTGCACGTCATCTCCAGGAAGTGCATGAAAACATTGGTACATCGAGCATCATCGGATGTGCTCGTAGTGCTTGAGGTTGACTATACCTGCCTGCAAGCACTGCGATCCCTTCAGTGTATAATTCAACCAGGTGATGTGTACTATGACGCTGCCTGTTAATTATGCACGCCTCTGAAACGGCATTTAAACACTCAGGCACGCCTGTGTCCACAACTCCACACCCCCCGTTACTACTGCCCTGCCCCTATTACCACCCACAAACGGCCTCTCCTGTCACTGATTCCACTGGGCTGTATTTGCAGGGTGAGTGAGCGCGCTCGTACTAGTTTGTGCACGCGCACTGTGAACTATACTCATGCACACAATTGCAAACATCGCCAGCAATGAGCGATCGCTTGCTAACGAGCAGGTCTGAATCAGGTCCACAGTGCCACCCAATGTCCCTCCAGTACAGCTTCTCAAGGGATATTCAGCCTTTACCTATTGCTATACTCCAACACCCCTTCTCAATAGCTGTGGCGTTGTCTACTTAACCCAATTTCCTTAATAACTTGTAAATTCTGGGCCTGATTCAGACCCGCTCGCGAGCGCTGAGCGCTCGCAAGCGGGTCGATGGTGCCCAAGTGCGCATGCGAGCAGCCAAAATGATGGTCGCGATGGTCAAGACTATCGCGACCATCGGGCTTGCGACAAGACCCTGCGGTAGGGTCTCGCTGCCGCAAGCCCTGGAGTGCTTTTGACCCTATCAGAGCCAAAAGCACTCCCACTGACATCACTAGTGATGTCAGTGGGGCCGTCCCCAGACGGTAGGCGTTCCCATGGGAATGCCTCCATCTGGGCAGTCACGCCCCCGGCACGCCCACCAAAGGGGGCGTGCTGTCAATCACCATCTGGGCAGTCATGCCCCCGGCAGGCCCACCAAAGGGGGTGTGCTGTCAATCACAATCGACAGTACGCCCCCTTTGGTGCGAGACCCATAACGACAGCTTGGCCATCGTTATTCGGGTCTCGCGCATGCGCACGATGGATTTGCCTCCGTCGTGCGCATGGACACTTGGGCAACATCGACCCGCTTGCGAGCACTCAGCGCTCGCGAGCGGGTCTGAATCAGGCCCTCTGTCCCCAGTTAGCCCTTCCCTTCTGAATTACCTTTATTTTTAAACATCAATTTGCACCTTATGGTCCTTCCACCTGCTGACAGATAAGTGAGTACGCAGGTTTGGTTTTGGTTCAAGCAACATCCATAAAAAGAGGAAGCGCTTGGTCTATCTAAAAAAAGCAAATATTAATATGTGTACAACAAGTGTATAATTGTATAAAATGCATATAATGTGTGAAGCCAGATTGAAAGTGCTCTGTGGACAAAGTATCTGGATATAAGCAAACACAATAAAATGTTTAAAGCCCCTTTGTACAAGGATTGTGTGATTATAAAATCCAAAACACTGAATGTCCACAGAAAGCGGGTGTTGTACCTTTCCCTACATTCCCCTGCTTGTAATCGCCGGTGTCCGGAACATAATACCCACTGCTTCAGGCTCCCCTTGATGGTATAAATGGGGTTGGATCAGTTCCAGAGGAGCCAGTCACCTTCGCTGCAAATGGTTATCAGGCATAGCTCCAGCCAATCTCCTGTGTAGTTCAATGCCAGTTTCCTGTGCTCCACGTGTGGTATGGCGTCAGCATGTATGTAATGACTGTCCGTAAGCAGGTTTCACCAACGCATTTCGGCACTAATGCGTGACTTTGTCACGGTGCCTGGTTTGCGTTAATGCTAGTCTTTTAACCCCATATGTCTCCTTTAATTGGTTACCAGGTGGATACCAAAAATAAAAGTATATTTTATGTTCTGATCTCCTTAATAAAATTCTATTTAAATCTTTGTTATGTTTGCATTAGAAGGCTTATTTTAAAAAAAATATGAATAAAAATGTAAAAAATATATTGGATTTTTTTTTTCTTTGTTAAAAATAATATGATATAATTGTGGCTAATCAAATTGAGTGTCTTCAGCAATTAATACATTGTAACAGACTTACCAACAAGTCTGGATTTACACGGAGTATAAATGAATTATATGAAATTGTATGTTTAGAATTTGGTTTTAGCAAATATTAAAATATTAAGGATATGGATATATTTCAGACTTTTAAAAGGCTTCCAAATCTAAATCTAAATTAGGTCCATTAGGTTCCCCAATTTTAAAAATCCTCTAGTCAAAAATCCGTCAAAATCAACGGTTATTTTTTCTTTTAAAAGAACAAACTCCTATCAAGCAACTAATGTAAACTTTATTTGATTGACAAAAATTTTTTACAAATTCATTTAAAGACTTCAGTAAAGACAATATTTTGAGTCCATCCATTTGCAACAGGTAATCCTGGTGCTTTGTCGTGAGTGATATTTAACAGAATCAGAATCCTTTGATCTTGCTCGAGATAGAACAACATGGAGTATACCACGTGAGAAGACTGGTTATGGCAGGATTATTCCGACTTTGGCAAGTGTCAGCCCTTGACTCGTATTCATTGTCATCACAAAGGACAATATGATTGGAAATTGAATCCATTTGATCATAAAAGGGAAGTGCTGTTGCTTGGAGTCAGCTGAATGTGAGGCAAGGTGTGCAGCGACCCCTTATGTTCTCCGCTCAAAATTTCCACAGAAATTGTATTTTGGAAGAGCGACTTTATGATCATACTGTACGTGTGCCACTGACTAAACCTTTCCTTGTATCCTCCTAATGAGCATTATGACTGCACCCTTTTTCAGTTGTAGAATGTGAGGCCAAAGTCCACTCATCTCGATCGCGTGCAAAAATTCAACTGGATAGCCAATTCTTTCACTATCATCTTCAGTAATAACTGTGTCGAGACACTGGAAATTGCACTCTTCGTCTGGAAGTTATTCAATGATATTGTTGTTGATCTCATAACAGTGGAAATTCTTTGGGCAAAGGAATGCTCTATCTTTCAGTTCGTATTCAGACAGGTTTTGAATGTTATGCCATATATTATTTCAATAATGTCACCCTTGCATAACATTTCATTTGGTATTTGAATGAAAGGCGAAAATGGAACATTGGTATGGCCAGAACCAACCGCAGATAGAAAATTCGGTGAATGCAACCTCGTTATGGTTTGTACACATGTTCTGTGTCAGAAGATACATTTCGAAGTGTGGCCACGATTTCAGACAGTTCTCGATAATGGTTCTGGGTGTTGAGTGAGGGACTACGGTTAGAACTTGATGAAAATCTCTAAGTATCTCTTGTCTGAGACATATAGTTGCAACCCATTGATAACTCATGCCTTCCAGTAAGGCTCTTACGTTTTGTTTTTTTTTGCTGCAGGGAAAATATTCTGTTACGGATAAGTATGCAACAGAAAAGTGTATGTCTGTCAATGAGACAGGGATGTGCCCCTGTCAGTGAGGCAGGGATGTGCCCCTGTCAGTGAGGCAGGGATGTGCTACTTTCCTGTGAGTAGTGTCTGTATGAGTAATGCTATTGTTTACAGGTGGATTTGTTTACAGATGGTCATGTGACAGTTGGAAGTAGTTCAGGTGAGCGGTTACGCTGGGAATTGTGCGGCCATTGAGAAATAATGCACAGTCATGTGATCTAATGTGTCCAATCATATTAGTGGGTATGTTGTCATTATAACAAACTACTTTACATGGGAACTTTGCCACTCCGCCATGCCCTAACCATTATCCCAATCTAATTTTTCTGTTTGATTGGCACATCTACATGGTAAGACCGTTACTTTGATACTGCAACCTTATTTATACGTACAGCTTTTCTCCTAAAATAGGTCTCATGGAAATAATATATAGATTTGGTTTCAGATTTTGATATTTTTATCTAAAAATTCCCCTCCTCTCCAATTTGGTTGCACATGTTTGATAGCAAGAAATTTCAGTCCTTGGGGTACTTTTCATAGTGCAATAAATGGTTGAAGACACTTTGGGTTTTCAAACCTTTCCTTATGTTATTTACTGTATGTGCTCTCCAATCCTTGTTTTCAACTTTCATATGGTGCGGTCTATATACTGCAGGCCACAAGAGACATAGGTATATAATATTAAAAAAATAACCTTTAAAAGATTAAAAAAATGCTTTTGTCAAATGATAATTTTGAAAAATAATTTTCATGTCTGGTGGTGCTACAAGTATTGCATTGCAATATAGACTTATCCTTACAAAGGCACTCTAATCAAAGGCATGGGTTATTGCAAGTAATAGTGATCACCAGCTCCATCCCTGTCATTATGGACCATCTCTACCATTACGTCAGGTATGCGGCTGAGTAATGTGCCACACTGGAAAGTGCCAGCTCTGTGTAACACGCCGGGACTCTGAGGGTAGTAGGAGAGAACTTGAGGAGTGGGAAGTGGTGGCCACTGCAAAGAGTGCAGTGAAGTGTGGTGTGGGGGGGGGAGGTTTGGAGGCTTATCAGAAGTACATTCCTGGCTGTGCCCCGCAGAACTGCAGGGCAGGAGTAGCGGCAATTAGAGAGTCTCAGCGGATGTGCGTCTCTTCTTCTTTGGGTATCTGCGCATGTGCAGAACTTCAATGGTAGAAACCATTGATGTTATGACGTAGCATAGGTTCATACCATCAATGGTTCTTCTCGTTCCAACAATGGTTGCAGAGAAATGTTGAGACTCCTTAGAGGCTGAGCCCAGGGATGATGTTGGACACTCTGGCGATGCCCCCTCTGAATTCTGATACATAATGTGCATCTCTGGGGTTTCCGCTGGTTCCAACGGTGGTGCAGCCTGTAATAGAAGCTCTTGGTTTGCATACTTCACTGCTTTTACCTCTGTTTCATCAAGATAGCAGGTACTATCCACTTCCCCTAATTGTGCAAATAACAGCTGCCCAATGGCAGGCAAGCATTGGGGTTCAGTACCCAGCATTTCCTCAGCTGGAACCATTCTCTCTATGTCCAAACAAAAACTCTGGGTCTGGTAAATGGCATGGCACAATTAATATTCCTCCTTGTCTGGGGATGAGAACGAATCCTCCTTTGGAAGCAGTCCATGTTACAGCTGCAGGGAAGCTGACAGGACAGGCTTATCTTGTCGCGGGTCTTCCCTCTCAAAAGCTGATATAGCAATTTGAACATTCATGACTTTAACAGACCCAAAAGAACTTGATATTTTGATCTTACCTATGAGCTCCCTCTGCGCTGTGTGATCGCCTCCTCCCGCCCATTTGGCTGAGTAACTAGTGGGGTCACAAAGCAATCTTATTCTGGCTCGGGCATCAGCCGCATACAACCAGGGGTGCCTAGAGGGGGGGGGGGGAGCGGGTACAAATTATTTGGGCCCGGGCTTGCTGCAGGGGCCCGGGTCCAGCACTGCTCCCCATCCCTCTTAAGTCACAGCAGCCCAGCACATGCTGCTGTGTGCTGGGCTGCACTGGGAGACTGCTCATGGCTACTAAAGCAGTCGAAGCAGTCTCCTATGCCTATGGGGGGAGTGATCACGCTGATCGCACTGTCCATTGGCTGTGAGCTAGGCTGACGAAGCTGACCCGGCACTGGGATCAAGATGTAGGACTGCGCCAGTGACACAGAGAGCAGCGCTGTTGTATGCGGCTGATGCCCGAGCAGCAATAAGATTGCCTTACTACGTTATACTCCATGATGTGAGTGTTCAGATATTGTTTAATAAATTTGCTTCTAATTGATTCACCATTGTGCACCTCCCGTTTTTTTTCTGATATATATATATATACATATATATATATATTTAATATAAAACTATGTTGGATAAGTATTAATTAGATGTTCTTGACCTAATGCAAATATAAAAAACCTGATAATGTTAGAGCGGTTTTTAGAAAAACAATTTGCCCGTTAAGTGGTTAAAGAAGTACTGTGTGTCAAAACTCTGTATATGCTGTGCTCAGAGAACTGAGACTACTGGGCAAAATTGGTGAGAACTTGTAAAATTTGATGCATGGACGATGTTTTTACTCAAAGGTGAAGCTCACAGGAACAGTAAAGTAGGACAGACAATACCTAGGTAGAGGCACTGGTGAACTGCCTGATTGTGGCTGAACACTGCCGAACCCTCAACTACTAGAAGGTGTGTGATGCTTTAAGAACCATGTGTTAATCTGATGAAGAACAGGGTACCCTCTATTACATGCTCCCTCTGTAGGAATAATCTGTAATGGAAGCTGAATGTCTGTATACAGGTGTCGCTGGAGTTTTAGCTAAAGTAACAGTACACAGAAGTGTAGTTAGGAATTTGCATTGAATTAGCAGAAGATGGTAGCTGTTTGCAGGAATATACTGGTGAAGACTGCACACAGGGAACTTTTTAGTCCGTGGGTTGGTAAGTGCAGGAAATTCCAGGTTGATGATACAAGCTGTGATACACAGGTAATGTGACAAGGCTTCTAGTAGATCTAGGTGAATGCAGGCAGGAACACACTGGTGTATGGAAAGGCTGCGCACCATAGGAGAGCACTAGGCCAGTGCCAAGGATATGCAGGAATGCTGGATAGACTCAGAGAGTGAAAGACAGGAGAAGTCGGCAGACAGAGCCACTGACTAACAGTGAGACAAGTTGTACTGGCAATGTGCCAGTACAGTGGGGGGAATTAGCAGCAGGGGTGACAAACACACAAACACTCACACTGAGAAAGATGCCTGCAGCCAGTCACCCTTCCTACCTACTACTAACTCACTTTCTCCTCCTAATGGCTTCCTAATGGCAGTTTATTTTAGAACAACAGACCTACACCCTCTCCCTACACTATCCTGTGTGAAATTGCACATGATCACGAGGGAGGGACTGTTATATGCAATCCAAAACATGCTAGATCCGACAATCCCGGGAAAATTAAGCTTTGCCTCATTCGGAGATCCAAAATTGTTGGGAAGACCCGAGCCAGATCTCAGTTAAACTCAGAGACCCCTAAGTTCGAGTATGTTGAGATTTCCGAAAACCAAACATGCACATCTCTAGCACTAAAACATTGGTGACATATCTTGTTTTTCTGAGTGGTCTCTGCAAATGCCACCTGTGGAAATTTGTGTAATGGTCTTTTGTAATCCACCAACATTTGGTAACTTTTAAAGTATCTAAATCTATGCAAAATGAATAAACCTTATGAGCCATAACAAAGGGCCGAATTCTGAGTTGGTCACATCCGCATCGGCTTTTTCATCTGGCCGCGACAGGTTACTTACCTCCTTATGGTAATGCGATAAATCACCCGTCTATGCTGCAGATCCATGTGTCTGCATGTGCAAGGCTGTCCTGCCCACTCTTTTATGTCCACAGCTGTCATCATTAGTATGTGTATTTGCACCCACAGGGCCGTAACTAGAGGTGTGTCCGAGCGGTGCAGTCGCCAAGGGCACAGGGTCCTGGGGATGGTACAGCCGTTGCCCCATAGTACCTACATTTGCCTTGCAGGGTGCCGTTCCAGGCACACTGCAGCCTGTACAGGTGCCTGCAGCATCCTAAGGATGCTTCGGGCAGTTCTGTACTTCCTACTGCAGCACTCTGCTCACTCCACACACTGTGTAAAAAATTACCTATCTGAATCAGATGTCCAATTTTCATCTGCACACTACAATTGAACACGGAAGCCGGAACACACACACATGACACTTCCACAAGATTGAACAGTTCCATACGTGTGCATGGTCACCGCTCAGTCACTGCCCAGAGGCACCCATGTCATGGAAAGTGTGGTACATCAACGCATGGATTAATCCGTATGCACTAGCGATCTCCGTCCATGTGCGTATTCCTGTTCTGACGCATGCGCACTTGCCAATTTCTTATTTTGGCGCATGCGTAGTATGATGAAATCCATGACATCCATCTGCATTTCCACTTGTATCCGACTGGACCAATGTGTTACTTATGTTTAGGTGTGTTTACCATTCTCGTATAATGTATCTATGATGTATCATATATCTGTGTATTTCATTTTACATTTTCTATTGCTAAATTATGTGTTAGCATACAATGACAGCTGAGCTCAGAGACTCTCCCCTGCTAAAGGACTATGGGCCTGATTCAGTACGGATCGCAACTGCGATAGCAATAGCAATTACGCACGCAGTCTAACTGCAAAGACATGCTAATCCTCTGCGATTACTATGCCGTTGCAGCACAACATAAGGACGCCCACCTTACCTTACACACACCCGTAATACTTAGCAAGACTCCGAAACCATCGGTAACATAGAGTACAATTGCAGCACACTTGCACAAGGTCTGACCTTACTCAGGAATTGCTAACCACATCGCACGCAGTGAAAGCCCAAGCTGCAGTGGGCATCGCAGTGGCTAATTTGATGCACGCCCCTGCAACAGCGTTCAAACACACTGGCACACCTGCTTTTCGTCGAGCACCCCCCTGTCACCTCCCCGAAATGGTACTTCCGGTCAATCATTCTGCGATGGGTCTGCATAGTGTAAAATGCATGTACTGTAAATTCAACTTTATTATTTTATTATAATGATTATTTTATTTTTGCTGAATTCCATTAACAGATTGTTAAAACTAGAGTACCAATAGTTGTTTTTCTTTCTTTACTCTCCTATGATTTGAATAGAGATACTACTACACATTATTCAGATTGAAGCATGAAGGGATTCCAGCCAAACATAGACAGAGCTCTATACAGGGCTGCCACCAGAAATCATGGGCTCAGTAAAAATAAAAAATGCAGCCCCCACCTCCCTGATCCCTCCACACACCCTCCCTCCCCCTCTGCCCAAAGGCCTGGTGGACTGATATGTCGTGTTGAGCTCTGGTACCTGGATCAGGAAACGCATGTAATGAAGCTGGTACGGGATATGTGGGGCACACATGGTACTTGTGTGCCCCACATATCCCGTAGACCTCTCCATATGTTTCCCAGATCTCTCTGAATCCCTACTGATCTCCCACATGTGCCTTGCATTCTGCTCAGACCTTGCCACCTATCGTCAGACAGGGTGGAGCGACCAGTGCCATACCGCAGGGCAGGAGGCGCTGTTTGGGCCTGTAAATTTTCCTGTTTATTATCATTCTCACTTGTAGCTTCCTCTTGTTTTATCCACAGCATCTCCTGACCTCCCCTATCTCTTCCCTGACCCTTCCCTATGGGGCCATGGCTCTTTTTCAAGTGCACTATCTCATGTCCCTATTTAAAAAAGGGGGGGGCAATGATCTTTTAGGCACAGGGCACCAAAAAGTCTAGTAACGGCTCTGGTCAGACCTGCCAGCATGACAAATGTATATATGTGTATATATATCTACAGTATATCGGTAACAGGTTGCAATCATCTGTGCCACAGGGCCCCATACATGTGTACCACATGTACTCTCCCTGATGGCATCACTGGCTCCATATGTGTGACCGAAAGCATATTCCTAAGAGTATCCCTTCTATTCAATAAGCGTCATCTATAGAATTACTGGGTCCAATCTTATAATTTACTGTATATGCAAAAAAAAATCTTAAGGCTGTGGATCGCTAAATACTTTATTATAGAATCACTTAAATGCAATAAGTCATTATTTAAAAGATGTTCCATATATGTTTTTACAACTTATTTATGATGACATTGCACTGAAATTTAGGTCTTCAATGTTTTTACAAATTTGTAGCACCTCATTGACTGATGAAATGATTACACCAGCAGTTTTCACTATTTGAAGACTGCACTTGTAATTATCACAATTTACGAGGAAAGGGAAGAGTTCATGAAATATTATCACTTTAATCTGTTCTGGAATTAAACACATCTAGGGGAAAACGTGTTCTTGGTGGCGTCTTGGTCCAAATTGAAGAACAATTCAATACTAGTAATTATACCAAAAATCTGACTTGCATCATTTATAATTTGAGTGGTTAAGCAAGAACATTCTTTTGGCCAATAACCATGATGTATGTGGATCCTAAAGCTGGGCATCCACTATACAATTTTCTGTCAGATATCTGTCCAATCTGGCTGGTTGGAATGAAAACCTGATAATGTATGGGAGCAAATGACAGTCGATCATATGGTTTTAAACACTGAAAAAAGGACAAAAAAATTGTTCAAATTGGTTACATTTGTGTATTTTAACCAATTGTCTGAACAACCATTTTTGGCTATTTTCCAGTGTTTGTAAGCAAATGGGCGATTGTCATTGGCTCTCATACATTACCAGGTTTTCATTCCAACCAGCCAGTTTGGACAGATATCTGACAGAAAATTGTATAGTGGATGCCCAGTTTAAGTGACCCAGTCATTTGGTCGGATGAGTGCCAAATGATTTAAAATGCCTGTGTAGGGGTTATTCAAAATTATGAGTTAAATAACATTATTCGGTATATGTAAGGCACTGTAACCCTACAGCAGGATAATTCCTCGGCATTGAAAACAATCCAAATTCCCTTGAATGAAAACTACTGATTTTGCAGATTACTATATTTTCTTTTTGTGTGTTTAGACTGACTACTGTGCCAACTGCCCACACCCTCTACTCTAGGTCTGCAAATCCATACTTTATGCGCTCTATAAAAGCACAACAGCTCTTTTAGTTAGAACTGTAAAGAGAAAAAAAGTTTCAAACAACATTCTAGGTAATACTTGTATAACAAACTTACATACAATGTCTACGGTCAAATATACATTTTTATGGGAAACTGTTTTAATTAGCTTTTAAATCAACAAAATTGTGGGCCTGATTCAGACCCGGACGCTAAGCCGCGATCGCTCGGTTGGGCGGTTGTTGCCCGTCTGCGCATGCATCACAGTGCGCGTGCGCAAGCCAGTCACTGTGATCGGGAATCGTGCGCTCATTGTACACAGACTGAGCGCTACTTTGAGTGACAGAATGTGCTGTTTGTGGGTGGTTTCAGGGGAAGGTGCTTGTTAACGGGGGAGCGGTGCTGCGAACGCAGGCATATCTGGGCGTCAAAACGGCGTTTAATTGGCGTCCATAATAAGCATGGAAGCGTCATCGTACATATCACCTGGTTAGATTTCAGCCTGCAGTGATCGCAGTGCTTGCGGCGGGGTAGGATCTACCTCAAGGGCTGCATGCTGCTCCGATGGCTCTCGATGTTACCGATTAATCATACACTTCCTGGAGAATGACGTGTGCTAAGAAATAAAAGTGGGTGTCTTTATACCGGCGTGCGTTCACTCTGCCGTCGCTCTCTAAGACATAGGGGGTGTCCTTAAGCCTGGCTGTGTGATCGCGGAATTTGCATACCTGGCCCCTGACGGCAGTGAAAGTGCGCTGCTTAGCGTCCGGGTCTGAATCGCCCCCTCTGTCCATTATTGTTCTAATTTTTGTTTCCAGTGTTTTGTTCTTACTTTGATGGTAGATTTTTCCTGTGACTTTAGGATAAAATGAAATGCCTAATTTAAATTACTTGTGCTCCTATGTAGTGGTGTGAAGCAAATGTCTGTGGTGTGAAGCAAATGTCCACCCAAATATATAGTTGAGTAATAAACCCCATTATTTCAGGGGTGTTTTAAGGGTACCCCACGAGCAGAGCTCTTCTCCCCATACCTCTTCCCGGTAGCACCATATTTCTGGGCCTATATCTGGAATGAGGCACATCATGCATAGAAGAGAGCTAAGACTCTGACACAGTGACAGATAAATTAGCCTCTGCATTATGTGCATGCATCCAAACCCTGAAGTGTGAGGTCCAGGGCTTCTGTCATTGAGGAGATACCCACCTTGCCTGTGGTGGCACTCTTACTCTGATTCACTTGCCCAGTAGGAGGGGAATTTCGGAAAATGAATGCTTTAAATTCAAATTAGTTTCTCATGTATCCTGAGCGATGATTGACTCAAAAACACTGAATTTTAAAAATGACTATGGTGGCAGAAAAATGAACCATTAGAAAAGCTCAGGGATAATCTCCTAAACTGGAAGGGTCACAGTCATGGGGCCCTTAGCATTTGCTTACTTAGACGGAGCAACATTTGCTATTAAAACCTCTGTTTGGGTGTACAGTAAATAAAGCATGTTTTCATTGACAATATTCATTTACCAAAGCTGAGCCTTTATGTAAGCACTTTTATCTGCACCTACTCCACACAATATCCCATTGCACAGCCGTCTGCTCTGGGATCAGATCCAGCCCACCACACCTTACTGCTGCTAATGGGAATTTGATGTGATCTCCACCACTCCCCTTTGGTGATAATCTGTCCACGTCCAAACAGGCTCCTGTCATAGCCACTTATTGGCCAGTGTACGACGTGGCCTCTTGCCTTCAGATCCTCCTGAACATCCCTTGCAATCCCCTCCTCAAGATACAGGTGCCATTTCTGGTCTACACAGGAAAGAAAACAGAGGATATACATAATGGATGACTACACAAAAAGTGTTACCTGACAGTTTTAGATTATCCACTAATTAGTAATTAGGTAATTATTTACAGCAAAATAGTTGTATGTTTCTGATTGTTAAACAGTACAAACCGCTTACAATTGGATACAGTCATTTTAAATCCTACAAATTTAACCTAAGGGGATTCATTGTTCTGGAGCACATGAACATTGTCTGGCCTGTTTCTATGAACAACTTACAATCCTTTACAGGCATCTACACACTAATCTGTTCTAATGTCAACCTAAGAAAATAGTGTCGGTGTCATCTATGAAATCTCTATGTCACACTCATTAACAGGCAGTCATCTCAAGTAGCAATCCATTTGTGTACATAGCCCAAATTCGTGATGTAATATAAAATATCACCTTACAGTATTCCAGACACTTGTGTAATAGTAGAAAAAACAGAGTGATATATAAAGTGGCATATTGTACACAGTATAGAGAGCACTTGACATAAGATTCTAGGGCACCTTCCTGAAGGACCAAAGTATCTTCACGCCACACTCCCCCCTCCATGTTTCCAAATACCATACCTGCCACACTCTCCCTCCTTGCTACAAGACTGCCACACTAATCCTCCATGTTGCCAAACACCCCAACTTCCACACTTCCCCTCACTGCTGTCAGATATCCAACCTGCCCAGTTGATTACTTTGCAAGTCACCCAAGCTGTCGTTAGCCTCACCAACACATCTCTCCTTCTGACTGCTGCACCTAACCTGACACCATTGTACACTACCAGAATCTGGAATGGTCAATATGCACACTGCTTTTATAGCTGCACTAACAAAACAGATAATAAGAAGATATTACAAGACATTAACTTTGTAAGTTCATATACAGTATTTTTGTTTATTGCTAGCAATATATACATTATTCTCTCTCTCTCATATATATATATATATATATATATATATATATATATATATATATTGTGGTCGAAGTGGAAATTTTGAAGTGGGGGTATGGAAAAATCAGGGGGGCTTTACTTAGGCAGGCCCAATCCTGAGCCCCCCTTATATTTCCATACCCCCACTTCCTCCCCTCCCAGCTCACCTGCCCTCACACCTCAGCTCCCAGCTCACCTGCCCTCACACCTCACTGCACAGCTCACCTGCCCTCCCAGCTTAAAGCACAGCTCCCAGCTCACCCACCCTCATACCTCCCAGCACAGCTCCCAGCTCACCTGCCCTCACAGTACAGCTCACCTGCCCTCCCATCTCCCAGCACAGCTCCCAGCTCACCTGCCCTCCCATCTCACAGCACAGCTCTCAGCTCACCAACCCTCCCACCTCACAGCACAGCTCCCAGCTCACCTGCCCTCACACCTCACTGCACAGCTCACCTGCCCTCACACCTCACAGCACAGCTCACCTGCCCTCCCAGCCCTCATACCTCCCAGCACAGCTCCCAGCTCACCTGCCCTCACAGTACAGCTCACCTGCCCTCCCATCTCCCAGCACAGCTCCCAGCTCACCTGCCCTCCCATCTCACAGCACAGCTCTCAGCTCACCCACCCTCCCACCTCACAGCACAGCTCCCAGCTCACCTGCCCTCCCACCTCACAGCACAGCTCCCAACTCACCTGCCCTCCCATCTCACAGCACTCAGCACACCTGCCCTCCCACCTCACAGCACAGCTCCCAGCTCACCTGCCCTCCCACCTCACAGCTCACCTGCCCTCCCACCTCACAGCTCAGCTCCCAGCTCACCTGCCCTCCCACCTCACAGCACAGCACTCAGCACACCTGCCCTCCCACCTCACAGCACAGCTCTCAGTTCACCTGCCCTCCCACCTCACAGCTCACCTGCCCTCACACCTCACCTGCCCTCACATCTCCCAGCTCACCTGCCCTCACATCTCCCAGCTCACCTGCCCTCACACCTCCCAGCTCACCTGCCCTCCCACCTCCCAATACAGCTCCCAGCTCACCTGCCCTCCCACCTCACAGCACAGCTCCCAGCTCACCTGCCCTCCCACCTCACAGCTCAGCTCTCAGCTCACCTGCCCTCCCACCTCCCAATACAGCTCCCAGCTCACCTGCCCTCCCACCTCACAGCACAGCTCCCAGCTCACCTGCCCTCCCACCTCACAGCACAGCTCCCAGCTCACCTGCCCTCCCACCTCACAGCACAGCTCTCCTGCACCCCCAACACAGCTCCCAGCTCACCTGCCCTCCCATCTCACAGCACAGCTCTCCTGCACCCCAACACAGCTCCCAGCTCACCTGCCCTCCCACCTCACAGCACAGCTCTCAGCTCACCTGCCCTCCCACCTCACAGCACAGCAATCCTGCACCCCCAACATAGCTCCCAGCTCACCTGCCCTCCCACCTCACAGCACAGCCCCAGCTCACCTGCCCTCCCACCACAGCCCCAGCTCACCTGCCCTCCCACCTCACAGCACAGCTTTCCTGCACCCCCAACACAGCTCCCAGCTCACCTGCCCTCCCACCTCACAGCACAGCTCACCTGCCCTCCCATCTCACAGCACAGCTCTCAGTTCACCTGCCCTCCCACCTCACAGCTCACCTGCCCTCCCACCTCACAGCTCAGCTCCCAGCTCACCTGCCCTCCCACCTCACAGCACAGCACTCAGCACACCTGCCCTCCCACCTCACAGCACAGCTCTCAGTTCACCTGCCCTCCCACCTCACAGCTCACCTGCCCTCACACCTCACCTGCCCTCACATCTCCCAGCTCACCTGCCCTCAAATCTCCCAGCTCACCTGCCCTCACACCTCCCAGCTCACCTGCCCTCCCACCTCCCAATACAGCTCCCAGCTCACCTGCCCTCCCACCTCACAGCACAGCTCCCAGCTCACCTGCCCTCCCACCTCACAGCTCAGCTCTCAGCTCACCTGCCCTCCCACCTCCCAATACAGCTCCCAGCTCACCTGCCCTCCCACCTCACAGCACAGCTCCCAGCTCACCTGCCCTCCCACCTCACAGCACAGCTCTCCTGCACCCCCAACACAGCTCCCAGCTCACCTGCCCTCCCATCTCACAGCACAGCTCTCCTGCACCCCAACACAGCTCCCAGCTCACCTGCCCTCCCACCTCACAGCACAGCTCTCAGCTCACCTGCCCTCCCACCTCACAGCACAGCCCCAGCTCACCTGCCCTCCCACCACAGCCCCAGCTCACCTGCCCTCCCATCTCACAGCACAGCTCTCCTGCACCCCCAACACAGCTCCCAGCTCACCTGCCCTCCCATCTCACCGCACAGCTCTCCTGCACCCCCAACACAGCTCCCAGCTCACCTGCCCTCCCACCTCACAGCACAGCTCTCAGCTCACCTGCCCTCCCACCTCACAGCACAGCAATCCTGCACCCCCAACATAGCTCCCAGCTCACCTGCCCTCCCACCTCACAGCACAGCCCCAGCTCACCTGCCCTCCCACCACAGACCCAGCTCACCTGCCCTCCCATCTCACAGCACAGCTCTCCTGCACCCCCAACACAGCTCCCAGCTCACCTGCCCTCCCATCTCACCGCACAGCTCTCCTGCACCCCCAACACAGCTCCCAGCTCACCTGCCCTCCCACCTCACAGCACAGCTCTCAGCTCACCTGCCCTCCCACCCCACAGCACAGCAATCCTGCACCCCCAACATAGCTCCCAGCTCACCTGCCCTCCCACCTCACAGCACAGCCCCAGCTCACCTGCCCTCCCACCACAGACCCAGCTCACCTGCCCTCCCACCTCACAGCACAGCTCTCCTGCACCGCCAACACAGCTCCTAGCTCACCTGCCCTCCCATCTCACAGCACAGCCCCAGCTCACCTGCCCTCCCACCACAGCCCCAGCTCACCTGCCCTCCCACCTCACAGCACAGCTCTCCTGCACCGCCAACACAGCTCTCAGCTTACCTGCCTTCACATCTCACCTACCCTCATACCTCCCATTACAACTACCCGCTCACCTACCCTCACACCACTACCAACTCACTTCCAAGTCCCTCCCAGGTCCCTTCCAGCACACACTACTCCATGCTGCACTCTGCTTACAGGTGCTGCACCCTGCTGACCAGTGCCGCGCTGCACTCTGCTTACCGGTGCTGCACCCCGCTGACCAGTGCGGTTCTGCACTCTGCTTACCAGCGCTGCACCCCGCTGACCAATGCCGCTCTGCACTCTGCTTACCGCCGCTGCACCCCGCTGACCAGTGCCGCTCTGCACTCTGCTTACCAGCGCTGCACCCTGCTGACCAGTGCCGCTCTGCACTCTTCAAGTTCTGACCAGCGCTACTCCCGCCTCTTCTCCTCACTCCTCGTCGGCGCAGCATATTGAATTTAGCTTCGGCCTTGGACCGGCAGCCAATTATGGGCGGCCACGTAGCCGCCCCTGATTGGCTTGCGGCCGGCGCCAAATTCAATATGCCGCAGGTCGCTGCTGATTGGCGACCGGTCCGCGAGCCATGATTGGCTCGTGGCCGGAGCCAAGTGTAAACAGGCAGCACAGCCGCTTGTTAAAGGGCGCTGTGACAGTCTCAGCGCCGGGTGATGAAATGAAGTGCCGGTATGATATGCCGTTTCATACCGGCACACTTCGAGCACTGTATTATATATATATATATATATATATATATATATATATATATATATATATATATATATATATATATATACACACACACACACACACACACACACACACACACACAGTACATCCGGAAAGTATTCACAGCACTTCACTTTTTCCCCATTTTGCTATGCTACAGCCTTATTCCAAAATGGAATAAATTTATTTTTGTCCTCAAAATTCTACACGCAATACCCCATAATGACAATGTGTAACAGTTTTTTTGAGATTTTTGCAAATAAATCACATGTAAATAAGTATTAACGGCCTTTGCCATGAAGCTCAAAATTGAGCTCAGGTGCAACCCGTTTTCACTGATCATCCTTGAGATTTTCCTACAGCTTAATTGGAATCCACCTGTGGTAAATTCAGTTGTTTGGACATGATTTTGAAAGGCATACACCTGTCTATATAAGGTCCCACACTTGACAGTGCATATCAGAGCACAAACCAAGCATGAAGTCCAAGGAATTGTCTGTAGACCTCTGAGACAGGATTGTCTCGTGGCACAAATATGCGGGAAGGTTACAGAAAAATAACTGCGGTTTTGAAGGTCCCAAAGAGCACAGTGGCCTCCATCATCCGTAAATGGAAGAAGTTCGGAACCACCAGGACTCTTCCTAGAGTTGGCCGGACGTCTAAACTGAGCGATTAGGGGAGAAGGGCCCTAGTCAGGGAGGTGACCAAGAACCCGATGGTCACTCTATCAGAGCTACAGCATTCCTTGGTGGAGAGTGGAGAACCTTCCAGAAGGACAACCATCTCTTCAGCAATCCACAAATCAAGCCTGCATGGTAAAGTGGCCAGACGGAAGCCACTCCTAAGTAAATAGCACATGGCAGCCCGCCTGGAGTTTGCCAAAATGCACCTGAAGGACTCTCAGACCATGAGAAACAAAATTCTCTGGTCTGATGAGACAAAGATTGAAGTCTTTGGTGTGAATGCCAGACGTTATGTTTGGAGGAAATCAGGCACCGCTCATCACCAGGCCAATATCATCCATACAGTGAAGCATGGTGGTGGCAGCATCATGCTGTGGGGATGTTTTTCAGCTGCAGGAACTGGGAGACTAGTCAGGATAGAGGGAAAGATGAATGCAGCAATGTACAGAGACATCCTGGATGAAACCCTGCTCCAGAGCGCTATTGACCTCAGAATGGGGCAACGGTTCATCTTTCAGCAGGACAACGACCCTAAGCACACAGCCAAGATATCAAAGAAGTGGCTTCAGGACAACTCTGTGAATGTCGAGTGGCCCAGCCAGAGCCCAGACTTGAATCCGATTGAACATCTCTGGAGAGATCTGAAAATGACTGTGCACCAACGCTTCCCATCCAACCTTATGGAGCTTGAGAGGTGATGCAAAGAGGACTGGGTGAAACTGCCCAAAGATAGGTGTGCCAAGCTTGTGGCATCATATTCAAAAAGACTTGTGGCTGTAATTGCTGCAAAAGATGCATCAACAAAGTATTGAGCTAAGGCTGTGAATACTTATGTACATGTGATTTCTTAGTTGTTTTTTTATTTAATTTGCAAAAATCTCAAATATATATATATATATATATATATATATATATATTTTTGTGTGCATATATATATATATATATATATATATATATATTATATACACACACACACACTTTATTTTTTCTATCAAGTTTCTAAGGATCAAAATCTTTTTGTTATATATAAAATTGGTCTGTTTGTTTGTCTCTCGGGTTATGCATTCGGACACCCCTGCACCGATTGGGGTTAAACTAATGCGAGGTGGTCCAGTTGGATCCTGGCCAGGTTTTAGAGGGTTAGGGTCCTGGTCGGACCTCTAATTAGTGTACGCTGGGCAGAACTTTTGATTGTGGGAGCTTGTTCTGGTCATTCCACTTTTTGAGTTTTGACAAAAACTTCACAGAGTGGTAACATTGGCTACCATAAGACATACTAGGAGGTTACGGTCCTGGTCAGACCTCCCTTTGGTGAATGCTAGGTAGAACTTTGACCCATGGAGCCTGTTCTGCACCTCCTGTGAATGTATTTGGATGAAAACTTCACAGAGTGGTGGCAGTTGGTCTAGGATGCCTAATAGAGTGGTTGGGGTCGTGGTCAGACCTCACAGCGGAGTGCCCAGGGCAGAACTTTGACCGAGGGAGTCTGTTCTGGGCCTTCCACTAGATGGATTAAAACGACGTCACATAATTTGGACAAAAACTTCAGTGTAGAAACATTGGATCCCAGAAGACATACTAACGGATTGACATCCCGGTTGGACCTCCCGGTTATGTACGATGGGCAGAACTTTGACCCGGGGATTTTGTTCTGTGCTTTCCACTGGATGGATTTGGATGAAAACTTCAAAGAGTGGTAACATTGGATCTCGTAACACATATTAGGGGATTTAGGTCCCAGTTGGACCTCACATTGATGTACGGTGGGCAGAACTTTGACCTGGGTTACCTATTTTGAGCCTTTCACTAGATGGATTTGGATGAAAACTTCACAGATTTGTCTGGGATGCCTAATGGGGTGGATGGGGTCCAAGTCGGATCTCACAGCAGAGTCTGCCGGGCAGAACTTTGACCTAGGGAGCCTGTTCCACTGGATGGATTTGGACATCACATAATTTGGACAAAACTTCTCATTAACATTGGATCCCAGAAGACATACTAGGTGGTTGAGGTCCAGGTTGGAACTCCCGTTGGTGTATGATGGGCAGAACTTTGAACTAGGGATCTTGTTCTGTGCCTTCCACTAGATGGATTTGGACGAAAACTTCACAGAGTGGTAACATTGGATCTCAGAAGACATATTAGGGGGTTGAGGTCCTGGTTGGACTTCTCATTGGTGTATGCTGGGCAGAACTTTGACCCGGGGGTTGCTGGGCAGAACTTTGACCAGTGTAGCCTATTCTGAACCTACCACTGGATGGATTTGGATGAAAACATCACAGAGGGGTGGCAATTGGTCTGGAATGCCTAATGGAGTGGTTGAGGCCCCGGGTCGAGTGGAGAAAGAAGCTAAGAGTAGCTAGAGTGGCGTCCATATAATATAAGTCCATAAGTATTAAAACAATAATAAAAACTTTATTCTGTGGGCTGACCACACCCACGCCTCACCTCTCTGGTGACTAGCTCCTCCTCCTTTGGTAGTTGGACAAACCCATACACTGGCTATGATCCCTTTCCATTACAGTAGCCAGGTGGGTCATGCGCCAGTGTATTTTAGTCTATAAGGTTTTCATCTGAATACCAGATTGAAATCCATGTATAAACTTTATATACCCCATTTCTCAGTTGCGAACACAGGGGGGTTTCTGAGTACCCAGATACACCTCCCCTGACAGACGAAAGAGCGGGCACCATGTTATTAAGCTCCGCCCCCTTGCGGAGCTTATGTCTTTTGTGATCCAATGTTACCACTCTGAAGTTTTCATCCAAATTATGTGATGTTGTCCAAATCCATCCAGTTGAAGGTCCAGAACAGGCTTCCTGAATCAAAGTTCTGCCCAGTGCACTTCCTCAGTAGGTCCAACCGAGACTCCAACCACTCCAGTTGACATCCCAGGCCAATTGCAATTCCTCTGTGAAGTTTTCATCCAAAACCATCCAGTGGAAGGTGCAGAACAAGATCCCCATGTCAAAGTTCTGCCCAGCATCGCTGGGTTAAAGTTTTCCCCAGCATAAATCAACAGAAGGTCCAATCAGGACCTCAACCCCCTAGTACGTTTTCTGGGATCCAATTTTCATCCATCCAGTGGAAGGCTCAGAACAGAATCCCAGGGTCAAAGTTCTGCCCAGCATACACCACCAGGAGGACCGACCGGGACCTCAACACCCCTAAAACCTGGCCAGGATTTAACTGGATCACTTTGCATTGTTGATCACATTCCGATCGGTGCATGGGGTGTCTGAATGCATGACAGACAAACAAATAAACAAACAGACCAATTAATTTTATATATAATATTAGAACCCCCCCCCGTAAAAATCTTGCATTTGCCCATTTCTCACACATATAAGGAGCATTGATGTGTTGCTAACTCTCTTTGTCTCCCCAACAACATCAATGTCCACCCCATGCATTGTCTGTTATTTGCAAGAAATGGGGAAAAACCTGTTCTTAAAGTCACTGGAGCAACAATCAATGTAGTTCTTTATTGTTATAATTTTCTGACAGTCTTTAGCTCCCAAATTTTTTTGGGTAGAATATGTCCATTCCCTTATTTTAACATAGCCCACGCTTTCTGGTATATGCCGTAGGAAACTAACTTTATACCATTGGAAAACTCCAAAAATCTGTTTTTGCAGAAACCCATTGGGAGTTTTAACAATATCACTTGTTTACGCTGAAGACACTTGTTACATCATTAAAATAGAACAATAAGGTAGAAGTGTCGATAGATGAGAGTCCTTTTATATTTAATCTAGTATTTAACACAGATTATACAGTACTTCTCAACCAGGAATCTGTAAACCTTTACCTTTTTTAACATACACCACATAAATTCGTGGGGCATCAACAGCCTGTTGAGGGTTCATTCCGAATTCTGACATGTTTAGAAGAACCTATAAAAATATAAATAAAGTGTGGTGAAAAAGGAGTTAAAGAAGCTGTACCCACTGGAGTACATCAGAGAGCTATAACAACAATATCCATGAACAAGAATTACTTTCTGGGCCTCATTTAGAACTAACCTATGTCAACCTTGTATGTGCTATCTACTGCAGGAGGTGCAGTTTTGTGGTGTCTTACAAATAATAGCTGATGATGATATAAAGATGTAAGTGTACAAAGCGCAAGGTTTGTTAATATTAGTACAAGAGAAAGGACCGGATATGAATGTAACAGACTTGGAGACCAGTCCCAGATAGATAGTAGGATTACAGATTAAATAAAGATCCAGATGGACAAAGGCCAACATTTTCTTAAAATAGGAGATGGCTTTAGGACACAATGTCAGATCATAGTAGGGGCAGATGGAGCAACTGCCCAGAGCAGTAGGGAAACTATTGCTCAGGGCCCATATGCCCACTACTGAGCCAAACCAAGCACAAGGGACTTGGAACTGTGGCAGAACTAGAGGTTCCATTTCCTAAATTTGCAAATATTTTATGCTGTATTTGTTGAATATAAGTATCAGTCCCCGTTCTTATGCTGTGTGAATCAACAACTGTACAGTGCAACTTCTCTTGTTGTGTATGTTCCGTGTAATTCAGAATCCTCCACTTAATTTTGCAGCCACACCCAGGGGTTAAAGTGGGCAGGAATGGGATGGAACTGAGTTCCGTCACCTCTAATGGTAGGTGGAAGGCCCTGTACAGAAGTCCCACAGACAGAGAGCCACTCAGTGTCTGCCTAGGAAGGCTCAATTTCGTCAGAGAAGCCAGCATATAGGTAAGGAAAGAAGCAAGTGAAGGCAATACATAGGAGTTGCAAAAAAACATTGGGCATCCAAGTGACATAGACTAGTTTGTGGGGACCCCATAAAATAACTCAAGTGTTGGGATATTAAACTTGGATTGCATCTCAGGGCTTGCACTAATTTTAATTCACCACTGATTATATGTATATAAAACAGATGGTGGCCTTATTAAGAGATGTAAATAGAATTTTTGGGTTTTTGTGGCTGCAAGCTGCTTTATTTTTTAATGTAAACGTGCCAATTTTCAGCTTATTTTTTCCATGCATACATATGATTTGTAACTAGAGATATATGGTTTTTTTTTCCTGAAATACAAACACACCCGAACTGTGGGGTTCTGAGTCGAAACTGAGTCCCGGTTTGGTTCTGCATTGACTTTGGAACTCTGATTTTAAAACCGAACTCGAGCTTTGGATTGGATTTATGTCCCTCCCCTGGCTTGGGAGGAGCAGGAGTTTGGGAGAAGCATGCACAGATCATAGGGTTATTTTTAAGCCTTAAAGTGTTATTTATTATTTTTATTTAGGACGTGGGTTCCCCCCTCCCAAACATAACCAGCCTCGGGTTCTTTGAGCCGTCCCTGGTTCAAAAAATAAGGGAAAAAAAAATGCAAGGGCTCCCCGTATTTAATGAACCAGCACCGGGCTCGTGGATCCAGTCCTGGTTCTAAAATTATGGGTAAAAATTTGCATAGGGGTCTTCCGTATTTTGAGAACCAGCACCAGGCTCCATTAGCAGGGGGGGGGAAATGCCCAGCCAGGGGTCACACTTGATGGGGTCCCCCGAAAAGCATTCATCCCCACAACTAGCCCAGGCCAGGAATTCCTGGGGAGGTGGGAACCCCCAATAAAGGGGTTTCCCTCTCCAGTGTATCCCAGGCTGGGGCTGAAGCCTGGGGCTATCCCCAAACCTTGGGCAGTGGATGCACGGTTGATAGGTGTAAAGAATAGATTGAAAGCAATATTGTCTTTTATATTAGGACTACACCTTACATACCTTATCCCTGGTGCCAGTCAGCAGTCGCTACCATGGGAACAGGCCGCTGATTGGCTGTGAGTGACTGTCTCTGTCAATCAATGGCCAGCCCGCTGATTGGCCAAGAGACAGTCTCACATCCAATCAGTGGCCTGTTCCCATGGCAGCAGCCACTGATTGGCTGGTGGGCTCTAAGTGCAGGAACACACATGGCTCCTGTCACTTTTGCGAACAGCGCTATATGTTCAGCATGTACATATAGCACTACTATGTCTGTCTGGTTCAGGTGCATGGTTTGTTATAATCTTACCCAAGAAGGCCTACTGGAGAAGAGGACCAATCTTCACCTTGGACGCTAATGGATTTGGGAACTGACTGGCGCCAGGGATAAGGTAAGTATGTAGTGTTAGTGGGGGCAAGTGTGATTGAGTAAATGAGTGAGTGCATATGTAATAAAAGAATAAAACCTTTCATGTGTGTGTGTACTGTCATTATTGTAATTTTTCTTTTACTGGAAGACTATAGGCACTAGCGGGCCCTTAATGCCCCGCATGATGTTACTTGTGGTTCTCCAAATACAGACATGTGGCAAAGGCTTTCTGGGACCTGTAGTCTTAATGTAAAAGACAAAATAAATTTAAATGTATTCTCTACACAATTATCAACCCCGCACCCACCACCCCGCCCTGGGGTACACTGGAGAGGGGGAACCTCAACTCCCCAGGAATACCTGGCCTGGACTTACTAGTTGGGGGGGATGAAAGCTTTGTGGCTGGGGAACCCCCTTCAGTGTGTCCCTTAGCTGTGGCATTACTCCGCCATGCGGGCACTAGTGGAGACCAGTGCTGTCAGATCAAAAAAGACCGGTGCTGATTTATTTAATATAGGGGACACCAACACAATTTTAACCCATATTTTTTGAACCATCACTGAGTTAAAGAGCCTGGCGTGGGGGGACCCCATGTAATTTTTTTTTTCATTAATACTTTAAACATTGTTTATTTTATATTAAACTGCCATACTGCCTGGCACTAATGTGCCTCTCTGTTTTCTACAGTAGATGTGCTAAATGTGCTTGTGTTACTGATTTTTTGCTTAGTTTAGCCGGTCAGCTCACTGCAGCCTTTGGCAATATGGGTGAAAACAATATTGTGAGCTGTGAGGTGGTCAAAATTGACTGGAAATTAATGTTATTGAGGTTAATAATACTGTAGAACAAAAACAGGCCCAAGTTACATGATTTTAGCTGTTTTACTAAATATTTTAAATAAATCCAGATGAGTAACACTTGAGGGTGGTTTTGTTTAACCCAAAACACGACAATGAATTATAGAGATGAGCGGGCTCGGATCTCAGAGATCAGAACCCACCCGAATTTAGCAGATCCGAGCCAGATCCAAGCAGGCTCTGGGTTTCCCGCCTGATTCGGATCTCAAAACCGAGGCAAATCCATAGAGTCTGATATCTCGTGGTTCACGAGCTTACCTCTCTATGATCAATGTAGTATATAGGGACCACGCGGCGGACCCCATTTCACTCCGGCTGTGGAGACTGAACAGGGAGGGTGGGTAGTGTAGGGCTTGGAGAGGTGCAGGTGCTGGTGCTCGTGCTCCTGCTTGGGTGCTGTGCTGTGTTCTGGGCAGGTGCACTGCTGATCCATTCTGGGCTGGTGCTGTACTGTCTGCTATGCTGTCTGCTGTGCTGTCTGCTGTGTCCATCTGGGCTGGTGCTGCGTCCATCTGTACCCAAGTTCTGGACTCAAAAAAAATAATAATATATATATATATATATATATATATATATATATATAGTAAAAAAAAAAAAAAACAATAAAAGTATCTTTTTGTGTAATATTTTTCTGTGTGTGTGCATGTTAGGCTTAACCAAACAAGATCCAGCCAGCAATGGCAGTTGCAACCTAGTGTTGCCCGACTCTAGTCATCATCAATCGGTGCTCTGGGCCAAAGTTCTGGACCTGTAAAAAAAAATACTAAGAGTGTCTTTTTTATATAATCTTTTTCTGTGTGTGTGTGCTTGTTAGGCTTAACCACACAAGATCCAGCCAGCAACGGAAGTTGCAACCTAGTGCTGCCTGACTCCAATCGTCATCAATCGGTGCTCTGGGCCAAAGTTCTGGAGCTGAAAAAAAATAAAAATAAATTGTCTTTTTTTTATGTGTGTGTGTGCACGTTAGGCTTAACCGCACAAGATCCAGCAAGCAACGCAAGTTGCAACCTAGTGCTGCCCGACTCCAGTCGTCATCAATCGGTGCTCTGGGCCCAAATTCTGGACCAGAAAAAAAATAAAAATAAATTTTTTTGTCTAATATTTGTCTGTGTGTGCACAACTGCATGTGTGTGAATTTTGAAACCGCACCTTGGCTACACTAATGGTGCTTGTGACACTGCTTCAAGACCGCAGAAAATATGGAGGGCTGTCACATGACAGGAGAGCCAGTTCAAGAACCACATGTTGTAGCTGTTGCCAGCAGTGCAAGGCCGTCAACTTCCTCATCCTTTATGAGGGCCCATGCCCCAGGGCTTAAGTCACGCCATTGATATGGTAAAGCAAGTTTTACTGAAGTTAAGAAAAAAAAATTGAAAGGAAATTTGCTTTTCGATAAACAAAAAATTGGCAATATGCCATTCACTACATGAAGTGGCAAGGAAAGGATAAGGCCTTGGCCTATCCTATGAAGACTGCTGATTCTGATAGCCCTTCTGCTTGTAGTAGTGGTGGTGGTCCAATTAAAAATTTGAAAGTTAAGACAGCTCTGGAAAAACCAACTGTGTGCTCTGAGAAATCGAAATCCCAAATCCCAGAAGAGAGTGCAAGTGTGTCTGCAGTTGCCATGTATGAGCCAGACCTAAATACTAGTGTACTGGAGGATCCTCCAAGTGCCAACATTTGTGCCCCCTCTGTAAATGTGGGGAAGGGCAGTCAACATCTTGCAGACGTAGTCATTGAGGATGCTTCTGTGGAATTGCACATGGAGGAGGAGGATATTTTGGTAGTTGAAGGCGCTAAGGATGATGAGGATGTTGATGATGAAGATGTTGGTGATGAGGATGTTGATGCCGAGGATGTCCTTTGTGTAAGTAAGGCAACAGCTGTTGCCCATGGATTGAAAAAGCCAAAGCCCATTGTTGTCATGCCGGGCAAAAGACAAAAAAATCCACTTCTCACGTGTGGAATTATTTCCACCCCAATTCGGACAACAGTTGTCAAGCCATATGTAACCGTTGCCTAGCAAGAGTGAGTAGAGGGAGGGACCTAAACCACCTAGGAACCTCCTCCTTGTTACATCACTTGGAGCGCATTCATCAAATATCAAAGTGTATGTCACCAAGTTTCAAAACTTAACAAGTCCAGTGTCACCTACCTGCTCCCTCTCTGTGGGATCCAAGCACCTTCGATCTCCAACACCAACACCTGCATCATCAACATCCTCATTCGTCATTGGGAGTAGTCCTGCTGCATCCAATGTTGTTATTGGAAGCATGATTGACTCCTCTCCTATCCATGATTCCTCAGAAGGATCCTTGATGACTATGCCTGTTGCTGCTGCTGTTGCAGTCAGTGGATCTTCATCCCAGAAGGGGACCAGGAGGAAGACTACTTGTAGTGTATCCTCCAAAAAACAATTAACTGTCAAACAATCGTTTGGAAGGGCAAACAAGTATGACAGCAGTCACACAATTGCACAGCGGCTTACTGATGCCATAACAGCTATTCTGGTATTAGATGTGCGTCCAGTATCTGCCATTACAGCAGTGTGGTTTCAACAGTTAATTGAGTTCATGTGTCCTCGCTACCAGATCCCTTCTAGATTCCACTTCGCTAGAACAGCAATTCCAAATTTGTACAAGGACATTAAAAAAATATTAATGTCCCCAGAAATGCAGGCTACTCTTTGTATAACTGGTTTCACTAAGAGGCATACTGCTGAGAACCTCTTAGAAAAACTCAGGGAAATCATTGCTAAATGGCTTACCCCACTTGGACTCTCCTCGGGATTTGTGATTTCCGACAATGCCACCAATATTGTGAGAGCATTACATCTGGGCAAATTCCAACACGTCCCATGTTTTTCTCACACAATTCATTTGGTGGTGCAACTTTTTTTAAAAATGACAGGGGCGTGCAGGAGATGCTCTCCGTGGCCCGCAAAATATGCGGACAGTTTAGACATTCAGCAAACGCTTGTTGAAGATTGCATGACAAGCAGGTACTGTTAAATTTGCCCTGCCATCAGCTGAAGCAAGAGGTAGTAACTCGGTGGAATTCTACCCTCTATATGCTTCAGCGGATTTAGGAACAGCAAAAGGCCATCCAGGGCTATACAATGGCCTATGATATAGGCCATGGAGGGGGAATGCACCTTACTCAAGATCAGTGGATAATAATTTCTGTGTTGTGCAAGGTTCTCAAATCCTTTGAACTTGCCACACGTGAAGTTAGTTCAGACACTGCCAGCTTGAGTCAGGTCATTCCCCTCATCAGACTTTTGAAAAAACAGCTGGAGAAACTGAAGGAGGAGGTGAAATGGAGCTATTGCGCAAAGTATGTCGGACTGGTGGATCAAGCCCTTGATTCACTTTACCAGGATCCAAGAGTCGTCAATCTATTGAAATCTGAAAAATATATTTTAGCGACCATTCTGGATCGTAGGTTTAAGTCCTACCTTGTGAGTTTTTTTTCCAACAGACCGAAATCTAAAACTATGCAAAGAGCTGTTAGTAAAAAAATTGTCAGCTGCAGCTGCACGTGAAACGCCATCATCTCCTTCAGTTTCTGCAGCTGCCAGGAAAAAACAAAATTTTCCTTTCAGAATGCCTGCTGGTCATGCAGATCATTCACCAAAAAATAACATCTGCTCGGGCCTGAGAGAACTGCCTACTAGTGACTTGTCTTCTACCATGACTATGTGTGATTCGGTCTCCATTCACAGAATGGTGGAGGACTATTTCAGAGATAACATCTTACTAGGCATGTCAGACAGTCCCTTTCAGTACTGGCAGGAAAAAGAGGCAATTTGGAGGCCCATAAACAAACTGGCTTTGCATTACATAAGTTGCCCACCCTCTAATGTGTACTCCGAAAGAGTTTTCAGTGCAACTGGCAACCTTGTCAGTGATCGGCATAGGAGGTTACTTCTTCAAAATGTGGAAAAGATGATGTTCATTAAAATGAATTACAAATTCCACGAGGAAAACCTCTACCAACAATTACATGAAAAAATTATAGAGGCGCCTATGGTGGATTCCAGCGGGGACGAATTAATATTGTGTGAAGAAGAGGATGTACACACTGATGGGGATGACGAGGATGGCGACAACTAGTAATGAAAAGTCAGTTTGTGTATGGGATCATTTTCATTTCCATGTCCATATCACATTGGCAGCTTGTTTTATGGGGTCCAAACAAACCAATCATTTCAGCCACTATTGGCAGTCCTTGTCGCTGAAATGATTTGTTTGTTAAACTGTGAATGTACTGTTTAGTATACAACATATGGATGAGTGGCCGGGCCCAAGGACTATTCCATCTTGCACCTTTTTCCTTTCCATTATGTGCTGGTTGGGGCATTGCTGCCTGACATTTTAAATTAATGTTATGGTTGGTTTAGGAACCAGTGATTTGTTTTTAAATTAACTTATTATCAATTTTACAGCCAGGGGCTAAACCAATGAATTTCTTTTTATTAATTATTCAACCAGGGCTGCACCCAATTAATTGTTTTTTACTTTTTTAATTAAATTATTATTAATTATTCATTCCGGGGCTGCACCAACTAATTGTTTTTTAATTAATTTATTATCAATTTTACAGCCGGGGGCTGCACCAATGAATTTCTTTTTATTAATTATTCAGCCAGGGGCTGCACCCAATTAATTGTTTTCTAATTAATTTATTATCAATTTTACAGCCAGGGGTTAAACCAATGACTTTCTTTTTATTAATTATTCAGCCAGGGGCTGCACCCAATGAATTGTTTTTTACTTTTTAATTAAATTATTATTAATTATTCAGCTCGGGGCTGCACCAATGAATTGTTTTTTAATGAATTTATTATCAATTTTACAGCCAGTGGCTGCACCAACTATCAACTATCAAGTCTTCAATCCTCAAGGGTATCCCAACCATCATCTTTGCACAGTCCTCAACTCTATTAATAATTATATCAATCAGTTTTGAGCAAGCAAGCTGGATGCAACCTTTTGGCCCTTTAACTAGATGAAAAAATCAATACTGTGAGGTGGTCAAAATTGACTGGAAATGAGTGGAAATAAATTTTTATTGAGGTTATTAATACTGTAGGGAAAAAAAAGGCCCATTTTATGTGATTTTAGCAGTTTTTTTGATTTTTAAAGAAAAAATCCAGATCCAAAACCAAAACACGAAAACAAAACACGGAGGTGAGGTTTTGGCAAAACCAATCCAGATCCAAAACCAGGAAAAATCCAGATCCAAAACCAAAACACGGGGGTCGGAGCACATCTCTAATTATAATCATACCCAAAACACAGGGGTCCGCTCATATCTCTACCTATAACTGTAGACAACTAGCAGGCCAAGGATTAGGACTGGAATGGGCATTTTCGTGGAGTGGGCATGCATATGTAGGCAGTGGGCATGTAGAAAAGTACAGTAAAGATGTGGTGTGGTCATGAAATGCGACTATAATTACCAACGTAAAATAAAAAACATAGAGGTCTGGAGGGGTCCGAGATATGGGTGCTCCGACCCTGGTGTAAGTGTAATTATAATGATGATTAGTATGAGTGGTCGCACATTGTGAAAATACACCCATTTATGCAAAAATCCTAAACTTATTGCAACAGTGACTTTATACTTTAGTACACAGTTGTTTTCCACAAATCGAATGCCTCATACTCCCTTGGGCAAGGGAAAGCCTACAAATATATTTTAAGGTATTGTTATTAAAAAAATAAAAGATATATATAACTGCATCTGCTTTAGCTTTGCATTTTACATTAAATGTAATGCGTTTGCATGGTTTACTGTGATTTGTAGCAATTTCAGAATTCATTGTGAAATCACCCAGCCATATTAGACCCAGGTATGTCAAGGGGAGGGAGCCACAACTACAGTTGCTAATTTTCATAAATATCAGCACTGTTGGCTCAAGACAATAGACAGATGTATAAATTAATGGGCCTAGCTGTCTCATGTGAGATTAATGATCTACACAAAAAGTAAAGTTACTTATGAACAGTAAATAATTAGAAATAACATTGAATCTATTTTACTAAAACATTAGTGAAATCCAATAAATGATCTTTATAAATTCTTGTTTAATGTGTTAAGTTCAACAACCAACATGTTTCTACATCTCTTATATCTCATAACAATTTCCATTAGCATTGGCAGTAGCAATTATGTATTGAGCAAATATAAACATTTCAGTGTTACACAGGTGGGGCTGCAGTAATTATAGGTGTGTCATTACTGCAGATGCCATTTTGGAAATGAATCATAGATTTCGTCACAAAGTTTTCAGTTAAAGTTCACAGCTCTCTGTTCAAAGTGCATAGCATGTAACAAATTAGAAATTAGAAAGTGTCATTGAGATTTGTCAACGAATATATATATATATATATATATATATATACACACATATACATACACACACAGTATATATATATATATATATATATATATATATATGTTACATCTTGTTATTTCTTGGTAAACAGCCTCAATAAATGATATGATATATGATAAAGGGGAAAAAAGTATTTGCCCATTGAATATGCGGACAGTTATGTTTTTTTTTTATAAATATAGAGAAGTCTCAGATGATTTAATACATATTCAGTACAAGAGCAAAAGTCACAAAGCTTATCAAATGTTCAATGGCCACAAACTCGCAGTGAATTCTTCAAAAGACCCAGATTTGAATAGGTAATTCACATTCAATGTTTGCATTTACCTTGTAATAAAATTAGTAATTTAAATATTTTTGTTTTTAAAACACGATCTTAATGATATTTTTAAACAATAAGAAAATTATTTTAACATTTCAATCAAACATCAAACCCAAAAGTGTTCTAAGTTTTCATTTAAATGTACTATATACTGATTGCAGATAAAAAAACAATTCTCAAATTTAGCTACATTTTTTTAATTGAACTGAAATTCAATAAATTCCAATGATTTTTCAAATTTATGTAATGATTTGACAAACCGATTTTTACAAAATATCTGCAGTGGTTTTGAGCATCCCTACGGGATCTATTCATGATGTTAATTATCAGGGTCTAACTCACTGTGAAGCACCAGAGCAATTCCTGATTTCTCCGGCGCAGAGACAGCTGATCCGAAGATCAGCTGTCTCTGCAAGTGGCTCCACTGCTCCGGAAGGAGCAGTGAATATATTCACAGCCCCTTTCGAAGCAGTGACACCAGTGCGCATGCGTGACCTACAGGTCATGCATGAGCACAAAAGCCCCGAAGTCCGGCAGAAGGAGCCACACAGGGGTGGGCGAATCCAAAAGGATCCCTCTTCGCAAGCCGGCCATTCCGCAAGAGAAGGTAAGCAGGAGATATCTGAGATATCTCCTGCTTTACCTTCTTGATGAATGGCCCAATAACTTAATTTCTACAATTGCAGGTGAAAATGTTCATTTTCACCTGCTTTTGTAGAAATTAAGCGATGATGAATAGGCTTCTATATGTAATAATTTACAGCTGAGTTGTGTGTTGTTCCTTATAATTATAATGCACTTTTTTTTTAGCTATGTTATGATTGGTGGAAATTTGTACCATCATAAACAGACCCAATTTCACATGATGAGGTAAACGTAATAGTCTGTGACTTGCAAGCATCAGCAAATTCCCAGCGACTCTGCCCAATGTTTTAAAGGGGCAATCATATAAAAGGCAAAACCAGGATGGTTTTGATTTTTAAATGGTTGGCCCTTTAAATAATTCCTATAAGTTGCAGGCTATAACATTTATGTTATAGCCATGCATGTTATGAAATACTCTATCAGTGCAAACTTAGTATATATTTGGGGGTGACTATTTTGCTAGCTTATTTGAATAATAGGGCTATCTTTATATGAACAAACTGTTTCTGCAAGTTTAAAGTTTCTACATTTATCAGTGTTTTGCAGTCACGGAATTGGTTGCCAAAATTCCTGCTTGGTCTCATGACCCTGACCGAAAATGAAGGCTGAGTAATACTGGGCAGTCCAGTGTAAACCACACTCTCCATGGTATCACGGAGATTTCAGTCTTCTGATTGGTCCTTGGCCCTCTCACATCCTCACTCAGTAGCCATTTAAAAGTGGTGAGCAGAAATTATTACAAGGGATATTTTAGAGTTCAATGTATTAGTATTCTAAAAGCAGCAGAGGGTATGTACAGTAGTTTATATAAGGGGTGAGCGGGTTAGGATTTCTGAAATCCGAACCCCCCCCCCGTGACCCCCCGATCCGAGACAGGCTCGACTTTTCCCGCCTGACTCGGATCTGAAATCGAGGCAAAACATCATCATCCCGCCTTCCGGGTCTCGCGGGTTTTGGATTCTATATAAGGTACCCGCGTCGGCGCCATTTTCTCACTCGGCTGTGGACAGTGAAGAGGGAGGGTGGGAGTTAGGGCTGGCTGGGCTGTGTAGTGTAGTGTAGAGCAGTGTAGTGTTGTGCTGTGCTGCGCTGTGCTGCTGTTGTCCATAGGGGCTGAGTCCACTCCTCCAAAGTCCATAGGGGCTGGCTGTGTTGTTCTGCTGTTCTCCATAGGGACTGTGTCCACTCCTCCAAAGTCCATAGGGGCTGGCTGTGTTGTGCTGTGCTGCTGTTGTCCATAGGGGCTGTGTCCACTCCTTCAAAGTTCATAGGGGCTGGTTGGACTGTGTTGTGCAGTCAGTTGTCCATAGGGGCTGTGTCCACTCCAAAGTTCTGTGCAGTGTCCCAGTCCTAAAGGGGTGCTGTAGTGTTGTCCAGGGGGGTGCTCTGTCCATCAGGGGTGCTCCCCCCCAAGTTCAAAAAAATAAATATTTTTTCTGTGTTTGAGTGCGCAGTAGCCGCACGTGCATCAACAAAGTAGAACCAAGCGTGCGCCTGTGTCATAAGTAAAGGGCCGGCTGGCTCGTCCGTTAAAGGGTGCTGTAACACCCAAAGTGCACTCCAAACAAAATAAAAAAATATTTTCTGTGTTTGTGAATTGTGTGCACTGTGGCCGCACGTGCATCAACAAAGGAGCAGCGCCAAGCATGCGCCTGTGTCCCATAAGTAAAGGGCCGGCTGGCTTATCTGTTAAAGGATGGTGTAACCCCCAAAATGCACTCCAAACAAAATAAAAATTATTTTCTGTGTTTGTGAATTGTGTGCACTGTGGCTGCATGTGCATCAACAAAGGAGCAGCGCCAAGCGTGCGCCTGTGTCCCATAAGTAAAGGGCCGGCTAGCTTGTCCGTTAAAGGGTGCTGTAACCCCCAAAGTGCACTCCCAAAAAAAAATATATATATTTTTTTGTGTTTGTGAATTGTGTGCGCAGTAGCCGCATGTGCATCAACAAAGTAGCGCCAAGCGTGCGCCTGTGTCATAAGTAAAGGGCCAGCTGGCTTGACCGTTAAAAGGTGCTATAGCCCCCAAAGTGCACTCCAAACAAAATAAAAAAATATTTTCTGTGTTTGAGAATTGAGTGCTCTGTGGGCCTAATTCAGACCCGCTCGCAAGCGCAGGACGCTCGCATGCGGGTCGATCGTGCCCGATTGTGCATGTGTGAGACCCGCATAGCGACAGCCAAGCTGTCGTTATGGGTCTCACACCATAGGGGGCGTGCTGTCGATGGTGACTGACAGAACGCCCCCTTTGGTGGGAGTGCCGGGGGCGTGGCTGCCAGATGGAGGCGTTCCCATGGGAACGCCTACCGTCTGGGGCCGGCCCCACTGACATCACTAGTGATGTCAGTGGGAGTGATTTTGGCTCTGATAGAGCCAAAATCACTCCAGGGCTTGTGGCCACGAGACCCTACCGCAGGGTCTCGTCGCAAGCCCGATGGTCGCGATGGTCTTGACCATCACGACCTTCATCACGGCCACTCGCTATAGCTGTGGGTGGTCACCCACAGCTATACGAGCGGCCAGGAGGCCGCTCCAAAAAGACGTAAGAGGGCCCTGATTCAGAGCGAGCGCTCTGGTCAGAGCGTCCGGCTCTGAATCAGGCCCTGTGGTCGCACGGTTATCAAAAAAGTAGCGCCAAGCGTGCGCCTGTGTCATACATAAAGGGCCGGCTGGCTTGACCGTTAAAGGGTGCTGTAACCCCCAAAGTGCACTCCAAACAAAATAAAAAATTATTTTCTGTGTTTGTGAATTGTGTGCACTGTGGCTGCACGTGCATCAACAAAGGAGCAGCGCCTAGCATGCGTCTGTATGTTAAACGGTGGTGTAACCCTCAAAGTGCGCTCCACAAAGAATAAAAAATTCTTCTTTTTTTTCTGTCTTTGTGAATTGTGTGCACTGTAGCTGCATGTGCACCAAAAAAGGAGCAGCGCCAAGCGTGCGCCTGTGTCCCATAAGTAAAGAGCCGGCTGGCTCATTTCTTAAAGGGTGGTGTAACCCACAAAGTGCACTAGTCTCCAACAAAAATAAAAAATTATTTTCTGTGTTTGTGTGCGCCTTAGCCGCACCTATATATCAATATAACATAAATGGAGGACCAAACTTTCTCCGATAAAAATAAAATAGGGAAAGATCAAGAACCACTTCCTCTTAGTGCTGAAGCTGCTGCCACTAGTCATGACATAGACGATAACATGCCATCAACGACATCTGCCAAGGCCGATGCCCAATGTCATAGTAGAGGGCACATACAATCCCAAATGACAAAGTTCAGGAAAATGACCTTAAAAAAAACATTTAAATCATCTGAGGAGAAACGTCAACTTGCCAATATGCCATTTATGACACGGCTAAGGTCTTTCCCTATGTTCATGACTAGTGGTTCAGCTTCACATGACGATGGAAGCCCTCCTCCCGCTGAAAAAATCAAACGAGTTAAGCTGGCAAAAGCACAGCGAAGAACTGTGCGTTCTAAGAAGATATCACAAATCCCCAAGGAGAGTCCAAGTGTGGTGGCGGTTGTGATGCCTGACCTTCCCAGCACTGGACGGGAAGAGGTGGCTCTTTCCACAATTTGGACGCTGCCTGCAAGTGCTGAAAGGAGCACCCACAGTCCACTTGCTGATATGCAAATTGAAGATGTCACTGTTGAAGTACAACAGGATGAGGATACTGGTGTAGCTGGCGCTGAGGAGGAAGTTGGCGAGGAGGATTCTGATGGTGATGTGGTTTGTTTAAATCAGGTTCCGGGGGAGACAGTTGTTGTCCGTGGGAGGAAAAAACCCATCACGGTCATGCCTGGGCAGAAGACCAAACATTCCACCTCTTTGGTCTGGCAATATTTCTATCCAAATCCAGACAACAACTGTCTTGCCATATGTACCATATGTAAAGGTGAAATAAGTAGGGGTAGGGACGTTAACCACCTAGGAACATCCTCCCTTATACGGCACCTGCAGCGCGTTCATAAAAAGTTACTGTCAAGTTCAGAAACTTTGGCTAAGACCATAAGCAGTCCAGGGACACCTAAATCCCGTTGTATCCAAGTGCCTGCAAACCACACCGTCAATTTCCTCCTTAGTCAGGATCGGAAGTAGTCCTGCAGGCCATGTCACTGGCATGACTGACTCTCCTATCCGGGATTCCTCCGGAGGATCCTGCATTGCTACGCCTATTGCTGCCGCTGCTGCTGTTGCTGCTGGGAGTCGTTCATCATCCCAGAGAGGAAGTAGGAACACCACTACTTTTACTAAACAATTGACCCTCCAACAGTCCTTAGCGAGGAGGATGAAGTACGACAGCAGTCATCCTGAAGCAAAACGTATAACTGAGGCCTTGACTGCTATGTTGGTTTTAGACGTGCGTCCGGTATCCGCCATTAGTGCAGTGGGATTTAGACAATTGATGGAGGTAGTGTGTCCCCGGTACCAAATCCCATCTAGATTCTACTTCACTAGGCAGGCGATACCGAGACTGTACAGAAACGTCAGAAAAAGTGTCCTCAGTGTCCTGAAAAATGCGGTTGTACCCAATGTCCACTTAACCACGGACATGTGGACAAGTGGAACAGGGCAGACTAAGGACTATATGACTGTGACAGCCCACTGGGTAGATGTATCACCTTACGCAGCAACAAACAACAGCAGCGTCACCAGTAGCAGCATCTCAGAAACGCCAGCTCGTTCCAAGGCAGGCTACGCTGTGTATCACCGGTTTCAGTAAGAGGCACACCACCGACAACCTCTTAGAGAAACTGGGGAAAATCATCGCCCAGTGGCATACCTCACTTAGACTCTCCTGGGGATTTGTGATATCTGACAATGCCACCAATATTGTACGGGCATTACATCTGGGCAAATTCTAGCACGTCCCATGTTTTGCTCACACAATAAACTTGGTTGTGCAGAATTTTCTGAAAAGCGACAGGGGCGTGCAGGAGACGCTTTTCGTGGCCTGAAAAATTTCTGGCCACTTTCACCATTCAGTAACTGCGTGCCGAAGACTGGAGCGCCAGCAAACACTCTTGAACCTGCCCCGCCATCATCTGAAGCAAGAGGTTGTGACTTGGTGGAACTCAACCCTCTATATGCTTCAGAGGATGGAGGAGCAGCAAAAGGCCATTCAAGCCTATACATCCACCTATGACATAGGCAAAGGAGGGGGTATGCACCTGACTCAAGCGCAGTGGAGAATGATTTCCGTGTTGTGCAAGGTTCTCCAGCCCTTCGAACTTGCCACACATGAAGTCAGTTCAGACACTGCCAGTTTGAGTCAGGTCATTGCCCTCATCAGGCTTTTGCAGAAGCAGCTGGAGAAAGTGAAGGAGGAGCTAAGACGGAGCGATTTCGCTCGGCATGTGGTACTTGTGGATGAAGCCCTTCATTCGCTTTGCCAGGATTCCAGGGTGGTCAATCTGTTGAAATCAGACCACTACATTTTGGCCACCGTGCTCGATCCTAGGTTTAAAGCCTATGTGGTGTCTCTCTTTCCAGCCGACACAAGCCTGCAGAGGTGCAAAGACCTGCTTGTGAAAACACTGTCAGCTGAAGCGGAATGTGACACGTCAACAGCTCCTTCTTCATTTTCTCCCGCAACTGGGGTTGCCAGGAAAAAACTTAGGTATCCTAAGCAACCCGCTGGCGGTGATGCAGGGCAGGCAGGACCAAGTTTGGACATCTGGTCCGGACTGAAGGACCTGGCAACAATTTCTGACATGTCTACTGTCACTGCATATGATACTGTCACCATTGACAGAATGGTGGAGGATTACATCGGTGACAGCATCCAAGTAGGCATGTCAGACAGTTTGTACCTGTACTGGCAGGAAAAAGAGGCAATTTGGAGGCCCCTGTACAGACTGGCCCTATTTTAACTGAGTTGCCCCCCCTCCAGTGTGTACTCCGAAAGAGTGTTTAGTGCAGCCAGGAACCTTGTCAGCGAAAGGCGTAGGAGGTTGCTTCCACAAAATGTGGAGAAGATAATGTTCATAAAAATTAATTATCAACTCTTCCAGGGAGACCAGCCTCCAGAACGTACAGAGGGACCTATGGTGGTGGATTCCAGCAGGGACAAATTAATACTCTGTGAGGATGAGGATGTACACAACACTGAAGAGGGTGAGGAATCGGTGGATGAGGAGGATGAGGACGACATCTTGCCTCCGTAGAGCCAGTTTGTGCAGGGACAGATTAATTGCCAGCTTGTTTTGTGGGGGCCCAAACGAACCAATCATTTCAGCCACAGTCGTGTGGCAGACCCTGCCACTGAAATGATTGGTTTGTTAAAGTGTGCATGTCCTGTTTATACAACATAAGGGTGGGTGGGAGGGACAAGGACAATTCCATCTTGCACCTCTTTTTTTTCTTTGCATTATGTACTGTTTGGGGCCTAGTTTTTCAAACTGCCATCCTGTCTGCCACTGCAGTATCACTCCTAGATGGGCCACGTGTTTGTGCCGCCCACTCGTATCTCTTAGCATAGTCATCCAGCTACCTCGGTGCAACCTTTTGGACATAAAAACACTATTGTGAGGTGTTCAGAATAGACTGGAAATGAGTGGAAATTAAGGTTATTGCGGTTAATAATAGCATAGGAGCAGAAAAACCCACAAATTCTGTGATTTTAGCTGTTTTTATGCTTTTTTTCAAAAAAATACAGATCCAAAACACAAAACCCAGAACCCAAAACACGGAAGGGTGGTTTTGGCAAAACCAATCCAGATCCAAAACACAAAGAAAGATCCAGATCCAAAACACAAAACACGAGAAGTGGCCGGTGCACACCCCTACTTTATAACCCGGCTGTCGGGATGCCCGTGCCGGAATCCAGGCAGCAGTCAGATTACCAGCGCCAGCATCCTGAAGGTAAGTAGGGGCGGGGTTAAGATTAGGCACTAGGGGGAGGGTTAGTGTTTGGCACTAGGGGAGCAGGGTTAGGCACTACGGAGGCATGGTTAGGGTTAGGCTGCAGAGCGGGAGAGTTAGGCTGTGGGGGGGGAGAGTTAGGCTGCGCGGAGAGAGGGTTAGGTTTAGGGGTAGGGTTAGGATACTTACCGACAGGTGTTGGTATCCTAACCCTGTGGGTTGCCACCATTGGGATTCTGCCTGCCAGGATCCCGAGCGCCTGCATCCCGTACCCAATCCGCAGCAGTGAGGTGATTCCAACAATTTAATTAGTACGGTATGGATCTAATGAAACAGATCCACACAAAATCTTATAGTGGTTACATACAATTACAGAGCCATTACATATAGAGTGTGAGGGAGTTTGTCAATGTTATATGAGCTGTTTTAATTTACAAAAGCTTTTTTTATACTCAGTAGAGCCAGGCTTACCTGCACATGACCTTGTGGTTGCATGAAGCCACCCATCACACCAAAGGTGCATAACAAGTCATCATTATGGGCAGCGGTGGCCAGAGCTGGGATGATTGTGTGAAAAGGACGTTTTCCAGGTGACAGACAATTGGGATGTGCAGGAGACAGAGAGAAATTGTTCCCTCGGTTCTGTAATATCATACACAATATTAGAATGGCAATGTTACAAAGAAAAAGCTATTGATATTTTCCCTTTGTTAACAAATAGTTTCCCTTGCTGTCTCTGGGATATCTATACAGTCTGAACATTGCTCATAAGGTATATGCTGCTACTCGTCCCTAGTGGCCAGACGACATGTAGGTCTTATTCATTCAGTCAGAGTACAATGTATCAAAAGAAGGTCGCCGGATTTTCAGGCTAATTCAAATATAATCTGAACAATTTTGATTATATCCTTGGATGTGCTAAGTGTTCAGGACCACAAGCGCTAATATAACTCTAATTTGTGTATCCCGCTTTATTTATACGAGTGCCCACACTAATGTTAATTTGGATGACGTAGCCAGACATTTTCGCAGGATTTTGCCTATAGTCTTTATAAAATCTCCATTCTGTGTGCTGACCAATGTCACAGGTTATCTGGTGTTAACTGTTGCTGGGGGACTCCTGTGAAGTTTCCCTATGCAAAGCATGCATTACTATACATTTGTTTAAACCTTTTGGGGCATCAAATCCTGTTAAATAGCTTTGCAGAATCAAATATATTCTCTCCTATAACGTTACAGTAAGTCCTACTGTACATATATTTTTCAGATTTAGTACTGGAACAATTTGCTCTCTAGGCTATTGATCCTTTAATTTCATATGTATTTTGTTCATAAAATGGCAATCAAATCCTTCATTATTTTCATTACTGTGTAGACTTAGGAGGAGGTAAATAGGTATGTGCACTTGTGTATGTTACTTTTGGGGCAATCATCAGCTGAATGATATCAGACCACTCCCAGGTTCCAACTTATCATGTTTATTCAACATTGTAAATTGTGTCAATATACCGACAGGATGTTAAAGGAAAACTGTACAGTATGTAGGACACTAACAAAGGCACAACCCTTTCTCTTAATTTATAAGTTTAATATTGAGCTGTGCAGCCTGTCACTCTGACATGCACCAGACCAATGCCCTTAACCACTTAACTGACAAATTATTTTTCCAAAAACAGCTCAGAAATTGTCGGGTTTTTTTATGCTTGAATTAGGTCAAGAACATCTTTTTTAAGACTTATCTAAAGCGATTTTATAATTTTTTATTTTTTTTTAACACAGTATACCATCACAATAGCAATTTTTATGGTATATTGTAATGGTAGCTATTGACAAGTGTATCATCGATGGTCAACGGGGAAACCATCAATAAAAAGTTCATTGATTATTTGAGACCACAGCAATCGATGTTGCTGATATCGATGTGCAGCATTGGTGCCTGTCAGCAGGGCAAAACTACTTTTTTTTTTAGACCATCGATGGTTTGCAAAACATCGATGGTCAATAGCCATCCCTAATGTGTGTGTATATGTATAAATAGATATATATATAGATATATACATATATCTATATATATATATATATATATAGATATATATATATTAGGGGTGAGCGGGTTCGGATTTCTGAAATCCGAACCCCCCCGATCCGAGGCAGATCCGAGTGAGGCTCGACTTTTCCGGCCTGACTCGGATCTGAAATCGAGGCAAAACGTCATCATCCCGCCTTCCGAGTCTCGCGGGGTTTGGATCCTATATAAGGTACCCGCGTCGGCGCCATTTTCTCACTCGGCTGTGGACAGTGAAGAGGGAGGGTGGGAGTTAGGGCTGGCTGGGCTGTGTAGTGTAGCGTAGTGTAGTGCAGAGTAGTGTTGTGCTGTGCTGCGCTGTGCTGCTGTTGTCCACTACTTCAAAGTCCATAGGGGCTGGCTGCGTTGTGCTGTGCTGCTGTTGTTAATAGGGGCTGTGTCCACTACTTCAAAGTCCATAGGGGCTGGCTGGACTGTGTTGTGCAGTCAGTTCTCCATAGGGGCTGTGTCCACTCCAAAGTCCTGTGCAGTGTCCCAGTCCTAAAGGGGTGCTGTAGTGTTGTCCAGGGGGTGCTCTGTCCATCAGGGGTGCTCCCCCCAAGGGCTAAAAAAATAATATTTTTTGTGTGTTTGTGAATTGTGTGCGCAGTAGCCGCACGTGCATCAACAAAGTAGTGCCAAGCGTGCGCCTGTGTCATAAGTAAAGGGCCGGCTGGCTTGACCGTTAAAGGGTGCTGTAACCCCCAAAGTACACTCCAGTCAAAACCAAAAAAAAAAATATTTTCTGTGTTTGTGAATTGTGTGCACTGTGGCTGCACGTGCATCAACAAAGGAGCAGCGCCAAGCGTGCGCCTGTGTCCCATAAGTAAAGAGCCGGCTGGCTCATTTCTTAAAGGGTGGTGTAACCCACAAAGTGCACTACTCTCCAGCAAAAATAAAATAATATTTTCTGTGTTTCTGTGCGCTTTAGCCGCACGTATATATATCAATATAACATAAATGGAGGACCAAACTTTCTCCGATAAAAATAAAATAGGGAAAGATCAAGAACCACTTCCTCCTAGTGCTGTTGCTGCTGCTGGGAGTTGTTCATCATCCCAGAGAGGAAGTAGGAACATCACTACTTTTACTAAACAATTGACCCTCCAACAGTCCCTAGCGATGAGGATGAAGTACGACAGCAGTCATCCTGAAGCAAAACGTATAACTGAGGCCTTGACTGCTATGTTGGTGTTAGACGTGCGTCCGGTATCCGACATTAGTGCAGTGGGATTTAGACAATTGATGGAGGTAGTGTGTCCTCGGTTCCAAATCCCGTCTAGATTCCACCTGCATCCTCAAAGCAGCAGCGACAAGCGTGCGTCTGTCTGTTAAAGGGTGGTGACACCCTCAAAGTGTGCTACACAAACAATTAAAATATTGTTCTTTTTTTTTTTGGTCTTTGTGAAATGTGTGGGCTGTAGCCGCACCTGCATCCTTAAAGCAGCAGCGACAAGCGTGCGTCTGTCTGTTAAAGGGTGGTGACACCCTCAAAGTGTTCTACACAAACAATTAAAATATTCTTCTTCTTTTTTCTGTCTTTGTGAATTGTGTGGGCTGTAGCCGCACTTGCATCCTCAAAGCAGCAGCGACAAGCGTGCGTCTGTCTGTTAAAGGGTGGTGTAACCCTCAAAGTGTGCTCCACAAACAATAAAAATATTCTTTTTTTTTTCTGTCTTTGTGAATTGTGTGGGCTGTAGCCGCACTTGAATCCTCAAAGCAGCAGCGACAAGCGTGCGTCTGTCTGTTAAAGGATTACATCGGTGACAGCATCCAAGTAGGCATGTCAGACAGTCCGTACCTGTACTGGCAGGAAAAAGAAGCAATTTGGAGGTCCCTGTACAAACTGGCTCTATTTTACCTGAGTTGCCCCCCCTCCAGTGTGTACTCCGAAAGAGTGTTTAGTGCAGCCGGGAACCTTGTCAGCGAAAGGCGTAGGAGGTTGCTTCCACAAAATGTGGAGAAGATGATGTTCATAAAATGAATTATCAACTCTTCCAGGGAGACCAGCCTCCAGAACGTACAGAGGGACCTGTGGTTCCAGCAGGGACGAATTAATACTCTGTGAGGATGAGGATGTACACACTGAAGAGGGTGAGGAATCGGTGGATGAGGAGGATGAGGATGACATCTTGCCTCCGTAGAGCCAGTTTGTGCAGGGACAGATAAATTGCCAGCTTGTTTTGTGGGGGCCCAAACGAACCAATCATTTCAGCCACAGTTGTGTGGCAGACCCTGGCGCTGAAATGATTGGTTTGTTAAAGTGTGCATGTCCTGTTTATACAACATAAGGGTGGGTGGGAGGGCCCAAGGACAATTCCATCTTGCACCTCTTTTTTTTCTTTGCATTATGTACAGTTTGGGGCCTAGTTTTTCAATGCCATCCTGTCTGCCACTGCAGTTTCACGCCTAGATGGGTCACGTGTTTGTGCCGCCCACTTGTGTCGCTTAGCATAGTCATCAAGCTACCTCGGTGCAACCTTTTGGACATAAAAACACTATTGTGAGGTGTGAGGTATTCAGAATAGACTGGAAATGAGTGGAAATTAAGGTTATTGAGGTTAATAATAGCATAGGAGCAGAAAAACCTACAAATTCTGTGATTTTAGCTGTTTTTATGCTTTTTTTCAAAAAAATACAGATCCAAAACACAAAACCCAGAACCCAAAACACGCAAGGGTGGTTTTGGCAAAACCAATCCAGATCCAAAACACGAAGAAAGATCCAGATCCAAAACCAAAACACAAAACACGAAAAGTGGCAGGTGCACACCCCTAGTCATAAGTAAAGGGCCGGCTGGCTTGACCGTTAAAGGGTGCTGTAACTCCCAAAGTACACTCCAGTTCAAACCAAAACAAAAATTATTTTCTGTGTTTGTGAATTGTGTGCGCAGTAGCCGCACGTGCATCAACAAAGTAGTGCCAAGCGTGCGCCTGTGTCATAAGTAAAGGGCCGGCTGGCTTGACCATTAAAGGGTGCTGTAACCCCCAAAGTACACTCCAGTCCAAACCAAAAAAAAATAATTTTCTGTGTTTGTGAATTGTGTGGGCTGTAGCCGCACTTGCATCCTCAAAGCAGCAGCGACAAGCGTGCGTCTGTCTGTTAAAGGGTGGTGTAACTCTCAAAGTGCTCCAAAAAATAAAAAACTATTTTTTTAATGTGTTTGTGACTTGTGTGCGATGTAGCCGCACGTACATCAACATAGTAGCAGCGCCAAGCGTGCGCCTGTGTCATAAGTCAAGGGCTGGTTTGGACATCTGGTCCGGACTGAAGGACGTGCCAACAATTTCTGACAAGTCTACTGTCACTGCATATGATACTGTCCTCAAAGCAGCAGCAACAAGCGTGCGTCTGTCTGTTAAAGGGTGGTGACACCCTCAAAGTGTGCTACACAAACAATAAAAATATTGTTCTTTTTTTTCTGTCTTTGCGAATTGTGTGGGCTGTAGCCGCACTTGCATCCTCAAAGCAGCAGCGACAAGCGTGCGTCTGTCTGTTAAAGGGTGCTGACACCCTCAAAGTGTGCTACACAAACAATAAAAATATTCTTCTTCTTTTTTCTGTCTCTGTGAATTGTGTGGGCTGTAGCCGCACTTGCATCCTCAAAGCAGCAGCGACAAGCGTGCGTCTGTCTGTTAAAGGATTACATCGGTGACAGCATCCAAGTTGGCATGTCAGACAGTCCGTACCTGTACTGGCAGGAAAAAGAAGCAATTTGGAGGTCCCTGTACAAACTGGCTCTATTTTACCTGAGTTGCCCCCCCTCCAGTGTGTACTCCGAAAGAGTGTTTAGTGCAGCCGGGAACCTTGTCAGCGAAAGGCGTAGGAGGTTGCTTCCACAAAATGTGGAGAAGATGATGTTCATAAAATGAATTATCAACTCTTCCAGGGAGACCAGCCTCAAGAATGTACAGAGGGACCTGTGGTTGTGGATTCCAGCGGGGATGAATTAATACTCTGTGAGGATGAGGATGTACACAACACTGAAGAGGGTGAGGAATCGGTGGATGAGGAGGATGAGGACGACATCTTGCCTCCGTAGAGCCAGTTTGTGCAGGGACAGATTAATTGCCAGCTTGTTTTGTGGGGGCCCAAACGAACCAATCATTTCAGCCACAGTCGTGTGGCAGACCCTGGCGCTGAAATGTTTGGTTTGTTAAAGTGTGCATGTCCTGTTTATACAACATAAGGGTGGGTGGGAGGGCCAAAGGACAAGTCCATCTTGCACCTCTTTTTTTTCTTTGCATTATGGATAGTTTGAGGCCTAGTTTTTCAAACTGCCATCCTGTCTGCCACTGCAGTGCCACTCCTAGATGGACCACGTGTTTGTGCCGCCCACTCGTATCTCTTAGCATAGTCATCCAGCTACCTCGGTGCAACCTTTTGGACATAAAAACACTATTGTGAGGTGTTCAGAATAGACTGGAAATGAGTGGAAATTAAGGTTATTGAGGTTAATAATAGCATAGGAGCAGAAAAACACACAAATTCTGTGATTTTAGCTGTTTTTATGCTTTTTTTCAAAAAAATACAGATCCAAAACACAAAACCCAGAACCCAAAACACGGAAGGGTGGTTTTGGCAAAACCAATCCAGATCCAAAACACGAAGAAAGATCCAGATCCAAAACCAAAACACGAAAAGTGGCCGGTGCACACCCCTAATATATATAGATATATACACTCACACATATATCATTCACATACACACATAGGGCCTAATTCAGACCCGCACGCGAGCGAAGGACGCTCGCAAGCGGGTCGATGGTGCCCGAATGTGCATGCGCATGACGGAGGGAGCTCCGTCGTGCGTATGCGCGAGACCCGGCGAGCGACGAGGAATACGTTGCTCGGGGTCTCACATCAAAGGGGGCGTGCTGTCGATGGTTTGTGACAGCACGCCCCCTTTGGTGGGCGTGCCGGGGGCGTGGCTGCCAGACTGAGGCGTTCCCATGGGAATGCCTACCGTCTGAGGCCGGCCCCACTGACATCACTAGTGATGTCAGTGGGAGTGATTTTGGCTCTGATAGAGCCAAAATCACTCCAGGGCTTGCGGCAGCGAGACCCTACCGCAGGGTCTCGTCACAAGCCCGATGGTCTCCAATGATCTTGACCATCGCGACCATCATCATGGACGCTCGCATAAGCTGTGGGTGGTAACCCACAGCTATGCAAGCGTCCAAGGGGCCGCTCCATTTTTAGGGAGGAGGGCCCTGATTCAGAGCGAGCATTCGGCTCTGAATCAGGCCCATACTGTGTGTGTGTGTATATATATATATATATATATATATATATACACACATACTGTATTAATATACAGATATACTGGGTCTGTATAATATATATATATATATATATATATATATATATACACACATATACATATAGATATATACTAAGTGTGGAAGGCATAGACATCACTAGACGCTGGGTTTCATCCCTGGTGATGCTCTGCCAGGCCTCTACTGCAAATGTCTTCAGTTCCTGCTTGTTCTTGGGGCATTTTCCCTTCAGTTTTGTCTTCATCAAGTGAAATGCATGCTCAATCGGATTCAGGTCAGGGGATTGACTTGGCCATTGCATAACATTCCACTTTTTAGCCTTAAAAAACTCTTTGGTTGCTTTTGAAGTATGCTTCGGGTCATTGTCCATCTGCACTGTGAAGCGCCGTCCAATGAGTTCTCAAGCATTTGACTGAATATGAGCATATAATATTGCCCGAAACACTTCAGAATTAATTCTGCTGCTTTTATCAGCAGTCACATCATCAATAAATACAAGGGAACCAGTTCCATTGGCAACCATACATGCCTACGCCATGACACTACCACCACCATGCTTCACTGATGAGGTGGTATGTTTTGGATCATGGGCAGTTCCTTTCCTTCTCTTCTCTTCCCATCACTCTCGTACAAGTTGATCTTTGTCTCATCTGTCCATAGAATGTTGTTCCAGAACTGTAATGGCTTTTTTAGATGTTGTTTGGCAAACTCTAATCTAGTCTTCCTGTTTTTGTGGCTCACTAATGGTTTGCATCTTGTGGTGTACCCTCTATATTCACTCTTGTGAAGTCTTCTCTTGATTGTTGACTTTGACACATATACATCTACCACCTGGAGAGTGTTCTTGATTTGGCCAACTGTTGTGAAGGGGTTTTTCTTCACCAGGGAAATAATTCTTTTGTCATCCACCACAGTTGTTTTCTGTGGTCTTCCGGGTCTTTTGGTGTTTTAAGAATGTTCCAAACAGTTGATTTGGCCACACCTAATGTTTTTGCTATCTCTCTGATGGGTTTGTTTTGATTTTTCAGCCTAATGATGGCTTGCTTCACTGATAGTGACAGCTCTTTGGATCTCATATTGAGAGTTGACAGCAACTGATTCCAAATGCAAATGTCACACCTAGAATCAACTCCAGACCTTTTACCTGCTTAATTGATAATGAAATAACGAGGGAATAGCCCACACCTGTCCATGAAATAGCTTTTGAGTTGATAGTCCCATTACTTTTGGCCCCTTAAAAAGTGGGAGGCACATATAGAAACTGTTGTAATTCCTACACCGTTCACCTGATTTGGATGTAATTACCCTCAAATTAAATCTGAAAGTCTGCAGTTAAAGCACATCTTGTTTGTTTCATTTCAAAACCATTGTGGTGGTGAATAGAGGCCAAAATATGAAAATTCTGTCAATGTCCCAATATTTATGGACCTGACTGTATATATATATTGTGACACAGTCAGATTAGGAGGTCCCTCTCCTGGGTAGGGGACTCCTTCCTTACACACACACACACAGCAGCAGGGAAGCAGCACACCAGTCTGGATTCGGGAACAAGCTGGCCGGCGCCAGTCTTTATTGTACAACGTCAGAAATAACACAAAGAAAACATAAACATAAATCCTAGCCCTGTCGGGGCACTAACTTCACAGGTAGTTCCCTCACTACCAGAACCTGGCAGGGCCTAATGCCCTCACCAGCAACAAAGGCACAGCACAACACTCACAGATAGATTTTCAAGTGTCTCTGAGCAAACTCCCTGTCGGCTCTCCCAGGTGAGACACTCAGCCCTAAACACACAAGGCTTAAATTGGACACTCTCAGGTGGGAACCCTAACAAGCCTGTTACCAGGCTGCGAGAACCAAAACCTGGAGTGGCCGTGGGTGGAGCCCTCCCTCTCCTCTCACCCACAACCCCCAGGTCCCAAACCGGCTTTTCAAAAAGCCGAAACTCAAGCCTGCTACACTGCAGACTTTCTCCTGGGGGTTTAAAACACATAAGACAGGAATCTGGGACAAATGTACCTGCCACAGACCACTTTACCAGTGATCCTATCACATATCCCCCCCCTTTGTTTCGACCTGTGGGGTGGAACAACTGAAGCCCACCAAACAATGATCGCGTGACAACGCATCTGCATTGGCCAGCTGGCTTCCCGGCCTGTGTTCCACTGAAAATGTAAAAGTTTGTAACACCAAGAACCATCTCGTAATTCTCGCATTACTGTCCTTATTTTCAGACATTCACTTCAGAGGGGCATGGTCAGTGATCAATTTGAACTTTCTTCTGACCAAGTAGTACCTGAGAGCCTCTAACGCCCACTTTATGGCCAACGCCTCCTTCTCCACTGTGGCATAGTTTCTCTCATGTACATTCAACTTTCTGCTAAGATAGAAAATAGGGTGTTCCTCACCCTCCTTGTTCTGGGACAGGACCTCTCCTATACCTACTTCTGATGCATCGGTTTGTACTATGAATTCCCTTTCAAAATTAGGAGTCATCAGGACTGGTTGGGAACACAACGCTACTTTCAACTCCTGAAAAGCTTTCTCTGCCTCAGGACTCCATTCTACCATGACTTTTTGTTTGCCTTTGGTCAGGTCAGTCAGTGGGACTGCCATGGTGGCAAAGTTGGGTATAAACCTCCTGTAGTACCCCGTAGTTCCCAAGAAGGCTCTCACCTGCTTCTTATTCAGAGGCCATGGCCAGTTTTGTATGGCATCAACTTTATTGAGCTGAGGCTTTATCAGGCCTCTGCCAATGGTGTATCCCAGATATTTTACTTCCTCCATGCCTAGACAACACTCTTTTGGGTTGGCTGTCAAACCTGCCTTATAGATGGAGTCCAACACTGCTTGTACCCTGGGTAAGTGAGACTGCCAATCAGGACTATGAACGACCACGTCATCCAGATAAGCAGCCGCATACCGTCTATGGGGCCTTAGAATCCTGTCCATCATTCTTTGGAAGGTAGCAGGTGCCCCATGTAGCCCGAAGGCAACATCTTGTACTGAAACAAGCCCTCTGGCGCTGAAAAAGCTGTCTTGTTTGGCGCTCTCGGTTAACGGTACTTGCCAATACCCTTTGGTTTGGTCAAGAGTGGTTAAATACCTTGCCGTCCCTAGTCTCTCAATCAGTTCATCCACTCTTGGCATCGGGTAGGCATCGAATTTTGAAACACTGTTCAACTTTCGGAAGTCATTGCAGAAACGCACACTCCCATCGGGCTTTGGAATCAACACAATGGGACTTGACCATTCACTATGTGATTCTTCAATAACCCCTAACTCTAGCATATTTTTAATTTCTTTCGACACCGATTCTCTTTGTGCTTCTGGTAACCTATAGGGCTTTAGATTAACTTTAACCCCTGGGTCAGTGATGATGTCATGTTTAATGACCGAGGTTTTCCCAGGTACGTCAGAGAACAGCACCCTTTGTCTGATCAGAAACTCCTTGACCTCTTGTTGTTGAATTGCCGACAGGGTTTTTGCCACTGTCACTTCGGGAACTAAGGGCCCTGGATTTACTGGAGGGTCTCAGACGGTCGACAGTACCGTTCTATCTTTCCAGGGCTTTAACAGATTTATATGGTATATCTGTTCCGGCTTTCTTTTCCCCGGCTGGTAAACTTTGTAATTGACCTGCCCCACTCTTTCTAAGATTTCAAAGGGCCCTTGCCATTTAGTCAAAAGTTTATTTTCCACAGTGGGAACCAATACTAACACTCTGTCCCCAGGAGCAAAGCTGCGTAACCGAGCATTGCGGTTGTATACCCTCTGCTGTGCCTGTTGAGCCTGTTCCAGGTGCTCTCTCACTATCGGCACTACCGCAGCAATTCTCTCCTGCATTTGAGAAACATACTCAATCACCGTTTTGTAAGGACTAGACTGCCCCTCCCATGTCTCTTTGGCAATGTCTAGTAACCCCCTTGAGTGTCTCCCATACAACAAGTCGAAGGGTGAAAACCCGGTGGAGGACTGGGGAACTTCTCTTATGGCCAACAATAAATACGGCAATAAGTAATCCCAATCCCTACCATCCTTGTCGACCACTTTCCTAAGCATGTGTTTTAACGTCTTGTTAAACCTCTCGACCAGCCCATCGGTTTGGGGGTGATAAACCGAAGTTCTTAACTGTTCGATTTTGAACAGGCGGCATAACTCTTTCATGACTTTGGACATAAACGGTGTACCCTGGTCAGTTAGTATCTCCTTAGGAATACCCAGCCTGCTAAAGACATGAACTAGCTCTCTGGCAATGGTCTTGGTTGACGTATTGCGCAATGGGATCGCTTCCAGGTACCTGGTAGCATAATCCATTATGACCAGAATATACTGGTGTCCCCTGGCAGACTTCATTAAGGGTCCAACCAAATCCATCGCTATTCTTTCAAACGGCACCTCTATAATAGGCAATGGAACTAGTGGACCCTTAAAATGTGGCCTGGGAGCATGATACTGACACTCAGGGCAGGATGCGCAAAAGTCAGATACCTCTTTATGAAGCCCGGGCCAGAAAAACCTCTGCATTATTCGCTCAGTGGTTTTCTCTACCCCTAGATGGCCTGCCGTTATATGACCATGGGCCAGATCCAACACTGTTCTTCTGTAGGCTTTGGGAACTATTAGTTGTTCCACAACATCTTCCCCCTTCTTAGTCACCTGATATAACAAATCCTGCCACATTGCCATGTGGGGATAGGACAAAGGACTATCAGGGTCTACGGGTTTACCATCAACTACTTTTACATTCTCCCTGGCTTTTACCAAAGTAGGGTCATTCAACTGCTCCACGGCAAAGACCTCTCTTCTGACCTCTAAATCAGGCAGACGATCACCTGGCCCAACAACACTTCCCACCTCAATGGGAGGCACATCAGTTGGCGGGCCACCGTCACGCTCCGCATTCCCTAGTTCGCCAATCATAGTAGAAAAAGGGAATAACTCTGACTCAGAAGAAACTCCCTCCTCCACTACATCGACAACCTTCTCAAATGGATCAGGGTTGTTCACCTCTGGAACAAAACGGCTTTCCCACAACTTCCAGAAGTGAGCAAAGTCTCTCCCCAATATTGCATAGTACATCAGACCATGCACCAAACCTACAGAAACTATAGCAGAACCACATGGTGTCTCGATGTTCACCTCGGCAGTAACATAATATCGAGTATCCCCATGTATGCAGGTCACACCAACAGTTTTCCCCTCATGCCGCAAGGGGTTCACCAGCTCAGCTTTTATAAGTGTCACCAAGCTACCAGAGTCTAACAGTGCCTCTACTCGGTTGCCATCTACAGTGAGTACACACATGTGCTTATCAGTCTCAGCCTGCCGGTCAGCCGTACAGGCTATCTGTGCAAAGAACGACCCCCTGCGGTAGACATGAGCAGTATCACATTGCATAGGTTCAGTTGTAAGTGAACAATTAGCGGCAATATGGCCGAAGCCACCACATCGGAAACACTGAGTCATATTAATGTCTAGTCGTTTACGGGGCAAGAACCTTCCCGGCCTGGCAGGCCTGTCTCCAGGTTCTACACCCTCAGTCTTAGGTACATTCCACCGCCCAGCACCCTTCTCCCCTGGAACAGTCTTACCAGTGTCTGTGGGAGTTCGCCGGTGCACCATCGGGGCTCGGTGGGGCATACTCATCAGCTCCTCAGCCGCCACGTACCTCTCCACCAGCTCGACCAACTGGTCCACGGACTTAGGGTCTGCATGGCTCACCCACTTGCGCAGAGTCGCAGGTAACGATCGCAGGTACCGGTCCATCACGACCCTTTCCACGATCTGTGGTCCCATCAGCGTCTCGGGCTGTAGCCATTTTGAGGACAGATGGACGAGGTCATGCATCTGCGAACGTGGAGGCTTGTCCATATGGAACTCCCAGCGGTGGACCCGTTGGGCACGAACAAAGGTGGTGACTCCCAAGCGAGTTAGGATCTCCTGTTTTAGTTTTTTATAGTCCTTGGCATCAGCCAGGCATAAGTCGAAATAGGCCTTTTGTGGCTCCCCCGACAGAAAAGGTGCCACCAGACTTGCCCACTGCTCCTTGGGCCAACTCTCCCTTTCGGCCGTTCTTTCAAATGCGGTGAGGTAGGCCTCCACATCATCGCTCGAAGTCATCTTTTGGAGGAAGTGACTGGCTCGTATGGAGTGAGTGGTGGTGGGAGGACCAGTAGTAACATCTCTGGGCCGGGCACCAGGTGCTGTAACACCTCTTTTATGGCCTGGCTGTTTTCCGATAAGGCCTGGCGGGTTTCCTCAATGGCGACCTGTTGAAGTCTGTTAGTCTCCTGCTGAGCTGCTGTAGCTTGGAGCAAGGCCTTAATAATGTCCTCCATTTTGTCCTGGGGTGTAGGTTGGAAGCTGAACCTTGCCTCTCTGAGCATTAGCTGACGCCTCCTCTATGGGACTCCAAGGACACAGCGTTATTTCCACACTTACAAATTGGGTGTCTGTCCCTTTAATTTTAAACCGGAAAGTTTTCCTCTTGCTGCAACTTCAGTGTGTGTGAATGCCCGCATTCTCCACCATATTGTGACACAGTCAGATTAGGAGGTCCCTCTCCTGGGTAGGGGTCTCCTTCCTTACACACACACACAGCAGCAGGGAAGCAGCACACCAGTCTGGATGCGAGAACAAGCTGGTCGGCGCCAGTCTTTATTGTACAACGTCAGAAATAACACAAAGAAAACATAAACATAAATCCTAGCCCTGTCGGGGCACTAACTTCACAGGTAGTTCCCTCACTACCAGAACCTGGCAGGGCCTAATGCCCTCACCAGCAACAAAGGCACAGCACAACACTCACAGATAGGTTTTCAAGTCTCTCTGAGCAAACTCCCTGTCTGCTCTCCCAGGTGAGACACTCAGCCCTAAACACACAAGGCTTAAATTGGACACCCTCAGGTGGGAACCCTAACAAGCCTGTTACCAGGCTGCGAGAACCAAAACCTGGAGTGGCCGTGGGTGGAGCCCTCCCTCTCCTCTCACCCACAACCCCCAGGTCCCAAACCGGCTTTTCAAAAAGCCGAAACTCAAGCCTGCTACACTGCAGACTTTCTCCTGGGGGTTTAAAACACATAAGACAGGAATCTGGGACAAATGTACCTGCCACAGACTACTTTACCAGTGATCCTATCACAATATATATATATATATATACACACACATACACACACTGCATATATATATGTATAATATATATATATACTGTTTCTTTACTGCCCAATCACTGTGACCAGCAGTGATAGGGCAGAAAGGAGGCAGATGAGGCGGAGCTGCTCCTGGACGGAAGGAATGAGGAGGAGGTGTGGGTGTAGGTTTAAATTAGCCTGACCTTTAAGTCTGGTAACTCAGACATGTTATGTTATTGCGACTGATGAGTCATGCACAATAACACTCAGCTAAGAGACAGCTTGTAGAGTTTAACCATTTAATTACATGTCAACAGGTTGGGGGTTATGTGTATATATATATATATATATATATCTATATATATATACACATACATACACATATACACACACATACATATATAGTCAAACACATGTACACATACATTCACACACACACATACAGTACAGTCACACATCTATACATACATACTATAACACAGATGATCATAAACCTACATAGGTCACACACATACATAGTCACACATTTATACATATTCAGACAGACAGACAGCCCTCCCCTGCAGAGTGACTCGCTGTTATAAAGCTGAGGCTTCTGTAATTGGAGAAATTAGGCTGAGGGGAGAGAGGGAGAGCAGCATGGAGGGGGTTGGGGGCAGGGCCGGATTAAGGTCTGTGGGGGCCCCTGGGCAACAAACTTGTGGGGGCCCCTATATACCACCGTTTCTCGTCACCCTAGGATTTTTTTTCTTTCTATTCACCTTAATGCCCCTCTTGTAATGTCCCCAGTAATGGTCCCCCCTATACAGTGCTCCTTATGCAGTGCCCCCTGTAGTGGTTCCCCCTATGCAGTGCCCCCTGTAGTAGTGCCCCTTATGCAGTGCCCCCAGTATTGGTCTTCCCTATGCAGTGCCTCTTATATAATGCCCACAGTAGTGGTCCCCCCTATACAGTCCCCTCAGTAGTAGTTCCCCCCTATGCAATGCCCTCAGTAGTAGTTCCCCCCTATGCATCACCCGCAGTAGTAGTCCACCTCTATATAATGCCCCCAGTAATAATCCACCCCTATGCAGTGTCCTTTATATAGTGCCCCCAGTAGAATTCCCCCAAAAGCATTGCCCCCAGTAGTAGTCCCCCCCATTCTCTGCCCCCAGTAGTAGTCCTCCCCTTTACAGTGCCCCCAGTAGTAGTCCCCCCATACAGTGTCCCAGTTGTAGTCCCCCATGCTCTGCCCACAGTAGTAGCCCCCACCCTATACAGTGCCCCAGTAGTAGCCCCCCCTATGCATTGCCCCCAGTAGCAAACACCCCCTCTATACAGTGCCCCCATGAGGTGGCCCCCCTATACAGGGACGCCTGTAATGCTCCCAATATGCAGTGACAGTGCCCCCCCCCCCCCACACACACACAAAATAATTTTTTTTTAAAAAGCTTACCTGAATCCCCGCTCCTGACGCGAGTCCCGGCTGTTCTGTTGCACAGTTGGGAGAGACGTCAGCGTCATGACATCTCTCCCATCATCACCAGTTGCGGGGGGGAGCCGGCTCCTGCCTGTTGTGCAGCAGCCAATCTGTGTGACTCTCATCGGCTGCTGTAACATACACACAGCTGCCGTTGGTGGCTGTGTGTATGTCACTGTGTAGTGTGGCCGCGCTCACTGCGCGGTCTACACTACACTAGCGGAGGGGACACTAGCGGTGGGCGCAGACAGCGCACCGCTGCTAGTGGGGGCCCTTCCGTGTGTGGGGGCCCAGGGACGACCGCCCCTGTCGCCCCCCCCCCCTTAATCCTGCCCTGGTTGGGGGTTTGTGACAGGAGAAGAGAGAGGGTTAGCAGGTGCGGGAGAGGCAGCAGGCGGGTTACAACCAGAACTGAGAGGTTTAGCTAGAGGGGAGGGGGGAGAGGATAAAGAGAACAATAAGGGGGGGGGGACATTGAGAGCTGGGGAGAACAGAAAGATAAAGAAGGGAAAGAGCAGGAGATAAAGCTAAAGGATGGAGGAGAGAGCACATGGGACAAAGGAGAGCTGGTAAGTATATTGTTGTTTGAATGAGAGAGGTAGACTCAGAGTCCTGGATGGAGAAAGGAGCAGCCACTGGCAATCAGGTGTGCAGGCGGGAGAGAACCTCTAGACCAAATTCAGCAGAAGAAGTAGGACATGGACCAGCTGACAGCACTGGAACCTGTGCAGCCAACTATCTTGAGGTTAGTGTGTTTTTGTGCAAATGTACAGCTTTAAAAGTGTACTACTGCACAGACTCCAGTCTTCCTGTCCCTCCAGGGAGGCTTCATGCCCTGTTCCAAGATGGCTGCCGAGATCACTAGAGCATGTGCAGGGGCCATTTTGTCTTTACTTTGTTCTGTGTAGAGTGATATAGTGGGAGACAAAGGTCTTCTACTTAGCTCCTATAGAGACCATTGTTAATATCTGCATATAAAACACTTCCCTTTCAAAACTGGAGGTACATGAATGTTCAAGACATAAAGGGTATATTTATTAAACCGATATGTCTGACTACCTCTAGCAATTATTCCCAGTGAATGACTACTTCAAAAGGACTGCACATGCGGGGGGATAGGACTGGAGGGAGGTGAGGTTTAAATACAGACTACAAGATGGATTTGAATGAGTACTTGAGGTTGTTAAAGTATAGTTACACAACCAATATAGGGCCTGATTCTGAGTCTTTGCCACAGTAGTTCTGCTTTTGCTGCTACAGTGTCCTTTCCTAGTACAAATCCATGCATCCGAATGCGCAAGGACTGAGCCGGCCATTGTCAGCGTCCATGGAATCTGAAATACCGCTAGACACCACCATCACCTTTAGACACCACCATCAGTCACATCATTGAAACTTGCACCAGGTCCATGGCAGGTGCAGTACAGCCATGGACATAGGAGGACATCTAAGTATGTCCTCCTATGTGAGCAGCTTGGATTTTTTGATTGCAACCACTTTCATCGACATGACCGTGACACACCCGCAACACTCCTATAAGACGTAACCTCTCCATACATTTTTTTTTTAAGCCACCCCCTTTTACCTCCCAGTCACTGTCCAGGAATGCCCCTCCTATTTGTGCTACCAAGAGTCTAAGGGGCCTTTTCATCAAACGATAAATGCTAGTTTCCGCAAATTTAGGTTACCAGGCTATACATCATCAGGGTCCGGTAGGACCCCCTTGGTATTCAGCAAACTCCGCAAATGAAAGTTTTCGGAGTATACTGCTGAGAACAATCGCCATCTTCAGACGGCGCTTGTTCTTGGATCCCCGCTCCTTCCTATGGGAAACAGTTCTGGGGATGCGAAGAGGGATCAGAGAGGATCCTTCTGCTGCCTCCTCACTACCTCCCTGGCGGATTTGTGCATGCGTGACCTCGGGTCTTCTGTAGCATGACTTCTGTAGCTGCGATACTAACAAAGGGGACAGCTGCTTTTCGTACCAGGTGTCCCCGCATCGGAGCAATAATAAATTGCGCCGGTGTCAAGTTTCCCCCGCTGTGAGTTGGATATTTAAGTATCCCTTGCAGTGAGAACATTCCTTAATTAGTAGGGGCCTTATGGCCTCCAATGATGAATAGGCCCCTAAATTTGATCTGCAGTACTTGCACCCACCGCGATAAGCACAAGTGGCTGTTCGGAATCCTCACCATCACCATCAAACTGATTCTGCTGCAAACTATACAAGTTCCCCATGAAACTCGGGAACTCCGGTGGAATACGTGATCATCTGGCTGTCACTTTCCCCCACAGGATAGAGATGGCGGTCTCATCCTAGTGAGCATACGGAGACACCAACGCTGTACACGGACCCTGGAGGCAGCATATATAATCAATATAAAGGAGACGGAAGAGAAACGGGAACACAGTACATCCATCTTCTGGGTAAGCAACCTGGAACATTTACCCATACTCATAGTGACACATTCGTGTTGGAATCTATGTGCCTGATTCAGACCCACTCGCAAGCGGCTGTCCGCTCGCAAGTGGGTCGATGTTGTGCACTGTGCATGCGCACAACAGCGGGAGCTCCGTCGTGCGCATGCGCCAGACGCGACGAGCGAAGGACTTTCCTTCGCTCGTTGTGTCTGATCAAAGGGGGCGTGCTGTCGATGTTGATTGACAGCACACCCCCTTTGGTGGGCGTGCCGGGGGCGTGCCTCCCTGACGGGGGCGTTCCCAAGGGAATGCCTACCGTCAGAAGCTGGCCCACTGACATCACTAGTGATGTCAGTGGGAGTGATTTTGGCTCTGATAGAGCCAAAATCACTCCGGGCCTTGCGGTTGAAAAACTCAACCGCAGGCTCGGGCTCGCAGTGGCGATGGTCGCGATGGTCAAGACCATCGTGGCCATCAAACTGCACGCTCGTATAGGCTGTGGGTGGTGACCAACAGCTATACGAGCGTCCAGGAGGACGCTCCATAATTATGGGGGGCGGCCCTCATTCAGAGCGTGCGCTCTGCTCAGAGCGTGCGCTCTGCTCAGAGCGTGCTCTCTGCTCAGAGCGTGCGCTCTGCTCAGAGCATACGGCTCTGAATGAGGGCCAATGTTATAACTTTGTTGCAATTTAGTGGAGCTGATATTCATTAGAGAATTGTCTCTCTTCTACGTAAAATAAAGATCTCTAAACAACTGTTTAATTGTATCCAACATTTGGAACTCTGGTAATGCAGGATTACTTACTCATTTTGGACATCTAAAGGACATTTATATCTCAGTACTCCGTATTACTGATTGGAATAGAGCAAGGGTCCTCTCTGTGAAGATATTTGCACACTCATTATCTGCATACATTTATATTGTCTAAGTTTTTTCTTTATTATTTTTATTTTTATGCTTGGACCCATGCATCTTATATCATTTAACAAGTGTATATTTTAATAAATTGTTATATTCTTTATATGTTATGTGCACTTCATTTTATGGTCAAATCAGCGCAGCTCTTATTTAGTTTGTACTGTAGGATTGTTTTTTGTGGTCTTGCAGAGTTCCATTTCAGAGCAGCTGCTGAATTGACACTAATGATATAGTGCTTCTCTCAATCACTGGCTAAGCGCTTACTGGGAATTGTGTTTATGTAGACATGCCCCCTTCAGCACCACAGGCGGTGCCGCATCTGTGAAAAGGGGCCCATGTTCCCTCTTCATATCTAATGGCAGCCTTGGGAACAAATATCATCAGCTGTCCTCCTAGGCTCCTATCCTGAAATGATGCTAGCAGAGAACCCTGTTCCATAACAAATGCATAGTTATTAAAATAAAGCATTATTTCCTTTTGAAAATATATAAAAAAATATTTTTCTATTATTATTTGAACTTTTTCTAATTTTAATTTTGTAATGAACCTGCAGCTGAAAGCTCGTCAGGGCTTCCAGTACATTGCACATGTGAGATAAAGCAACAACAAGCAGTGACAGAGAATCAGTCCTGGCACTGTAGGTCCATAAACAGACCCAAAGGAGTATTATATAGGGTCATAGTAATTATTTTCTAAGGGCAACTTCATAAAAATGTACATCAGTATATCAGTGCTCTTTCAGATATGCATATTTACCTAGACAAAACTGTTAATATACTATGTGACTTGCCTGCAAAGTAAACCCACAGCCTCGTGGCACAAGTCCTGTACCAAAATCCATGTAATTGCTATTGATAAATGAACAGGCATTGCCATGTGAATCCACCACAGAAAAGTAAACTGTGTCACTCCCCGTTTCAAAAGGGTTTCCATGTTCATTGCCTTCTGATGCTCTAATGAAACAGATAAGTACAATGTGAACATACTACATACATACATAAATTTAACTATTCTAATAATCATGAATACTGTATATTAAAGGTAATATTGTCAAAGCCTACTAATATTCCAGTTTATTTACAGGAATAATTATTATCTTTTACTTATATGCAACACCAGGTTTCCATAGCGTTGTACATAGCAGACAGAATATACAACACAATAACATTACAAAAGGCTACTGCAGACAAGTTTACAAGTAAACATAATTACAACCCTCAAGTTCCATAATTACGTAGATGAGACAATAGGAGAGAGTCTGCGAGAGAGCTTACAGCCTAGAGGAATGTACTCAGAAGCAATGGTGGTTCCAGAGGTGGGGCTGCAGCACAGTGCAAAATTCAAAAAAGGGAGCCACAACAACTAGCAGTGAGTCCTGGCTGGCGATGTTTGGCAACGGTTGGAAAGGCAGTTGGTGTGGCTCCCCTATTTGAATTTTGGACTATGCTGCAGACCCACCTCTGGAGCCGCCACTGCTCAGAAGCTATTCTGGTTTCTTAACGAGCCCACAATGGGTATTGGGTCCATTATATACTTACCTAGTCTCCCAGAACAACCACGAGGCTCCCTAAAATCATGGCGCCCTCCCGGCCACCCGGAAAAGCAGGCAAGTTTCCTGGCCGGCCGCCTTCACCCCCGACCTCCCCGCACACACCCTCGCAGCGGGGGGCCATGATACGTTTCGGACTGAATCGCGTTATCATGGCCCCACCACCTGCTTCACAGTGCCAGTAATCTGGGCATTGTGTAGCGGGGGCGGAGCCATAATGACACAATTGCCTGGTCATGCCCTCCTCTCTGCCCCTAATGCCGGGTAATGTCTCCGGCAATGCCCTCTATAATGCGCCACACCTCTCCAATATGCTGACCAGGCTGCCCTCTCCCGGAGGGGACCGTCAGAATGTCAGCAAGCATGGACCACTGGCTGAATGGCTTTCCAGACACAGGGCGATATGTTTCAAATGCATGATTGTGGTTTTTTCACAGAAAACTGTACTCTGCGCTCCTTGTTATTTGGTTAACAGTGGTTTTTGTTTTCTCTTCAGAAGATTACTGCATCACTTATGGATCTCCATATGTATTATTAAGGTCCGCTGTGGTCCTGCTGTGGAGCAATCCCCATAGGGGGCTATGATCTGAACATACATTTTAAGCTCAAAAAAGCATTGCTTTGTCTTTAGATGGCATTAACTAATGTAACCTATGGGCTACTTTCCACAAAATGTACTGTAACCTGCCGCTAGCGCATGCCGAGTGCTGCACTTGTGCATTTCAACTACACGTTCAGAAACCCTGAAGTTATTCCATTACCGGGACAGCTGGATATCGGAAGAGTTTTCCCGGTAAGAAGAACTTGTTACTTGCTGGCGGACACAAAGACTGGTAAGCCACTTATGATAGGGGGAGAGAATACATCTCTCCCACAGTTCTGCAGCTATATATTATCAGCTGAACATGTTCCAGTGTTGAGGAAAAAAGGCATGTGGATGCTGTTATATAACTGCAATACTCAATGCTAAAGTTAGGAGTCCAGAGCCAAGTTTATGGAAATCACTTTTCAGTTTTAGGGTGGGAGGCATCAAAGTGTAAAATGCGGTAAAACCTCAGAAAATTTAAATTTTCTGAGGACTCCCGCAAAATAAATATGGATCCCCATATGTATTAAAAAGTTACAGTATTAAAAAGATATCTGCTGGCACAGCAGTACCCATAGGATTTTATGGGACTGCGATGTACCAATATGCAGCAAGATGTGGAAATCTTTAGCCCGTTGGCAACTAAATTTATAGATGGCGTTGAATGTAGAAGCCTATGAGCTTCCTTTCAAAAGAATCCATCTCCGTCCCCCGCGCCGATGGCCACCCATGCACATAAGGACTCATGGGTCATAGAACCAGAAGTCAATTCTTTGCTGCATCAGCTTTCTGTTGGATGAGCTGTCCCGGCGAATAGGGGCGTGATGTATTACAAGGCATTTGCATTTGATACATAATACATCCAGTCCTTAGACTTTTTTAGTACTATATGTTTTTAAACCATTTTTAGTTATAACCAAGGGAGACTCAATTCGGTCTCTCCTATCTCCAGCTCTAGTTAATTCAGGGTGAACTAATTATAATAACTGTTAACTGCAACTATTAGTGACTGAGAAGAAACAAGCTTGTAACATCTTATGCCAATTTCTCATAGATACAGTATATTTCGCTAGATTAATAATATAATACTTATATAAGGGAGACCAGGCTCATATTCCTGGGTCTACCTCAAAGTGTATACAATGTGATGTCACAGTGCTCCCCCTGCAGGACGTGGAAGTACATGAATGCTGGATGTCATGAACAGCTACCCAGGCAGTAAAACAGTTTGTTGCCCCTAACTGATGCCTCAGCAGAAGTCCCATTGTGAAACAGTCAGGTGCACATGGCAACTACAGTATCTCTATTGAATGTTTATAAACATCTGTTCATTGAGAAAGTCCAGGATTAGGGTTCTACAATTAATTCATATGTCTTGACAAACACAAACATGACGTTTTTATTTTTAGAATTAATTTTTCAAGCAATCTTAATTTTCCCACTTATGACTATAAAAAGTGATGTCTTTAAAACGCACTGGACAACTATATATATATATATATATATATATATATATATATCACAGGGTATTTAAATGAGGACTCCAGACAGGCAGGTACTTAGTGAGGCAGTGTCTTTTTAATAGCAGCAGACACTGCACTTTAGCATACGTGAGCATAGGCCTGCACACATACAGGCACATAACATAAAATACACAAACAAACAATCAAACATTAAAGTCTCAGCACTCCATTTGCTAATCAGTCAGCAGTGGTTTGCAGCCTACAATTTAGGCATGCCCTCCCAGCATAGCCCTTGGACCCTGGCACTACAACACTGTGAACCTCATTCAGAGCCGCTCGCAAAATGCGAGCGCTCACTCTGAATGAGGGTGGCCGCTTCTCTGTAAAGAGCCGGCCTCCTGGCCGTTCGCTAAGATGTGGGTGACCACCCACAGCTTTAGCGTGAGGCCAGGTTGATGGTCGTGATGGTCAAGACCATCGCGACCATCGGGGCTTGCGACTAGACCCTTGTGGTAGGGTCTCATCTGCCGCAAGCCCCAGTGAGCTTTCAGCTCTAATAGAGCCGGAAGCTCACCACTGACATCACGAGTGATGTCAGTGGGGCCGCCCCCAAATTACAGGCATTCCTTCGGGAATGCCTCCGTTTGGACAGCCACCCCCCCACCCCGCCTACAAAACGGGGCGAGCTGTCAATCACCATCGACAGCCGTCCCTTTTGTAGGGAGCCCCGGAGCGAGATAATTTTTCTCTCACTCTGTGGCTTGCGCACGCGCAGTGTGGCCACTGCGCGTGCGCAGGGCCTCAACATCGACCTGCTTGCGAGTGCTCAGCGCTTGCGAGCGGGTCTGAATGAGACCCTGTGTCCACTGGGACTACTGGGCCATTCAGAAACACAGTTTCCCATATTAATGGGGGTCTGGATATTTTTCCTGTGTTCTGTTTAACTCCTGCATTGCTGGAAATAAAAATCAGTGTTTTCTTTTTCTGTGTTAATGAATTACAACTGCTTTGAAGAAAGAAAGAGATATATTTATTTGTATCAACTGGCTTGTTATCTAAAAGCATCTACACTTGTACATACCCCTCCCACAATAAAAATGGAGAAAGTTTTTTGCACTATAGTAAATTTGTTGGCCTATCACCAAAAGACAGAGTAACAAATGTTACAGCTAGTGACCCAGTCAATGGGCACAATAGGTGCTGGGCATCTGAAGAAAATGTCTGCCTCAGTTGACCCAGAGTGTTTGCTGATATTTGAGAGGGTCCCCCTCCATGTGCAATTCCACAGAAGCATCCTCAATGACTACGTGTGCAAGATGTTGACTGCCCTTCCTCACATTTACAGAGGGCACACAAATGTTGGAACTTGGAGGATCCTCCAGTACACTAGTATTTAGGTTGGGCTCACACATGGCAACTGCAGACACACTTTTACTCTCCTCAGGGATTTGTGATTTAGATTTCTCAGGGCACACAGTTGGTTTTTCCGGAGCAGTCTTAACAACTTTCACATTTTTAATTGGACCACTACTACTACAAGCAGAAGGGCGATCAGAATCAGCAGTCTTCTTCATAAAGTAAGAAGGCCAAAGCCTTATTCTTTCCTTGCCACTTCGTGTAGTGAATGGCATATTGCCAATTTTTTGTTTATCTAAAGTCAAATATCCTTTCAATTTTTTTTCTTATTTTCATTAAAACCTGCTTTACTATTACTACCATATCAATGGCGTGACTTAAGCCCTGAGGCATGGGCCTTCCTAGAGATCGAGGAAGTTGACGGCCATGCACTGCTGGCGGCAGCTAAAACATTTGGTTCTTGGCCTTGCTCTCCTGTCATGTGACAGCCCTCCATATTTTTTCTGCAGTCTACAAGCAGTGTCACAATCACCAATAGTGTAGCCAAGGTGCGGTTACAAAATTCACACACGTGCAGTCGTGCGCACACACAAAAATATTAGAAAAAATGACAAATGATGATTTATATTTTTTGTCAGCTCCAGAAGAACTTGGCCCCAGAGTAACGATTGATCACGACTGTAGTCGGGCAGCACAAGGTTGCAACTTGCGTTGCTGGCTGACTCTTGTGCACTATTGCGTTTAATGCGAAAACCCACCCACACAAACAATAAAAAAAATGACACTTTTATTATTGTTTCTTTTTGAGAATGACTGGAGTCAGGCAGCACAAGCTTGCAACGTGCGTTACTGGCTGGATCTTGAGCACTACTGCGGTTATGGCGAAAACCCACCCTCACAAACAAGAAAAAAATGACATTTTTTATTGTATTTTTTTTTTAGAACGACTGGAGTCAGGCAGCACAAGGTTCCAACTTGCGTTACTGGCTGGATCTTGTGCACTACTGCGGTTATGGCGAAAACCCACCCACACAACCAAGAAAAAAATATGACATTTTTATTGTTTTTTTTTTAAGAACGACTGGAGTCAGGCAGCACAAAGTTGCAACTTACGTTACTGGCTGGCTCTTGTGCGCTACTGTGGTTAAGCCTGTTAACGGCGCATACACACACAGAAAAATATAAAAACTTTAAAGACACTTAGATTTTTTTTTTTTTACTTTTTTTTTTTTTTGGAGTCCAGAACTTGGGCCCAGAGATGGAAACAGCACAAGCCAAGGACACAGCAGACAGCCCAGATGGATCACCAGACAGCACAGTGACAGTGACAGCACCGTGACCAGAGACCAGAATGGATCAGCAGTCACCAGCCCAGGACACAGCAGATAGCACCAGCACCTCTCCCAGCCCTACACTACCCATCTTCCCTGTTCACTTTCCACAGCCGGAGTGGAAATGGCGTCCGTCGCGTGGTCCCTTATATACTACATTGATCATAGAGACGAAAGCTTGTGAACCGCGAGATATCTGTCTCTATGGTTTTGCCTCAGTTTCGAGAACCGAGTAAGACGGGAACCTCCGACTCGTATATTGTAAATTCGGGTGGGTTCGGTTCTCTGGGAACCGAACCCGTCATCTCTACTCAGAAAGCCTATGCTGACTTATCCTCTGCTGATGCAGAGAAATATGACCTAGTCAAAGGTGCCATTCTAGCTCGGTCAGGTCTCACTCCTTCTGGGAAAGCGCAGCTCTTCCAAGAATGGGCCCTAGTACAAGGGGTCTCTATTCGGAAGCAGGTTGCAGAACTCGCCAGAGAGGGGCAGAGTTGACTTCAGCCAGAAGACTGCACTGACATTCAGATTGTAGAGAAGATGGTTGTTGAACAGTGTATAAGATCCCAGGGCGGAATATGCAGCGCTGGGTCATACACGCTGATTCCCAGAATTTAGCAGAATTAATTACAGTATTGGAGCGGTATGAGACTGTAGAAAAGAAAGATTCCAGAAAAGAAACCAGGGATTGAGCAACCTGTTAAGATGGCACCCCATTGGCCTGTGACCCCGACTGTCATCCCTCCTCAAGGAAACGTCACTGGAGATGCCAGAGTAATTTCCTATGGGTGAAGAGAGCCAGGTCATATAAGGTGGGGCTGTCCCAGAAAAACAGAGCCTATGGAGTATGGGGTTGCTAGTATGAGTGCTACATACTCCTGCTTTTGCATAAATGTACCCTTAGATTCCAGAACCCCGTTAATGTGGGAAACTGTAGTACTGAATGACTCAGGGAGTGAGCTATCCCTGATCTCAGAGGCTGTCCTGCCCAAGCCAGTGGAAAGGTGCCAGGGTTAGTTAAAGTACTCTGTATTCATGGATCCACAGAAAACTATTACAGAGTGCGAGTGAGCCTCACCATACAGGGGTACGCTTATGAGGTGGTCACCGCGGTTGGTCCTAAGTTGGGATGCAATTTCCCAATATTTGTTGAGCTCTTAAAGGATATATACTGTATATTCCATAGACAAAAAAACTTACGGTTTCAAATGTCCCATTAAGGCAGGGATGGGGAACCTCAGGCCTGGGGACCATATAAGGCCTGCGGAATCATTTGGTCTGGCCCTTGGAGCTATTTTCTGCTAGCCTCATCTGGCTAGCAGGGTGCCTAGAATGACATCCTGCAGCCAGAATCTATGCAGCAGTGCCACCTGGAGTGTCCTTAGGACACTTCAGATGGTCACAACGCTGCCCTTACTGCTCCCCGGAGCCGGGCATTGCTGTAATCACCAGCGATTGTGGCCCCGCCCCCATGTGACATCACACAAATGGGGTGTAGCCTGCACCAGGCCTGCAAATAATGTTAAATATATCAAAATGGCCCTCGACAGAAAAAAAGGTTCCTCACCCCTGCATTAAGGCTTCTTAGACATGATCTGAAAATTTCTCAAAACCTACTGAATTTCTGCCACTCAGACTTAAAAAAACAATGAAATTCTGATCATAAAGGATGACGGCTTAATAGACATGTTCCTTGCGCAATACAGATATAGTATGCCATCACACCCTGTGGTTAACTGAAGATTCAGCAATCCAACGGAGTGAGATTGCCGTTACTCACAAAATAGTGGAGCTGCTAAATCCCAGAATTGTGTGCTCATTGGAATACACACATGCAGTCTATGCTACTGAGGTCTGAGCAGAATAAAGAGCTGCGCAGATGGGATAAGACTGGTGTGGATGGGGGGAGGAGAACGAGCGGCATGGATGGGTGAGACATAAAGGCATGTAGAGGGGGAAAGATTATGCAGTACAGAGGGGGGGAGCCAAAGTGATGCAGGTGAGTGGAAAACAGTGGTGCAGATGGGGGGAAACAGAGTGGCACAGTTTGGGGGGACAGAGTGACCTGGATGGGAGGTACAGAGTGGCATGAACAAGGGAATACAGAGCAGTGCAGATGGATAAAGACAGACTGGTGCAGAGGAGGGAATACAGATTAGCACAAATGGGAGAACACACAACAGTAGGGATTGGCGAAGACAGATTGGTGCAGATGGGGGGGAGACAGAAAAGCACGGTTGGGAGGGACAGAGTGGTGCAGATGAAGGAAGATAGAGTGGCACAGATGGGAGAAGACAGAGAATCATGGCTGGGGGGGGAAGGAAGCGGTGCAGAAGGAAACAGAGTGATACAGATGCAGGGTGGTGCAGATGGGGAAAGACAGATTGGTGTGGATGAGGGAACACACACTAGGTTGTGTGAAATTTCAGATCGTGGCTAAGAAACCTTAATGGGACATATGAAACCGTAAGGTTCTTTGGCTATGGAATTTTATTGCTTTTTTAAAATTTATTAACTAACAGGGTTTGGCGTAGCATCCCGGGCCACCTGCAGGGGAGAAGGGCAACAAAATGATACAGTAACGCAGGTGGAGGAAGGCCGTCACACAGTTGTTTTGGGGGTGCACAGGGAGAGATGGCTGCGGAGGCGGGCTGCAGGTGTGCGGGGTAGCGGTAACAGCAGGGGTGCAGAGGAGTGGGGCAGTGCACAGGGGCATCAGCAGGCAACAGAGGGGCTCACTGGTGCTGGGATGCATCTGAGAAAATAAAATCAATAAAATTCAGATGCATGGATGTATCAGTGAGATCTATCTATGTTAAATATTGAATATATGTAACATAAAAAAGGACATGTGCCCCTGTCCCAATGCACAACTAGCCCCAGGCTTTTCACTGCCAGTCATGGTTGTAAAAGTACAGGGGACAAAAAGCATAGGGGACCCCTGCATTTAGCACAACCAGCACTGGGCTTTTTAGAGCCAGCCCTGGTTGTCAAAATGCAGGGGACAAAAGACATATGGGTCCTGCACTTAGCACAACCAGCACTGGGCTCAGCTGAGCCGATCCTGGTTTTGGAAATACAGAAGATAAAAAGCATAGGGGTCCCCTGTATTTTCCATAACCAGCACCAAGATTTCTAGTGGGGGCTAATGCTAAAGACAGGGGAGCCCTTTCACCGGGTCCCTCAGCCGAAGCATCAACCCTGACAGCTAGTCAGCCCAGGCCGGGGATCCCTGTAGAGCAGAGGACCGCCCAAAAAAGGGTTCCCCTCTCCATGGCACCCCAGGCCTAGGCTGATAGCCCAGGGCTATACCCAACACCCCTGGGCAGTGGGTGCCAGGTTGATTGTGTAAAGTGGCCCCCTCCCCATAAAGCACAACCAGCCCCGGGCTCTTCACTGCCGGTCCTGGTTGTGAAAATACAGGGGACAAATGATATAGGGGTCCCCTGTATTTAACACAACCAGCACTGGTCTAATCAGAACCTGTCCTGGTTGCCAAAATACAGGGGACAAACAATGTAGGGGTCCCCCGTATTCAGCGCAACCAGAACTGGGCTCTGAGCCCGTCCTTTTTCTGGAAATACAGGGGGAAAAAAGAGTAGGGCCCCCCTGTATTGTCCAGAACCAGACTTTTTTTTAGTGGGGGGCTAATGCCACAGCAATGGGAGCCTTGCATCAACCTTGACCGCCTAGGCCAGGGATGCCTGGGGAGCAGAGGACCCACCAAAAAAAGTTGTCCAACTCTCCAGGGCACTCCAGGCCTAGGCTGATAGCCCGGGGCTATCCCTGGCACCCCTGGGCAGTGGGTGCCTGGTTGATTGTGTAATGTGGTGCATTTGTAAGAATATTGGGCCTGATTCAGAGCCGGTCGCTATTTGCGGTCATTCGTTCAACAAAAAGGAATGGCTATTCAAATGAACCGTTCGCTCTTTGCGGTCTGTTAAAGCCTCTATGTCTGAATGAGCGAACAAAACTTGCGGTTGTAATTTTGAAAAAGACGCCCCCTGGCCGCTCGAACCATACGTCATGTCCGCTATTTATTAGATTAATCAAGTACATCGAACAGCATATGAACTGCTCGCTATTCTTGGGGCTGGTGTTTGCTACCACAAATGTGTGAGCAGTTCTGGCTATAAAATAACTCAGTGACGTGGTCAATGACACTCCAGTAGTAATTATGCACACCCTTAAAACGCCCGTTTTGACCTTTAAGCATGCCTGCGTTCTGATTTCCACTCCCCGTTTTCAAGCACCTTCCCCTGTTACCACCCACATACGCCTCCTCCTGTCACTCATATTAGCAGGCATTCGCTATTTAGCGAACAAACTATTTTCGGCCACACTGACTGGTTCGTGCATGCGTATAACGATTCGTACGCATGCGCAGTTGGGCAAACATTGCCTGGAACGAACGAGCGGCCGCTTACGAGCGGCTCTGAATCAGGCCCATTGTCTTTTGCGGTAAACTATAGGTCCCAGCAAGCCTCCCCGAATGCTGGTACTTGAAGAACCACAAGTGCTAGCAAGCAGGTCATTTAGGGCCCACTGGTACACCTGTAAAAGAAGTATTAAAATAAACAGACTAAATAAATTATTTAAAAAAAATTTGCTGTAGTCAGCACATTCACCTGGGGGGCGGCAACCTTTAAGCTTTTTTGTGCAGTCGCCACCACCCCAGGACTTCGGTGTCTTCACCTGGCAGGCGCCAACCCGCCAGGGCTTCGGCGTCTTTGTCTGGTGCGCGGTAGCCTTTAAGATCTTTTGCACAGCCATCGCCACCCCAGGATTTCAGCGACTTCGCCTGGCAAACGGCAATCTGCCAGGGCTTCGGCATCTTCGCCTGTGGCACCAACCTGCCAGGGCCCCAGCTTCTTCGTCTGGGGAGCAGCGACCTTTAAGCCCTTTTGCACAGCCACCACCACCCCAGGACTTCGGAGTCTTCGCCTGGCCAGCACCAACCTGCCAGGGCTTCATCGTCTTTACCTAGGGGGTGGCAGCCAGTTAGCTCTTTTCCATGGCTGCCACCTCCCTAGGGCTTCTGTTGTCCTCTTCACCTAGTGGGTGGCAGCCTGTGTAAGCTCTTTTGCATGGCTGCCGCCCACTAGGACTTCCGAAGTCTTCTTTCTTCAGGAGCTCCTCATTGCTCCCGCTCCTCTGCCAGACTGTCATGCCGATTCCTCGTGCTGGCTTATATAAATGGGCTCCGCTGCTGAATTCGGCAGAATGGCTGGCAGGGATTGTATCCTCTCAGATCCAGGCCCACTGCCAACACCCACACAGCCGCCGGCTCCCTGCCATCGGTTCCGCTGCTGGCATTGCCACGTCACCCCGCCGCTTACACCAACAAAAGGCAGCCATCTTGGTGCACCCAGGTGAAGCCACAGTGACCACACCTGCTGAAGGCACCTACTGAGGCTGTGCATCGAATTGAAGCTTCCTATCTCTTTAATGGTGCAATTGTGAGGTAATAGTTTAAAAACTGCAAATTTCTCAATTACCTAAACCCAAAAAGGCCCTACCCTGGAACAGAATGAGTATGTTTAAATCCCGACGACGGAAGACCGGCAGCATTGAGGATCCCAACAGGGGATTTAGGTAAGTAAAACTAACCCTATCCCCCCCCCTAAACCCTAACCCTCCCTTAGGGGTGCCTACCTAACCCTAACCCCCCCCTTTCCCACAGCCTAAACCTAAGTCTCCCAGGGGGGTGCCTAACTCTATCCTCCACCCGGGGGTGCATAACCCTAAATCCCCCATAGAGGACAGCAGAAATGTGGTACTAACTGATAAGTGTCAGAAAAAACTGAGAGTTGGAACTTTAGATTACTCCCAAATCCTAATTTTTTATGTTTTTACCTTTGGCATGCAGAACCGAGAGACAGTACTACCCGTCCATGCCAAATTTCAGCTCGGTACATCCAATAGCTTTTAAGATGTAGCCCCTTAAACACCCCCCCCCCTTCCTCCAGAATTCTCTATGGAGAGTTCAGTTTTCTTTTTATTCAGCCTTAATATAAGGGCACTACCGTGCCCTTATTATATTATATATATACACATATATACACACACACACACAACACACAAAGCAAATGTTTAAATACAAATGTAATTAAGAATGTAGAAATGGACTAAATGTTTCTGCTGTTTGGGTGGAGTTCCTAGGTGGCACTGCAGTCTCATGTTTTGGCTCGTCACAAAAAAGGTCTGTTCTCTGACCTAAAAGCAAAGAGGTTCCAAAGTCTGCAGTCCATTTATGACCATGTAATTTACATGGTGCAACCCAGTTAGTTAGGTTGAGTAAACATTTTTATCTAAAGCACACAAAGCTGTCTTACACACACTGGTACCAGCATCACAGGGCACTCTGTGATCATACAGTCATCCTCCTGTAAAATGTAACAGCTCTAAAGGGCAGAAGGTAGAACAACAATTTACCTTTCAGTAAGGTTTATGTGTTTAGTACAAAATGATGACATTTAATTACATTTATTCCAAAGAATTTGGTTAAAAAAATCTCTTTCCAAGACTTTTTTTTTTTTTTTTAAATAAGTACATAGAGGTCATATTCTCCTAATTTCCTCTTAATACAAATAAAAGTAAGCAGGTTGATGTAATTATTGAAAGTACACTGCTTACAGCAGCTTCATACGACTCTCAAGAGACTTCCATAACACCAGAGTTAAAATGGCTTTAAACGAAATATAGTATTTCACTTGGGTTGGGAACGGGATGCCGATGCTTGGGATCCCGGTGGACAGAATCCTAAAACCGACATCCAGACAGGGTTAGGATACCGACATCTGTCGGTCAGTACCCTAACCCTCTCCCTAAACCTAACCTCCCCCAGTGCCTAAGCCTAACCCTCCCCCAGTGCTTAAACTTAACCTCCTCCAGTGCCTAAACCTAACCTCCCCCAGTGCCTAAGCCTAACCCTCCCCCAGTGCCTAAGCCTAACCCTCCCCCAGTGCCTAAGCCTAACCCTCCCCCAGTGCCTAAGCCTAACCTCCCCCTAGTGCCTTACCCTAACCCTCCCCCAGTGCCTAAGGCTAACCTTCCCCAGTGCCTGTCCCCCAGTGCCTAAACCTAACCTTCCCCTCGACGCACCCTAAACCTAACCCTCCACCCTTAGTGCCTAACCCTAACCCTCCCCCAGTGCATAAGCCTAGCCCTCCCCCAGTGCCTAACCCTAACCCTCCCCCAGTGCCTAAGCCTAACTCTCCCCCAGTGCCTAAGCCTAACCTCCCCCAGTGCCTAAGCCTAGCCTCCCTCAGTGCCTAAACCTAACTTTCCCCAGTGCCTAAACCTAACCCTCCCCCAGTACCTAAACCTAACCTTCCCCTCGACGCACCCTAAACCTAACCCTCCACCCTTAGTGCCTAACCCTAACCCTCCCCCAGTGCCTAAGCCTAGCCCTCCCCCTAGTGCCTAACCCTAACCCTCCCCCAGTGCCTAAGCCTAACTCTCCCCCAGTGCCTAAGCCTAACCTCCCCCAGTGCCTAAGCCTAGCCCTCCCCCTAGTGCCTAACCCTAACCCTCCCCCAGTGCCTAAGCCTAACTCTCCCCCCGTGCCTAAGCCTAACCTCCCCCAGTGCCTAAGCCTAACCTCCCCCTAGTGCCTAAGCCTAACCCTCCCTCAGTGCCTAAGCCTAACCTTCCCCAGTGCCTAAACCTAACCCTCCCCCAGTGCCTAAACCTAACCTTCCCCTCGATGCACCCTAAACCTAACCCTCCACCCTTAGTGCTTAACCCTAGCCCTTACCCTCAGTACTTACTGTCGGGATGCCGTCGCTGGGATTTTAAAAGCAGTCAGTTACCCGTCGCAGGCATTCTAAGCACCGCCATCCTGACTGTCTGTATTTTGACCGGATCCCTTTCACTTATTATTTAATATACTGAGACACCCAATAAGTCACTTGTGGTTTCCATAGGTGCCAACTTTTACTTACATTTTTGGTTTCCACTCCACATACTGGAGGCCTGATTCTGAGTTGGACTCTGCAGCGTCCATGTGCGCTATTTCTACTGGTATTGCTTCTGTGACTTTATGCATATACCACTACAAGCCCGTCCCTGGTGTACATCCATGCGTCAGCATGTGCAAGGACTGAGGCACCCACTTTGAGCATCCTTAGACGCTCAAATACCATTTGGTGCATCATTACATTTAACCATCGGTCATGCCATCGAAACCTGCACCAGCCTCATGCTAGGTGCAGAATGACCTCCGGTGTGAGCGATTATGCTTCTGAGTTCACAAACACTTTAGTGACACGCCTGCGACACTCCTATAACAAGCCCATAAGATGGACCATCTACTTGCGACCACTTAGCCACTTCCCTCTCACCTCCCTGGAATGCCCTGTACATTTGCAAGGTATTTCTTAGATTATATGTCTCAATAGCAACTGCGACTCCATGTGTACAGACTGTGGATACATGCGTAGTACGACTTAAATACTTAAATGCATGCGCAGTATAGAAAACCGCATCAACATTGTGTGCAACTCAGAATCAGGCCCTGTACCCAACCTACACCCAGCTTCTCTAGGTTGACCTACACTCAACTTCCCTAAGAACGAGAATCCTATTCAGGCAATAGTAGTTAGATCTAAGATCAGATTTGTAACAGATAGCCTTTGGGTCTCATTTGCAAATTTTTGAAACCTGCCATAAAAAAAATTATAAAGTACAATAGGGGCCACCATCAGGGGAGAGACTGCCGGCCCTATAGTCCCGAGCTCGGAGAGAGAGGGGGTCCTGCGAGCAGCCAATCAGCAGCGGCAGCCCCTGATTGGCTGTCGGTCCACGAGCAGCCAATCAACAGTGGACGCTCCTGATTGGCTGCCAGTCCACGAGCTGTGATTGGCTCGCGGCCAGTGCCTTATTTGAAATGCCACCAACGCTTTCTTGATAGCTGCCGGTGCATAACTGCACTGCTGCAGCCCTGCAACCTGGGCCCCCGCTCTATCCGGACCAGCTGAAGTAAGTACATAGGTCGTCCTAATGCAGCCAGCCTTTCACTGTGCATCTGTCCCCCCCTCCTAACAGCCCTCCCTCCCATGTGCCTCCCCCTTCTCCAGCCTTTCTTAACCTGTCTCTCCCCAATAAGGTTCAGCCTTCCCTGCCCTATGCTCTTCCCCAGGGGGGCCCAGAATATTTTATTAGTACCGGGCCCCAATTTCTGGTGGCAGCCCTGATAGCCAGTACTGTACCAGCCAGGAGACTGACAGGATATTTCATGTAGTAGGTCCACGTCAAGGAAGAATTGGAAATTTGGGCCATATGGAGGGGATTCAGGGACCACAAAAAGTGTGGGTATGTGGAGGTCAGCACAGCATATAAATGTTTCATGCAATGTAATATGACAAATACTTAGGCTATATCAACTCACTACATATAAATGGCGTATACAATCTCACATATCACATACATATGCTACATCACCCCACTACATATAAATGGCATATACAATCTCACATGTCACATACAAACACATTTGGACCAATTCCTGGATAATAAGAAAAAAAAATTCTCCATAAATGCTGACCATTTCATACTCAAAAATATTTTAAATAACTCTTGACTTAAAACATACAGAAGTCATTGACTTATTTCAAATGATAACATTTCATATATCTAGTTATAATGTACTGATTTTTGTACAGTAAGTGCACATCTAAATGCTTTTATTCTGAAAATGCACCCTTGTTAAGGAATTTTTGACCCACTGAAAGTAGTGGCAGAGTTCAATCAGGGGATGGCAATAGGTGTTTCATAAATATATTAATTTAATAAACAGAAAAAAAGAAAAGTTATCAAATAAATACATCGTCTACATCTAGACGTCTAGCATTTCACCCTCACCGGGATATGACAGTCGAAAAGCCGGCTGCAGTTATTAAGGCAGCCGGTTTCCCGCTACAACAAGCGCTGGATTGCTCAATTCCATGAGTGGGACTCCAGAGACAGACGGAGGGGATAAAAACTGTGAGACTGTTTTAACAAGTCTGCCTATTAACACTGGAACCTTAGATCTTTACGGAGGAACTATACACCTATTGCCATTTGCTGATAATAGAGAGACTTTCTTACTCATACCCACAGTTTTAATCCATTTATACTTCAGTCCAGATACATTGGAATATATTTATATCAATGCCGCTGATGAGGCCATGACATCTTGCTTATTTTTTGACTCATGAACACTTGAACTTTTTTTTTTTTCAGGATATCTCTGGTTTAGCAGACTGCTGGTAATTTTTTTAATTTTTTTTTTCATACCTTCTTGAGATGTCTATATAATTTTATTTTGGATTGTATGTTATTTATTTGATAACTTTTCTTTTTTCTGTTTATTAAATTAATATACTTATGAGACACTTCTGTTTATGTGAATTTCCTATGCGCAGGTCTTATATTTCCTTCTGTTGTTTTCAATTGCCTTAGAACCCTCACAGCTGGTTCTTTTGGACCTGCAGCGAATGGAAATTCTCATTATTAGATTTATTTCTACATTTTGGTACCTCCTATAGTAATTCGCCAGCGCCCTGTTAATTATTTGTGTTGGATGGCAATAGGTGCCTGTGCCATAACTATTTTTTTTGGGACACAATACCAGCAGCAGAATCCAGACGGCGGCGAATGTTTGGGTTAAGCTGCAGTAGGGGATGGTTAGGGTTAGGCTGTGGAAGGGGTGGATTAGGGTTAGGGTTTCGGGCTAGAATACACACTAATATTTGTCTGGGTTTTGACAGCCAGGATTCCGCTGCAGGTATTGTAACTGTCGAGATGGTCACTGCTGGGATTTCGTACCCAACCCCTTCATCATACTCTGCAAACAGTTGCTCATCCTGCATTACTGTAGATGCTGCTTTGCTGTGGTACTCAGTGGACCTGTCCATAAACAGGAGCAATGAAACAAAGAGTAGTAAGGAAGTAAAGTTGGATTACGGGCAGTGTGCGACTGGGGCAGGAAGGGCCCCCCAGGGATGGGCAATGGTAGGGGCCCCATGCTTAAAGGTTGTGGCAAGCCACCAAAGAGGCTTGGCCAACCATTATAGAGGACATAGCCTGCAGAGAGTATGGATACTACAGTGCATTGACTGTTTATCCATGTTCCTGTTCTATCGGGTAACTGACCCTGCAAAAGAGTATATTCAAGTGCACTGTCTGAAACCTAACATTAGAAGAGGAGGTGCGGCCCTCAGGCAGTGGAGCCCACCACAGATTTCCCCTGTACAGCTGTGGGCCTGTCCAACCCTGGTTACGGGTACACACTCTACTTAGCGGTCGACTGAGCAACCGATTTGGTAAGCTATATACACTTACCACTCGATATGTCTGGCCAGACATCTCAACTGGGTGGGCATTTAAAGTTGACCGCCTAGTTGTGATATCAGTGTGGGCGGTCCCCGAGGCCAGTGTATGGGTGGCCGGTGGGGCACCCATACACACATGCAGATGCACCAATGTATCTGCATTATATATCAGCATTGGAAGTGCTGCAAGGTCAACCTGATATGTCTGTGAACTACATTGTTCACAGACATATCAGGTGCGCCCACCCGCCGATGCACTACAGATATATCGTTCATCGCTGGAATGAACAATGGGGGTCATTCAGACCCACTCGCGAGCGGTCGATGTTCCCCACTGCGCATGCGCACGACGGAGGGAGCTCCGTCGTGCGCATGCGCGAGACCCGGCGAGCGAAGGGCTTTCCATCGCTCCGGGTCTCGCACCAAAGGGGACGTGCTGTCGATGTTGATTGACAGCACGCCCCCTTTGGTAGGCGTTCCGGGGGCGTGCCTGCCAGACGGAGGCGTTCCTATGGGAACGCCTACCGTCTCAAGCCGGCCCCACTGACATCACTAGTAATGTCAGTGGGAGTGATTTTGGCTCTGATAGAGCCAAAATCACTCCTGGCCTTGCGGTTGAGAAACCCGACCACAGGGTTTCATTCGCAAGTCCGATGGTCGCGATGGTCAAGACCATCGCGACCATCTTTTTGGACGCTCGTATATGCTGTGGGAGGTGACCCACAGCTATACGAGCGTCCAGGAGGACGCTCCATTTTAATGGAGGTGGGCCCTGATTCAGAGCGAGCGCTCTGGTCAGAGCGTCCGGCTCTGAATCAGGGCCAATGTATCTACTAGTGTGTACCCAACATAACAGTGCTATCCTCATATCCTATGGCACACAATTGTGAGAAAAACATGAAAACATATGCAAAAGTATTGCTATCTTTTAGAGGCTGGTAAACAAAAATATTTCCTTTACTTTAAAAAGAAACTATGCTTAAAATAAATTAGAACCATTGAAAAAATAAAAGTTTTAAACTTTTTATTTTTAAAGGATATACCAGTGGTTCTCAAACTCGGTCCTCAGGACCCCACACAGGTCACGTTTTCCAGGTCACCTAGCCGGAGCACAGGTTAAAAGATCCATAGGTGGTTATAATTATTTCAGTCTTGATTCTGTGAAGAGACCTGGAAAACATGCACTGTGTGGGGTCCTGAGGACCGTTTGAGAACATGTGGGATATATAAATCATTATATACCCTGAAGAGAGTTCAGATATTTTATATTGTATGTAAAACTTTCCACCTAGTTGCATGTCATTGTCCGGTGCTTTCCGGCATCTCAATCTCTAAAAGTCTCTGGCAGTATTCAGGGGCGCACACTACTGTAACGGCACGCAGTGCGGATATTCATGTAGTTAGTCAATGTTGGTAGTACTGTGCATGCACCTGAGTCACGATGCTCATGTGTCTCTATGGTTACCACAGGGAGACGCAGAGCGAATTTGGATGCAAGAGCCTGGGATTTCAGTGGGGGTTTCTGGGAGGACAGGGGCGTGATTAGGTAGACACGGGCATGTCACCGAGAGCGACTGTGCTGGCACAGTATGCCATGGTCAGATGGAGAAATTGCACATGCCTAGAGCTGGTGCAAGCTTCATAGTACGACTGATGGTGCGTCTAAAGGCACATTGAGAAGGATTAGGGCTGCAACCAGTGGTCATCTTGAGGCAACTGCTGGTACCTCTAAATTAGGCCCTATGTGTCATTCAGTAGACAAATCATCTAATAACGGCCTGATGTATTTGTAAAGATTATTAGTAGCTCTTATATATACAGTAACACTTACTTTTGCAAATCAATTTTTGTTGCTTGTCTTGCAGCATACACCTTACTAATGAGGTCATTTATGGGCACGGGATAAAATGCAGGATCGGCACTGTACCACTGGCAATCTGAAACACTTAGTTTTAGAACTTCAGTTATGACATGAACATAGTCTGCAGTATTATGTCCCATCTCTGTAAAATGATAAATTAGTTATCAAAATTATATTATGGAATGAGTTAAAATACAAATGTTCTAAAACCTTAACTGTCTATGTAAGCCAGGCTTAATACATTTCAGTGTTTTCAACCTTTGTGGATCATGTGTTTCTTGGATCAACCCTGGGCTGGGAAGCTGCCGTCACTGTGTAGCAGCAGTCTCCTCTCTCCCTGCATGATGTGCTAGTGCGCTAGTATACAGCAGCCAGTGGCAGTGAAGGGGTAGACGGTGTTAGGGGAGGGGGCAATTGCACTGATAGCCTAGAGCCTTAACCAGACTTTTTTGGTGCCCTGGGCCTGTAAGAGCATTTGCACCACCCCTCCCAATTTTTCAAATAGGGACATAAGGCGCACACCCAAAAAAAGGGGCATGGCCTCACGAGGAAGGAGCATGATAAATCAGATTTGCCCCATACTATGATGAAGGGGTACTGATCCCTTTGTACAAACTAGCAGACCCATTGTTATCCAGGTGTCACTGAGAAATACAGTGTGAGTCCAATGGCTGCAGTGATAATACACAATAATTATGGGCGATGAGTGAGTCCCGAGTGTGACAGCATTTTGAAATGTGTGCGTTAAATAAAGGAGGATGTGACTGTAGGGGAGGTGGCCAGATGGAAGGGGAGTCAGACAGAGAGGAATCAGGGATGGCCTGGAGATGCCAGGGATCAAAGAAGAGAAATCTCCAAGTGAGAATCATTATAAAAACAGGAAAATTGACATCTGCAGCCGAACATGGCCCCCTTCACTGCGGTGCACTGTGCCCTAGTTATGGCTTGTGATCACCCCATCTTGGATCTGGCCCTGCCACCTGTTCCCCTTAGTACAGTATATGGTCTCTTACTGGGAGGGCCTTCCCCTCTGGAGTTCTTCTCTAGCATAATCCTTCTTTCCTTAACCAACTCTGGGCCTGATTGTGAGGTAAAAGTGAGCAAGTAACTGTGCACTTGGTCAAAGTCATGTTGCACTGCAGGCAGGGCAGCTTTAAAATGTGTATAGAGATTTAGATTTAAAAAAGTGTCAAAACTCAAATCTAAATTGCAGCGTAAAAATAAAGCTGTCCCGATTGTGAGGGCTACATGCAAAATCAGCCAGTACTTACCCTGCATGCAAAAAAAAAATGTATTTGCACCTCTTGCATTGTAACATGGTTTGTTCAGGTGCACAATTACTTGCTCTCATGCCAACCCATACTGGGTTCAGGATCATAGGAGTACTGAATCGATTCCTATCTGTGACACTAGCTGGCTGCAGCAAGTTGCCTCACTCATGCCCTGTATTCTGTCTTACCCACTTTTTGTTTATTTAGTGTTTATTACCTTTGCTATGCACTGTACTTATGCAGTGGTCTACCACTGTGGTTTGCCTTTATGCTCTGATACTCTGTTAATTTAAAATGTTACTATATTAACCCTATAAAGCACTGCAGACTTTTTATGGTGCCTTTTAAAAAAAGTTAAAAATCTATAATATAATATAATAGGCTAAAATAACTGTCTAACATTTGCACACTAGAGCCTAGGGGAGGCCTTGCCCCTCTCACAGCTCTCTGACTGCTAGGCATGAAATGGAGTGAGGTCTTGCCCCAGTTCACATACACTGAAGAAAAGAGAATGGATGCTTGATGCCTGGACACAGCCTCTCTTCTTCCCTCAATGGTGTATGGATATAAAGGTCTGTTCCCTGCTGTTAGCACCCGTAACCAGTTCGCCCATGCCCCTCCCACCACCCAAGACACCCATACCAGCAGCTTCCATGGGGGTCGACACAGATGAGAGAATGGAGGGAAAGGGGAACAAAGATGAAAGAGAGACTGGGAAGGGGGACAGAGATGAGACATATTGGGGGAGAGTGACCAAGATGGGAGAGAGACAAAGGGAGTAGGTGAACCAGGGGGACAGCAATGAGAAAGAGAGATGGGGGCAGACTTAAGAGTTGATGTTAGCGGGACAGGGATGAGAGAGAGATGAGGAGGGACAGATGTGAGAGAGGGTGACGAGAGGGGAGAAAGATGAAAGAGACAGACAAGGGGGGCAGAAATTAAAGTGAAATGGGAGAGGTTGGGCAGATGAGAAGGAAAAATGGCAGATATGGGAAGAGAGATGAAAGAAAGACAAAGGGAGGACAGAGATGAGAGATACAGATGGAAGACGGAGATGGTAAGGTGGGGGAACATCTGGTTTCATGGCCTGTACATTTCAGAGTCACAGTCAAGGTCTTCTAATTATGGTGCATTGCTGTCCTTGTGCTGTGCAGAGGAGCCTGAGAAGCTGGGAATATAAATAATCAAAACATAGAGCAATGTGGGCACTATAAGTGATTTCAAATGATATTAAAAGTATCACATTGGTTTAGGTAACAGCAATAGGGGGAGGGGATTTGATTGGAGGATTGATCTGGGGTGGTTTACCTGAACGTAGCAGTTGAATCATGGAATTGCTTTTGAGAGCTAGGGGGATGTGGAGGTGGTGGTTGGTGGGAGCATGATATAAAAGGAAACATTAGTACACCTATCATAATTTAACCATTGTGTTCCTGAACTAAAATCTAAAAATTGTATTTTAAGTGAGATAAGCTAAAGTCTTGTGCTGCTGCCAGTTGTTCTGTGCAGGAGATCCTGTCTCCTAGGTGGGTCAGGATTTTTTAAATTAAACTATTAGCAGAATTGTCAATGCTCTTTTCCATTATGAAAATTAAAGACAGTGCTTAAAATTGTTAAAATAGCTTAATAAGCGTACCCTCAGTGGATGAATGAAATGTACTACCCATTTTATTCAAGCACCAAATGTTCCAATGCATAACAATGTACATAAAATAGTGGACCTAATATACCTCAAAGTTTATTAAATAGAAAAGACTGGTACTCCTTATTCTCTATGTAATGTATATCATCACTATGATACTCTTTGTATTGTATACTGGTCACTAGGGTGGTATCTCTATTGTTTGAATGCTCTAAATATTGTATAGTGGTCACTATGATGCTCTCCCTATTGTGTGGTGGTCTCTGCTTTGCTCTCTCTATTGCATGGTTGTCTCAGGGATGCTAGTTCTATTGTGTATAGGGCCCTAACATTTCTATGTTGGTGTGACTTCAAATGAAAATATTTATGAGGTCACTACGAGTGTATTAGGCTAGGGCAGCTGGAACTCTTAATCAGGCCCTGTCTGTTATTCCCAGAGACCATTCTGAAATCATGAGTCTCCTGGACATTCCGGTAGAGTAGGCAAAAATGGTTACATTCTGGAAGCAGTGGGTTGATATAACAAACATACCATGAGTAATCTAAAATAATTGTAATACAGTAAAAACAGTTATCATTATTGGGTACTCTTCCTCAATTAACTGAGAGGTAATTAATAAGCATTGGCATTTATAAAAAAAAAAACTCTGAATGAGTCAGTCAAGTTTCCCTTTCCAGTTGAGTCAGTACAGAAGTTTCTGTGCATTAGGATGTTGAACCGCTATAATTTTCTTAGTTTTGGGGAAGTTCAACAAACAAACATTTACTGTGGTGGTTTTTACTTATTTATAATATACCTGTGACGCAGAAGTTTTCCAACATATTCAAAGCCATTAGAGCAGTGATGCCTTGACTGTTGGGTGGTAATTCCCAAACTTTTATTCCCTATGAAAAATATTATAATAAATATCATCAGTATTATTAACTGGTCCTGTTTTGTGTGTATGGTATGTGTATATACAGCTATTGCAGGATCAGTATTGCTCAACAAGATCTTCTTTATGTTATCATTGTGAACTGTAATTATATGTGATATGCAGTATCTTTACTGCAGCAATTCTAATATTTTACATTTATCAGCATGAAAAAAACTTCCGAACAACAGTTAAAGTAAAGTAAAGATCTAGAGATAACAGTAAAAGACAATCCATTCCCAAAGGAGACCTTCATTCACAGTACTCTTCACTGACAAACTGCCCAATTGTATTATCAGTAATACTACACTGTTCATTTGTATGTGCTTAGTATATTGAGTTTGAAGAACTGAAAAAATGAAATACTTCCCCTGTGGAAATGTATATAATAAAAATAATGGGTCATCTACTAAAGGTTGCTATGCAAAAGTAATAATATAATAAAATCACTGTAAATTAGAGATTTCCTAATCACTAAACCCACAATTCACCAATATTCAAAATCTTCCCAAAAATTGCAATATATATCAAAGTTACTGACATCACTTTTTAATTGCAAAATATATAAACAGGCGAATCTAACAATTAATCTAGTAGCCCCAAAACTGTTTTCACTGAGATTGTATGATCTTGATGAATTTAAAACTAGCGAGATGAAAACAAAAAAAATACTCATATGCATATACAAGGGGGAGGGCTGGCAACTTTTGGGCAAAGGACCCAGCAGTGTTAAGTCTTTTTTATCCACATCATTTAGTAGTTAAATAATTTGTAAACTTTGAAAACATTACTATTAATTCTGTAATGTATTGGCAGTAAATGCTTTCAATCTATCTAATATATATATATATATATATATATATATATATATATATATATATATAGTCCTGATTGACTCATTGACTATCAATGCCCTGTACCTAGAAACATGAAAATTGGGGAGTATACTCCCTCCATGATGTAGGTACCCACTAAGCATGGATTTTTTGAAATTCGACTCCTATGGGGTGAAAAGGGCGAAAATGTTTCCTTTTCCTGTGCAATGTCCTGACTGACTCAGCTTGGTTGCAGCATAGTTCAATATTCAAACTGTCACCCCAAGTGCTGACAAACACTGGCAGTTGGTGTGGCTCCCGTATTTGAAAAGTGAGTGAAAGGAATGTGTTACTACAAAGGTGTGAGAGGAAAATGTGTTACTACAGCAGTGAGAGGGGAATGTGTTACTATAGAGATGAGGTAGGAGAATGTGTTACTACACAGATGAGAGTACCACTATAGAGGTGAGGGAAGGGAATGTTTTCCTACACCGGTATAGGAGGGGAATGTGTTACTACACAGGTGAAGGAAGGGAATGTGTTACTACACAGGTGAGAAAGGGGAATGTCAAATGTGTTACTATGGGGTGAGGGAAGGGCTTGTGTTACAGCATGGACGGGGAGGAGAATGTGTTACTACAGAGGTGAGGGAGGGGAATGTGCTACTACAGAGGTGAGGGAGGGATTGTCTTTCTAGACAGGTGAGGGTGTGGAATGTCGAAAGTGTTACAACATGGGCGAGGGAGGGAAATGTGTTACTACAAAGGTGAGTGAGACTAATGTGTTACTACAGAGGTGAAGGAGTGGAATGTGTTAGTACACAGGTGAGATAGGGTAATGTCTTACTATATCAGGGAGGAAGGGGATGCATTAATATAGAGGTGAAGGATTAATGTGTTACTGGAGTAGTGAGATGGAAATGGAAACAGTAAGGTCTACCCAAGTAAAACCGAGTACATAAGCTAGTATTTAGCATAAATCACAAATCGTTAACAACTGATTTAACCACTGAATTATAGACTTCCAAATCTGAACTGAAGTAGGGAAAAAATCAATACTACTGCGGAGCTCAGAGTATATGGAAACACAAACATAAAAAGTAAGATAATTTAGTAGTCACCTGACAAATATAAAAATATGTTCAAATGTCATATCATTCTATAACTAGCCCTTTGGCTGTTAATGGAGAATTCCATTGATGGAACTGTTCTTATACAGTCACATTTTTCAATGGGGTGGAAACACCATTAAAATATGGAGCACATTGAAATGAATGCGTAAAGCTACTAGATTTAATATTAGGAGATAAAATCTATATACTCAGGTTTATTGCGGCATGTTTTCATAACTTGCAAATTCATAAATGGAAATCATTGAAAAATCATTATTTATAGATTAGAGTCTTGAGAGAGAATATCACTGATTTCCAGTGATATTAATAAAATGTAAAAATGTTGGAAAATCAACTTTAGTGGATTGCAACACACAATTTACAGACTAATTTCTGCATTCTATACTGTTCTGAGAATATTACAAATAAAATACAGTTGTGACCAGAAAGTAACTGAATTACTGCTGATTTGGAAGTATGCATTTTACAGGTCAATTCACACCAGTTTATAAATAGGATGAGATATACTCAGGTTTACTCTGGCACATTTTCTCTTCATGAGTTGTGTAATCAGTTACCATGGCCAGTTTATTGTCTAAAGGAAGCACAATCTGCTTATGCAAAGCACCTTCATGGCTAAATGCAACAATAGCAATAAGTTTATCTAATTGTGTGTGTGCATTATAATGTTTACAATGTAAATTCTTTTATGTAAAAAAATGGTCACCACTTTGACATTTTAGTGTAATATTAAACGTTTGTTTTAATCTGACAAATGCTCACTTCTATGTCCTGATGATGAAACTTCATACACTACCCTTGGTAGGTGTGGCTATTGAAATAACAGGTTGTTTTGTGGATGTAGAAGCCGATACTCTGACTCAGACAGTTTGTACTCAAGACAAAACTGTCATTGTAATCAGGTGCATTGTAATCCCAGCCAAAACTAGCCTTTAATATTCCTCCATGGATATTGTAATGAATTCCAATTGGTTGCTATGTTACTTTTACATTCCTATTGTATTCTGACCACGGAGACAGCAGTATCAAGGGAATCAAGCTGGGTGTGTCTATCCCATGTGCCTGGGTGACAAATGAGAGTCTCTGGCATGAGAAGAGGTTAGATTATTTAATACAAAATTATGGTATGCTTTACCTCTCAGAGTGGTTTGCTTTACCTCTCAAAGTATGTATGTAGTGCATATTTATAACATGTAACTAAAAAGGATCAAGTTACTGTAATAACAATTTTTATGGTCTGTGCACCTTCTGAATCTTTCTCCGGTCTGTAATTAGCTCAATATAATCAATATCAATATATGATCTTAGCTCAATATAAATCAACATATGATCTTAGCTCAATATAAATCAATATCAATATATGATCTTAGCTCAATATAAATCAATATATGATCTTAGCTCAATATAAATTAATATCAATATATGATCTTAGCTCAATATAAATCAATATCAATATATGATCTTAGCTCAATATATGATCTTAGTTCAATATAAAAAATAAATGATTAAAGAAGAACTAATGTATAAAGAAAAGATTATTTATATTTTTACGTTTGTCATAAAAATGATATAGATCAGACTGACTAGAACTCTATTCTTGGTACACACACAACTAACCTGATCCTTATAGAGTAAACAAATTAAAAATGCTAGGAACAAACATTAGGCTATTATTAGGTCATCTCCACCATAGAAGAAAAAAATAGGCAATAAAATGGGGAGACTTGGTGAGCGACTGATGCTTTTCATGCTGTAAAATCTTACTGTTTGCTTAGAATCCTGACACTACTGATGCTGGTATTAGAGATTACACACTTTTATTACAGAGAGTGAGTCTCTCTCTCTCTGGGTGGCTGGCAAATTAGTCAGAGAATGCTGGTTTTTATGACTAAACACCCAGAACCGGCATTCTCCGACTTAACAGCGCGCTAAATTGAATAGACCCGGGAGCTCCCTCCCGAGCTATTCAACATCGCATTCAATTGAATCACAGCCATTGTGGATGCAGCACAGTTGAATATTCATCAACTGTCATCCCAAGTGCTGCCAACATCACTGGCAGTAGGTGTGGCTCCCCTATTTGAGTAGTGAGAGAGGAGAATGTGCTACTACAGAGGTGAGAAAGGAAAATGTGTTACAACAGTAGTAAGAGGAGAATAGAGGCAAGGGAGGGTAATGTGTTACAATAGAGTAGAGGGAAGGGAATGTGTTACTACACAGGTGAGGGAGGGGAATGTCAAATGTGTTACTATGGGGTGAGCGAAGGGAATGTGTTATAACACGGGTGAGGGAAAGGAATGTGTTAGTAAAGGAGTGAGAGAAGGAATATGTTACTACAGAGGAAAATGTGATACTACAGGGGTTAGCGGGGTAATGCGTTTCTACAGAGGTGAAGGAGGAGAATGTGGTACTACTGAGTTGAGGGTGGGGAATGTGTTACAACACGGATGCAGGAAGGGAATGTGTTACTACAGAGATGAGGGAGGGGAATGTTTTTCTACAGGGTGAGCGGGGGTAATATGTTACAACAGAGGTGAGGTAGGGGAATGTGTTACTCCAGAGGTGAGGTAGGGGAATAAGTTACTACAAGTATGAACAGGTGTGAGTGAAAGGCATAAATTTCTACAGGTGTGAGTGAAGGATTGTTTTTCTTTAAAGGTGTGGGAAAGGAATATGTTACAACATGGGCGAGGGAGGGGAATATGTTACCCCAGGGGTGAGCGGGGATAATGTGTTACTACAGATGTGAAAGAGTGGAATGTGTTAGTACACAGGTGAGGGAGGGTAATGTCTTACTAAATCAGTGATGAATTACTATAGAGGTGAAGGATTAATGTGTAACTAGAGTGGTGAGATGGAAATAGAAATAGTAAGTATCTAAGGTCTACCTGGGTGAAACCAGGTACATCAGCTAGTGCCAGGGCTGGTTCTACCATTACACATGGTATGCAGCTGAGTAGGGCGCCACATAGTGGAGGGCGCCTCAGCTGCGACCATACGGGCTGCGGGTAGACTGTGTCTCTGCGGACGGAGTTCGGTCAGCACTACACAGGGACAAACACACAGCCGCCGGCGCCGTGTGTTTGTTTTGATTAGCAGCCAATGAGAGTCAGTCAGACTCTCATTGGCTACTGCGCTCACTGCCAGAGCTGGGCTGGAGCTTTCCAGCTCCCGTAGTGGGTAATGGGAGAGATGTCATGAAGTCACGATATCTCTCCCATAATGCAGAGTGGCCTGGCCCGGGAGGACGGACTGAGGACTCCTCAGGAGCGGATGGCGGTGGCCGGAGCGGGAGTGGGGACACAGGTAAGTGTTTTAATTTGTATTACATGTGTGTCTACTCTGGAGGGGGATTACTACTGGGGCACTGCATAGGGGGGAGCCTCCACTGGGGGCATAACAAGGGGGGGGCTACTACAAAGGGGGGACTGCTACAAGGGGGTGGCTACTATTGGGGCACTGCATAAGGGGGGACCTCCACTGGGGGCACAACAAGGGGGGGACTACTACAAAGGGTGGACTACTACAAGGGGGTGGCTACTACTGGGGCACTGCATAGGAGTGGAACCTCCACTGTGGGCACAACAAGGAGGGAACTACTAGAAGAGAGGACCACTACAAGGGTGGGGACTACCACTGGGGGCACTGTAAGGGGGGACTACCACTGGGGGCACTGCATCGAGGGACCACTACAAGAGGGCACTATATAAAGGGCAATACTGGGGCACTGCATAGGGGGGGAATCTCCACTGGGGGCACAACAAGGGGGGGCTACTACAAGGGGGTGGCTACCACTGGGGCACTGCATAGGGGGGGAGCCTCCACTGGGAGCACAACAAGGGGGGGACTACTATTAGGGACACTGAAAGGGGGGAACCACTACAAGGGGTGGAGTACCACTGGGGGCACTGCATCGAGGGACCACTACTGGGGGCACTATTTATAGTCCAATACTGGGGGTACTGCATAGGGGGGGGGGACTACACCTGGGGCCACTGTTTAAAGGACACTGCATAAGGAGTACCACTATTGGGGGCATTGCATGGGTGGACTACTACTGGGGGCACTATTTAAGGGGCACTGCATAGGGGGTACCACTACTGGAGGCACTGCATGGGGGGAGTACTACTGGGGGCACTATATAAGGGGCTTACTACTGCGGGCACAAGTGGCACTGCACAGGGGGTCCACTACTGGGGCACAATATAAGGGGCACTGCGCATAGGGGGTACCACTACTGGGGGCACTGCATAGGAGGACTACTACTGGGGGCACTATATAAGGGGCTTACTACTGGGGGCACAAGGGGCACTGCACAGGGGGACCACTACTGTGGGCACTGTAAAAGGGGCAAAGCATAGGGGGGCGCCAAAAATATACTCGCTTACCAAAAAATTTGGGCTAGGGCCGGCCCTGGCTAGTGCTGTATAAAAATCTGCCACCTACAATTGTTTTATCAGGATTCTAAAGACATAAGCTGTGCATGCTGAACATAAGCATCTCCTTTGGTACATCAGAGTCTAGACTTGCAGGGGATGGTGTCCCTAAGACATTGCAGGGTTCCACAATGAAGGTATCAATGATTATGCCTTACAAGTCAAATGGGTTATTTCTGACCTTTAATTCTATTAATACTAATTTGTCTTTCATTTACCTTGTATGTTGTGCAAACTGGTTGCACTTTTTCTGTCTCATGTCTTGACAAGTCGTTGAGCTCCAAAACCCCACCATTGCTCTGTACAACTTGGACAATGGCGTGCGCAATTTGCCCTTCATAGAATCCCTTTTTCCCCCCTGTAGACAATGCCTGTAATGACATGATTGTGAAACTTGGATGAAAAAGAACTTGCACGCCTGATACAGTTCTTTGTGAGTTTTTATTTTGTCATTATTATTGTTATTATTAGTTATTATGCTATTACATTATGTATATATTCAAGGGATGAGCGTGTTCGGATTTCTGAAAACCGAACCTCCTGGAGCCGAGCCGGATCCGAGTCAGGTTTGAGTTTTCCCACCTGGCTCGGATCTGACACCGAGGCAAAACGTCATCATCCCGCTGTCTGATTCTCGCGGGTTTTGGATTCTATAAAAGGTCCCCGACATTTCTCAGTCCGGCTGTGGACAGTGAAGAGGGAGGGTGGGAGTTTGCTGTGCTGGTGCTGCTATTGTCCATAGGGGCTGTGTCACTCCAAAGTCCATAGGGGCTGGCTGGGCTGTGTTGTGCAGTGTCCCATAAAGGCTGTAGTCCTAAAGGGGTGCTGTAGTGTTGTCCAGGGGGTGCTCTGTCCATCAGGGGTGCTCCCCCCAAGTGCAAAAAAATTACATATTTTTTTTCTGTTTGTGTGCGCATTACCCGTATGTGCATCAACAAAGAAGCGTGCGCCTGTGTCATAAGTAAAGGGCCGGCTGGCTCGTCTGTTGAAGGGTGGTCTAACCCCCAAAGTCCCTGAAAAAAAAATGTTTTTCTGTGTTTGTGACTTGTGTGCGCTGTAGTCGCACGTGTATCAACAAAGTAGCAGCACCAAGCGTGCACCTGTGTCATAAGTCAAGGGCCGACTGGTCTGTTGAAGGGCGGTGTAACCCCCAAAGTGCCCCCAAAAATTAAAGAATTAAAAATTATTTATTTCTCTGTGTTTGTGTGCACGTTAGCCACAAGTGCAAAGTAGCAGCGCCAAGTATGTACTATTTGGGGCTTAGTTTTTCAAACTGCCATCCTGTCTTCCACTGCAGTGCCACTCCTAGATGGGCCACGTGTTTGTGCCGCCCACTTGTGTCGCTTAGCATAGTCATCCAACTACCTTGGTGCAACCTTTTGGCCTAAAAACAATATTGTGAGGTGTTCAGAATAGACTGGAAATTAGTGGAAATTAATGTTATTGAGGTTAATAATTGCATAGGAACAAAAAAAAAAAACGAAATTCTGTGATTTTAGCTGTTTTTATGCTTTTTTCCAAAAAAATACAGATCCAAAACACAAAACCCAGAACCCAAAACACGGAAGGGTGGTTTTGGCAAAACCAATCCACATCCAAAACAAGAAGAAAGATCCAGATCCAAAACACGAAAAGTGGCCGGTGCATACCCCTAACATATTCTACTTACCAGATTCACAAATGTTACCATAACATACAACTAGTATTTAAAATTGTGATTACTAGGTAAACAAATATGATGAATGATGTTGTAGCTATAAGGCAGCAAAAATAAGGATAAAATACCCCATCTCGACATTATGGAACTGCTACCGAGAACCGCAAGCCCCATATGCTTTTTAATTAGCCTCTTCTCAAATGTCTGAAGTCTCAGAAGGTTTGAGCCACTACTAGATAAAGAAGAGAATGGTGTGGAGGAAGTTGACAGCTAGACAGATGGAGGAATATTACAGAACTTAAGCTGGGTACACACTATACAATGTATAATATGATATACTGTATCATTCCGTCATGGATCAGAACATTATATTGTACACATTGTATAGTGTGTAGGCCCGTTTCGTTGTCCATGGCAGTTGATAATAACATCAGCCCAACTGCTGTTCTGCACATTAGCATGTAACATTCCATTGCGCCATCTTATGCTGCATACACACGGTCAGATTTCTTATCAGATATGAACGATAACGACTGTAAAAATCGTTCATATCTTTGACATGTATGGCATGATCGACCAACGATGTGCGTGCCCGCATGTCAGATTACGATATCTGACATTGACTGTGTTTGCAGTCAGATTTTGATGATTTCATTCATTTAAATGCTGTCAGAAATCGTTCATCGTTAATTAAATCCTTGGTAAAATTGTTCATCTAGCAAGTCTGACAGTGTCTATGCACCATAACACGGGTTTGTGAACTGTGTACGGCAAGCGTGATGTATCATAATGTTGCATTGCTGGGATGAACGGTGTCTACCCAGCAGGGGTGTTTCTAGAGAGGAGGGGGCCCATGTGCAGTCTCCGTCATTGGGTCTGAACGGTGCGTGGCCAGTACCGCACTTATAGGCTCTGGGCACTAGAGTGTGCCCAGAGTCTACATCGCATGCGCAGGTCACTGGGAAAATGGCCGTAGCGGCCATTTTCCAGCTGTTTTTTACAGCGCAGACACCAGCACCGACGCGGAACTCGAGAGGTAAGTATAATGTGGGTGCTGGGTGTGCGGTGCGGGCCCCCCCTGGACTCAGGGGCCCGTGTGCACCGCACACCCTGCACCCATTATAAATACACCCCTGCTACCCAGCTTCAGAAAAGTACAGGGGGAAAGGTAGAGACAAAACAATTAGATAGCAAAGTTGTTGGAATCGTTTTGAGTTGTAGTTCAGTGATATTTCATAGTTCTATGCATTCGTTTTTTTATACATATCATTACATGTTGATATATGGTAAAACAAAACCTGCAGCAACAATTTATTCACAGAATACAACTCCTTGAATATGTGACACATTATTATAGTGTTTTAAAACAGATTGCTATCATCTACCAGATATCACTTCACTTGTTACCTATATCGCACATTTAAATCATACAATCTTCCCTTCAGTTAATAAAACCTTCTATATTAATTACTGAAAACGAGGTAACTCCTGATCTATAGCCCTGTAACATCCTTTTGGAATTGGTGCATAGGAACAATTAGGTCTGAGCAAGATTAAACCACGAGGCTGTTAGTGTATGGACCCTTTAAGAGATTTGTATTAGTTAACTGAAATATGAATATGGGGAGGGGGAACGGCCTCACAGTTAGGTAGGCATGTTTATGTGAATGTTTTGAGTGTCAGGCATCCATTTTAGGTCTCTTGCCTTTGTGGAAAAATCTCCCTCTCTCACCACATTTTCGCTGGGTGTTTTTTATCTTTATGTGGTGGCTGTAAGAACGGTTGTGTTGAGTTCATAGTTAATTCCTTTTGTGGGTGCGCTCTCCTTTACCAATGGTATATAGTTATATTGATTACTTCCATCAGGGCATTTGGCACTGCCCATCTGGGTGTGTCTGATTTGGGGACTTGTACACCAATGACTGATTTTGGAATGCATGAATGTTTTATGTTTTATGTGGTCGGTTCTTGTTGTCTGTCATCTTACTAACCTTAAGTAACATCATATTAATTATATCAAATAAATTTGATCTAATTTGAATCCAAGTACTGTTGTGGTGTATTATATTAATTAGATAAGAGGTTATGTTCAAGTGTTGAATTAAAGGGGTTAAACATACCGGCATCAGCCATTAGAGAGTTTATGCGTTATTGCCTCTTATATTATTAGTCAGGAGTTGAAGGTACAGATTGTATTACTAGGTTTGAGGATTATTTTTTTTTAATCTAAATAATAATTGACAATCATCTAGTTTTAGGGACAGAGATGAATTGATAATCTCTTCTATACATGGTAATAAAAGAGTTGCACTCATTCTGATATCAGCATTGATCAGCATTTTCCTTAACTCCTCACGCTATGTCTGGAGCAAATGATTCACATTATGGCTGTTATAATTGAGTTTGTGAACACGTAGGTGATGAATAAACATGAAAATTAGACTTTAACATTTAATAGTACTAAGGTCTTCCAGATAACATTAATTTAAGATAACTGTACAGGCCATATGATTAATTGCACAATAATAGCAGCTTCACTCTACATAAAGAATCCTATACTGTTGAAACAGAAAATTGCCACAGGATTTACAAGGAATTTGCTCATCAACATATTTCTCCTGCTATCCATACATATATATGGCTTTGTTCTTCAGATAGCATATTTTATCTGTGCACTAATTGCAACAACTGTGATTCAGCGGTGATACTCCTTAGGGGAACTGCTTTAGATAGTGAATATAAGATAACATTCTACACAACAGGCAAACTGTGGGATTTCCGTTTGAATCTTGTATTGTAGGTGACATTCCACTTCTGTCGTGAGAAGTATTGAGTCTAAAGTAAATAAGTAATCTTTTACTGGCAGCACATGTCAATGTACAGTTAATGTTATGTTAAGGAACGAAAATACAGATACAAACTGGCACCTGATGGTTTACCATGGCGCATGACCAGTTAGGTGCAATAATTACATTTTACTATTCACTGAAACCTCGACCCCCTCATGCTTGAAAAGAACATGGATTGGCACTGGTTATCCTCTAATGGTGGGTTTACTAGGAAAGAGAATAACATCACATTTAGAGGTCTATTCATGATGTTAATTATTGGGAATAATTAGCAGTCTAACTGGCCGCGGAATCCAGAGCAGTTCAGCATTACTACGACGATGAGACAGCTGATCTGAAAATCAGCTGTCCCACGAACAGCTTCACTGCTCCTTTCGGAGCGCTAGTGCGCATACAGGTCACGTATGCGCTCAATAGCCCTGACATCTGGCAGAAGGAGCTGGACTACCGACACCAGTATCCCGACAGTAAGTATTAGGGTTAGGGGGAGGGTTAGGGGTTAAAGTTAGGCACTAGCGGGAAGGTTATGCTGCAGAAAAGGATGGTTAGGGGGAGTGTTAGTGGTTAGGGTAAAGGGACTTCCCTTCGGGTGTCGGGATTCTGGACTGTCAGGATGCCGCTGACTGTATTCTGACTGCCGGCATCCCGGATTTCGTACCCTTCATGTCTCTCTTTCTCCCTTCTCTCTAGGTCAATTTCAAAAGCGCTAAATTTCTCTATAGCTGGGAATTGGAAAAACAGAGAACCCCCTCTACTCCTGTCTTGTTTAATCCTACTCAAATACTTATCAATTAGAACAAATCACGAGTTGGATGGTTGGATGAATGTTGGTCTAGTGTGTGGCCAGCTTACCAGTGCATGGTTTTAATTATTTCTAGTTGGTGCACAAGTGTATTCATTACTAACTGACACATTTTAAAATATCCACTGGTGGAGCTAATTATTTGACTTGTGATTCTGTGAGGAGACCTAGAAAACATGCACTGTTATTGCTCCCTGAGGAATGAGTTTGGGAAACACTGTTATAATGTGTAAATTATTATGTTTAGTTGGTGAGTATAAGGGAATCATTGGTTTTAATGAGACTTTTATTCATGTCCTAATCTGAAGTGTTTTTAACATTTACCCAATAAAGTAATTATTTTTTACATTTTATGTTACGATTTGTGCAACATTGTGATAGTGCCTTATATTTGGTATACATTTAGACACACAAATGCATGCATATTTATCCATTCTGCTAAAAGCATGAATCCAGCTTTTGTTAATTGCTAAAAATAAACTATTAACACTTATATTTTGAAAGCATTCTTACTTTGCAGCATTTTTTCCACACCTGCCTAAAACTTTTGCACAGTACTGTGTGTATACGGGTTGAGTCTCACATATCCAAATATTCCGAAATACGGAATATTCCGAAATACGTAATATTTTTAACATGACTGAGATAGTGAAACCTTTACTTTTTGATGATTCAATGTACACAAACTTTGTTTAAGGCACAAAATTGTTACAAAATAAAGTATAAAATGACCTATAGGCTATGTGTATAAGGTGTATATGAAACATAAATGAATTTCATGTATGTACACAAACTTTGTTTGAGCCACAAAATTATTGAAAATATTGTATAAAATTATCTTCAGACTGTGGGCCTGATTCAGAGCCGGACGCTATTAGCGGACGTTCGCTCTGAAAAAGGGGCTGGCTATTTAAATTGAGCGCTCGCTCTTTGCGGTCTGTTGACGCCTCTATGTCTGAACGAGCGAACGAAACATGCGCTCGCTATTTTGTAAAGACGCACCCTGGCCGCTCGCATCATACGTCATCTCCGCTATTTATTAGATTAATCGAGTACATCGAAAGGCGTATGAACTGCTCGCTATTCTTGTGGTAGCATTTTCCTACCGCAATCATGCGAGCAGTTCAGGCTAAAAGACAACCAAGTGACGTGGTCGATGACGCCGCTTTATTAATTATGCACACCCTTAAAACGCCCGTTTCCTGCGTTCGGATCTCCACTCCCCGTTTTCAAGCACCTTCCCCTGTTACCACCCACAATCGCCTCATCCTGTCACTCAAATTAGCAGGCATTCGCTATTTTGCGAGCACACGATTTCCGACCGCACTGACTGGTTGGCGCATGCGCTTTACAACCCATATGCATGCGCAGATGTGCGAACATTGCTCGGAGCGAACGAGCAGCCGCTTACGAGCGGCTCTGAATCAGGCCCTGTGTGTATAAGGTGCATATAAAACATAAATGCATTCTGTGTTTAGATTTGGGCCCTATTCCTAAAACATTTCAATATGGTATGCATGACCATGGGTCAGCATGCTGGATGGATGACACACGGTGACTTGTATTGATAAAGACCCAGTGGGGTTGAAACATCGATTGAAACACTGTCTTGGTGAGATGGATTATCTATTTTAAAAGAAATTTTTCTTCTAAACGTGGTGAGTGCCCTCTCTGACTTAAAAGTTTAAATATGGTGTTAGATAGATATATATATATATATATATATATATATATATATATATATCTATCTATATCTATATCTATATATATATACATACACACATATACACACAGTCAGGTCCATAAATATTGGGACATTGACAGAATTTTCATATTTTGGCCTCTATTCACCACCACAATGGCTTTGAAATTAAACAAACAAGATGTGATTTAACTGCAGACTTTCAGATTTAATTTGAGGGTAATTACATCCAAATCATGTGAACGGTGTAGGAATTACAACGGTTTCTATATGTGCCTCCCACATTTTAAGGGGCCAAAAGTAATGGGACAAACTAAACAATCCTAAATCTAACTTTCACTTTTTAATACTTTGTTGCAAATCCTTTGCAGGCAATTACAGCCTTAAGTCTGGAACACAGACATCACCAGACACTGGGTTTCATTCCTGGTGATGCTCTGCCAGGCCTCTACTGCAAATGTCTTCAGTTCCTGCTTGTTCTTGGGGCATTTTCTCTTCAGTTTTGTCTTCATCAAGTGAAATGCATGCTCAGTCGGATTCAGGTCAGGGTATTGACTTGGCCATTGCATAACATTCCACTTTTTAGCCTTAAAAAAACTCTTTGGTTGCTTTTGCAGTATGCTTCGGGTCATTGTCCATCTGTACTGTGAAGCGCCGTCCAATGAGTTCTGAAGCATTTGACTGAATATGAGCATATAATATTGCCCAAAACACTTCAGAACTCATTCTGCTGCTTTTGTCAGCAATCACATCATCATTAAATACAAGGGAACCAGTTACATTGGCAGCCATACATGCCCACGCCATCACACTACCACCACCATGCTTCAATGATGAGGTGGTATGTTTTGGATGAGCAGTTCCTTTCCTTCTCCATACTCTTCTCTTCCCCTCACTCTGGTACAAGTTGATCTTTGTCTCATCTGTCCATAGGATGTTGTTCCAGAACTGTAATGGCTTTTTTAGATGTTGTTTGGCAAACTCTAATCTGGTCTTCCTGTTTTTGTGGCTCACCAATGGTTTGCATCTTGTGGTGTACCCTCTATATTCACTCTTGTGAAGTCTTCTCTTGATTGTTGACTTTGACACATATACACCTACCTCCTGGAGAGTGTTCTTGATTTGGCCAACTGTTGTGAAGGGGTTTTTCTTCACCAGGGAAATAATTATTTTGTCATCCAGCACAGTTGTTTTCCGTGGTCTTCCGGGTCTTTTGGTGTTGCTGAGCTCTCTGGTGCATTCTTTCTTTTTAAGAATGTTCCAAACAGTTGATTTGGCCACACCTAATGTTTTTGCTATCTCTCTGATGGGTTTGTTTTGATTTTTCAGCCTAATGATGGCTTGCTTCACTGATAGTGACAGCTCTTTGGATCTCATATTGAGAGTTGACAGCAACTGATTCCAAATGCAAATGTCACACCTAGAGTCAACTCCAGACCTTTTACCTGCTTAATTGATAATTAACTAATGAGGGAATAGCCCACGCCTGTCCATGAAATAGCTTTTGAGTTGATAGTCCCATTACTTTTGGCCCCTTAAAAAGTGGGAGGCACATATAGAAACCGTTGTAATTCCTACACCGTTCACCTGATTTGGATGTAATTACCCTCAAATTAAATCTGAAAGTCTGCAGTTAGAGCACATCTTGTTTGTTTCATTTCAAAACCATTGTGGTGGTGAATAGAGGCCAAAATCTGAAAATTCTGTCAATGTCCCAATATTTATGGACCTGATTGTATATATATATCTATATATATATATGTACATATATATTATATATTAGGGGTGAGCGGGTTCGGATTTCTGAAATCCGAACCCCCCCGATCCGAGGCCGATTCGAGTCAGGCTCGACCTTTCCCGCCTGACTCGGATCTGAAATCAAGGCAAAACGTCATCATCCCGCCTTCCGGGTCTCGTGGGTTTTGGATTCTATATAAGGTACCCGCGTTGGCACCATTTTCTCACTCGGCTGTGGACAGTGAAGAGGGAGGGAGGGAGTTTGGGCTGGCTGGGCTGTGTAGTGTAGTGTTGTGCTGCTGTTGTCCACAGGGGCTGTGTCCACTCCTCCAAAGTCCATAGGGGCTGGGCTGTGTTGTGCTGTGCTGCTGTTGTCCATAGGGGCTGTGTCCACTCCTCCAAAGTCCATAGGGGCTGGCTGTGTTGTGCTGTGCTGCTGTTGTCCATAGGGGCTGTGTCCACTCCTCCAAAGTCCATAGGGGCTGGCTGGGCTGTGTTGTGCTGTCAGTTGTCCATATGGGCTGTGTCCACTCCAAAGTTCTGTGCAGTGTCACAGTCCTAAAGGGGTGCTTTAGTGTTGTCCAGGGGGTGCTCTCTCCATCAGGGGTGCTCCCCCAAGTGTAAAAAAAAAATATTTTTTCTGTGTTTGTGAATTGTGTGCGCAGTAGCTGCACATGCATCAACAAAGTAGTGCCAAGCGTGTGCCTGTGTCATAAGTAAAGGGCCGGCTGGCTCATCCGTTAAAGGGTGCTGTAACCCCCAAAGTGCACTCCAAATAATATTTTTTTTTTCTGTGTTTGTGAATTGTGTGCGCAGTAGCTGCATGTGCATCAACAAAGTAGCGCCAAGCATGCGCCTGTGTCATAAGTAAAGGGCTGGCTGGCTTGACCGTTAAAGGGTACTGTAACCCCCAAAGTGCACTCCAAACAAAATAAAAAAATATTTTCTGTGTTTGTGAAATGTGTGCACTGTGGCCGCACGATTATCAACAAAGTAGCGCCAAGCGTGCGCCTGTGTCATACGTAAAGGGTCAGCAGGCTTGACCGTTAAAGGGTGCTGTAACCCCCAAAGTGCACTCCAGACAAAATAGAGACTGTGTCGCACGTGCATCAACAAAGTAGCGCCAAGCGTGCGGCTGGCTTGACCGTTAAAGGGTGCTGTAACCCCCAAAGTGCACTCCAAACAAAATAAAAAAATATTTTTGTGTTTGTGAATTGTGTGCGCAGTAGCCGCACATGCATCAACAAACTAGCGCCAAGCGTGCGCCTGTGTCCCATAAGTAAAGGGCAGGCTGGCTTGTCCATTAAAGGGTGCTGTAACCCCCAAAGTGCACTCCAAACAAAATAAAAAAATATTGTTTGTGTTTGTGAATTGTGTGCGCAGTAGCCGCACATGCAATAACAAAGTAGCGCCAAGCGTGCGCCTGTGTCATAAGTAAAGGGCCAGTTGGCTCGTCCGTTAAAGGGTGCTGTAACCCCCAAAGTGCACTCCACAAAAAATAAAAAAATAAATTTTTTCTGTCTTTGGGAATTGTGTGCACTGTAGCTGCACGTGCATCAACAAAGGAGCAGCGCCAAGCATGAGCCTGTGTCCCATAAGTAAAGATCCGGCTGGCTCATTTCTTAAAGGGTGGTGTAACCCACAAAGTGCACTAGTCTCCAACAATAATAAAAAAATATTTTCTGTGTTTGTGTGCGCCTTAGCCGCACGTATATATCAATATAACATAAATGGAGGACCAAACTTTCTCCGATAAAAATAAAATAGGGAAAGATCAAGAACCACTTTCTCCTAGTGCTGAAGCTGCTGCCACTAGTCATGAAATAGACGATAACATGCCATCAACGTCGTCTGCCTAGGCCGATGCCCAATGTCATAGTAGTGGGAATATACAATCCCAAATGACAAAGTTCAGCAAAATGACCTTAAAAAAACATTTAAATCATCTGAGGAGAAACGTAAACTTGCCAATATGCCATTTACGACACGGAGTGGCAAGGAACGGCTAAGGTCTTTCCCTATGTTCATGACTAGTGGTTCAGCATCACATGACGATGGAAGCCCTCATCCCGCTAAAAAAATCAAACGAGTTAAGCTGGCAAAAGCACTGCGAAGAACTGTGCGTTCTAAGAAGATATCACAAATCCCCAATTAGAGTCCAAGTGTGGTGGCGGTTGCGATGCCTGACCTTCCCAGCACTGGACGGGAAGAGGTGGCTCTTTCTACCATATGCACGCCCTCTGCAAGTGCTGAAAGGAGCACCCACAGTCCACTTGCTGATATGCAAATTGAAGATGTCACTGTTGAAGTACAACAGGATGAGGATACTGGTGTAGCTGGCGCTGAGGAGGAAGTTGGCGAGGAGGATTCTGATGGTGATGTGGTTTGCTTAAATCAGGCTCCAGGGGAGACAGTTGTTGTCCGTGGGATGAAAATGCCCATCACGGTCATGCCTGGGCAGAATACCAAACATTCCACCTCTTTGGTCTGGCAATATTTCTATCCAAATCCGGAAAACAACTGTCTTGCCATATCTACCATATGTAAAGGTGAAATAAATAGGGGTAGGGACGTTAACCACCTAGGAACATCCTCCCTTATACGTCACCTGCAGCGCATTCATAAAAAGTTACTGTCAAGTTCAGAAACTTTGGCTAAGACCGTAAGCAGTCCAGGGACACCTAAATCCCGTTGTCCTGTTGTATCCAAGCGTCTGCAAACCACACCGTCAACTCCCTTCTCGTCAATTTCCTCCTTAGCCAGGATCGTAAGTAGTCCTGCAGGCCATGTCACTGGCATGACTGACTCTCCTATCCGGGATTCCTCCAAAGGATCCTGCATTGCTATGCCTACTGCTGCCGCTGCTGCTGTTGCTGCTGGGAGTCATTCATCATCTCAGAGAGGAAGTAGGAACACCACCACTTTTACTAAACAATTGACCCTCCAACAGTCCTTAGCGAGGAGGATGAAGTACGACAGCAGTCATCCTGAAGCAAAACGTATAACTGAGGCCTTGACTGCTATGTTGGTGTTAGACGTGAATCTGGTATCCGCCATTAGTGTAGTGGGATTTAGACAATTGATGGAGGTAGTGTTTCCCCGGTTCCAAATCCCATCTAGATTCCACTTCACTAGGCAGGCAATACTGAGACTGTAAAGAAACATCAGAAAAAGTGTCCTCAGTGTCCTGAAAAATGCGGTTGTACCCAATGTCCCCTCAACCACGGACATGTGGAACAGGGCAGACTAAGAACTACATGACTGTGACAGCCCACTGGGTAGATGTATCGCCTTACGCAGCAATAACAGCAGCGTCACCAGTAGCAGCATCTCAGAAACGCCAGCTGGTTTCAATGCAGGCTACGCTGTGTATCACCGGTTTCAGTAAGAGGCACACCGCCGACAACCTCTTAGAGAAACTGAGGGAAATCATCGCCCAGTGGCTTACCCCACGTAGACTCTCCTGGGGATTTGCGATATCTGACAACGCCACCAATATTGTGCGGGCATTACATCTGGGCAAATTCCAGCACGTCCCATGTTTTGCTCACACAATAAACTTGGTGGTGCATAATTTTCTGAAAAGCGACAGGGGCGTGCAGGAGACACTTTGGATGGCCCGAAAAATTTCTGGCCACTTTCGCCATTCAGCGACTGCATGCCGAAGACTGGAGCACCAGCAAACACTCTTGAACCTGCCCCGCCATCACCTGAAGCAAGAGGTTGTGACGTGGTAGAACTCAACCCTCTATATGCTTCAGAGGATGGAGGAGCAATAAAAGGCTATTCAAGCCTATACATCCACCTATATAATAGGCAAAGAAGGGGGTATGCACCTGACTCAAGCACAGTGGTAATGATTTCCGTGTTGTGCAAGGTTCTCCAGCCCTTCGAACTTGCCACACGTGAAGTCAGTTCAGACACTGCCAGTTTGAGTCAGGTCAATCCCCTCATCAGGCTTTTGCAGAAGCAGCTGGAGAAAGTGAAGGAGGAGCTAACACGGAGCGATTCCGCTCGGCATGTGAGACTTGTGGATGAAGCCCTTCATTCGCTTTGCCAGGAATCCAGGGTGGTCAATCTGTTGAAATCAGACCACTACATTTTGGCCACCGTGCTCAATCCTAGGTTTAAAGCCTATGTGGTGTCTCTCTTTCCGGCCGACACAAGCCTGCAGAGGTGCAAAGACCTGCTTGTGAAAACACTGTCAGCTGAAGCGGAACGTGACACGTCAACAGCTCCTTCTTCATTTTCTCCCACAACTGGGGCTGCCAGGAAAAAACTTAGGTATCCTAAGCAACCCACTGGCGGTGATGCAGGGCAGGCAGGACCAAGTTTGGACATCTGGTCCGGACTGAAGGACCTGGCAACAATTTCTGACATGTCTACTGTCACTGCATATGATACTGTCACCATTGACAGAATGGTGGAGGATTACATCGGTGACAGCATCCAAGTTGGCATGTCACACAGTCCGTACCTGTACTGGCAGGAAAAAGAGGCAATTTGGAGGCCCCTGTACAAACTGGCTCTATTTTACCTGAGTTGCCCCCCCTCCAGAGTTTTTACTACGAAAGAGTGTTTAGAGCAGCCGGGAACCTTGTCAGCGAAAGGCATAGGAGGTTGCTTCCACAAAATGTGGAGAAGATGATGTTCATAAAAATGAATTATCAACTCTTTCAGGGACACCAGCCTCCAGAACGTACAGAGGGACCTGTGGTGGTGGATTCCAGCGGGGACGAATTAATAGTCTGTGAGTATGAGGATGTACACAACACTGAAGAGGATGAGGAATCGGTGGATGAGGAGGATGAGGACGACATCTTGCCTCCGTAGAGCCAGTTTGTGCAGGGACAGATTAATTGCCAGCTTGTTTTATGGGGGCCCAAACGAACCAATCATTTCAGCCACAGTTGTGTGGTAGACCCTGGTGCTGAAATGATTGATTTGTTAAAGTGTGCATGTCCTGTTTATACAACATAAGGGTGGGTGGGAGGGACAAGGACAATTCCACCTTGCACCTCTTTTTTTTCTTTGCATTATGTACTATTTGGGGCCTAGTTTTTCAAACTGCCATCCTGTCTGCCACTGCAGTGTCACTCCTAGATGGGCCACGTGTTTGTGCCGCCCACTCGTGTCGCTTAGCATCCTCATCCAGCTACCTCGGTGCAAGCTTTTGGACATAAAAACACTACTGTGAGGTGTGAGGTGTGAAGAATAGACTGGAAATGAGTGGAAATTAAGGTTATTGAGGTTAATAATAGCATAGGAGCAGAAAAACCCACAAATTCTGTGATTTTAGCTGTTTTTATGCTTTTTTAAAAAAAAATACAGATCCAAAAACAAAACCCAGAACCCAAAACATGGAAGGGTGGTTTTGGCAAAACCAATCCAGATCCAAAACACGAAGAATGATCCAGATTCAAAACCAAAACACGAAAAGTGGCCGGTGCACACCCCTAAAAAAAAAAATTATATATATATATATATATATATATATATATATATATATATATATATATATATGGGATGTGTGCCAACCCCCGTGTTTTGGTTTTGGATCTGGATCGCCTCTAAAAACAGCTAAAATCACATCATTTGGGTCTGTTTTTGTTCCTACAGTATTATTAACCTCAATAACATTTATTTCCACTCGTTTTCAGTCAATTTTGACCACCTCACAGCTCACTATATTGTTTTCATCCTGTTTAGGCCCAAAATTTGCACCAAGCTAGATGGCTGACGAAGCTAAGCGGCAGCAGTGGGCAGCACAAACATGTGGCAGTTCAACTTCCAACATGGCACATTAGGAAACAAAATGTTTTTATTATTCAAGAGAGGCCTGAGGGAGTTGGAGTATGTATGTAGTTGAAGGCAGGGCCAGGAAGGGTTGATTGGTAGAAAATGTAATTTCATTTTTTGATTCCGAAGTAAATTTATGAGGGAGATGTTTAATGGTTGTCAGGGAGTGAGTAGTCAGTTTACACGGGAAGGGACGAAGCCAGTTATTTTCAGGGGTAGACAACAGAAATAGGTCAGTGGCTGTCCTAGAGAAGATTAGCCTTCATAAAAGCTTGAGCTCTATGGTTGTTAGCAAGGCCTGTGGTTGTCTGGGGAGTGTAAATAATAACTCTTTATTGATTGGTGCATGATGCACAAAGTTTAGTGCCGTTTCTATATTCTTTATACAAGGTGGTTGTAAGTGGTAGTAATCATAATGGATTTAGGTCTTTTTTGCTGTATTAAGAGTTTGGTGGCCATGCAGGGAATGTGCCAAGTGGTATTATAGGAATGCTAGTGCTCTGATCACTGCTGGTATTATCAAGTCCACAGAAGTACAGTAGTAACACTATGATGGGGAAGATTCAATTAATCACAGGTTTTACCGTGTGGCTTCAGCTCCCAGGTAAAGTGCCCAAGATCCCACAGCTATTTTAATATCCCTTATGTACTACAATACATTTATAAGTAGTTCTTGTTAGGACAACAAATTCTTTAAATAGACTTTGGGGTGTTAGTTCTATTGTAAACTGCAAATGTACAGTAACCCATAACAACTAATCAGGCGTATGTTAAACTAATAAGATGCTGTAATTGCCTAAAGTACAGTATATTAGATCAAAACTAAGAATACTTTTAGTACACATGATTAAGTATTCTAAATCAATTTTGTGAATACATCTACACATCCTTGTCCTCTTCACTACATCGTGTTACGTCCCGGCAGCTGTCTCTCACTTCCCAGCGGCATGTCGGGATGGTTGTTGCTAGATCCAAGTTGAAGAAAGGACCTCTGACATCACAACCACGCGACTGCTGCAGCAGGGCCGGTCGGCTACCAGTGTTACTATCCACGTGGGCATAGAGGGGGAATATTAACCTGTGGTGAGCGAATCGAGCCACCGTGCCCAAAGCATGGCGAGCGAAGCTAGTCCACGAGGGGACACTTTTGGCACCCATTCTGAACTTTGCCCCTCTCCCTTTTGTCATGGGTCACTTGGTTGTGACATCATGAACATCATGTATGTTCTAGAACTAACCATGTCAGAACCCAGCAGCCGCCTCTCATTTCCCGGGGGGCATGTCAGGTCCCAGCAGCCGCCTCTTACTCCCCGGCGGTATGTTAGGCCTCAGCAGCTGAGTGCACACTGCTGCGCACCCTGCTACCTCTACGGAGTATCTTCTGGCCGCATCTTCCTTCTGGACTCCGACGGCCGCGATCTTCCCACTACTGGAGAGAGGACTCTGCCGGCGGACCGCAGGAACTCCCTGGCAGCTCCACTCCATGAACATCGCCAGCTTCCTTTGATCACCTGACAGCATCTGAACCAATGGCTCAGTCACTATGAATAAGCAAATTCTGCCCATCCCATCACATATCAGCAGGGAGTATTTAAGGGATCTCTGGTCAGCAGGAAGGTACCTGTGCAACGTCACTTCTCGCCACGTTATTAGGCTACAGTGTTGCAGTCTGTAACTCTTCATTCAGAGAGCCTGCTGTTATTCTTGGTTCTGCCTCAGTTGTCACCGTGTCCACCTCTGCAACTATTCTGGTATCAGCCAGTCAAGTCGTCACCGAGTCCATCACGGCAACTACTACCACCATTACTAGCCAGTCCAGTCGTTACCGAGTCCATCGCGGCAATCATCATCAGTACTAGCCGATCCAGGCCCACTGAGCCTCGCTCAGCACTTTTCAGTGGCACGAGTTCATTATCCCATATCTCAAAGTCCAACATCCCGCTGCTCCTCTCCCAACCCCTGAGCCAGTACAGGGAACCACTTTTCCTAGCTAAGTTACACATCGTACTTCTTTGTATGATATATTTAAAAAAAATATTTGTGGAGCTGGCATCTTCAATACTAGTGCACAGGTAATGCCCATTTAACAGTGCCACTCTATGTGGCAATCCACAGTAACTGTAATCATCTAACTACTTGCTATGGGATGCAGCACCTTTTTTGTACAGTCAGTCACATATACACTATTTTTTTCATTAACACTGCTAGGCTCATGGGCTCACCTTGTTTGAAAAATGTACTTAAATGTAATAATAGCAAATAATTGTATAAGAAACCTGTACCTTGAATGTGTTTGCCAGTGAGGGATTTCTGAAGAGTTGTCCATGTTTCGGAGCCTGTCCATTGATCAGCAGGTCTGCCCCATACTTGTTATTGACAGCCTGGAGCTTGTAGGAGACTTTATTCCATATGAAAGCAGTAAGTTCAGACACTGGAAAGCCGAATTCTGCTAATTCAATAGCTGGATGTAAAATCTCTTCCAGACTCAACTATAAAGAAAGCATGAAATAATGGAACAGCGTGTGTATACTATTCACTTTATTTTTCCTCTAATGTTTTTATTAATGCATTTCACACACTTGGCAAATTTCAGAATAATTTCTAGCACCACTTTTTGCTTAGCTTGTGAAAGTAAGCACCAAACTATCTTCAGGGACTGACAAAAAAGTCCATAGATGTTCTTTTTGCCATCTTCCAGCAAACCAGCAGTTAACTGAATGCTAAATACTTTCCAAAAACTCACATCTGAATGTCACAATATCAACAAGATTATTAAAGTCTAATGTTCTCTTACCATAGCTAGCCATTCCAAAGAAGAGCAAGTGGTCGGGTACATATCTCTGTCAATTGGCCACACTGTGCTGTACATCCACAGGCCTGTGATTTCAAATCAGTTTCCCAATGATTTGTAACAGTAGCATTATCAGCCAGTGTCCTTCCTGCCAACTAACAAGGAGATGTGTGGGAACTACACAAAATATGGTGGCTTTATACATTAATTGAGAAAATATGATCTTTCAGAATTTGGAAAATCAGGGGCCAATTTATATTCAAATACAGACATGTATGAATTTTAACTGACTGATATATAGAGAACTCGTAGTAACCCCATAGCTTCTGGAATTAAGCTTATTACTGCCATAAAAATAAATTTTTTATATCAAAAGTGTGTGGGAGTTTATGCCCATTGTATTGATGGGGGAGTCATGTCTTTGAAATATCAAAGGAAAGTTATACAATGAGAAGGTTTTGTACTAAATTTTGAACAACTATGGTTCACAGCACACATAGTGGCCATTAAATCTGCCCCTACCTTTCTAATTGTCTGCCATATTCAAAAATGTTTATATACCTTGTGAATAAAATTGGATCGAACAAGTGTCCATTTGATTCCACCTTGCCACAGGTATACATATTACACTAGGTATGTGTTACACTTTTGTAGTTTTGTTTTACATCATTATTATTTATGGGTGCATCTGCACATTTGTATGTCATTTATTATATATAATGTCCTGCACCTTGTTATATTAAATCTAAAATATAATAAGTCTTGTTCTTGTTACTCCAAAACATCCATGTCTTTTATGAAGAGAATAACAGCTTCATCATGCTAACCTTGTTATAATCATGGCATGCTAGGACATTAAATGCTGTTATGTACGTACAATCACAGACCTGCTGCTGTGTTAATTGTTAAGAAAGAAAGAGCACATTGTCTATAGTATGTACCATTTTATAACGGTTTTAAGAGCCCTCATTCAATAAGTGGTGGCAGAAATAGGTGTGTATGGGTGTTAAAAAAAAATTGTTTAGAGGTGATTCAGTCAATATAGAATATATGTGGAAGTTGAAGGCACATTTGCTGAATCATGTGTAACCTCTTACAGTAAACATCCAGAGATGCAGTGTGGGTGTCCTTCGTGAAATAAATATGGGATCACTATAAGCCCCATGCCATTAAGTTTGATATAGTTTGATTTAAATTACCTTTTTCTGTTTTAAATACCCTTTTCAATAAATAATAGCTTACAAAAGTTAGAGAATAAGAATATATTTCAAATGACATCTATCTAGCAGAAAATGAGAAAGCATATTGTGCATTTGGATAGCACCGAGCAATAGGGACAATTACAGGGTCACACTCACAGCCCCTGGGGGGGGGTGGTCAGCGTAATGCAGGCATGCCAGTGCATTTGAAAGCAGTTACAGGGGCGTGCATAAATTAGCCACTGTGATGCCATACGCAGTTTGGTATTACACTACGTGCGATGGTGTTAGCAATTCCCGAGTAAGGTCAGACCTTGTGCAATAGTGTGTGAGGCTGCAATGGTACTCTAAGTTACTGATGATTTTGCAGTCTTGCTAAGTATTACGGATGTGTGTAAGGTAACGTGGGCTTCCTTGTGTTAGGCTGCGTATGGCATAGCGATCGCAGACATTAGCATATCTTCGCAGTGAGACTGCGTGCGTAATCACTATTGCGATCTGTACTGAATCAGGCTCTTCGTTACATTCTAAAATATTAAATTCAGTCTTTAAATTTAAACTGCATTGATATATACAAGTTCCAAAGAAACCAATCAACATATTGTTCATGCACTTGTTAAGTTTCACTATTTATATATGGTGCCATACAGGCTCCACTGGACCGCACAAAGGGATTTTTTAGCAACTCTGTATTAACGGAATCAGTATGATTTACCGACAAATCCCGACAGCGGCTGCCCGACACAGGAGGAAATACCGATCCTCCTAAGATAAGTACTAACTAACCTAATTCTACCCCTTAACCCTAACCCTCCCTTAGGGGTGTCTAACCTCCTCCCCAAGTGCCTAAACTTAACCCACCCTTCCCCGCAGTCTAAACCTAAGTCACCCAGGTGGGGGGGCCTAACCCTAACCTCCCCCTGGGGGTGCCTAACCCTAACCTCCCCTTCCCCTAGCCTAAACCTAACCTCCCGGGGGGGTGCCTAACCCTAAGTCCCCCCTGGGAGCCCTAAACCTAACCCTCCCCTCCCCGCGGGTGTCCGCGCCTGGCTTACCTTTGATCGGTAAGCTGGATGTCGGGCTCCCATGCGTAGGTCTAATGACAGGCGTCTGGATTTCGACGCCTGTCATTAGTGCCTTGCCGGGATTAAGCAGTCGGGATTAGGTCCGACGGCTTCCCGAATGCATACCATATTAATAGCCATTAGATGGTTATAGCTCTAATAATTTAGTGTTAAGTAGAAATGTCTAAGGTAGTATCAACTCTAATAATGGTCCTAAATAAGAGGTCTTATGCTGAGCTTGGATATGTTGTGCATATACAGAGATGGTCAAATCACAAGATGCATGCAGATCTGCAGTAGTGTCACATGTGCCAGGTTTACTTCATATGTCATCATCAGTGTGTATTTGTACCTGCCTCAGGCTCTTGCAATTGATAAGGTTTTGAATATGCTTCTCTGTGCAGATTTGTATCTTCTCGTAATTACGCAAACACATTCTTAAACTGGGTACACAGTGGGAAATATATCGCGAGCATGTCGGCGGGTGTGTACCCCTGCCAACACACAATATGTCTGTGTACAACGTTGTAGTTCACAGACCTATCGCTTCTGCTCTGATGCTCCGGCAGCCTGTATACTCTGTCAGGAACCGCCATTGACTGGCTGCTCAATTGGGCGGGCAAATTGAAATGCCTGCCCAGTTGTGAATGTCCGGGAACACACATCAAGCGGCCAATTAGTGAGTCTGTATCGCTTATCTGATCGGCCACTGTGTTGTTGGACCCGCCCATTAGAGGATCAGTCTGCACAATGTGTACCCAGCTTTACAGTACCTTGTCTATATTAGACTGAAAATTGCCACCCCATTCCTACCTCTCCAGTCGGGAGCAGACACAATTGTGAGATTACAAGAAAATCTGCATACTTGCATATGGCCTGTTTGCAGGCATGAGCAGAACTAATTTGTGGATTTTACACTATGCAAAATGGTATAAATTCAGCCTCGTCCACAAGCTCTATAAGCAAGAATTCATTATATTTTAAACCATTCAGTGTGACATTAAAGAAATTAGGTTCTTCAGCTACAGTGGTATATATTTATGCCCCCATTTATCAACGAGTTTTATCACCAAAACGAGTGATAAATGTCACTGTGTATGATAAATGGTGCTCCAGCCAATCAGCCCCCAACTGTCATTTTTCTAACAGTTGACAGTTGGGAGCTGATTGGCTGGAGCACCATTTATCATACACAGTGACATTTATCACTCGTTTTGGTGATAAAACTCGTTAATAAATAAGGCCCTAAGAAGAAAGAACTATTCACATATGTACAGTATCCTGTAAAACCTAAGGTTTTGATGCACCTACGGCGATAGATGCACTGCAGCCTAAAAGCAACGCATATCCTGAAAGGTACACAATGCATACAGCTTATCAGGGTCACTCTCTCTGGGCTGCTACATGCCTCCCCCTCTCAGCCTTTGCTATTAATAGGCCAAATCTCCACAGGCCAGGCCTGGCTAGGTCTCCTAAAGCGTGATGTGGCCATGTCAGGTTTAGCCATACCCTCTACACAAGTGGCCAAGGCCACCTAAAGTACGGGATTCACTATATTTTTTTTTACTTCCCTGGGTGCCGCCCTGGCAAACCTCCTGCCAGTGCCTTGGGCATAGGTCTTTGTGGGCTTTTCCCAAATGTAGGCCTTTACGAGTTAAGTGTTGTTTAATATATTGTTGAGGTTATTGTAAAACCAAATGATTGCAACCTTACATATTTGATAGAACATGCTGTATGGCAGATTACCTTCTTACTTCCAAAGAGAGAGACCGTGTCAGCCCAGGCAGCTGCAGCACCCGGCACAGTAACATTGTGAGCATGAGTGGGAGGGAGAGGGTTGTCCTCATTAAAACCTTGCTGACTCAAAGCTTCCAGGTTCAGTGCCCTTGGACACCTTCCACTGCACAAAAGTAAACAAATGCCTGGATTAGAGAATATAATTGTTTAATGACAAGTGACTGAACTAATTAAAATGGCTTAATAATAAAAGGTGCGTACACACACAACGATTTTTTTTGAACGATTTTACTATAACGACGTCGTTATTGTTCAAAAAATCGTTCAGTATAAAACGATAAATGATGAATGATTATCGTTCACGCGCGTTCAAGTTTGTCGATTGTAGTTTGTAGTTTAGTCAGACTGACCAACTGAACGATTTTCAATAGAAGTTTCAACATTTTTCCTTCAACACACAGAAAATCGTTTATTATTATGTAAAGTAAACCAACTTCGTTCAACAAAAATCGTTCATTACCTACATCGTTGTATGTGTACGCACCTTTAGAGTTGGATGGAAGGTAAAATTTGTTATGCCATAGCACACAAATTGGCGGGAAGTCTGAAACGCTGCACGGCCAGATTAAGGGGGAGATTTAATAAAGCTTGGAGAGAGATAAAATTGGAGGTAAATAGCACCAACCAATCAGCTCTTAACAGTCACTTTACAGGCTGTATTTAAAAAATTAGTTAGGAGTTGATTGGTTGGTGCTATTTATCTCCAGTTTTATCTCTCTCCAAGCTGTAATAAATCTCCCCCTTAGTACCAAATGCTCATGTTGCTATCAACATGGCATCATGCTTACTGCAGTATAGTGGCATCACCCACTGTTTTTCTATTCACAACCGCATCATTAATATTAACACATACATAACATAGCCCATGCTGGGCGCAAGAGATTTCTCTGAAACAGGCGGCCCGCCATACGCATGCCTTAAGAGTAGCACAGAATATGGCTACATGCCCGCCACACTCCCATGGTTGCACAAGGTAGCTGCCCTGTTGACACCTAGAAATTCCCATTTCATGAAAAGAGGGAACCGGCCGCGGTTGTAACCTCCATCAAGGTGTATACGCATGGTGTGGTGCATAAACTATTTGCATATTCTCACTAGATGTATATATATATATATTTTTAACTTGTATATGACAGAATCAGGCACTATATAGCCTGCAATATGAAAAAAGGGTCACCTAATCACTGACTTATCAAATGCTAAATAAAATCCACAGTACAATGAGATACTAGTAACATATACTGTATACATCCTATGTGAAGCTTTCAGGAGCTTATCATACATAAGGGAATTTGAAATAGAGCTCTGACTGTGGAGGAACATTTTGTTCTATGCACATCAGACTGTGAACAGCATCAAACATTTTACCTTTTAGCTATATATTTGTGAATGTTACAAGATGCCCCGTCATTATGGATTATATGTTATTTTAGGTTTAGTGTTCAGGTTGTTTCATGTATAACAAAGGCCTAATGAAATGCAAGGATTGGTGAACTGTACCTTCCATTAAGTCCATAGACCTTTTTGGTGTCTGCTGCGTAATACAAACAGAAGCAATCGCCACCGATCCCAGTGCTGGTGGGTTCAGTGACATTAAGGGCAGCAGCTACAGCTACTGCAGCATCAGAAGCATTCCCACCTTTCTTCAGAATATCTACAAAATGGTACAAAATGTCATTACTGTATAACCCAATTATGTACACGGAAATTAATTTTATTTATTGGGAATGCAGAATAGACAGCGAGTCTTTGTTTCCAGCTCATACTGTATTTATAGTTAGCAGACACAATTAGTTTACTGGTCTGTTTTTAGTCCTTCAGTGACCTCTGTGAAAGCAAATACAGTTATATCAATATGCTCATTATGCAGGTTATCCTTCGGCTTCTGGGAGAGCTGCTGGCTTATGTGAAGTAACATTTTCTTTATTAGAACCAAAGAAGCAGGAAACAGCAGTGATAAACAGTAATCAGTATTTAGGAAATAAAACAAACATGTAACAAAACATATAACAAGAAGAAGCCAAGTTTTTCAATTATAAGTAAATAAAAGACTCCATGGGGTAAATTTACTAAAGTGAGACTTTTTACAAGTGAATTTTAAAAGTGATGTTGCCCATAGCAACCAATCAGATTCTACTTAACATTTAACTAGCACCTTCTAGAAGATAATAGCTAGAATCTGATTGGTTGCTATGGGCAACATCACTTTTAAAACTCACTTCTAAAAACTTTCACTTTAGTAAATTTACCCCATGGGTTAAAGCTTTTGGAGCTGTGGAGTTCTTGCCCTCTCACCTGTTACCACATAAAACGTGAAATAGTCTAACCATCAGTAAAGTAGCAAGAAGTTACAAGAAGTTACAAGTAAAGTAAGCAATAATACTAGAGCCAATTAAATCCGAATTCATCTGCCAGGATGTAAACAATTACCTAATAATAATAAGCATGCTTGTGCACTAACAGACAGGTAAAGTGGGTTGACTGTAACAAGTGTGACCCAGTTAGCTAGAGATTGGAGCACTGGGGCTAAATATTGCATAAACCAACTTTTGTGGGGGGAACAGAACATTTTGTAATAGTGTGAATTCCACTTTAGCTCATGCAGTACTTGACTAATCTACCAGAACTCCCATGTCTTGAGGATCTCTCCCCCGGACACCTGGTAAATTAGGCAAGTCTCCCAGAGTGAAGGGAGTGATCTCTGTAGCTTGAAGATGCAATTTGTGCTGAATCACATCATTGTAGTCTTGTCCGTAACCTTAATAATGCAAGTGGCAATGTATAGCAGGGGTGGGGGGGCCATGGTGATCCGATCGTGGTACCATGCTCTCCACACTGTCAATTTGGCTACGCCACTCCAGAGGAAGCAAGTAAAAAGCTGGCAAGTATGGTTCAGCTTCACAAGTCCCCAAGTACAGCAAGTAGAAAAAAACAGATTTAATTTTAAAAAAATGGCAAGATTTCCACTGTCAATCAGCCCCAGAGGTAGACAGACTGGCCTTGTTGGTCCGCATTACAACAGGGAGACCACAAGTATAAAGTCCTCCACTATAGTGAAAGCCACCAACAATTTGGTCAGGGCTTGATGCCAGCCACAGGTACCAGTGCAAAAGTGAAATGTGTTATTCATCTTTAGGACTCCCCCTTGTCCATGGAGACTTGGGTAGAAACATTGTTTTCACAATAGTGGACAGGGTCCCGTATATACGGCTTATACCAAAAAAAAAAAAAGAGTATAAAGAACCTTGTTCACGACCTTACTAAATGTTATTAAACCTAAAATAACATTTTCCTTTCTTCTGAAGTCAAATTTCATAAGCCTGGAGCCCCCAGCACTCCCCCTTCACTGACAGCCAATCACAAGAGACCAATGTGACTGGTTAGCAAGGAAGCAGAGTCTCGGGCTTCCCAGATTTTAAAATTGCCCTTTTCATTAGTTGTGTGCAGGTGGTTTATTTTGAGGACTCTCCAGGTCTGTTTTTTGCACTTCATTGAAAATGTAAAGCACAATAATACATGATGTATAGCATTATGAAAATGCAATTTACACATATAGGAGCTGACGTAGAGACAGCTGCAAGATAAATGTATGTTATGCCCAAAATATGTGGACGCAAACGAAGCCACAATTTACCTTGTATCCATGTGAATAAAGTACAAGTTCTTCATTGCAGCTAAACCCCACATTGGTTTAGCTTCTTCAAGCCAATTGGAGAGACGTCAGATAGAATGGGTTTTTATATGAGAGGGGGCCAATGGGAGTTCGGCCCTGTGCTGAACAGACATGGGCACATTTTTAAAACCTATCAGCAAGGATGCTTGATGATTATCATCATTAGTGTAGATCTTTGTACCAGGGCTTAGGCACCCACAACAGATACACTTACTAGTAGTGGACATGTATATGCAGGTTTGTATTAAAATGGCCTTGATGCACTTAGCATGAATAAAAATGCCCCTTTCCTTCCCCGTTACTTCTCTACATGCCCAATGCGTGCAGGTCTGCAATAGAGCATTTACGCGTGTTCACTTCTGAGCATGTCCAGTTCAAAATCATGCAAAATACGCTACAGCACCTGGTATAGTACCCATTCTGTATCAAGTCCATAGATAACAACTACCATTAAAAAAATAGTCATATTAAAAAATAATGCTAATTACTGCATTTTTGTTATAACTGCCATCTGTATAATTATCTACTTGGAGTTAAGTGCCTTGTCAATATATGTGCATATGGCGTATCAGTACACAGTAGCAGGAAACAGCACACATTGAATCATTCTGTTTGGATATATCAGAAGATAACTGTGAGCTCTTTGTACTTTGTACATAAATATCATTAATTATTAAGCTACATTTCCACATTAATTTTTCACCACAGTAAGAAATGGTGCCAGAACCATTGCCACAAACCTACTTCTTGGTCCTTCAGAGTAAATACCCACTATAGTACCCCCAGGTCAGCTTATCACTACTTTTGTTATCAGTGTAAGAGCGGGATGAGCTAAGAATCGCATCCATGATGCTGTACATTTTGCCACTTATCGGGTACATACTGGCAATAATATCACCGGTAGTGCGAAGGCAGAAATATCGGGACCCAGATATGTTTTCTTCCTACTGTTTGCGTCTGAGATCAGCAGGTTACATCAGACATGCTGCAAAGGCCGCTGGTCTAAAGGGGGCGGAGCCAGTACCAGGTGCCAGACAGAGAGCAGGGAAGTATTCAACTTCCCTGCTCTTTTTATTTCACAGTACAGATTACGCCATCCTGAGATGGCGGATCTGTACACAGCAGAGAAACAGAAAGCTAAGCTTTCCATACTTCTATGAATCGCTCTCCCCATGGGGAAGTGATCAAGCCACAGAGCGGGGGGGCGCAGATGGAGATATCATTAACTTTTCTATGGTAATCTGCTTCATGTATAGAACAAAGCAGTGATAAGCCCTGTTTTCAGTTAAACAGGACTTTTCATTACTTCATGAAAAGACCCCACTGTCCTTGTAACGCCCTGGATTCCTTTGTTCTAAGTATAACTTGTAATTAAGATACAGGTTTTACATAAGCAAGGTTCAAGGGGTGGTCACGGCTGGACTCACAGTGATGGTTTCCCCGGCTTCTTCATATAAACACACTATAACAGACAGGCAAGCCAAATTAATTCTCTCAACAGACACAATGAATGACTATATATTTGTAAAATAAATAACACAAAACGCCAGTCTAGACAAACTAGACTAGGGGACAGATTTAATTACACGCAATGTGCCATTGGAGCTCTGTTTCCTATTCAGGAAATGTTCCTGAATTTCTGCTCGCATCTCCGTGAGCAGAAACGAGCAAGAGAACATTTCAAAATCAGTTCTGGCAGTATCTTGCGTGCACTTGAATCAACACCTAAATATAGACAATATTGGAGGAACCAGTGAGTGGTGAGCCCAGGTGGATCCCCCCAACACACTTTCACTGCTACCAGGGCACCTATTTTCTGTATTGTTGTATTTTATGTATTTTTGTAACATATTGTTACATATTATCTATAAAGGCACCATCAGATTCCAGAGTCCCTTCACCCCTAGTCACCACTCCCAGGGCATACCTGTCCCTATAAGATCCTGCCACATGTAACATGTGTTTCCAGATTCCTGTACCCATAATACTCCACTTACCTCTCCAAGTTAATACCAGTCACTTTGCACCTTATCACCCAATTCTCCAATATATTACCTGTCCCCCAATTTCATGCACCCCTTCACACCTCAGTGTAGTTCCAAAATATCCATCTTCAAAATGATATCTATAATCAGCTCTTAGATATGAGACAAGTCCCTGCAGAAATTATGGGTATATCTCAGGATATTGCAAGTTATGTTCTTGTGATGTTCTGTTAAAATTCAATCCACACAGGTAATTAGAAGTTAATCACACTCAGTAAACCAGTTGGAGGCTGGTGTAGTTCATCCCTTATGGTATCCTGTTAGCAGGAAAAGCAATTTCCTAGACAGGAGATTCATAAACAATAGGCCTTTAGTCTATGTCTGCATATAGATTACTTGAAGATGCTTTATTGGCACCAAAGACAGCAGGGGGCACTCAAACAGCAGTCTGATTGTTGTGATCTGCGGAACCCTCCAACATTTGCCTACAACAACGGTGGCCAGTCCTGCTCCCTGGCAGTTGGCTCCTCAGCATGCAGAGTCTGCTGTGCTGTTATGCCTGACGCTGGCTGCCGTTGTCCTCGGAGAAGTTGAACACCGCACTGACTGTGGTGGGGGCGGAGCTTCCTGATGATTCATTGATTCTCTCAGTCAGTGATCAGAGGAGTCTGAAGCAAACAGCTCAATTTACTTAAGACTCCTCGGGTCACTGACTTAAATATCCGAGGAGTAATCTCCAGTCCTGCTCACAGTGCTCAGCCCCCTCTCTGAATCAGCTTCTCCAGGCCGCGGTGGCAGATGTGATTGCCGGCGTGTTCACTTACACTGAAGGCTGGGTCCTGCACGTGTGTGCAGCATCTGGCTACAGAGTACTGGCGGCACCATGGCAGCCTCTGGGGGTAGTGGTAGGTGGCCACAATGTGTTGGCAGGAGCGGGCCAATGCCGGGCCTGTAACTCACTTTTTTCCAAGGGATGTTTGTGCCAACCACGGTGTAGGAAGGAAGAGCGGGAGGGCAGCCGGCACACACATTTACAGTGCAGTAGCAGGGGGTACGGAGCGCCCCCCCGCTTGTCCGGGCCTGGGACTCCAGTCCCGGCAATCCCCCCCCCGCTTGTCCCTTTCCCCTCAAGCCATGAGCAGCACATGCCAAGACCTACTTCCTCCAACTGCCCACTGTCAGCTGTACTCCCCGGAAATATTGCAAAGTGAATGATCAGAGGGAGGAGGAGGGACTGAGTGAGCAATACCTAAGTGATCCGTAGCATACTAGCAGGGCTGCCACTGGCTAGATGGCTTCTCTTGTGCGTCCTCTTCTCGCTGGGGACACACACACACACTCAGGCCAAGATGTTGTACCGATGTGAAGTCACTGGTGTATATTTACTAATGTGTGGGTTTGTAGAAGTGGAAATGTTGCCCATAGCAACCAATCAGATTCTACTTTACATTTATCTAGCACTTTATACAAGATAATAGATAGAATCTGATTGGTTTCTATGGGCAACATCTCAACTTCTAAAATCCTGCACTTTAGTAAATATAACCCACAGCCTCTTATTCACAGGTAACAACAGGGAGGAGGGGATGAGGCCTTCCGTCAAGACTTGCACAGCAGGTACTGTGACAGTAAGTCTTACGGAGTGACTCTATGGTTTTGCCTTGTAGTTTAGACCCTAGAGAACAGTGTAACATTTCCCATGTAATAGGGAAGGAGAAACGTCCAAGAGGGTTCTCATGGGGAAAAATAAGATAGGAGTATTCAAGCAGGAGGAAGTTTAGTTTTCTCTGACCTATTCAAAGAAGTGTCCCTTATCATGGAGATGGCATGCCACTGTCACTTTGTTCTATAGCTGCAACATGGCAAAAGTATTTTTTTAATTCCTAGGAGGAGGATGGGAGTGGATCTAGATAAATTACTTGGAAGCCCAGTGTTTTCACCAACGATGGGGATTTATGTTATTTATGAAGGGGTTACCTCCAGCAATAACATTTGTTGTGTTTGACAGTCAACAACTTCATCTTGTAGCAAACGTGAACCCTATTTAATAAAGATAGTGGCTGCAAAACTTGTTCTGTTATTGCCATCTAAGGAAGTGGAGGTATTCAATTTTTGCTCCAATCGAGTACCATGTTATCCCACTGGTCATGTCCAAATGCACTGAGTTTTAGCCATGTAAATGTTAGTAACAGCACAGGGTAGTGATTTGGGCTTTAGTCGTACTCCTGTGGGTCTTATAGCAACACTGCTCTATCAAATTTCACTATAATATTATTAATATTCAACTTTTGAAAATCAATACCCATCTATATAATAAACCTTTGACATGATTTTAAGCACAAATCCTTTTCCAAATTTAAAGCAAGAAAATTATTTTATTATTTGGGATATTAGTATATAGATCCAGTCACATAGGAGAAGATTAGATTAACAATTCCCTTATGTGAATATGCAGCCTTTGTAAATCAGATCAATCTCTATAACAAACAGATGATTCTTTTACATGTTTTAAGCACAGTTCCTTTATCAAACTTAATTCAAGAACATGGCTATTATTGGGATTATAGTATATTATTAACCTGGTGATAGGGAGAAGTTATATAACACGGAGAGAACAATGGCTGCTTATGTCAGACTGCAGGTGTCAGTTTTATCTCACTATCTACTGATACAAAGTTCTGTTTGTTCTCCTATAGCAGAGAAATGTGGACAATGGTTCCCAGGCACAATGACAAATATTAACTTTCTATACTTACATAAATTCAAAATATTGGAAATACAGGAAAAATGCAGGATTATACTTTAGGCCAGGATTTCTCCAATCCAGTCCTCAGTACATACTATCAGTGCATGTTTTCCTGGTCTCCTCAGAGAATCAGAGAGAAGTAAAATAATTAGAACCACCTGTGGATCTTTTATAATGTGTCAGTCAGTAATGAATACACCTGTGCTTCAGCAAGGAGATATGGAAAACATGCACTGTTAGTGTGTCACAAGAACTGGATTTGAGATGCACTGCTTTAGATAAGTGTTTCTCAGCACCAGTCATCAGGGTGTGTGGTATGATATGTCGACATAATGTCGACACTGACCATGTCGACATTCATCATGTAGACACTGATGACATTTCAACATATCGTCCCTGGTGGGCCAGCAGTGACTTACCCACTTCCAATGATTGCAGCGGCTCCACGGAAGCATCTTACAGAGTGGTGCTCTCTCATGCCTCACACTAACGCCCCATAACCTAACACTAAACTTTCCCTAAAGCCTAACCCTCCCCTCAATAACCTAATGCTAACCTTCCCCATAAGCCTAACCCTGACAATCCCTCCAATGCTTCACACTAACCCCACATAACCAAACACTAATCTTCAGCCAAAGGCTTACTCTAACCCTCACGTCCTGCAGTTTAACCCTAATATCGACATTCTGAAGATGGCAACATTTCACATCTCGACATTCTAAGAACGTCGAAATGTTGCCTTTCAATAACACATCGACATCACTGTCAACAATATGCATGTCGACCTAATGACTACATCCTGTCCTCAGGGATCCCTAACAGTGCATGTTTTCCATAACTTCTTGCTGGAGAACATGTGTATTCATTATTGACTGACATTTTAAAAGATCCACAGATGATTATAATTATTTCACTTGTGATTCTGTGAGGAGACCTAGAAAACATGCACTGTTTGGGGTCCTGAGGACAGAATTTGAGAACCTGTGTTCGGAGGAGATCTGCACTATTGTTGCTTGAGGACTGTACCTAAAGGCTGCTTTAGACACCAAAGATATACTAATATCATTAAGAAAAATGTGTGTGTTAGATCTGTTAAATTGCTATATAATAAAAAGGTATATAATAGAAAGGTTATAGATGACGGTAGTAACTATTTAATGTTTTTAATAACAGTGAATTTCATCTGCATCACAAACCTCAAACTACAGAAGGCTTGCTCAAAAATAAGCAGTTTCCACCAATAGTGGGTATTTGCGGGATGATCTGGATGGGGGAATAAGGGTGGAGTGCTTATTTTGTCCTGATTCTGCATGTCTGAATTTTGTGGGATACACAGATAAATCTTACGATAGATAGCTATAATCTATTGGTATATGTAACAAAGAGAAGTATGTAAGCCATTGACAGAGTTGTCAGTTTGGTTATAAACTACCACATTAACTTTGTTGTGTATGAGTAGCTCTAGGATATAGTTTCCATTTGTCCAAAATATATGTAAATATAAATGATAAAGAATACCTAGGCCGATGTAAGTGGCAAGTGGCTGGCTGGACGCTACACATCCCCCAGTGCAGACAATGGGAGATCTTCTGGAAATGAAGTCAGATGTAGACATCATTGCAAGTCAAGCTGCGAAATCTGGTAACAATAAATCCTGTAATAAGGACCAAAAAAACAAACAAAATAGAAACAGGAACAGAAATTAAAATATGTTGATACTAAACATGTATAATATGATGGTGTTACTAAAATGCTTTTATACACATCTCTACTTGCACTGTGTCACTAATCTTTGCAGGATTATTAGGGCAATGGTAGAAAATCAGATGACTTTTTCCTTTACAGAATACCATTCTGCACTGTGGGCCTGATACAGCATTGGTCGCTATTGCTATAGTGAATTATAGACGGCCGATTGTTGCGTACTGCGCATGCCTGAGTTATCATTGCGATTGCTCTGCTATTAGGGGTGAGCGGGTTCGGATTTCTGAAATCCGAACCCCCCCGGGCCCCCCCGATCCGCGGCCGATCCGAGTCAGGCTCGACTTTTCCCGCCTGACTCGGATCTGAAATCGAGGCAAAACGTCATCATCCCGCCTTCCGGGTCTCGCGGGTTTTGGATCCTATATAAGGTACCCGCGTCGGCACCAATTTCTCACTCGGCTGTGGACAGTGAAGAGGGAGGGTGGGAGTTAGGGCTGGCTGGGCTGTGTAGTGTAGTGTAGTGTAGTGTTGTAGTGTAGTGTAGTGCAGTGCAGTGTTGTGCTGTGCTGCGCTGTGCTGCTGTTGTCCATAGGGGCTGTGTCCACTACTTCAAAGTCCATAGGGGCTGGCTGGACTGTGTTGTGCAGTCAGTTGTCCATAGGGGCTGTGTCCACTCCAAAGTCCTGTGCAGTGTCCCAGTCCTAAAGGGGTGCTGTAGTGTTGTCCAGGGGGTGCTCTGTCCATCAGGGGTGCTCCCCCCAAGTGCTAAAAATAAATATATTTTTCTGTGTTTGTGAATTGTGTGCACTGTGGCTGCACGTGCATCAACAAAGGAGCAGCGCCAAGCGTGCGCCTGTGTCCCATAAGTAAAAGGCCGGCTGGCTTGTCCGTTAAAGGGTGCTGTAACCCCCAAAGGGCACTCCAAACAAAATAAAATAATATTTTCTGTGTTTGTGAATTGTGTGCACTGTGGTTGCAAGTGCATCAACAAAGGAGCAGCGCCATGCATGCGCCTGTGTCCCATAAGTAAAGGGCCGGCTGGCTCATTTCTTAAAGGGTGGTGTAACCCACAAAGTGCACTACTCTCCAGCAAAAATAAAAAAATATTTCTGTGTTTGTGTGCGCCTTAGCCGCACGTATATATCAATATAACATAAATGGAGCACCAAACTTTCTCCGATAAAAATAAAATAGGGAAAGATCAAGAACCACTTCCTCCTAGTGCTGTTGCTGCTGCTGGGAGTTGTTCATCATCCCATAGAGGAAGTAGGAACACCACTACTTTTACTAAACAATTGACCCTCCAACAGTCCCTAGCGAGGAGGATGAAGTACGACAGCAGTCATCCTGAAGCAAAACGTATAACTGAGGCCTTGACTGCTATGTTGGTGATAGACGTGCGTCCGGTATCCGCTATTAGTGCAGTGGGATTTAGACAATTGATGGAGGTAGTGTGTCCCCGGTTCCAAATCCCGGCTAGATTCCACCTGCATCTTCAAAGCAGCAGCGACAAACGTGCGTCTGTCTGTTAAAGGGTGGTGTAACCCTCAAAGTGCGCTCCACAAACAATAAAAAAATTCTTCTTTTTTTTTCTGTCTTTGTGAAATATGTGGGCTGTAGCCGCACCTGCATCCTTAAAGCAGCAGCGACAAGCGTGCGTCTCTCTGTTAAAGGGTGGTGTAACCCTCAAAGTGCACTCCACAAACAATAAAAAAATTCTTCTTTTTTTTTCTGTCTTTGTGAATTGTGTGGGCTGTAGCCGCACCTGCATCCTCAAAGCAGCAGCAACAAGCGTGCGTCTGTCTGTTAAAGGATTACATCGGTGACAGCATCCAAGTAGGCATGTCAGACAGTCCGTACATGTACTGGCAGGAAAAAGAGGCAATTTGGAGGCCCCTGTACAAACTGGCTCTATTTTACCTGAGATGCCCCCCCTCCAGTGTGCACTCCGAAAGAGTGTTTAGTGCAGCCGGGAACCTTGTCAGCAAAAGGCGTAGGAGGTTGCTTCCACAAAATGTGGAGAAGATGATGTTCATAAAAATGAATTATCAACTCTTCCAGGGAGACCAGCCTCCAGAACATACAGAGGGACCTGTAGTGGTGGATTCCAGCGGAGACGAGTTAATACTCTGTGAGGATGAGGATGTACACAACACTGAAGAGGGTGAGGAACCGGTGGATGAGGAGGATGAGGACGACATCTTGCCTCCGTAGAGCCAGTTTATGCAGGGACAGATTAATTGCCAGCTTGTTTTGTGGGGGCCCAAACGAACCAATGATTTCAGCCACAGTCGTGTGGCAGACCCTGGCACTGAAATGATTGGTTTGTTAAAGTGTGAATGTCCTGTTTATACAACATAAAATCCCCATCGGCAGATAATGCGTGCAATCTTAAAGTTATTTAACCAACTTAAATAAAATAAAGAGACAGACCAAGTATATATGCGATCAAAAATATATGGTCAGCTTTATTTATTTTACAATCAGAGTATGGTGGCATAAGAAAGAACGGCCAGAAATCTGACGCCCACACTTGACTTAGGCAAAGATGTAAAACACTCACTGAACGGGCCACTATCCCAATTCAAGTGTAATAGTGATATAAAACTTGCAAGGGCCGATATCCCTCTCTGGCAAGTGAGACGGTATCCAGCCCCATCCCAATGCACTATTTTATCCCTCTCCGACGAGAGGTGCCGCTGACCCCCGTAGGGTAAAATCAGCCTAACCAATGCATAGAAGGGGGCGCGCCGCTCATACTGCAGCAAGGTGGACGCTTTATAGATACTGCCGTTCTTTCCCGCTCTTGAAATAAAGCCGACACAAGACACAAGAGGAAAAAAGGGGGAGGGAGGGTGGGAGATCAGTTTCCAAAGAGGCAGTGTAACATTTCTGACCTACCTACACTCCTATTAACCACACTCCTTACACAACACTCCACCAATCCTAACCTAATGACAATCTGACCATAAAAAACTAACACTCCCCTACCTAACTTTATTAACCCCACGCATCCCTGCCTAGGGGTTTTATGTGCCCTCTGATCTATCCGAACCTCGGTTATCTTAAGGGTGGGTGGGAGGGCCCAAGGACAATTCCATCTTGCACCTCTTTTTTTTCTTTGCATTATTTTCTGTTTGGGGCCTAGTTTTTCAAACTGCCATCCTGTCTGCCACTGCAGTGCCACTCCTAGATGGGCCACGTGTTTTTGCCGCCCACTCGTATCTCTTAGCATAGTCATCCAGCTACCTTGGTGCAACCTTTTGGACATAAAAACACTATTGTGAGGTGTGAGGTGTTCAGAATAGACTGGAAATGAGTGGAAATTAAGGTTATTGAGGTTAATAATATCATAGGAGCAGAAAAACCCACAAATTCTGTGATTTAAGCTGTTTTTATGCTTTTTTTAAAAAAAAATACAGATCCAAAACACAAAACCCAGAACCCAAAACACGGAAGGGTGGTTTTGGCAAAACCAATCCAGATCCAAAACACGAAGAAAGATCCAGATCCAAAACCAAAACACGAAAAGTGGCCGGTGCACACCCCTATCTGCTATCACTCACGCAGATACAAAGCCATCGCAGAGTGAGTGACGTCAGGTCAGCGTTTGGGGGTGCTGACAGGGGAGTGGTCGGAGAAACGTAGGCGTGTCTGTCCATTTGAACGGCATACGCGGCTTGAATACTCACTGCGTGCGATGAAGTTAGCAATTTCTGAGTAAGGTCAGACCTGTTGTAATCGTGCGTGAGGGGCCAATGTTACTCAATGTTCCTGATGGAATGGGATTGAAAATGCTGACTGTGGAAGCCCGACAGGAGGAGATCCCGACGCTGGCTGGTAAGTATCATCACCCTCGCCTCCCCCCACCCAACCCTAACCCTCCCTTGGGGGTGCCTAACCCTAAAACTCCCGGGGTAGTGCCTAACCCTAAGTCCCCACGGGGGTGCATAAACCTAACCGCCCATTCCCGTACCCTAAACCTAACCCTCCGGGGAGGGGGGTGCCTAACCCTAACCTCTCCCCAGTGGCACCTAACTCTAACCCCCCTTTCCCTAGCCTAACCCTAATACCTGTATTTGTAATTTCACATTTTGTGTAATATACTGTCTATGGACCTGATTCAGAGATGTACGGTAATGTAATCGCAGCTGCCCACAATTAAAATATGCTAATATTACCAAAGCTTGCCCGAGCATAAGGACTCCCACTGCTGCCTTCTCATATCCGTCCAACATCGCACGCAAGCCGTAACATCGACGCAGATCGGGCAGCCATGCAGCATATGCGGCAAGTCTGACTTGTCTCATACACTGTATCTATCCCAGGGGCGTATCTACAATGGGTGCAGGATGTGCGGGGAACACGGGCCCCTGGGTCCAGGGGGCCCCGCACTGCACACCCATAATATTACTTACCTGTCCGGTGTCCCAAGTCGGCGCTGGTTGTTTTCCCGTCGTTTGCGCATGTGCACTACAGGGAAAATGGCCATCACGGCCATTTTCCCGGTGATCTGTGCATACACTATAGACTCTGGGCACACTCTAGTGCCCAGAGTCTATAACTCCGGCGCTGGCCGAGCTGCCGGCCACCAGGCAGAAAGGAGGGGGCCAGTGTCGGAGACTGCACATGGGCCCCTCCTCTCTAGAAACGCCCCTGATCTATCCTAACATGCAGAGAGCTCTCATGCAGCGTAGGAGATTGCAATGGCAGATTGGCAGATTTATGCATACCCCCGGATTGGCATTTAATGGTCAGACACGCCAGCCTTTGCCTAGCCACCACCCGTTACTGACCCCAAATGCTGACTGTCACTCACTTTGCGATTGACTCCTCTGTGCGAGCGTAATCACAAAGCAATCACTGCGCGGGCGTAGTGCGCCTTACTCGCATGCACATTGGCAAACAATCCCTCAATCTGTGTAAATATCTGCATTCCATGCATCTCTGAATCAGGCCCTATGAAAAACAGCTGGGATGACAGTGGTGAACTCATTCTGCAGGGTGTGGTGGGTGGGGTACTCCTGAGAACACGTACTGTAGGGCTTGATTCTGAGATGCACACAATGCCGATGTTCACACAGATGAGCAATTATTTTGCTTCTGAGTGTGCATGAAAATCACGTAAACTGGTACGGTGCATGCGTTACACTGTGTGTGTGCTCAGAGACGCAGTTGCAATTGAGATGCACAGTATCAGAAATGCACTGGAAATGCGCTAGGTGTTTCCAGGCAGTGGCTATTCTGATGCACGTAAATGGTCCGTCTTATGGGCGGGTTACGGGAGTGTCGCAGGCGTGTCACCGAAGTGGCTGTGTACACAGAAGCTTAATTGCTCACATTGGAGGCCATACTTTCATGGACAGTCTGCACCTGCCATAGGACTGGTGCAAGTTTCAATGGTGCGACTTATGATGGTGTCTAAAGACACAGTAAGCTATACTAAAGCATCTAAATGCAGAAAGTAGGCGTCCCAGTCCTTGCACGCTTGTGCACCAGGGGAAGAGCTGATACTAGCATTAGCATAAAGTCTCTTGTTCACTTTTGTATGAGACTCAGAATCAAGCCCATAGGGTCATATTTATTAAACTTTCCCCTACTGTAGTTTCCACATGATTTTTGTATCACTTCTATTTGCCAAGAACTGTTCACAGGATATCTCAGAGATCTCCTCCTATATTCACTTAAGTATTGCCGGTTATTGCAGTCCCCATTTTTTACTACGGGAACTGCGGTCGTCTCCAGTGCAGCTTCAAATATGTGCTTCTCCAAGCTTTTTGGAGCTTGACCCCCCTGATGGCTAATGCCATCTATATATAGTGAGCCTGATTCAGAGATGTACAATACTTTCATCCAATGATGTTCGTACATCTCTAATGTTTCCGGGTGTGCGCAGGATGTCACAATAACTGGAAATGGTGGTGTGTCGGCCCCATTTTCTGGGAAGGACGAGATCAGGGTGTGCGTCGGCGGAAACAGATTCCTGGCCTCTTACATGACCAATACCCGGTCAGGTTGTGGGAAGCTTCAGCTCCTGCAGCCTAACCAAAAGTCATTGCTACCATCAGTCACAATGGTTGCAATTGTGATCCCAGCCTGCGACGTTGGTCACAGTGCTGGGATCGCACATGCAGCAAGGAGGTGTCTGACACCTCCATCTCTATTTGCATCCGAGATGGGCGGATTTGCACAGCCGCTTGTGTGCATCTCTGCAATTCCATCCAACTCTGAATCAGGCCACAGGTACGGCTACTTTTTAAAGGCATTTTTTTACTTTCACATACACAACCTAATGGCTGCTTATTTCCATTAGACAAGCCAGGTCTCAACCCAGCAGTAAAATTAATATCACTTGACTATTTTCTCTTTGCAGGGAGATGCTCTCATCTGGGCCTCTGACATGAGCCCCTTATTAAACAACTATGAAAAACATTCAAAATCACTGCTAAGGGCGAGATGTATCAAACCTTGTACAGAGATAAATTGGTGAGAGATATAGGGCCTGATTCAGCATGGATCGCTGATGCGATTGTGGCTGCAATCGCGCATGCAGGTCTGCTGCGAAAGTATGCTAATACTGTATGTTCAATCGCAAAGCACTCGCACACAGAACATGCATAAACTCACTTCTCCTCTCGCACATCCGTAATACCTTGCAATCCAGCCAAAACATCAGTAACATCGAAGTACATCGGAGCCACTCACGCATTTAAGGCAGGTCTGACCATACCACTAAATAGCTAACAACCAGGCACGCTATGAGAACTCAGACTGCGGAGACCATCGCAGTAGCAAACTTATGCACGCCCCTGCAACGGCAATGAAATGCACTGGCACGCCTGCGTTCACCCGAGCACCCCCCCTGCAACGGTGATGAAATGTACTGGCACGCCTGCGTTCACCCGACCACCCCCCCTGCAACGGCGATGAAACGCACTGGCACGCCTACATTCACCCGACCACCCCCTGTGACCACCCCCAAATGGCACTTCCTGTCAATCATTCTATGAGTTTGTGTACACACATCACAGTCCCAAACACAGTGAGGCATTCGCACACTGCGATGCATACGCATGCGCAGTGCAAAACAATCGCCCATCTGCGTGCGCTTTAGCAGTTGCGGTCCAAGCTGAATGAGTCCCACAGTACCAGCTATTCAGTTCCTAACTGTAATTTTATAGGCTGTTTGAAAAATGACAGAAGTTGATTGGTTGGTACTTTATAACTCTCTCCACTTTATCTCTCTCTAGAGCTTATTACATCTCCCCCTATGGGATGTAGTTATGACAGTGGAATCCCGGCAAGGGATATAACATAGGCGTCGAAATACCGATACATATGTTAATCCCAACGCCAGAACGCCGATGATGCCAGCCAGAACAATAGTAAATATGGGGTGCCCTTAGCGTTATCTGTGGGTCTTAGGATAAGGGAGTCTGGCGGGGTTAGGTTTGGGGAGTGAGATTAGGGTTAGGAACCCCTAGGGGGGAGAGTTAGGGTTAGGCACCCCCATGGAAAGATTAGGGTTAGGCAACCCCCCCCCCCCCAGAAGGGTTAGGTTTAGGGAGTGGTAAGAAGGGTTTAGGGTTAGGCACCCCCGGGGGGAGGTTAGGGTTAGGCACCACTAATGGAGGGTTAGGGGCGGGGACAGGGGAGGGTTAGAGTACTGACCTGCCCCTAGTCGGGCATCCGCTGTCGGGAGTAAACAGCTGCCGGTATTTCAATCAAAAGTAATGCTAATTTTCGGATTTGGGCTTAATTATTAATAGAGCCCCCTCATACATACACTTTCTTTTTCTTTCCTTTTCTTTACTTTTCTATTTCTCACAGCTAAAATGTTACAAGCTCAATTACTGTATTTTGCGGTCACCAGTTTTATTACTTGTTATTACTATGTTTCTGTTTTGTTCTAATGACAACATTAATCACTACGTTTCTGTTTTGTATATTACATTTACAGCTTTGTAAACCATAAATAAATATATACATCACAATATTAGATGCTACTACAGTCTTCATAAAATTAGTTCTGACATCCACACGATAGTGTTAGAATAAAACAATGATTGTGACATAATTATTCCTGCTTGTACCCTGTGTACATGGATTTGCTGCTTGGAGACCATGTCAAAGAAATCTAGAGAGATTTTATGGACTCCTATTCATACAGCCCATTCATACAGACTCTGGCATACGGACATGAGAAGAACGCAATGATCCATTCCAACGTAGGATTCCACAACATAAATCTCTGAAGTGACATAACGTCTAAGACTACCATTTCAGCAGATGTTGACAAGAGGCTGACCTCAAGTCCTTGGTTAAGCTCATAGTGTTACAGGTTCAATGTCCTTATGGTTTTATCCCTGTCTTTCCTACTTAAGGCTAAGCACAATGCATGCCTGATCCAGGTGTAACAATGACAGCAAAATCGGCTTCATTGTATTGGCTAGCAATCTAAAAAAAGTCTACATTTAATAGTAGGAAGGGGAGATAACTGAAGCGCTATGTTCAACCCTTGTCCTCCTTTGGCAAAACAAATTGAACTTGAAGAACAGATGTCAAGCAGAGAGGAACTCAAGTCTGCCTGAACTAAACTCAGGGTGTTATAGGTGCTGAGGAAATCCTTGACAGATTGACAATTATCTGCTGTGATATATTGGCCAGATTGAATTGGCAAGAGATTGCACGGTGATAGATAACAAGTGTGGAAGGCTTTGGCAATGTGTGTTAGTCAATGAATTCTGCATTGTACCTTTGGCATCTCAGATAGTACCTTTGATAGTTTGGAAATCTTCCTCTCTTAAAATATCTGGGGACTGATTCAGCAAGGATTGCTTATGCGATCGCGGCATCAAGCACGTATGCAAATCTGCTGTGAGAGTATGCTAATGTTTGCAATTGCAAAGCACTCACATGGACAACATGCAGACACCCACTTCCCCTCTCGCACATCCGTAATACCTTGCAATCCAGCCAAAACATCAGTACCATCGAGTACCATTGGAGCCACTCGCACAATTAATGCAGATCAGACCTCACTTATAAATTGGTAGCATTCATGTACGCAGTGAACACTCAAGCTATGTATGGCATCGCAGTGGCTAATTTATGTACTCCCTGTAACGGCGTTCAAACACACTGACACCTACGTTCGGCCGACCACGCCCCGTAACAACCCACAAACGCCACTTCCTGTCAATCACTTTACAATGAATCTGCATGATCTCTGCAATCGCTTTCCCGTTCGCAGTGAGCCGCTTGCGCACTTACACTCTGATGCATGCCCAGAAAGCAAACATCGGCCATCTGCGTACGTAAAAGCATCTGCGATCCTTGCTGAATCAGGCCCTCTGTATAGAGCCTCTCACACACTCCATTCTCATAGAATTGACAATTGCACACAAGAAATGTTCTCGTAACGGTCTATCATTTGTCTCATATAATTTGAGAGTCTCCCCCAACTACATTTTAGCCAAGGATCATTTATGTGCAGAAAGTGTCATATATCAAATTAATCAGCACAGTCTCCTGGTACGACCTAGTCGCATCGCGACGTAGACTCATTTTCGGCATAAGTAATTCTAGAAAAGTATTAACTGCACTAGTGCATACTTGCTTCTATATGAACAATTAACCAGACACAAGGAGTAATGGTGCGCTCTGTATCAACTTCACAGACCACTAATCAGATCTGCTCCCCACAAAAAGCACAAAAAATTAATTTATATTTTTATTTATATTTACATCTGTTTACATGCATAAGAATGTTTTAATGTTTTATTGCATGGTGTATAAAATGTCTAATAATGTGAGAAAATACCCTTATAACTCTGATATCCAAGCACACGTCCTTTAAACACAGGTACTACTTGTTCCTTATTTAAATGAGGGAGGAGGTCTTTGCTATAAATATCTCTTTCTGGCTAATACACAGTATCTTGCCTTCTGATGAAACCGGGGGTCATAATACCCCAAGAAACACGTTAAGATTACAGGAACATCTAGGATTTTGCTTTGCACTTTACCGGGATCCTGTCTGTCTGTCCGCTCAGCCGTTCACCCCAGGACAGCTGTTATCGGCGGAACCCTCCATGGAATTACCTGATTGCTAATAGCATCACGGTGAACTGCAAAGAATTGAGCCAACGTATTTAAACAGGAGTGCCAAGTGGCTACGTAAGTGACTGCTCACAGGACAGAAATATTTTCTATGTACCAGAGAACATTTGGACTATGGGCCATATTCAGTTAGACTGCGAAAACCCGTTATTGGTGATCCTTTATCGCCGGTGACATCACTTTCGCAGGTTTGAGTTATCCCCTTATTCAATGTTCCCGACTTTTCGCCGGAGCAAAAAGTCTATGCTTTGGGACCTGCGATAAAGTATCACTACTGAATAGGTGGCGAGAACAAGTGCAGAATTGGGGTTTTGGGGTGTAGACTTCCAAAAACCACCCTGCACCCCTTGGACAGTCCTCCAAAGTTATTTTGTGTCAAAATATTTTTAAAAAGGACAACAGGACACCCCAAAAAAGGTAAATTTCATTTTGGGAGTGAAAAAAAATTGGGGGACAAACTTCTACACTAGCTAAATAGACTCAGGGGGGTGGGGGTTCCCCAAGTATGCTGCTGGTGTTTTTTTTATTGCAGGTGGTTGCGGCTGGTGGATTTTTCATGATTTTTAAAACTTCACATTAGCCACTTTAAAATATGCTAGTACCCATTTTCATGTACCCAAAATTTGATGAGACACCTTATTTTTCCCCAAAAAAGTTGCTAAATGCTATTCTTCACCACTTTCCCAAAGACGCTATACAGCACCTATTTAGACCTTTTAAAGACCCCACATACCTTTAGCAGGGCTATTCGGGGGTACCCATAGTGATACCCCTTGTCAGAGAATCTTTTGGGGGGTGTCATGCTGCTTTCCCCTAAAATTACAGGACTTTGACGATTTTCTTTTTGCTGGGTCCCGTGTTCGCAGAAATTAAATTGAACATGTGGAATCGCGGGGATGAGCACGATAAATTTTCACTTCCAAAACCTCCGATGACGGCGAAAAGTCCGGCAACGGACTTTTCGCCTCAAATTGAATATGCCCCTTAGACTCTATACCTTAAAGTGACTGCGCTAATAGGGAGTGTTCACTACTATTACACCAACAGTGGAACTTTCTCTGGCTGCTTTTTATTTTCCTGTATAGGAACCCTGGCCCTGATTCAGAGCTTGCAGGTCTCAAGGGCGTTTTTTTTTTTTCAGTTCGGCCCCCTGGACGCTCGCTAAGCTGTGGGTGACCACCCACAGCTTTAGTGAGCGGCCAGGTGATGGTCGCGACCATCAGGGTTTGTGACGAGACCCTTGTGGTAGGGTCTCGTCTGCCGCAAGCCCCAGTGAGCTTCCGGCTCTAATAGAGCCGGAAGCTCACCACTGACATCACTCGTGATGTTAATGGGGCCACCCCCAAACGGCAGGCCACCCCCCTGACCCACCTGGCAAATGGGGCGAGCTGTCGATCAACATCGTCAGCTGCCCCTTTTGGATGCGAGTGCCGGAGCAAGTGATTTCTCGCTCGCGCGTGTGCACTGCCCGGCCATCGACCCGCTTGCGAGTGGGTCTGAATCAGGTCCACTGTTACCAAAGCTTAAAGGATAATCAGCTTACTCCCTGTTTGAAGGGTTTCTGCTCATAATATCATATAAGCTATACATCGTATCAGTGTTACTGCAGAAATGAATATACGGTATGTTACAAGTGAGAGAATATATTGTTGCAATATACCTGATTTAGGGCCTGATTCAGAGCCGGACGCAATTTGCTGAAGGTCGTTCAGGAAAAGGGGGTGGCTATTCAAATGAACCGTTCGTTCTTTGCGGTCTGTTCACGCCTCTATGTCTGAACGAGCGAACAAAACTTGCGGTCGTTTTTTGGATAACTACGCCCCCTGGCCACTCGCATCATACGTCATGTCCGCTATTTATTAGATTAATCGAGTACATCGACCAGGGTATGAACTGCTCGCTATTCTTGTGGTTGTTGTTTCCTACCACAATTTTGCGAGCCGTTCTGACTATAAAACAACCCAGTGACGTGGTCAATGACGCTGCTGTATTAATTATGCACACCCATAAAACGCCCATTTTGACCTTTAAGCACGCCTGCGTTCGGATCTCCACTCCCCGTTTTCAAGCACCTTCCCCTGTTACCACCCACAAACGCCTCATTCTGTCACTCAAAATAGCAGGCATTCGCAATATAGCGAACAAACGATTTTCGGCCGCAATGACTGGTTCGCGCATGCGTATTATGATCCGTACTCATGCGCAGTTGGGCAAACATCGCTCGAGCAGCCACTTGCGTCCGGCTCTGAATCAGGCCCTCAGTGCAATACTTATTTACACCCTTTTCAATATTCAGAGACCTTCTATATACAGGTTTTTTCTGCTGCATCATACAGAGTGTTCTTTACGGATGCTTTTTATATTTGTGTTTTTATGTAATTGACATATAATTGTACTAACATTATTGAGACCTTAAATGTTTTAATTGATTCATCAACTAAATTCAGGGTAATTACCCAGACTCTCTGATGTTAAAAAACATACTATTTAATGACAACATTAGTAAAATACACACACACACACACACACACACACACACACACACACACACACACACACATACATATACACACACACACAATAGTAAAAAACCTTTCACAGGGCAATAATTTAGTATCAGAAAATGACATATCTTGTGGATGTAGAGTAATATAGTACTGCTCACATGCTAGGTACCTAGACAAAAAATATAGTTGCAATGATAAAAATAAGGAAACAGTGGCAAGATGGAATATTTCTTTAAGTGTTATACTCTACTAGTTGAGAAAAAAAAGTCTGTTTAAAAGTTCTCAATGAGGAGCAGTGGCGTAAGAAAGGTATTTGGAGCCGATGGCAAATTGAAAAATGGAGCTCCCCCTATGTGCGTGGTCACAAGGGTCCAAGTAGTGGTCCTCCTTAGATAGGACCCCAGTAGTGATCCCCCCTATACAATGCCCCTTATACAGTGCCCCCAGTAATGGTCCCCCTTATGCAGGCCCCCAGTAGTGGTCCCCCTTATGCAGGTCCCCAGTAGTGATCCCCCTATGCAGTGCCCCCAGTAGTGGTCCCCCTTATTCAGGCCCCCAGTAGGGATACCCCCCTATGCAGTGCCCCTTAAACAGTGCACCCAGTAGTGGTCCCCCCTGTGCAGTGCCCATTGTGCCCCCAGTAGTAAGCCCCTTATATAGTGCCCCCAGTAGTGGTCCCCCCTATGCAGTGCCCCTTTTATAGTCCCCCCAGCAGTAGTCTCCCCAATAGTGGTCCCCTGATGCAGTGCCCCCCAGTAGTAGTCCCCCAGTAGTAGTCCCCCCATTCAGTGCACCCAGTAGTAGCCCCCCCAGTAGTAGTCCCCACCAATGCAGTACCCCCAGTAGTAGTCCTCCCCTATGTAGTGCCCCCAGTAGTAGTCCCCCTCTATGCAGTCCCCCTGGTATTGGTTCCCCGATGTAGTGCCCCCAGTGGTAGTTCCCCCAGCAGTGCAGAAAAAGACACGTGTAAAAAAAGGGAAAAAACACTTACCTGAATTCCGGCTCCTGCGACCATCCGCTCCTTCGTCCTGCCAGGCCGGCCCGCTCTGCATTATGGGAGAGATGTCATGACGTCTCTCCCATCACCCACTGCAGGAGGTAGAGCTCATGAGTGAGTTACAGCCCCGCTCTGGCAGTGGGCGCAGCAGTCAATGAGAGTCTGTCTGACTCTCATTTGCTGCTTATTTAAACAAACACACAGCCTCTAGCACCGGCGGCTGTGTATTTGTTACTGTGTAGTGCTGACCGAAATCTGTCCGGTCAGCACTACACTGACAACAGTGTCCTGGACCCAGGCCGACGGCACCCTGCTCAACTCACCCTAGTTACTCCACTGGTGAGGAGCAAGTCTCTAGTCCCAATCACCAGATACTTTTATTGTAGTGCTAAATGACTGCAGAAGTTATGAGACTATGGGCCTGATCAGCAAGGAACACAAAGGAGAGAACGCACGCACCCATCCGCTGTGAAGATATGCTAATCAATGCATATGCACGGAGACAGCAGCACAAGATGCGGACGCCCAGACTTATATTAACCCGCCCATCTCCCTTTACGCAAAGCCTGATCAGTACGCAAGATAGCGTATGCATCGGTAACATCGAGAACCATCGACCACATTGCATAATAGTGGTTGACCAGACCTTGCACAGGATCTTGGCAACTTCCTGTGTGCACGAAGTCTCATCACTGCGTCCTTTGCCGCACTGGCTTAATTATGGACGACCCTAAAATGCTTCCCAATGCACAGGGAAGCTTGCGTTCGCCCGACCACCCCCTGTCGCCACCCACAAACGGAACTTCCTGTCAATCAATATTGGAAGGGGTCTGAGTGCACACTGCATGTAGTCTGCATACACTTACCCATTCGCACTGACCAGTTTGCGTACACGCAGTGCGATGCACACGCATGTGCAGTACAAAACCATCGGCCAAGTGCGTGCGTTCTCTCCTTTGTGTTGCTTGCTGAATCAGGCGCTATGCTCCTTTGAAACAATGTAATAGCCTAGTTGGCAACAGTATCTCAGTGTATACCGCTCTCCGTATAACAGTCAGTTTATAACTGCGCTGCCCACAGCCATTGTCTATTAGTATAATACGGACTCAACAAGTCTCTATAATTAGTGATGCAGGCAATGGTGTGGTGGCATAAAAATCACTGACCTGATCACTAATACGATATGCAAAGTGCAAGTAGAGGAGAGCTGTGAGCACTTGGCCGGAGTGCTGGAACAGATGTCAATGTGATCCTCTGCTAACAGTCTTCTCTGGCAGGGTTGAATGCTCTTGGCGCTAAATCGGTATATCCCAGGGAAGCGGAGTAGCGCTGATATGCTGGGCTTTTTCTGTTTGCTGATGTAGTACAGTATATAAGGTTCGTGTAGTCGGGATCTGCAAGCACCTGGCCGGAGTGTGAAGCAAATGCCCGTCTGGCTCTCTGCTGACAGGCTTCACAAACAGGCTAAGATGAATCTCTGTGCTGGGTCATTTTCGACAAAAAAAGATGTAAAAACACGCCCGGTTCTAACAGAGTCTCACAGGACCTGGCGCACCAAGAGGGGTAGTGTTTCGACTGCAGCAAAGATGTCTGAGGACACATCTATGTGAGGATATATGTACTTAGCAGACTACAGAAAACACTAGGGGGTAAGTGAGAGTTTTTAAAAGTGGAGATGTTGCCCATAGCAACCAATCAGATTTTACTTAACATTTAACTAGCACATTCTAGATAATAGCTAGGATCTAATTGGTTGCTAGGGGCAATATCTTCACTTCTAAAAACTCTCACTTTAGTAAATTTACCCCTAGGAATCATACATCCATAAGACAGTTTAACACAACATCAGAAGTGCTGTAGATACCATAGAGAAGGATATGTCAATGGAGATTGGATCAATAACAATATCTGACTGTACATCTCAAACAACATGTGTGGAAAGAAGAGGTGATAAATTCAGAGTATGAGATAAATATATATTGTAACACGTGGTGTAGAAATGAGGATTCAGACATGCAGGTATTCAGTAAAGCAGTGTCTTTTAATGGCAGCAGACACTGCACTTTAGCATACATGAGTATAGGGCTGGACACACACAGACACATAACAGAAAATAAATAAATAAACACAAAAGTTCGCTGCACTCCTCATGCTTAGTAGTCAGCAGTGGCTTGCAGCCACAATCGGCCATGCTCTCCCAGCATAGCCCTTTCCCTGGCACTACAAACACATAATCCTACTACCTGGCTGCTAGACAGCATCAGGGCAAAGAGCAAAAGGTGTGTGAGAGTTTTAAACCCTTCCTGTGCTGCTGATTTCCTGCTGGCACTGGGTGACCTGGAAAACCCAGAATTCTATATTTCCAGCTTAAGCTGTGCAGCCCAGAAAATCCAGAGTTCCAAACTACTATTGCAGGTGCAGAATGTGCCAGTCTTGTTTTCCTCTCCCTTGGAGGGAGCTGATCCCACCAGGATGTGGGCAATACAGGTGAGAGACCACCACTCTCACCACATATCCCTACCTTTTGCTTTTCCAAGCTTGGGGAAGCACACTTTCCCTTTCATGACAGCCAAGCCCATTCAGCCTTCCAAACCACCTTTCCAGGTGTGTCTTCTTCATACCCCCTGAACATGGTGTGTTCTGGCAGAGGAGCAACCATCCTTTTTTTCTTGCGGACATCGGATTCTGCTCTTTTCTGCTGCCCCGCAGACAAAGTATCCCTCAAAGAATCAGTGCGACATCCGAGCGGTCTAGCTAGAAGTACAGGAACTGGACTTTCTTCTTGCCGGATAGCTTGCTGCCGTGCCTCTGGAATGTGATACGGTCGTGGCTTTACACCCACTCCTGCAGGGGTATTTATCTTGTGCGCTATTAAGGCAGTGCGCCCTGGCAGGGAGGAAAACACATCTAGATTATTGCAAATTAAGGCTTTCGGCTCTTTTCGCTGTTTTGCTAAGTCGTCCACCAGCTGAACTTCTGTAGGGCCAGACAAACTACAGCGGCACCAGGAACAGTTTCCAGCACATCCATGACAACATCTGTATTGGGAAGAACATCTCTGACAATATTTTTGTCTGGCTGTAACCGGGCAAAGTGTTGCGGATCTCTTTCCTCAGACATTAATTTTGCAGAGTTTTCCTCTCCAAAGAGGACTGACTGTGCTTTTGCACTCTTCTCCCTTTTCCGAGGTAGGGCCTTGGAGACTCCATTGGCTTTGTCTCTGTGCTTCCCTTACGAACTCATCAAATCCTGGGAAATTGCATCTCAATATGACAGGAAAGGGGAGCTTAGGACCAACCGCTGCAACCACCTCATAAGCGCACCCCTTTATGGCAAGGCTCACTTGCACCTGGGAGAAGTTTTCTGTGGATCCATGAACACAGTGTACTTCAACTAACCCTGGAACCTTTTCTACTGCCCTGGGCAGGACAGCCTCTGAGATCAGGGTTAGCTCACTCCCTGAGTCTTTAATAGCTGGGAGTTTTCAGCCATTCAGTAACACAGTTTCCCACATTAATGAGGGTCTGCAATCCAGGGGTACCATCGTGCAAAAAGTCGGGTATGTAGCACCCTTACTAGTGACACCACACTCAATAGGCACTGTTTTTTTGGGACAGTCCATGACCTAGCTCTCGGCATTCATAGGAAATGACCCTGGCATCTCCATCGGTGTTTCCTTGAGAGGGAGTGACAGTCGGGTCACAGGCCAATGGGGTGCCATATTAATGGTTCTCCCATTCCCTGGCTTCTTTTTTGGCATTTTTGTCATATCTACAGTGGTCTCATACCTCTCCAATACTGTAATTACTTCCTCTTAATTCTGAGGATCTGCGTGTATGACCCAGCGCTGCATATTCCGCCCTAGGAATCTTATACACTGGTCAACAACCACCATCTCTACAATCTGAGCAGCAGTGTGTCCTTCTGGCTGGAGCCAACTTTGCCCCTGTCTGGAGAGTTCTGCAACCTGCTTCCGAATAGGTACCCCTGGTAGAAGGGCCCATTTGTGGAAGCTCTGTAAATTCCCAGAAGGAGTGAGACCTGACCTGGCCAGAATGGCACTTATGACTAGGTCATATTTCTCCGTATCAGCAGAGGACAAATCAGCATAGGCTTTCTGAGCCTCACCAGTGAGATAGGGGGCAGGTATATCAGCCGTGTCTGCTGGCCAGATTAAGCGATGTTTCACCCTTTCAAATATCAGCAAATATGCCTCTGGGTCATCTGAGGCAGACATTTTCTTAAAAAGCCCTGCACTTGTCGTGCCCACTGACTGGGTCATCAGCTGCAACATTTGTTCCTCTGCCTTTTGATGAGAGGCCAACAAAGTTGCTATAGTACAGAAAACTTCCTTAATTTTTACAGTAGAAGGTGTATACACAAGTCTGGGAGCTTTTAGAGAACACGCCAGTTACACAAATGAATATATCTATTTCTTTCAGCAAAGCAACTGTTATTCAAGTTTAACACAGAAAAAGAAAACACTGGGTTTTTTTGCCTTCAGCAATGCAGGGGTTAAACAGAACACAAGGAAAAAAAAAATTTTCTCTTTCAGCACTTGTCACAAGCCGCTCATGCAAACGCCGGGGAACCATTTGCTGAACTCCTCCCATCAACTGTCCATCATCCCTGCTCTGTTCTGGTTTGGTTCCTGCGCTATTTCCTTCTGGTGCAAGTGCTGCTCTGATGCCAGTGATACCATTTCACGTGTTTCCAGTTTTGGTGTTGTCTTCTGTTATCCAGTTGTGTACCCAGTTGTCCTGTCAACTTGTTACCTGCTGTTTGCATCATCTAGGTGGCACAGACAGCGCTCAGTGTCCAGAGTGCGCTGTTCAGCATCCAGCTGTGTCAACCCCGCAGCACAAGCCACATGACAGCATCCACCTGCTTGTGTCAACCTTTCGGCACAGGTCACAATCCAGCATCCAAAGTATGCAACCTAGTGTACCACCGCTGGTGTGTCATCGCAGCGGCACAGGCCGCAATCCAGCATCCAATGTATGCAATCCAGTGTACCACCGCTTGTGTCATCCCGACGGCACAGGCTACAATCCTGCGTACCACCACCTGTGTCAACCCAACGGCACAGCTCCTTCTTCAGACCACCACAGCCAAGGCTGATACACGGCCCAAAGGCCGCTTCTTGTTCTATGGCCCACAGGCCACAGCCTGCCAAGCCTGCTACATGGCCCAAAAGCAGCATCTGGTTCTACAACCCACAGCCTGCAAAAGCTGCTACACGGCCCAAAGACAGCATCTCGTTCTACAGCCCAAAGGCCACAGCCTGCCAAGGCTGCTACATGGCCCAAAGGCCACATCTCAGTCTACTGCCCACAGGCCACAGCCTGCCAAGGCTGCTACATGGCCCAAAGGCCACATCTTGTTCTACAGACCACAGGCTACAGCCTGCCAAGGCTGCTACACAGCCCAAAGGCCGCATCATATCACACTACCCTCAGGCCCCGACTAGTCAAAGACTTACCAGCCCTCAAGGCTGCTCCATGGCCACAGCTAGCCAGGTGATCCAGCCCTCAAGGCTGTTGCAGAACTATACCTTCAAAATATAATACCCATACCCTAACATTATCACCGGCCAAACAGAGACTTTTTGTCATATTAGGGTATTCTTCTTTTGTTCATCAAGCATGGATCCCTCACAAAATCCTGCTCAAATTCTGGCCATACAGATTCAGGCACTAACTCAGAAAGTGCAGAAGCTTTCTCTTCGTGTTGAGGAGACTCGAGGTGCTCCAGCCCCAGCAGTGATTGAACCCAAGCTTAATCTGTCTAACCGGTTTTCAGGGAATCTGAAGGATTTCTTAAATTTCAAGGAGAGTTGCAAACTCTATTTTAAGCTCCAGCCCAGATCCTCGGCCTTGCAGGTCCAAAAAGTTGGAATCATAATTTCCCTATTACAGGGAGACCCTCAGACTTGGGCCTTTGGTCTTCCCTCCACTAGTATGGCATTACAGACTGTGGACTCCTTTTTCGTTGCATTGGGTCTACTTTATGATGACCCCAATAAAGCGGCAATGGCGTAGGCGAGTCTCAGGTCCTTGAAACAGGGGAAAATAGCAGCCGAGAACTATTGCATGGAATTCCGGAAATGGGCCGTTGATGTGGGTTGGAATTACCCAGCTTTTCAAAGACAGTTTTGTTTTGGTCTGTCTGATCAAACAAAGGATATCCTAGTCCAACATCCTTCTCCGGATTCCTTAGATGACCCTCATGAGTTTGGCCATTCGTATTGACCGGCGACTCTGGGAGCGCAGAGTAGAACAGAACTTGCCTTCTCTGGCTCCACAATTTCCGGTATGGATGGTTTCATCTGAGCCTGAAGAACCCATGCAACTGGGAGCGTTTTCGTCTTCCGGCCGAAGAGAAACGTAGGAGACGTTCATTGGGTCTTTGCCTCTACTGTGGTGGTAAAGGACATTTAGCCCAACTTTGCCCAGTAAAGTCAGGAAAAGGCAAGGTCTAGATGAGCTAGGGGAGGTACATCTAGGCCTTGTATCCATCTCCCCTGAAAATTCTGTCCTTATCACCACAGTGATCAATTTGCCCAATGCTCAAATTTCCATCCCTGCCTTCATGGATAGCGGTGCTGTGGATAATTTTATGGACCTTTCTTTTTTCAGAACATTGTGACTGAATGCCAAGTCCTTATCCAGTCCTGTGTCTGTTATTGGTCTGGATGGCGAAAGTCTTTCTAAAGTTTCAGTTGCCTTTCGGACTCCTCCATTACAATTATCCAGTGGGGCTCTGCATCTGGAAAAGTTGCCTTTCCTCCTACTCCAATGTCCACTGGGTACAGTTGTGTTGGGATTACCTTGGCTGAAAAAGCATCCAATGGCAAACCAGAGAAATTCTCAAGTGGGGATTGACTTATTTCGCCCAGTGCCTTTCTCACCCCATTCGCCTTGCTGCTGCCATCTTGTCAGAACAGTCATCCATTCCTGCTCCTTATCGTGACCTAGCCAAAGTGTTTTCAAAGAAAAAAAGCTGACATCCTTCCACCTCACCGATCATTTGATTGCGCCATTGATCTGTTACTGGGTACCAGACTTCAAAAGGGTAGATTGTATGCATTGTCCATCCCGGAGGATAAAGCCATGCAGGAATATATTCAGGGGGCTCTGGACAAGGGATTCATTCATCCTTCTAAATCCCCAGTAGGAGCAGGTTTTTTTTTTGTCCAGAAGAAGGATGGATCACTCCGACCCTGCATTGACTTCCATGGACTGAATAAGATCACAGTCAAGAAAGCGTAGCCCTTGCCGCTCATCTAAGTTCTCTTTGACCAACTGCATGAGGCTTCCATTTTTTAAAGATTGATCTTAGAAGCGCCTATAACCTCATTTATATCAGAGAAGTAGATGAGTTAAAGACGGCATTTAATACCCATTCTGGACATTTTGAATATCTAGTTATGCCGTTTGACCTCTCCAACGCCCCAGCAATCTTTCAAGATTTTATCAATGAGGTGTTAAGGGATTTTCTGGGAGTCTTTGCAGTGGTCTATTTAGATGACATCCTCATCTATTCCAAGTCCCTGAAAGAACATCATAGGCATGTGAGGCAGGTCCTGCAAAGATTATTGGACAACTTGTATGCCAAGCTGGAGAAATGCCGTGGAGGAGGTCTCATTCTTGGGCTACATTATTTAGTCGTAAGGTTTCTCCATGGACCTTGGCAAAATGAAGGCCATCTTGTATTGGGGTAAACCCACTACATTAAAGGTCATCCAGCGTTTTTTGGGTTTCACGAATTACTATCGCAGATTCATTAAAGCCTTCTCCTCCATGGTCTTGCCCATCGTAGAATTAACTTAAAAAGGAGCAGAGGTTGCTAATTGGTCAACTACTGACATTCAAGCCTTCAAAGCACTTTTGTGTCCGCTCCTGTTCTTCGGCATCCCAAAATAGAACTGCCATTTGTCGTTGAGGTGGACACATCTGAGATTGGAGAGGGTATTATCCTCTCTCAGAAGGATCTCAAAGATGGCAAGTTTCATCCGTGAGCATTCTGGAAATTTTACTTCACAGAGAGGAACTATGATGTTGGCAACTGGGAGCTTCTAGTCATTAAATGGGCATTTGAGGTCTGGAGGCACTGGTTAGAGGGGGCTAATCATGTGGTGATGGTTCTCATGGACCATAAGAATCTGGTCTACATTGAAATGGCCAAGAGGTTGAACACAAGGCAGGCTTGTTGGGCTCTGTTCTTCACCTGGTTTAATTATATTATCTCCTTCCTGCCCGGGTCTAAGAATATAAAGGTGTACGCCCTTTCCCAAAGTTTATCCTTCAACCAGCCTTCAATTACTTTGGAAAAAAACATCACTCCTACTGTTCCAGGAATAAGACTCTCTGGACTACTCCTTCAGGGCTGCTATGTCCTTTACCTGTGTCTTATAAGCCTTGGACCCATATTGCTATGGACTTTGTCATTGACCTGCCATTGCCTTCCCGCTGTTCTGTCATGTGGACGATTGTTGACCAATTCTCCAAAATGGTTCATTTTGTGCCTCTTACCAAATTACCATCAGCTAAGGAATTGTCTGTATTATTTCTACAGCATGTCTTCAGACTTCATGGGCTTCCATCAGACATTGTCCAAGATCGTGGATCTCAATTTGTTGCCCATTTTTTGGAGATGTTTTTGTTCCGACCTGGGTATCAATGTGAGTCTTTCCTTGGGTTATCATCCACAATCCAACAGACAGATGGAGCGGCCAATCAGTCCTTGAAACAGTACCTCCACTGTTTCGTCTCGAAATATCAAAATGACTGAGTTCCTCTGTTGCCATTTACCGAATTTTTCTTCAACAATTCCTGGCATTCTGCTTCTTCTATTTCTCTGTTTTTCTGTAATCATGGGACTCATCCTAGAAGTAACTCTTTTGAAATCACTTCAACTGGAGCTCCACCATCTTCATCTGTTTCAAGATTTCAATCAGTCTGGAAGAATGTACAGCACACCTTTCTCCAAGCGACTGGTCGTTCCAAGCACTGGGCTGACAAGCATCGTAGACCATGTAAGTTCAAAGTGGGAGACTTGGTGTGGCTGTCCTCAAGGAACATTAATCTTCATCAAAGATCACAAAAACTGGTTCCCAAATTAATTGGCCCATTCAGGATCATTTCACACAAATCACTCCAGTTGCATTTCGATTACAGTTACCCAGGACACTCAGGATTAATAATACATTTCACTCTACACTTCTTAAGCTTGTGTGCTTCTCCTACAGGTTTTCTCCATAGATGTTCAGTCAGACCTCCCCCAGTCCTCGTCCAGGGTTGCCAGGAGTTTGTGATGGAGAAGATCCTTGATTCCAGACTCCTACAGGGCAGCCTTCAATTCTTAGTCCACTGGAAGGGCTATGAACCAGAGGAGTGCTCCTGGATTCCCGAAAGAGCCTTACATGCTCCTATCCTGAAGAAAAAGTTTTTTGAGAACTTTCCTGGGAAACCATGGTTAAGTGGTTCCTTAACCCATCGTCAAGGGGGGTTACTGTCACAAGATGCTTATGCGAATGTGGGGGACCATTCACTAAACTCCTCCCATCAACTGTCCATCATCCCGGCTCTGTTCTGAATTGGTTCCTGCGGCTATTTCCTTCTGGTGCGAACGCTGCTCTGATGCTGGTGATAGTGTTTCCAGTTTTGGTGATGTCTCCTGTTATCCAGTTGAGTACCCAGTTGTCCTGTCTACTTTTGTTACCTGCCGTTATTGTCATCTAGGCAGCACGGTCTGCATATCCAAGCTCTGCCGTTTGTGTTAATCCAGCGACACAGGCCACACATCAGCGTCCAGCTGCTTGTGTCAACCCGGGGGCACAGGCCGCACTCCAGAGTCCAATTGCTTGTGTCAACACGGCGGCACAGGCTGCAATCCAGCGTCCAAAGTACGCTATCCAGTGTACCACTGCTTGTGTCATCCCGGCGACACAGGCCGCAACCCAGCATCCAAAGTACGAAATCCAGGGTACCACCGGTTGTGTCAAAGCCCGCATCAATGCCCAAAGCCTGCATATTGTTCTATGGCCCACAGACCACAGTCTGCCAAGGCTGTTACATGGCCCAAAGGCCACATATTGTTCTACGGCACACAGGCCACAGCCTGCCAAGGCTGCTACACAGCTCAAAGGCCGCATCTTATGTCACTACCCTCGGGTCTCGACTAGTCAAAGACTTACCAGCCCTCAAGGCTGCTCCACGGCCACAGCTAGCCAAGTGATCCAGCCCTCAAGGCTGTTGCAGGACTATACCTTCAAAGGATAATACCCGTACCTTAACAACACTGCAGTATGTGAGCCTTGCTAAACAACAGGTGAAGTTAATTACACAGCATGAACACTAGCTGTTGTAAACACTAATCAGCATTTTATATGTCTCAAGTACCCTAGTAAAAAACAAACAAAAGGAAAGTAACTTTTTGTCAGTTTTGTTAGTATACACACAAACAGCCTTTCTTACAATGCATATTGAGTTACACAGAATCCTTAATATAACTGCAGTTTTTATGGATCGCCAACTGTACTCACATATACCGACCATTCTGTCTTGTCAGTTCCTTCACTACGCCATAGGAGTCTAGCGATTGTGCTGCGACACAGCAGTGCAGTTCCCCATACGGGCCACCAAATGTAACATGGAGTGTAGAAATAAAAATTCAGACAGGCAGGTATTTGGTAAAGAAGCATCTTTTAATGGCAGCAGACACTGCACTGTAGCATACATGAGTATAGGCCTGGACACACACAGGCACATAACAGAAAATAAATGAATAAAAACAAAAGTTCCCAGCACTCCTCGTGCTTAGTAGTCAGTAGTGGCTTGCAGCCACAATCGACCATGCTCTCCCAGCATAGCCCTTTCCCAGGCACTACAAACACATAATCCTACTACCTGGCCGCTAGACAGCATCAGGGCAAAGAGCAAAGAGGTGTGTGAGAGAGTTTTAAACCCTTCCTGTGCTGTTGACTTCCTGCTGGCTCTGGGCGACCTGGAAAACCTGGAGGAATTCTATATATCCAGTTTGAGCTGTGCAGTCCAGAAAACCCGGAGATCCAAACTACTATTGCAGGTGCAGAATGTGCCAGTCTTGTTTTCCTCTCTCTTGGAGGGAGCTGATCCCACCAGAAAGTGGGCAATTCAGGTGAGAGGCCACCCCTCTCACCACACAATAAACCCACTAATGGCATGTTGTGTGTGTATGTAACAAACACACAGAGGTGGAACTGGTCGGGGGAGGGGGGATCAGGAAGATCACCCCTTATTTCTCTCTAGGGCCAAGATTTCAGTCAGCTTCTCTGAGAGCACGGCTCCAGGGAGAAGGGGGAGGCTGCGGTCACCAAAAGGAGAAGGGTTGTGCATTATGCAAACCCCTGATCACCCCCCCCCACTTCCCTCTGGATCTGCATGATGCAACAAATAAAGTCTAAATAGGACAGCTGTTTTTTTATAATAAATAATCTATCTTTTTTTTTTACGTAATAATATTTTTTTATAATAAATCAAGAAATGTATGGCGACAATGAAAGAATTGTCCACAATCAACACAGCCCAAAAAATGCAAAATCCAACAACCACAATTGCATGTGGTGACCACGCAATGGGTACCTTTAAAACCAAAACTAGTGTATCCAACTCAACCTTCCACCATAACTATTCCACCCGGTAAGTTGTATTTGCTGTCCCCGTGAGAGTGTTCCTGACTTTCCATACAATCTCCATGAAGGTGAGTGCACCCAACCATTAGCCATACTTTCCTAATAGCTAACAACTTCAATGACAAAGAAATAAGAGGGAGGTTGGGGAATATTCTTCAAGGAACGATGCCTGAGCCCTGAAGCCAGTGGCTTAGATAACATTAACAAATCACACCCCTAACACTATTTTATTACAAACATAAGAGGTGATCATCACTCAAGTCAGCCCCTGCTTTGTGGTTTAAGCCACTCCAGGCTTATGTCAGCATTCCATCCTTATTCACGGTGGAGGGGAGTAGGCATTCCAATAAACGAAGCAGGAAATAAGGCATTTTTATTGTGAAAGTGCCTGTCGGGGTGACCCACATCCACCTGAGGCATGGCTCATACATGCCTACTCTCCAGATTTGGCCGGGAGCCTCCCGAAAATCGGGTGCCGCTCCCGGCCCCCCGGAAAAATAGGCAGGCCTCCCGACTTTTCCAGTCCCCCCCGCAATGCAGTGGTAAACCCCCGCTGCGGAGGGGCTGATGACGCGATTCGCGCTGAATCACGTCATCATAACCCCACCCCCCGCATAGCAATGCCGGAAATATCGGCATTTTGTTGTGGGGGGCGGAGCCTAAATGACGCTATCGTGTGGCTCCGCCCCAGTCCCACCCCTAAATGCTGGTAAAGTGTCCAGCCACGCCCCTCTATACAGGCCCCGCCCCCCTGCTACACTGACCTGGCTGCTTCCTCCCAGAGGAAGCAGCCAGGATGTAGGCAAGTATGGCATGGCTACTCTTATTAAGAGGTCATGGGCCTGATTCAGCAAGGATCGCTGATGCGAGCATGGCAGCAAGTGCGTACACAGGTCTGCTGCAAAATTATGCAAATGACTGCGATTGCACTGCCATCACAGCACATAAAGATGCCCACTTCCCTTTACTCACATCCGTAATACCTTGCAAGTCTGCGAAAACATCAGTACCATCGAGTACCATCTGAGCCTCACGCACAATTAAGGCAGATCAGACCTTACCCAGAAATTGCTAAACTTCCTGTATGCAGCAAGAGCTCATGCAGCGTATGCCGACGCTGTGGCTAATTAATGCACACCCCTGTAACAGCGTTGAAATGCACTGGCACTCCTGCATTTCCCGGACCACTCCCCCGTCACCACCCCTAAACGGTATTTCCTGGCAATCACTCTGCAACGAGTCTGCCTAGTCACTGCAATTGCAGTCCCGATCGCAATGGCTAGTTCGCGCACGCGCCCTGCGATGCATACACATGCACAGAATGCAACAATCGACCGGGTGTATGCATTTTTGCACTTGCGATCCTTGCTGAATCAGGCCCCATGCCCCCCATCTCAATTTGCTTTCTCCAATGTTTGGATGTTTGATTATAGGAGGACGTTACGTTATTATTTGAATTTTCATCCAGCAGCATGGAGGCATCCTACGGATCCCTTTCTCTATACATTTTGCGAATGTAGCCCATCTAAAGATAGCGTTAGCTGACAAGACCCAGCTACGTAATGCAAAGCATTCCAGAGCTTTGTAAAGCAGACAGCCTAGCTGCCCCATAGAAAGCATTGGGGGCTGTTCTGCTGTCGGAAATGGAATGACCTCGCCAAATATTAGAGATATCTGCTTTGGTACATCCAAGGGATCCTTAATATATTTGTGGGTACCTGCCGAAAATTATGTTTTCAGGAGATATCCTGCAAATATTATTTTAGAAATAGGCCCCAAGCTCTGAATCATTTTCATTTTTTTTTAGCTTGATAAATAGCACCATTGCAGCCTTCCTATAGATTGCATGGGGTGGTGGTGTGCTTCAGTGCCCCAATGCTGACATTAACACAGGAGATATCTGTGGTATCTCCTGCATTAAACACTTGGTAAATAGGAAATAATGTATACTTAATTATGAATAAAAACCTGCAGTAACTATTGTTTCTGCATTATTTTTGGGCCTGAAAAGCTTCATAAATAGGCCTATGTGATTCATTGCTATATCTAATGAAATGGGTACTGCATCCCCTTTTTTCCTGCATTTAGAACGGTGTAATGTAAAAACAATCAATTGTTTTTGATGTCAGGACAAAGGAAAGAAAGAATAATAAAAATAAAAGATATTGAATCATAGGCCCTCATTCAGAGCCACTCGCTATTTGCGGTCGTTCGTTCTAAAACAAGGGGGGGCTATTCAAATGAACCGTTCGCTGTTTGCGGTCTGTTCACGCCTCTAGGTCTGAACGAGCGAACAAAACTTGCGTTCGTTTTTTGGAAAAATACGCCCCCTGGCCGCTCGCATCCTACGTCATGTCCGCTATTTATTAGATTAATCGAATACATCGAAGAGGGTATGAGCTGCTCGCTATTCTTGTGGTTGGTTTTTGCTACCACAATTTTGCGAGCAGTTCTGGCTTTAAATTAACCCAGTGACGTGGTCAATGACGCTGCTGTTTTAAATATGCACACCCATAAAACGCCCATTTTGACCTTTAAGCACACCTGCGATCGGATCTCCACTCCCCGTTTTCAAGCACCTTCCCCTGTTACCACCCACATACGCCTCATTCTGTCACTCAAAATAGCAGGCATTCGCTATTTTGCGAGCACACGATTTTCGGCCACACTGAGTGGTTCGCGCATGCGTATTTCGATCCATACGCATGCGCAGTTGGGCAAACATCGCTCGGAGCGAACGAGCAGCCACTTGCGTCCGGCTCTGAATCAGGGCCATAATCTGCGAGCAGTAAGTTAAGGAGCAGCCTGCGGGCACTGTAATTCTATCACACCCATACTGTATGTGGCCTTTCTACTAATTTGGGTCTGGTGATATGTCCATTTTTATGCAGCATATTAATCCTTGGTAAACACAGTATAACTGGAAAAGCAAACCAACACAGTTGAGTTTGCGAATAAGTAATTTCTTCAGCATTAAAGAGTAAAAAAAATGTTTTGAGAGGTGACTTTAAAAGCTAGAAATAACTCATAGCTTTATGCAGTTATATACGTGTCACCCTAACACCTCTTCACTGTGCTCTAACGGTATGCTTCTGCTTTTCCCACCTATTTTCCAACCTATCAATAGATTGAATGAATGCTTAATCCATACTTGCCTACTCTCCCGAACTGGTTGGGAGCCTCCCGAAAATCGAATGTCAGTCCTGGCATTCCGGAAAAGTGAGCAAGTCTCCTGGGCGGCGCCGCCCGCCAGCAACCCCCGCCTGCATCTGCTCCTGCCTTTGATAACTAGCCAAACCAGGGGCAGCTGATGACGCGATTCGTGCAGAATCGCGTCATTGTGGCCCCACCCCCGGCAACACAATGCCGGTAATCTCGCCATTGTGTACCGGGGCCACGATGATGGGATCGCGTTATCACGCCCCCCCCCACCACGCCCCCTCAAAACAGTGACACGCCCCCCCCAGCTGTGCCGAGCTGGTTGCCTCTCCCGTAAGAGGCAGCCAGATTGTCGTCTAGCCTGGCTTAATCATTACTTAATTCAACCAGGTTAATTTAGTTGAAAAATAAATGAGGCGAATCAGAGTATTATCACAATGTCAACATGAATTTGGTTGGGAGGTGTCCTTATAAAATATTGTTTGTTTTATTCCCATGCTGCCATCAGTACCCTAGGGCCCTATTGCAAAGTCACCATCACATGACAGCCAGAAAAAACAAACATCTGAAAATATCACATACAACAATTAATGCATAGGCAAGGCACCTGCGAGTGACAGGACCCAATGCCGCAGAGTGCCCAAAGCAAGTCAGCTGTGAACACACACACACTCACCATTGAGCACAATTTGTTCTGCAAGAACTGTCGACAGTGTCAGGAAGGCCTTACACTGGCTGCTATAAGAAGGAAAAGCAGCGTAAAAGTGCAGGGTTTCCTAGGATATTAAACATGGCATGCAAAGTAGCAGTATGCAGTTAGCTTTAGGGACTTAAAACTCACATGGCCCACAGCAGCTGAATGTACTGCTATGGCTATTCTACACCCCTGTCTGCAATCAGGTCCTTGCTTTCTGGCATTCCTTGTTAAATTAATGCATATAGATAATAAAGATATATATTTAGAAGGGCAGCATTATATCAAGAGCACATAAACAAGTCTGTATTTGAGTTTGTTTTTAACAAAAACTTCCCTATGCTGAATTATATTATTAATAGATGCATTAGGCACAGGAAGTCACATGATACAGGACATTCGGTAATAGAAACAAATATTGTTACAGAAAATGTTTTGCGCTGAATGAAAGTAAAATAAGCATGAATTTATAGCAGACTTTCCAATGTCATTGTAGCATACAGACCAGTGGCAGAACAAATCATTAGTCACAGATTGAGGCCTGTGTTTTGATTATGCAGCTCATACACTTTTATCTTTTCATTATGTTAGTTTAATCCACATGCAAATACATACCGAAAACAACTTACCAATGTTTCAGACAGCACAACGCACTTTGCCCTCAGTTTGTGTGGTAAGCTGACACTGAGGAGGAAATACGTAGCTCCAATTAACTCCGTTAATTTAACTAGTGTTTCAGCTTGTACTGACCACTGAACAAACACTGCTGTATTGAGGACTACAGACAGTTTTTGAGGCAGGAGAACTCCAATATTCAAGCAGTTATAGGAGTAAATGTAACAGTCTGAGGACTGCAGGCATCGGTGAGTTCCTTGCGAGACTGCCCGATGTTTTAAAGTAGCAGTCATTTAAAGATCAAACCCAGGTTGATTAGTGAGCATTTGTTTTACAGTTTAAGACACAATATAATTTAGGGTGTATGTTTTTCAGACCATACATTCCCAGTTACGATTTAGCAATTTGATATTTTTTCATTGTTGGTCAATAATTAGAATATACTATATGTATCTATATGTATCTATGTAACGATAACTATATCGATCATATCGTTATCGTTCATATCGTACATTTTTTGGTGCCCAACAATCTGTGATGCGTGGGCACGTATGGACGATATTGATATCGTCCATCGCCCGTGCATGCAGGCCAACCTGGTCGATATCGACCAGGTTATTATAGAGACCCGCGATCGTTATAGACGTTGATGAGTTAGTGGTGTGCTGGATGATTGATATTGATCATCCAGCACACCTGGGAGATCCAACAACGATATTGTTATTGTTGTCGATCATCCCGTGTGTACGCACCATTAGTCACATTATTATTATCCTCTATTTATATGGCGCCACAAGTGTTCTGCAGTGCCTTACAAAGTACATAAACAAATAAGTGAACAAGAAACCAGTGACTTACAGTACAATACAATACATGACAAGAATATTAATGCAGCATTAGAGATCATAACGGTCAAAATAAGCAGCAGGGAGTCAGTAGTGTCCCTTTTTCACGTTACATCACACAGTAGTGTCCCTTTTTCACTTTACGTCACACAGTAGTGTGCCTTTTTCATGTTACATCACAGTGTCCCTTCACGTTACGTCACACAGTAGTGTCCCTTATTCAGATTACTCCACACAGTAGAGCCCCATAGTCACGTTATGCCACCCAGAGCCCATTCACGTTATGCCACACAGTAGTAGTGCCCCTTATACATTATGCCATGCATTAGTAGTGCCCCTTATACAGTATACTACACAGTAATGCTCCTTATACATTATGCCACACACTATAATGCCCCTTATAACACATTATGCCACACACAGTAATACCCTGGCATCATGAGGTCTGCAGATGGCACCCACACAGATTCCCGCCCACACAGTGCTTTTTATACCTGGGCCGGCCATGTCCTGACATCACAGTGGCCGCACGTGACACTATCCAGCCTCCAACCTCCACCAGTGAACACTATCTAATCTTCTTCAACATTATCACGCAATGATGCGGCCACAGCACATAGTAAAAAAACAGGTGAACAACAGCCGGGTAAGCCTGCGCTCGGCCAGACTGGCCCATCTGGCCCATTTGCCAGAAGTGCTCGATGGTCAGTCCGGCCCTGGTAATGTCACATATCAAACCCACGGTGCTGAGAGCAGCAGTCAGAAGAAGGTGTCTGAGCTGGAGCATGAGAGATGCAGGGATTGGGGCTGGAAAGACACTATGGGGCTCACTGGAGCTGGAAAGACACTAGGGTGATTCAGCCTTGGACGGAATTGCAAAGCTGCACACATGACACCACCTGCTGCATTTGCAATCCCAGCACTGCGACCAAGGACGTAGGCTGGGGTCACCCTCGAGACCATCGCTGGTCAATAGTCGTGATGGTGGAAGGTGCCGAGCCTCCAGCCAGCTGAGTAAGCCTCAGCTTACTCAGGCTGGTCGGCTTGGAAGATTTGGAAATTCTGTTCAACGACACAGTCCCTGGCCTTGTCACTCCCGGAAAACAGGGCGGACATGTCCCCGTTTCCAAGAACATCGCCCATCCCCGCACTGCCCCTTAAATGCCTCTGCCTGTCAATCAGGCAGAGGCATTGAAGGGGCTGCGTGCAATTACGCAGAATCCATTCTGCGTAATTCTCACTCGCAGAATGGCTCCTGCTCACTTGCAGATTCCCGATAATCGGGAATCTGCTTTTAGCATTACACTTGCATACACTGCTGAATCATCCCCACTGTGTGGCTGGAGAGACAGTAGGGGACTGTCTGGAGCTGAAGAGACACTGTGGAGCTGGAAAGACATAACAGTACTGGCTGGAGCTGGAGAGAAACTGGTGCGGCCTGGAGAGTCACTGGTGATCTGGAGAGACAGAAAGTGGCTGTCTGGAGCCACCTATGGGGGCACCACCACCTATTTTGCATCCATGCATCTGGCATGAACTTATGCTCCATGTTATCAGACTTACAATCATATAAAAAGTTCATATAATTAATTCCAGACACTTACACACATATTCTGCTATACATTATACAGTAAGGATGAATAACCATGTACACTTAGGGTTGCATTTATTATTAATCACATTTTCAATGCGATCTGGTCGTGATATTAGCTTCCATTATGACATTGCAGAATATGATTACATCGGCGGGATGTATTATAGAGCACCTGCAGGGACCAGGATTGCTGCGCATGAGCGGCCCCGCTGACCACACATATACAGCGTACATTTCTGGGGAGGGTTCCAGGGAAACCCTCTACCAGCTGGATCCACGATGTGTAGCCAGTAGGCTACAAGGGGCTACCGCACTCTTCAGGTGACGGTAACTGTGGGGGCCATTCCTCACATTCCGGAAGTTGATAAATATGGCAGCATCGTTGCCAGCGAGAATGGAGGGATCGCAACAGGTATCGGAGAGGTCCCTCTGTAATAGAGTACATCTGGGGGAAACTTAATATTTGTGGTTAACACCCGTTTTATGGGATTAAGCTGTAAATATACAAGGACTAGCTAATGTATCCGGTGTCACCCAAGTAGACCTTAGATATTTCATATTACCATTTCCATCTCACCACTCCAGTAACACATTAATCCTTCACCTCTATAGTAATGCATCCCTTCCCTCACTGCTAAAGTAAGACATTACCCTCCCTCACCTGTGTACTAACACATTCCACTACCTCACCTCTGTAGTCACACATTATCCTCACTCACCTCTGTAGTAACACATTTCGCTCCCTCGCCCGTGTTATAACACATTCAACATTCCCCTTCCTCACCTGTATAGAAATACAATCCCTCCCTCACACCTGTAGTAACAAATTACCCTCACTCACCCCTGTAGTAACTTATTCCCCTCCCTCACCTCTGGAGTTACACATTCCCCTCCCTCACCTCTGGACTTACACATTCCCCTCCCTCACCTCTGTAGTAATACATTACCCAAGCTCAGCCTTGTAGTCACATAATCCCCTCCCTCGCCCGTGTTGTATCATTGCCTTCCCTCACCCTGTAGTAACACAATTGACATTCCCTTCCTTCACTTGTATAGTAACACATTTCCCTCCTTCACCTGCATAGTAACACATTCCCCTCCATCACCTCTATGGTAACATATTCCCCTCCATCACCTCTATAGTAACACATTCCCCTCCCTCACCTCTGTGTAGTAACACATTTCCCTCCCTCACCTGCGTATTAACACATTCCCCTCCCTCACCTCTGTAGTAACACATTCTCTCCTCTTACTATTCAAAAAGGGGAGCTACACCAACTGCCAGTGATGTTTGGCAGCAATTGTGATGACAGTTGGTGTTTGAATATTGAACTCTGCTGTAGCTACGATGAGACAATCGGGACAGTGCACAGGAGATGGAAATATTTTAGCCATTTTCATCCCCTTAGGAGTCAAATTTCAAAAAATCACTTCTTAGTGGGTACCTACGTCATGGAAGGAATATTCTCCCCAATATTCATGTTTCTAGGTCCAGGAGTTTGTCTGGGCGTTAATGAGTCAGTGAGTCAGTCAGTGAATCAGTCAGTCAGGACATTTGATTTTATATAGATAGATAAATGGGTCCCTTAGACACAAATAATGCATCACAGGGATAATGATAATTAAGCAAAGTAAACATTAGACGATGTGCAAACAACAGAATGGTCATCCCGATTTCGAGGGAGCTTCCTGCTCTGATCAAGCAGGAAGCTCCCCACTGACATCACTGCTGATGTCAGTGCGGCCGCCCACAAAATGGCAGGCATTCCTTAAGGAACGTCTCCGTTTGTGAAACCAGCCCCCGCCACGCCTACAGTGAGCTCCGGAGCGAGAAAAATTCTCTCTCGCTGCAGGGCTTGCAGACGCGCAGTGCGGCCGCTGCACGTTCACAGGGCATAAACATCGACCCGGTTGTGAGTGCACAGCGCTTTCGACCGGGTCTGAATGAGGACCATAGTGCATACACACTGTGCAATCTTCCAAATGATCAAACAATATATCGTGCGTCATTTGGTCGTTAGGCTGTTAAAGTCATCAATGCTATGGTACTATAACTTAATGACGTTCACGTTAGCAGCAGGACCCAAGGTTAGTCGAAGAAGAGGAAGATGATGTGGGAGAAACTCCAGCATTGATTTGGTAAGTGGAAAGATAGTTTACATACACCATGCTCAATGTTCAACATTACATCAGTTCACGTCTGGCCACTAAATTAAATTACATGATGCAGTCATCCTGCCATGGTACTGCCCCCTGTCACGGTCTGGGTATTCTGTAGATCCACCTTTTAAAGGTGATCACTGCAATCACGCTATTTCTGTAGCTCTCAATGAGATATCTGCACCCATCAACAGGTAGTTTGTCCCACTCTTCCTAAGCAAACCGCTCCAGCTGTCTCAGGTTTCATTCTCCAGACTGCATTTTTGAGCTCTTTCCATAGGTGTTTGAAGGGATTCAGATCAGGGCTCATAGAAGGCCACTTTCTGAAAAGTCCAATGCTTTGTTCTTGTCCATTCTTGGGTACTATTAGCTGTGTGTTGTGGGTCATTATTCTTTTGGAGGACCCATGTCCTGCAACTGAGACAGAACTTTCTGACACTGGACAGTATGTTTTGCTCCAAAATGCCTTGATAGTCTGGAGATTTCATTGTGCCCTACACAAATTCAGGGCACCCAGTGCTATATGCAAAAAATAGTCCCAAAACATAACCTAGCCTCCTCCATGTCCCACAGTAGGTATGGTGTTCTTTTCTTTGAAAGCTTCGGTTTTTTTTGTCTGTGAACATTGGACCTGTTTCAGACCCGCTCGCGAGCGCTGAGCGCTCGCAAGCGGGTCGATGGTGCCCTATTGCGCATGCGCATGACGGAGGGAACTCCGTCGTGCGCATGCGCGAGACCCGGGGAGCGACGGGGAAGCCGTCGCTCCAGGTCACGCACCAAATGGGGCGTGCTGTCGATGTTGATTGACAGCACGCCCCCTTTGGTGGGCGTGCCGGGCGCGTGGCTGCCAGACGGAGGCGTTCCCATGGGAACGCCTACCGTCTGGGTCCGGCCCCACTGACATCACTAGTGATGTCAGTGGGAGTGATTTTGGCTCTGATAGAGCCAAAATCACTCCAGGGCTTGCGGTCACCGAGACACTACCGCAGGGTCTCGTCGCAAGCCCGATGGTCGCGATGGTCTTGACCATCGCGACCATCATCATGGACGCTTGCATAAGCTGTGGGTGGTAACCCACAGCTATGCGAGCATCCAAGAGGCCACTCCAAGTTTAGGTAGGAGGGCCCTGATTCAGAGCGAGCGCTCTGGTCAGAGCATCCGGCTATGAATCAGGCCCATAGGCCCTGATTCAGAGCCGGACGGTCTGAGAGAGCGCTCGCTCTGAATTAGGGCATCTTTTTTTTTTTTATGGAGCGGCCTTCAGGCCGCTCGCATTGCTGTGGGTTACCACCCACAGCTAATTCGAGCGGCCAGGATGATGGTCGCGATGGTCAAGACCATTGCGACCATCGGGCTTGTGACAATACCCTTGTGGTAGGGTCTCGTGGCCGCAAGCCCCAGAGAGATTTCGGCTCACACACAGCCGAAAGCAGGGTCTCGTCGCAAGCCCGATGGTCGCGATGGTCTTGACCATCGCGACCATCATCATGGACGCTTGCATAAGCTGTGGGTGGTAACCCACAGCTATGCGAGCATCCAAGAGGCCACTCCAAGTTTAGGTAGGAGGGCCCTGATTCAGAGCGAGCGCTCTGGTCAGAGCATCCGGCTCTGAATCAGGCCCATAGGCCCTGATTCAGAGCCGGACGGTCTGAGAGAGCGCTCGCTCTGAATTAGGGCATCTTTTTTTTTTTATGGAGTGGCCTTCAGGCCGCTCGCATTGCTGTGGGTTACCACCCACAGCTAATTCGAGCGGCCAGGATGATGGTCGCGATGGTCAAAACCATTGCGACCATCGGGCTTGCGACAATACCCTTGTGGTAGGGTCTCGTGGCCGCAAGCCCCAGAGAGATTTCGGCTCACACACAGCCGAAAGCTCTCCCACTGATATCACTTGTGATGTCAGTGGGACCGCCCCCAAACAGTAGGCATCCTCATGGGAATGCCTCCGTCTGGGCAGCCACCCCCAGGCCCGCCCACCAAAGGGGGTGTGCTGTCACTCAACATTGACAGCACGCCCCCTTTGGTGCGAGACCCCGAGCGACGGATTGCCGGGTCTCACGCATGCGCACGATGGAGCTGGCTCCGTCGTGCGCATGCGCTCTGGGCCACCATCGACCCGGTTGCGAGCGTTCATCGCTTGCGACCGGGTCTGAATCAGGCCCATAGAGCTGATGTGACTTGCCAAAAAGCTGCAATTTTGACTCATCTGTCCTAAGGACATTTTCCCAAAAGCATTGTGGCTTATTGTAAATATGCATTTTTGCAAAGTCCATTCTTGCTTTTTTATGTTGTTTTTCAAAAGTGGAGTCCTCTTTGGTCTTTTTCTTTGGAGCCCACTGTTGGATGGTGCGATGAGACACTGCTTGGAGATGGTCTTTTAGCCTTTACCTTTAACATGCTTGTCTCTCCTTTGCTTCTCTGGTGCATGTTCAGTGTGATGCACACAATTATAGTAAACAGCAGAGTGACTTCTTTTCTCCAGTTAAATAGGCTAAATAACTCATTAGAAGACTGAAGCCATGTGTGACGCTAATTTAAAAAGCAATTAGTTTTAAATACCAGTATAAACCAAATAGTTTTGCTTATCTCAAAAGCTGGCCATCCATTGTACAATTATCTGTCAGATATCTGACCAATCTGGCTGTTTGCAATGAAAACCTGGTAATGTATGGGAGCAAATGACAATCGATCATATGGTTTTAAACACTCAAAAAAAGGACAAAAAATTGTTCACATTGGTTAAATTTGTGTGTTTTAATTAGGGGTGTGCACCGGCCACTTTTCGTGTTTTGCGTTTTGGTTTTGGATCTGGATCTTTCTTCGTGTTTTGGATCTGGATTGGTTTTGCCAAAACCACCCTTCCGTGTTTTGGGTTCTGGGTTTTGTGTTTTGGATCTGTATTTTTTTGAAAAAAAGCATAAAAACAGCTAAAATCACAGAATTTGTAGGTTTTTCTGCTCCTATGCTATTATTAACCTCAATAACCTTAATTTCCACTCATTTCCAGTCTATTCTGAATACCTCACACCTCACAATAGTGTTTTTATGTCCAAAAGGTTGCACCGAGGTAGCTGGATGACTATGCTAAGCGACACGAGTGGGCGGCACAAACACATGACCCATCTAGGCGTGAAACTGCAGTGGCAGACAGGATGGGATTGAAAAACTAGGCCCCAAACTGTACATAATGCAAAGAAAAAAAAGAGGTGCAAGATGGAATTGTCCTTGGGCCCTCCCACCCACCCTTATGTTGTATAAACAGGACATGCACATTTTAACAAACCAATCATTTCAGCGCCAGGGTCTGCCACACAACTGTGGCTGAAATGATTGGTTCGTTTGGGCCCCCACAAAACAAGCTGGCAATTAATCTGTCCCTGCACAAACTGGCTCTACGGAGGCAAGATGTCATCCTCATCCTCCTCATCCACCGATTCCTCACCCTCTTCAGTGTGTACATCCTCATCCTCACAGAGTATTAATTCGTCCCTGCTGGAACCACAGGTCCCTCTGTACGTTCTGGAGGCTGGTCTCCCTGGAAGAGTTGATAATTCATTTTATGAACATCATCTTCTCCACATTTTGTGGAAGCAACCTCCTACGCCTTTCGCTGACAAGGTTCCCGGCTGCACTAAACACTTTTTCGGAGTACACACTGGAGGGGGGGCAACTCAGGTAAAATAGAGCCAGTTTGTACAGGGACCTCCAAATTGCTTCTTTTTCCTGCCAGTACAGGTACGGACTGTCTGACATGCCTACTTGGATGCTGTCACCGATGTTATCCTTTAACAGACAGACGCACGCTTGTCGCTGCTGCTTTGAGGATTCAAGTGCGGCTACAGCCCACACAATTCACAAAGACAGAAAAAAAAAAAGAATATTTTTATTGTTTGTGGAGCACACTTTGAGGGTTACACCACCCTTTAACAGACAGACGCACGCTTGTCGCTGCTGCTTTGAGGATGCAAGTGCGGCTACAGCCCACACAATTCACAAAGACAGAAAAAAAAAGAAGAATATTTTTATTGTTTGTGTAGCACACTTTGAGGGTGTCACCACCCTTTAACAGACAGACGCACGCTTGTCGCTGCTGCTTTAAGGATGCAGGTGCGGCTACAGCCCACACATTTCACAAAGACCGAAAAAAAAAGAACAATATTTTAATTGTTTGTGTAGCACACTTTGAGGGTGTCACCACCCTTTAACAGACAGACGCACGCTTGTCGCTGCTGCTTTAAGGATGCAGGTGCGGCTACAGCCCACACAATTCACAAAGACAGAAAAAAGAAGAATATTTTTATTGTTTGTGTAGCACACTTTGAGGGTGTCACCACCCTTTAACAGACAGACGCACGCTTGTCGCTGCTGCTTTGAGGATGCAAGTGCGGCTACATCGCACCCAAGTCACAAACACAATAAAAAAATAGTTTTTTATTTTTTGGAGCACTTTGAGAGTTACACCACCCTTTAACAGACAGACGCACGCTTGTCGCTGCTGCTTTAAGGATGCAGGTGCGGCTACAGCCCACACATTTCACAAAGACCGAAAAAAAAAGAACAATATTTTAATTGCTTGTGTAGAACACTTTGAGGGTGTCACCACCCTTTAACAGACAGATGCACGCTTGTCGCTGCTGCTTTAAGGATGCAGGTGCGGCTACAGCCCACACATTTCACAAAGACCGAAAAAAAAAGAACAATATTTTAATTGTTTGTGTAGCACACTTTGAGGGTGTCACCACCCTTTAACAGACAGATGCACGCTTGTCGCTGCTGCTTTAAGGATGCAGGTGCGGCTACAGCCCACACAATTCACAAAGACAGAAAAAAGAACAATATTTTAATTGTTTGTGTAGCACACTTTGAGGGTGTCACCACCCTTTAACAGACAGACGCACGCTTGTCGCTGCTGCTTTAAGGATGCAGGTGCGGCTACAGCCCACACAATTCACAAAGACAGAAAAAAGAACAATATTTTAATTGTTTGTGTAGCACACTTTGAGGGTGTCACCACCCTTTAACAGACAGACGCACGCTTGTCGCTGCTGCTTTAAGGATGCAGGTGCGGCTACAGCCCACACAATTCACAAAGACAGAAAAAAGAAGAATATTTTTATTGTTTGTGTAGCACACTTTGAGGGTGTCACCACCCTTTAACAGACAGACGCACGCTTGTCGCTGCTGCTTTGAGGATGCAAGTGCAGCTACATCGCACACAAGTCACAAACACATTAAAAAAATAGTTTTTTATTTTTTGGAGCACTTTGAGAGTTACACCACCCTTTAACAGACAGACGCACGCTTGTCGCTGCTGCTTTAAGGATGCAGCTGCGGCTACAGCCCACACATTTCACAAAGACCGAAAAAAAAAGAACAATATTTTAATTGTTTGTGTAGCACACTGTGAGGGTGTCACCACCCTTTAACAGACAGACGCACGCTTGTCGCTGCTGCTTTAAGGATGCAGGTGCGGCTACAGCCCACACAATTCACAAAGACAGAAAAAAGAAGAAGAATATTTTTATTGTTTGTGTAGCACACTTTGAGGGTGTCACCACCCTTTAACAGACAGACGCACGCTTGTCGCTGCTGCTTTGAGGATGCAGGTGGAATCTAGACGGGATTTGGAACCGAGGACACACTACCTCCATCAATTGTCTAAATCCCACTGCACTAATGTCGGATACCGGACGCACGTCTAACACCAACATAGCAGTCAAGGCCTCAGTTATACGTTTTGCTTCAGGATGACTGCTGTCGTACTTCATCCTCATCGCTAGGGACTGTTGGAGGGTCAATTGTTTAGTAAAAGTAGTGATGTTCCTACTTCCTCTCTGGGATGATGAACAACTCCCAGCAGCAGCAACAGCACTAGGAGGAAGTGGTTCTTGATCTTTCCCTATTTTATTTTTATCGGAGAAAGTTTGGTCCTCCATTTATGTTATATTGATATATATACGTGCGGCTAAAGCGCACACAAACACAGAAAATATTTTTTTATTTTTGCTGGAGAGTAGTGCACTTTGTGGGTTACACCACCCTTTAAGAAATGAGCCAGCCGGCTCTTTACTTATGGGACACAGGCGCACGCTTGGCGCTGCTCCTTTGTTGATGCACGTGCAGCCACAGTGCACACAAGTCACAAACACAGAAAATATATATTTTTTTGGTTTGGAGTGTACTTTGGGGGTTACAGAACCCTTTAACGGTCAAGCCAGCCGGCCCTTTACTTATGACACAGGCGCACGCTTTACACTACTTTGTTGATGCACGTGCGGCTACTGCGCACACAATTCACAAACACAGAAAATAATTTTTTTTTTGGTTTGGACTGGAGTGTACTTTGGGGGTTACAGCACCCTTTAACGGTCAAGCCAGCCGGCCCTTTACTTATGACACAAGCGCACGCTTGGCACTACTTTGTTGATGCACGTGCGGCTACTGCGCACACAATTCACAAACACAGAAAATAATTTTTTTTTTGGTTTGGACTGGACTGTACTTTTGGGGGTTACAGCACCCTTTAACGGTCAAGCCAGCCGGCCCTTTACTTATGACACAGGCGCACACTTGGCACTACTTTGTTGATGCACGTGCGGCTACTGCGCACACAATTCACAAACACAGAAAATAATTTTTTTTTTGGTTTGGACTGGAGTGTACTTTGGGGGTTACAGCACCCTTTAACGGTCAAGCCAGCCGGCCCTTTACTTATGACACAGGCGCACGCTTGGCACTACTTTGTTGATGCACATGCGGCTACTGCGCACACAATTCACAAACACAGAAAATAATTTTTTTTTTGTTTGGACTGGAGTGTACTTTCGGGGGTTACAGCACCCTTAACGGTCAAGCCAGCCGGCCCTTTACTTATGACACAGGCGCACGCTTGGCACTACTTTGTTGATGCACGTGCGGCTACTGCGCACACAATTCACAAACACAGAAAATAATTTTTTTTTTGGTTTGGACTGGAGTGTACTTTCGGGGGTTACAGCACCCTTAACGGTCAAGCCAGCCGGCCCTTTACTTATGACACAGGCGCACGCTTGGCACTACTTTGTTGATGCACGTGCGGCTACTGCGCACACAATTCACAAACACAGAAAATAATTTTTTTTTTGGTTTGGACTGGAGTGTACTTTCGGGGGTTACAGCACCCTTAACGGTCAAGCCAGCCGGCCCTTTACTTATTACACAGGCGCACGCTTGGCACTACTTTGTTGATGCACGTGCGGCTACTGCGCACACAATTCACAAACACAGAAAATAATTTTTTTTTTGGTTTGGACTGGAGTGTACTTTCGGGGGTTACAGCACCCTTAACGGTCAAGCCAGCCGGCCCTTTACTTATGACACAGGCGCACGCTTGGCACTACTTTGTTGATGCACGTGCGGCTACTGCGCACACAATTCACAAACACAGAAAATCATTTTTTTTTGGTTTGGACTGGAGTGTACTTTGGGGGTTACAGCACCCTTTAACAGTCAAGCCAGCCGGCCCTTTACTTATGACACAGGCGCACGCTTGGCACTACTTTGTTGATGCACGTGCGGCTACTGCGCACACAATTCACAAACACAGAAAATAATTTTTTTTTTGGTTTGGACTGGAGTGTACTTTCGGGGGTTACAGCACCCTTAACGGTCAAGCCAGCCGGCCCTTTACTTATGACACAGGCGCACGCTTGGCACTACTTTGTTGATGCACGTGCGGCTACTGCGCACACAATTCACAAACACAGAAAATAATTTTTTTTTTGGTTTGGACTGGAGTGTACTTTCGGGGGTTACAGCACCCTTTAACGGTCAAGCCAGCCGGCCCTTTACTTATGACACAGGCGCACGCTTGGCACTACTTTGTTGATGCACGTGCGGCTACTGCGCACACAATTCACAAACACAGAAAATATATTATTTTTTTAGCACTTGGGGGGAGCACCCCTGATGGACAGAGCACCCCCTGGACAACACTACAGCACCCCTTTAGGACTGGGACACTGCACAGGACTTTGGAGTGGACACAGCCCCTATGGAGAACTGACTGCACAATACAGTCCAGCCAGCCCCTATGGACTTTGAAGTAGTGGACACAGCCCCTATTAACAACAGCAGCACAGCACAACACAGCCAGCCCCTATGGACTTTGAAGTAGTGGACAACAGCAGCACTACACTACACTACACTACACAGCCCTAACTCCCACCCTCCCTCTTCACTGTCCACAGCCGAGTGAGAAAATGGCGCCAACGCGGGTACCTTATATAGGAGCCAAAACCCGCGAGACTCGGAAGGCGGGATGATGACGTTTTGCCTCGATTTCAGATCCGAGTCAGGCGGGAAAAGTCGAGCCTGATTCGGATCGGACTCGGATCGGGGGGGCTCGGGGGGGTTCGGATTTCAGAAATCCGAACCCGCTCACCCCTAGTTTTAACCAATTTGTCTGAACAATCACTTTTGTCTGTTTTCCAGTGTTTGTGAGCAAATGGACGACTGTCATTTGCTCCCATACATTACCAGGTTTTCATTCCAACCAGCCAGATTGGACAGATATCTGACAGATAATTGTATAGTGGATGCCCAGCTTAAGGGGTACTGACACATCTGTCCAGGCGAGTTTACAATATCTTTGAAGGATGAAGATGTGTACACACACAATGATTTTTTGAACAATTTAACTATAACGACATCGTTATTGTTCAATCGTTTAAAAAAATTGTTGTATTTTTTAGCCTACAAAATGAACGATTATCGTTCATTCGCGTTCACATTTGTAGTTTGTTGTTCATCGTCCATTCTGACTGAACAACTTAACGATTTTCATTAAGGGAAAGTTACAAAAATCGTATGTAGTTCAAAAAAATCGTTCATTAGATTTTGTAAATAAACGATTTTAGTAAACGATTTTAATTCATTTTTCCCTTGAAAAAATGAATGAAAATCGTTTACTAAAATTGTTCATTTAGAAAATCGTTGTGTGTATGCAGCTTAAGAAATAATTTATCTCTTTGCACAGTTACTTTGCTTTATTCTAAGTATATATGAGACAACAGCTTTTAATTTCATCACTTTTATAAATGATGCACTGTTTCAATGAGCTGTATGAGTACAAACAAATCTGTCCATATCTGTATATCAGGAAAGAAAGCATGAAGATGTGGAGCTTCACTTAAGATATAATATTTTCTCATTAACATAACAATGCTCAATTACAAACGTACACGTAATATAAAACATTTTAGTGTAGATTGTAAAATACATGATTACACTTCACTGTGTTACTACAACTCCATAATTATATACAGCATTGCTCTATAATTAACATTTACATTCTCGAGAAAGTTATGTATCAAATTGAAAATTCTTACCCTTAACGTTAACGGTCTCACCTCCCCTACTAAACGTGCCATGGCTATTCAGTATTTTTCCAGATGTAACTCTGATATCGTTATGCTACAGGAGACTCATCTCAAAGACCCGCACCCCTCGCTGGCCTGTAAGCGATATCCTCACGTCTACTACTCTTCTATGTAGGCCAAACGCCGAGGTACTGCTATCATGCTCCACCACAACCTCCCTATTATTATACAAGATTCCATTTCTGATGCCCAGGGCCGTTTTCTTATTCTGACAGGAACTTATAATCACACATCAATTATACTGGCTTCCGTTTATACCCCACCTGTGCAGCAGGGTTCCCTATACTCCGCCTTTTTTAGTCACCTCGCTCATCTCCCTCGCTGTCTTACTATTATTGGAGGTGACTTCAATGCCACTTTGAATCCCTCTCTAGATAGATCTCACACAAACTCTTCTCTCCCTGCGCATGCTAAACTCTCCAAATCTCTTCTGTCCCAACTCTCCCTTTATGATCTATATGACGTTTGGCGAATCACTTACCCTTCTGCCAGGGCATTTACTCATTACTCCCCATCCCATAGCCTTTATACGCGTATAGATTACTTTTTTGTTGATAGAGCGACTACACAAAATCTCCCCGGGGCTCAGACTCTTCCTATTTCTTGGTTCGACCATTCTGCCATAGAATTAGAAGTTGTCGTCCCGCGAATTCTGACGTCCACCCGTAAATGGCGCCTAAATGATCTTTTATTATCTAAACCGTCCAATATTCATGACCTTACCAAAGAAGTGTCTGACTTTTACTCAATTAATGCTACTCCTGAAATTTCCCTCTCCACACTCTGGGAATCTCACAAAGCCACTATGCGGGGGATATTCATCAGCCTATCAGCCGCGCACAAAAAAGCTGAGACTACACGCCTCTTAGACCTAGAATCTACCCTTATTACATTAACCCAGCTCCATCAGCACAATCCCAAGAGACGTACCTACTTAAAAATTCTTAGCAATTAAAGGGCAATTATCTCAAATACTATCCAAAAAAGCTGCATAAATACTCTTATGGACACAACAGAGGTTTTATGAGAAATCTAATAGGGCAGATGCATTGCTAGCCCAAAAATTGCTGGCCAAACGTACTCATAATCGCATACATGCCTTAAAATGCTTAGATGGCTCCACTACTCATGATCCTTGCGAGATGGCCAAACAATTTTGCAGCTTCTATGAATCGCTATATAACTTACCTTCTATAGCCCCAGCTTCACCTTCTTCCACAGCTACTATTAATCAATATTTAAATTCCTGCTCCCTCCCTAAATTCACTGAAACCCAAATGACTGCTCTTAACTCTTCTATTACTGAAGAGGAGATCACTGCGGCAATTAAACAACTCCGCAGATCTGCTGCCCCAGGTCCTGACGGATTCACAGCCCTGTACTATAAGAAATTTACTGCCCCTCTCCTACCTATGCTCCGATCACTGTTTAATTCCTTATTTGAGGGTAACTCATTTGATGACGCCACCACTAGGGCCGACATAGTAGTTATCCCCAAACCAGATCGCGACACACTATCTATGGGTAATTATAGACCAATATCCCTTTTAAATGTTGATCTTAAATTATATGCTAAGATTCTTGCCAACAGATTGGCCCCATTGGTGCCATCTCTTATTCACCCAGACCAAGTGGGTTTCATCCCAAATAGACAAGCTTCAGACAATACAAGACGTCTGATTAATCTTATTCATATTGCGCAACAGAGGTCTTTGTCGGCCCTGGTGGTGGCTCTTGACGCAGAAAAGGCCTTTGACAGGGTCGCCTGGCTTTTCATGCATCAAACACTTCAATGTATGGGAATTACAGGTCCATTTTATAAGGGTATTATATCTCTATACCGTAACCCTTCGGTGAGTGTGCTAGTCCATGGCTTGTCTTCTGACTCCTTTACCATAGGAAATGGCACTCGCTAGGGTTGCCCCCTTTCCCCTCTCCTGTTTGCCTTAGTAATGGAGCCACTGGCTGCTAGAATCAGACTCAACCCTACAATCTCGGGTATCATTGACAGATACGACCATAAAATAGCGCTATATGCTGATGATGTAATATTAACTCTGACTAATCCCCGACAATCTCTTTCCAGTTTGTTTGACAAAATAGAGACATATACAGTAGTTGGCTTTCCAACTATAAAATAAATACTGACAAATCTGAAATATTAGACCTCAATATCTCCTCCATAGACCTCATTGCCCTCCAAACCTCTTACCCATTCAAATTGCAACCTCATAAACTTAAGTACTTGGGGGTCTATTTAACCAAATATTACACTGATCTATATGCTGCCAATTTTCCGAGGCTTATAGCTTCTCTCAGATCCGATTTATCAACCTGGAACAAGTCATTTAAATCATGGTTCGGTCGTATGGCCGCGGTGAAAATGAATGTTCTACCCCATCTGCTTTACCTTTGGCAAATACTCCCAATACATATACCCACAAAAACATTAAAACTTCTACAAGGCGAATTATCTGAATTCATCTGGGCGGGTAGGAAACCTAGAGTTAAGATGCGCTTGCTACAAAAACACCATACTTCTGGAGGTGCGGGAATGCCAGGTCTTCTCAAATATTATCGACTAACACACCTCGCATCATGTATACAATGGCATGTCCCACCGGAACAAAAAATTTGGACATATATTGAAGTCAATGTGTCATCATTAAACTCACCATCTAGCCTCCTTTGGTGTCCTCCTACTAGCCGCCCCATCACCAGATCTATGTTACCGACTTCATTTTACATTGACCATTTGGGATCTTTGCACTAGATTATATAATCTTCGATCTTTCCATCCCCTATTAACTCCTCTCTGGAATAACCCTGCCTTTCCACCAGGCATGGACCATAGAGTATTTTATTTCTGGACCCGCCAGAATATTCTTTTCCCTTTAGACATTGCACCTTTAAATATTTTCCCAGAATTTGCTAGTTTACAAACATGCTATTCTTTCCCACATAGAATTTTCTATCAATTTCTACAAATAAGACATTTTTATTAAACACTCCCACGGGGCTCTCTCCCCATCTCTAGTTCCCCCATAGAATACCTATGCAGACATTCTCAGAATACTAAGGGGCTTATCTCTTTCATATACCAATTGTTACTATCCCACAATCAACCTCTGAAGGAGGCACATGAGTTGGCATGGGAGCATGACGTTGGTGAGGTTCTAACCCCCGAGGAGTGGTCCAAAATTAGACTGGCTGTTGCCAAAAGCTCCATTTCTGTTCATATTAAAGAAAATTATTTTAAACTATACTTCCGTTGGTATTTAGTACCCACTCGCCTTCACTCAATATATCCTATTACTTCCAGCCTCTGTTGGTGACAGTGCGGCCAGCCGGGAACCCTGTTGCACATCTGGTGGACATGCCCCTGCATCCAACCTTTTTGGAAAATTATACATAACTGGACTGCAAATGCCAGATACCCCTCTCTATTTCTTACTATCTACACCTATTCCATCTTTCCCATGCCACACACAGAGATTGATTAGACATATATTAAATGCAGCCAAATGTCATATTGCAGCGCAATGGAAATTTATTTTTATTTTTATTTATTAACAGTTTCTTATATAGCGCAGCATATTCTGTTGCGCTTTTCAATTGTACGCATTAATAGAACAAAACTGGATAATAACAGACAGATATATAGATAGGAAGGCCCTGCTCGCAAGCTTACAATCTATAGGGAAATAGGCATTGGTACACAAGGATAGGTGCTATATATTGCATTTTGGTCCAGCCAGAATGCACAGTTTCTTGGTTGGCTACATGATCCAGTCACACAGGAATGTCAACCAAATGTCAAGAGGATGTGAGAGAAAGACGATGTGTGATATTGTGTGTGGACTGTAGAAGGGGATGTAATTAAATATGGAAGCTATGAAGGTTATGTGGGAGGTTCTGGAATCTGATAAGCTTGCCCGAAGAGGTGAGTTTTCAGGGAACGCATGAAGGATTGGAGACTAGAGGAAAGTCTTATTGTGCGAGGTAGGTTATTCCATAGAGTGGGTGCAGCGCAAAGAAAGTCCTGTAACCGTGAATGGGAGCAAGTAATGCACGGGGATGATAGATGTAGATCTTGTGCTGAGCAGAGAGGTCGGGTTGGGAAATATTTTGAGATGAGTGAAGAGATGTATGTTGGTGTGGTTTGGTTAATAGCCTTATGTGTAAGTGAAAGTATTTTGTATTGAATATGGTAGAAAACTGGCAACCAATGGAGGGACTGACAGAGCGGGGCAGCAGAAGAAGAACGTTTCACAAGGAAGATAAGCCTTGCAGCTGCATTCATAATGGATTGTAATGGTGATAGTCTGTTTTTGGGAAGACCAGTAAGGAGGCTATTGCAATAGTCAATGCGGGAAATAATAAGTGCATGGATTAGAGTTTTTGCAGTGTCTTGTGTGAGATATGGTCGAATTTTGGATATGTTTTTTAAGTGTGTGTAACATGATTTTGACACAGATTGAATATGGGGAACAAAGTACAGTTCAGAGTCAAGGATGACACCAAGGCAGTGAGCTTGTGGGGTGGGGTGGATGGTCGAGGTATCAACAGTGATAGAGAGATCAGGTGGTAACTGTTATTGGCCGGTGGAAATATAATTAATTCTGTTTTAGAAATATTAAGTTTCAGGTGGCGAGATGACATCCAAGATGAAATGGCAGAAAGACATTCAGTGACATGGACCAATACAGATGGAGATAAAATCTGGAGAGGATAGGTAGATTTGAGTATCATCCGCATACAGATGGTACTGAAATCCAAAAGAGCGGATTAGTTTGCCAAGAGAGGTGGTATAGATTGCGAATAGTAAAGGACCTAAGACAGAGCCTTGCGGTACTCCAACTGATAGAGGTAGCGAAGAGGAGGCAAAATCAGAAAAACGAACAGTAAAAGAGCGATCAGATAGGTAGGAAGAAAACCAAGAAAGAGCTGTGTCCTTAAGACCTAGGGATTGCAGTGTTTGTATGAGAAGAGAGTGGTCAACAGTGTCAAAAGCAGCAGAGAGATCTAGAAGAATTAGGAGTGAGTAATGGCCTTTAGCCTTGGCAGTGACAAGATCATTTACTATCTTAGTCAGCGCTGTCTCTGTGGAGTGTTGGGAACGAAAGCAGGACTGAAGTGGGTCCAATAAGTTGTGCGAGTTAAGAAAGTGTGTGAGGCGGGTGTAGACAAGTCTCTCAAGGAGCTTAGAGGGGCATGGGAGCTGGGAGATAGGACAATAATTTCAGAGAGAGTATTAGGGTCAGAATTTTGTTTTTTCAGAATGGGAGTAATCACTGCATGCTTGAACAGTGATGGAAAGTTGCCAGTAGAGAGAGAGATTACAGATTTTAGTTAGGGTTGGGATAAGCACAGGAGACAGAGCTTTACTGATTTGTGAGGGTATAGGATCTAGAGGAGAGGTAATAGAGTAGGAGGATGAGAAGAGTGTAGATACTTCATCTTCGTTTGTGAGATCAAATGAAGAGAATGTGCCAGAGGGTTCAGGTAGGGAATTGAGCAGGTCACTAGCTAAGAAAGAGTCTACCATTTCCTTTCTGATCTTATCAATCTTGTCCCTAAAATAGGAGGCAAGATCTTGTGCATAGATAGTAGCAGGTGGTTTGGGTGATGGAGGGGTAAGAAGCAGTTTAAATGTATTAAAAAGTTGCTTTGGGTTAGAAGCTTGAGCAGAGATTAGAGATTGGAAATATGTTTGTTTGGCAGTGTCCAGAGCATTATGATAAGAGTTGTAGATAGTCTTATATGTGAGGAAGTCACTTGGAGTATGAGACTTTCGCCACTGACGTTCAACTTCACACAAGAGTTTTTGTAGATGCCTTGTTAAGCTAGAATGCCACGGTTGACGTCTAACTCTACGTGGTGTGTGATGGGTAGCTGGAGCTACTTCATCGAGGGCTTTTTCTAGAATCTGGTTTAGGTGTGATGCAGCAGTCTCAGCAGAAGTGAATGTAGAAATTGGTGAAAGTTGTTGTTGTAGAGAGGTAGATAGTTGTTGAAGGTTAATGGCATTAATATTTCTACGGGATTTAGGTTTAGGTTTGGTTGATTTCAATGATGTTGATGTAATGGAGGAGAGTGTGCAGGTGATAAGGTTGTGATCTGAGAGAGGGAAAGGAGCATTAGTGAAATCAGAAACTGAGCATAGTCTGGTGAATACAAGATCAAGACAGTGGCCCTCCTGATGAGTAGAGGAGTCAGTCCATTGTGAGAGGCCAAGAGAGGATGTTAAAGAGAGTAGTTTGGAGGCATGAGGAGATTGTGGACTGTCAATGGGGATATTGAAATCACCCATAATGATGGTGGAGATGTCTGAGGATAGAAAGTGAGGGAGCCAGGCTGAAAAATGTTCCAGAAATTGTTGAGGTGGCCCAGGTGGGCGACAGATAACAGCAACTCGCAGAGAGAAAGGGGTGAAAGTCCTGATAGAATGTACTTCAAATGATGTAAATGTGAGTGGATGTACCTGTGGGAGAATTGTGTATGTGAAAGATTGGGAGAGTAATATTCCTACCCCACATCCTTTACAATTACCAGGCCTGGGGAGTGTGAGAAGTGTAGGTTACCATGTGAAAGTGCAGCAGGAGAGACAGTGTCTAATTGTGTAAGCCATGTTTCTGTTATTGCCAGAAGGTTGAGGTTGGTTGAAATAAAGAGGTCGTGGATGGAGGTTAGCTTATTGCAGACAGAGCGTGCATTCCATAAGGCACATTTTAGTGACTTGGATGGTGAAGGGAGGCACGCAATGTTTATGAGGTTAGCTGGATTTATAGTTCGTTGTGGGTGTGGATTGTGGGTTGGGCCTGGATTTGGTGATATGTCACCAGCTAATAGAAGCAGCAGGAGAGACATATAAATATAATTGTTGGATTTGTCTGAAAGATTTTTATGGCGACAGGTTGTGGATGTTATTGTCAGTGTGTATAGATAAGTTAAAAGCTCATGTGTGTTCATAAGTGGTGAGTAGATTAAAGAGGTAGCAATATGTACAGAAGGGTGAGCTGCAGGAAGAGTAAAGGATGTAGTAGCCTTAGAGATGATTCCATGAAGTGAGATTATAAAAATAAGTTTTTGATACATTGTCTTTTTTGTATTTGGAAAAAATGAAATTTTCTAAGTAATGGGCTTGTAATTACTGCACCTCCCTCTATTTCAGCTACAATTAAAGCTATATGGTCCGTCTATAGAATGGAAAGAATCACATCGTTCCTACATGACACCCCTACTACATTTATTAAAATCTGGACTCCATGGACAAATTATTTTGAGGCCGAACCTCCTTTATCCATAATTTAACTTTGTTCGCTTTCTGTATTTCTATATGACATGCACCGACTGCTCTTCTCCCTCGCTTTCCCCCCATTTTTCCTTTTTCTCACCCTTCCCCAATACTAAATTTCTTTTTTCTTATTGAAAATACAGTTTATTAATTGTTGTAATACAACTTACATCTGCCAATTTTTTTTTTGTATATTTTATCTTCCATTAACTATATTTTGTTAATGTATTTGTATTTTCTCATATTGTCCATTTTATTTTCAACTGTTTATCTGTATATTATATATAATTGAAAAAAATTCAATGAATACATTTAAAAAAAAAAAAAAAAGAAAGTTATGTATCATCTATACACATCAACCGTGTCTTATATTATACATATACACCTCAGCAATGTCTTTTATTATTCATATACACATTCACCATGTCCTATATCCAATGCATTAGAAACTCCATATGATTTATGTAAACTGTTCCCAATAGTATCATCGTTGCTTGTCCCATAATAGATTCTGTCTGCAAGTAACTGATTAAAAACCTGTGAATAGTATTATTCATAGTAGAAAAATAATAAAAATGCTTCCTGTATTATTAAGCAATAGCCAGGGGTGCCGAGAGGGGGGAGGTGATGGCAATTACCCTGGCCCAGGCTTGCTGGAGGGGCCCAGGCAGTGATGTAGCTACAATGTGTGCAGGGTGTAAGCCCCTGTGTCCAGCAGAGCCCCACACCACACACCCTACACCAATAACATAATCCGCGTGCACCATCTTTCCATAATGTATGCGGAAATATGGTGCCGTCAGAACAGAAAGCAAAGGCTGTGGCACTGTTCCAGACTCTTTTCTCTCTACTACGCATGTGCCATGTCTCCGAACAGCAACGGAAAGATGGCAGCGCCGACTGGGAACACTTACAAGGAGCTCACCTGCATGAACACAGGTTGCTGGCACAGGTATGGGAGTGGCAGGGGCGGAAAGGACACACTTTTTTTTGTCCCCATACGCTGACCACATGCAGGGGGTGGAGCCCATATGGCTAGCTCCTTCCTGTTTCTTTGTGAATCGCGGGATTATGCTGTGAGGGGCGGGGCCTAAGTATGCAAGTTGCCCGTCCCTGTCAGCAACCTGCAGCAGCTGCTGAGCTGCATCAGAAAGAAGTGTGTATGTGTTATGTATAATATATATCTAAATGTGTTGTTTTTTATATATATATATATATATATATATAAACTGCTTTGCAACTTTTTGGTTTATTGTTTAAATCGTCACCATGCCTTTATTAAACAATAAACAGAAACATTGCAAAGCAGTGCTGCTGTTTATTCTATTGCAAGTCCTGGGGTGCCTCTATTTGGGGATTGTTTGTCTGTTTTTCTGGCAGAGCACTAATGTTCAATACCTCTGGAAGGGTGAGTGCCAGATTTGAGATTTGTCTATATTTGCCCTGGATGGCACTCGGGGTCTCAGCAATTTTAATAGAACACAGGCGATGCCACTATTGTAATAGCCAATGTTTCAGAGATAGAAGCTCTTTTATCAAGACACTATCAACCCGGCACCCACCGGCCAGGGGTGCTGGGGATAGTACCGGGCTATCGGCCCTGGCCTGGGGTTCCTGGAGAGGGGGACCCCTTTATTGGGGAGGGTCCCCACCTCCCCATGGATCCCCGGCCAGGGCTGACTAGCGGTTAGGGGTAATGCTTTGGCCGGTGGACCCAGTGAAAGGTTCCAGAGGCTGTGGCATTACTCCCCAGCTAGAAATAGTCCAGTGACGGTTATGGAAAATACAGGGGACCCCTACTAATTTTGTCCCCTGTACTTCCACAACCAGGACCAGCTCAGAAAAGCCCTGTGCTGGTACTTAAAATACAGGTGACCCCTACGCAATTTGTCCCCTGTATTTTAAAAACCAGCACAGGCTCTACAGAGTCCTGGGCTGGTTATGCTCTTGGAAGGGGGTGCATGTAATTTTTTTTTTTACAAAATGTTTTTTTTCATATGTACACACAGAAAGGGAAAACATGCGAGATGCTTTTTTGCAAATTATAGTAAAGTCTGAAAAATGCGAGTTTTACTATAATCTAGGGGTGAGCAGGTTCGGATTTCTGAAATCCGAACCCCCCGAGCCCCCCCGATCCGAGGCCGATCCGAGTCAGGCTCGACTTTTCCCGCCTGACTCGGATCTGAAATCGAGGCAAAACGTCATCATCCCGCCTTCCGGGTCTCGTGGGTTTTGGATCCTATATAAGGTACCCTCGTCGGCGCCATTTTCTCACTCGGCTGTGGACAGTGAAGAGGGAGGGTGGGAGTTAGGGCTGGCTGGGCTGTGTAGTGTAGTGTTGTAGTGTAGTGTAGTGTAGTGCAGTGTAGTGTTGTGCTGTGCTGTGCTGCGCTGTGCTGCTGTTGTCCATAGGGGCTGTGTCCACTACTTCAAAGTCCATAGGGGCTGGCTGGACTGTGTTGTGCAGTCAGTTGTCCATAGGGGCTGTGTCCACACCAAAGTCCTGTGCAGTGTCCCAGTCCTAAAGGGGTGCTGTAGTGTTGTCCAGGGGGTGCTCTGTCCGTCAGGGGTGCTCCCCCCAAATGCTAAAAAAATAAATATTTTTTCTGTGTTTGTGAATTGTGTGCACTGTGGCTGCACGTGCATCAACAAAGGAGCAGCGCCAAGCATGCGCCTGTGTCCCACAAGTAAAAGGCCGGCTGGCTTGTCCGTTAAAGGGTGCTGGAACCCCCAAAGGGCACTCCAAACAAAATAAAAAAATATATTTTTTTGTTTTTGTGAATTGTGTGCGCAGTAGCCGCACGTGCACCAACAAAGTAGTGCCAAGTGTGCGCCTGTGTCCCATAAATAAAGGGCCGGCTGGATTGACCGCTAAAGGGTGCTGTAACCCCCAAAGTACACTCCAAACAAAATAAAAAAATGTTTTCTGTGTTTGTGAATTGTGTGCGCAGTAGCTGCACGTGCATCAACAAAGTAGTGCCAAGCGTGTGCCTGTGTCCCATAAATAAAGGGCCGGCTGGATTGACCGCTAAAGGGTGCTGTAACCCCCAAAGGGCACTCCAAACAAAATAAAAAAATATATTTTTTTGTGTTTGTGAATTGTGTGCGCAGTAGCCGCACGTGCATCAACAAAGTAGTGCCAAGCGTGCGCCTGTGTCATAAGTAAAGGGCCGGCTGGCTTGTCCGTTAAAGGGTGCTGTAACCCCCAAAGTACACTCCAAACAAAATAAAAAAATATTTTCTGCGTTTGTGTGCGCCTTAGCCGCACGTATATATCAATATAACATAAATGGAGGACCAAACTTTCTCCGATAAAAATAAAATAGGGAAAGATCAAGAACCACTTCCTCCTAGTGCTGTTGCTGTTGCTGGGAGTTGTTCATCATCCCAGAGAGGAAGTAGGAACACCACTACTTTTACTAAACAATTGACCCTCCAACAGTCCCTATTGAGGAGGATGAAGTACGACAGCAGTCATCCTGAAGTAAAATGTATAACTGAGGCCTTGACTGCTATGTTGGTGTTAGATGTGCGTCCGGTATCCGCCATTAGAGCAGTGGGATTTAGACAACTGATGGAGGTAGTGTGTCCCCAGTTCCAAATCCCGTCTATATTCCACCTGCATCCTCAAAGCAGCAGCGACAAGCGTGCGTCTGTCTGTTAAAGGGTGGTGTAACCCTCAAAGTGCGCTCCACAAACAATAAAAAAATTCTTCATTTTTTTTCTGTCTTTGTGAAATGTGTGGGCTGTAGCCGCACCTGCATCCTTAAAGCAGCAGCGACAAGCGTGCGTCTGTCTGTTAAAGGGTGGTGTAACCCTCAAAGTGCGCTCCACAAACAATAAAAAATTATTTTTTTTCTGTCTTTGTGAATTGTGTGGGCTGTAGCTGCACGTGCATCAACAAAGGAGCAGCGCCAAGCGTGCGCCTGTGTCCCATAAGTCTGTTAAAGGGTGGTGTAACCCCCAAAGTGCTCCAAAAATAAAAAAACATTTTTTTTTCTGTGTTTGTGACTTGTGTGTGATGTAGCCGCACGTGCATCAACACAGTAGCAGCGCCAAGCGTACGCCTGTGTCATAAGTCAAGGGCCGGTTTGGACATCTGGTCCGGACTGAAGGACGTGCCAACAATTTCTGACAAGTCTACTGTCACTGCATATGATACTGTCCTCAAAGCAGCAGCGACAAGTGTGCGTCTGACTGTTAAAGGGTGGTGTTACCCCCAAAGTGCGCTCCAACAAAATAAAATAATCTTCTTTTTTTCTGTGTTTGTGTGTGAAATGTATGCGCAGTAGCCGCACCAGCATCCTCAAAGTAGCAGCGACAAGCGTGCGTCTGTCTGTTAAAGGGTGGTGTAACCCTCAAAGTCTCAAAGTGCGCTCCACAAACAATAAAAAAATTCTTATTTTTTTTCTGTCTTTGTGAATTGTGTGGGCTGTAGCCGCACCTGCATCCTCAAAGCAGCAACGACAAGCATGCATCTGTCTGTTAAAGGATTACATCGGTGACAGCATCCAAGTAGGCATGTCAGACTGTCCGTACCTGTACTGGCAGGAAAAAGAGGCAATTTGGAGGTCACTGTACAAACTGGCTCTATTTTACCTGAGTTGCCCCCCCTCCCGTGTGTACTCCAAAAGAGTGTTTAGTGCAGCCGGGAACCTTGTCAGCGAAAGGTGTAGGAGGTTGCTTCCACAAAATGTGGAGAAGATGATGTTTATAAAATGAATTATCAACTCTTCCAGGGAGGCCAGCCTCCAGAACGTACAGAGGGACCTGTGGTTGTGGATTCCAGCGGGGAAGAATTAATACTCTGTCAGGATGAGGATGTACACAACACTGAAGAGGGTGAGGAATCGGTGGATGAGGAGGATGAGGACGACATCTTGCCTCCGTAGAGCCAGTTTGTGCAGGGACAGATTAATTGCCAGCTTGTTTTGTGGGGGCCCAAACGAACCAATCATTTCAGCCACAGTCGTGTGGCAAACCCTGGCGCTGAAATGATTGGTTTGTTAAAGTGAGCATGTCCTGTTTATACAACATAAGGGTGGGTGGGAGGGACCAAGGACAATTCCATCTTGCACCTCTTTTTTTTCTTTGAATTATGTACTCTTTGGGGCCTAGTTTTTCAAACTGCCATCCTGTCTGCCACTGCAGTGTCACTCCTAGATGGACTACGTGTTTGTGCCGCCCACTCGTATCTCTTAGCATAGTCATCCAGCTACCTCGGTGCAACCTTTTGGACATAAAAACACTATTGTGAGGTGTGAGGTTGTTCAGAATAGACTGTAAATGAGTGGAAATTAAGGTTATTGAGGTTAATAATAGCATAGGAGCAGAAAAACCCACAAATTCTGTGATTTTAGCTGTTTTCATGCTTTTTAAAAAAAAATACAGATCCAAACACAAAACCCAGAACCCAAAACACGGAAGGGTGGTTTTGGCAAAACCAATCCAGATCCAAAACACGAAGAAAGATCCAGATCCAAAACCAAAACACGAAAAGTGGCCGGTGCACACCCCTACTATAATCCCACCCTATTACATGTGCTAGTGAGTAAAAAATGTGAGTTTAGTGCTAAACTCACATTTTTAACAAATTCAAACTCTATTACATTTAGCCCATAGAACGGTCTGTTGTACATAAAATGCTCATTTTATATTATGACAGTTTGTGCAGAATGAATTACACAAATTCACACTGTGCTTGTTCATAAAGGGAACGGACACAAATGTGCCAATACAGACTTGCGCATATCTAAGACTGGAATCAGTATGAATTACCGCCGGCCGCATCAGCCCGACAGTGGAAGCACGGCAGGGGTGAAAATCCAAATCATCATAATAAGGTAAGTATTCACTAATTATATTCTATCCCCTAACCCTAACCCTCCCTTAGGGGTGCCTAACCCTAACCTCCCTCCCAAGTACCTAACCCTAACCCCCCGTAAGTGCCTAAACCTAACCCCCCCTCCCCGCAGTCTAAACCTAAATCCTCCAGGGGTTGCCTTTCCCTAACCTTCTCCCGGGGGAGCCTAACCCTAACCCCCGGGGGGGGTGCTTAACCCTATGTCCCCCCCGGGAGCTTCTAACCTAACCCTCTCCCCCCACGGCTGTCCGTACCCGGCGCCCGGGTTACCTTCGATCGGTAAGCCGGGTGTCGGGCTCCTGGCATAGGTCTAATGACAGGCGTCGGGATTTTGACGCCTGTCATTAGTGCCTTGCCGGGATTAGACAGTCGGGAAGCCGGTGGTCGGGATTCCGTCCGTCGGCTTCCCGAGTGCTTCCTCTAACACTTGTGCTTCCTTGACTGGAGAGATATAACTAGGGGTGGAAGGGGAGGTCTCAGTCTGGCTGAGTAGAGTAAGGGTGTGTTCACACAAATGAGTCTCATGGTGATACATAAATATGCCCGTTGCGATGCATATCTTTAGCACCTGCTAGGGAGCAGCAGCACACGCACGGTGATGATGGTGACTTGGTGTAATCCAGTCGCATATGTTGCACCGATGCTGGCTCGGACATATCATTTTTAGCTGAACTCTATCTTACCATCAAAATGTTTTAGTATGTTTAATCCAAATATAGTTATATATTTTAATATATATATATATATATATATATATATATATTTTAATATATTATTATTTTAATATATTTAGTATTTATCACCCTGACTGTTTCAAAATTAATTGAAAGCTGTAGCCTGAATAAACTTGATTATAAGTTAGTTTTGCTCAATAATAAAAATTAATATTAAATGGCATAACATTAATTTGCACATACATTGTTTATTTCGGTTTTGAGAAGCTGGTGCTTAGAACCATTTGACTCCCAAATGTGACATGGTTTCCCTTATCGAGATAATTATGCTTCGTGCATAGCACATAGTCCTGTCATTCCTTGTGACAAATATATATAGTTAATGACCTATATGTGAGTGTGATAAGCAAAAATAGCAACAGATGAGTAATACCAACATTGCACAGTAACATGGCCTTGAACAGCAGCTAGTCATACATCTTAGCACAATTATACTGTATCTGATCCTTTATAATGACACAGAACATCACAGAAAGGCAATTTATATAACGTATTTATTTAAGGGACATAGCTGATAGGTAGAAGTAGGCAAGGTATATTAGGAAGTTGAAAAATGCAAAAACAATATTAATTTAATGGAAGATATATAATACAATATAAAAGATGGTCAAGGCAGATTTCCCAATGACTGGTAATCAATATGCATACATTACAGGCAAGGCAATATGGAAATCTGTCAGAATCTGGATAGCACACTGACTGTGCTGTATACTGTAGACACTATGGTGATGATGTATTCACAGTATGACTGGTAAAGGCAATAGTAATATAGGGCCTCATTCAGACCCACTCGCAAGCGGCTGTCCGCTCGCAAGTGGGTCGATGGTGCGCATGTGCCAGACGCGACGAGCGAAGGACTTTCCTTCGCTCGTTGTGTCTGATCAAAGGGGGCGTACTGTCGATGTTGATTGACAACACACCCCCTTTGGTGGGCGTGCCGAGGGCGTGCCTGCCAGACGGAGGCGTTCCCAAGGGAACGCCTACCGTCAGAAGCCGGCCCCACTGACATCACTAGTGATGTCAGTGGGAGTGATTTTGGCTCTAGTCGCTTCTAGTCGCACTGGCGATGGTCGCGATGGTCAAGACCATCGCGACCATCATCCTGCACGCTCGTATGTGCTGTGGGTGGTGACCCACAGCTATACGAGCGTCCAGGAGGACGCTCCATTTTTATGGAGGACGGCCCTCATTCAGAGCGAGCGCTCTGCTCAGAGCGTCCGGCTCTGAATGAGGGCCTTAGTTCATAAATTGAGGGCCGAAACCCAACTTGTAAGATGCATAATTTGGAATGGGATTGAAATGCCGGTGGCTGTTTAGCCGCCGGTTTAAATCCCGACACCAGATGCCCGACAGGATCAAGATCCTGACAGAGGCAGTAAGTACCCTAACCTCCCCTGCCCCCCCTAACCCTCCATTAGTGGTGCCTAAACCTAACCTCCCCCCTAGTGCCTAACCCTAACCTACCCCCGGAGGTGTCTAACCGTAACACCCCCTTACCGCTCCCTAAACCTAACCCTCCCGAGGGAGGGGGGTTACTAACCCTAACCTCTCCCTGGGAGTGCCTAACCCTAACCCTCCCCCCTAGGGGTGCCTAACCCTAATCTCCCCCCCAACCCTAACCCTAAACCCGCTAGCCTACCTAATCCCAATCCTCCCCCCGCGGCTAATGCTAAGGACGCCCCAGACCTTCGTCCGGGATTTCGGCATCGGCATTCCGGCATCGGGATTATGATAGGCGTTGGTATTTTGATACCTATTATAAATCCCTAGCCAGCATCCCGCTGTCGGGATTGTTACATGACTACATCCCCATAAGTCAATCGAGCAGAGTAATGCAGTGAATTTGACTGAGACAAACATGAGACCCCACAGTGCAGGGGCGTATTAAGAGAGGAGGGGGCCATGTGCATTCCCCATCTGGGGCACCCTCCTCTTTCCCCTGGGGCTGGCAGCGCACTGACCGCAGTAGTAGACTCTGAGCACTAGTCTGTGCCCAGAGTTTACTACGCATGATTTCCCCACTGCGCATGCGCAAAATATTGGGAAAATGAACGCAGTGCTACTACAGCCGACGCAGGACTTCGGAGAGGTAAGTAGTAAAAAATATGGGTGCATGGTATGTGGTGTGGGCACCCCATGGACCCAGGGGCCCGTGTGCACTGCACACCCTGCACCCATTATAGATATGCCCCTTCCTCAGTATGAACCACGAGGAATACTGGCACAGCTTAAAGATTGGATAAATTACTGTATTGGTAATGCATGTGGATAATTAATGCAAGTATGAAAGTATGCAAGTATTAATGCAAGTATGAAAGAAATTAGTGGAAGTATGAACATTAAGCCAAGCAGCCAGAGCCAGAATCAAAGAGATCCAAATCCAAAACCAGTAGTCAGAACCAGAACTCACCAAATTCAAACCATTAGTCAGAGCCAGAACTCACAGCCAGAACTCACCAAATCCAAAGCCAGTACCCAGAGCCAGAACTCACCAAATCCAAAGCCAGTAGTCAGACCCAGAACTCGCCAAATCCAAAAACCAGTAGTCAAAGCCAAAGGTCACCAAAATCCAAAACCAGCAGTCAGTGCAAGAACTCACCAAATCCAAAAACTTAAGTCAGAGCCAAAGGTCACCAAATCCAATATTAGTAGTCAGAACCAGAAGATATTGAAATCCAAAGTCAGAAGTCACAGGAACAAGAAATGCTTTCAAGAACTGAACACTTGAGATGTAAAGAGCAAGTGACCATAAAAAAATAGAAGACAAAAAAAAGCATATGATCAATAATGCCTGGAGTAAAAATAGAAAAATATCATATTCAAATCATATGCAGATTTTAGCAGTCTAACAAGGCTTACCCAGGAATAACTGATGGAATTTGGTTTTTAACCTGTCTGCATGGATATCTCTGGCAGGACAACACTGCATGACCTTTATTCTTAGCCATAGCTCTTCAAATGAACAAGTACTGGAATGTAGATCTCTTATAAATAATCAATAATTTTTTCAACATTGAACTCAATAGATATTTCCATCAAAACTGGTTAAGGCTACATGGAAGCTAGTCTTCAATTGAAAATTCTGGATCAGTAAGCAGATTTCAGACATGAACAGGAGAAAGAGCTAGGAATGTTTAAAGTCCTGGGCAAAGTTAATTGCACAGTAATAATGTTAATATTTTATTGATCTTGTAAAGCTCAAAAAACTTGGGTCCTAGTTTTTCAGTTCTCTTTCAAATGTCCTTGGTGGATAACCAGACATAATCACCAATACTAAACCTAAATTGTCTGTGATGCTGGTCAAAAAATGTTTGGCCTGAACTGCAGTACGTGACAAAACCTTCTAAATTTCCATGCAAACAACTTATGGACTTAAGCAATTTCAAAACTTTTAGATGAACTGACAGGATAATAGGTGGAGAATTAGGGTGTTTAGGATGTAGCCATAATTGCAGTAAAATTGAGTAATGCATAAAGCAGAATATGGGGAATTTTTATGGTCAAATTCAGCCCATGGCAGATGTTCCACCTAATCATCCTAAAGTTGTGTATAACATCTCAGAAACTGCTCCAGGAACCTTCTCCATTGGGTTGTTGGACTGTGCATGTTATGAGAAAATTCATGCAAAAGTTTTCCAGAAATTGTACTCCTCTACCAAAAATAATATTTATAGTAATTCCATATATTCTTAAAACAATACGAACAAATAAAGAAGCTAACAGCTTAACAGTTGGAATTCAACAGAGTGGTACGAATTGAGCCAATTTGTTTATTCTGTCGACAATACTCAAATAATTGTGAACTCTTTCGAGGCTCCAAATTCATCGATACAAATCCTGGACAGATGCAACCACGGACCTTTTGGAACTGGTAGAAGAATCAACAGACCATAAGGAATGGTTCAAAGAACTTTATTGAGGTAACATATCTCATTGCAGAACATAGGGCCTGAATCATAGTTGTATGCTATTGCATTCACAGCTGCGATTGCGCTCAAAACTTATGTCTGCTAACAGACTCCTCACCCGAAATAGTGTGCGATGGACTGAGCAAATGTTGCTACACCCACTTCCCCTATCTGCATAGTGTGCAGATACTCTGGAGGTAGAGAACACAAAACCAACAACGTAGTACCCACTCCTTGAGTAAGTCCTGGGCTGCATAGATTCCGGGTCAACTTTCAATCAAAAACTGGCCTCTGAGACTCTGGTTCTGTGATTGGGAAAGCAGCCGTGATTGCAGACACACCCTTGGAACTCCCATAATACACCAACAGAACGGCCTCCTTTTATGAACACTTTTGGTCACCTCCCTGAGTCCACCCAGGAACGCCCATGGTTTTGCGCATGCGATGTAGCAAATAATTGCTCAACTAATTGAACATCGGCATAGCATACAGAAAACAGCAGATTCCTAGTGGTCTCAGATGGAACCAGCTTTTACATCTGCTTAATGTATCAGAAAGATCAGGAGTCAGGGCTACTTGCATTGTGCTTAATGGAAGAATAGTCTTATCGCCTGGTGTAATGGCATGACAATAAAGATTTTTTGGAAGCAGGTCAATAAGTAATGACAAAGTTGAATCTTGTAAACAATAAAACCCACTGGGGGAGAGTTTCTTTATAGATTTAATAAACATCTGTTTCTTATGATTAGTTAAAATGGTAATAGTGTGTTTTGTGCCCTACAACCAGTGGCACCATTATTGAAGAGCCCACTTAACTGCCAGCAATTCTCGGTTATCAACATGGTAATTGTGTTTGGCTGTGGAAAGGTTTTTAGAAACATAGGCACAGGGGTAATGTTTCTGAGTGACTGGATCAAATTTAGAGATAACAACTTCAGAAGCATCCACTTCCATAAAGAAGGGTGAATGGCTATTAAGGTGATGAAATACTGGAGCTAAGACAAATTCTTAAAAGAATTAAAGGCTTGAGTTGTAATGCATGAGGTGATCAATTAATCATCTCGATTTAAGAGAAGGAGGGAATAAACCATCTATAGTATTTTGAGAAAAGCAAAAATATGTATATAATTGAGGTGCCAGACAGGTTAACAATCATTTAACAGGGTGTGATAATAGCAGCACATCTAGGAGATGTATGGAAATAAATTACAAATCTAGGTGGCGCTTATACATGCGCTGGCACAAAACATGTTCCAATAAAAAAGATAATTTTTATTCATTTAACACAGTAATATCCCCCAGGAGTATGTCAAATAAAAAATGACTTGTAGCATGCAGTCATACAAAACCGCATATGTATAAAAATGCACAATCATGGGCATCTAGTGGCAGGATCTTCTGACCTGTGAGACTCACACTACATGAAACCCCCTGACGAGGAGTTGACGTGAGGTTATCCGGAAAACCTCCACCTTTAAAATCTACGAGCCCTCAGAAAGTTGGACTTCTGGTAATTCTATATTGAATATCACAAAAGGATATCATATATGCATACCATTTTTTCATACACTTGGTATACAAATTATTGAATTATTTATCAAGTTTGTCTTGAAAGACACCATTTATTTTATTTCATTTTATTTTTATTTTTATTTTTCTTCAGTGTGAATTTGAAATAAATTTGTTTGTACTATATCACACTTTGTGTACATATTTTAATGTTTTTCATGTCCACGGAGATACCATCTATTGACATCTATTTGCAAGATCTACATACCTTACTATATTTGGGAAATATTATATATTTATTTTCCATCATAACACTGTGCGCACATACAGTCATCACAACCTATGTTATTTGCTATTATTCAGTATCTAAGGGTGGTACTGCGGTGACTTCCTATCTGCAGCAATAAAGTGTTAGGCGCCTGTACCCACTACTCTATATTTATTAAATGCATAGATTCCGGGTCAACTTTCAATCTAAAACTGGCCTCTGAGACTCTGGTTCTGTGATTGGGAAAGCAGCCGTGATTGCAGACACACCCTTGGAACTCCCATAATACACCAACGGAACGGCCTCCTTTAATGAACACTTTTGGTCACCTCCCTGAGTCCACCCAGGAACGCCCATGGTTTTGCGCATGCGATGTAGCAAATAATTGCTCAACTAATTGAACATCGGCATAGCATACAGAAAACAGCAGATTCCTAGTAGTCTCAGATGGAACCAGCTTTTACATCTGCTTAATGTATCAGAAAGATCAGGAGTCAGGGCTACTTGCATTGTGCTTAATGGAAGAATAGTCTTATCGCCTGGTGTAATGGCATGACAATAAAGATTTTTTGGAAGCAGGTCAATAAGTAATGACAAAGTTGAATCTTGTAAACAATAAAAACCACTGGGGGAGAGTTTCTTTGTAGATTTAATAAACATCTGTTTCTTATGATTAGTTAAAATGGTAATAGTGTGTTTTGTGCCCTACAACCAGTGGCACCATTATTGAAGAGCCCACTTAACTGCCAGCAATTCTTGGTTATCAACATTGTAATTGTGTTTGGCTGTGGAAAGGTTTATAGAAATATAGGCACAGGGGTAATGTTTCTGAGTGACTGGATCAAATTTAGAGATAACAACTTCAGAAGCATCCACTTCCATAAAGAAGGGTGAATGGCTATTACGGTGATGAATTACTGGAGCTAAGACATATTCTTAAAAGAATTAAAGGCTTGTAATGCATGAGGTGATCAATTAATCATCTTGATTTATGAGGAGGGAATAAACCATCTATAGTATTTTGAGAAAAGCAAAAATATGTATATAATTGAGGTGCCAGACAGGTTAATAATCATTTAATAGGGTGTGATAATAGCAGCACATCTAGGAGAGGTATGGAAATAAATTACAAATCTAGGTGGCGCTTATACATGCGCTGGCACAAAACATGTTCCAATAAAAAAGATAATTTTTATTCATTTAACACAGTAATACCCCCCAGGAGTATGTCAATTAAAAAACGACTTGTAGCATGCAGTCATACAAAACCGCATATGTATAAAAATGCACAATCATTAAAATCAGGCCCGTATTAAAAAGTGCTTGAAAGTAAATATTCTAATAATCCCATCCACTATTTCAAACTGGTCTATATGATTAATGGATGGAGTATTCCACTGTACCCTGTACAGCATCTTTAAAATTAATGGGTAATGTGTAAAAATGTAATAATAAATATGCTGCCCTCCCCTTGAGTTTTTTACACTCATTCTTCAAGCCAAGGGAGAGATGTATCAAGCTTGGAGAGAGAAAAAGTGGAAGCGATAAAGTACATATAGAGGCACTGAATGAACGTCCATGAAGAGTTTATATGCGCAGTGCCAGTTGCTGATTGGCGACTGACTCTCAGCTGACCTGAGAACCTGATTTGACTGGAAGATCCTGAATCTTGTGACTAAATCAAGATGGCCACGCCCATGAACCAGAGACCCCGCTCGTAGTATTGGAGGATGACTCTATACTGCACGAGAAACTCCAGTCGGCATAGGAGAGGAGATCAGAGATGAAGAGACCTGCACCCGATCACCTGGGGTGTTGCCGCGAAGATGACATACGGCCGCTCAGCCCCATGAACCAGAGACCGGAGGTACGCAGCAGACTGGGCTTTGCATCGGGACCTGGTGGTTGCGTTCCTGACCATAGCATTATAATGGGAACAATTTATATCCAAATAATAATACATATCACTCAACTGTCTCAAAATACTTTCAATAACCTTTTTGAACTTCCCAAATAAACTAATTTTCATACACAAGAAGATGGCCACTCTCTTTATTGCATGATCAATCTCCTTTGCTCTACTTTCTCCATCACTAACTGCTCCTTCCAGTTCTTGGATCACCATTTGTTCATATACAACATCTTGATTCAATTATTTCTGCTCCTCCAATGAAAATCTAAATTCCCTTAACATGCAAAACCTCACACACCATAAAACCCCCTTCTCTCACTTATCTCTTACCTCTAGTGCGGGATGCAGCATGGTGAGAAATGTGGTCAAACCATGAAAATGACAATTTGACTGCATTTCTCATATGCACCAAGCCACGGAATGCAATGCACTTTGGGGCTTGGTTGCGGTGGGTAACGAAAGCTTCCTGATGGTGTTACCCATAGAAGCCTATGGGCTTCTTTCCACAGAGTGCAGTGAGAGGGATCCAATCGGATACCTCCCAGCACCCCCACGGTGCACACATCCATCTCTGCATGCGCAGAAGGACGCCAGAGGGGCTTCTGGGTCATAGACCCGGAAGTCCCTCTATCGCAAAGGGCCACTCTTACCGAGAGAGCGATCCTTTGTGGCTATCATCATGCATGCCGGTGTTACCAATGCCGGTATGCATGCAAAGACCGACGGGATGCTTGCCATTCTGAGTGCGATGCATCATGTATCCTGCCCCAAAACTCTCTTGACCTGGCCAGATTTCACTTAGATCAGTGGTTCTCAATGCCAATCCTTAATTACCACCAACAGGCCATGTTTTTTGGATTCATTTAATCATGCACATGTTAGTTAATCTATTTTAACAGGTCAGTAATTATCTCACCTGCTTCCACAGAGAGAAATCCTCAAAACATGACCTGTTAGGAAAACTCGAGGGTTGAGGTTGAGAACCCCTAGCTTAAACTAGGTACACACTATACAATGTGTGCACCCAGCAACGGTGCGATGCAATGTAATGATACATTGTGTGCGCTGTACCCACTGCTTGATCCGGTGTACAACAGTGAAATGTATCATTACATGCTCCATGCAACAGCACTGGCATCATTCACTGCAACGTTCCATCTGCTGTGCAACACAGGAGATACTAAGATTGACCCTTGTGAACGTGCAGTCTGGCGTGCACCCTATACGATGTGTATGATATATATTGTTATGATTTACATTGACATTATACATTGTACAGTATATTGGGCCTGATTCAGAGCCGCTAGCTCTTTGCGAGCGCACGCTCTGAATCAGGGCGGGGAGTATTTTGTATTTATTTTTTTCCTGTCCGCTCTCTAAGCTGTGGGTGCCCAGGAGGAATCCAGGAGTAATCCGCTACTCTGCCTTTCCACAAGCCCTAACTGTCTCCTTGGGGCTGCAGACAGTGCAGCCTTTTGGAAGTCGGTGACATGCACATGGCGGTTCCCCACCACTAGTGCGCATGTGCAGGTTCCAGTGCCTGACAGATCGATTGTGCAGGCACCGAGACCCAGCCAGGAGGAGGCAGGAGCCAGTGAGCAGCAGCAGTCCCCCTCAAAGATGGTAAGAGCCACCGCTGCCAGTTATCCTAGCAGGGTAATTGGAGTTCATTCCCCTTACTTAATATGCCATGTATATAATACAATTCACAATGGCAAGAGTCTGAAATTTATATCTACTCATAAATCTGTGGGCAATACTTAAGGAATTAGGGGTCTATTTACTAAGCAGTGTTAGGAGACAGAGTGAAAAGTGATAAGGTGCCAGCAAATCAGCTCCCAACTGTCATCTCACAGGCTGGGTTTGAAAAATGACAGTTGGGAGCTGGTTGGCTGGCACCTTATCACTTTTCACTCTGTCTCCTAACACTGCTTAGTAAATAGACCCCTATAATATGCTACTTCTTCCTCTAGAAGAAAATTAATATGAGTAAGCCAAGCAGTCCCCAAATCTTGCAAAAGCAATATATTTAGGGGAAGAAGACATGAGCCAGGGGCCACACCCTCCATTTGTAAAAGGAACTATACTTATGAGAAATTTATAACTAGAGATCATTATATTTTATAGTACCATGGTTGCGACTTGCAAGTATAACCATAGTGACTAATACAATTACTATGGAGAATGCAAATAAAGAGGAAAAGAAACTCTGTTATGTGAGTACTCTTGATACTGAATAATTATATATCTAAAACATAACTTTTAATATAGAAGTGAAATAAAATATTGCCTCTAAACACCAAAATTCATATCACATTGGCTTATTTGTAAAAGACAACACATCACATGGTTGTGAATAGAAACAATCAGTTGATACATTGAATTGTGTTGTAAAACATTTCACATACTGTAAATGTATTTGACCAACTGATATGGTCCAGTCTTAGTTTCAAGATACTGAACTCAAACTGGCAAACTATAAAGTAGTTAACAAAAACAGTTGCTGGTATACAGCGCACTATTAACCATGACACTCATGCTGTGTCTGTTGAATGCCCTCATGTCAGATCGCAGATCTATCAATTAGTACATAAATCGTAAAACAAAGAGGTGTACAAACTGTTTGCTGGGGTGTCCCATGCTACGCAGCCATGGACACCCTTCCCCGATGCGCGTTTTGCCATTCTGGCTTGCTCACGGAGAGATGATGTGTACACGGAGTTGCCCGTGAGCCTGGACTTTAGGCAGTGAGGCAGCCAATCAAAAGTCTGCTCACATAGACTGCCATTTCCTGCAACCTATCATACTTTGTCACAGTGACATCCAATTGGAGTAGGAGATCCCTCCTTCCTTTGAAGCTAATCAAAGGGAAACTCCCTGGTTAGTACAGCCTGTTAAGGGGTATATGTGTTACATCTACACTCTCTCATTCATCTCATTAACCATGTAATGGATGAGTTAAAGTGAGAAACGGACTATAATAAAGCTGGTTGATGAATATATTGTTACATCTGCACTCTCTCATGTTATATTGTTACATCTACATTCTCTCATTCATTGCATTAACCATGTAACGGATGAGTTAAAGTAAGAAACGGAACTACAGTAAAGCTGGTTGATGAATATATTGTTACATTTGCGGAGGACTTGTTCTTAATAGGTGATGTCCATATGACAATGATAGGATTGTCATATACATAAGTTGCAAATAAGATCAATATTTGGTTGAAATAATAAAATAGAATGTAAAAATAACTGAATATCCAAAATAGGCATATTTCTTAGTGTCATAATCATAGAGAATCTCAATGTTAAATATATATAAAGTGTTTAGCAACTAGGTAACACACACTCTGCTGATATATAAATCGTGTGTACCCTGAAACTTACAAGGTAAAGGTGCCTTGAGGGAATAATAAGTGTATGTATTTACCTTTTAATAACTAAGGGGTATTGGTTAGAGCTATTGTGAGCCATGTGATATCTGTGTATAAGAAAAGGGGATATAATTAAAGTAAGCGCTATACTTAGAGTGGGGTGAAAACGTGAAGTGCAATATTACTTAAGTGTTGAAACATAAAATTTAAATTAAAATATAGAAGTGAGATCAAATATGTGTAATGTGAATGTGTTAGGGGAAAATATATTTAGTGGTTATGTGTGAAGCCTTAAGTAAAAAGGTGAGAAAACTAATTGATCTGACTATATTAGATCTCATAAATGAAATAAAATAAATATCTTAATAGATCATACATACATATAGGTGTCCTAAACAATTATTAACATCTTACTGCCTTTGTATGTATATTAATATAAGTGTTCAACCTACAATTGCATAATAACGTATCTAATTAAATGTTTCTAGTTGGTCAGATGTAGATCAACCTATCAATGTTAGATTACTACCAATAATAGATTGTAAGAGAAGAAAATTTGCCAGCTTATAGAAAGGGGCTGAAGCTGTTGTACTCATTTAGTTCTCCCGGTGTTAGTGTGCCCAATTTGAATATCCATTCCATTTCCCTTTTGAGGAGGGTAGTGTTTAGATCCAATCCTCTAATACCCATTCTCACCCTTTCTAAGCAAAATGCTTTGAGTGACATTGGGTTACCTTGATGTTTATGTAAAAAATGCCTCGCTACTGAGGTAAGTTTCTTCATCTTCTCAGCATTCTTTTTAGCATTTCATATGTTGCCCTCATGCTCTAAAATGCAGGATTTAAAAGCTCTCGTTGTCATCCCAATGTATTTGAGTCGACACTCATAGTGCAGACAATAGACGTCTCCCACTGTATTACAATCAAAGAAATCTCATATTTGTGTCTTCTTGCCAAACCTTTCCTGTACTTCTGTAGTTTTGCTGATGTAAATGTAGGCCTTGCATTTTCCACAGGGGCAATTCCCTTGTATCTTAGGTAGGCTCTTAGGAAGATGTTCATAGTGGCTGTGAGTGAGGAGGTCTCCTAAATTCTTAGCTCTCCTCCAACTCATTGAAATGTTATTCCCTAATCGGGTCCCTAGGTCTGGATCTAAAAGTAATACTTTCCAGTGACTTTGTATAATACCATGTAATTGTTCCCACTCTCTACAGTAATCTCCTAAAAATCTGATCCCTGTCTTTTCATCAGTTATTTTAGATTTGGGAAACACTAAGGAGTCCCTATCAATCTGTGACACTATGGACCTCATTCAGAGTCTCTTGTTAGGGCACGCTCGCTCGCAGGGAGCGATAATCACACATATGCGCATGCATATAATTCGCAGTGTGCATGCACATGTCATTCATTGTGATCTGATCTTGCTAGCTCGCAAGCCACTTTCAGGTCACTGCTTTGAGTGACAGATAGCACCGTTTGTGGGTGGTAACAGGGGAAGGTGCTTGTGAATGGGGGAGTGGTTGTGCGAACGCAGGTGTGTCTGACCTTCAGAACGGCATTTGATGGGTGTGCATAATTAGCAAAGTAGCATCATTGCACATGTGACTTGGTTGTTTTTTAGCCTGAACTGCTCGCAGTGCTTGGGGTAGGTTAGGTCAACCCTAAGCACTGCGAGCAGCTCCAATGGCCCTCGATGTCCACGATTAATCAGACTCTTCTCAGAGATGATGTGTGCTGCGAGTGACAGGTGGGAGGTTTCATAGTCCAGCGTACACTAACTGCCATCGCTCACAAAGACATAGAGGGCATCCTTACAGCGCAAAAAGCGATTGCTTGATTTGCATACCCGGCCCCTTTTTGCAGGTGACTGATCGCATCTTGCGACCAACTTTGAATGAGGGCCAATGTGCCTGGCCTTCTTGACCAAGCGGTTGCTCTAACCCCTCTTTCTAAACCTAAAAGAAAGATCTTCACACTGGATCTTGAATTCTTCCTAATTGAAACAGCTGTGTCTGAGTCGAAGAAATTCCTCTTTTGGTAAGTTTGAAATTGTGGGTGGAAAATGGCAACTTTTTTTTTTCCGTGGATTTCCTATATAAGTTGGTAGTAATCTCTCCATTATTCTCTTTGAGTATCTTGAAGTCCAAAAATGAGATACTCTCTTCACTGAGTTCCCATGTGAATTTCAAGTTGATTTGGTTGGTGTTTAGTATAGTCATAAAATCCAGAAATTCCTATGCACTACCGGCCCATATTACAAATACATCATCAATGTACATTAGCCATTGCACAATTTGTTGTGTGTATCTCTCGTTGGACTCTGAAAAGACTATTTCTCTTTCCCACTACCAAATAGAATAAATTTGCATAGGTGGGGGCACACGTGGAACCCATCGCCGTTCCCCTTGTTTGCAGGTAATATTTATCCTGGAATGTAAAATAGTTTTTATGAAGAACAAATGATAGCAGGTCTATAATAAATGAATTAAATTCACTAGTACCTGCCATCTCCAAGAAATACCTGATTGGTCTTTAGCCATCCTGGTGCCCGATTGAGGTATATATGGATTCTACATCTATTGATACAAGGAGATGATGTTATTACAACACAATACCATGTATAATTTGGAGCACATCCCTGGTATCCTTCAGATAAGAGGGAAGAGACAGTACATGTTCCCTTAAGTGTAGGTCTACAAATTTGCTGCCTTGTTCCATCAAACTCCCTATACCAGAGACTATAGTTCTCCCAGGAGGATGCCTTGTGTTCTTATGCACTTTGGGGAGTGCATAGAATGTAAGTATCCTAGGAGTTTGGATTTGTAAAAACTCATAATCATAATCATCTTGTGATTATTCCCTCCTGATAAGCTTTTTTAATCATAATATTGTATAGGGAGTGGAAGTTGTCTGTTGGATCGAACATTAGTAGAGAATAGCAGGATTTGTCCTGTAATTGTCTTAAGATTTCTTTAACATACCTGTCCCTTGGCCATAGGACAAAATTGCCCCCTTTTTCTAAGGGTTTTATTATGACAGAATTCCAAACCTGCATCTGTTGTAGAGCAATTTTCTCATCTTCAGTCAGATTTTGACTCACCTGGCAGTTTTGCAATCTTGTTACCAATATTCTGTCAAAATCTTGAGACACTAGATCCATGAAAATTTGTACCAGTAAACATGTATTTACTGGAGGAAAAAAGTTGATTTCTTTTTACATGTTGGCCTTTTACTTTCTATAGTGGATGTAAGGGTCAATGTAGATTGCTCTGCTAATTCTTCTAGGATCTCATCTCAGTGTCCAGGTTTCTTGTGCAAGTTGTGATGTTGTAATATCACCATCCATATCCAGTTGTAGATTCTTATTCAGTTCCTTCGTCTTTTCTTGATTTGAGAAAAATTTGGTCAGGAGAAGTTTCCTGCCAAACAGGTGTAAATCTTTCTCCCAAAGGAATCTATTGAAGCTCACATTGGGAGAAAAAGTCCTTTCTTCAGCAAAGAAATTTGTGCCAATGTGAGTACTTGGTCGGTAAGGTTAATAATTTCAAGTTCAGATTCGAATGTGGGATCTGTTACCTCCTTCTGCTTGTCCTGGCTGATTGTCGTGGGGGTAGTGGCAGGTCCCATTCTTGGGTACTCCTTCCTCTTCTTCCCATCTTCGTTGCCCTCCTATGTGGTATCTCCCTCTGGAGTCCCTCATATCTTCTAAAAAAGAGACCGCAGAGCTTAGTGAGGAAGATCTCAAATCTTTATGTGTGTCTGGAAATTCATCAGTTTCAGAGGATTCTACGTCTGATGCAGAATAATGTGAGGTGTAATTGTCATGTCTTATATTCATGGGTTTAACATTTTGACTCCATTAAAACACTCTACCTGTGGAGAAATCCCTCCTGTCTGATTGGAAACACACCTAAATTTGGTGTGTTTCCGTTCTATAATAATCTTTTCAAAGTTCTCCAGATCCTTTATGTTTTTGTCAAAGCACTTCTTAAAGTGCTTATCCTGTTCCCATTGCGACAGTCTTTTTCCCAAATGTTCTATTTCCTTGTCATATTTTTCTAGTATTAACAGATTATGGGCCTGATTCAGAGCCGGACGCAATTTGCGGACGGTCATTCAGGAAAAGGGGGTGGCTAGTCAAATGAACCATTCGCTCTTTGCGGTCTGTTCACGCCTCTATGCATGAACGAGCGAACAAAACGTGCGGTCGTTTTTTAAAAAAATAACGCCCCTTGGCCGCTCGCATCCTACGTCATGTCCGCTATTTATTAGATTAATCGAGTACATCGACCAGCGTATGAACTGCTCGCTATTCTTGTGGTTGGTTTTTGCTACCACAATCTTGCGAGCAGTTCTGGCTATAAAAAAACCCAGTGACATGGTCAATGACGCTGCTATTTTAATTATGCACACCCATAAAACGCCCGTTTTGACCTTTAAGCATGCCTGCGTTCGGATCTCCACTCCCCGTTTTTAAGCACCTTCCCCTGTTACCACCCACATACGCCTCATTCTGTCACTCAAATTATCAGGCATTCGCTATTTTGCGAGCACATGAATTTCTACCGCACTGACTGGTTCGCGCATGCGTATAATGATCCCTACGCATGCGCAGTTGGGCAAACATCTCTCGGAGCGAACGAGCGGCCGCTTACGAGCGGCTCTGAATCAGGCCCTATGTTTGATGAGTACCAGCATCAAATCCTGAGAGCATTTAATGAGACAGGACTCCCATTCTTTTTGTAAATTAGTGGTAAATTGGTTAAAAGAGGGAAAGACCTTAGGTTTCAAACCTCTTGGTGAGATCTTATGTTTTTGGTAATTTTCCAATGAGGACAGGTCCCAATTCACTCTTAGCTCTTTATGTAATAAATTTTTCAGTTTGATAAAGTCTTCGGCTGTTCTCCGTTTAGTATATAATTCTTCTTTTAGATTAAAGCCTGCCATGGTGTAAACATTAATTATGATGGGAAAGCGTCACCTGATATTAGGTGCTGTGCTGACAAAAAGAAACTGAGATGACTCAGAAATATAAATTGTAAAAATGGGGAAAGGGAAAAAATGGGGAAGGATTGTCGCACAAGCTCAGTAAAACTACAGGAGTACAGGACAGGTTTGGCAAGAAGACACAAATATAAGTGTCACGACCAGGGCTGTGAGGGGTCGGGGTCAGCGGCACTTACCTGTCTGGACACTCTGGCTGGGGGTCCTTCTGGCAGGGGTGCAGGCACATGGAGGTCCGCATTGCATGCTACAGGGGTCTGGAGGCATAGTGTCCTGGCTGCTAGTGTGAGCACTGCACACCTTGGCAGCACTGCAGCTCAACATGGGCACCGACATCTTGGATGTGGTCAGATGACTCCTTTAGGCCAATCCAGTTAGAGCATTCCTGGGAGTCCCTAGTAACCAATCCTGCACTTCCTCCGGGTATTTAAGGGCTGATCTGCAGTCCTTTCATTGCCAGTGCAATGTTGTTCCCAGCCAAGCTGGGTGTTAGTTCTCTGAGCTCCTTGCTATACCTTGTTCCTGCTGAGTCTCACATATATATTGCTCCAGGTTTCAGCCTCCAAGACACTCTGCATACCAGCGGTTCTACTACCACCCCCCAGAGGGAGCCCTGCTTTAGCTATCCTGACTGTCTGTGACCCTCCCAGATGTCCCAGTTACCTGTTGTGTGTATCCACAGTCCGCTCTGAGTGTATCTCGTCACCTGTATCTATTCCTCATCAGTGGGCCATCCATGAGCAACACACATCTCAGACCAGCGTCTTTTCAATATCAGATGTCTGCTCCTATAAACTCTCTACAAGAACTCAATCCTCGTGTGACAATCAGATTTCTTTAATTGTAAAACAGTGGGAGTCGTCTATTGTCTGTGCTGAGTGTGGATTCAAATACGTTGGGATGACAATGAGAGCTTTCAAATCCCGCATTTTAGAGCATGTGGGCAACATATGAAATGCTAAAAAAGATGCTGATAAGATGAAGAAACTTACTTCAGTAGTGAGGCATTTTTTACATATACATCAAGCTAACCCAATGTCATTTAAACAGTTTACTTATAAAGGATGAGAATGGGTATTGTCATAATCGTGGGATTTTGAGGCTGTGTTCCCGGGCTGGGCCTTGGACCTGGATTACTCAACTCAGGTGCTCTCTGGAGGAGCCTTGATTTTATGAAGTTTCTCTGCATGAGAGGATACAGATGACTGGTGGAGAGTTTGGTTCAACTTGGAGATTGCTTGATGCAACTGGGCAGCTACTAGGTGAAGGGTGGCAGTATTGGCTGCTTGGAACGGCTGAGAAGCCATGAGGTGAGAGGTGGCAGTATGGACTGTTTGTAGTGGCTGAGAAGCCGTGAGGGGCAAGGTGGCAGTGCGGACTACTTGGAGCGGCTGCGAAGCCATGAGGGGCGAGGAGGCAGTACAGACTGCTTGGAGCGGCTGAGAAGCCGTGAGGGGCGAGGTGGCAGTATGGACTGCTTGGAGTGGCTGAGAAGCCATGAGGTGGTAGCGTGGAAGCTACTTGGAGCAGTTAGGGAGCTGTATGGAGATGGTGGTAGCGTGGACGCTACTTGGAGCGGCTGGGTAGCCGTATGGTGATGGTGGTAGCTCGGACACTACTTGGAGCGGCTGGGTAACCATAAGGTGACGGTGGTAGCTCGGACGCTGCTTGAAGTGGCTGGGTAGCCATAAGGTGACAGTGGCAGCTCAGACGCTACTTGGAGCGGCTTGGTAGCCGTAAGGTGAATACTAAGCTGGATAGCAATAAACACCTATGGAGCGCAGTGGGAAGGCTCACTTAGTAAACTAAGAAACTAGTTGCACTGGCAATTTGCTAGAGGGACAGGAGGTCCCTTTATACCAGCTGCTGGAAGTTGACTTGCCAGATCCAGAAGGGGAGCTGCTCCATTGGTGGAGACAGCATCACATGTCTAGGGCCAAGATGGCTGCACCCATGTCCACTGGGAGAGCAGTCGGAGCACTCGTGGATGATAGCCCAGCAGAGGAAAATGGAGTGCAGGTGCCGGCGGGGAATGGAGAGAACAGCGGCCAGCCAGGAGCAAGTGCAGGGGCAGCAGCAGCAGAGGATCAGCGGTGAGTCGGAGCACTGCAGGACAGCGCCCGGACAGGTAAGCAGCGGGGTCTGTTGCGGAGGTCTCGGCAGGCTTGTGACAGGTATTAGAGGAGGGGATCTCAACACTACCCTCAAAAGGGAAATGGAATGGATATTCAAATTGGGAACCCTAACACCGGAAGGACTAAATGAGTACAACAGCTTCAGCCCCTTTCTATAATATGGCAATTTTTCTTCTCTTACAATCTATTATTGGTAGTAATCTAACATTGATAGGTTGATCTACATCTAACCAACTAGAAACATTTAATTAGATAAGTAATTATACAAATGTAGGTTGAACACATATTAGTATACATAGATCGGCAGTAAGATAATAATAATTGTTTAGGACACCTATATGTATGTATGATCTATTAAGATATTTATTTGATTTCATTTATGAGATCTAATATAGTCAGATCATTTAGTTTTCTCACCTTTTTATATAAGGCTTCACACATAACCACTAAATATATTTTCCCCTAACACATTCACATTACACAAACTTGATCTCACTTCTATATTTTAATTTTATGTTTCAACACTTAAGTAATATTGCACTTCACGTTTTCACCCCACTCTAAGTATAGCGCTTACTTTAATTATATCCCCTTTTCTTATACACAGATATCACAAGGATCACAATAGCTCTAACCAATACCCCTTAGTCATTAAAAGGTAAATACATACACTTATTATTCCCTCAAGGCACCTTTACCTTGTAAGTTTCAGGGTACACACGATTTATATATCAGCAGAGTGTGTGTTACCTAGTTGGTAAACACTTAATATATATTTAACATTGAGATTTTCTATGATTATGATACTAAGAAATATTCCTATTTTGGATATTCTGTTATTTTTACATTCTATTTTATTATTTCAACCAAATATTGATCTTATTTGCAACTTATCTTTATGACAATCCTATCATTGTCATATGGACATCACCTATTAAGAACTAGTCCTCCGCAAATGTAACAATATATTTCTCAACCAGCTTTACTGTAGCTCCGTTTCTTACTTTAACTCATCCGTTACATGGTTAATGCAATGAATGAGAGAATGTAGATGTAACAATATAACATGAGAGAGTGCAGATGTAACAATATATTCATCAACCAGCTTTATTATAGTCCGTTTCTCACTTTAACTCATCCGTTACATGGTTAATGAGATGAATGAGAGAGTGTAGATGTAACACATATACCCCTTAACAGGCTGTACTAACCAGGGAGTTTCCCTTTGATTAGCTTCAAAGGAAGGAGGGATCTCCTACTCCAATTGGATGTCACTGTGACAAAGTATGATAGGTTGCAGGAAATGGCAGTCTAGGTGAGCAGGCTGGTCATTGGCTGCCTCACTGCCTAAAGTCCAGGCTCACGGGCAACTCCGTGTACACATCATCTCTCCGTGAGCAAGCCAGAATGGCAAAACGCGCATCGGGGAAGGGTGTCCATGGCTGCGTAGCATGGGACACCCCAGCAAACAGTTTGTACACCTCTTTGTTTTACGATATATGCACTACTTGATAGATCTGCGATCTGACATGTGGGCATTCAACAGACACAGCGTGAGTGTCATGGTTTAATAGTGCGCTGTATACCAGCAACTGTTTTTGTTAACTACTTAATAGATTGCCAGTTTGAGTTTAGTATCATGAAACTAAGACTGGACCATATTGGTTGGTCAAATACATTTATGTGAAATGTTGTACATCACAATTCAATGTATCAACTGATTGTTTCTATTCACAACCAAACTTGAATTGTTACACGTGGTATTATTTCATTTGCTACATTTATAATACATTAATATTGGTCTGTTAAAACAAATATTGATACTGCTGGATAAGCATTAAAACATCCACCTTTCTTTTTTTCACATGATAGGTGGTTTTCCTTGTTGAAATTAGAGGTTTTTTTCTCAATAGGAAATACCCGGAATTTCATCTCCATACCACTTACAGCCGATTAGTGGCCACATAATTGAAGGATGTACAGGATCATTGCGAGTATGGGTGATCACCAAGGGTGGATTAACCTCTCAATCTCTCATGACCAATTAGAAGTTTTTTACCAACTGCGTCTTTTACAGGCGCAACCTTTTATGTTGGTAACATATAGAGGGTACAAACCGATGTATACATGTTAGCGATTTTGCTTCATACTATTTTATAATTGATAGTGAATATTTCGCCATGGATTGTCTACATTTATTGCACATGAATGTGATTATAAACCCAGAATAATATTGGGGTTAAAATGCATACATCTCTGACTGTTGTCACACTTGGAATTGTCTGCTATCCCTTAGATACATGATTAAGTTTCCCCTGTTCTCTCACCAGCTGTGATATGGGCAATTATCCTGCAATGCTTGGCAACAGAATTCAGCTCATAATCTAAAGCTGGCTGCAGAAACGGGTCTATCTTTCTTCACCGTGCCATTGCACGGGACTCTCATTTCCAGTTAGATGCTTAGCAAGACTGGAAAAAGCAGATCCCAGTGAGTGTAAATACATGGCCTATTTATTTACTATTCTCTATAGCTTTATTCGATTCTTAACATCTGTTACGGTGCTCAACTGAAAATATTGTTATCTGAGGGACGCCTCATTCCATGTTGTCTGTAAAGCATATACTTTGATCTATTCTACAGTGGAACTTTCCACACTATTCAGTATACAAGATCTTTATTTACATTCCAGCAGTGTTGACAACGGTTTATGCAAATAAGAGGATATTTGATTCCTTCTCTCAACACAATTGCAATATATTATTCTTGTAGATTGGAATTTAACCCTGTAAGGGATGATGCAGATGGTAGGTTGTGATGTGTAGGGTTCGGATTCCAGAGATCCAAACCCACCCGAATTTAGCATAACCAAGTCGGATCCAAGTAGGTTTGGCATTCCCGAATGACTCGGATCTCGAAACCGAGGCAAAACCATAGAGTCGGAAATCTCGCAGTTCGCGAGCCTTCATCTCTATGATCAATGTAGACCACACGACGGATGCCATTTCACTCCATCTGTGGAGACTGAACAGGGAGGGTGCATGTGTGTAAATTTTGTAACTGCACCTTGGCTACACTATTGATGATTGTGACACTGCTTCAAGACTGCAGAAAAAATGGAGGGCTGTCACATGACAGGAGAGCAATGCAGTGCAAGGCCATCAATGTCCTTCTCCTCTATGAAGGCCCATGCCCCAGGGCTTAAGTCACGCCATCGATATAGTAAAGCAAGTTTTACTGAAGTTAAGAAAAAAAACATTAAAGGATATTTGCCTTTAGATAAAAAAAAAATTGGCAATATGCCATTCACTACACGAAGTGGCAAGGAAAGGATAAGGCCTTGGCCTTTCTTTATGAAGACTGCTGATGCTGATAGCCCTTCTGCTTGTAGTAGTAGTAGTGGTGGTCCAATAAAAAATGTGAAAGTTGTTAAAACAGCTCTGGAAAAACCAACTGTGTGCCCTGAGAAATCGAAATCACAAATCCCCGAGGAGAGTGCAAGTGTGTCCGCGCTTACCGTGTGTGAGCCCGAACTACATACTAGTGTACTGGAGGATCCTCCAAGTTCCAACATTTGTGTGCCCTCTGTAAATGTGGGGAAGGGCAGTCAACATCTTGCACACATAGCCATTGAGGATGCTTCTGTGGAATTGCACATGGAGGAGGAGGATATTTTGGTAGTTGAAGGTGCTAAGGATAATGAGGATGTTGATGATGAAGATGTTGGTGATGAGGATGTTGATGCCGAGGATGTCCTTTGTGTAAGTAAGGCAACAGCTGTTGCCCAAGGTTTGAAAAAGCCAAAGCCCATTGTTGTCATGCCGGGACAAAAGACAAAAAAATCTACTTCTTACGTGTGGAATTATTTCCATTCTGACAACAGTTGTCAAGCCATATGTGACTGTTGCCATGAAAGAGTGAGTAGAGGGAGGGACCTAAACCACCTAGGAACCTCCTCCAAGTTACGTCACTTGGAGCGCATTCATCAAATATCAAAGTGGACGTCGCCAAGTTCCAAAACTCAAAACGTAACAAGTCCAGTGTCACCTACCTGCTCCCTCTCTGGAAGATCCAAGTGCCTTTGATCTCCAACACCAACACCTGCATCATCAACTTCCTCATTCATCATCGGAAGTAGTCCTGCTGCATCCAATGTTGGTATTCGAAGCATGATTGACTCCTCTCCTATCCATGATTCCTCAGAAGGATCCTTGATGACTATGCCTGTTGCTGCTGCTGTTGCTGTGAGTGGATCTTCATTCCAGAAGGGGACCAGGAAGAAGACTACTTGTAGCGTATACTCCAAAAAACAATTACCTGTCAAACAATCGTTTGCAAGGGCAAACAAGTATGACAGCAATCACCCATTTGCACAGCAGATTACTGACGCCATAACAGCTTTGCTGGTATTAGATGTGTGTCCAGTATCCGCCATTACCGCAGTGGGTTTTCAACAGTTAAATAAGGTCCTGTGTCCTTGTTACCAGATCCCTTCTAGATTCCACTTCGCTAGAACAGCAATTCCAAGTCTGTACAAGGACATTAAAAAAAACCTTATTAATGTCCTCAGAAATGCTGCTGTACCCAATGTCCACTTGACCACTGATATGTGGACAAGTGGGACAGGGCAAACTAAGGATTACATGACTGTGACAGCCCACTGGGTAGGTGTATTGCCTACAACAGCAACAGCAGCAGCAACATCTACCAAAAGACAGCGGATACAGAGGCAGGTTACTCTTTGTATAATAGGTTTTACTAAGAGGCATACCGCTGAGAACCTCTTAGAAAAACTCAGGGAAATCATTGCTAAATGGCTTACCCCATTTGGACTCTCCTCGGGATTTGTGATTTCGGACAATGCCACCAATATTGTGAGAGCATTACATGTGGGCAAATTCAAACACGTCCCATGTTTTGCTCACACAATTAATTTGGTGGTGCAACATTTTTTTAAAAATGACAGGGGCGTGCAGGAGATGCTCTCAGTGGCCCGCAAAATATCCTGACATTTTAGACATTCGGCGACCGCTTGTCGAAGATTGAATGACCAGCAGGTACTGTTATATTTGCCCTTCCATCAGCTGAAGAAAGAGGTAGTAACTCAGTGGAATTCTACCCTCTATATATTTCAGCAGATGGAGGAACAGCAAAAGGCCATCCAGGGCTATACAATGGACTATGACATAGGCCGTGGAGGGGGAAAGCACCTAACTCAAGTGCAGTGGAAAATAATTTCCGTGTTGTCCAAGGTTCTCAAACCCTTTGAACTTGCCTTACGTGAAGTTATTTCAGACACTGCCAGCTTGAGTCAGGTCATTCCCCTTATCAGACTTTTGCAAAAACAGCTGGAGAAACTGAAGGAGGAGCTGAAACGGAGCGATTGCGCAAAGTATGTCGTACTCGTGGATCAAGCCCTTAATTCATTTCACCAGGATCCAAGAGTCATCAATCTATTGAAATCTGAAAAATATATTTTGACCACCATTCTGGATCCTAGGTTTAAGTCCTACCTTGTGAGTTTTTTTCCAACAGACCAAAATCTAAAACTATGCAAAGAGCTGTTGGTCAAAATATTGTCAGCTGCAGCCACATGTGAAACGCCATCATCTCCTTCTACAGTTTCAACAGCTGCCAGGAAAAAAACTCAAGTTTCCTTTCAGAATGCCTGCTGGTCATGCAGATCATTCACCAAAAAATGACATCTGGTCGGGCCTGAGAGAACTGCCTACTAGTGACATGTCTGCTACCGTGACTATGTGTGTTACGGTCTCCATTCACAGAATGGTGGAGGACTATTTCAGAGATAACATCCTAATAGACATGTCAGACAGTCCCTTTCAGTACTGGCAGGAAAAAGAGGCAATTTGGAGTCCCATACACAAACTGGCTTTGCATTACTTCAGTTGCCTACCCTCCAGTGTGTACTCCAAAAGAGTTTTCAGTGCAGCTGGCAACCTTGTCAGTGATCGGCGTAGGAGGTTACTTCCTCAAAATATGGAAAAGATGATGTTCATTAAAATGACTTGCAAATTCCACGAGGAAGACCTCTACCAACAATTTCATTAAAAAATTACAGAGGCGCCTATGGTGGTGTCGAAGCCAGATGATTGGCTGAGACAGAATCTGTTAAAATTAAAATCTGCACGACGCCATTTTGCGAATGGCAACAAGACACCATTTTGCGAGTGGCCGCCCAGCGCCATTTTAGCGAATCTCGCAATATCAGTACATACGGCGATGCTATTATTAGCATCGTGCGATTACACTGCTACCGCATATTGTTTAACATCCCACCATGCCCTATATGCACATTAAATTATACATACGATATACCAGATGCACAGTTGCACTGTTAACACAACACACATGGTAGCGACTATCCAATACCCCGTGTACGACGCTGTTATGATTATTAGCGTCGTGCGTCCGCAACTGCCCCATGTTAAAGTCCTCATTATACAAATACATACATTTACTGAAACATATAATATGAACAACCCTGCAAAACACGTACCACAGTGTACTTCACAAACACATAGATGCACAACACTAACTTGTGACTATATTCAATATCCTTACACTTACACACTGCACACTTACATAAAAATGTTCCCTAGCATAAAGGTTTATATTCAAGGTTTTATTTATTATTAAGTATGTAATAAAGTGACTGTATTTAAGATCTCAGGTTTAGTACATGATAAACAGACCGTGTTTGGTGCTATTCTAAACCACTATGTATTTACAGGCTTCTGGTCCCATCGGCAAAGAAATCGCAACATGTGCTGGGAATTATGGATTATAGAGAGTTAGGCATTAAAATGTACTCTGTAATGCAGCCAGTATAGACTTGTTCCTCAGTGGGAAAATGGACACAAAGGGCTGTTGGAGGCTGGACTGTGATCATACAAACTGACCTATGTACTGTATTGTAACAGAAGAACCAGGAGGAAGAACCAATGGGATTATGCCAACTTGTTATATTGCATTGCCTTTCTCTGTAAGGGTACATATACGGACGCTCTATTTCCAGTAGTTAGTCTGCTTGTTCTTTCTTCTGATGGAGGCTTCACATTTGATGCTGGAAATCTGGATCCAGAGCGACTGTACCTTGTGAGTGTATAATTTGTTTGCGCTAATTGTACTTAGATCACAGCGTGTAACTATCTGCTTTTTGGTGAATAATATCTTTTTGTGCTTTGGAAACACAATCAAAGTCTGAAGAGTAATTATTTCTTGTGCGACTTATAACGCTAAATAGCGACATTTTAGAGTGTGTAGATAGGTAGGAATCGATAGTGGATTCCAGTGGGGATGAATTAATATTGTGTGAAGGAGAGGATGTACACACTGATGGGGATGATGAGGACAAGGACGAGGACAACTTGTAATGTAAAGCCAGTTTGTGTATGGGATCATTTTCATTTCCATGTCCAATGCACATTGGCAGCTTGTTTTATGGGGTCCAAACAAACCAATCATTTCAGCCACAATTGGCAGTCCTTGTCGCTGAAATGATTGGTTTGTTAAACTGTCCTGTTTCGTATACAACATAAGAGTGGGTGGGAGGGCCCAAGGACTATTCCTTCTTGCACCTTTTTCCTTTCCATTATGTGCTGGTTGGGGCATTGTTGCCTGACATTTTAAATTAATGTTATGGTTGGTTTAGGAACCAATGATTTATTTTTAAATTAATTTATTATCAATTTTACAGCCAGGGGCTGCACCCAATGAATTGTTTTTAAATTAATTTATGATCAATTTAACAGCTAGTGGCTGCACTCAACGAATTGTTTTTTAATTAATTTATTATCAATTTTACACATGGCTGTCACTGTCATCGGCGTGCAGGGGTGCTGTGCTCCTGTCTGTCGAGGGGCTGTTGCCCAAAATAATAAATAAACATTTTTTTTGTGTGCGGGTCAGCCACACCTGTCATCGGCATAGCTGCGTTTGGGTGCTGTGTTGCTGTCTGTCAAAGTACTGCAAAAATATTGCAATGAAAACCTTTTTTTTAAGTTATAGGGTTACAAAAAGTTTTTTTTTTTAATCTTAAACATCACAGGCACCCAACTTACAGACAGGCGCCCAAGATGGCTGCCTCACCTTTTACATGCTCCTGAACATCTCCATAAAACAGCTTAAATTCTACAAAAGTGACATTAGAAGCACAAGAAATATCCAAGGACTTACCTTTATCTTGTACTGCACTACATGGACATCTCTCCAAAATCAACGGATTGCATCCCTGCACTGAGATTCACATTGGATTGGATTGAAACCTCTGCCCTCTCCACCAGAACCCAGACTGGCATTACCTCTGCAGTGGACACCCCAGAGCAAGGTACTGTGGAATACAAATTATCTTTGGCTCCAGCTCCCCCCTAAGACATCATTCACCTCTGTTCTCTGCTCAGCATATAACTGATTTTTTTTGCACGAATAATCTAAAATACAGTATCCCCAGTCTCTGAAATCTGGAAGTCTGGTCATTTTAAAACACAGGATCCCATTTTTTTTATTTTTCCCCTGGAGACATGTTATCTTTACCCTTGCACAGAATATCTACTTCAAAAGGAGTCTCACACTGGGATTTTCACACCTATACAATAGGAATGGCTTCTAACACCTTTCCACAAGCCTGCTTTGCCCTGGAATACTTTGTGTAACTAAATCATAAACTGAGAAGCCTATAATAGTGTCTGGTATGTGTATGTATAGTTACACAGCCATCATGTGTCTGCTTAACATTCCACATAATAACATATGAGCAAATGTGTCAGCAGAAATGCATAGAGGACATGGCCAGGTATATTATGTATATTAGGAAAATGGTTTAGTATGTAAATGTAAAGGCAGAGAGAAGCAACTGGACATAGCAATGGCCAAATTATATTAGTCTGCTCATGAATCCCATTATAACTTCTGGATCATACACAGAGTTGAGAAAACAGAAAAATGAAAACTACTTGATCTTCTCTCATCATCAAATGTAATTCATGCTCTCTCATCGATGACCCAATGTATTTTTTACACCCCCAGCTTTATGCTTTCACTCCGCCCACCACGAGCAGCAGTTCCTATTGATCCAGCACAGGCTTCCATTCTTAAATCCCTTGGCATTTTCAAAAAAACTCAACGGGGCAGTCGTGGGAAGCGAGGACAAAAATCTCTTATTCGCTGTAACCACGTAAGTTCCTTGCCTTCAGGTTCACCAGTCTCATATAGGAGACAAATAGAAGTGGTACCTATCAAACGGCCCTGTGCTTGGAAGAACAGATCATTAAACTCCCGCTCTGTGACTGACATCCCCAGAGCTCCCACACTCAATATAAAGAAAACTACAGGCACTCCGGTATGCCCAATCAGGTCTGTCCTTTGTAATGCCAGATCTATAAGAAACAAGACTGCCACAATTGCTGACCTTATTGAATCTGCAGATCTTGCCTGTATTACAGAGACTTGGCTAGATGAAAATGCAGCACCTATCTTGGAAGCTGCAGTTCCAACAAATTATTCTGTCATTCACAACCCAAGACTTAACCGCAGGGGAGGGGGAGTGGCCATCTGCTTTAGAAAAGCACTTAAACTTAGGGTCCACCCAATGGAAATGACTCACTCATTTGAGTGCATCGCTGCTCGGAGTTCTACAGAATTAGGATTCAGAGTACTTCTCATTTACCGCCCCCCTGGAGATGGAAAGATATTTCTACAAGAATTTGCAGATATTGTTGCTGGACTAGTTCTGGAGCATCAAAGATGGCTGATCCTTGGGGATTTCAATGCATGGGTTGATGATGAGCTCTCACACCTTGGCCAAGATCTCCTGTGCACAATGAATGCTCTGGGCCTCACACAAGTCATCCCTTCGGCTACTCATATAAGTGGTCACACTCTTGATCTTGTCTTCCAGATTGGATTAGATGTCTCTGACCTAAATATAAACCCAGTCACGTGGTCAGACCACCACTCAATTCACTTCTCAGTTGTAACCCCTCAAAATAGAACTTTACCCATGGAGTTGACAAGGTATCGTCCAAGGAGGGGCATGACTCCCCAGGCTCTTGCAGCAAACCTGGATCTTTCTGCGGTAATGGGGGCCTGTGAAGATCCTTGTTCTCTTGTCCATTACTATAACAGGGATGTGACAGCTGCAATGGATATAATTGCCCCTGTGCATATACGACCCCTCATACCACACCGTCAAGCCCCTTGGTTTGACAATAGTGTTAGTGAACTCAAGAAAAGGGGGCGTAGATTTGAAAGACGATGGAGGAAGACGAACCTGGTAGAGGATAAGTTAACACTAATCAAACATATAAGAGAATATCAATCAACAATCACCCGTAAGAAAACAGAGTTCCTTTCAAATGAGATCAAGGCAGCAAACAATAGGCCGGCTCAGCTTTTCTGTACAGTGGAGATGCTTTGCAAACCAGCATGCCTGCAGCATGATGAAACCCTCTCCCAGTCAAGATGCAATGAGTTTGCAAAATTCTTTGCAGATAAAGTATCCTCCATCCGGGCTGGAATCCCCACAGTGCCATCAAAGGAGTGCCAAACTACCAAGCCTGCCAAGGTAAGCCATCAGTCTCCCTGGAACAGCTTTGACATAATGGATGCAAAAGACATTGCTAAAATTATCAAAATATTGCGACCCACCACCTGTGATCTGGACCCTGCCTCAACCAAGCTTCTCATAGGGTGTATAGACATTATTGGCCCTGTAATTGCAAAAATAGTTCAATGCTCTTTGCAAACAGCCATTTTTCCAGAACCACTAAAGGAAGCAATTGTTAGACCACTTCTTAAAAAACCTAATTTAGACCCCGACTGCATGACCAACTATAGACCAGTATCAAACCTTCCTTTTCTAGGAAAGGTCATTGAGAAAGTGGTGGCAATGCAACTGGAAACCCACCTGTCTACCCATGATATTTATGATCCATTCCAGTCAGGATTCAGGAGAAGACATAGCACTGAAACAGCCCTGGTATGTGTGCTTAATGATCTTCTGATGGCAAGAGACAGAGGTGATTGTTCAATCTTAATCCTTCTGAATCTCTCAGCAGCATTTGATACTGTGGACCATGGGATTCTAATTGAGCGCCTGAAAAATTTCTATGGACTGGATGGCACAGTCCTTAGATGGTTCAAATCATTTCTCACTGGCAGGTCACAGAGAGTTTCTTCTGGAGTAAACTCTTCATCACCAGTGTCACTTCCATGCGGTGTCCCACAGGGTTCTATACTATCTCCCATTCTTTTTGCAGTATACATGCTGCCAATGGGTGAAATAATCAGACATCATGGCCTGGTTTACCACTGCTATGCAGATGATACACAACTGTACCTGTCCTTTGCTCCAGGTACAAATGACCCAATAACAATCCTAAATGGCTGCCTAGCTGAGCTTCAGGAGTGGATGAGTGCCAGTTGGCTGCGACTGAACCCTGATAAAACAGAGGTTCTTATGATAGGTCACAGGACAGGGCTACAGCATAGCCAACCAACAGGACTTACGCTTGGGGGTTCAGAATTACAAAACACTAAACATGTGCGGAATCTTGGTGTTGTCCTGGATAGTGGCTTGACACTTAAACATCAGGTATCAGCCACAATCAAATCCTCATTCTATCATCTGAGGAACATAGCCAGAATCAAGCACTTAATTCCCTCAGAAGATCTGCCTAAAGTCATACATGCATTTATATCATCACGCCTAGACTACTGCAATGCCCTCTACCTCGGTCTCCCAGCAAAAGAATTACACCGCTTGCAGATGGTACAAAATGCAGCTGCCAGGCTATTAACCAACCAGCCCCGTTCCAGCCACATAACACCCATTCTCTACTCCCTTCACTGGCTGCCTGTCAGATGGCGAATTGCTTTCAAGATTGGATTAATAACTTACAAAGCCCTTCATGACCATGGCCCAGGGTACCTGAAGCAGCTTCTGATTCCCTACTGTCCCACTCGATTACTGCGATCCGTTGACGAAGGACTATTAACAGTACCGAGAATGTCACGGAATTCGTCTGGGGGTCGAGCTTTCAGTTTTGTGGCTCCAACCTTATTGAACTCACTTCCCCGCACAGTTCGAGAGGCCTCCACTCTAGAATCCTTCAAAAATAGACTCAAGACTCACCTATTCACCCAAGCATTTCACTAATGTCCCTTGTTTAAGCTTGTTTTGTATTTTGTACTGTAAATGTAAAGCACTTTGAGTCCTTTAGGAGAAAAGCGCTATATAAATAAAATTATTATTATTATTATTATAAACATGATGGTTTCTGCGCACTGAGCAAGTAGATTGGTATTGAGCTGCTCACACTTGTAGGCTACCCTCTGCCTACAGGTATAAATTCAACGACAAATAATAACTAAGTGTGGTGCTCAACCTAGTGATGGCTGGAATGTGTTCCTCTTAATCCCTCTATATGAAAAAATAGTGAATGCAATGAGGATCTAGTACAGATACTTTACTGAAACTATAATAATATTGAATAACACTTGAAAAAGATAAAAGCAGTAGAGGTCCTCAAGATAACTTAGGAAATAAGGTAGCTTGTTTGGGTTAAGATACAATACATTCATAAAAATAAAGATGGAAATAGAATGGAAACAATTGAAACCAATCAAAATAAATCAATAGTATAGTCCCGAACTCTTGATTATTGATTGGATGCGACAAAAAATTATTGAAATACGATCAGGTTCTGAGACAATACTTCTTAGGGGAGCTCAATGAGATGTCAATGTGTAGCACTGCAGATATTAGCATAGACTGCGGCATCCCGCTAGTTTGTTCAGTGCTTGTTAAAGTCCGTGCACATACCGTTGCAGCTGGTGATGTTCTCAGCAATGGGAGACCACCCCCTTCTCGATTGGACCCTGGATGGTGGTAGGTGCTCCGGGCCAAGCTGGGTGTAACTGTAGGTCCGGTCACTGTGCTAAGCCTGGTCACAGGCCTAACACTGGGACCTTGACTCTACAGCTGGCCGGCTATGGTCTGAGGGGGTTCAGTCGTGACTAAGAGCTCCACCGGACCTGATTGCCAGACGAACCACTGCCTGACAGAGACTTACCCTTGCACTCGATCCTCTAAGGTGTCCTCTACTGATCTCCTCATTCCTTACCGTCTTCTTTTTTCAGGCGTCTGCTTGTGGTGATCCTCCGTACTTCCGGGTAAGTGCGTCAGCCGATGAGCGCTCAGCTGTCTGGATGCCGGCAAAGAGCTTCTCCCTCTGTGTGTGCACGAGTACTCAATTGTGGATACCCCAATGCATTTCAGCCTCTTGCGGCCTTCCTCTGGGAGTTGGTGTGTATAATGGATATATTAATGGACATTTATAGTCAAGTCCTGCTTCAGGCTATGCAAATTAGTAGTGTCTGCCTCTGATAGGTTGACAACCCTATGTTCTAATTGGGCATTCATTCTGTCTGTTATATTAGTTCTGGATGGTCATTTAATCAGCAAAGATATATACTGGCTCTGCTCTCCTCAGAGTAAAGTGAATAACAACAGAATTAACGGAAAAGTATAAATGAGCTGATTAAGTAATTGAAATATAACATAGTCCATGATAAATTGAAAAAAATTGCATAGTAGAAAAAAAATTGCTAATAAATTTATTACATTCCAACATGCATAAGGACAAATTGAAAGTGAAAATATGAAAAGTGAAAAGAACTTTTTCTCTGCATAGAAACTAAAAAGATGCAATATCAAAAGGGGAGGGGTAAATGCTATTATAGCAGTTAATTGAAAAGAAATCAAGAAACAAATATAATGCTGTCTTATTGGGAACATAATATGATATATTGGGTATGCTCTCATATTAACAGTTAAAGTTTATGAGTCTTTCTGTATGTATGACCTATATTACTATAGATCTATCTCCAAAGTCGGGTACTTCATAACTCTTATAATATTAATATTGAGAATGTGTATGATAATCATATATCAATGGTCAATCATATTGGTCAGGAAAGTTAAGCTTATTTACAAATAATTGATTTGAACTCATTATCTTTGTTAAGACCACGTGGAGCAAATGTTTTTAGTTCATACATCCATTTACATTCAAGTTTATTGATTTTATTTAGGTAATCACCCCCTCTCCAATTGTGAGGGACCTCTTGTATACCTATGAATTGTAGTGTGGAAGGCTCACTGTTGTGTTGTTCTTTGAAATGTCTGAATAAATTATGCTCATCTTGTCCTTTTTTATATTGCGTATATGTTCATATACTCACACTTTCAGAGATCTCAGTGTACGACCCACATACTATTTTTGACATCTGCATTCTAGAAGGTATATTAGTCCTTTGCTGTTACAGTTTATTGTATTAATTGTGTATGTATTTGTCGTTTGATTGGACGAAAAGGTCTTGATTGGTTTAGTGCTTTGTTTCTTTCCAGTGCAGCATTCTACACATGTCCCACAGTAGAAAAAGCCATTGGTGGGATCTTTACCATAAATTGTTGTTTGTTTATATTGTTTCAGGGGGATATGATTGTGAACTAGCTTTTTCTTAAGATTAGGGGCTTTTCTGTATATTATAGTAGGTTGTGATGGTATAAAGTCTGTTAGTATCTCATCTGTTAACAGAATAGGCCAATGTTTTTTCAGGATTGTTTGAAGATCTATATATTGTCTGGAAAAATCTGTGATGAAAAGGGTATGTGTTTCTTTAGCATTTTTGGCTTTGTATTTAAGAAGTTGGTCTCTGTTTAGGGTTCCTACCTCATTTAGGGCTTGATCAATAATGATGGGGTTGTACTCTTTCTCTAGGAACCTGTTTTTCAAGTCTTGACTTTGTGTATCGAACATCTCTTTTGTGGATCAATTCCTTTGTAATCTAATGAATTGACTTTTCAGGATTGATTTTAGCCAGCATGGATGATGCCAGCTGCTGGATAAAATATAACTGTTGACGTCAACTTTCTTGTTTTATGTTTTTGTGTGTATTTCATTGTTTACTACATAGATGTCTAAATCTAAAAAGGCTACTTGTGTTTTACTGAAGGTGGCGGTAAAATTAAGATGGTTGTCATTGTTATTTAGTCTGTTCAAGAAAGACTGTAGTTGTTGTTCATCTCCGCACCAGATAATCAATATATTGTCAATATATCTCTTCCAGAGTACGAGATTCACCCCAAGTGTTTGGTCAGGCCAAATATGGTGGTCTTCCCACCAACTCATAAATAAGTTGGCGTAACAGGGCGAATCTCGTACCCATCACGGTTCCAGTAGTATGCAAATAGAATTGGTCCTCGAACCAGACGAAGTTGAGTTTGAGGATGAAATTGATACATTCAAGTGTGAATTTTCATTGTGTTTCTTCCATTTCTGTGTCTTTGTTCAGATGGTACATAATGCTAGTGATTCCTTGTTCATGATCTATAATAGAGTATAATAATTATTATTATTATTATCATTTATTTATATGGCACCACAAGTGTTCTGCAGCGCCTTACAAAGTACAAAAACAAATTGTATACAAGTGACTTACAGAACAATACAATACAGGACATGGATAATATATATTGCTACATTAGCGACCATATCACCCAGATAAGCAACAGAGCATAAGCAACCAAGTGTTAGGTGCCCTAGTGGTGAGTAAGAAGTAAATGACACTATAGTAAGGAGAAGCACAAGAGGGTAGATGGCCCTGCTCGTGAGAGCTTGCATTCTGAAAAGGTGGGGGAAGACAAACTGGGTTGACACAGATGGGGTAGATGGGGACGAAGGAGCATGTAGCAAGGAGTTAGAATGATAGCTGGAAGGCTTTGATGAAGTAGTGGGTCTTGAGAGCCCGTTTGAAGGATTGCAAACAGGTGGAGAGTCTGATGGGGAGTGGGAGAGAGTTCCAGAGGTGGGGAGCAGTGCGGGCAAAATCTTGGAAGCGGGAGTGGGAGGAAGGAATCAGCTGGCATGAAAGGCGGCGTGCATTAGTTGAGCGAAGAGGGCGGAGAGGAGCATGAAGGGAGATGAGATCAGAGATGTATATGGGAGAAGATTGGGTGAGGGCTTTGTGAGCAAGCGTGAGAACCTTAAATTGGGTTCTAAAAGGGAAGGGGAGCCAGTGTAGAGCTTGTAGGAGATCGGAGGCAGATGTAGAGCGCTTGGAGAGGAAGATAAGCCATGCAGCAGCATTAAGGATAGACTGGAGAGGAGAGAGATGGGATTTGGGGAGGCCAGATAGGAGGAAGTTACAATAGTCCAATCTGGAGATGACCAGTGAGTGTATGAGGGTTTTAGTAGCATCCTGGGTGAGATAGGGTCTGATCTTAGAAATATTTTTGAGATGGAAATGACAGGACTGTGAAGGGTTCTGGATATGTGGTTTGAAGGAGAGGGATGAGTCCAGGATAACTCCAAGACAGCGCACCTTAGGACTAGATGAGATAGTTATTCCATCAATTGATAAAGAAATAGTGGGAAGTGAGGTGATGTGGCAGGGTGGGAAGATGATCAGCTCTGTCTTAGACATATTAAGTTTAAGAAAACACTGGGAACATCCAGGAAGAGACAGCAGAGAGACAGTTGGAGATACGAGTCAGAAAGGGGGAGAGATCAGGGGAGGAAAGGTAGATTTGAGTATCATCAGCATAGAGATGATAATGGAGGTCAAAAGAGCTGATGAGTTCACCTAGAGAGGAAGTATAGAGGGAGAATAGGAGAGGACCAAGAACAGAACCTTGGGGAACACCTACTGTAAGAGGCTGTGGGGGGAAGTGGAGTCGTGAGAGGAAACTGAGAAAGATCGGTCAGAGAGGTAGGACGACAGCCAGGAGAGGGCAAATTCATGTAGACCAAGGGAGTGAAGGATATTCAGCAGGAGAGGGTGATCCACAGTGTCAAAAGCAGCAGAGAGATCAAGGAGACTGAGAAGAGAGTAGTGGCCTTGGGATTTGGCAGCAAGGAGGTCATTGCTGACTTTTGTGAGGGCAGTTTCAGTGGAGTGGAGAGAAAAGAAGCCAGACTGAAAAGGGTCAAGGAGGGAGTGGGAGGAAAGAAAGTGGTAAGGCGGTTGTAGACAATCTGCTCATGGAGTTTGGAGGCATAGGGGAGGAGAGAGATGGGTCGGTAGTTAGAAAGAAGGTTAGGATCAAGGGTAGGTTTTTTAAGAATGGGGGAGACAAGGGCATGTTTGAATGCAGAAGGAACAGTGCCTGATGAGAGGGAGAGGTTAATGAGGTGGGCAAGATGGGAGCAGGCAGAGAGAGAGATGTAATATCGGCTGTAATTAGCCAAAGATCATCATCCCATTTGATATATTTCAAACAGTTCAGGGCAGATGTGGTGTCTCTTAGGTATGACTGCTGTTTTTGTACATATGGCTGTAGGATGTGATCCAAATATTCTGATAGATTAGATGTTAATGACCCTATTCCCGATATGATGGGTCTGCCTGGTGGGGTGGTGGAGTTTTTAGGAAATTTTGGAAGATAGTAGAATACCGGAATTATTGGATGGTGTGGTTGTATGAATTTATGTTCCTTGTTGGTTAGTATGCCTAAATTCAAACCTTTTTGCAAAAGTTTATCTAGTTGAGCTTTGAAATTTGTCGTTGGGTCCTGTTTAAGTATTATGTAGGTGGTTTCATCATCTAGAAGTCTATGTGCTTTTTTTAAGTAATCATTTTTATTAAGGATTACTGTCCCTCCCCCCTTGTCTGCTGGTTTAATTATGATTTGGTGATTATACTGTAGTTCTTGCAAGGCTGATCTCTCTTTGTAGGTTAAATTATTTTGTTTGTTTGTTTGAATGCTCATTTTTTCAATGTCTTTCTCTACCATTCTAACAAATGTTTCAATTTGGGCTCCTTGTACACGATTAGGATAAAAGTTAGATGGTGCCCTATGGTGCGTATGTTTACATGTGGCTGTCCATGGATCATTCCTAGTTGGGGCTGGTGTTGTAGAAGCAAAGAATTTTCTCAATGTGAGTTTCCGTTCGAAACTCTGTAAATCCAGATATGTATGGAATTTGTCTAGTTTGTTAACAGGGGTGAATTTTAGTCCTTTATCAAGCAATTTGATCTGTTATTGTGTAAGTGTCACGTCACTTAGGTTGAAAATCCCTACCCAAAGTTCTGTTCTGTGTCGTCTATTGTTTTCTTTATTCTTTTCTTCTCCCTACATCCTCTTCTTGTCTTTCTAATTTTCTTTTCCCTGTGATTGGAGGTGTGTATGGGGGAGTGTGTGTTTGTGGGCGTGCCTCTAAAAAAGCTTGGGAGGCACATTCTTTTCCAATGATATTATTGGATATTGTCCTGCCTTGAGGGACTGTAATGAATCTTGGTGTGTGTCTCTCTCTCTATGTCTGATGTCAGTATTGTTGTTGCTGTTTCTAGTAGATTATCTGGTTCAGTGTTTTTATTGATTAGTAGACTACTGTTAGTTCATCCTTTCTCTAAGGATAGCCTGGCTAAACCCTCATAATGTTGAACTTCTTCTATCTCGTAAACTGAAAATGAGAAATCTGATTCTGATGTCGTTATATCTTCAATCGGGTATTGCTCTGTCCTGGAGGGTATTGTGTTTTTTGTGTGGTTATTGGTGTGTAATTTAGACATATATTGTTGATACGTAAGGTTTAATCATTTGTAGATTGGAGTGGTTATTTTATTTCCGGTTGGAATGTGTTTTTGCTTATTGAGATTGAATGTGGGGTTATTTTGAGTTGTTCTCTTAGGCCCTCATTCAGACCCGGACGCAAGTGGCCGTTCGTACGTTCGGCGTACGTAAAAAAATATTTAAATTCAAGCACTCGCTCGTATTTTCGCACGCAGCCAAACATCCTCCCCAAACTCAAGCGACCCCTCCTCTAACTAACGAGCGTGCCAAATAGCGAGCATACATCCCCGAAGTGGCTTGAAAGGAACGCACGCACTAGTACTACCCGGAAGTTGGACTGTCAGATTTCGATTAACTGCTCGTTTATTCTGCCTACCTCCCTCAATCGTATCATGCCAATCAATATATCAATTCGCTAAATTGTTTTTTTTTTTTTTTTTAACACAATGCAATAAACTTTATTCATGTCCGTGTTTGTGTTTACCCGCAGAATACGTACGGCTTAAACATTCGCTTTTAATTGTCAAAATACATGTTAGCCCCAATTAAATAATTGTTCTATTTGTTTTTCTACCCGCATATTTCCCGGAGTTCATTTCTTTATTTAAATTTGCTTACGCATGTCACTGCATCAAGCCTATCATAAGTCTCAAGAGATTTCTGGCCCTGTCGAACACATGACTCATACACTAACCAATAGAATTGGTCCTGTTAATTACCCAAATACATTAGCCAATCAAAAAATTTGGGGGCACTTTATTAAAAATGATTTTTATTAAAAACACCATTGCCATCATGAGAGCCTCCGCATTCAACCAGGCGCGAGCTGCTGGTGCTAACGGAGGTCATGGATAGGCGGATCACCAGCCAGCCTCCACCCATCACCAACCGCGAAAAGCGTTCCGCATTTGCGGAGGTACGGGCCCGCCTGCGCTCCTTCGGCTCACGCCACCAGATCGGGCAGCTGGAGCGCAGGTGGTCGGACCTGCAACGGTGGATGCCCCGCTTGCTGGCATGCTTTCGCATGCAGATCGCCGAAAGTAAGTTTTATGGACTGTGGTTTTCATGTTTGTCTTTGTGGCCCTAACTGCGTGTGCATGTTTTCCCTGTATTTCATATTTATTCATTGTACTCATATCTGCATGGTCCTTTTTTTGGGGGGGGGATTCGAAAATGGTGTTTTTCATGGATTTGTGTTGAAACTAACCACAATTTGTTTCACATCTTTTAGGGCCCAGCGAAGACTACGCCGTCATCGTCCGGCCAGACGGCGCTCACGGCCACTCTCCCCAACCCCCAGCCAACACTCCACTACCACTAATTCCCCTATTCCCCACTCCTCCCCAGCCTTCCAAGACCCTCTGGCAGAAATTTCGGGGCTCCTTCCCCTCCGTCCCAATTCCCCCTCTCCTCCAACCACCCGTCTTAGAATTACCCCCTCCCCAGAGTCGGTAATTACCCCGCCCCAATCTTTGAGGAATGGAGGCACCTCCGAGGAGGACGATGGAGGGCCTTCCGGAGCTGGCGTTGTATCTTCCGGTATGTTTTTCTTTGCGATTTTTTATCGACACAAACTGTTTGTATGTAATCATGTGTGGTTCCTTTTTTGGGGGTTTTTGGCTACACTTTTGGGGATTTTGCCGATTGCCTTTACCTGTTACTGCTGATTTCAACATACACATATCACACCTGTCGGAATTTGTACATTGGCCTTGTATTTTTGGCCTACACCATTTTTGGTTGATGTGTTTTAATGGTGTAATTATGTTTTTTTATTTTTTAAATTTTTGTTGGTTTTTGGTTTTGGCTTGTTTTTTAATGTGGTTTCAGTATTGTTTTATTAATCCCCACACTTTTCTAACCCACAGAGGAACAGAGGTGTCGGGCAGAATTATCCGCCTGTGTGGCCCGGATGCGCCACAATATAATCGGTGTGCTGGTGGTCCTTGACCATATGTCGGTCCTCCTTAGGGATTTTTTTTTTTTTGCACATTTTATAAATAAAGTGTTATTTTCTAAGTAACGTTCTGGCTCATTTGTTTTTTCTAAATCACAGATTGTTTACCCTGACATAAGTAGACTGTTCCTGCAAGGATTACCAATTTTTGACACTAAGATTGTGTTGTATTTTTATGTAAAACAGCCACAAGAAACACCTAACAGTAACAATCTCATTTCCCTTTTTTGGTGTAGTCACAATTAGATATTACTACATTTTACAGGTTCCTAGTTGGGGTGCAAGCTGCTTAGGCCAATCTTATGAAGCCAAATGATTGTACAGGCTTCCTTTGGGTGTTGGTTTGGACCCTGAAAACATATTACATTTTAGCTCAACTGGCGTCAGTACTGGATTACCCCTTAGTCAAATGTAACGTGTGTGAACCTGGTTACACTTGCTTGTAACGTTCCAAAAAAGGTACAACATTTCACTCTCAAAACATTTATTCACAACATAACTGAAAAATCAAAGTGGTCACTCACAAACAAAACACACAGTGATAATCACAAATACAACACATACCAACAAAATCAAATAAAAAAACAACAAATCAAGAACTGGTTGACGAAGGACCATGCCAACATGATTCCACAAATATGGCGTTGCAATATGGGTTCCATAATATATCCCCAAAATGTCCACATACAGGTTTTTTAAGGGTAGCAGGAAGTAGTCATCGTTGGAGTGCCAAAGATTATGTGAAAAAACAGAAGATGGAGAAAATAAAAATAAAAAATTAGATGTTCTCAAACAAACCCTACCACATTAGGTATAAACACTGTTGTTTTGTCAATAATTACCTAAAAAATCTGGCCACCACATCATCGCGTATGGCCCCCCCATATACTGACCTCCGACCAACCTTGGGGGGGCAATCCTCAGGTAAGGCATCCTCTGGCTGCATTGGGACACCACTCCTTATGGCGATGTTGTGAAATATCCCACACAGGACCACAATTTTCGAAACCATATCCGGCAAATACATGAGCTCGCCACCAGAGCGGTGGAGGCATCTGAATCGGCCTTTTAAAAGGCCAATACAGCGCTCCACCACTTGCCTGGTGGCTGTAAGTGTGGAATTATACTCACTTTGTGGCCCTGGTGTGGGAGCCAAATAAGGAGTGAGCAGCCAGGGCGTGCAAGGGTAGCCACTGTCTCCTGTGAAAAAGAATAGTCAACATCAGGATCACTCTGTATGAAGCTTAACATTGTTATGTACTAAAGGTCTCCACTTACCCAGAAGCCACGCATCACCAGCTTGTAGGTTGGTTAATTTGTGCCATATCCCTGATTGTCGGATGACGAAGGAGTCATGTGCACTTCCTGGTAATTTTGCATTCAGGGACAGGATCTGGAGGGAGGCATCACATACCACCATTACATTGAGGGAGTGATAGTGTTTCCGGTTTCTAAAGATTGCCTCCAGCCATGCTGGAGGCTGAAGTGGTATGTGAGTACCATCCACAACCCCTATGATGTGTGGGAAGCCAGATATTTGGTAAAAATTGGCCTTGGCCACACTAAGGGCACCCATATCCAAAGGCATTTGAATAAAATGATGGAGGTGCTTGAAAAGTGCCTCCATCACTGCCCTCAGGATCCGGGAAAAGGAGGATTGTGATATGCCCGCCACTATTCCCACCGTTGTTTGGAACGATCCTGAGGCACAGAAATTTAACACCGCCATAAATTGCGTAAGTGGTGGTATTGCTGTAGGACTGTCAATTTGCCACTCAAGATCACTATTAATGAGAGAGTGTCTATAATGATTTTGGGAGGAAGACGGTAGCGTCTTAAAACCTCATCATCGGGCATTCCAAAAAGGGTGACACGTGTCCGAAATATCTGGGGCCTTGCACGCCTACGATGCCTATGCCTGGGACGAGATTGAGGTTGGTCGTCTTCCGGGAGCAGGGCCAGAACAATCCGACCCATATCAACCTGAAATGGCAAGATTTGAATGTCAGGCTTTTTAACCCCCCCAAAAATAAAAATTTTGACTTAGCTTGAAGATACCATCCATTGATGCTTACATGCCGGGGTATTGTCATGATATGTGGAAACTGGAAATAATCACAACATAAATATACATCATTTTATGCTGGCCATTTCTGTTCCAAAAATTTAAGCAAGACAAAACATAAAAGGGGAGACACACACATTTGGGCAAAGAGCAAAACGACGTTGCGCACACTACGTCAAATTGAGGCCAAATGTAAGCAACAAATGCTACCGAGAAAACACAAACAATTTTAAGGGATGAATAAGCATTTCACAAAGCGCTAATTAGTTCGCAAATACAAGTCACAATAGTAAGTAGTAAAAATGCACTAATTAGTTCGCAAATACAAGTCACAATAGTAAGTAGTAAAAATGCGCTAATTAGTTCGCAAATACAAGTCACAATAGTAAGTAGTAAAAATGCGCTAATTAGTTCGCAAATACAAGTTATAAAAACGCACCTAAAAACAAAACACAAAAAAAATAACTTCGGATTTTGAAAATCAAAGGTTACATGTGTAAGGCCAACCAAAGTTGCGTAAAGACAAACAAGAACATTTACAAAACAATTTAACAAATGAACTTACCAAGAGATAATATATAAGAATCCAGATCAAAAGGTCTTTGGGGCAGAGCCAAAATAAAACCTAAGAGAGATGAAATGACGCCAAATAAAAGTTAGAAAAATCATAAACAGAAGGAGACACAAATTGAACCAAAGTTTGACTTCCCAAAACTTACCAAAACTGGAAACGGACAAAAAACGTAGAAACGAAAAAAAGCGAACGGAACTAAAAAAACGAATATATCCAAAAAAAAACCTTCCAAAAATGAAAACTCCTACACCAGCCAACAATCAATGCCAACCAACGTAACCTCCAACATTCAAAAAACGCCACCTCGACTCGAGACGCCCCAAGCCATAAATAGTGTTTAGTTTCCTGCACAAATTAAGGAGGGATCATAGGAACGCACAATCAATGATGCGGCCGAAAAATAAGGTCGCATGTATAAATACGTCACGAGCCAAAACAAACATTCTGGTGTATTTCTTGTTTGGTGCTCCGACATGGCTACAGACCAGGGAAACAATGGACAACAGTCTGGTGGTAAGTATTTCAGGCATTTTGACTCAATGATTAATTAGAAACATAAGTTGTGCAAGTTGTGAAGTTGACAATTCTCCAAAATTACACAAATAGGTGAGGAGGATGACATGGAAGAGGCTGCTGGGTCCAGTATTCCGGGCAAAGCTGCCAAAAAGAAAAGGCAGCCACAATTCACAAGAAAGGAGATGGAGGTTTTGATTCAGAAGTGTGTGGACATCCTGCCACAGGCAGACAGGAATATGAGTGCAAGCCAGAAGTGGAGAATGTGGGAAGAGGTAGCCGTGGATGTCAATAGGGTGGGTGATTATGTCCGTCTAGCCCGGGATGTCAAACGGCGGTAAGTAAACACTTGCCCCCCCTAAAACCAAAACCCATTTTAAACAAAAGGATAATGGTTTAAATTTCATCCCACAGATGGGCCGACTTCAAATATCGCCTGAAGCAAAAACTGGCGGACAGGGCTAGGCATGCAAGGGGGACAGGTGGGGGTCCCACCCCTGTGTCATTGGAGTTGACTGATTTAGAAGAGCTGGCACAGGGGTGTGTGCAGCCTGTGGAGGTGTTTGGCGTGTCCACCATGGATACGGACATGCCAGACTTTGCGGCTCCTCATGTTGTCCCAGGTAAATATTGTGATGTCACCAACTCTGAAATGTTATTATGCCAATATGTAGATTTTAATGTGAGTCTTTTCTCATTTTTCCAACAGAGACACAGGCGGATGAGTCTGCTCCAGAGGGGAGCCTTGGGCGTAGAATTTCTGCTGGCTCTGCAGGGGAGGAACCAGTACATCCGGCTGAGGACCCTGCAGAAGCCAGTCCAGGGCAATCCCCCTCACAGACAGTGTCCCTCCTCACAGAACTCAATTTTAAATCGGATTTCCATACGGAGATTTTTTGGGGGATACCAATAAATTTACAGCAAATGTACGACTTTGTATTCTGGCATTATTGTAAAAATGGGTTACATTTAATCCGGGCCCACAAGCCAACAACGTTCAACCTAAAAAATTACACATTGGAAAAAAAGGGCTCGTTAAGGAACGTTTAAAACATTACCTAATGAGGAAAAATCACCTTGCAAACACAAAATGAGGCACCAAACCTAAACATGATGACATTATTGTTACAATAGTCCAAAAACAACACATTGCAGCCAAAATACACCCCCACAAATGTACGCTAATTGATTGTGTAATCCAGACATTAGCAGCTATGATTTCCACCTGCGTTCGGTTTTGTGCTATCCAAAAAAACTGCTTTCCAAACACATACCAAGCTGGTTTTCAATCCAACACTAATTGATTTTCGGACAAGCCATGATTAATCGATGCAACATCGTGGAGTTCTGGGACGGAGGAGAAGGCCATCGCCACTGTGGTCGAGTTATCCAGCCCCTAAGCTGTGCGAGCATTTTGAAGGGAAAGAGGATCATCCAGTGACGTATGAGTTGGTACGAACACATTTGACGTTCGCATTTGTTAATGTATGTACGCCCAAAAAACGCCTCGCCACGCCTGCGTTTTTCCATCTCCTCCCCCGTCAACACCCAAAAACACCCTGTTCTGTCAATCACATTTGACATGTCACTTCCTGTACGCTATTTGACGAACGAGACAAAAAAAGCTCGCAATCTGCCATACGCACATGCGCAGTGTAACACCGACGCATGCGCGGTTAGGCAACATCGGAACGCAACGAGCGTACTGCTGTTAACGAGCGGCTCTGAATCAGGGCCTTAATCTTCTGTATCTTTATTCCAAATTTGTCTCTCAGAATTTTGTCCTTTTTTGTTTCTATCAGTTTGTTCTTTTCTGAGTATTTTATTTGCTGTTATTTCTGATAGATCTATACATTCTTGTTCTTGTTTGTAAGGTTCTAAGTGTATGTTAAGAGACTGTATTTCATGTGCTATACTTTGTAGTTTCTGTTGATGTTTTTGTATTAATAAATCAATTAATTTTTTGGAGCAATCAGTTAGGATCTGTTCCCACTTTGTCATGAATTCTCTGTTATCTTGGTTATGTGTGGCAAGTTTCTTGATACGTAAGCCTTTTGGTATTATATCATTATCAGAATACCACTTCAGAGTATGTGCATCCCACCATAGGCGAGTCTCCTTGGTGATTAATTGTTCTAGTTTCAGGAATGTAACACAGATAATGTTGCCTTTATCTTGCGGCAGTTGTGTTTGTGTGAGCCCTTTCCTCTCTATTGCTTCTAATTTCTAGTAGTCCCATGTGTCTGCTCTTACTGCCGGAAAATGGTTACATAGAATTGATAATAGAGGAGGTTCCTGCGCACTGAGCAAGTAGATTGGTAGTGAGCTGCTCACACTTGTAGGCTACCCTCTGCCTACAGGTATAAATTCAATGACAAATAATAACTAAGTGTGGTGCTCAACCTAGTGATGGCTGGAATGTGTTCCTCTTAATCCCTCTATATGAAAAAATGGTTTAATGCAATGAGGATCTAGTACAGATACTTTACTGAAAATTTAATAATATTGAATAACACTTGAAAAAAATATCAGCAGTAGAGCTCCTCAAGATAACTTAGGAAATAAGGTATCTTGTTTGGGTTAAAATACAATAGATTCATAAAAATAAAGATAGAAATAGAATGGAAACAATTGAAACCAATCAAAATAAATCAATAGTATAGTCCTGAACTCTTGATTATTGATAGGATGCAACAAAAAATTATTGAAATACGATCAGGTTCTGAGATAATACTTGTTAGGGGAGCTCAATGAGATGTCAATGTGTAGCACTGCAGATATTAGCACAGACTGCGGCGTCCCGCTAGTTTGTTCAGTGCTTGTAATAGTCCATGCACATACTGGTGATGTTCTCAAAAAAATTGCATAGTAGAAAAAAATTTGCAAATAAATTTATTTCATTCCAGCATGCATAAGGACAAATTGAAAGTGAAAATATGAAAAGTGAAAAGAACTTTTCTCTGCATAGAAACTAAAAAGATGCAATATCAAAAGTGGAGGGGTAAATGCTATTATAGCAGTTAAATGAAAAGAAATCTAGAAACAAATATAATGCTGTCTTATTGGGAACATAGGGCCTGATTCAGACCCACTCGCGAGCGCTGAGCGCTCGCAAGCGGGTCGATGTTGCCCAAGTCCGCATTCGCATGACGGAGGCTGCTCCATCGTGCGCATGCGTGAGACCCGGTTTGCGACGGGGAAGCCGTCGCTCCGGGTCTCGCACCAAAGGGGGTGTGCTGTCGATGGTGATTGACAGCACGCCCCCTTTGGTGGGCGTGCCAGGGGCGTGGCTGCCCAGACGGAGGCGTTCCCATGGGAACGCCTGCCGTCTGGGTCCGGCCCCACTGACATCACTAGTGATGTCAGTGGGAGTGTTTTTGGCTCTGATAGAGCCAAAAGCACTCCGAGCTTGCGGCCAACGAGACCCTACCGCAAGGGTCTCATTGCAAGCCCAATGGTCGCGATGGTCTTGACCATCGCGACCATCTTTTTGGCCGCTCGCATAAGCTGTGGGTGGTCACCCACAGCTATGCGAGTGGCAAGGAGGCCGCTCCAATTTTAGTTAGGACGGCCCTGATTCAGAGCGAGCGCTCTTGTCAGAGCGTCCGGCTCTGAATCAGGCCCATAGTATGATATATTGGGTATGCTCTCATATTAACAGGTAAAGTTTATGAGAGTCTTTCTGTATGTATGACCTATATTACTATAGATCTATCTCCAAAGTTGGGTACTTCATACATCTTATAATATTAATATTGAGAATATGTATGAAAATCATATATCAATGATGTATAGGTACACATGATTTTTTTCTGCTATGCATTTTTTTTCTATTTATTATGGAATATGTTATATTTCAATTACTTAATCAGCTCATTTATACTTTTCTGTTAATTCTGTTGTTATTCACTGTACTCTGAGATGAGCAGAGCCAGTATATACCTATGCTGATTAAATGACCATCCAGAACTAATATAACAGACAGAATGAATGCCCAATTAGAACACAGTGTTGTCAGCCTATCAGAGGCAGACACCACTAATTTGCATAGCCTGAAGCAGGACTTGGCTATAAATGTCCATTAATATATCCATTATACACACCAACTCCCAGAGGAAGGCCGCAAGAGGCTGAAACGCGTTGGGGTTTCCAGAAATGAGTACTTGTGCACACACAGAGGAAGAAGCTCTTTGCTGGCATCCGGAACAGCTGAGCGCTCGTCGGCTGATGCGCTTACCCAGAAGTACGGAGGATCACCACAAGCAGGCGCCTGAAGAAAAAAGACGGTAAGGAATGAGGAGATCAGAAGAGAACACCTGAGAGGATTGAGTGCAAGTGTAAATCTCTGTTAGGCTGCGGTTCGTCCAGCGATCAGATCCAGTGGAGCTTTTAGCCGCGATTGAACCCCCTCAGACCATAGCCAGCCAGCTGTAGAGTCTAGGTCCCAGTGTTAGGCCTGTGACCAGGCTTAGCACAGTGACAGGACCTACAGTTACACCCAGCTTGGCCCGGAGCACCTACCACCATCCACAATCCAGGGTCCAATCGAGAAGGGGGTGGTCTCCCATTGCTGAGAACATTACCAGCTGCAACGGTATGTGCATGGACTTTTACAAGCACTGAACAAACTAGCAGGACGCCGCAGTCTGTGCTAATATCTGCAGTGCTACACATTGACATCTCATTGAGCTCCCCTAACAAGTATTATCTCAACCTGATCGTATTTCAATAATTTTTTGTCGCATCCAATCAATAATCAAGAGTTCAGGACTATACTAGTGAATTATTTTGATTGGTTTCAATTGTCTCCATTCTATTTCTATCTTTATTTTTATGAATGTATTGTATTTTAACCCAAACAAGCTACCTTATTTCCTAAGTTATCTTGTGGACCTCTGCTGCTGATATTTTTATAAAGTGTTATTCAATATTATTATATTTTCAGTAAAGTATCTGTACTAGATCCTCATTGCATTCACCATTTTTTCAAATAGAGGGATTAAGAGGAACACATTCCAGCCATCACTAGGTTGAGCGCCACACTTAGTTATTAATCTTAAACATAGCAGAAATTTTATCCTAACAGCTTATAAAGTTATATGCTCTAAAAATCTAAAGCCTATATTTGTAAAAAATGAAAGCCTAATTCTGCCAAAAGAGAGACTGACACCCCTTCTAAACAGAGTCACCTTCTGGATGTGAATTGTCTCATTTACATGAGGAAAACCCAATCCTCTGATGAGATGGATCTCAGCCAGTGGACAACATTGAAATCACCATTAAAAAGTCACAATGGAAGACTACAGTGTGGAGAATCTTTCTTCACAGTAAGGAGAGGCCTCAGAGAACATGAAAAAAGATGCTCTATGTGCTGAACTTCAAGGGATTTCTCCATCATGTTCTGCAGTGTGGAAAGGTTTAATTTAGATGTTTTCTACAAAGCAGTTCAAAGTTACAGCCTTCAAAGTGTCTGGCTATAACACCCACCTTTGCCAGGAATTACCAAAGATTATTACAAGCAAAGGATTCAACTGCCCGGAATCTGTCTGGGAATTCATGAATCATATTTGGCCTGAATGCACTAAGACATCCAGTGATTCTGTCACTGTGTTCTGTAGCCGACTTTATTCCTACCTGAATCGCAAACTGAAAAATGGAATAGTAAGCACAGACAACATGGAGACCTTTGTTATTCTGCTGCCTGCATGCCAACCAATACCTCCCAGACTACACCCACTGATGGGACCAGATCTTGATAATGACCATCCCCATCTGTTGTTAGGCCTTCTTCTTCCAAACCATCCATCCTGGACTTCCTGTCCAAAAAGGGTAAGCAGGGTACAGAAAGAGGAGCTGGATGTCCCCGATGAATTTTTTTTTCTTCTATAATAGATGATGTGGAGAGATAAGAGCTTCAGATGTTGGAACAGGGGCTCCCACCTATTTGGTTTCCCTCCAGAGAACAGAGCTCTATTCCTCAGGAAGTGTCTATGCCTGAGCTGATAGGTAGGTAGTCTCTGTCTGTTGGTAAACACCCTTCAGGAGAATGCAACTCAAAATAACATCAACTGTAATAAATTAATGTGTCCACTGATGATAACCAGCCTGATCCCTTAACAGCAACATACGCCATATGGTCAACTCATAACATGACACCCAGTTTGCAGCCTCCTCTTCCTTATGACACTAATCCAGTCGCCATGGTTGATCAGTCAGCCATGTGTGGTCCACCCAATTTTTGGCCTTCTACATTCTATTCTAACATTCACATATCTAAGAGAAGTGGACAGTGGGAACAATGGCAATTTGAAGGCAGCTAACTAACTCTGTTTTTTTTAATGTCTCTGTACAGGTTGGGAATTCTGTTACAGAACAGAAGGTTTGCAAAGGATTATTTAAGTCAATTGTCTATTTATTTTTGGAAAGCACGCTTCCTGGTCCCCTTCTGGGATGAAAAAAATCAACTCCCAATTAGCAGGCATGGCACTCAAGAAAGAATTCCCAAGAAAGACACAATGTAATACTTAAACCTTAAGTCTGAAATGTTGCATTTGCTGCTCTGTTCCGCTTGTTCACAATATATCTCATATGGTTAAGTGGACAGTGGGAACTACGGCAGTTTGAAGGCACTAACTAACTATGTTTTTTTTTATGTCCCTGTACAGGTTGAGAAATGCCTTTATAGAAGATTTGCAAAGCATTATTTAAGTCAATTGTTTATTTATTTTTGGAAAGCATGCTTCCTGGTCCCCTTCTGAGCTGCGAGGTGGTCAAAATTGACTGGAAACTAGGGATGTGCGCCCGACCATTTTTGCCGGATTTGGATTTGGTTCTAATTCGTCGTCCGACTTTGGATTTGGATTTGGATTTGCCAAACTGTGGTAACTTTGGATTTGGATTTGGATTTGGATTTTTTTACAAAAATTTACAGAAAAAGCTAAAATCACATAAATTGGTCTTTTTTTTCTTCCTAGAGTATTATTAACCTCAATAACATTAATTTCCAGTCAATTTATACCACCTCACAGCTTATAATATTGTTTTCAACATTATTGGCCAAAGGTTGCAGTGAGCTGACTGGTTACTAAGTGACAAACCAGCGGCACAACAACACAGACACTACAGTATAAAGCACATCTATGACACATTGCCACACAGCAGTGGCAGAAATGAAAAGTAGTGCACCCACCCAGCGGGGTACGGCCAGCAGAGTCACAGTACTTGTTTACATAGTGGGCTACAGCCCAAGGAGTCACAGTGCACAATCTTATTCACATTACACCGCACATAGGGCCTGATTCACATTACACCATAAAGTAGTGTCTCTTATTTATGTTACGACACACAGTAGTGCCCCTTTTACACAATGCCCACAGTAGTGCCCCTTTTACACAATGCCCCCAGCAGTCCCCTTAGTAGTATGGTCCCCTATGCAGTGCCCCCAGTAGTAGTATGCCCCCCAGTAGAATGCCCCCCAGTAGTATGCCCCCCCAGTAGTATGCCCCCCATTAGCAGCCCCCCCCAGTAGTATGCCCCCCATTAGCAGGCCCCCCAGTAGTATGCCCTCCCAGTAGTATGCCCCCACAGTAGTATGTTACCCATTAGCAGGCCCCCAGTAGTATGCCCCCCCAGTAGTATGCCCCCATAAGCAGGCCCCCAGTAGTATGCCCCCAATTAGCAGCCCCCCCAGTAGTAGGCCCCCCCAGTAGTATGGCCCCCAGTAGCAGGCCCCCCCCAGTAGTATGGCCCCCCAGTAGCAGGTCCCCCCAGTAGTAGGCTGCCCCAGTAGCAGGCCCCCCAGTAGTAGGCTGCCCCAATAGCAGGCCCCCCCCAGTAGCAGGCCCCCCAGTAGTAGGCTGCCCCAGTAGCAGGCCCCCTCAGTAGTAGGCCCCCCCAGTAGTATGGCCCCCCAGTAGTATGGCCCCCCAGTAGCATGGCCCCCCCAGTAGCAGACCCCCCAGTAGCAGGCCCCCCAGTAGTATGGCGCCCCCAGTAGCAGGCACCCCCAGTAGTATGGCCCCCCCGCACCCCCAGTAGCAGACCCCCCAGTAGCAGACCACCTCAGTAGCGCCCCCGGCCCTTACACACGTAAAAAAAAAAAAACCTTACCTGAATCTACGCTCCCGCGCCGTCCGCTCTGCTGCCACGCGCTGAGGAGGGAGCCAGAAGACAGAGCTCCTGAGTGAGCTCCAGCTGGCTCCCTCCATGCAGCAGCCAATGAGAGTCTGTGTGACTCTCATTGGCTGCTGTACCAAACACACAGCTGCCGCTGGCGGCTGTGTGTTTGTGTCTGTGTAGGGCTGACCGCTATCACAGCGGTCTGCCCTACACAATAGGATCCCTGATGTCGGATTCTCTAGTGAGAATCCGACATCAGGCGGCCGCCGTTCGGCCCCGAACGGGGATCCGAGTCAGGCGGTGAACACCCGTACAGGGTTCGGGTTGACTCGGATCCCCTATGTTCGGAGTGGTTCGGATTCCGCAGAATCCGAACCGCTCATCTCTACTGGAAACGAGTGGAAATAAATGTTATTGAGGTTATTAATACTGTAGGAACAAAAAAAGGCCCATTTTATGTGATTTTAGCTGGTACTTTTTATTTTTTAAGAAAAAATCCAGATCCAAAACAAAAACAAAAAAAACACGAAAACAAAACACGGAGGTGAGGTTTTGGCAAAACCAATCCAGATCCAAAACCAGGGGAGATCCAGATCCAAAACCAAAACACGGGGGTCGGCGCACATCTCTAATTAAAAGTTATGTTTTAGATATATAATTATTCAGTATCAAGAGTGCTCACATAACAGAGTTTATTTTCCTCTTTATTTGCATTCTCAGTAGCTTTCAACTCTAGAGAGCACCACCACTACCAAATAGTATTTAAATTCAACATAACATACCAGGAATAGTGGTTTTCATTTACTAATTAGTTCATGTCATACTGATACACGCCTGTGCGACAATCCTTCCCCATTTTTCCCTTTCCTCATTTTTACAATTACTATGGAACCTGACAGAATAGCTGGTCTGCACAGTAATATATTGAGTCAGAACTCAGATAAGTAAAGCTGGATACACACTAGACGATTTTTTAAATTATTTGTCAATTTCCGACAGATTGGAACGACAAATCATTCCAATTAAACCAGTGTGTACACTAGAAGTGCACTCCCAAGGGGTTGTCTGTCACATCCTCAGATCTGCCGTACATGCTGCTCAATCTGAGGATCTGACTGACTACCCCATGCATTTGGATGCTGTGGTGTAATTACATATCGTGCGGCCGTTCACCAGATCGTGTGGTGCGTACGGACTGCACGATATGTTGTTCCATCGCATCTGCTGGAAGGTGGGTATACACGTAATCTAGTGTGTACCCAGCTTTTGTGCTTGCAAGTAAAATAAATATTATAATAATCCCATCAACTGTTTCAAACTGGTCTATATGATTAGCAATGCGTGATGGAGCATTCCACTGTACCCAGTTCAGTATCTTTAAAACTAAAGTATAATGTATGGAATTGTAATAATAAAGATCAAAGAGCATATTAAAGAAATCTAATAACACCTCATTTATCCTATAGATTGTAAGCTTGCGAGCAGGGCCCTCTTACCTTTATGTCTGTCTGTTACTATTAAGTGTGGTTCTATTAATGTTATTTCCATTTGTAAAGCGCAACGGAATATGCTGCACTATATAAGAAACTGTTATTAATAATAATAATAATAATAATAATAATTTATACTAATATCCATTCCATTGCATCCAAAATTGTAATTACCTAGCTATGACAACAAAAAAAACAGGCAAAGAACCTTCCTCCCTGTTCCATAACACAGTACAAAAGCGATGAGCTTGTGGAAAGCAATACTAATGTCTTTCAGGTTTTGATGAGATATTGCAATATTCTGTTCTCTGACAAAGGAAACATTTTGGGAGTGTCCTTAAGGCTTCAGTAGAATATTAACAGGGTTATTAGTTGTCATGACAAATTATTGCACTTTACATTATCTCATAGATTTTGATCATCTAGCTGTGTGACTTTAATGACCACATCACCATAAAACCAGAGACCACAGTGAGCTCTACCGCTAAAGGATTACATTACATTGGACCAACTCGCCCAGCACTGACCTAGTTGCTGAGGGTTCAAAATCTTTCATTTGGAAAAGTTCTTTTACTGTCTTCAGTCATGTGTTCCGGGGGCTGTGCGAAGTGCTTGGGCATCACCTTGATCCCCTTAGCTATACTGTGTGTTCTGGCAAATATCTTACTGTTTTTCCCAGGTGGAAAGGTAGCAAGCAGCACTGGTCACATTTCGGATGAAGTCTTTTACCTTGGGGGACTCGCAGGGTCTGGAGTTCTGGTGAGTGCATCATTTACTTGTGTGTTTGAATTAAAAATGTAGTTTTCGGGTGGCTTAAGGTTCCAAAGTGGAGTCTCCAATAAGGGCTAACATAACTGATGGGGGGAGCGCTCCGGTAAATCGGGTAAACAGTTTACCGTAAACTATCTAAGGCCAAATTCACTGAGCATGTATGAGATGCCATACCAAAATAAAACTATGTGCTATGGGGATAAATCTAAATGGTTATTGGGACCAGTGCAGTCTCTGGTCCAAGGGTCATGTGTAAGGCTTTGTCTGACCTGCTGTCTGTCCTCAAACACTCAGTGAATAGTAATTAATATCTATAGATCACTTTGCTATTGCTAAATATTAAGCTATAGCCAACTTAGGTTGTATATACTGTACACTATAACTAGTAGTTGGCACCACTAGAAAACATTTTTTTAACAAGGCAATGCGGTATCTATCATAAAGGGAATGATTTAGTAATATTATGAAATTTCCCCCATTAATTATCATTTCTTATCGCCACATATTGCTGCAATAAGAAACAATTTTAGTGTATCATTTATCAACATTCCCTTGCCCGGATACGGGCTTCGATTATAGCCTGTCTTGTCCATGTGTCAGCAATACCCGGCACGCGTGCCAAATGCAACAAACGGAACATGTTGAAGATTCGGAAGATTTATCAGCTTGGACCAATGTTCCAGATTTAAAATTAGCCTTCAATTAAAAGAGCAATTATTCAGTTACAGATAGTAAAAAATACCAATAAGCCTCAAATTGATATAACTATAAGGTTAGATGGTGTATTGGTCTTGCTGGAAATGTTTTTAACTGATTTTTGCTGCAAATGTTCTTGATCTTATTGAAACAGCAGGGATCTACTTATTGAGATTTCGATGTTTGCAGCGTTGCAAAAAGCTGTTTCATGTCATAGGTGGAGCTCTGTGCACACATTATTCTTGTAATGTGCACACACAAAATTCACAGTCCCGAGTCTTTATCTCATGTTATTGTTATTTAGTCCTATTTGAAAAAGCAAAAAGTTCAACCTACTGTAATTTAATAATTGAATGTCCCTAAAATTATATTAGGCAGCTGAAGTTTTTACTCTTTCTACCATGTGCATGTTAAGTTGGGCTTGTAATCCCTCATAAGTAGTCCAAGATTGGTTTTACTATGACAGTTCCCAGAAGTGAAATGTGCGCATTCATGTATGTGCTATATGGGTAAATAAAATAGGCATATTTTGTTATTCAAGTTCCTTGTGTCCTATTTTTGCCCTTCCATTTACTAAGGAGTGGCAACAAAGGCCTCATTAAAGTGAGGCGCAAATCCATCCAAACAGTTCAAATTTGCACCTGGATAAACCATGTCACAATGCAAGGGGTCTAGCTTCTTTTGTCACTGTGCACAGTTTCATTATGGTCAGATCATTTTTCAGTTTGGGCTATAGAAATAACCTAAAGAATATCATAGATGACAGGTAGACAGGTCCAATTTATCTTTTTAGTCAGGGAGTGGAGGTAAGACTATTATTATTATTATTATTATTATTATTATTATTATTATTATTAAAGTCTTTCTTTGCTGGGCATACACTATACAATTATCTGTCCAATCCGGCTGGTTGGAATGAAAATCTGGTAGTGCATGGGAGCAAATGACAATTGACAATTTAGCACAAACACTGGAAAACTGGTCATTCAGAAAAATTGGTTTAAACTAGAGATGTGCGCTGACCACCGTGTTTTTGGTTTTGGTTTTGGATCTGGAACTCCCCTGATTTTGGATCTGGATTGGTTTTACCAAAACCTCACCTCTGTGTTTTGTTTTCGTGTTTTGGTTTTGGATCTGGATTTTTTCTTAAAAAAAATAAAAAAAAAACAGCTAAAATCACATAAAATGGGCCTTTTTTGGTCCTACAGTATTAATAACCTCAATAACATTAATTTCCACTCGTTTCCAGTCAATTTTGACCACCTCACAGCTCACAATATTGATTTTATTATCTAGTTAAAGGGCCAAAAGGTTGCATCCAGCTTGCTGGCTCAAAACTGATTGATATAATTATTAATAGAGTTGAGGACTGTGCAAAGATGATGGTTGGGATAACCTTGATGATTGAAGAATTGATAGTTGATACTAGTTGGTGCAGCCCCTGGCTGTAAAATTGATAATAAATACATTTAAAAACAATTCATTGGTGCAGCCTCGGGCTGAATAATCAATAATAAAAATAAATTAATTGGTGCAGCTCCTTGCTGTAAACTTGATAATAAATTAATTAAAAAATAAATCATTGGTTCCTAAACCAACCATAACATTAATTTAAAATGTCAGGCAGCAATGCCCCAACCAGCACATAATGGAATGGAAAAAGGTGCAAGATGGAATAGTCCTTTGGCCCTCCCACCCACCCTTATGTTGTATACGAAACAGGACATTCACAATTTAACAAACCAATCATTTCAGCGACATGGACTGCCAATTGTGGCTGAAATGATTGGTTTGCTTGGACCCGCATAAAACAAGCTGCAATGTGCATTGGACATGGAAATGAAAATTATCCCATACACAAACTGACCTTACATTACAAGTTGTCCTCGTCCTCGTCCTCGTCAACCCCATCAGTGTGTACATCCTCTTCTACACACAATATTAATTCATCCCCACTGGAATCCACCATAGGCGCCTCGGTAATTTTTTTATGTAATTGTTGGTAGAGGTCTTCCTCATGGAATTTGTAATTCATTTTAATGAACATCATCTTTTCCACATTTTGAGGAAGTAACCTCCTACACCGATCACTGACAAGGTCGCCAGCTGCACTGAAAACTCTTTCGGAGTACACACTGGAGGGTGGGCAATTTAAATAATGCAAAGCTAGTTTGTGTATGGGCCTCCAAATTGCCTCTTTTTCCTGCTAGTACTGAAAGGGACTGTCTGACATGCCTATTAGGATGTTATCTCTGAAATAGTCATCCACCATTCTGTGAATGGAGACCATATCACACATAGTCACGGTAGAAGACATGTCACTGTAGGCAATTCTCTCAGGCCCGACCAGATGTTATTTTTTGGTGAATGATCTGCATGACCAGCAGGCATTCTGTAAGGAACATTTTGTTTTTTCCTGGCAGCTGCAGAAACTGAAGGAGATGATGGCATTTCACATGCAGCTGCAGCTGACAATTTTTTTACTAACAGCTCTTTGCATAGTTTTAGATTTCGGTCTGTTGGAAAAAAAACTCACAAGGTAGGACTTAAACCTAGGATCCAGAATGGTCGCTAAAATATATTTTTCAGATTTCAATAGATTGACGACTCTTGGATCCTGGTAAAGTGAATCAAGGGCTTGATCCAACATACCTTGCGCAATCACTCCATTTCATTTCCTCCTTTAGTTTCTCCAGTTGTTTTTGCAAAAGTATGATGAGGGGAATGACCTGACTCAAGCTGGCAGTGTCTGAACTTCACGTGTGGCAAGTTCAAAGGGTTTGAGAACCTTGCACAACATGGAAATTATTTTCCACTGCACTTGAGTAAGGTGCATTCCCCGTCCACGGCCTATGTCATAGGCCGTTGTATAGCCCTGGATGGCCTTTTGCTGTTCCTCCATCCGCTGAAGCATATAGAGGGTAGAATTCCACTGAGTTACTACCTCTTGCTTCAGATGATGGAAGGACAAATTTAACTGTACCTGCTAGTCATTCAATCTTCGACAAGCGGTCGCCGAATGTCTAAAATGTCTGGATATTTTGCAGGCCACCAAGAGCATCTCCTACACGCCCCTGTCATTTTTAAAAAAATGTTGCACCACCAAATTAATTGTGTGAGCAAAACTTGGGACGTGTTTGAATTTGCCCACATGTAATGCTCTCACAATATTGGTGGCATTGTCCGAAATCACAAATCCGAGGAGAGTCCAAGTGGGGTAAACCATTTAGCAATGATTTCCCTGAGTTTTTCTAAGGTTCTCAGCGGTATGCCTCTTAGTGAAACCAGTTATACAAAGAGTAGCCTGCCTCTGTATCAGCTGTCTTTTGGTAGATGTTTCTGCTGCTGTTGCTGTTGTAGGCAATACACCTACCCAGTGGGCTGTCACAGTCATGTAATCCTTAGTTTGCCTTGTCCCACTTGTCCACATATCAGTGGTCAAGTGGATAGTGGGTACAACAGCATTTCTGAGGACATTAATAAGGGTTTTTTTTAATGTCCTTGTACAGACTTGGAATTGCTGTTCTAGCAAAGTGGAATCTAGAAGGGATTTGGTAGCGAGGACACAGAACATCAATTAACTGTTGAAAACCCACTGCAGTAATGGCGGATAGTGGATGCACATCTAATACCAGAATAGCTGTTATGGCATCAGTAATCCGCTGTGCAAATTTGTGATTGCTGTCATACTTGTTTGCCCTTGCAAACGATTGTTTTACAGTTAATTGTTTTTTGGAGGATACACTACAAGTTGTCTTTCTCCTGGTCCCCTTCTGGGATGAAGATCCACTCACAGCAATAGCAGCAGCACCAGGCATAGTCATCGAATATCCTTCTGAGGAATCACAGATAGGAAAGGAATCAATCATGCTTTGAATAACAACATTGGATGCAGCAGGACTACTCCCGATGACGACCTACACTTTGATATTTGATGAATGCGTTCTAAGTTATGTAACAAGGAGGAGGTTCCTAGGTGGTGTAGGTCGCTCCCTCTACTCACTCTTGCTTGGCAACGGTTACATATGGCTTGACAACTGTTGTCCGGATTGGGTCTGAAATAATTCTACACGTGAGAAGTGGATTTTTTTGTTTTTTGCCCCGGCATGACAACAATGGGCTTTGGCTTTTTCAATCCATGGGCAACAGCTGTTGCCTTACTTACACAAAGGACATCCTTTTAATGGTACCACCACCACTACTACTACAAGCAGAAGGGCTATCAGAATCAGAACCAGCAGTCATCATAAATAAAGGCCAAGGCCTTATCCTTTCCTTTTTTTTTAATCTAAAGGCAATTTCCCTTTCAATATTTTTTTCTTAACTTCAGTATAATTAGCTTTACCATATAGATGGCATGACTTAAGCCCTGGGGCATGGGCCTTCATAGAGGACGAGGAAGTTGATGGCCTTGCACTGCTGGCGGCAGCTACAACATGTGGTTCTTGGCCTTGCTCTGCTGTCATGTGACAGCCCTCCATATTTTCTGCGGTGTTGAAGCAGTGTCACAAGCACCAATAGTGTAGCCAAGGTGCGGTTACAAAATTCACACACGTAAATAAATAAAATAAAATAAATGAAATTAAATAAATTGACAATATATATATATTTTTTTTCAGGTCCAGAGCTTGGGCCCAGAGCACAGATTGATGATGACTGGAGTCAGGCAGCACTAGGTTGCGTTGCTGACTTGCTGTAACTTGTGCGGTTAAGCCTAACACGCACACAAATATTAGACAAAAAAGACAATTTATTTTGATTTTTTTCAGGTCCAGAACTTGGGCCCAGAGCACAGATTGATGACGACTGGAGTCAGTCAGCACTAGGTGGCAACTTGCATTGCTGGCTGTATCTTGTGCGGCTAAGCCTAACACGCACACACACACACAGACAAATTTTAGACAAAAAAAGACAATTTATTTTTATTTTTTTTCAGGTCCAGAACTTGGGCCCAGAGCACAGATTGATGACGACTGGAGTTGGGCTGTACTAGGTTGCAATTTGCATTGCTTGCTGTATCTTGTGCGGCTAAGCCTATTACGCACACACACACACACAGACAAATATTACACAAAAAAAGACAATTTATTTTTATTTTTTTGCAGGTCCAGAATTTGGGCACAGAGCACCGATTGATGACGACTGGAGCTGGGCAGCACTAGGTTGCATTGCTGTATCTTGTGTGGCTAAGCCTAACACGCACACACACACATAAGATAAATTGACAATATATATTTTTATTTTTTTGGGACGGTCCAGAACTTGGGCCCAGAGCACAGATTGATGTTGACTGGAGTTTGGCAGCACTAGATAGCGTTGCTGTATCTTGTATGGCTAAGCCTAACACGCACACACTTACACAGAAGATAAATTGACAATATATATTTCTATTTTTTTTTGACGGTCCAGAACTTAGGCCCAGATGGACGCAGCAGACAGCACAGCACCGGCCCAGATGGATCAGCACCAGCGCAGATGGATACAGCAGAGAGCACAGCACCTGCCCAGAATGGATCAGCACAAGCCCAGGATACAGCAGACAGTACAGCACCAGACAGAACAGCACCAGCCCAAATGGATCAGCACCAGCCCAAATGGATGCAGCAGATAGCACAGCACCAGCCCAGATGGATCAGCAACAGCCCAGATGAACACAGCAGACAGCACAGCACCAACCCAGAATGGATCAGCACCAGCCCAGGACACAGCAGACAGCACAGCACCAGCACCTCTCCCACCCCTACACTACCCACCCTACCTGTTCAGTCTACACAGATGGAGTGAAATGGCATCCGCCGCATGGTCCCTTTATACTACATAGATCATAGAGACGAAAGCTAGCGAGCCACGAGATTTCGTCTCTATTGTTTTGCTTCGGCTTGAGATCTGGGGCCGGCGGAGGAACCGAGCACACGTTTGATTCTCACCCCAGATCTCAAAATTCGGGTGGGTTCGGATCTCTGAGATCCGAACCCGCTCATCTCTAGTTAAAACAAACAAATTTATTCAATTTGAATAATAATTTTTGCCAATTTTCCAGTATTTAGGACCCTATGGTAGAATTTCTTTTGCTTCCATACATTATCAGGTTTACATTCCAGCCAGTCAGATTGGACAGATGTCTGGTAATTATATAGTGTATGCACAGCATTTGAGTTCCAATCCTACTTTCCTGTTCCGACTTGCCCATGTGTACAAGAGCATAGGTTTAAAACAATTTCCTGGATCATCAAGAGGAGGATCCATAGCAAAGTGGGCAAATAATGCAGTGGACAGCTTTTCTGCTTCCCAGCATTAAGTCATAGGTTCAATGCCAACCAGGGTCCTGTGTGTAGTATGTATGCTCTCCCCCTGTTTGCGGGTATTCAAGCTCTGAAAATTACTACATTAAAGTGCACATTTTAATTATGGATTGGGTATGAAATCCCAGCAGTCAGGATGCCTGCTGTCAAAATGCCAACAGCGGCATCCCGATACTGGGAATCCTGACAGGGGTCGGGTAAGTATGTTAATCCTCACTTCTTCTGCCCCTAACCCTAAACTTCTCTTCTTGTACTCTAATCCTAACCCTCCCCACCCCGCACCCTAACCCTCCCCGTTAGTGCCTAAACCAAACCCCCCCTTGGTGCCTAAACCTAACTCTCTCCCTTAGTGCCTAACCCCCCCAGTGGCGCCTAACCCTAACCCCCACCAGTGATGTCTAACCCTAACCCCCACAGAGGAGCCTAACCCTAACCTTCCCCCGAAGACCAAAGCCTAACTTTAACCCCCCCCATGGTGCCTAAAGCTAACCCTCCCCCCCACCCCCCATGGCTAACAGCTAAGTTCTCGACAGAAGGCATCCCGATCGAGCTACCTTCGATCGGGATGCCGTCTGTCGGTTTTCTGGTGTCAGTCTGTGGGCTGGCGTCAGGATTTAGCCGTCTATGTTAAATCCCGAGTTGGGATTCCGACGCTGGGATTTCAACAGATGGCATCCTGGCCGTCTGTATTTTAACTGCATCCCTTAATTATATTTTCAATGATAAGTAAACAGAGATGTGCGTGTCTGAATTTCTGAAATCAGAACACACCTGAATTTAGGGGTTCAGAGTAGAACTGGGTCATGGTTCGGATTCACTTTTGTGACCCGGTTCAAACCGAGTCCTGGTTCAGATCTGTTGCTGGTTCGGAACTCAGATTTAAAAAACGAACTTGGGTTTTGGATTTGGATATTTTCCCTGTTTTTATTGATTTCTATCAATTTTTTATTAGATTTTTATCCATATCCAAAACCAAAACACTCGAGGGTAGTTTTGCAAAACCAAAAGCGAAACACAAAGATAAATCCAGATCCAAAACTAAAACACGGGAGTCAGCGCACATCTCTAGCTTATACAGTACAGGTTGAGTCTCCCATATCCAAATATTCCGAAATACGGAATATTCCGAAATACAGAATATTTTTAGCATGACTGAGAAAGTGAAACCTTTGCTTTCTTATGGTTCAATGTACACAAACTTTGTTTGATGCACAAAATTATTAAAAATATAGTATAAAATGACCTTCAGGCTGTGTGTATAAGGTGTATATAAAACATAAATGCATTCAGTGTTTAAATTTGGGTCCCATTCCCAAGATATTTCATTATTTTATGCAAATATTCCAAAATACGGAATATTCCGATATTCAAAATACCCCTGGTCCCAAGCATTTTGGATATTGGAGACTCAACCTGTACAATCTAACTAGACACATACTTAAATCTATAGGAGTCATTTGTGTGCATAACAAAGGTGTTCACATGTCAGTGTTAAGGAAAATTCTGAGTGAGACCATCATTCTGTTAACACAATAAGCGGTCAGTCATTTTTCAAGTGTGCCGCAGCGAAACACATATAGGGACTCTAACTGTATGGTATATGATGGATAACCCTGATTAATGATATCTGGGATACTGAGCACTTTCATTTGAGCTTTGTGTTTTCTCACTTAAGCTCAATGATTATTGAAACTTCTTGTAAATGGAGCTGCCATACTCTTAAACATATATTAGTATACAACCATAAATAGTGTCTATAAAATCAAGTTGTGGCTTATAGTAATTGATGAATCTGGTTCTCTGGGCTTCACCAGTTGTTTTCTGCCGGCTCGGAAAGAATAATCAACACACAGCAAAGGGTGGTTGTTATATTCTCTGATGTGTATTCATTTCAGTTACAATTTTATAGCACTCTGGTAACAGTTGAAAAAAGTCTATTAACACCCACCTACTAGATTTTCTGCCTACCAATAAGATAAGCAGGATGCAGAAAGTTACAGAAAGCTACAGTACATTCAGTATTGTTCTTGGATGTGCCTGGCATTGGAATGTGCACGCAGTTCTATCCTTGAGATAGTTTCTCAGAAATAGCTAGCAAGTAAGTGAGTCTGTCAACATTTCTAAACAGTTATTGTCTCTTGCACGTCATGTAGCTGACAAAGATATAGGTTTATGAATAACATTTAGCACAAACTGGTACAAGATGGCTGCTGATAATACAAGATGGCAGCCAAACATACAGAACTTAGGGGTCTATTTACTAAGCAGTGTTAGGAGAAGTGAAAAGTGAAGAGTGAAAAGTGATAAGGTGCCAGCCAATCAGCTCCTAACTGCCATCTCACAGGCTGTGTTTGGAAAAGGACAGTTGGGAGCTGATTGGCTGGTACCTTATCACTTTTCACTCTTCACTTTTCACTTCTTCTAACACTGCTTAGTAAATAGACCCCATAATGTTAACTCTATCAATCCCTTCTTTTATTCATTAACCTAACCTTTCCCTCAACTGCCTAACTAGGGTCAAGTCCTTAAGCTATCCTAAGAACAGATACGTACATGAGACCCCTGCTGCAGATCCCATATGTAAGATCCCCCCCATTGAAGGAGGTGTGACCTATCCTCCGTACATGCAAGTTTCGTCCCTAAAACTAGTTAGTCTAATGTCCAGATGATGTTTCATCACTCAGAGAGTCAACAATTGTTCTGCATTGTCCGCATGTCCTTCCATTTTCTTGTGCAATGTTCCTTCCGCAAATGCTACATGTGTCCCGTAGATCGTCTACTGTATGGAAGTAGATGTGTTGTTCACCCAAATCACCATGTATGCCAGCGAACATGAGGTTGTTAGGTCCAGATTTCCTAGGAGAGCAACAATTAAGTGTGAGTAATTTCTTAATCAGCAAAATGACAATCTTTCTAACAATATAAATGATTACAAGCAAAGCTAAGCCTCTAACAATAAGTGAAAGAATTCCTGATATCCAGCCACCAAATCCTTTGAACCAATTGGCTGGATTTAACCAGGAGAACCATCCGTTACCATCAAGATCATATTCTCGGTCATTATGTGCTTTTCTAAACTGATCTTTCAGTTCCTTGATTTTCTTCATATGTTCATGTATAGGGTCAGAAAAGTTGTCAGCTATATAGTTACAAAAGGCCGATCCCACTATTTGACACATGCCACCCTGAGCAGCAGTGAGACAGTCTAGGACCAGACTAAACTGTCCCATGATCTTTACTTTGAATTGTAGTTCATTAGTGATTATATCAAGCACATCAAATATTTATCGGTAACATTATCAAACAATTTAGCTAAAGCTTCTATATTGTGAGCGTTCTTTATACTCAGTCCAGTTATTGTCAAAGCTAAACCCATCTTTTTATACCATGGTACATATACTAAATCATGGGCATGAGCTTTATTTACTACAAGATCTTTCCTTACTCGATGATTAGCTGGGCTATTCGTTATGTCAATGGTGTTCATTATCCATGAAGCTGGACTTAGTCTTGCTAAGGTGCAACTGGCTTATCCTCCTAAAGGTAGAAATTTATATGCTTTATAACCACACACAAAATAGAGAGAGGGAGGAAGTGTCAACTGCCCCAACCAAATGACCTCTGCTGTCAGATACAGAAGTAACTGTGCTTCTCTTGGCATATAAATGTACATATACCTCCTCTGGGCTTGTACAGTTACAATTCTGTGCATTATCACAGTCTGTAATATTGACACGATTGTTAAGTTAAGTCACCCACTAGGGTGATCCTTCCAATGTCAATGAGGGATATGTGTTGCCAGTACTGTTACGACGTTGAAGTGTAGCAATAAAGGTAAGGTTTGTTCCTTCTATAATCTGGCCTAATGGTCCCTTGTATACCTGGGCATATATTTGTGTGTTATTTACCCAAACTAACCGTGTAGTCTCTTTGTAACGAGGTGCTTCCCTGACAGCCTTCCACCAGGGTGGCTTTAGCCATCCAACTATAACAAGATTCAGGGCACTTCGGTTATAGACATCCTTGGTTCTGGGTAACAATACAACCTTGGATTGTTTTACCAAATACTTCTGGGAGAGCTGTTTATTTTCCTCCCAGGAGTCAGGGACTGCTACATAGGATATAGTCTTTGAGGATATGGGAGAGTGGGTACACACCCAACAGTTAGTGGAATTGGCAAATTGTGGCACAATGTGATGCATGTAAATGAATTTGTTATCCCATGCCTCATTCAGCTGATGGTGGAGTTCCCTCTTCTCTCTGGATGTACTACTCTTTGTACTATGACCTGGTCAGTGCTTGTGATAAAAGCCTCAAAGCTGAAAGCTATAATAAAAATTATAACAAAAGCAAAGCTAAGTATGCATCCCCTTTTGTCTGGCTTGGGGCCTAGCAACATATATCTATTCATTATCTAAAATTACTCCAACTCCCCTTGGGTGAAGATCTTGCAGTGGTAAGCATGAATCCAGGTGTTTTTTCCTTGTAGTTTGAGGTGGTTGTTGTCAGCAGGACATGATATGGACCCTCAAAGCGTGGTTCTGGAAATTTCCTGACATGCTTTCTGACGACCACCCAGTCACCTGGTTGGAAATTTGTGAGTACCTGTATCGAAATTAGGGTCTGCAATAGAAGAGAACACCTGACCATGTATTTCAGTTAGTTGTCAATGTAACTGTTTTACATATCCTAATAAATCACCATGCAAATGCTGCAACTGCTGGGGAAAATAACATCCTAGCCTGTGTGCAGATCCAGACAGTATTTCATAGGGGGTAACCCTGTATCCTTCCTGGGTGTGTTTCTGACTGAATGCAGAGCTATTGGCAGACATGAAACCCACAGCAAATTAGTCTCTGCCATTATATTTTGTATTTTTAACTTTAAAGTGTAGTTCAGACGTTCCACACACCCGGAACTCTGTGACCTGTGGGGGGTGTGAAGAGCAGAAACTATGTTTACGTAGGTCTTGTAACAAAGCCTGGAATATTTCCCCTGTAAAGTGTGTGCCTCTGTCACTTTCTATTGCTTCTGGTACACCATACCTGCAGATCAAATTTGACATTATTTTTTGGCGTTTGCAAACCTACAAGGCCAAGCCTCCGTTCAGTGACTATATATATCGGTACAAACAAGCACGTGGCCCGTTCCGGAGCATTTGGGCAGTTGTATAAAGTCTATTTGAATCCTCTGAATGGGAAATTGGGTCTGGGGTGTACTTCTCTGAGGAGTTAGGACAGTCTTACCCAGGTTATTCAAGGCACAGATTATGCAGCCTGCTTGTGCAAACCCTGGTGCTATCCAATGCTTATCTGTTTCCATTACTATGGCATCCTTTGATATGTGCACTTTCCTATGTTGAATTTGGGCCATAATAGGGTAAAGTGCTTTTGGCAGACCATTGTACCACTCTCCCTGTATTTCCTGTGCTCCCTGCACCACTCTCCCTGTATTTCCTGTGCTCACTGTATCAGCCAGGCCCTTTTTTCCTTATCTGAGGCCTGCTTCTGGAGCTGGTGGAGTGTGGCTTTGTCAAACTTGGGGGATTGGGTTACCACATAAGTGGGCTCACCCTGGGGCAGTTGGATTAGGGTGGCCTGCTTGGTGGCCTGTTCTACCAGTCTATTGCCCTCTGCTTCACGGGTAGTGTCTCGAGTATGAGCCTTAATTTTAATCACTGCAAGCCTGGAGGGTAGCTGAAAGGCTGTGAACAAAGCCCTGATGTGATCTGCATGCTTAACTGGTTTACATGATGAACCCGGAAAATCTCTGCTCTTGCAGATTAGCAATACCATAGGCATATCTGGAATCTGTGTAAATATTTACTTTCTGACCTTCAGCATGTATGCAGGTCAGTGTGAGAGCTTTCATCTCAGCTTCTTGTGCGGACATGTGACTAGGTAATGGTTGCTTAATTAATACCGCAGTGTCAGTGGCTACATCCTGTGTATGGGATGCCATCCACATAATACCTAGAACCATCAACATAAAGATTTAAATCAGCATCAGGCAATGGAATGTCAGTGATGTGTGAGAGAGGTGCATCCTGCCTCATAAGTTCAATGCAATCATGCTCAAAATCAAAAGAAGTTTGTGTATTTTCAGTATCTGCTGCTTCCTCACTATCACCCTCAGTATTTCTGTAATAGTGATGTCCATTTATCCTACCTTCTTTTGACTGTTGTGGAAGTAATGTAGCAAGATTCAATATTTTGCACTTTTTAAGTATCACGTTTATTGGTGCCAGCAGTGCAACTTCATATTTAGTTAATCTAGCCACTGAGAGATGTTTAGTTTGTGCTTGATTAAGTATCTCAGTGACTGTGTGTGGGACCATGAGTATTAATTGATGTCCCAGAACAATATCAGTACTTTTCTTAAGTATCAGCCGCTGCAGTGACTGATCGCACACAGCTGGGGGCTGCCCGTATTACAGGATCAAGTTGCAGTGAATAGTAAGCTAGTGGCTTTTGTTTTCCTCCATGCAGGTGGGTTAAGACGCCTTGTGCGTGCGAGGAAGATTCATGACAAAACAGCATGAAAGGTTTTTGGTAATTTGGGAGGGCTAATGCTGGAGCATTAAGTATGTCTTGTTTTAAAACATAGAATGTTTCTTCCTGTTCTGTAGCCAGGCAGAGAGGTCCTTTCTGCACTGTCCCTTTAAGAGTGTCATACAAGATTTGTAGCTTGTTTGAGACACAAGGAATCCACTTTCTGCAATAAGTCATCAATCCTAGGAATGCCCTGAGTTCTTTGTATGTGCGGGGGGGGGGGGGGCTTGGGTTTAACTTCTAGGATCGCATGTTTTCTTTCTTCAGGCAAATGTTTTGCTTGATGACTGAGGCATTGACCCGGAGAATGTACCTTCTTTTTAGCAATTTGTATCTTTTCCTTGGACACTTTACAGTTCATGGTATGCAAAAATATCAGCAGTGATACAGTTTCTTCAATACAATATGTGTGCTCCTCTGTGCACAGAAAAAGATCATCTACATACTGAATGAGAGCTGTATTTTCATGAATGGGTGCCCATCCCTTTATAACTAATGCCATTGCTTCTGAGTAAGCACTGTTACTAGTAGCCCCCCTTGGGGCAGACGCATCCATGTGTACTGCGGGCCTGATTCAGAGTCACTTGCTCTGACAGAGCACTCGCTCTGAATAAGGGCCGGGCTTTTTTTTTTGGTGCGGCCTCTTTGCCGCTCGCATAGCTGTGGGTGACCACCCACAGCTATTGTGAGCGGCCAGGATGATGGTCACGATGGTCAAGACCATCACAACCATCGGGCTTGTGATGAGACCCTTGTGGTAGGGTCTCATGGCTGCAAGCCCTAGAGAGCTTTCGGCTCTAACAGAGCCAGAAGCTCTCCACTGACATTACTTGTGATGTCAGTGGGGCCGCCCCCAAATGGAAGGAGTTCTCATGGGAATGCCTCAGTTTGGGCAGCCACCCCCCCGGCCCTCCCACCAAAGGGGGCGAGCTGTCACTCAACATCGACAGCTCGCCCCCTTTGGTGTGAGACCCAGAACGACGGATTGCCAGTCACAAGCCGGGTCTAGCGAATGCGCACGACGGAGCCTGCTCTGTCGTGCGCATGCGCTGTGGGCCACCATCGACCCGGTTGCGAGTGCTCAGCGCTTGCGACCAGGTATGAATCAGGCCCTGTGTGCCCTGGTGCATGAATGCTAATAATAGCTGTCTTTCTTTTGTTATGGGCACGGAAAAAAATATGTTTGCCAAGTCAATGACAGTGAACCAGCTGGAGCTGGGAGGTATTTGATTCAGTAAGGTGTGTGGATTTGGCACTTTGGGGGCATCCACAGCCATGTGTTTGTTAACTTCCTGCAAATCATGTATCATATGGAATGAAGGTGACCCGTCAGTATTTGGGGAACGTTTTTTCACAGGAAAAGTTCTACAGGCATAAGACCAACATCCATTTTCCACTGGAGCTCATTCAGACCCACTCGCAAGATGCAATCGCTCGTTGGCAAAAAGAGGCTGGATATTTACATTAAGCGTTCGCACTGCATCGCGTAAGGACACCCACTATGTTTTAGCAAGCTACTGCAAAGTGCGCTTGCAAATGTCTAAAAACACCCCCTTGCCACCTTTGGGAAATTATTATTATTATTATGCTTTATTTATATGGTGCCACAAGTGCTACTCAGCGCATTACAAAGTACATAAACAAATAATTTGACAACTGACTTACAGTACAAAATAGGACAAGGACATGGATAATATACAATGATACATAAGTGACCATAACAACAGAGAGTAAGCAACCAAGTGTTAGGTGCCCTGGTGGGGGGTAAGAAGTAGGTGAAAGTAAAGTAAGGAGAAGCACAAGAGGGTAGAGGCCCTGCTTGTAAGAGCTTACATTCTAAAGGGGAGGGGCAGACAAACAGGTGTGACACAGATGGGGTAAACGGAGGAAGGAGCATGTTGCAGCAAGTTAGGATGGGAGCTGGAAGGCTTTGATGAAGAAGTCGGTCTTGAGAACCCATTTGAAGGATTTGTAATGAAGGATTAATCGGGACCATCGTGAGCCATCGGAGCTGCTTGCAGCACTTGGGGTTGCCTTAGCCTGCCGCAAGCACAGCGATCAGCGCTGGCTGAGATACATGCAGGTGACGTGTACAATGACGCTACTTTGCTAATTATGCACACCCTTTAAATGGCGTTTTGGTGGCCAGACACGCCTGTGTTCACACATCCACTCCCCCGTTCACAAGCACTTTCCCCTGTTACCACCCACAAACGGCACTCAAAGCAGCAACCTGATAGTGGCTTAGGAGCTACCAAAATCAGATTGCAAAGAATGGCTTTTGCACATGCACTGCGAATTATATGCATGCGCAGAGGGGCGAAAATCGCTCAGAGCAAGCGATCGCGCCTTAGCGAGCGGGTCTGAATCAGGTCCTCTATGTGCTCCAATTCACTGTCTAGCAGTGGTGTGCCTTCTGTAAGGGTTAACATCAATTGGCATGTGTCAAAAGCAACTAGGCTTGTAGTTCCTGGTCTGGCAGCTAGTGTCACCTCCCCATTTTTATACTGTAGGGTAGCATTAAGTGTGGACAGTAAATCAGCACCGAGCAAATTTATAGGACATTAACCTGACACTAAAAATTGTGTCAATCTGCACTGTCACTGACTTTGTCTTTTTAAGCAGTCGTTTAGCACTGTCTAATCTAGAAGCGACACTGGTTTGATCAGAAATTAAATGCAGTGGGACATATTTAGATTGAATAACCGAAGTTGGCGGCCCCAGAATCTATTAAGGCTTTTATTGGGGTTGACCCTTCTATAGAGAGAGAGGAACTGTGCATTGTGGACCTGAAGAAGTTCTCAAACTCTCCAGTGTCAGACAGGAACGTATTTTGAGGTGAAGACCAGCTTGTAGCATGTAAGGGATCCTTTCGTCAGATGAAACCACCATCACCTGTAGCGGAGAAATGCATAAGGGTCTCCTTTACATGCTACAAGCTGGTCTTCACCTCTAAATAGATTCCTGTCTGACACCGGAGAGCCACACATGGTAGTGTAACTGCAAGGAGAAAGTAAGCTCCGTGAGCACTACACGTTGACCTCTGTCCGATTTCCACTGACGGGCAGTGACATCCTTTTAAAGCCGGTCGGTGGTAAGCAGTCACACTATTGACTATTTTCATGAAAGTCAGTTCCAATTTCCCTGCCTGAACGGCATCATTAAACATCACGGTGAAAGCGATCATCACTGATTCAGTGTTATGGAACATTTACAACAGGCTACCAATAACCGATTGTTGTCTATCTGAGGAGAACCTGATGTGTGGCTATTTAATTATAAACACCATACAAGAAACATCTGAGGTGTATATATTATAATCCGTTTAAAAAACGGCGATACCATCATTTTTTTATCCTGAGGACAGAGACTATCACTTGGAACCACAGTACTGATGGTTACTTATTGCATACTAATATAGGAGATACCTTCTGCAGAGGTTATTCTCCTTTAAATAGGTATGAGCCATTATCGATATACAACACCAGCTTGTATTTTATGTATAACTGTATGTATGTGTGTCTTGATTTTTATAGTTCATTTTATTGCTGATAATTATTTTGTCTTACAATAAATTGTTAATTTTATGTCAAGCACTCTTTTGTCTGGTTGAATCTAATAATCTTACTGGCCTACTAAGGCATATAAATTGAATATTCTATATCCAGGCTTTTCTGTACTTTGATACACTAGTGTTTATTGCAGATTATCACGGTTAGGAACAGCTTCATTATATTTATATATCATTATTATTCATATGTGCGCCTGAATTATATATGCGAATTCTATATATATTTTGTGATCTCCGACTGCTTCTACTGCAGCAGTTGTCTGGGTAAACACGGGATATAATCCTGTGTTGGGGACTGGGACTGACGTCTCTCAGGATGTTCCTTCATATGAAGGTGGCACTGGAACTGCTGGGGTTGGTGTTATCCTTGTAGACTTTGAAGTGTTACACTTCTCACAAATTTCTGTACTCCAATACTGTATCTTGGGACAGTCACAGCGCCAAGTATGCTTTTTGTGACTTACAAATGTATTAGCAAGGCCTGAGGCTTTACGTCTGGTTGTCACCGAGGTGAGTGGTAGGCTAGGGACTAGCACGGCAGGTTTCATTTTAGTGTGTGCCATATTTTATGCACATGTGGTCTTCTACTGGATTACAAAAACCACACTCACGCTTGGGACATTTCCATCTAAGGTCTTTAGAATTTACCAGGCGTGTGGACTGAAAACTGGGGTAATCGAGTAAAGATATCCCTCTAAATGCTTCTTCTATTTCTGCCTCTTCTTTCTCACAGAGTATAGATTCTGTCACCCTTATCCAATTTAACAGTTTACCTTCTAGATTGAGTCTTTTAATATAATCTTGGTATCCCTTATGCATTTGCTGCAATTTTAAGGGATCTAACATTTCATCCTTGCTCAATCTGGCTGTTTTAAACAGACCCTCCATTCTCTCTATTCCCCCTGTTCCTAAAATCATGTACATTATCTCCATGGGGGAATTGTTGTCAAGGTTTTGTTTACTGTCAGAATTTCCCATACTGACACTTCTTTGGACCTGAGGTCCTTCTTTGTATTAAAAAGGGTATCAGGTGTCTGTATTCACTTAATCAATAGCAAATTCAGTGCCCTTTAATACGTCTCTCTTGACAATATCTGGGACTAAGGAGTGATGAGCCCTTCTAAAGTTTGGGCAAACATGCGGAGAATGTTTGTTATGTATATTTTTGGGCAATGTCTCTGTTATATGAGACCAAGTGTCCCCAATTGGCTCTGTAGCTAGTCTTTCTTAATGTGACACCCTACTGTGAGTATATAATCATTCCTGCCTTTCTTTATCCAATTTAGATCTTGTCTCTGATATACCCAGCATTCAGTTTTATCTGCAATTATGCCATGTAAGGTGGGACTACACACTAATTCCTGGCCACTATGTTGCAATACAATAACACATGTACATTTAGGAAAATACAAATTCTGCAAGGTGGATCCATACAGTATAAGACAACATAGAACAATAATTTTAACTGTAAACCTGAGACATATAGATACCCGTACCTGACACCTTGGACAGACAGTTTACTGAACCAAATCACAGGAGATCTATCCAAGTAGAAAAATTACTCACCCGGGGATATGGAAGATGTCTAGTCATCTGGGTCAGTACAAGGGTGTCTATCCTTGCTCCAGTGTAGGGTATCTTGGTGGGAACCTCCAACTGATGAATCTGGTTCTCTGGGCTTCACCGGGCCCAAAGAGAGTTCTGTATATGTGTCAGGAATCCAGCTGTTTACGGCCGGCTCGGAAAGAATGATCAACACACAGCAAAGGGTGGTTATGATATTCTCTGATGTGTATTAATTTCAGTTACAATTTTATAGCACTCTGGTAACAGTTGAAAAATGTCTATTAACCCCAACCTACTAGATATTCTGCCTAGCAATAAGATAAGCAGGATGCAGAAAGTTACAGAAAGCTACCGTACATTCAGTATTGTTCTTGGATGTGCCTGGCACTGGAATGTGCACGCAGTTCTATCCTTGAGATAGCTTCTCAGAAATAGCTAGCAAGTAAATGAGAGTTTCTAAACATTTCTAAACAGTTCTTGTCTCTTGAAAGTCATGTAGCTGACAATGAAATAGGTTTATGAATAACATTTAGCACAAACTGATGGCTGCCTATAATACAAGATGGCAGCCAGACATACAGAACATAATGTTAACTCTATCGTAATAAAACTCTGAATGAAACTTTCACATATACGGAGTGTTCAGATTTTAATGATGAATGATGTTAGGCCAGCTGGCCGATCTGATAGTCAGTTGGACTGTGTTAAGCTGGGTAAACACTAGATGATATTTTGGACGATGTTACGATTTCCGATGGATCGGACCAACAAATCGTTCAACTCATCCAATGTGTACGCACTATCGCACGCTCCCGTCAATCGTCCGTCACGTCTTTTGGTCGGCCCTACACGCTGCTCAATCTGAGGATGTCGTTAACGATTTTTACCACATCGTGCAGTGTGTACACTCTACCAAATGACCAGGTAATATTTCAACATTATATAATTAACGATATAACCACCAAACGATGCACGATATATCGTACCGTAGTTTGTGAGATTGCACAGTGTGTATGCAGTATATCGTTTGTCCGGGAGTTCAAGGGAAATCATTGACGATAGTGCATAATTTTCACATCATCTAATGTGTACCCAGCTTTAGCTTATTAGTTTGCCACAAACTGTTTTGTTGTCTGTCATCATGACGCATAAACAGACCACTGAATTAAAGTCACCTGATGGATGGGACTTTTCTCCATTTAGTAAATTGGTCCATTAAGTTTGTATAGTAAAAGCTATACAAAGCTACAAGCTATAATTGTAATCATTTACAGCTACACACATAAGCAGACCAGAGAAAGTCACATCCACAATGCCCCAATTCCTGTGATCAAGAGTAGATCTATATAATAATTGCCTAAGGTCTGTCCCGTCTCCTGAATGCATGTGCAGTGGGAGCTTGGGCTAGCACTGTCCCTCTAATGGCTCCCACTGCTAGGTAGATGGGACAGACCTAGCCAGAGAGGACGACCAGCTGGGCCGCCAGGAATGTGGAAAGTTTGAGAGCAGAGGGAAATGGGACAGAGGGGATGTAGTCAGCAAGCCAAAGGTCTAAATAACAACCTCCGGCTTCCCGACTCTCTAATCCCAGCGTGGTACTAATGACAGGCGTCGAAACCCATTCGTCGGAAGACCGACGCCCGGCATACCGAACGAAGGTAAGCCGGGTGCCGGGTGCGGACAGCCATGTGGGGGGGAGGGTTTTAGGGCTCCAGGGGGGAATTAGGGTTAGGCACCCCTCCAGGAGGGTTAGGTTTAGGCTAGTGGAAGGGAAGGTTAGGGTTAGGCACCCCCGGGAGGAGGTTAGGGTTAGGCACCCCCCTGGGAGACTTAGGTTTAGGCTGCAGGGAAGGGGGGGGGTTAGGTTTAGGCACTTAGGGGGGTTTAGGGTTAGGCACTTGGGGGGGGAGGTTAGGGTTAGGCACCCATAAGAGAGGGTTAGGGTTAGGGGGTAGAATTAGGTTAGCGATACTTACCTTAGGACGATCTGGATTTTCACACTTACGCACCCGGACGATTTTTTGGCACTGCGTATGCGCATACTTCTTGTGCGAACCAGCCAGTGCGAGCGGGTAAGGGTACGCAGGCTACATGCGTTGTGTACACAGACCCTTCCGATATTGATTGACAGGAAGTGCCATTTTTGGGTGGTGACGGGGGGTGGTCAGGAAAATGCAGGCGTGCCTGTGCGTTGGGACGCCGTTATAGGTGGGTGCATAATTAAAGCAGTGTGGCGGCATACGAAGCCAGATGACTCGATGCACACAGGAAGTGGGCAAAATCCTGCACAAGTTCAGGTCAACCTCTATTGTGTGTATAGTTCCGATGGTTCTCGATGTTACCGATGTTTACGCTGTCTTGCGGACTACTCGGGCTTTGAGTAAAGGTAAGTGGGCTGTATTGTGTAGTGCTGGGCGTCTACCGCTTATGCTGTGGTTGCTGTGCGTATGCATTGATTAGCATATATTCGCAGAGGCCGAGTGCATGCGTGCGCACACTTGCGTCCCGGCAAGTGTGAGTAAATAATTATTTTTTAAAAATAATTACTTAGTTTGGTTCTGTTTTTTGTAGATGATTTTTCCAGCTCTGGTATTTCTGGGTATGAAGAAAAATGACTGCTGTGGATGCTGTGGTAATGAAAGCTGTGGGAAGAGATTTGCGGCAAGTATAAATGCATTTATTTCACGTGGGATAAGCTGGGTTTGTTTCACACTGTTATTACACTCTCTGAGACAAACCCAAATAATGTGTTTTGATATTTCTTTCATTTATCTAGGTACCAAAATACCTCTAATGAAACCCCCATGTATATAGTAAAGAGATCAAGGGCCTGATTCAGACCCACTCGCGAGCGGCTGTCCGCTCGCAAGTGGGTCGATGTTATGCACTGAGCATGCGCACGACGGAGGGAGCTCCGTCGTGCGCATGCGCCAGACGCGACGAGCGAAGGAAAGTCCTTCGCTCGTTGTGTCCGATCAAAGGGGGCGTGCTGTCAATGTTGATTGACAGCACGCCCCCTTTGGTGGGCGTGCCGGGGGCGTGCCTCCCTGACGGGGGCGTTCCCACGGGAACGCCTCCCGTCAGAAGCCGGCCCACTGACATCACTAGTGATGTCAGTGGGAGTGATTTTGGCTCTGATAGAGCCAAAATCACTCCGGAGCTTGCGGTTGAAAACCTCAACCGCAGGCTCCTGCTCGCAATTTCGATGGTCGTGATGGTCTCGACCATCGCGGCCATCAAAAAGCACGCTCGTATAGCCTGTGGGTGGTGACCCACAGCTATACGAGCGTCCAGGAGGACGCTCCATGAAAATGGAGCCCGGCCCTCATTCAGAGCGTGCGCTCTGCTCAGAGCGTACGGCTCTGAATGAGGACCCAAGTTTCCTTATCTTAAGGTGTTTCTGTGATAATTTGTATGCAGTTAGACGGAGTATTGAGTGATCCCCTTTATATATGCGGAATTATACTGGCAAAACATAGATATCTCTCATTATATATGAAAACAGAAGCGCCCTATTGGATTCTGACAAAGTACCTTACAATAAAATTTAACTCAAACATTATAAATCCCAAATATACTAGCATAATAACATCTTAAAAAATAAAGAAAGAAATTGATTCCAAAAAACCCGAAAAAACTATCTATATAAAACTATATATGGATAGTAAAAAAAAACTCATTACAAATATAGGCCCTGATTCAGAGCCGCTCGTAAGCGGTCGCTCGTTCGTTCTGACCGATGTTCGCACATCTGCGCATGCGTACGGATTTTAATACACATGCGCGAACCAGTCAGTGCGGCCGAAAATCGTTCGTTCGCCATATAGCGAATACCTGCTATTTTGAGTGACAGAAGGAGGCATATGTGGGTGGTAACAGGGGAAGGTGCTTGAAAACGGTCGTGTGGAATTCGAACGCAGGCGTGCTAAAAGGTCAAAACGGGCATTTTATGGGTGTGCATAATTAATACAGCAGCGTCATTGACCACGTCACTTGTTTTTTTTTTACTCAGAACTGCTCGCAAAATAGCGGTTGAAAAAACCAGCCACAAGAATAGCGAGCAGTTCATACGCTGTTCGATGTACTCGATTAATCTAATAAATAGCGGACATGACGTATGGTGCGAGCGGCAAGGGGGCGTATTTTTCAAAATTACAACCGCAAGTTTTGCTTGCTCGTTCAGACTTAGAGGCATGAACAGACCGCAATTAGCGAACGGTTCATTTGAATAGCCACCCCTTGTTTTAGAACGAACGACCGCAAATAGCGAGCGGCTCTGAATGAGGGCCATAATTTTACCCCCTGTTTACGCCTGTTGGTTTTAAGGTCTTAAATTTATGAATCAGTTTAATTTCAGTTTTAGCTAAAATATCTGCAAGATTCTTAGTTCCCCAATTCCCTTCCCCCTGTTTTAAAATTCTGAATCTTTTAATTATCTTAGTGGAACATATATGATGCACTTAAAATGATGGGAGAGCGGAATGAGGGCTTGATTCAGACTCACTCAACTGTGAACCTGAACAAACCATATTGCAATGCAAGGGGTGTAAATACATACATTTTTTTACATGTGGGGTAAACACTTGCTGCTTTTGCATGTAGCCCACAAATACTGCACAGCTTTATTATTACTCTACAATTTATATGTCAGTTTGGAAACATTGCTCCCAAATCTAAAGCTCTCTGCACATTTTAAATCTGCCCCCCCCCCCCCCCCTGCAGTGCAGCATGGTTTCACCAAGATGATCATTTGAGAGAGAGATATCTCTTTCTATTCCCAAGTCTGAATCAGGCCCTGAGTCTCTAAACCAGTGGTGGGCAGAAAGCAGTTCTCCATCTGCTGTGGGACTGCACATCCCTGCATGCTCTCCCACAGTTTTGCTATCAGGATATGCTACTGTAAAAGTAAGGCAGGGCATGCTTAGATGTGTAGCTCAACAGTAGCTGGGGGGTTAATATTGCCCATTCCTGCTCTAAACCCTTCCCTACAGTATATTCCTTAAATGGTCAGAAAGTCTAAATTTTAAAGGTTTGTGAGGTTCTGCCGTTATAGACCTTGTTACATCATGTACACTCCACAAAGTATACAACATTTGAAACGACATATTGTGAACTCTCTAATCACATATGCTAGGCCATTTATAGTAACCTCTGTGTTTTTCTTGTAATCACTTTTAATTGATCATCTTCCAATACATGCACCACACTTGTGAGAGTCTAGAGTTAAAATTCTAGTGTTCATTTTAGTTGATGATAAAGTTAAGAATGAGATGTATCTTTTGTAGTAGGGATAAGGGTGGTGGAAGTGTGCACTGATAATGATGACAACTATTAATCAAAGTGTATGGGGACGACTTGCACTACTCAACACCTCATCAAGCCCTATGTCTCTTGACCAGGCCAAATAAGCAATTAGAAAGAGTAAAGAATATAACCATGTGGGAGTATTAGAAAAGTGCGAGGTTCTCCAGGGAAAATGTTATACTGTTGGTGTAATGGCCTCTTAGCTAGGCTAGGGTAAGTCAACTATTTACATCAATGTGTAGAAAAAAAAATTCTGGAAGAAAACTTTGATTTTCCACTTGGGAAACACTAGATAAGATGATATCTTATTACATGATATTTTATTTGTGTGCTAATGATATACGTTAAACATCACTGATTTCTACATGATAAAGTAACAGTACATTGTAGGAGAGCAGATCTCATTTGTATGGAGGTAGGTATAAGTTAATATAAAAAAAAGTTTTCTATTAAAAGAGATAGCCAGTTGAAAAAACACTCTTGTGAAATGTTGTCATTTAATGGTGTTTCTGTTTTGGTTATTTTGTTGTAGATGTTTTCTTCCGTCATCTTTGCTGCCATTGGTCTTGCTGGAGCTGCCTATAATTTCATTATTGCTGCAGTTGCTATAGACAAAGGGCCAAAATGTTTAATAGACATGACACTTGATGGTAAAGAAATCTGGGCATATCCTTTTGAAAATGTGTACGTATTTTATATTTAACCTAATATTTTCATTCAGATTTTTTGGTACTTAATAAATGTGTAATAAACTTGTTTAACTAAAATCCAACAAAAAATCATAAAGTGTTTTCTTAATAGACATTTTAGCAAAAGAATTTTGCATTATGTTCAGTTTAATTTTATTTTATTTCATGGCAATACAGAACCAACTCTACTCCAAAGGTTAGATTTACTAAAGGGCAATTTTGTCAAACTGCTGAGTTTTGAGGCGCTTCTGCAACCATCAAATTTATTAAAATACAGTCTTTTCAGAAATCACCATTTTATAAAGCACCATATTCCCAATTTGTTGCAAGGTGAGACTACAAACTGTGAAATTTGTCAAGCTACTGTTTGACAAACCACCAGACAAAAAAGGTGGTTGTGAAAGGTGAGCTTGCTGTTTGAGCTATCTGTTAGTTCCTAACATAAGAGGAGGCACAACACAAATGACTAATTATGAGGGTCATCTTTATTTTAAGGGGGGGAAAACTATTTGATCTTATGGGAGCAATAATAATTTATTTATGGCAGGGGCATTTACAATGCCAGAAAATAATACGCTGTTTTACACATCATAAATTATTATTATTGCCCCATTATAAATTAAACAATATGGTCCCTACAGTCATTTTACCTCATAACATAATTATGCATTAATTTGATCCTCTAATATATTCATAAAATAATTTTGCCTCAATAAGATTATTAGTGTATTGTGACCCCTTGGCCAGATAATTTTTCTAGATAGCTTTTCCCTTACATCCGGTTCCTGCTGTTTTAGTGTCACATAGAAAGAGGCTGATAATTAAAACCAATACTTTTTCTTAATACTTATATAAAGACACCACCCAATACATCTGCTAACAATATTTTGTATTCACCGAAATCTATGGTGGAAAGCTTCTCATTTCTATCTGCTTTCAAGCAATGAAAGAAAAAAAACATATAGAGATATATCATGAACTAATACAGAGGTTCTTCTCTTTGATTGGTCAAAGTGCAGGAAAGTTGCTCTGATTGGTTAGCACCGGTTACACCTAGCTGGGGTCTAACTGCATTGAAAACTACATTGGTGTAATATAGTATATTGATACACTTCTCATATACCACTCTCCATTTCTGCAATTCTTGACAAACTTTCTGGTTTTTCAGTCATGATGAGGTTCCACAAGGAGCAGAATGTATCTATCATCAATATCATAGGTTTTCAAACTCGGTCCTCAGGACCCCAAACAGTACGTGTATTCCAGGTCTCCTCACAGAATCGAGAGTGAATAATTAGCTCCACTTGTGGATCTTTTAAAATGTGTCAGTGAGTAATGACTACACCTGTGCACCTGCTAGGTGACCTGGAAAATGTAAACTGTGTGGGTGACCCGGGTTTGATAACCACTGGTCTATGTGTTTGTTTTTGCTTATAGATTAAAAATTTGACTAGACAGGAGAACCACCACCATGGATTTAGGTGAATAATAAAGAAACGTTAACAGACAATAATAAAAAAAAAATTACATTGGTGCCATTTTTTGTCTTTTTCCATATGACACAACTGCACATGTTCCAGTTAGCCAAGGATGATAGGGCTACTTATGCTTGCAGTTTTAGAAATGTAGAACTACATGTATCCTGGGTGTGCTGGCACATGTAGTTCTACAAGTGCCAGCATACCCAAGCGGTTTCTGGTTACTAAGGCTTGCTGGGAACAATACTGCAAACATTATCAAGTCTATTTATTTCATACTGGACTGTTTTTTTACTGCTATATATTATGGTGTACCTTCCCCACATTTTAAAAACATGAGCTTTTTTGATGCACAAGACATTTGAATCAAGTTTATATTAATGAAGACTCAAGTGAAATGCAGTTTGTGCCCATTCAAAAGTGTATTTTAATATGCTATTGCAATTTTAATGCATCCATATGCAACATGTTTTTAAGTTTTTCTTTTTCTTTAAAGGAATTACCTAGGAAACAGTGAAATATGGGGCTTATTTTGTAAACCAATAAACTCTTTTAAAACTGAAATTATTATCACTTGGAATTTGACCCTCTTCTCCATGCTCCTGATAATGGCTGCAGTACAAGGTGTACTCTGTGCTATACAAGTTATCAATGGTCTTATTGGGACAATCTGTGGGGACTGCAAGTGCTGTGGATGCTGTGGTGGGGTATGTTGACCAACATTACTAATTTACTATTACTATTGGCCATTGTTTCTGTTTTGTTTTATCTATTTATGTGGTATCTACATAATGTACAAGTAAGGAGCATAGAAAAGCGCTAACAAGTCCAGTACCATTCCAGCTCCCTGTGCAGTCCTGGCCTCCTCCAGTTCATGTGATGGCACCTGAAATAAGTAGACCCTGGGGCAGTAAGCTGGGTACCAACCAGAAGTACAGAAACAGACAAATCTCAGGTGCACAACTCCAAATTATTAATAATATATATAAATGCAATAAAATTTTGCAATCAATAGAGATTTTTAGCATAATCATGGCCAAGGTTATGGGCCTACCCACCATATCCAGGTAACCTCTTTCGGGTAGGTCCCTAACATACTAGGGTTCAAATCCAGAGCGCAGGACCCCCCAAAACTGGCCCAGCCAAGCTGCCCCAGGGCACCACCATAGTAAGAAAAGTGCAGTGTAAAGAGATAGTTAGGAGCAGCTGCAGCTGCATATAAAGAATAAAAATAAAAAGTGAAGTACATATATATTAAACACACAGTGAAGGGTTAAAATGTGTTATAAAGGAAAATGTGTTATAATGCGGTGCCCTGAGACAGATCAACCAATGCAATCCAGGGGGACCCACGCCCCAAAAATGAACCAAACTTGCACTACAGTATATAACTTGTAGGTCTTATCTAGATTTGTGCCTAATACAGTGTGCATATACATTACCATACTCCATGCTTTTAAACCAATAAGGAAGGATGCTAATCCAGAATGTGGGCGTCTCCTTTCCCTCAGAAGTGCAATAAAGCACATTAAATGGAGTATATGGGAAAGATTTCTGGCCTGCACAACCTGACTATACAGTCAGGTCCATAAATATTGGGACATTGAAAGAATTTTCAGATTTTGGCCTCTATTCACCACCACAATGGCTTTGAAATGAAACAAACAAGATGTGATTTAACTGCAGACTTTCAGATTTAATTTGAGTGTAATTGCATCCAAATCAGGTGAATGGTGTAGGAATTACAACGGTTTCTATATGTGCCTCCCACTTTTTAAGGGGCCAAAAGTAATGGGACAAACTAAACAATCCTAAATCTAACATTCACTTTTTAATACTTTGTTGCAAATCCTTTGCAGGCAATTACAGCCTGAAGTCTGGAACGCATAGACATCACCAGACGCTGGGTTTCATCCCTGGTGAAGCTCTGCCAGGCCTCTACTGCAAATGTCTTCAGTTCCTGCTTGTTCTTGGGGCATTTTCCCTTCAGTTTTTCTTCATCAAGTGAAATGCATGCTCTATCGGATTCAGGTCAGGGGATTGACTTGGCCATTGCATGACATTCCACTTTTTAGCCTTAAAAAACTCTTTGGTTGCTTTTGCAGTATGCTTCGGGTCATTTCCATCTGCACTGTGAAGCGCCGTCCAATGAGTTCTGAAGCATTTGAGCATATAATATTGCCCGAAACACTTCAGAATTCATTCTGCTGCTTTTGTCAGCAGTCACATCATCAATAAATACAAGGGAACCAGTTCCATTGGCAGCCATACATGCCCACGCCATGACACTACCACCACCATGCTTCACTGATGAGGTGGTATGTTTTGGATCATGAGCAGTTCCTTTCCTTCTCTTCTCTTCCCATCACTCTGGTACAAGTTGATATTTGTCTCATCTGTCCATAGGATGTTGTTCCAGAACTGTAATGGCTTTTTTAGATGTTGTTTGGCAAACTCTAATCTGGTCTTCCTGTTTTTGTGGCTCACCAATGGTTTGCATCTTGTGGTGAACCCTCTATATTCACTCTTGTGAACTCTTCTCTTCATTGTTGACTTTGACACATATACATCTACCTCCTGGAGAGTGTTCTTGGTTTGGACAACTGTTGTGAAGGGGTTTTTCTTCACCAGGGAAATAATTATTTTGTCATCCACCACAGTTGTTTTCCATGGTCTTCCGGGTCTATTGGTGTTGCTGAGCTCTCCAGTGCATTCTTTCTTTTTAAGAATGTTCCAAACAGTTGATTTGGCCACACCTAATGTTTTTGCCGTCTCTCTGATGGGTTTGTTTTGATTTTTCAGCCTAATGATGGCTTGCTTCACTGACAGTGACAGCTCTTTGGATCTCATATTGAGAGTCGACAGCAACTGATTCCAAATGCAAATGTCACAACTAGAATCAACTTCAGACCTTTTACCTGCATAATTGATAATGAAATAACAAGGGAATAGCCCACACCTGTCCACGAAATAGCTTTTGAGTTGATAGTCCCCTTACTTTTGGCCCCTTAAAAAGTGGGAGGCACATATTGAAACTGTTGTAATTCCTACACCGTTCACCCGATTTGGATGTAATTACCCTCAAATTAAATCTGAAAGTCTGCACTTAAAGCACATCTTGTTTGTTTCATTTCAAAACCATTGTGGTGGTGAATAGAGACCAAAATCTGAAAATTCTGTCAATGTCCCAATATTTATGGACCTGACTGTATATATGATGGGAGGTGTTACCTGATGAGACTAATTGCAGGCACAGAAACTGATAAATCTCAGGTGCACAACTCCAAATTATTAATAATATATATAAATGCAATAAAATTTTGCAATCAATATAGGTTTTTAGCATAATCATTGCCAAGGTTATGGGCCTACCCACCATATCCAGGTAACCTCCTACCCACCTGGATATGGTGGGTAGGCCCATAACCTTGGCCATGATTATGCTAAAAACCTCTATTGATTGCAAAATGTTATTGCATTTATATATATTATTAATAATTTGGAGTTGTGCACCTGAGATTTGTCTGTTTCTGTGCCTGCAATTAGTCTCATCAGGTTGCACCTCCCATCATATATATAGTCAGGTTGTGCAGTCCAGAAATTTTTCCCATTTACTCCATTTAATGTGCTTTATTGCACTTCTGAGGGAAAGGAGACGCCCCCGTTCTGGATTAACACCCTTCCTTATTGGTTTAAAAGCATGGAGTATGGTAATGTATATGCACACTATATTAGGCACAAGTCTAGATAAGTCCTACAAGTTATATACTGTAGTGCAACTTTGGTTCATTTTTGGGGCGTGGGTCCCCCTGGATTGCATTGGTTGATCTGTCTCAGGGCACCGCATTATAACACATTTTCCTTTACAACACATTTTAACCCTTCACTGTGTGTTTAATATATATGTACTTCACTTTTTTATTTTCATTCTTTATATGCAGCTGCTCCTAACTATCTCTTTACACTGCACTTTTCTTACTATGGTGGTGCCCTGGGGCAGCTTGGCTGGGCCAGTTTTGGGGGGTCCTGCGCTCTGGATTCGAACCCTAGTATGTTAGGGACCTACCCGAAAGAGGTTACCTGGATATGGTGGGTAGGCCCATAACCTTGGCCATGATTATGCTAAAAACCTATATTGATTGCAAAATGTTATTGCATTTATATATATTATTAATAATTTGGAGTTGTGCCCCTGAGATTTGTCTGTTTCTGTGCCTGCAATTAGTCTCATCAGGTAGCACCTCCCATCATATATATAGTCAGGTTGTGCAGTCCAGAAATCTTTCACATATACTCCATTTAATGTGCTTTATTGCACTTCTGAGGGAAAGGAGACACCCGCATTCTGGATTAGCACCCTTCCTTATTGGTTTAAAAGCATGGAGTATGGTAATGTATATGCACACTGTATTAGGCACAATTCTAGATAAGTCCTACAAGTTATATACTGTAGTGCAAGTTTGGTTCATTTTTGGGGCGTGGGTCCCCCTGGATTGCATTGGTTGATCTGTCTCAGGGTACCGCATTATAACACATTTTTCTTTATAACACATTTTAACCCTTCACTGTGTGTTTAATATATATGTACTTCACTTTTTTATTTTCATTCTTTATATGCAGCTGCAGCTGCTCCTAACTATCTCTTTACACTGCACTTTTCTTACTATGGTGGTGCCCTGGGGCAGCTTGGCTGGGCCAGTTTTGGGGGGTCCTGCTCTCTGGATTCGAACCCTAGTATGTTAGGGACCTACCCGAAAGAGGTTACCTGGATATGGTGGGTAGGCCCATAACCTTGGCCATGATTATGCTAAAAACCTCTATTGATTGCAAAATGTTATTGCATTTATATATATTATTAATAATTTGGAGTTGTGCACCTGAAATTTGTCTGTTTCTGTGCCTGCAATTAGTCTCATCAGGTAGCACCTCCCATCATATATATAGTCAGGTTGTGCAGTCCAGAAATCTTTCCCATATACCAACCAGAAGTAACCTAGTGACATGCCAGACACCTCTACAGGCAGCATGGTGCCTCTCCATGCATCCCACAAGCTGGGCACAGGTGTTACCCGAGCAGTTACCATGTTGTCTCCTCAGCTGTATGCCCTTGGTGGGGACATTGGCCTCTGTATGGCCCTGACCAAGTATTATTAAAATTGCTATTAACAATACATAAACAGTATAAACATATACCACTTGGAGTAATATTCAAAAGAAAAAACATGTAAGGCTAAATGGAGATGTAAATAAGAAAAAATTAACTAAAACATTACATACTTTAAATGAATATGAATGAAAAATAAAAATATACAAATTTGAAATCAATTTTCTGACAAAGAACAATTGTGTAACATTCAAATTCCATACAAATTGTAGCAAGCAAATTGCCCATAGGATCAGGTTTCACTTTATATTTTGTGCTGCGGTTGCCGTCTTCCCCCTCACACAAGTTCATGATGATATCATGCATAACACAGCATTGGGATTATTTATTTAAAACCACTGTCGGAAGGTTGCAGATCTGTTATCCAGCTGTATTTCAAGATCATGTTATGTACTGGATTAGGCCTGTAAACCTGTATATCTGTGGTCAAAAAGCCCTAGGGTTGGTTAAAATTGCATTTTGTCCTACAGTATACACTGATCTGTTATTTTTGCTACTTCGCTGATGTTGTATTGCATCAGAACATGCATCTCTTAGTGAGGGTGTATTAGGAAATCCAGTTACCACCAATGCAGTCCTAGTTATGTCAGATGTCATCCCAGCTAATAAGTAGAGATTCAGGCTGGAGGTGAAAACCTGGAAATGCACAGGCCTTCGCCCAAACCCATTATTGCTGGTAATCAGTAGGGATGGCAAAATAATGGAAGTTCCATTTCCTATCTTTAGGGGTAGGCATCAGACAAGAAGGTTCCCAGAGACCACTAGAAAAGATTAGAGTACTCCAATGGTCAAAAGCAGTTCACAATAGTTCAGAAGATCTCCCCGATAACCAACCTAAGCTGTTGGTCAGATTTGTTTAGTTAAAAAGGCTATTTTCTCCAGCACTATTAAAAAATGAGGAATACCATTACACGATTAGATCCTCCAGCAGATAAAAGTTAGAGAGGCCATTGCTGTAAATTCTACCTGGTTGGCCTTCTGGGACTAGGACAGCCAACTCAGTAGAATTTACAACAATGGTACATAAGGGGACATAATCCTTTTTATAATATGGCAGGTGGCCCATGGTCCCATCTGTAAAGCTATACACTGACAGATATATTGGCCGATCAATTGATCAGCCAAAATATCTGGTGCCCGTCGGCCAGTGTGTACCAGCGATATGTCTGTGAACGGAGTCGTTCACAGACATATCTCGCCGGCTCCGCTGCACAGCCGACTGCAGATATATCTGTCCAACGGCAAGTGTGTATAAGCGATTAGATGATCGCTCGTACACATGCAGCGGCAGTAGAGGGAGGGGGCGGACTCGACCCACGGCCAGCGGGACCCGCGGCTGCCTGAAAGATGATGGTCGTTCAGTGTATATGAATGACCATCATCTATAGATATATCTGCAGATCACTCGATCTGCAGATATATCTTTGCAGTGTGTACCCACCTTAAGAATATGCATGTTCACAATTGCAACCTTTGTTACATCAATCCCAGCATGTGCTTTGACAGTCATACTTTATTGTTAGTCATACTTTATGGTCAGTCATACTTTATGGTCAGTCATAGTTTATGGTCAGTCATACTTTATGTAAAGATCCAATTGGTAAAACCGAATGATAATATTTATTTTAGTCACTAGTGCTGATAATTATACCACACAATTAAATTATTAATACTTGTGTTTTTTATACTCAGAATGATGGACCTGTTTAACTTCGGATGAAATTTCCTACATTCCATGACTTCCATTGGTCAACTAGCAATGTGAACTACTAGGAGGAAGATTAGAGATGAACAGCCTCTATGACTTTGATTGTTTTACAGTTTTGTACAAAAGAAGATTTAAACAAATAAAGCACTTTTCACACGTTTCATCATCATTTGTATATCTTATAACAAACAGAGTGCCACATAGCAGGAGGTTATCACTCTGGTCCAGCCCTACAGCTCACTACACTAGACCAGAGCCGGCCCTAGCCAATTCGGTGCCCTAGGTAACATTTTGGCTGATGCCCCCTAGCATGTATATATATATAGACCTAGTAATATATATTAATATATATATATATATATTAATATATAGACCTAGTGAGTGTCTCAGCCCCATTCCCCCAGACCTAGTGTGTGTCTCAGCCCCATTCCCTTAGACCCAGTGTGTCTCTCTGCACCATTTCCCCACTGTGTCAGCCACATTCTCCAGCCCCAGGGTGTGTCAGCATCATTCTCCCCTCAAGTATGTTCCCCAGCCCCAGTATGTCAGCCTCTTTCCCCCCACCCCCAGCATGTCAGCCTTTCTCCCCCCAAGCCCCAGTGTGTCTCAGCTTTGCCTTCCCCCTCCAGCCCCAGTGTGTCTCAACCTTCTCCCCCCAGCCCCAGTGCATGTCTCAGCCTCCCCCCCAGCCCCAGTGCATGTCTCAGCCTTCCCCCTCCAACCCCAGTGTGTCTCAGCCTACTCCCCCCAGCCCCAGTGCATGTCTCAGCCTCCCCCCAGCCCCAGTGCGTGTCTCAGCCTTCCCCCTCCAGCCCCAGTGTGTCTCAGCCTACTCCCCCCAGCCCCAGTGCATGTCTCAGCCTTCCCCCCAGCCCCAGTGCATGTCTCAGCCTTCCCCCCCAGCCCCAGTGTGTCTCAGCCTACTCCCCCCAGCCCCAGTGCATGTCTCAGCCTTCCCCCTCCAGCCCCAGTGTGTCTCAGCCTTCTCCCCCCAGCCCCAGTGTGTGTCTCAGCCTCCCCCTTCCCCAGTGCGTGTCTCAGCCTTCCCCCCACAGCCCCAGTGCATGTCTCAGCCTTCCCCCTAGCCCCATTTCATGTCTCAGCCTCCCCCTGCAGCCCCAGTGCGTGTCTCAGCCTCTCCCCCCCCAGCGCCAGTGCATGTCTCAGCCTTCCCCCCCAGCCCCAGTGCGTCTCAGCCCCCCCAGCCCCAGTGCATATCTCAGCCCCCCCCAGCCCCAGTGTGTGTCTCAGTCTTCGCATCCCCAGTGCGTGTCTCAACCTCCCCCCCCCAGCCCCAGTGCAGGTCTCAATCTCCCCCCCCAGCCCCAGTGTGGGTCTCAACCTTCCCCCCCCCAGCCCCAGTGCATGTCTCAGCCTCCCCGCCCCAGAGCCGCCACTTACCTTGGCTGCATCTTCTCCGCGGCTCCTCTCGATCCTCTCCTTCCAGCAGCCCGGCCCCTTGTTATGACACAGCGCGCATGACGTCATGCGCGCCGTGTCATAACAAGGAGCCGGGGGTCATAACAAGGAGCGGCAGGGGGTGGCTGTTATGTTGGTGGAGCCGGAGCGGCCAAAGCGGGTCCGCTCCAACTCCAACCATTTAAATAATGGGGACCGGGTCGGAATGAGCTTCTGTGCAGAAGCTCATTCTGACCGGTCAAAGTCACCTGACCGGCTGACAGGTGCGCTGCCAGGTCGGAGCGGAGCTCCGATCGTGGCAGCGGCAGAGCCTTGAATGCCCCTAGGCATTCAAGTCGCCCCTAGGCATAAGCTTATTATGCCTATGCCTAGGGCCGGCTCTGGACTAGACTATGAGATGCTATCGCTTATACTCTAGCTTTAAAAAGACCAGCTATAGATTGCAACATAAGAAAGTTGCACTAGACACACAAAATTAAACTTCATATTAAAACACTGTGGCATGTATTCATGCATTTGATTGTGATTTGGGAATAAATAAAATGATTGGTAAATTATTGTTCTAAATTCCCATGCTGCCTTTTACAGTATTTACAGTATTTACATGCATTAGCTTCTGTGGTGAACTGTGCACCAGAATGTAATTTCTTGCCTGCCTTGCTCTCTTGCAATGAAAGAATACAGGGAAAGCCTAACCAATATATTATCAATGTCACTTTGTACAGGTTGGCTGTACCCTTTTTTAAACTGCTTTGGCAAATATTTTAGTTCCATCTTAAGGCATCATAAAATATAATAACAATGGTCTACAAATCATTTTATTTATTATTATTATTATTACTATTATTATTATTATTAATAATTGTTTCCTTCTAATAAGTTTAATTTACCTCAATTAGACTCTTTGACCTCTCAAAACTTGTCTTCCTACTGTTGTCCTCTTGTGGAAGAACATTTAGGTTTAAATAATGTCTGTTTGCTATGCTAACTGCATAATATATTGCTGAAAATGCATGAATGTACTAATATGGGATTTTTTGTTAACAAAAATAATAAATAATTGGAGTGTTACATTAATGCAGAATTTGAAAAATGGGGAATCAATAAAAAAATAACGTTTGAGATATAAACACAGGATTGACATCTTTTGTCCAGAAACAGAATCAGAAGAAACATACATACTTGATAACTAGCCTGCTGAAAATTCTGCATTTGTACTGATTGTAGGATTCATTTTATATCCATGGCACTGGCAATACGTGGGCATGTAGAAACAACTACATTTATTTCCTGCTCACTGTTTAAAAATGTGTGCATATTTGAATACTTAAAGGATAACTCCACCTGAAAGTTTAAAAACCATTTTAGATGGAGTCCCATCAATTAAGCTACAGTGCAGAATATTGGTTAACAGAGCATTGGCGTTCCACCCACTCCATCATGACCTACTAAGGGGTTTATGTATCAGGCAGTGAAAAGTGTGGAGAAGTGGACCAGTAGAGAATTGCCCATAGCAGCCAATCAGCTCCTACCTTTTATTTTATAGACTATACTTGATAAATGCTACTGCAAAGCTGATTGGTTGCTCTGGGCATCTTCTCCATTGGTTCACTTCTCCATCCATTTCTCTGCTTGATACATTACCCTCTTAAGTCTTCTGTGGTCTGGTGTTGCTCTACATGCTCCTGAAGGCTGTATGTTGTTGATGGAAAACACACTGCCTGCTGCGCGGGGAAAGCTATCAATTAAATAGCCTTTTCCCCGTGCTGTAAAATCGGGACTCGTGCGTGGAAACACATTGATTCTGCGTAAACTGCGGAATGAATGTGTTTTTTCCTCACATGCGAGGTCGATTTGGTTGTTTAAATGTGGATTTTACCTCACACCTCCGGGAGCTGTGATGTAAAGTCCGACTAAGGGGACTCGCGCGCAAGGAATCCCCGGAAATTGAATTGGTCCGGTGCAGCAATTAGCCATGGGGGAAACCCCGCGGCTAATTGAATCTGCCCCATAGACTTCACATGAAAAAAAAAAAAACACACATACAGGCAGAGTTACATAGAGAGACATATACATACATACAGACAGGGCTTCATAGAGAGACACAGAGAAGGGTTACATATAGAGACAAATACACACACATACAGATAGGTTTGACATACACAAACATACAGACATGGCTACATATAGAGACAAATACACACACATACAGACAGTGTTAGATATAGAGACATACACATACATACACAGTTTTACATATAGAGACATACACACATACCGACAGGGGTACATATAGAGACAAATACATATACATACAAACAGGGTTACATAGAGACACAAATACACACACCTACAGACAGTGTTACATATAGACACATACACACACATACAGACAGGGGTACATATAGAGACAAATACACAGACATACAGACAGGGGTACATATAGAGATATGTAAACACACATACAGGCAGGCTTACATATAGAAACACACAGAAGGGTTACATGTAGAGACATATACACACATATAGGCAGGGTTACATATAGAGACATACACACATACAGTATACAGACAGGATTACATATAGAAACACACAGAAGGGTTACATGTAGAGACATATACACATATAGGCAGGGTTACATATAGAGACATAAACACATATACAGACAGGGTTACATATAGAGACATACACACATATACAGACAGGATTACATATAGAGACACACAGAAGTGTTACATATAGGGATATATATATACACACACATACAGACAAGGTCACAGACTGATACAGTGGGGCACACAAACAATGTGTCTCACCCCCTCTCACCCTGATGTGGTGCTTCCAGCAGTTACTTCATCCTCCATGCTACCTGAACTGAAGAGTTAAACAAGTAGATATAGCCCTGCCCCCCTGCTGGGGTCAGAGGAGCATATCGGCTGGGTTCATCCAATCAGAGCTCAGCACAGACTTCTCTAAACCCCAGGTGTGTCACCATAGAGAAGCAGCAGGAAGGAGCTGCTTTGAATATGCCCTGTCATTGTTTGCCCCTTCCTTGATGCAGCATAGCAGCACCCTCTTCAGTGTGGAGCTCTACGCTGCCGCGTACCCAGCATAGTGGTCAGCCGCCCCTGCTTGCCCACATTGTCTGTTGCAGTTCAGGACCAGGGATATTGTTTTTACTCCTGTTGAGGTGGGATCAGGGCCGTAGCTAGGGTAGTGCGGCCGATACCATCGCACAGGGCACCACAGGTCAGGCGGCGCTGTTTGGGCCTGTCAAATTTCTGTATATTATCATTCTTGCTTGTAGCTTCCTCTTATTTCATCCCCAGCATCTCCTGGTCTCTCCTATCTCTTCCCTGGCCCTTCCCCATGAAGCCATGGCCCTATTTTGGGTGCAGTATGTCCCTTTGAAAAATGAGGGGGACGCCAATGCTCTTTCTGGCACAGGGCACCAAAAAGTCTAGTTACAGCTCTGGGTGGGATTATAACATAGGCAGTATGTTGGCCATTGACCATACACTGACAGCAGGATATAGGAGAGCTACATCTACTGTAGCAGATCTAGGGAGACCAGAAGTGTCTAATGAAAGGCTGGATTAACCCCAGGTTCTGCATTAATACTTATCATATGGAATTCACACAAATCTGAATGTTTGTTTTTGTGTGGGATTAGTTTTTACATTTGGCAGTTCCTCATTCAAGAAAAAGGCCAAGGGAAAAAAGAGTATCATAAGAGTATCATACAGAAAAGATGAAATAAAATGTTTTAATATTCACAGCTAATGGCAATTGTTTCTCTTTAAATACAATGGCAGGAAGTATGGTGTTGTATGGACTCTGGAAAGATGATGTATCAAACTTCAGAGAGAAATAAAGTGGAGAAGCTGCCATAGCAACCAATCATATTCTAGCTATCATTTATCTAGTATGGTCTATAAAATGACATTTAAAAGTAGATTGGTAGCTATGGGCAACTTCTCTACTTTATCTCTCTGTAAGGTTTGATACATCTCCCCTATAATGAGACTTGACTCTTCATTGTGTATTTCTAACAAAATCCATTTGATGCTTTTAACAAAATAAGGGGGAAATGTATCAAACCTTCTAAACAGTGGGAAAGTGGAGAAGTTGCTCACAGCAACCAATCAGCTTGCAGCTAGCATTTATCTAGTACATTCAATACAATGATAGGTAGTGTATAAGCTGATTGGTTTCTATGTGCAACTTCTCCACTTCTCCATACCTTAGAATATTTAATATATATATCCCCCTGAATCTTTTAGAAAGGAACACTATATAACTCGTAAATATATACTATCTCAATCAGGCGCAATAATAAACAACAATTAAAGACAGATGTTATCCGTATTTGCAGCTCCCAATCAGTATCCTGAAAACACTAAAATTCATAAAACCACACAAGGGAGCGCTATAAGAGTAATCACATGTGCATTTAATAAAACACTAAACTATAAAAACAGTATTAGAACCACACAATGTGGTCAAAAAATACTCTGGTATAATAAAACAAATCAATTTTTATTATAGATGTGCGCCGACCCTCGTGTTTTGGTTTTGGTTTTGGATATGGATTTCCCCTGGTTTTGGATCTGAATCTGGTTTTGGAATTTTTTGCTTGGTGTTTTGTTTTTGTGTTTTGGTTTTGGATCTGGATTTTTTTCTTAAAAAACCATAAAAACAGCTAAAATCACATAAAATTGACCTGTTTTTGTTCCTACAGTATAATTAACCTCAATAACATTTATTTCCAGTAGTTTCCAATCAATTTTGACCACCTCACAATATTATTTGCTTCATCTAGTTAAGGCCAAAAGGTTGCATCCAGCTAGCTGGCTAAGTGACACAGTGGGCGGCACTAACATGTGGCAGTTCAGCTTCTTATATCCAACATGGAAACAGTGTGTTATACATTGTGGGTTGGATACACCAATAGTGAACTTACTGTGACAGCAGTGTCAGCAGAGCGGGGTTGCTGATGATGTCCTCAGTACATGGAATGGCAGTGCTGCGGTGCTGGCAGTGTCCTCAGTGAAGGGTACCAGTGATGTTGGCAGTGCGGGGGTGCCAGCAGTGTCTTTAGTGCAGGTTTGCTGGCTGTGTCGGCAGTGTGGGGGTGCCAACGGTGTCATTAGTGCAGGTTTGCTGGCTGTGTCGGCAGTGCGGGGAGGCAGCGGTGTCTTTAGTGCAGGTTTACTGGCTGTGTGGGCAGAGCGGGGGTACCAGCGGTGTCCTCAGTGCAGGTTTGCTGACTGTGTCGGCAGTGCAGGGGTGTTGTCAATGCAGGGTGCCGGCAGTGTCGGCAGAGCGGGGTTGCCAGCGGTGTCCTCAGTGCATGTGTGCTGATAGTGTCGGTAGTGCAGGGGTGCTGGTGGTGTCCTCAGTGTGGGAGTGTCGGCAGTGTCGGCAGTGTGGGGCTCGCTGATGGTGTCCTCAGTACATGGGGCAGCAGTGCAGGAGTGTCAGCAGCTGTGGTGTCAGCAGCGGGGGATGTTGCCAGCGGGGGTGCCAGTAGTGTCGGCAGCGGGGGGTGCTGGCGGTGTTAGGCGGCGGGGGATGGCGGGCACCATCTTTTTCTCTCTCCTAGTGCATTTTCAATGGGCTTAACGCTGATTGGCTGAGAGCCATGACAGACGGCTCTCTCAGCCAATCAGCGTTAAGCCCACTCAAAACAAAACCTCGCAACCCGACAGCGGGGTCGCGAGGTTTTGCCTCGGGTGAGGAATCCGAGGCAGGCAGGGAGATCCGAGCTGCGCTATGTTCACCCTGGATCCCCGGAATTCGGGTGGGTTAGGATCTCTACTTTTTATATGGGATGAAAGGAAATCTTAGAAAGGATGTGGGATGATCACTAAGTTAGCTTTGCACTTCTGGCATACTCTACATCCAGATCACTGGTAAGTTGTGATGTACAGAAATTGCTGGTAAATGGCTTACGGACACCTTTCTTTGCATTGCTGTTTCTTAAACTTCCTCCTCAACAGCAATTATTTCCTATATGGGGCCTATATTACAGGCAGCATATTGGTGTTGCCATAGGGCCTTGCAAATCTACTCAGGGTTTTTTTGAAAAATGAATTAATTTAGACTAATATGAATTTATTTTATATGGATAATATGATGCATTTACAGTATATTAGAGATGTGCTGTTCGATGTTCCTGAAAAACAAACACACCCAAACTTAGGGGTTCCAAGTCGAATCGAGTCCCAGTTTGGAACTACTTTGGGGTTCCAAGTGGTACCAAGTCTCAGCTTGGGTCCAGTGTCAGTTCAGAACTCGGAACATATAATTTTCTTGAACGTGACTATTAGGATTGATGTTACTAGGAGCCACCTGCTTACTGGCACTCACAATAAAAATGTATTTCCTGCATTCATAGCTTAATACATAATTTCAACACTCTAAAATGCAGAAAACAAGCAGAAACTAATTTTTCCATATGTATTTCATAGGAAGGGGTTAGAACAGGGGTTATAGTGGGCAGGAACGGGGTGGAAATGAGTTCCGTCACCTCTAATGGTAGGTGGAACTAGTTCCACCTCCACCAAGTTCCTGCACAGAAGTCCCACAGACAGAGAGACACTCACTGTCTGCCTAGGGAGGCTCAATTTCTTCAGAGAAACCAGCATATAGATAAGGAAAGAATCAAGTGAAGGCAATACATAGGGGTTGCAAAAAAACATTGGGCATCCAAGTGACATAGATTAGTTTGTGGGGACCCTATTAAAAAACTGAGAGGCCCGACAGAAAAATAACACTGATGATATAGAACTTTTTTTTTCTTTTTAAGTGATCTAACATTGTAGTCTCAGCTAATGGCAGGAGTGCTAAAAAAGCATCTAAAATTTATTTCGCACTGTCATAGCCCCCAAAGCTTTTGGGGGCCTAGGCGGCCCCCAGCCATTCAATTTCCTACACACAACAGTGTGTGTGTGTATGGAAAGAACAGTTTTCACACTTGTTTTGGCCTGTCAGACTAGTGTGGCGGGGGATGTGGGGAGTAGGCGGCGTGAGAGATGAGTTCGACAACCTCTCCAGGACCACTTTAAGCCCTGGGTTAGAATATAGTATTCCTTCTAGGGTGGGCAGGGGGCAGGGTGGCTCACAGTGAAGGGCACTGCTCTGTGCATTGGCAAAGATGCGTATGCCCAAAAAAGGGCCATGTTCACTAGAAAAGGGGGCGTGTCCTTGCAACATGCCCCCTTTTATCACTGTAGGGGCGTGCTCAACACTTTCAGAGATGCTGGGCTGCCCCAAGCTCCCCCGCAGTGTGAATAGATGCCGTGCACGTTCACCCTAACACCCCCCATGTGCGGGACACTGTGGCCCGTGGGTGGGTAGGTTGTTTCAGCAGGGTGCTGCCATAATGTTATGACGCTAAGGTGTGATACGAGATAAACCCACAGAGTCACTAAGTGAGATCTTCTGCCTATAACACCAACCTGTTGTTCCCTTAGTGACTGCATACGCACACCGGTACTTAGGCTGGTGCCAGGACTTACTCTCGGCTCAGTGTGGGCTTATCTTACTGACACCTGAAGGTCGAAGATGGTATGCAGTTGGGACATACCTGAGCTGGCAGTCTCGATCTGGCTGGAGGTTGAATCTTAATACCCAGCGATGGACTTGGTAAGGACTGATATGCCAGCAGGTGGACAACAGGTAAGGCAGTTCCCTGTTGCTAGCAGAGATGTTAGTTCTGCAGATATGATCGCACACCGGAATGTGAGTGAACCGCAGGTAGTGATGGAGATATGCTGTGGTAGGGCTGCACTTGATGGTAAGAGTCGCAGGTATGTATGGAACCCGCTGACTTGTACACAACTGGGCCACAGGAAGGAACAGCGGATGGCTACAGATGGTGCAGCTGTACTGTAGACTGATGTGGATGACAGATAACAAGGCTAGGCTGCAGGCTGGTAACATGGCTGGACCGCAGGCTGATAAAGTGGCTAGGCCGCAGGCTGGTAACACGGCTGAACCGCAGGCTGCTAACGTGGCTCATACTTGGCGACAATAAGCTCCCTCCTTCCGGGAGGGAGCTGATTGTCGGCTAACAGCGGGGGGCGTGCCTGGTCATTCACAGCACATTGGGGGTGGAGCCAGGGCGTGGCTGCATGATCACGTCATCGTGGCCCCGCCCCCTCTTCGCAATGCCGTTATTTTCGGCATTGTGAAGCAGAGGGCGGGGCCATGATGATGCGATTCAGTGCAAATTGCGTCACCGCCCCCCCCCCCCCGCTGCAGGGGTTTGTAGTTTATTATGTGGGGAGGTCGGGAGGGTTGCTGGCTGCCAGGAGGCTTGCCTGTCTTTCCGGGGGGTCAGGAGCAACACCTGAAAATCGTGAGGCTCCCGGCCAAATCGGGAGGGTAGGCAAGCCTGACATGGCTAGGCTGCAGGCTGGAAACATGATCACAGCAGGCTGGGAGATACTCGACCAGGAACACAGATGAAATAGCACAGGTAAATGGCTCTGACGAGAAAGGAGACCGGGAGCAGGATGGAACCAAAACAGACTGAACACTAGGAACAGACCATAACCGGCAGGAAATTCTGGGACTGACTGCAATTTAACAGGAGGAACAACCAATGCAAATCAGCTTTCTTAATTAGAGATTAATTTGCAGCTGAGCTGCACATACAGTGAGCGCTTGATTACAGGCTGGCTGCAGCTGATAACTTCCACATACTGACAGCATGTGCTGCCTAGCAACAGTCAGGAGTGGAAGCTGCAAGACAGTCAGATATCCCGGCAGCGGATCGTAACACATAAGAGCAGGGCGCATTTCAACGACTTCAATTCAGGCAGGGCACGGCGCCCCTCTGAAACGGCCTAGTGGGAATACTAGAATATCAATTCTCTAGATATTGTGACGCAATCAGTAGAGTTTATAGACAAAATAGTAAAATAGGGGAGTCATAGTTCAACGCCACAGCCCTGCTTGCAGAACGCCAACATGTTTTTAACAAACATAATACACTGCTTGAGAATAATAGTAACAACAAATGTAATTTACATAGGGTTTTAATAACATTAATGAAGGTTTGAGAAAATCATGAAGATTTACCATTAAAAAATAAAACTTTTATAAAGTAGAGATGAGCAGTTCAGTTTTGTTGAAAACCAAACACACCCGAACTTTGGGGTTCTGAGTTGAACTAAGCCTCGACCACTTTTGGGTTCCAAGCGGAACCGAGCCCTGACTTGGATCTTCTGACCAAGGGCCTGATTTATTACTGATCGCAACTGTGATTACGCACGCAATCGGCCCATTGTTGCGTTCTATGCATACGTATGTGTGGCACCCCACCAACATCCTGTGTTCTACCCACACTGATGTGCCTCTATGAAAAGTAAAATATTAATGTGACTCCTGCCATTGTCTAATATAGGGCATGATTTAACTGGTTTCATTAAGGTTCAGGGACTATTTGCACTGCCCCCTCAGCGGTGGTGGACGTTAGGGGACCAGTGAGTACTGTAGCAGGCTCAAGGATTTGAACTAGAGAAAAATGGCAGTTGGTGTGTGCAATTGGTGAGGTAGCTGGACAGGAGAAGGGGCTGCGCTGCCTTGATGCTTAACTGAGGGCTGCAGCTGTACTCCGGGACGAGCAGCGGAGGTCTCTGAGGTGGGAAATATCCAGTGGGACCAAGCTGTGTTATTCGGGGAGGTTCCTGAGAACAATCAGCCTAAGAGGGGTGTGTCGGACGACCCCCAAAGGAGTGCCTCAAGCGGAGCGGCAGAAATATAGAGACTGAGCTTGTAAAGGAGCCGGAGGTAAGAAAGCTGCTGCAACCTCCCAAATAGTCACTCAGTGACATTAGCGCCTATTAACTGGAGGCCTACAGTTGTCCACCGTTACATATGCACAGCAGTCCCTGCAGTGATCAGCGTGGGGTTTATAGACTGCATCATAATAGTAAGATTAACCCCCTGATACCACATATTGGAGGTTAGGTACAGCAGTTACCAGCAGCGTTAGGGTGACACTTCAGTGCCTGCACCTGTAATACTATGAGTATGAACTAAGGTTGCTAAGCAGAGAAGGAACTGACTGTAATACCAACACCATCGCAGCAGGATCATTTACAGAGGATTACCGTGTTGCATTAAATACAGACAAGTACTGTAGCTGGAGCAGTTTAAGAACTATTCTTCATATCCCGGGGCAACGAAGGGTGCACCCTATTAACTATTTTCAGCGCTGAACTAGCAGTGAATGAGACATGTAAAGTGCAGTAGTGTGAGGTTTTTTGTATATATTTTAGAGATATTAAGGGAATTGCAAAATTAGTCATTTGTTAATTGCCACTAGAGCATACTTACCCATTTATAGTTTGCAGGTTCGAAGTCCAGAGTTCGCTAGTGATCTACAGGTTCCTGAAAAATAAAATAAACAAGAGTGTTAATGTGCGTGTTACTGTCTACTGAAATGCATTGTTGATATATGCCAAGTGTTTTCTTTGTTCTTACAAAGTATAATAAACATAAGAAAGGATTCACTATTGCCATCTTTACTGCTATACTATATTGTATGATTACATTGTGAATAAACCCATAGTTTAGGGTATCACAAATTGGCGTCCGCGAACAGGATACGACCAGAAAATTTCAGCACCTCAGCCTCCTGCATCGACCACGGGCCAGAGACAATTACCTGCCTCTCCAGGACGGAGAGCTTCACCAACAACAAATGCCTCACCCAGAAGTGGTATGGTACATATGACACAGACATCACCCATTATGATGCCATACTATTTTGGGGCTCCATGGTTACCCATGTATTCAGGGGAGATATGCACACAGGGTGCAAGCACTATTAAAGAATTTAAGGACAAAATGAGATCAATGTTCAAATTATATCCACTGAATGATGAACAAAGAGTGGAAATAGTCATTGGACAGTTGAAAGGAGCTGCTTTGCGAGAGGTGAAAGCGTGGGCGGATGATGAAAGAAAAACAGCGGAGGATATTTTCAAAAAGTTAGAAAGTATATTTGACTCAAGGACAGTCTCTGAACTTAGAAGACGTTTGTATGCTAGGAAACAGCAACCTCAAGAGTCACTAAGAGAATTTGCTCTGGGCCTACAGGAAGCTATGAAGGACATCCAAGCACGAGAATCGAGGGAAGTAGAACGAGTCGACGAGATGCTAATTAATTTATTTATCGAAGGGGCGCGATGAGAAGCCATACGGGCCCAGCTCAGGATGTGGAGACGTCAGAATCCTGTATGCCCATTCTCCAAGTTCAAGGAAGCGGTATTAGATATTCTTGGGCTCAATCAGAAAGCTGATCTTTAATTTGACTCATCTACAGAACAGTGGGAAGTTGGAAATTCTAGAGAAGCCAAACCATATATGACACCTGACACTACGTCGCCTAAGGAAACAGTCACCCAACAAGTACAGTCTGGTCAAGATCTGATCGGAATTTTTACTAGTGCTGTCACTGAAATCATGAAGGAGATAAAGGTGATTCGGCAAGAGCAGGCTGGAGCAAAATGCAGAGACTGGCACCAAGAGCATGGGGGAAGGAACCAGTCTTACTGGGACAGTCCTCGAGAGACAGGTCGACGTCTAACAGGCCAATTTGATACACAAGGGAGGCCTATCTGCAGAAAATGCTGGCAAAGTGGCCACATTGAACGCTATTGCATCCAGAGAGAGCCTGAGGACCAGCCTTCAGTAGAGACAGAAAGAATAGGTCCAAAAATGGAAGAAGGGCAACCCAGAGATGCGAGTTTGAGCCCAATAGTACAGAACAAAATAAAATTGGTGAGCACGCCGACTGCAGGGAATGTTACATCAGCTATCGCAAAAAGGATTTCAGGAAAGGTTGTATGGTTCCACATGCAACGAGGCTATGGATTCATAAAATGAGATGACACCAAGAGCGATATTTTTGTACATTACTCGGCCATCCTAAAGAACAACCCAAGAAAATGTCTTCGAAGTCTGGGAGATGGAGAGTTGCTAGAGTTTTACGTGGTTGAAGGAGAGAAAGGTGCAAAGGCCACTAATGTAACTGGTCCTGGTGGAGTTCCAGTCCAAGGCAGCAAATATGCATCAAGCCACAATCATTATTGGCATTATCCACATCGTAGAGGTCCTCCACATAACTATCGACACAGTGAAGGTAAAAAGAGTCCAGAAGAAGTTGAAAGAGTGGCAGAGGAAAAGAGGGTTAATCAACAGCGGCCTTACTGGAGGAGTTCCTACCCATCCTACTGGCTAAAGAGACCATACAGACACAAACAATATCCTGATCTCCCAGAGCGTGGTGAAAGGCTGGATGGAGTGTTTGGTAAAGATGTAGGAATGCAAAATATACAGGTGTGCCAGTACCGGCAAGAAATAGTCCGGCCAACATCTCCTCAAGAACCACAAGCAAAGAGTCGACCAAAAGTGTATGACAGCGCTTCTTATATGCTCCTCTGCAATCAACAAGAGTTTAGTACAGCTGTACATACAGAAGACACAAAGAAAGCTCCGGACTCACCTTTAGCAGAGAGGTTGGGGTCCCCTGAACAGAATTGCCTGGATTCTATTATGGAGATATCGAAATCTGTTGTTCTGGAGGAGCCATATCTTGTATCCAAAAAGCCCTTACTGTCTATGCCATCAGAGTATAAATTCCCAGTCCATAAGTATTCTGAACTAAGTTCAAGTGAAATAGCATTAATTATGCAAAGAGTTCTGGTAAAATCGAAAAAGGAAAACAAGAATGCCCCGCGTATTCAGTGTAGACACTAGCCTGTGAGGTAGAGTGTTCAAAAGTACATAACTTGAAGAAACTTTGTGTTAATATGTAAAAAATGTAGTAATCTGTTATGCTATTGTTACATTATAGCAAGGAGCTAAAGTTTTCTAGACTTACCTGGTAATTGTAACTAATTGTGATCTACGTCATGCAATGTAAGAATGTACCTAATATGTATTTAAATAATTCCGAAAAGATACTGATGTATAAAGTGGATGTCTTCAGGAGTATATAGAGGTCTAAGATGCGTGAGGACATGCATCATTCTAGTGGGGAAGCATGTGGCACCCCACCAACATCCTGTGTTCTACCCACACTGATGTGCCTCTATGAAAAGTAAAATATTAATGTGACTCCTGCCATTGTCTAATATAGGGCATGATTAACTGGTTTCATTAAGGTTCAGGGACTATTTGCACTGCCCCCTCAGCGGTGGTGGACGTTAGGGGACCAGTGAGTACTGTAGCAGGCTCAAGGATTTGAACTAGAGAAAAATGGCAGTTGGTGTGTGCAGTTGGTGAGGTAGCTGGACAGGAGAAGGGGCTGCACTGCCTTGATGCTTAACTGAGGGCTGCAGCTGTACTCCGGGACGAGCAGCGGAGGTTTCTGAGGTGGGAAATATCCAGTGGGACCAAGCTGTGTTATTCGGGGAGGTTCCTGAGAACAATCAGCCTAAGAGGGGTGTGTCGGACGACCCCCAAGGGAGTGCCTCAAGCGGAGCTGCAGAAATATAGAGACTGAGCTTGTAAAGGAGCCGGAGGTAAGAAAGCTGCTGCAACCTCCCAAATAGACACTCAGTGACATTAGCGCCTATTAACTGGAGGCCTACAGTTGTCCACCGTTACATATGCACAGCAGTCCCTGCAGTGATCAGCGTGGGGTTTATAGACTGCATCATAATAGTAAGATTAACCCCCTGATACCACATATTGGAGGTTAGGTACAACAGTTACCAGCAGTGTTAGGGGGACACTTCAGTGCCAGCACCTGTAATACTATGAGTATGAACTAAGGTTGCTAAGCAGAGAAGGAACTGACTGTAATACCAACACCATCGCAGCAGGATCATTTACAGAGGATTACAGTGTTGCATTAAATACAGACAAGTACTGTAGCTGGAGCAGTTTAAGAACTATTCTTCATATCCTGGGCAACGAAGGGTGCACCCTATTAACTATTTTCAGCGCTGAACTAGCAGTGAATGAGACATGCAAAGTGCAGTAGTGTGAGGTTTTTTGTATATATTTTAGAGATGTTAAGGGAATTGCAAAATTAGTCATTTGTTAATTGCCACTAGAGCATACTTACCCATTTATAGTTGCAGGTTCGAAGTCCAGAGTTCGCTAGTGATCTACAGGTTCCTGAAAAATAAAATAAACAAGAGTGTTAATGTGTGTGTTACTGTCTACTGAAATGCATTGTTGATATATGCCAAGTGTTTTCTTTGTTCTTACAAAGTATAATAAACATAAGAAAGGATTCACTATTGCCATCTTTACTGCTATACTATATTGTATGATTACATTGTGAATAAACCCATAGTATAGGGTATCACATATGCATCACAGTGCGCGAACCAGCCACTGCAATCGCAATGACCACGCAGACCCATCGCAGAGTGATTGACAGGAAGTGGCATTTGTGGGAGGCGACGGGGGTGGTCGGCGAAACGCAGGCAAGCCAGTGCATTTGAACGCCGTGGCATGTATAAATTATTCACTGCAATGCTATACGCAGCATGAGCACTCAGAGCGTGCGATGAAGTTAGCAATTCCTGAGTAAGGTCAGAGCTTGTGCAAATGTCTGTGAGGCTACGATGGTACTCAATAGTATCAATGGTTTCACAGTCTTGCTAAAAATTACGGATGTGTGTAAGGTAAAGTGGGCGTCCTTATGTTGTGATGCAATGGCATAGCGATCGCAATGGATTAGCGTACTATCGCAGTGAGACTACTTGCATAATCGCTATTTCAATCGTAGTTGCGATCCATAATAAATCAAGCCCCAAGGTCAGAACTCAGATCTAAAAAAACAGATGTTGCATATTTTGGATTGCATTTCAGTCCCTCCCATGTGATTTCAGGTGCTGCAAGGTGGTCAAAATTAACTGGAAATAAATGTTATTGATGTTAATAATACTATAGGAAAAAACAGGTCCAAGTTACATAAACATAGCTGTTTTGTCAATTTTGATTATTTAGAACCAAAACACTGGGTCTGTGCACATCTCTATTATACATTACCGACTGGCACTGAATTATAAGAACCGATATAGCACACACAATAAAAAAATATTCCAGGTGAAGTTATTGTAAACATCATATTTTCATATTATCTGTGTAATCTATTGTGTCCAGGAACCACTTGATAGCAGTCAGACCCTTATCATGAGGTATATTTGTGTATAGTGCTATGACATCAGCCGTTACTAGAAACATTTCTTTGTCCTACTGGATTTCTTCTATTTTTTGTAAAATATTTGTCGCGTCTTTAAGATAAGAGGGGTTATTGATGACTAAGGGTTGTAATTTTGAATCAATAAAGAATGAAAGAATGGTGTGGTAACATTGGTGGTGATGCTTCCCACTCCTGATATAATTGGCCTTCCTGGTGGGGCTGTGATGCTTTTATGAATTTTTGGAAAAATCTGGAAATCTATTACGTATATTTAATCTCCTTTCATTTGAACTATAGGATGACATCACTTCCGCCAACGTGTAAAGATGGGGATTCACAAATGTAGGACTACAATAACTTGTATTGACTTATCCCATCAAAACTTACTTTATCACTGTATTACATCATATTGCACAAAATGTATTTTAAAGTACATCTATCTCCAGGTCCCAGCGAAACCGGAAGTGACATCAGAAACCAGAAGTCGACAAAAGCCATAAGTACCATGCACACATGCTATTTAAGCACCACAGATGAGCTGATATTCATCCCCTTGAAATGCATTTGCAACAGCTCTGGACATTCACAACCTAAAAGACTTTCCCTGAAACATGCAATATTCTCATGGTCCTTGGAGGGTCTAAAACCTCTTAATTGGAGCATCACTGATGGTGGAAACTGATGCTTTGGTAAACAGTCTATTGTTTGGCTCATTGTTCAAGTTTATAGCCATATTATGATATATGACTGTTTTTATGTTTTTTTATTAAATGTATACGTTTTACTCTATGGTTCCTGATTCATATGTACAGTATGGTTAACCTACTAAGTGGACTTTTTTCTGTCTATCTGTTTCAGCGCTACTTGTGGCATTACTATTCATTTCATGCAAAAATGTTTACATTAACTATACCTTCCAACCCAGGGCTTACATTTTATATAGTGCTCTCGGAGGCATACAATTTAGTCAGAACCATAAGAACATTTGAACAATGTGTATGTGAAGGCAAATGGAATCCAAAATAAAAAGACCTACCAAATTTTGTAGACACATTTTTGATTTTCACACTAGCAATCCAGTTTTTTTATTTTAAAATAGACTTTGGAAAGCGTATATTAAAATGAATCCAAGTGTAGATGGGGTGAGAGGCTCAAAAATTTTGAACCAGTACGAAATATATTCAAAATTGAAGGATCGATGGCCATAAATGTAATATAATCATCTATTGACTCCAAATTAAATTTGTGATTTGAAATTAAGCATCACATTTGCTATATGAAAATCAAAGGCAAAGTGAATTTTTGATCCAGATTCACTAGTCATTATTATTTTTTAAACACTATTTAAGTAGAATTTAAATACAAAAAATATTTTAACATTGAATTTGAACTTTGAAGACTAATGTTCACAGTTTGCAATTAAAAATTGTTAACCCAATCAATTTAACCTTGAATGTATTCCAGTCTGTTCACACGTGTGAATTGATTCAATCGCATGCAAAGTGGTTGAAACCCATGCTTGAACATGGTCAAAAATGCTTGAACATAGTTCTTCTCGTACCTTGACTATTGTAACCTACTCCTCTCTGGCCTCTACCTTCCCAGCGCCAAATTAAGGTTTGTGGGGTCCCCAGGGTAACTAACTGACTGTGGGGGCACCTACCAGTAATATTGTCAATAAAATATGCTGGCGATGTTATTAAAATGTATACTGTACACTACAAGCACCACAAAATGTGTTAAACACACTGTACAGCCATGGCCAAAAGTTTTGAGAATGACACAAGTATTGGTTTTCACAAAGTTTGCTGCTTCAGTGTTTTTAGACCTTTTTATCAGATGTTCCTATGGTATACTGAAGTAAAATTTCAAGCATTTCATAAGTGTCAAAGGCTTTTATTGACAATTACATTAAGTTTATGCAAAGAGTCAATATTTGCAGTGTTGACCCTTCTTTTTAAAGACTTCTACAATTCGCCCTGGCATGCTGTCAATCAACTTCTGGGCCACATACTGACTGATGGCCGCCCATTCTTGCCTAATCAATGCTTGGAGTTTGTCAGAATTTGTGGGTTTTTGTTTGTCCAGCAGCAACTTGAGGATTGACCACAAGTCCTCAATGGGATTAAGGTTTGGGGAGTTTCCTGGCCATGGACCCAAAATTTTGATGTTTTGTTCCCCGAACCACTTAGTTATCACTTTTGCCTTATGGAAAGGTGCTCCATCATGCTGGAAAAGGCATTGTTCATCACCAAACTGTTCTTGGATGGTTGGGAGAGGTTGCTCTTGGGGTTCATTCTTTATTCATGGCTGTGTTCTTAGGCAAAATTGTGGGTGAGCCCACTCCCTTGGCTGAGAAGCAACCCCACACATGAATGGTCTCAGGATGCTTTACTGTTGGCATGACACAGTACAAAGACTTTTGGAGGATGGCCTGGTGTCATGAAGGGCAACAAAGAAGCCACTTCTCTCCAGGAAAAACATCAGGGACAGACTTATTTTCTTCAAAAGGCACAGGGATTGGACTGCTGAGGACTGGGGTAAAGTTATTTTCTCTGATGAATCCCCATCTGGAAAAATGCTTGTCTGGAGAAAGAAATGTAAGTGCTACCATCAGACATCAGAACAGTTCATCAGAACAGTTTGGTGATGAACAATGCCTTTCCCCTGCATGATGGAGCACCATAAGGCAAAAGTGATAACTAAGTGGCTCATGGAACAAAACATTTACATTTTGGGTCCGTGGCCAGGAAACTCCCCAGACCTTGATCCCATTTGGAACTTTTGTTCAATCCTTAAGCGGTAGGTGGACAAAAACCCCCCCACAAATTCTGTCAAACTCCAAGCATTGATTAGGCAATCCCTCGCTGTTACCTGTTCACTGGCTCCCCATCCCACTCAGAATCCAAACTTCTGATTGTCACATATAAATCACTTCAGATTCTAGCTATCATTGTTCACAATGTACTAGATAAATTATAGCTACAGTCTTATTGGTTGCAACACCTCCTCTTGCCCTTTTTAGAAGGTATTAAATATTTCCTTTATTCACAATCCTATGTCCCCAAACTCATTTCTGGTAATGCTCCCACCCACTCCCTCCAATATTCCACCAATTGCTAGCTTGCCTCCATCTCTGGTTACCTCATCTCATGCCTGCTTTCAAGATTTCTCCATCTCCATCACCTGGCTCTGGAATGTACAGCCTTGACAAGCCATAAATTCTACCATATCATCTCATATCTATCATACATCCTACCATTCTCGCCAGCTTCGAACATGCACTCAAAGCACACCTTTTCATTAAAGCCTTCAATCCCTGCTATTTCACTTTATTTTATTCATACCAAGCTTTGTCAGACCTTACACAACTATGCTTCTGACCTTGATGAAGAAGATACTCCCACTCAAACACACATCTGAGCACAGTAACTATTAAACAGTTAAGATTGCTTGTGGGGATCTGTACCTTATATTTCCAATTGGAACGGGATTGAAATACTGATGGGCGGTGGTAAATATCCTAACTCTCTCCTCTCCCCCCCCTAACCCTCCTTTAGAGGTGCCTAACCCAAACCTCCCCACTAGTGCTTAACCCTAACCTCCCCACAGGGGTTACTAAACCCAACCTCTCCTCCCTGCACCCTAAACCTAACCCTCCTGGGGGGTTCTTAACCCTGACCTCACCCTAGTAGCGCCTAACCCTAACCCCCCCTTCCACTAGCCTAACCCTAACCTTTCCCGGGGGGGGTGCTTAACCCTAAGTCCCCCCGGGGATCCCTAAACCTAACCCGCCCATCCCCGGGCTAAGTGCTATACTTACCCGTCAGACGACGATCATGATGGCAGGGGTCGATCTTCTGGTATCGGGATTAACATAGACATTGGAATTTTGCCTCCTATGTTAAGTCCCATGTCAGCGAGGAAGTGTCGGTATTTAGAACGGCGGCATTGCGTCCGCTGGTCTAATAACTACATCCATTTCCAATTCACCTTATTATCTATCCATATGTACAGTAACTGTAATTCTTAAAGGATCCTAGTATTAATTTGAAAAAATTGCTTGACCGAATGCCGTCCGTCATACAGTGCCCCTATGGTATTGCTGATGACTGTATTACCAAAGTTATCTTTTAACCTTGGGAGACTCTTTGCAGCATTCTTACTTATGTGATGTTGACAGCTGTGCTGATTAAAAGTTAGTTTAGAAGCGACTTTTCTTCAGTCTACAAACATTTACATTTGCAAATTCATTATTTGGGCTAAGCTGGATACACACTTGTCAAATCCTCCAGGGATCCAATTCCCAACCAGACTGTTCCAGACAAAATCCTACTGGAGATCGAGGTTGCAGATACACCTGTCCAATCTTGTTGCAGATCTCCAATCTGCATCTGCTGAAACATAACAGCCTCCCCATGTTTTATTTTTTTTATTAGTATATATATATATATATATATATATATATATGGAATTGGTATGATTCACCGCCGGCCGCATGGCCGGTGGTTCAAATCCCGGCAGCAGCAGCCTGACAGAGGAGGAAATCCCGATCGTCCCCAGGTGAGTATATACTAACCTAATTTTACCCCCTAACCCTCCTTTAGGGTGCCTAACCCTAACCTCCCCCCCTGTGCCTAACCCTAATCCCTCCTCTAAGTGCCTAAACCTAACCCCCCCTTACCTGCTGCCTAAACCTAAGTCCCCTGGGGGGGTGCCTAACCCTAAGTCCCCCCTGGGGGTGCCTAACCCTAACCCTCTCTCCCCCTAGCCTAACCCTAACCCTCCCTCCCCCTAGCCTAACCCTAACCTCCCAGGGGCGGGCCTAACCCTAAGTCCCCCCCAGGAGCCCTAAACCTAACCATCCCCCCCGCGGCTGTCCGCGCCCGGCATCCCTTCGATCAGGATGCCGGGCGACGGTCTCCTGGCATCAGTAAAATGACAGGCATCTAGATTTAGACTCCTGTCATTTAACCCTCGTCGGGATTAAGTAGTCTAGAACCGGCGGGCAGCATTCCATCCGCCGGCTTCATAAACGTATACATATATATATATATATATATATATATATATATATATATATATATTAGGGATGTGCAGGCTCGGATAGGTTCGAGTTTGCACGTGGAGTTCGGATTTTTCCCTCCAAAAAAACAGAACTCAGATAGAGGCAAAACGTCATCTTGCATGGACGAACATCATCATTCCTGGACTTTTGTCCAGGAATGATGATGTTCGTCCATGCAAGATGACGTTTTGCCTCTTTCTGAGTTCCGTTTTTTTGGAGGGAAAAATCCGAACTCCACGTGCAAACTCGAACCTATCCGAGCCTGCACATCCCTAATATATATATATATATATATATATATATATATATATTGTTTTATTATATTATTTTATACTCATGATTTTAAGTGCAGATATTCCTATATGTGTATTTCAGAATCTTTGTGAGTGATAATAAACTAAACTATATGACTCTATTATTATTATTACTAGTGTTTGATTCCTATATGGAGATTTCTCTGGGTAGCGATATTTCTTTTGTAATATTGGTCTTTAAAAAACTTTTGACAAGACCAGACGACCAGGACTGGATGAAACCTGAGGTTGTGTCAGCGTAAACACCAGGGCCGAACTGGCCATCGGGCTCTTCTGGCAAAGGCCGATGACCTCAGGGCCAGTTCGAGGAGGGCTGAAGTGCCCCCGCCCTCCACCCAACGCCGTCGGATACATGATATGTGCTCAGGGGAGGGAAGGGGTGGCGACAGTGATGGCTGGGAAGAGACCAGGGTGTGCAGCAGAGCCAGCCCCAGTGACTCACGGCACACCCTCTTGAAATGTAACCACCCCCCCTTCGCGAGCGCACAGGGCATACTGCCAGAGCTGATCTACAGCCCCAGTCCGTCCCTGATAAACACTCTACCAAAGTTTGAGCAACTGATAGGTCGGAGATTAGATTGGATGAGAATTGGACGTGTGTACCCAGCTTAAGCGCAGGTCTTTTATTCATTGCAGGATTGTTTTCAGTTATTTATCTTATTTAAGACACAAAGTAATGAAATTAGTCCAGGGTGATTTACTCAAACACTGTGAAACACTGATCTGGAACAAGCACAGTTTATGTAAAATGGGCTGTTGCCATATTGCATGTGTGCGTGATGAAGTTGTGCACATTGGTAATATTCTGCCTCTGCAGCTTGCAAGTCTCACTATTCACCTAATTATCCAGAAATATTTGGATAGTTTCAATCTCTTTAGTAAACATTTTGTGTATTATGCATAGTTAGGAGTAAATTAAAATTTACAAGCAGGGTAAATACTGGCTTATTTTGCAAGTAGCTCACAAATACTGGGCAGCTTTGTTTTTAAACTGAAATTAAGAATTAAGTTAGGACACACCCCTCCCAACTGTAAATCTCTTTTAAATCTGCCCCACCAGCAGCGCAACATGCTCCTTTTTTGCAGATGTTTTTATTTGCGTCTAATTCTGCATAAACTCCTTAATCCTTAATTAGTGAAAGGATCCCCCCTTGTCATGACTGAGTCTATTCCATATTTCTGGACACCCCAGTTTTCATTGTGAATAACTATGTATATAGAGTTCTTGTGGAGGAAATTCAGACAATATGTTTTTCCTGCACAAAAATATAGGCAGACAAGAAAAGTACAATTCGATTGCTAAACCTCTTGAAGTTGTTGTGCGTCATTGAGGATACATTGCCTTCCAACCAAACAACTCACGTCTCAGATATTTTTTATGTATCATCAACTCTATTGGGAAAACATCCCATATGCTATGTCCTCAATGTTATGTCCTTTCATGTCTGGAACTGGAAAGTCATTTGCAGCTTCAAACAACTGTCAGGCCTCCACGCATGCTCTATAGAGCTAACTGAGTTACTTATAAGTAACCATTAATAAAACCATTGGGCCTAATTGAATTATCCACGAGTGCTATTGACACACAGCTGGCAACAGAGATCTTGGGGTCCGGAACAGTCATGATTTGGGGTAGATACAGGCTGGTCTGCAACCTACTCATCCCTGCCTGTGTCTCATTCTTAATCCCACCTCTGTCTCTCAAGCCTCATCTTGGCCTGTGTCTCTTCACCATCATCAATGCCTGTGTTTCTCCAGCACCATCCCCTTTGTATCTCACCTGCCCCATCTCTCTGCCTTCAGCAACATTCAACCTATGTCTTTCCTGCCTCATCCCTTGTAAAACTCCATCTTCAGCCATCAGCTCATCCAGTGTCTCTCAACCTCATCTCCGTTATTTCCATCATTGCCATACCACCTTTTTCACTAAGCCCACCCTGTGTCTCATTCCTCATTCCCCTTGTTCTCACCTTCACCCCCCCCCTACCCTGTGTCTTCCTGCTTCTCCCCTGGGCCTCTAAGCCTCATTCCACCATGTCTCTCATATTCTCCCCCCATGTCTCTCAGCCTCATCCCCCTCTGCCTCTACAGTACATCCCCTATTATCTCTCAGACCCTTCCCAGCATGTATTTGTAGCACATCCCCTTGTATCTCCTCCGCAGCTAGTTTTTGGACACAGATTCCAAATGTTCTGGAATATGTACATGCGACGTACTTGTACTGTGTTGTCGCAGTTTGGCAGCAGACTGACAGTGATTGAAGCAGGGCAGCTATGGTGTGTGGGAGCATATACATGGTATGTAGGGGGCACACACCTCTGGGTCTGATTACCAAAGGTGCAGCTAGGAGGGGAGCACAAGCAGGGTAGTTGCAGCTACAGCATGATCCGACAGCACAAGAGGGATCAAATGAAGTGTGGTGATCAATAATCACCCTTCAGATCATTAATGCTGCTGCTGTTAGGATAAGCGAAGACTGTGTCTGGTTCCACACAACAGTATTCAAGAATGAGGTAGGCTGGGGCTGAGCAGGGAGGGGAGATGGGGCTGTGCAGAGATACGGGGCTGTGCAGGGAAATGTGGCAGGCCTGTGCAGGGAGGCAGGGCCAGGCTGTGTCATGCAGCTGAGGAGCAGCAACATATCTCAGAGAGATTGACTGCTGACCCTGGACTCTGGCTCTGCAATCCATCCAGGCACCCACAGTTAGTGAGTTCACTTGTTAACATTGCAATATCTTCTTTTGAGTTGATAGACTATGACCCTAGAATGGAAGTGAGTCATAGTAGTGTTGGATAATATGGGACCTACAAAGCTACAACAAAACATGTCCTGTTATTATAATAATAATTTAATAGCTTTGTTTCTCCTGCACATGTTGTTATGAAACACCAGAGTATTTGTATGAAACCCCTAAAGCCAAGATAAAGAGGTATTCTGCCTATAATAGCACCCATTGTTTCCTTAGAATAGAGTAGAGTACACTCATAGGTACTTAGGATGCCGCCAGGTCTTAAAACTCAGGACAGTAGGAATTTATACAATACTCTTGTAATCGCAGGATGTTGAGCTGGAGTAGTATAAGCAAGGCAATATACAGGTAAAGGTAATATATGCCTAAGCACTTACAGGATAAATGCTGAGATCACACCTACAGTACAAAACTTACAGACACAGCAACTGCAGATGCCACATGGACAATACTTAGAGAGACAGCAACTGTAAGATGCAAATACCACAGCGACAGGGACAACACTTACAAAGATGGCAACTGCAGAGACTACAGCTACAGGGGAAACACAGTGATGGCAACTGCAGAGATCACAACTATAGGGCTATTCTTACAGGGTTGGCAACCGCAAACACCACAGTTACAGGGAGTTTTAACAATAATGAACTTTCTGAAATAAGATAAGTGATACACCTTGCTTGTTTGACACAAGAGTAAAAGCCTGTCATACTCCTTCAGTGGATAGACTCTATTGGAAAGAGCAGATTCTTGGACAAGTAGAAGTGAGCAAGGCTTAAGTACTTAAATCAAATGTAGTTAGTTGAGAGGATGCAGACTCATGACAAATCATACAAACCGGTATGACTATGTGATCAATTTCATGAATATTTATTAGGTAATTTATTGGTAATGTATACTCATATGCTGAACTAAATCAAGTCAAAATCAGGGAATAAGTGGGGAAATTTAATTAAATTTGAATTTACAAAAAAATCATGTTAATTAATTTCCCCACTCTTCCCCTGATTCTCACTATTATTAGTCTTCCCTTTAAATGTGGTAATTATTCTTTGTACTTGTCCTGATTGGGCGTCTCTCTCTATATTAGAGTTAGGGGTCACCATCTCCCAAAGACAAGACAGTCACTATTTATCAGTACCCAACAGTACTTTACAGCACTGTAACGACCAGAACCAAACAGCGCTGGAAAAAACTGTCATTACATTGACTAGAGTATGCAGGACACCCTTGTATAAAATGGAGGAAAATTCTATGGTCTGATGAGTCCAATAATTAACTTTTTCACCTCAGCACCAGCAAAAGCCAATCTTTGCACTTTATTCCAAGAACACTATCCATACTGTGTAAATTATTTGGCTGGTAATGGCTTTTATTCTTCAATGCGGGAGCAAACGCAGCATTTTTATGGGGGGTTATATATATATATATATATATATATACATGTATATGTATATATATATATATATATACATATATATATATACACACACACATACATATTATATACACACACACATATATGTTACACATACATTACACACACACACATTTATACGTGACACAGTATAACACAAAAACACGTACATTCCCTTTCTCTCACCTTGGAGCAGCTGCAGGTATCATATGGGGTCGGCCAGGCACCATGTAATTGGGCCCCTCCCCCTAGCGGCAAAATGCCATGACTCGCAGGTCAATCGCGAGGGGTCAGGGCCAAAATGAAACAAATCAAATGGAATCGTGTCATATTGACTCTGCCTCCTCCTGATTGACCCGTAAATCACTGTATTGTGCCACGAGGGGGTGGGGTTTAATAAACTTGGTGCCCGCTTTTTCATATTCACGGGGGTTCTGGGTAGTCAGAAACCCCCCTGCGTATGCTACTGTAGTGAATGAAAAACCTGTCAGAACAGAAGACAAAATACATTAAAACTAGGATGAAATAGATAAATTTTGCTGGAAATCCCAGTTTAGTCTGCAATAGACATATAACTTGTGAGAATATACAAAGCATGCAGCAAAAGTCTCATAGCAGTGGTTTCAATACAAAAAAACACTTTAGGGTCTATGGGCCGGATTCATTACGGATCGCAACTGTGATTACACACGCAATCGGCCAATTGTTGTTCTCTGCGCATGCGTATTTGTGATACACAACTCATTTCTAGTCCCAGTATTATGTAATGTGATGTGTTCTTACCCGGTCAACCTGCTTTCTAATCATTTCAATACGGTTCAATTGCAGTAAGATTCGGACACTTAGGTTTACTGACTCACGGTTGAACAACAGTGTGAATTTATTCACAATTTACAATCTCTGGTACAATAAGAGAACACATCAACAATTTGAAATACAGCAAGGGGCATACATCAGACTACAGTAAATACCTTGGGCATGGTTCAGAGCCGCTCGCTGCTAGCGAGCGCTCGCTCTGAGTAGGGGCGTGTTTTTTGTTTGTTTTTTTCTTCCTCCAGCCCGCTCGCAAAGCTGTGGGTGACCACTAACAGCTTGTGTGAGCGGCCTGGAGATGGTCGCGATTATCGCGACCATCGGGATTGCGATAAGACCCTGTGGTAGAGTCTCGGCTCCCGCAAGTTCGAGTGGACTTCCTGCTCTAATAGAGCAGGAAGTCCACTGCTGACATCACTAGTGATGTCAGTAAGGCCGCTCACAAATGCCAGGCGTTCCTAAGGGAACACCTGTGTTTGCCTAACCACCCCCCTCCCTGCCTACAAAATGGGGCGAGCTGTCACTCACCATCGACAGCCGCCCCGTCTTGTAGCGAGCCCCGGAACGACTGAACTTCAGTCACTTGCTGGGGCTCAGGCATGCGCACGCTGGAGGCGGTGCATGTGCAGTGGGGGACCATCGATCTGCTTACGAGCGCTGTGCGCTTGCAAGCGGGTCTGAATCAGACCCTCTCTCCCTGAAGGAGTTTTATTAACCTGGAACGCTTATTTTTTTATATGCAACACGTCAAATCATTCTTCCAATGCATCAGTTGCCCATGAAACACACTAACTCAATGTTAGTTTTGAACCCAGTCAATTACCTAAGGCTACTGCATGTTAATATTTGTCTTAGGAACTATCAATTCCCTTAAAGTCTGGCCAGTAAATCTTGCGTTGGTGCACGTTTGAATGAATGGCTGTCTTGACACTATGAGCGTATTCAATTTGAGCCGAGCCGCGATACCTTTTCGCGGCCCGGACTTTTCGCCTACTTCGCCTGTTTTGCAGGCGGAAAAGTATTGCAAGCGTGCCCGCTTTACCCCGTATTCAATTTGAAAGTACGCGAAAACGGGTCCCGCCGAAACTTGAACAGGTGAAAAGTACTGTCAGAAATGGGAAAATCAGCCTGACACCCCCCAAAAGATGCTCTGACATGGGGGTTCACTATGGTACCACCCGATTTGGCTTGCTGAAGGTATTTGGTGTTTTTAAACGGGCTCAACAGCTGCTAAATAGTGTTTTTCTATATGTGGTGCAGAATAGAATTCAAGAGTTTTTTTTCCTGAAAATAACTTATCCCAGCAAATTTGGGGTACTTGAAAATGGGGGTCAGCATATTTAAAAATTGCTACAGTGAAGATGAAAAAATTGTGAAAGATACACCTTCCGCAAGCACCTGCAATCCAAAAAACACTTGGGGCATACTTGGGGACCCCCCCCAGAGTCCAGTTCACTAGTTTTTAACTTTGTACCCCAACTTTTTTTTTTCGCCCCCTTTTTCAAAGTTATTTTTTGGGGTGTCCTTAAGTGTTTTTTTTTTTTATTTGACACACTTTACCTTTGCTGGACTGTCTGAAGGCTGCAGGTGGGTTCCCGCAACGTTGCACCCCAAAACCCCAATTCTGCACATTTTTCCGCCTGCTATTCATAGAGCCCTATTCAATTTGAGCTGACCCGCGATACTTTTTCGCGGCCCTTACTTTTCGCCTACTTTACCTGTTTTGCAGGCGGAAAAGTATCGTGCGCATGCCCGCTTTACCCCATATTCAATTTGAAAGTACGCGAAAACGGGTCTCGGCGAAACTTGAACAGGCGAAAAGTACTGTCAGAAATGGGGAAATCAGCCGGACACCCCCCAAAAGATGCTCTGACATGGGGGTTCACTATGGTACCCCCCAATTTGGCTTGCTGAAGGTATTTGGTGTTTTAAACGGGCTCAATAGCTGCTAAATAGCGTTTTTCTATATGTGGTGCAGAATAGTATTCAGGAATTTTTTTCCCTTAAAATAAATTATCCCATCAAATTTGGGGTACTTGAAAATGGGGGTTAGCATATTTGAAAGTTGCTACAGTGAAGTTGAAAAAATCATGAAAAATACACCTTACGCAAGCACCTGCAATCCAAAAAACACTTGGGGCATACTTGGGGACCCCCCCCCAGAGTCAGGTTCAGTAGTTTTTAACTTTGTACCCCAACTTTTTTTTTTCGCCCCCTTTTTCAAAGTCATTTTTTTGGGTGTAATTAAGTGGGGTTTTTTAAGTTTTTTACACAGTTTACCTTTGGGGGACTGTCTGAAGGCTGCAGGTGGGTCCCCGCAACGTTGCACCCCAAAGCCCCAATTATGCACTTTTTTCCGCCTGCTATTCATAGGTGAAACTTTTTCACCTAGTACATTGCATTGACTTTCTGCCTAGGCGAAAAGTCTTTAAAATTGAATACGGGGTAAAAGCAAAACAGGCAAAAATTACATCATCGGCGAAAAAGTATTGCGGTTCCGGACTTTTCGCCTCAAATTGAATACGGGCCTATATCTCCCTGATGCCCGCCGAAAGTTGTGAGTGCTGCACTGACACTTTGTGCTGTCCCTTATGCTGACTCTTGGATGGTGCAAGTCCGGGCCTGTGAATTCCTTTATATAGACTGTAGCTGTCCCTGAAGACGACTGACTTTTCTTAGAATGGATATACTCCTGTAGTTTTATTCAGGGACTTAGTAGTGGGAATTTAACCCCGTGTCATATGGCATTGCTTAAATATAGTTGATATGGTTGAGGTAATAGAGTTCCTTATTAAAAGTTATTTAGAACATGGAATTCTGGCCCTCATTCAGAGCCGTACGCTCTGAGCAGAGCGCACGCTCTGAATGAGGGCCGGCCTCCATAACTATGGAGCGTCCTCCTGGACGCTCGTATAGCTGTGGGTCACCACCCACAGCCTATACGAGCGTGCAGTTTGATGGCCGCGATGGTCTTGACCATTGCGACCATCGAGACTGCAAGCCGGAGTCTGCGGTTGAGGTTTTCAACCGCAAGGCCCGGAGTGATTTTGGCTCTATCAGAGCCAAAATCACTCCCACTGACATCACTAGTGATGTCAGTGGGCCGGCTTCTGACGGGAGGCGTTCCCCTGGGAGCGCCCCCGTCAGGGAGGCACGCCCCCGGCACGCCCACCAAAGGGGGCGTGCTGTCAATCAACATCGACAGCACGCCCCCTTTGATCAGACACAATGAGTGAAGGAAAGTCCTTCGCTCGTCGCGTCTGGCGCATGTGCACGACGGAGCTCCCTCCGTCGTGCGCATGCTCAGTGCAGAACATTGACCCACTTGCGAGCGGACAGCCGCTCGCGAGTGGGTCTGAATCAGGGCCTCTGTTTTTATCAACCTCTCATAGGCTGTTATTTAGAACCAATATGCATTAGTACCTGGAGCAAGCAATTTTACTTCAGAATGCAGTTTAATGTTTTACCTGTTTTTTGTAACTGCTATTCACAGGGCCGTAACTAGGGTAGTGTGACCAGTGCCATGGCACAGGGGACCGCAGGACAAGGGGCGCTGTTTGGACCTGTCAATTTTCCTGTTTATTATCATTCTCACTTGTAGCTTCCTCTTCTTTTATCTCCAGCATCTCCTGGCCTCTCCCTATCTCTTCCCTGGCCCTTCCCCATGAAGCCATGGCCCTTTTTAAGGTGCATTATCTTATGTTCCTATCTGAAAAAATGGGGGGTGGGCGCCACTGCTTTCTCTGGCACAGGGCACCAAAACATTTAGTTACGGCTCTGGCTATTCATGCTGAGTAAGCAGGGGGGGGAGGTGAGATTGTCCCTCTGCTATAAATGTTGCTGAGGTGTTAATTAGCTATATCAGGCTCTGTTAACACTTCTTGTTTAAGAAGCTACTATGGGCTGACAGGTAATTAGCCCTTTGCCTGTCTATATCTGCCTGCAGTTCCTGCCAAACTCTGTGTGGTGCAAAGATACTGTCGAAGTCAAATAATTGGTTATAATCGTTTATAATTATTACCTGACGATCTAGTCGTTTATGGGCTGATAAAGAGTAAATCGGACGCTACTCTGCGTCGGAAGCAAGCCGATGAGCACAAATTCGTATATATATATGTGATTCAAGGTTTAGCCAAGTGTGTGAGAAGCAGGAGTATGTATGTGACAAGTAATTAAAAATACACAAAGATACTGTGAGTGTTTGCATATATATTGAGAAGCTCTGCATACAGACACAGTATGTCTGTGGCAATTGAAGTGTAACACAGACACTGATCGAAGTGTTCTGAATGTAGAGTTAGAAACAATTGTCAGAAGTTTGATTATCATTAGCAATTGTATGCATTGTGTCCAATGCTGATGTGGTTAAGAAGTACTGACAATTGTATTCTAAATAAGCATAGGAAAGCCTTTGTTGAGTTATCAGACTTCTGACTATGGCCAAGGCTTGCCCCACCTGTGAGCAGTACAAACTTAATTTTACATGACCTTTTGAAATTTGTTTCAGACGGATATAATATCAAAAATACCAGTTACAGGATAAAGCTATATATATATATATATATATACAAATATATATTAATATATATACATATATATATATATATATATATATATAGATATATATTAATCCATGACACATACTCAGACACACATTAACGAATAAAATACATATGGCACATATTTGCATGATACACGACACATACACGCAGCACACGTTTGCACTGCATTCAGATGTACAACGCACACTTATGTATTTATGTAAATATCTCACTATTACTTATGCAAGCATACATATAAAAGGTTCCCTAGCATTGGGCCTGATTCAGAGCCGCTCGTAAGTGGCCTCTCGTTCGTTCCCAGCGATGTTTGCCCAACTGCGCATGCGTACGGATCATAATACGCATGTGCGAACCAGTCAGTGCGGCCGAAAATCGTTTGTTCGCTAAATAGCGAATGCCTGCTATTTTGAGTGACAGAAAGAGGCGTATGTGGGTGGTAACAGGGGAAGGTGCTTGAAAACGGGGAGTGGAGATCAGAACGCAGGCGTGCTTAAAGGTCAAAACGGGCGTTTTATGGGTGTGCATAATTAATACAGCAGCGTCATTGACCACGTCACTGGGTTATTTTATAGCCAGAACTGCTCGCAAAATTGTGGTAGCAAACACCAACCACAAGAATAGCGAGCAGTTCATGCCCTGGTCGATGTACTCGATTAATCTAATAAATAGCGGACATGACGTAGGATGCGAGCGGCCAGGGGGTGTAATTTTCCAAAAAACGACCGCAAGTTTTGTTCGCTCGTTCAGACCTAGAGGCGTGAACAGACCGCAAAGAGTGAACGTTTGATTTGAATAGCCACCCCTATTTTCAGGACGAGCGAGCGCTAATTGCGTCCGGCTCTGAATCAGGCCCATTGAGTGTAATAATAGAGATTTTGTTAGCTAATCATTATGGTGTAAAATGTACAAATATATGAAATGTAAGGTATAGAACTTAGTAGACATGTCATTTTTGGTACCATACTGACACCCTGTTTAATTCCAGATATCTGAATCTATCAGCAAAGGAGTCGCATCTTGCGTTCAGTGGTTATGGATTATAGGGAATTATTGGTTAGAATATGTACTTTGTATGTAGTGTTATCTCGACTGGAGGGATGGACCATATCCCTGTTGTCACCATATGAACTATCCTATGACCTGCATCATACCAGAATGACAAGAACAAGAACCAATGGAATTATGCTAGCTCGTTCCTATTGTGTTGTCCACTATATATTCAAGCGCTCTCAGTCCTATAGTCATCTTCTTTCTTTCTTATGATGGAGGCTTCACGTTTGATGCCGGGAATCTGGATTCAGAGCGCTTGCGTATATATTAGCTGTACCTTTTGTATTTAATTGTCTTTGTGCTAATCATCATAGATCAAAGCGTGTAACTTACATTTTGTTGCAATAAGAACTTTTTGTGCTTTGGAACCACAATGAAAGTCTGGAAAGCAATTATTTCTGTTTAGTGATATTGGGGTATTCATAGATGGGGGCCCATAGTTTTGGAGGACACGCTACCAAGAGGTTGTACAATAACGTACGGATCTCGATTTTGCAACAAAGGGTGGAAGAAAGCGCCATATGCAGGAAAGAACACACTGTGTTCAAAACATGCACCATCTGGTTTGTGAAACCGATATCCGTTGTTATGTGATTTCAAGGACCGCTGACTAGGACCTGGGGCAGGAGAGAAAAGTTTGTTTCTTTCATTGTCTGTCTTGGCACTAGAGTGCGAGTCGCACAATAGCGTATACGTGTTTCCTGTATTGCTTCCACGAGTTTCAAACAATCATTCTGATAGTATTGTCATATTGATAGTGATTACATTGTTTAAAACCTCTGTATCATACTGCCATACTAGTGAAAAGTTTATTTTCTGCGCAGAAAACTAAAAGTGTGTGTGAGCAAACGTGTGCTTGTAAAGTGAAAGATAGGGACTGTGTGTCGGAACCTATAGATGAGATACCATGTGTCGGGCCTAAAAGACTCAGTAGGTGTCTGACGAGGCAGAAAGCTACAGAAAGCTACAGCTTTCTGAAAGCTACAGAAAGCTAGCAGTTGTATTGCAGGAAGGACAGGGATTTTGGGCTACATTCAGAGGCAGCCGTACGGTCTACGACCGCACGGCCGCCTCGATGTTTGTCCAGTGTGCATGCGCACGAGGGAGCCGGCTCCTTCGTGCGCATGCATGAGACCCGCTACGACCGACAGCGCCGGTCGTAGCGGGTCTCTTTCCAAAGAGGGCGAGCTGTCGATGTTGATTGACAGCTCGCCCCGTTTGGAAGGCGGGCCGGGGGGGTGGCAGCCCAAATGGAGGCATTCCCATGGGAACACCTGCCGTTTGGGGGAAGTCCCACTGACAGAGCCAGAAGCTCTCCGGGGCTTACGACAAGTGAGACCCTACCCTAGGGTCTCGTCGTAAGCCCAGATGGTCGCGATGGTCTATGACCATCGCGACCATCACCCTAGCAGTCATTAGAGCTGTGGGTGTAAACCCACAGTCTAACGACCGAAACAGAGGCGGCCGGTCAGGATGCAAGCGGCCGCCCAGTTTCTGAGCGACCGCTTGCATCCTCCGACTGCCTCTGAATGAGGGCCTTTGTACCTTGAAGAAAACAAGGGGGTTTTCAAAATCGGCCCCCAACTGTAGTCACAGAGCCCATTGATCAGTTAGGTTCTCTGGACACTGTGACTGGACCACACGGTTGGGCAGACCATGATTGTGGCTTGGGGGATAGTGGAGGAAATCACTGGAAAGGGCAAGTGTTATTGGAACACTTAAATTCTAACAGGGGAGAGTATTCACAAAGGGTAAGCTACCGGACAAGGGCTGAAAGGTGTCTGGAAAGACAGTCTAATTGTATAAGATGTTATTCTGTACCCTGATTGTGAAAGCCGTTCATAACGGTTAGTGGGCCGGCTGTGCACAACAGGGTCGGAGTGCGTGAACGTAGCTCTATTGAATTGTTCACTGGTCCACATACTAGCGAAAAGGGCCGACAGGTTCGGCAAGGCATATAATATATATAAAAAATGGTGCGCGTGCAACTGTGTACTGTAATGTATGGGTTAAGATGACCAAGGAATGTGTGAAACCTATTCCTAAAATTGGGAGTTTTGATGTGGAGGTATTGAATAATGTTAAGGATGGTGTCTGTATGGTGAAATCTCTAAAGAAATGAGTAAAGTATAATGATTGTTTAAAATTGTGGCAGCATGCAGGGAACACGTGGGTGAGTGGCGCGCTCGTGCCGCTAAGTGGCGTCACGAGCATGACGCAAAAGTGTGTCCACGCAATGCAAAACAACGATGTGCAGGCACCACCATGGAGAGCACCTGCGACGCCAGTTAGCATCGGGTGCGCGCAACCAGGGAACGTGCACGCACCACAAGGTAGCATTGCCCAAGTTATTGCTATTAGCGCATGATCGCCTCCACCACCTTATGCGGCTGCAGACGATGGTACAGCCAATGGTAAGAAAAATTATAAAATCATAACAAGTAGCTATAAAGAAAAATTTAACTGAAAAAAAAAGAAAATGTGTTTTAAATCACCTCTAGGAATTCTAAGTGTGAACAAGCCTTAGTCATTGCACCTCTAGGAAAAAAATCAGGTGTCTTTGTTTACAGTAAATATTGAGATTGAGAACTGAGGCCAGAATAGCTACTATATGTGTTAATTTTTCCTTGATCTCCTTGAAAGTCTAGGCAATCAACAGTGAAATTTATGCATTCATAATTAATCACAGCAAACCCAAATATGTAGGTTCTCTATGTACAAGTTTGTACAAGCTGCATATGAGAATTTTCTGTCTGGAGTTTTGTATGTGCGCATGTGTATGTACTTCTGAAAAATCCTTGCAATACAGCAGTTAAGGAATTCACTTCTTAGTAAGGTAACATGTGGTGTGTTATACTGTATTATCTGTGTATTAGATCACCTGTAAACCACATATAATATTGCAGTTTATGATTTGAAGGTTTGCTGAATATGTGTTGTACTCTAATTCATTTATATCATGTTTGAATGATACTAAACTATTGTTGCTTCATCTCTCACAAACAGGACACAAGGTAGCAAAGGACAAATCACAGCCATGTCAGACTAAGGTTAAATACTTGAGACACTGTCTAACCCAGGAGCTACGACACTTGACCACTGACAGAATACAGGCCATACAGACCATGACACTGCTGCAAAACCAGCAGCAAATCCATACCTTCTTGGGCATGTGTGGATACTGCAGATCATGGATCCCAGGTTTATTTCTATTTTGTCATTACCATTGCAGGAATTGGTGTCATCCTCAAAACCCGACCACATCACACATACTGAGGAAACAGAGCAGGCTTTCCTTAACTTTAAGGATAGTCTGACAAGAGCACCTGCCCTGGGAATTCCAGATTATGAAAAACCTTTTGAGTTATATTATACGGAAGCTGATGGCTGTGCAGCAGGTGTCCTCACACAAAAACATGGTGATGCTAGCAGATTTGTAGCACACTACAGTGCACAATTGGACACTGTGGCAAGATCACTCCCAACATGTTTAAGAAGTGTAGCAGCAACTGCTCTTCTGGTAAACAAGAGTGAGAATGTAGTATTAGGTCATGACATGATTGTTTATACACCACATACTGTGTCTGCTTTGCTGAATTCTGCCCAAACCAGACACGTCTTTTCAGCCAGGTAAATGGTGCAATATGTTAAATCCAGTGACGTGCTTGCCATGTGTGCCTCAAGATGCACAAAGGGTGGAGAGAGGTGAGTCGCTGGTTAAAGGTGAGTTTTGCAGGTATACTGATACACAGGATTGTATGGAGTATTTGAATCAGACCTATACTGCAAGACCTGACATATGTGATACATCAGTAGAAAATGCAGATTTGATGGTTTTACACAGATGAGAGTTGTCATAGACAAACTGACACAGGATTATGTTGTTGTAAATGACAAAGAACAATCTCTTTATACCATCATGGCTACATTACCATGAGACCCCACCCACACACACACACACCCACATACATGCACCAATAATTATTTTCTCTGATAGATTGTTTTCCACAATTTATCTATAGACGAGTAGTCAGGCCGGAAGTGTCCCTTCAAATAAACATACAGTATATAATATATTCCCCCCATACATACACGCATGTACACTTCACTCACATACATTCATGGTATATCATTCCATTTTTATTCTGTTCCATTTTTTTTCTGTTTAATAAATCCTGCAGGGATAAAACTTATGTATGCTAAGTTACAAAAGGCAGTAGCTGTCATCAAATGTAAAGCCCATACATGTGAAGAAGACCCGGTGCCAAATGAGCAGCAGGGTTAAGAATTAACATGCCAGTTAATAAAATGATGGTTATTCAGACAATTGATATGCAGAAATTAATTGAGATGCAAAATTTGAGTTCCATTCAGGAAAAGGCAGTCTGGAGATCAAAGGGATGTGGACAAGAGTCCCCTAGACTCTGGAGAGATGGACAAGGTAAGCCGGTGGCACCCAAGGCATACTACCCAAGCTTGGCTGAAGCAGCACATGGACTGACTCACCGGGGAAAGCCATTTATATGCAAATTGGTCAGAGCATATTGGTGTGCATCGGGCTTCTCTTCCCAAGCTGAAAAGAGGGCAATGTCCTGCTTGACTTGCTTGAGGAAAAACATTGGAAAAACAGTACCAACTGAGCCATCCCACATCCCTCCGACAGATGGACCTCTTCAGGTAATACAAATTGATTTAATCCAATTACCACCCTGCAGGAATCTCAAGTATGTATTAGTTTGTACCGATGTGTTTTCTAATTGGGTAGAGGCATATCCAGCTGCCACAAAAACTGCTACGTTTACTGCTAAAAAGATTGTTCAGGAATTTGTATGCAGGTACGGTATCCCTAGAATTATAGAAAGTGATAGGGGTACTCATTTCACTGATGATGTCTTCCAGAACATGTGTAAGTTGATGGGTATTAATAGTAGACTTCACACCCCCTATCGACCGCAAGCCAGTGCCAAGGTGGAGAGGGTAAATGGTACTATTAAGAACAAACTGAGTAAGATCATGGCTGAAACTGGATTAGGTTGGCCAGAAGCCTTACCGCTAGCCCTTCATAGCATCAGGACAACTCCTAGACCCCCTCTTAATTTGTCTCTCTTTGAGATCCTGTTTGGGAGACAACCTCATCTGATTGTAAGTCCACAGGAAGACTTGAAGAGTAGCAACAAGTTACTGTAAAGTATCTTATAACAATGAGTAAACAGTTGAAACAGCAGCAGCAGAAATTGCAATTGTTGTCACCTGATATGTCATAAACAAACTGTCATGATGTTGAACCTGGAGAATTTGTTATGATCAGAAATTTCTTACGTTCAGGTTGTCTGACAGATCAGTGGGAAGGTCCATATCAAGTGTTGCTGACAAGTACGACATCCTTGAAAGTGGCAGAGAGAGATACCTGGGTCCATTCCACTCACTGCAGAAAGGTCAACCAACCAGTGGAGATACAAGGCGGAGTCAAGGCAAATAACGTAGACCTGTCAATTGCAAGCTTGTTCTGGGAGAGTTAAAGACTGCAGTGAGATACCTGAGCTAGGGAAATTTGCAGTCCACTATTCCAGCAATGGAGTGGCGGGCTGGGATTGCATTCCTATTTTCTTCCAGAATTCTCATCATCCTTGTTTGTTTTTGGATGTCCTGTTTCTGTAACAGAGGACAGATGATGGAGGGAGAGGTCAATGGTGATATCGATGGAGTGGAGTCGGGAGAAGGAGCAATACATTCACAAGGGCGGTATCTGACCAAACTTAGTACAGTAATTGCTAAGAGATCTGTTATCCTAGAAACTCAGAGACAGTGTGAGGGGTTATTGTCTGAGGAATACGGTATTTGTGAGTATTGTGGGTCCCTAATCGATGAGAGATGCCTCCAACGGTGTCAGCCCAAGTATAACTAGTATTGGGGTGGGCATCCTTTAGAGGATTATCATACATTGGTGGGAAAAGTCTTAAATCAGACTGAATGTTGGGTGTGCTCTCACGTGCCTCAGACACGCCATAATGTAGGACTAGTACCACTCCTGTTAAATGTCTCTGAGGTCCTTGGATTACATAAGGGGAAGACGCTGGATGGTAAATGTATCATGTCCAAGCCTCCAAATTTTATGCTCCACCAGTACCAGGTGGATAGATCCCTGTTATTTTTAAACATCACCAATTGTAATAAACCAGGAAATTGGGAGATGTCCAGGAACAATCAGACAATGACCTTTTCACACAGAGCTGATAATGCACCAGTAGATGGTAGACTTATACATAACATTACCAGTGGAAGATACTCCCGGTATAAGTATACACTTAGTTCTACCAAGGTAATGGTTGGCAGAGTACCAGAAGGGTGCTGTGCAGTTATTGTACAACCTAAGACGTGTATCAGTCATATGGGAAAATCTGGGGTAGGATTATTTGTCAGAGAATTGTGCCTGATGATAATGATGCATTCTATTCCTAATGTACTCCCAGACGATATGTATTTTATATCTGGAAGGAAAGCGTATAAGTGGCTCTCTCTGAGTTCTGAAGGTTTATGTTATCTGGAAGGGTACTCCCAGAGGTTATGACCCTTACACATGGTGAAATGCTTGGTATCCATAAAGACATGCCATCCCCATATCTCCATACACATTATGAACACCATGACAAAAGAAACATGATACCTTGTGAAATGCACACAGCCACACAGTTGATTAGCGAAACAACTGGTTTCCAAATTTTGGTAGCACTAGATCCCACCAGGATCGCTCGGGGTGCTTTAAATTTTAGATACATCCAAGATATTGCTAAATTAATAGATAATATCACCGAGATGTATGATGACACGTTCAGGTATACAGGTAAGGAGTTACAGGCTTATAAGAAAGAATTTGTGCAACATAGGCTAGTGTTAAATTATTTAACAGCTGTTACTGGCGGATACTGTGTGACTCTAGCCACCCAATTTGGTGTCAAGTGTTGCACGTACATCACCAATAACACTAGTGACCCCAAGGAGGTGATAGATCAGAAGATGGATGAAATTCTGCAGCTGAAATGGGAATTTTGAAAGAACCATAATGCTTCACTGGCAGAAGTAGAGGAAAGGGTAGAAGAGTGGTTCTCTTGGTTGAACCCTGTGAAATGGTTCTCCAGTCTAGGAGAGTGGGTCCAGGAACTGGTTGCTATTGTGGGTAAGCTCTTCAGCCTCATACTTATTGTCATCCTAGTAATTGGCTTATGTGTCAGGTGTGTTCCTAATGTCTTGAAGTGTGGAAAATGTACAAGAGCAAACAGAGAAACAGAGATTATGATGGTGGTAAGCAATGATATTATGGATACCAAGGTCAAGGAAGAACTGTATTACAACCCTGAATTAGAGTGTACCATCAGATGATGAAATATAAAAGTGTGTGGTCATGCATAGATGTATTATTAATGTTATTTTTAAACATCCTAGATAATGTAGTTTCAGATCCCACATCCCACCAATGATCCCTATAGATCTGCAGATTTTGTATAAGGGTTGTTCTACCCTCTTGAAACGCATTATTAACAGTTCAGTGACCTACTTGTGTTGCACCATTTATAACCTTGAATAATACATTATTATGCATGACTACAAAAGATTAAGATCAGAGTGTGATAGCGTATTGTTTGCTATCAAAGGGTGGACTGTTGAAGTCAAATAATTGGTTATGATTGTTTATAATTATTATCTGACAATCTAGTCGTTTATGGGCTGATAAAGAGTAAATTGGATGCTACTCTGCGTCGGAAGCAAGCCGATGAGCACAAATTCGTATATATATATATATATATATATATATATGTCATTCAAGGTTTAGCCACTTGGGTGAGAATCTGAAGTATGTCTTTGACAAGTAATTAAAAATACACAAAGATACTGTGAGTGTTTGCATATATATTGAGAAGCTCCGCATACAGACACAGTATGTCTGTGGCAATTGAAGTGTAACACAGACACTGATAGAAGTGTTCTGAATGTAGAGTTGGAAACAATTGTCAGAAGTTTGATTATCATTAGCAATTGTATTCCTGTGTCCAATACTGATGTGGTTAAGAAGTACTGACAATTGTATTCTAAATAAGCATAGGAAAGCCTTTGTTGAGTTAACAGACTTCTGACTATGGCCAAGGCTTGCCCCACCTGTGAGCAGGACAAACTTAATTTTACATTACCTTTTGTAATTAGATTCAGACGGATATAATATAAAAAATACCAGTTACTGGATAAAGCTAAATAAATAAATATATATATATATATATATATATATATATATATATATATTAATCCATGTCACATATTCAGATACACATTAACGAATAAAATACATACAGCACATATTTGCTTGATACACGACACATACATGCAGCACACATTTGCGATGCGTCCAGACGTACAACGCACACTTATGTATTTCTGTAAATATCTCACTATTACTTATGCAAGCATACATATACATACATACAACCATCTGGTTAAATTGACTTATACTATCAGTAACGAGGTACTTAATTTCCTTGATGTATAAATCAGATTAAAAGAGGGATGTTTAATTACTACTATGTATACCAAACAAACTGACCGTAACAATTTGTTACACATGTCTAGCTTCCACCATAAGTCCCTTAAAATGGGTCTACCGTACTCGCAATTCTTGCATATATGACGGATTAATATTCTGACCAAGAGATGACAGAACAACAAATGGATGATATGTTATCAAATTTCCTAGATAGGGGTTATGATTTAAAACACCTGCAAATGGCTAAGGCTAAAGCCTTAAATTTGGATTGTAATACAGCACTTGAGTCTAGTGTTGTCAAGAAAAATACTACGCCTCTGTTACCATGGGTCTCCCATTATAATCCAGCTAGCAGTAGTATTAATTATATTGGTAAAAACCTATGGCCAATGATACAAAGTGACCCTGAGTTAAAAATGGATAAAGTGAGACTACTCAACAGTTATAAACGTGGTCAGAACCTACGAGACTACTTGGTCATAACCAATATCTCTGACTGTAATAAGGGTACTAACAGCAATTTCTTATTGGCTAAGAAAGGGTGTTTTAAATGTTCATGCACCAAATGTGGATTCATGTTAACTGGCGAACATTTTTACCATCCACATTCTGGTAAACAATATAGTATTAAATATCGTCTTACTTGCAATACTAAATTTACAATATACCAGATTATTTGCCCTTGTGGTTTATCCTACATCGGCAAAACTGAGAGATCATTTAAAGAACGTATGGCGGCACACTGTTCCACCATTCATGCTGCAATAGCCACCGGTAATAGCAACCAACCAGTTGCACGCCATTTATGTAATGTAACCCATCCATTATCCACTCTTAGATACCGCATGATTGATCATGTGCCTTTTTCCTTGCGTGGTGGGAATAGGGTTTTAAAGTTATTGCGATTAGAAAGTAAATGGATCTTCCAATTGGGTACCCTTGCTCACAAGGGCCTTAATGAACATTTAGGTTTAAATAACTTACTTTAATCTATTAACTCTCTTATGTTCATTTTATGCATGTTTTATTTTGTCTGGGTATTTTTGCTCACTATGCTGCTTTGATCTAATTTTTCTTGGGTTCTTATAGGATGATATGACATTGTAGCGTGTTGCTTATTTTTGATTATTATTATAGTGACTTATATATACTTATCCTATAATTGTTTAATTAGATTGTTTAATTAGATCATATATTTAATGAAGCCATTGCTGATTGCATGTGTGTTTGTCCGTCAGTATTTGTTAGTCTATTTACGTTGCACTGTTATGTTTTATTCTGTAGTCATGGTGATGGGCACTCTTCTGATGATGGATCACGTAGCGTGATGACATCATCGTTGTGTCACCGGCCAGGGAGTGCGGTCCCAAACCCGGAAATGGCTCTCACGTAGTGATATGAACATATATAAGGTAGGACATTGTTTAGTTGTTTTTTAGCCTGATGACGGTGCCTGTTGAGCACTGAAACGTTGCTGCATGTTATGTCTACATTAAAGTCATTTGATTCAAGACTATCTCTACATTTACCTGGGCAGGCACCTGGGCAAGCCACATCTGGGATCTGGAGAGCCGGGATTTTCTGCATTGTCTATATATATATATATATTAGGGGTGTGCACCGGCCACTTTTCGTGTTTTGGTTTTGGATCTGGATCTTTCTTCGTGTTTTGGATCTGGATTGGTTTTGCCAAAACCACCCTTACGTGTTTTGGGTTCTGGGTTTTGTGTTTTGGATCTGTATTTTTTTGAAAAAAAGCATAAAAACAGCTAAAATCACAGAATTTGTAGGTTTTTCTGCTCCTATGCTATTATTAACCTCAATAACCTTAATTTCCACTCATTTCCAGTCTATTCTGAACACCTCACACCTCACAATAGTGTTTTAATGTCCAAAAGGTTGCACCGAGGTAGCTGGATGAGTATGCTAAGCGACACGAGTGGGCGGCACAAACACGTAACCCATCTAGGCGTGAAACTGCAGTGGCAGACAGGATGGCAGTTTGAAAAACTAGGCCCCAAACTGTACATAATGCAAAGAAAAAAAAGAGGTGCTAGATGGAATTGTCCTTGGGCCCTCCCTCCCACCCTTATGTTGTATAAACAGGACATGCACACTTTAACAAACCAATCATTTCAGCGCCAGGGTCTGCCACACAACTGTGGCTGAAATTATTGGTTCGTTTGGGCCCCCACAAAACAAGCTGGCAATTAATCTGTCCCTGCACAAACTGGCTCTACGTAGGCAAGATGTCATCCTCATCCTCCTCATCCACCGATTCCTCACCCTCTTCAGTGTGTACATCCTCATCCTCACAGAGTATTAATTCGTCCCCGCTGGAACCACAGGTCCCTCTGTACGTTCTGGAGGCTGGTCTCCCTGGAAGAGTTGATAATTCATTTTATGAACATCATCTTCTCCACATTTTGTGGAAGCAACCTCCTACGCCTTTCGCTGACAAGGTTCCCGGCTGCACTAAACACTCTTTCGGAGTACACACTGGAGGGGGGGCAACTCAGGTAAAATAGAGCCAGTTTGTACAGGGACCTCCAAATTGCTTCTTTTTCCTGCCAGTACAGGTACAGACTGTCTGACATGCCTACTTGGATGCTGTCACCGATGTAATCCTTTAACAGACAGATGCACGCTTGTCGCTGCTGCTTTGAGGATGCAAGTGCGGCTACAGCCCACACAATTCACAATGACAGAAAAAAGAAGAAGAATATTTTTATTGTTTGTGTAGCACACTTTGAGAGTGTCACCACCCTTTAACAGACAGACGCACGCTTGTCGCTGCTGCTTTAAGGATGCAGGTGCGGCTACAGCCCACACAATTCACAAAGACCGAAAAAAGAAGAAGAATATTTTTATTGTTTGTGTAGCACACTTTGAGGGTGTCACCACCCTTTAACAGACAGACGCACACTTGTCGCTGCTGCTTTGAGGATGCAAGTGCGGCTACAGCCCACACAATTCACAAAGACATTAAAAAAAGAACAATATTTTTATTGTTTGTGTAGCACACTTTGAGGGTGTCACCACCCTTTAACAGACAGACGCACGCTTGTCGCTGCTGCTTTGAGGACAGTATCATATGCAGTGACAGTAGACTTGTCAGAAATTGTTGGCACGTCCTTCAGTCCGGACCAGATGTCCAAACCAGCCCTTGACTTATGACACAGGCGCACGCTTGGCGCTGCTACTATGTTGATGCACGTGCGGCTACATCGCACACAAGTCACAAACAAATTAAAAAAATAGTTTTTTATTTATTGGAGCACTTTGAGGGTTACACCACCCTTTAACAGACAGACGCACGCTTGTCGCTGCTGCTTTGAGGATGCAAGTGCGGCTACAGCCCACACAATTCACAAAGACAGAAAAAAAAAGAACAATATTTTAATTGTTTGTGTAGCACACTTTGAGGGTGTCACCACCCTTTAACAGACAGACGCCAGCTTGTCGCTGCTGCTTTAAGGATGCAGGTGCGGCTACAGCCCACACATTTCACAAAGACCGAAAAAAAAAGAACAATATTTTTATTGTTTGTGTAGCACATTTTGATGGTGTCACCACCCTTTAACAGACAGACGCACGCTTGTCGCTGCTGCTTTGAGGATGCAGGTGGAATCTAGACGGGATTTGGAACCGGGGACACACTACCTCCATCAATTGTCTAAATCCCACTGCACTAATGGCGGATACCGGACGCACGTCTAACACCAACATAGCAGTCAAGGCCTCAGTTATACGTTTTGCTTCAGGATGACTGCTGTCGTACTTCATCCTCATCGCTAGGGACTGTTGGAGGGTCAATTGTTTAGTAAAAGTAGTGATGTTCCTACTTCCTCTCTGGGATGATGAACAACTCCCAGCAGCAGCAATAGCACTAGGAGGAAGTGGTTCTTGATCTTTCCCTATTTTATTTTTATCGGAGAAAGTTTGGTCCTCCATTTATATTATATTGATATATACGTGCGGCTAAAGCGCACACAAACACAGAAAATATTTTTTTATTTTTGCTGGAGAGTAGTGCATTTTGTGGGTTACACCACCCTTTAAGAAATGAGCCAGCCGGCTCTTTACTTATGGGACACAGGCGCACGCTTGGCGCTGCTCCTTTGTTGATGCACGTGCAGCCACAGTGCACACAAGTCACAAACACAGAAAACATATTTTTTTTTGGCTTGGAGTGTACTTTGGGGGTTACATCACCCTTTAACGGTCAAGCCAGCCGGCCCTTTACTTATGACACAGGCGCACGCTTGGCACTACTTTGTTGATGCACGTGCGGCTACTGCGCACCCAATTCACAAACACAGAAAATTATTTTTTTTTTGGTTTGGACTGGAGTGTACTTTGGGGGTTACAGCACGCTTTAACGGTCAAGCCAGCCGGCCCTTTACTTATGACACAGGCGCACGCTTGGCACTACTTTGTTGATGCACGTGCGGCTACTGCGCACACAATTCACAAACACAGAAAATAATTTTTTTTTTGGTTTGGACTGGAGTGTACTTTGGGGGTTACAGCACCCTTTAACGGTCAAGCCAGCCGGCCCTTTATTTATGACACAGGCGCACGCTTGGCACTACTTTGTTGATGCACGTGCGGCTACTGCGCACACAATTCACAAACACAGAAAATAATTTTTTTTTTGGTTTGGACTGGAGTGTACTTTGGGGGTTACAGCACCCTTTAACGGTCAAGCCAGCCGGCCCTTTACTTATGACACAGGCACACACTTGGCACTACTTTGTTGATGCACGTGCGGCTACTGCGCACACAATTCACAAACACAGAAAATAATTTTTTTTTTGGTTTGGACTGGAGTGTACTTTGGGGGTTACAGCACCCTTTAACGGTCAAGCCAGCCGGCCCTTTACTTATGACACCGGCGCACGCTTGGCACTACTTTGTTGATGCACGTGCGGCTACTGCGCACACAATTCACAAACACACAAAAAATATTATTTTTTTAGCACTTGGGGGGAGCACCCCTGATGGACAGAGCACCCCCTGGACAACACTACAGCACCCCTTTAGGTCTGGGACACTGCACAGGACTTTGGAGTGGACACAGCCACTATGGAGAACTGACTGCACAACACAGTCCAGCCAGCCCCTATGGACTTTGAAATAGTGGACACAGCCCCTATTAACAACAGCAGCACAGCACAACACAGCCAGCCCCTATGGACTTTGAAGTAGTGGACAACAGCAGCACAGCGCAGCACAGCACAGCACAACACTACTCTGCACTACACTACACTACACTACACAGCCCAGCCAGCCCTAACTCCCACCCTCCCTCTTCACTGTCCACAGCCGAGTGAGAAAATGGCGCCGACGCAGGTACCTTATATAGGATCCAAAACCCGCGAGACTCGGAAGGCGGGATGATGACGTTTTGCATCGATTTCAGATCCGAGTCAGGCGGGAAAAGTCGAGCCTGACTCGGATCTGCCTCGGATCGGGGGGGCTCGGGGGGGTTCGGATTTCAGAAATCCGAACCCGCTCACCCCTAATATATATACAGCAAACGTTCGGCACTCAGAGAATGATGCAAAGGACGGGGTGCCTTCCTAAACAATGTATACCAACAAACTGTCTCTCCTATATGAGGTATAGCAACCCCCAGGAAAAAACAAAACACAGGAGGCACTCCCTTAGAAAAATGAAAAAAATATAATATACTTCTATCATGGTGAACAAAAGGTACAGCAGCATGTCGACGTTTCAAGGTCCGCAGACCTTTTCATCAGGACTGTATAACTGGTGACAAAATTAAAGTGACTAGTGCTTACCTTAAATATGGTGCTATGTAGGTGTAAAGGTGCTGAAAGGATAGGGCGGCCAGCACGAGCGTCCTTGCCACGAGCTTCAGCGCGGCATCCGGCGGAAGCAGGGAACTCCTGAGTGGGTAACCTAGCAACGCTGACGCTCGGCTGGTGATGTCACAGGGGGTGCCGCGGCAGCCGCAAGCAGTGATAAGACAAAGGAGATGTGAAGTGTAGCAGCCGCTACGTGCAGGCTGTGAAAAGAAAACAATGAAATACATAAAAGTAATATGTTAAAAACAAATGAGTATGTACAGTGCACAGCGTATATATACACAGTGGAAAGGGCTAGTGTGCAGAGGTGTGTGAAGCAGGTCACAGAAAATTGGAACAACATGCATCAAAAAAGCATGTTAATATAGATGCTAAAAAACAAAATGTTACTCATAAATCATGTAGCAATGTCCTGCAGCGGCAAAGAAGGATACCAATGTGTCAATAATGTTAGATAATAAACTAATGACAAAAAATAATGACAAAAAACAATATGATTACCATAGGTGATAACGTTGTAAAGCGTTAATAATGAAAATTTCACCTAGTAAGGATGAATGGAATGTAGTAAAAATATGCAAAAATAAGGGAAGGAAAAAAGGAATGTAAAAAGAGAGATTGAACAGATCTGTTCAATCTCTCTTTTTACATTTCTTTTTTCCTTCCCTTATTTTTGCATATTTCATCCAGAACTTTCCGTGAAATAAGGCGTTTCGAGGTGTGAACTGTGCAGAGCCAGCCCTAGCCAAATTAGTGCCCTAGGCAAGATTTTGGGAGGTGCTCCCCTCCCCATGAGATCCTGAAAAGGGGTGTGGGTAGCATCCACCCTCACCCACCACCCCTGTCCCAGCAGAGCACCTCTCTTCCAGCAGTGAGCACCACAGCACCCCGGCCCTCTCCAAGTTTCAAACTTAAGCGAAACCTACAGAGCCATCCGACTCAAGGTACAGCAAACCGCGGGCAGCGCTTTTCCCATCTCAGGCTGGCAGGCCACAGCTGTGTGTGATGATTGCTGGAGGCAGAACCCAGAGCCATGAGGTGTGACTCACTACTCCGAGCTCCGCAAAGGCCCATGGTGCAGCAGCCCTCCCGTGACCATTTACTTATAGTCTGAATGAGCCTCTGCCCATGCGCAGAAGATCATTCTGATGGTGTGATGCCTCAGAGTCTGCACGGCGCTAACCACTAGCCACTGTCTAGGTGCGCTGCCCCCGCAAACTGCTGCCGGCTGTTCCCGCTCACTGTTTGTTGCTTCCATGCCTGATCGGAGCTGTTAGCTGAGCTCCGATCGCGGACGCTATGCAGCAGCAGTAGGAGCTGCCAGAGTCTCTGTCCAGCCACAAGACATTCCAAATGCCCTAGGTTTGCTTAGTTTGTCTATGCCTAGGGCCAGCTCTGGATCTGTGCGGTGATAACGCGATAGCACGTAACCCCTCAGATCTCCTGCTCCCAGCATGGGGCTGGTGCAAGTGCCGCCACTAATGATGACGGTTGCGGCAGCTGGCATAAATTTATTGGGCGACACGCTATTCTGCTTGCACACACACAAAACCCCTACATTAGTTAAACAGATACTCGCATTAGCATAAGGTAGTCAGTGGCAAACGCAGGATTTCTTGGGAATCGGTATGATTTACCGCCGGACGCAAGAATCCCGACAGCAGCTGCCCGACATGGGTGAAAATCCCGATCGTCCCCAGGTAAGTATTCACTAACCTAACCTTTCCCCCTAACCCTAACCCTCCTTAGGGGTGCCTAACCTTAACCTTCCCCCAGTGTCTAACCCTAATACCCCCTCTAAGTGCCTAACCCTAACCCCCCTCCCCCTAGCCTATCCCTAACCTCCCGGGGGAGTGCCTAACCCTAAGTCCCCCCCAGGAGCCCTAAACCTAACCCTCCCCACCCACCCACCCCCGTGGCTGTCCGCGCTCTGCGCCCAGCATCACTTCGATCGGGATGCCGGGCGCCGATCTCCCAGCATCGGTAAAGTGACAGGCATCTAGATTTAGACACCTGTCATTTAACCCTCGCCGGGATAAAGCAGTCGTGAAGCCGGCTGTCGGAATTACGTCCGCCGGCTTCCCGACTGCATAAAATTTCTTGAGAGGTGTTTCCAAATGATTGATTTTAGAGTGAGTGTGGCCAGTCCCTGAAGACGACATAATTAGCACTTTTCCAGTTTTGCGTCATACAAAGTGTACTGTGTGTCATACTTCCAGCATATACAGGACCAGAGATCACAGTAAGCTATTAGATGCGGCAGTAGGGCCATCCTGCCTGAGCTGAATGTTTTTATTTCAGGTGTAGGCACCATTCCAGAGCATAGGAGCAAGTCGGGAGTCTGGGGGAGCAGCAGAAGAACCTAGCACTACCCTGGGCATATATGTACATATTGGTTTTGTTATGCACTGGATAGTGTAATATTATCTTAATAATTAAGCCTCTAGATGGCCTATAGCAGTGCACCCCTAACAGCGCATGCTTACCAGATCTCCTAGTTTGTGCATAGGTGTATTTATTATTGTCTGACTCTTATGTTAAAATATCCACAGGTGGTGCTAATTATTTAATTTGTGATACTGAGAAGAACATGCAGCACTAGTAAAATTCTATTATATTACTATTTCTATGGTGGTCATGGTGTGGGCTGGGGTGGGGGGTTTCCAGGCAACCGGAACCCCCCCTGTGTTTGCCTATGGTAGTAAATCAGGCTATCACGGTTGCCCACCGCTATTACAGCCACTTTGCGTGTGACTCAGAATCAGCCCCAAACTCACAAACACTAGGCCAATTTAGCCAGATTACAAGTAACGTACATGTATGTGTTTATGCCCTGGTGTGGAAATCAGAGTTCTTCAACCCGGGGCAACAAACACATATTTTGTTTTTATTCCATCTTTTTGCTGCTTGTTCAGTTCCATAATGATTGGTCCATTCTAAATGGTTTAGCCCAGCAGTGTAGTATGAGTACGTGGGTGCACAGTTACTACAGTGGTTTTATTCCCTGTCACTAGGGCAGCACAGGTGTAGGTGTCCATAACCAGAATAGTTACCCAGATCCTCTAATTTTTTACATAGAACAATGAAAGAGAACAGTCCCTCATGGATTCCATCCAAGAGTTAATTATTTATAAAGGTTATGGGCTGTAGGAAAAGGCTATGAATGTTGAAATTGTGTGCTGGTATTTCAGTATTTGTTTCAGAGAGGGAAAGGCAGATCAATGAAAGTATCCTGTCCTTTTATGTAGAATATTAACAGATAACATTAGTTGTCATGGCAAAATTTGAAGTTGTTACATACGTAATCTAATTCATGGGGTTCCGTTGGCTGTAGTCATATAAATTGGCAGGTCATTGTGAAATCAAAGCCAGGAGACCATTATACTCGCTGTTTAGCTACACTGCAGCTCCCTAGGATTATTTTACATTGGATTCTATTATTTAAAACACTCCAGGACAACTTTTTTTTGTATTAGAAGAACATTTATTTATTGCCATCATGTGCACTGGGAGCTGTGCAAAATGCTTGGGCATTGCCCTAATTCCTCTAGCTATCCTATGCATTCTGGCTAACATATTGCTGTTCTTCCCCGGAGGGAAGATTGCTGATAACAATGGGCATATCTCAGATGAAGTTTGGTATTTTGGGGGAATACTGGGTTCGGGAGTTTTGGTGAGTAACAGGTTATGTATGTATCAATATTTTTTATACATTTGGGAATTATCATTCTTTATTTCAATTATTACTGCATTCTTAGATTAAGCTTGAAAGCTATATTTTAATATGTGACAATGAAAAATGGGTAGTTTTGCTTTTTTCTGATTTTATTTTATTTCAGTTTTAATGTATCTTTCATCGTAATTATTTCATTTCACATGCGGTTAATTTAAAACAGATTGGCTTCAGTAAAATGAAAAGACTATGTCATAGATTATTTTGCTTTAGGTATCACTGAGTGCATTATGATTGTGGTATTCTCCTGCTTAATATATATATTAATATATATATATATATATATATATATATATATATATAGGTCTATCTACAAAATATTTTTTTTTTCTTTAACCTTTTGAATCTTTTTTTTTAAGCACAGGCTAGTGGCCAGCTCACACATGTGCATAATAAAGGGGACTGGCCCAGCGTACCAATAAATAACTCTTTTGACTCAGTGTCAGTGCACTAGGGGTCAGCAGATGACTTTCAACTACCTCAACAATGTTTTTATCCATACATACGGTCAAAAAATATTTTGTTTTATATAAAAGCAATAAAAATTACAGTTTTCACCATGGTGAGGCAAATAATGATAAAAAAGGCCCTAAAATAACCCTACGTTCTTTATTTTTTTATATTTGTAGAACAGTCATTTTCATCAATCACTAATAGCATTTGATGACCGTCTTTTTTTATATTAACATGATTGTTTTGTGTTTTTTCAGCATAAAATGTTACAATAATTCAAGTAACAAAAAAATAGTATCTTTAAATTGAAGCCCAGTTGAGTAGAATTGCAAACTTTCAAAGCTCCCACCAGTGAGAGCAAACTAGCGTTGCATCACTGAGATAAGCTTCCTAAGATCTGCACTCTCAGCCAAAGTTACCCAGGTCATTCTTCCCAGTAGTAATGCCCTTTGTCTATACACATTAACCTGGTCTTCACATTGAGAAGAGTGACCTACATAACCTCTAGTGGGAGATGCTCACAAAAATTGTTTCCAAAGTAATAGAACAGGATACAACAGAAACTTTTCAAAACAAAATGATCTCTCAATTAAATTTTTATTTCATGCATCTATTTTATCTGTCTCTCCTCCACTGTCACATTAACTGCTACAATGCACAAACGCGTACTTGTAACCACAATGCTGATAGCGACTACAAAATGATTAGCTCCAGTGATCCCTAGAACCACATCTAGACCTAGAATCGATTTACTGGATTCAGAAATAAGGACAAATTTTATAGATTTGGTGATCCGCAAGTTGGTTCAAAATAACTGGAACAATCAAGTTAATTACTGTGCTGGAATATAAAGAAGCATCCATAGCAAGCCCATAGTTTTATAATGGTATTTTAGTATTTGTTTCAGAGAAGGAAAGGGAGATCAATGTATACATTTATTAACAGTTATTTATATAGCTAACAACATATGATGCAGCACTTTACAGAGAATATTTCAGTCATTCACATCAGACCCTGTGCCAGTGGAGCTTACAATCTATACTCCCCACCGTATGTCACGCACACACACAAGGCTTATTTTTGGGGGCAGAAGCGAATTAAACGGCGAGTATGTATTTGGTGTATAGGAGGAAACCGCAGCTCCCAGAGGAAACCCGCACAAACATGCAAAGAACATACAAACTCCATTCAGATGCCTTGGTCAGGAATTGAACTCATGACCTCAAGGCTGTGAGTCAGTAATGCTAACCACTACACCTGCCCTGCTGCCCAATGAAAGTACCCTAACTGTTATCCTGCCCATTCTAGCTAACATGTTACTCTGCAAAATGGACAGTGCTTAAGTTTTGTCACTCTCATGAAAAATTTAAGCCATTTATGGCATTAACTTGAGTAGTATTTTAGCAGGAAAACAGAAAAGTTCATTGTATGAGATTTGTAGTTCTAAACTTGTAGGACTTTTGACTTTAGAGGTACACTCTGCACAGGGCATCTCTTTGTTCTTGAGATTTTTCAGATTTTGCATGCTCGAGAGATGAGCGTAGGCATCTACGGGTAAATGAGAGTGCAACTCAATGGAAACTCCATTGTGGCTGAAAGGCATACCTGGGTGATAGCCAGGCATTCACACTGCTTATACAGAGATAGGTCTGTTTTTGTTTTTTTTATAATATTTTATTGATAGACACAACAAAAGTAACAAACATTCGTTAGTGTACAAAAGTAAACAAACTAAATATATATATATAAGAGAAATAGATATCAGGAAACATCAGATACATATCCACAGCTCTTCGGCAATTATCAGGGGCGAAAATGTACAATAAATTTAAACATCGATATCCAAATTCAAATAAGGAACTTTGACATCACAAAAATATTGGAACCTTAATACAAAAGATTTTCTGGATATACAATTGAATATCATTATCAGAAAGGTGCAGTACCTTCTAGTGTAGCTAGGTTATACCAGTGCAGTACCTTCTAGTATTGCTAGGTTATACCAGTGCAGTACCTTCTAGTATTGCTAGGTTATACCAGTGCAGTACCTTCTAGTATTGCTAGGTTATACCAGTGCAGTACCTTCTAGTATTGCTAGGTTATACTAGTGCAATACCTTCGAGTATTGCTAGGTTATACCAGTGCAGTACCTTCTAGTGTAGCTAGGTTATACCAGTGCAGTACCTTCTACTATTGCTAGGTTATACCAGTGCAGTACCTTCTAGTATTGCTAGGTTATACCAGTGCAGTACCTTCTACTATTGCAAGGTTATACCAGTGCAGTACCTTCTACTATTGCTAGGTTATACCAGTGCAGTACCTTCTAGTATTGCTAGGTTATACCAGTGCAGTACCTTCTACTATTGCTAGGTTATACCAGTGCAGTACCTTCTAGTATTGCTAGGTTATACCAGTGCAGTACCTTCTAGTGTAGCTAGGTTATACCAGTGCAGTACCTTCTACTATTGCTAGGTTATACCAGTGCAGTACCTTCTACTATTGCTAGGTTATACCAGTGCAGTACCTTCTAGTATTGCTAGGTTATACCAGTGCAGTACCTTCTAGTATTGCTAGGTTATATCAGTGCAGTACCTTCTACTATTGCTAGGTTATACCAGTGCAGTACCTTCTAGTATTGCTAGGTTATACCAGTGCAGTACCTTCTAGTGTAGCTAGGTTATACCAGTGCAGTACCTTCTAGTATTGCTAGGTTATACCAGTGCAGTACCTTCTAGTGTAGCTAGGTTATACCAGGTTGTTAACTGAAAACTTAGTGCTAGCTTCATGTCATGTATGAATATAGATTTCTCAGATATATAACTTCTCAGACAGTTTTTCTTTATCAATAGCTGTAGAGGTCCAATCCATATTGAATAAATAAAGTATTCTAGGGAACAGTAAAGTCAGTGCTGGTGTGGTAGGTTCTATCCACTGAGAAATTATAGTTTCTTTTTTGCTGCTGTCTTGACCATCGCGACCATCATTTTGGCCGCTCACTATAGCTATAGACTATCATTTTGGCCGCTCGCTATAGCTATAGACCATCATTTTGACCGCTCCAAAATGAAGGAGGGACGGCCCTGATTCAAAGCGAGCGCTCTGTCAGAGCGTCCGGCTCTGAATCAGTGCCTGATTCCCTATGTAACATTGTGTATAAAGGTAAACAACACATTTGAAGATTATATAACATGATAAACATTTATTAGTATGTGCAACATAATAAGCACATTTATTTACAATGTGCTCCTATGTAATATACACATTTATTTACAATGTGCGTCTATGTAATATACACATTTATTTACAATGTGCGTCTATGTAATATACACATTTATTTACAATGTGCTCCTATGTAATATGCACATTTACTTACACTGAGCTCCTATGTAACATAATATACACATTTATTTACAGTGTGTACCTATGTAACATAATATACACATTTATTTACAGTGTGCACCTATGTAACATAATATACACATTTATTTAGAGTGTGCTCCGATGTAATATATACATTTATTTAGAGTGTGCTCCTATGTAACATAATATACACATTTATTTAGAGTGTGCTCCGATGTAATATATACATTTATTTAGAGTGTGCTCCTATGTAACATAATATACACATTTATTTACAGTGTGTTTCGATGTAATATACAAATTTATTTACAGTGTGCTCCTATGTAACATAATATACACATTTATTTACAGTGTGCGCCTATGTAACATAATATACACATTTATTTACAGTGTGCACCTATGTAACATAATATACACATGCACCTATGTAACATAATATACACATTTATTTAGAGTGTGCTCCGATGTAATATATACATTTATTTAGAGTGTGCTCCTATGTAACATAATATACACATTTATTTACAGTGTGCGCCTATGTAACATAATATACACATTTATTTACAGTGTGTACCTATGTAACATAATATACACATTTATTTACAGTGTGCACCTATGTAACATAACATACACATGCACCTATGTAACATAATATACACATTTATTTAGAGTGTGCTCCGATGTAATATATACATTTATTTAGAGTGTGCTCCTATGTAACATAATATACACATTTATTTACAGTGTGTTCCGATGTAATATACACATTTATTTACAGTGTGCGCCTATGTAACATAATGTACACATTCATTTACAGTGTGCTCCTATGTAACATAATATACACATGCACCTATGTAACATAATATACACATTTATTTAGAGTGTGCTCCGATGTAATATATACATTTATTTAGAGTGTGCTCCTATGTAACATAACATACACATTTATTTACAGTGTGTTCCGATGTAATATACACATTTATTTACAGTGTGCGCCTATGTAACATAATGTACACATTCATTTACAGTGTGCTCCTATGTAACATAATATACACATTTATTTACAGTGTGCTCCCATGTAACATAATATACACATTTATGTGCAGTGTGGTCCTATGTAACATAATATACACATTTATGTATAGTATGCTCTATGTAACATAATATACACATTTGTTTATAGAGTGCGCCTTTGTAACATAATATACACATTTATTTAGAGTGTGTGCCTATGTAACATAATATACAGTCAGTTGCATAAATATTGGGACATTGACAGAATTTTCATATTTTGGCCTCTATTCACCACCACAATGGTTTTGAAATGAAACAAACAAGATGTGCTTTAACTGCAGACTTTCAGATTTAATGTGAGGGTAATTACATCCAAATCAGGTGAACGGTGTAGGAATTACAACGGTTTCTATATGTGCTTCCCACTTTTTAAGGGGCCAAAAGTAATGGGACTATCAAATCAAAAGCTATTTCATTGACAGGTGTGGGCTATTCCCTCGTAATTTAATTATCAATTAAGCAGGTAAAAGGTCTGGAGTTGATTCTAGGTGTGACATTTGCATTTGGAATCAGTTGCTGTTGACTCTCAATATGAGATCCAAAGAACTGTCACTATCAGTGAAGCAAGCCATCATTAGGCTGAATAATCAAAACAAACCCATCAGAGAGATAGCAAAAACATTAGGTGTGGCCAAATCAACTGTTTGGAACATTCTTAAAAAGAAAGAATGCACCGGAGAGCTCAGCAACACCAAAAGCTCCGGAAGACCACGGAAAACAACTGTGGTGGATGACAGAAGAATTATTTCCCTGGTGAAGAAAAACCCCTTCACAACGGTTGGCCAAATCAAGAACACTCTCCAGGAGGTAGGTGTACATGTGTCAAAGTCAACAATCAAGAGAAGACTTCACAAGAGTGAATATAGAGGGTTCACCACAAGATGTAAACCATTGGTGAGCCACAAAAACAGGAAGACCAGATTAGAGTTTGCCAATCTACAAAGCCATTACAGTTCTGGAACAACATCCTATGGACAGATGAGACAAAGATCAACTTGTACCAGAGTGATGAGAAGAGAAGAGTATGGAGAAAGAAAGGAACTGCTCATGATCCAAAACATACCACCTCATCAGTGAAGCATGGTGGTGGTAGTGTCATGGCATGGGCATGTATGGCTGCCAATGGAACTGGTTCCCTTGTATTTATTGATGATGTGACTGCTGACAAAAGCAGCAGAATGAATTCTGAAGTGTTTCGGGCAATATTATATGCTCATATTCAGTCAAATGCTTCAGAACTCATTGGACGGCGCTTCACAATGCAGATGGACAATGACCCGAAGCATACTGCAAAAGCAACCAAAGAGTTTTTTAAGGCTAAAAAGTTGAATGTTATGCAATGGCCAAGTCAATCCCCTGACCTGAATCCGATTGAGCATGCATTTCACTTGATGAAGACAAAACTGAAGGGAAAATGCCCCAAGAACAAGCAGGAACTGAAGACATTTGCAGTAGAGGCCTGGCAGAGCATCACCAGGGATGAAACCCAGCGTCTGGTGATGTCTATGCGTTCCAGACTTCAGGCTGTAATTGCCTGCAAAGGATTTGCACAAAGTATTAAAAAGTGAAAGTTAGATTTAGGATTGTTTAGTTTGTCCCATTACTTTTGGCCCCTTAAAAAGTGGGAGGCACATATAGAAACCGTTGTAATTCCTACACCGTTCACCTGATTTGGATGTAATTACCCTCAAATTAAATCTGAAAGTCTGCAGTTAAAGCACATCTTGTTTGTTTCATTTCAAAGCCATTGTGGTGGTGAATAGAGGCCAAAATATGAAAATTCTGTCAATGTCCCAATATTTATGCACCTGACTGTACACATTTATGTGCAGTGTGGTCCTATGTAACATAATATACACATTTATTTACAGTGTGCACCTATGTAACATAATATACACATTTATTTAGAGTGTGTTCCTATGTAACATAATATACACATTTATTTAGAATGTGCCCTATGTAACATAATATACACATTTATTTACAGTGTGCTCCGATGTAATATACACATTTATTTAGAGTGTGCTCCTATGTAACATAATAAACACATTTATTTACAGTGTGCTCCGATGTAATATACACCTTAATTTACAGTGTGCTCCTATGTAACATAATATACACATTTATTTACAGTATGCTCATATGTAATATACACATTTACTTACAGTATGTACCTATGTAACATAATATACACATTTATTTACAGTGTGCTCCGATGTAATATACACCTTTATTTACAGTGTGCTCCTATGTAACATAATATACACATTTATTTACAGTGTGCTTCTATGTAACATAATATACACATTTATTTACAGTGTGCTCCCATGTAATATACACATTTAAAGTGTGTGCCTATGTAACATAATATACACATTTATTTAGAGTGTGCTCCTATGTAACATAATATACACATTTATGTGCAGTGTGGTCCTATGTAACATAATATACACATTTATGTATTGTGTGCTCTATGTAACATAAAATACACATTTGTTTATAGAGTGCACCTATGTAGCACAATATACACATTTATCTAGAGTGTGCGCCTATGTAACATAATATACACATTTATTTAGAGTGTGCGCCTATTTAACATAATATACACATTTATTTAGAGTGTGCACCTATGTAACATAATATACACATTTATTTAGAGTGTGCACCTATGTAACATAATATACACATTTATTTAGTGTGCTATGTAACATAATATACACATTTATTTAGAGTGTGCGCCTATGTAACATAATATACACATTTATTTATAGAGTGTGCCTATGTAACATAGTATACACATTATTTAGAGTGTGCACCTATGTAAAATAATATACACATTTATTTAGAGTGTGCGCCAATGTAATATAATATACACATTTATTTAGAGTGTGCACCTATGTAACATAATATACACATTTATGTGCAGTGTGGTCCTATGTAACATAATATACACATTTATGTATAGTGTGCTCTATGTAACATATTATGCACATTTGTTTATAGAGTGCGCCTATGTAACATAATTTACACATTTATTTAGAGTGTGCGCCTATGTAACATAATATACACTTTTATTTAGAGTGTGCGCCTATGTAACATAATATACACATTTATTTAGTGTGCACCTATGTAACATAATATACACATTTATTTAGAGTGTGCTCCTATGTAACATAATATACACATTTATTTATAGAGTGCGCCTATGTAACATAATATACACATTTATTTAGTGTGTGCCTATATAACATAATATACACATTAGAGTGTGCGCCTATGTAAAGTAATATACACATTTATTTAGAGTGTGTGCCTATGTAACATAATATACACATTTATTTAGAATGTGCCACTAACATGAGATACACATTTATTTTCTTAGAGTGTGCGTCTATGTAACATGAGATACACATTTATTTTCTTAGAGTGTGCGTCTATGTAACATGATATACACATTTATTTTGAGCATGCGTCTATGTAACATACAGTAACACTGTACAATAAATTAATACTTTTAATTTGTTTCCTTTGTAAAAATAGTCATACAGTACTAATTTGAGGTCAAGAAAAACTAAAATGATTTCAGAATGTTTTTACTAGCTCTATTTTTTGAGCTACACTACTTGCACTATACTGTATGTACATTAGTAATATAGTCATAGTGAAAAGCTATTTTTAAATAATCTGATATTTTCTTGATAGAAAAGTTGTTTTAATTCAAACAATCACAAATAAGAACACAAAACGAAACAAACATACAGCATACGAAACAAACATACAGCGTACGAATGTACTATCTAATATAGTGGCCTATTCATGGGGGTGCTTTCTCTTTGCTTGTTGCTTGTACTCCTCTTCTGGGGCATCTCTTGTCACTGTCCAACAGTAGTGATTCACCTACCCTGATATCATTGCTGAAATGTCTTGGTGGAATGGCTCACTATGCTTGTCACTCAGTGCACCACAGTTATCTTGTGTGGGTAATCCCGTGAATCGCATATATTTGAATAGGGGAGGGGACAAATAGCTGATTCATTTAATTGGGTCATTAGACCCCGCCCCCTCTGTGCGGTACGCAGATTGCTGGTAAGATTCTCTCCATTCTGCCCACTTCACTAGGAGTACCCCTACATCGTAATAAAGGGGCTATATCTCGGAACTCAGAGCTAACTAAGAGTTTTAAAAGTCATGTTCATTCTTTGCATGCTGAAATCAATTAGAAGTAACTATTTTCACATCGGAAACATTTTTGTTGTTGTGCAGTGTAATATACACATTTATTTTGAGTGTTCGTCAATGTATGTAACTAGTTTATACCAATTAATTCCTTGATAGATGGTCTTTCCAGCACTGGTATTTCTCGGACTGAAGAACAATGACTGCTGTGGATGTTGTGGGAATGAGAAATGTGGAAAGAGATTTGCGGTAAGAAGAAAGCTAATGTTTTCAGTTGTGGCCAAAGTAATGACAATAGACCATGAATCTTGATATTTCATTACTTTATCATTTGTATTTTGAAGTGAAAACCAGAGGAAAGATAATATATTTATTGGCAAAAACAAAAAAATACCTTGTTTAATAGATGTGATAGATGTATCCACACTATTCCTCCACAGCCGGCCCTAGGCATAGACAAATTAAGCAAATGCCTAGGGACATCCAAGCCTGCCTAGGGCCAGTGGAGGTTTGGTGCAGGCACGGCCGGGGCACCTGCTGCTGACTGGGCAGAAACTCTGGTAGCTGTTACTGCCACTGCGCAGCGTCAATGATCGGAGCTCAGTTGACAGCTCTGATCGGGTCTGGCAGCAGCAAACAGTGGGTGGGCAGTGACAGAACAGTCAGCGGCAGTTTGCGGGGACGGAGCACCAGAACGGCGGCTAGTGGTTATAGCTGGGCTGACTCGGAGGTGTCACAGAATTAGAATGAGCTTCTGAGCATGGACAGAGGCTCATTCAGGACTTGTAATGGTTGCTGCACCATGGGCCCTTGCGGTGCTTGAAGTAGTGTCACACCTCATGGCTCTGGGCTCCGCCTCCATCAATCATCACACACAGCTGCGAACTGCCAGCCTGAGACGGGAAAAGTGGGTCTGCCACTTGCGGCTTGCTATACCTTGAGGCGGACAGCTCTGCAGGCTGCGCTCAAGTAAAGTAAGTTTGGAACTGGGAGAGGGCCAGGGTGCTGTGGTGCTCACTGCTGGGAGAGGGGTGCTCTCCTGGGACAGGGGTGGTGGGTGAGGGTGGGTGCTGATACCATGCTGTGCTGGGATAGGGGGTTGCTGTGCTGAGTGAGGACCCCTTCTGGGAGGCCACATCTCTTTTCCTTTGGTGTGTTTGATTATTATTATAACATACTGTAAGTATTTGTGAGCAGCAAAGTGTCCTTACCCTCATCAAATGTGCCTGTGTGGAGCTAAAGCTCTGCCACTGGGATGTGTATAGGATGACTAGTGGCACGTGTAAATAACAGTTCAAGTTCTTTTTCATTGAGTGACCCTATACCATACCATAGATGCAATGAGGAATACAGAGCCGACCCTAGCTAGATTAATCTTTTCAGGATCCCACAGGGAGGGGGACACCACCCAAAATTTTGCCTAGGGCATTAATCTAGCTAGGGTCGGCTCTGTATTCCTCATTGCATCTATGGTATGGTATAGGGTCACTCAATGAAAAAGAACTTGAACTGTTATTTACATGTGCCACTAGTCATCCTATACACATCCCAGTGGCAGAGCTTTAGCTCCACACAGGCACATTTGAGAGGGTAAGGACACTTTGCTGCTCACAAATACTTACAGTATGTTATAATAATAATCAAACACACCAAAGGAATAAATGTAATAAAAGGCCATCTAGTGGCAAATCACTTTTAATTTACAGCGTAAATGTATCTCCTTTACCAGGCACAAACCCAATAAAGTAAGAACACAGTGATGTTATGGGGGCAGCTCCATAATTGTATTGTGAGTGTTCGCCTATGGATGTGAATAGGCAGATTTGTGCATAATGCATTGCATGCCTGTTTGTTTACACTTCCACAAATTACCTTCAATGGTCCTAATAACATGTTTACATGAACATGCATTGTAAGCCTCTGGCACATTCTAACACACATTCTGACACAAATTCCTATTTAACATGTATGGATGCTAACAGTACAAAAATGACCTAAGTAGATGGACTTGTCCACACCCTCTATGACACTAATTCAGTCAATTTCAAGGTAGCCTGCAGAGCTAAGAAGTATTGATTGATGCTAGGCAAAACACAATTGGGTTTCATGAGAACACTCATTAAGTACATAATAAACTTTGTTGCAGTCTGTTAAAAGGAAGGACAAAGTACAAGGTATGTCCACACCTTTAATTAGTGATTTTTATTATTTGTGTGTACAAAACTCTAATGGTAACAGAATATGTGTCACGGAAAAATAAATTTTAGAATGACCAAATACAAGAGGCGAAAGTAGAACAAAACATGGTATTATTTCAAAATGACAAAAAAATATTTTTTAATAGTGATTTATAGTTATTTTATGTTTCTTCAAAATCTTAATACATCAGTCTTTATTAAAAAATCAATATGTTTATACACTTGATTCATAGAGACCAGTTTGCTTCCGTTCCTCTCTCTTATCATGGAGGCACTGCCAATGACCTACATAAAAGTTATTGATGAATGTTAAAAAGCCATTTTGAAGTAAAAAGTGTAAACATTCATACTTGCAGTGTCTTCCCTTTGCATTTTGGAGACGCATTTCTGTATTATTATTTTTTTTGGTGTAGTTAATAAAACAATTGTGGAAACAGCACCAGTTCATATATCCAAAGTTTACATGCTTGTTTTTTTATATAAACACAATGATCGGTGAGTCTAGTAATGATCAATTTTGTTCAGTAATTTACGATAAAGAAAAAAAAGGCCATTACACAATCAGTAATATATTGAGCCATATAATAAATAGCAATTTTATTTCTAAATCAAGAAAATTCTGGTGATTTGTTGCCTTAAATGAAGGGATCTCACCAATGGCGTTGTAAAAATTGGCAGATTTTTCAAGTAATTTCAGTGGAGTTTCTATGATCTTCTCTACATGCAGAAACTCAGATTCAATGAATGGGCAATCAAAATGTATAGGAAATCTCCCCAAAAACCTCCAAAACCTCTAACTAAAACCAATGTGAGGTCTCCGTCTTCATGGAACAGCTGGACCAGCGCAGGGCTGAAGCCTCTATAGGGAAGGGAAAGACGCAAGAGACTGATACCTTTTTCCACTGGCCAAAATACCCGGGTTGTTGCCGTGTAAACCTGGGTAGTGGCTCAGTGGAAAATGCTCCTAGGAAAAAATCCTAAGTCGATTTCCCTGGGATTTCTTCCCGGGTATCTAGTAGGGTTTTTAATGAGTAAAACCCTGGTTAGGCTCAGTGGAAATGGGTTACCCGGATCTTCCAACCCGAGACCCGTTTCAAACATGCTGATTGGGTGGTATTCGGAGGCTGTCTGTGTGACACATACCCCTCCAGGGAAGGACCCCTCCCCTGGTCACCGGTCCGCTCTGGTCTGGAGCTCAGGGGAGAGCTGGAGTTTCCGGTGCTTGGTGATGACATCATCTCCAAGTGCCTCCACTGCACCTGTGTCGGCGCCGCAGTGGAAATGGGGTAAATTCCGGGTCTGACCTGGCATGGAACAGTGTCCAAATCCCGGTTCAGACTCGGGATTTTGGTGGAAAAGGGGTACAGTATGAACTTTTTTTTTCTTTAATTAGATTTGGTGAATTACAAAAAGTATAAATCACTGCAAACAAGATAATGTACATTTTATTTTTTTCGCAATTTGGTCTTTGCAGAAGTCTGACATAATGCTGAATCAATGCCTTCCATAAAGACACAATTAAGTATTTTTGTGTCTTACCTGTTTATTTGGTTTCTTTTATTGATTAATAAAATGTAGATGAATATCACAATCTATTCTGAGCTGTGGAAAGGGCGTTGTATGTACAGTAAGGGATGTAATAAGGAATGATTCACTAAATTCCTTCTCTTTCTTGTTGTTAAAGATGTTTTCTTCTATGTTGTTTGCTGCCATTGGGTTTGTTGGTGCCGGCTACAGCTTCATCATCTCCATAGTTGGCATACATAAAGGCCCAAAATGTGACATAGGCAATGGGAACTGGACATATGCTTTTGATGGGGGGTAAGTACTTGCGGAGGAAGATGGACAGTTCTTCCTTTGCACACCGCTGGTTAATCTAACTTTCCTTACTTCTTAAGCTGCACACACACACAACAATTTTGTTACCAACGATTTTATGAACGATTTTCTGTCAGATTATCTGTCAGATTTTTTAAAGTGTAATGAACGATTTTTTTAACTACAAACGATTTTTGCATATTCCCTTACTGAAAATCGTTCAGTTGACAAGTCTGACTGAACTACAAACTACAAACTACAAATGTGAACGCACATGAACGATAATCGTTCATCGTTTGACTCAGAAAGTGAACAATTTTTCAAACTATTATTGTTAAATGATATCGTTTAACGATAATCGTTAAAAAAATCGTTGTGTGTGTATGCAGCTTTAGTGTGTATTTTAGTGTAAATAAGTTCCACACACTTACAATGGCCACATATGTATAATTTTTGTTTCCAAATGAATAGGTGCATTTCTGTCCAGTCACATCAATATACCAATGAGGCGCACTGCTTATATTTGCCTTTTAGAGGTCATTCCTAATCAAATTGTGTATAAAACAAATTAGTATTTCTTTCACACACAAACATTTCAACAGTTTTTAGTCTGTGTTATATGTAAATTAGTTGCAGGATTGTTGGATTTCAATACACACATTTTAATCTGCTTGTAGGGGCTGCATTCCATAGCTCATCGCAGCTTCACTTACCGCGCATATCCCCGCTACCGCCTAATGTGCAATTCTATGATGTTAGCCGCATAAAGTGTGGGGAAAAATTAGGAAATCAGCCTGTTCCCCAACAAAATGCAAACTAACATTGGATAACAGTATAGAGGATTATAATACACCAAAAGCTAAGTATTTGGGCTCTAAAAAGGTGTTAAATGGCTGATTTGGCAGTAATATATATATATATATATATATATATATATATATACAGTATATAACAAGTGTAAGTTGATTTTTATGTCATTATAAGTCACTTTTAGAAATGTGTTAAAATTATTGTCATTATTGCCCAAATTATGCTAATTAAAAATGTCTAAGTGCCTAAGTAATCTTTAGGAGCAAGTCCCCGCGGTTCTGAACCAAGGCCCTCATTCAGAGCCGTACGCTCTGAGCAGAGCGCACGCTCTGAATGAGGGCCGGGCTCCATTTTCATGGAGCGTCCTCCTGGACGCTCGTATAGCTGTGGGTCACCACCCACAGGCTATACGAGCGTGCTTTGTGATGGCCGCGATGGTCGAGACCATCGCGACCATCGAAATTGCGAGCCGGAGCCTGCGGTTGAGGTTTTCAACCGCAAGCTCCGGAGTGATTTTGGCTCTATCAGAGCCAAAATCACTCCCACTGTCATCACTAGTGATGTCAGTGGGCCGGCTTCTGACGGGAGGTGTTCCCGTGGGAACGCCCCCGTCAGGGAGGCACGCCCACCAAAGGGGGCGTGCTGTCAATCAACATTGACAGCACGCCCCCTTTGATCGGACACAACGAGCGAAGGACTTTCCTTCGCTCGTCGCGTCTGGCGCATGCGCACGACGGAGCTCCCTCCGTCGTGCGCATGCTCAGTCCATAACATCGACCCACTTGCGAGCGGACAGCCGCTCGCGAGTGGGTCTGAATCAGGCCCCAAGTTCTGAGATTTTTACCTTAAAATGGGGATTTTCCCCAACTTTTCACCTGCCCAGGGCATGCGAACAAAAAGCCGTGTTAATTCCTTTGGAGTGGTAATGCAACTCAACGAAAATTATGCCCGGCCACTTTGAGTTGCATTTACCCGCATTAACGGGTGGACAGCCTTAGTTATTGATTAATCAGCCTGATACTGAGTTATAAGTTTGCCTGTTTGCGGAGTGTATCTTGTGTGTTGTCGCACTGTGCATGCTCTGGACCATAGTCAACACGCTGCCAGTCTGGAAAAGGCCAAGCCAAGTCTGCCACACATGAAAGCCTGACTCCAGGTAAATAATATTTTAGGACCAGAAACTTGATTTTTAGTATTGGGAGAAATTATGCTTTAACCCAGTGGTTCCCAAACTTTTTTGAATCACCGCACCCTAGAGTATCAGCAACATTTTCACGGCACCCCTAAGCCAAAAGTTTGTTATTGAGAAATAACAAAATCCCTAACAATTGTCAATGGTTAACCACAGATGGACGATGGTTTTGCCATCAATGGTGGAGATCCAATGGTTCTCCACCATGGCACAGAGCCTTCAATGTTTTTCTTTTTTCCTCCCTGGTGATGGAACATGGAGCATAGCTTCACCCATGATGCGACCCGCAAAGCCTCAACTACGATTGGTTGTCCCTTGTGTTAGTGAGCAGGGATGACCAACAGTGGCTGAAAACAATCAATGGTTTCCCGTCAATGGCTTCATAACATCAAAGTTAACCACCAATGGTATAATTGATGGTTAACCTACCAAGGGCCATCCCTAGATTCATTTCTATTTAGTTGTCTTTTGTCTTATCTGATTTATGAGGCAAAACTGTCATAATGAGTCATGTGACACCCGTGTTGTGGTATGTGTGATGGCCAAAGTAAGCAGAAATTTTGGCAGTTTTAGTTCACATTATATATACAGCATTCTTGCCCCCATTCATATTTTTAAGTATTATAAGGTTGGAGGCAAATGGATGAGTTCAGCCGTTAATGGATTGGCATTCTAAAACTCACAAATATGGTCCATATCTATATTTTCCTCATGCTACATATCAAGTCTGTCCAATTTACTCAAAAAATTACTGAAACGTGAATAAATAGAATGACAATTATTGGCCGTGAATTTTCTGCTATGCTTTCATTTTTTAGACTCATAATATTTAGTTATTGTTTTAAATATCTCAATTAATATGTTTGTTTTTTGCTTGTTTTTTATGATACATTAAAGAAACTACCTGGGGAACACAGGTCTGTGGAGTGAATGTAAAGCACCCACTGACATTGTGCCCTGGAATCTGACACTTTTCAGTTTGCTCCTCATAATGGCTGCAGTCCAGGCTGTTCTCTGCGCTATTCAAGTCATCAATGGCCTCATCGGGACATTCTGTGGGGACTGCAAGTGCTCTGGATGTTGTGGGGTAGGTTGAACCCTCATTCTTACGTCTGCAAAATATAAATACTCCTGTACATTGTGTATCATGTACAATAAGTCATTCTGAAGAGAAATTCATTTAAAAAGTACATGTACATTGTTGATAATGTTAACACTATCCCAATAATCTTCCCATTTCCTGCTAAATAATAACATTTTAATTAGAACAACTCTTGTAACACATGTGAATTATTGGTGGTGGTATGGCAGAGAAGTTGTATGCACCAGCGGATGCCTTTAGTCAGTGAACAGCCCAGTGGGGTGATTTATTCAGCGGTAATGTGATTGGTACAGCAGTAGTCACAGTTATGCATGCACACACTTTCTAGCATGTAGTGGAGCTTGAGCGGATGCAGGTCACCAGCTGGTGACTGTATATGGGTAACAGTGCAGGTTTTAAGTCGTACCAGCGGCTGTAATAGGATGGATCTAGCAGGGTGTCTCTGGAGCTAAGTAGGACATGTTCGTGTCCAATCGCTATAATCCAACACAGTAAGGAACCAAAAGATGGCGCCACGCATGAGATACAGATAACAGCGATTTTGGTTAGGGTGTGAAGCCTCCTTAAAAGAGCCAAAATGGAGTAGCACTCTCTGGCTTCAACAAGGTTTTGTCAAGAATTGAGGATGGGGTTGGGGGTAGGATGGCTTTAACATCCTGTTTGGGAATCATAGCATGTATATGAAAATTGCTAAAAATATACATTACACATTTAATCCCATTTTTCAAGATGCCTGGATGAATGTTATTACTATTATATTTTATTTATATGGACCCATACAGGCTCCATAACACTGTACAGAGAGATAAAACATACACTATAGCGCAAAGTTACAAAATAGTAAAAACAAAAACCTAACTTTATAAATATACATAATTATATAATTATAGAGTTCAGTTTACATAACTACTTATAGACTACATAGGGGGAGAGGGCACTGTTCATTAGAGTTTAGTCAGGACTGGCTTGGCATGGGAGGGCATTTCAGAGGATGGGAGCTGCACAGGAGAAGTCCTGAAGGCAAGAGTGTGAGGTGGTAATCAGGAAGACAAGGACAGGTTGAAGTCAGCAGGAAAGAGTGTGAGTGGAAATGAGGCAAGAAATGCAGGGAAGATCAGAGTGTTTGTAGATTTTCTAGGTAGGGAAGTTTACACTTGATTCTGAGTGCGACAGGGAACATGTGAAGTGACTAGCAGACGGGACAGCAGAGTTAGGGTGATGAGACAGAGAAATGAGGTGATATGCAGATTATGGAAAGAAGAGGGTTGAGGTAGAGATGGGAAATCCAGAAAGGAGTAGACAAGATGAGAAATGATGAGACCATGAATGAAAGGTGGAAATGTCAGGATAGTGAGAGGGACAGGATGAGTAGGGAGAAGGAAAGGGTAGTGTCTAGAGTGATTCTCAGACAATGGACCTTGGGGACAGAGGAGAAAGTGATGTTATCAGGAAAGGTGAGAAGGGGTTGAGAACGGACATTGGCCCTCATTCAGAGCCACTCGCAAACAGCAGTACGCTCGTTGCGTTCCGATGTTGACTAACCACGCATGCGTCGGTGTTACACTGCGCATGTGCGTACGGCAGATTGCGAGCTTTTTTTCTGTCGTTCCTAAAATAGCGTACAGGAAGTGACATGTCAAATGTGATTGACAGAACAGGGCGTTTTTGGGTGTTGACGGGGGTGGAGATGGAAAAACGCAGGCGTGGCGAGGCGTTTTTGGGGCGTACATACATTAGCAGATGCGAACGTCAAATGTGTTCGGACCGTCACATACGTCACTGGAACATCCTCTTTCCCTTCAAAATGCTCGCACAGTTTAGGGTCTGGATTACTCGACCACATTGGCGATGGCCTTCTCCTCCGTCCCGGGACTCCATGATGTTGCAGCGATTAATTGCGGGTGGTCACAAAAGCAATTAGTGTTGTATTGAAAACAGGCTTGGTATGTGTTTGGAAAGCAGTTTATTGGGATAGCACAAAACCGTACGCAGGTGGAAATCATACCTGCTAATGTCAGGATTACACAATCAATTGGCGTCCATTTTTTGGGGTTTTTTTTGGCCTCAATTTGTTGTTTATGGCCTATTGTGACAATAATGTCATCATGTTTTAATTAGCTCCCCTTTTTTTTTTTAATGTGCAATTTGCATCGTTATGTGATTTTTTAAACGTTCCTTCAAGAGGCCTTTTTTTTATACAAATGAAATGGTTTTTGGTGTCCTTTTTTGCCTTTAGGGCCAGGATTAAATGTAACCCATTTGTACAATAATGTCACAATACAATGTCAGATTTTTTTCATAAATTTATTGTTTAAACACAAACCAATTGGCATAATATTTTTTTTTTTTTTTTTCTGCCAAAGATACTTTTTATCAAAAATAAATAATCAATAACTGATAACATAAACGTACAAAAATAACTTAAAAACATTTCACAAGAAAGGAGAGGGAAGTTTTGACCAGAAAGGAATATGAGCCAAGCACAGAAGGAGTGTGGGAAAAGTCGCCATTGCTGTCACCGTTTTTTTGCCCGTTTGGATGGGGGAGGGTGGGCGCCAGACCGGGTCCGGGATGCCATCGGGCTGGCCTGTCCAGAGGCAGATGTTGTGGCCTCTGGACTAGGCACAGGGCTAGGCACATTTGGAGGATTGGCTGATGTTGTGCCAGAGGTGGAGGATCCTGATGTTCCGGCAGGAAGGGAGGTTGGCTCCACCATGTGCTGGCGAACGAGCTGCTCCAGGGCATCGGCGATGCGGATGTTGGCCCTGGTATTTTCCGCCAGGGCCTGACCAATGGTCACGTTGGCCGCAGCATTTTGCTCCAGGGCCTCAGCCACCCGTATCAGACTGGCGTCCATCCTCTGCAGAATCTCCGTATGGAAATCCGATTTGAAATTGAGTTCTGTGAGGAGGCCCACTGCCTGCGAGGGGGCACGCCCTGGACTGGCTTCTGCAGGGTCCTCAGCCGGATGTACTGGTTCCTCCCCTGCAGAGCCAGCAGAAATTCTGTGGCCAAGGCTTCCCTCTGGAGCAGACTCATCCGCCTGTGTCTCTGTTGGAAAAATGAGAAAAGACTCACATTAGAATCTACATATTGGCACAATAGCATTTCAGAGTTGGTGACATCACAATACTTACCTGGGCCAACATGAGGAGCCGCAAAGTCTGGCATGTCCGTATCCATGTTGGACACGCCAAACACCTCCACAGGCTGCACACACCCCTGTGCCAGCTCTTCTAAATCCGTCAACTCCAATGACACAGGGGTGGGACCCCCACCTGTCCCCCTTGCATGCCTAGCCCTGTCCGCGAGTTTTTGCTTTAGGCGATATTTGAAGTCGCCCAATCTGTGGGGAAAAATGGAAGCCATTATCCTTTGGTTTAAAATGGGGTTTGTTTTTAGGGGGGGCAAGGGTTTACTTACCGCCGTTTGACATCCCGGGCTAGACGGACATAATCACCCACTCTATTGACAGCAACGGCTACCTCTTCCCACATTCTCCACTTCTGGCTTAGACTCATATTCCTGTCTGCCTGTGGCAGGATGTCCACACACTTCTGGATCAAAACCTCCATCTCCTTTCTTGTGAAATGTGGCTGCCTTTTTTTTTTGCCCGCTTTGGCCGGAATACTGGGCCCAGCAGCCTCTTCCATGTCATCCTCCTCACCTATTTGTGTAAATTTTCAGAATTCACAAAATCACAACTTGCCTAATCTTATGTTTCAAATTAATCGTTGATAGAAAATGCATGAAAGACTTACCGCCTGACTCTTGTGCATTTTTTCCCTGGTCTGTCGCCATGTCTGAGGTCCAAACAAGAAATACACCAGAATTTGAATGTGTTTTCGTGACGTATTTATACATGCGTCCTTATTTTGCGGGCCGCATCATTGATTGTGCGGCCCTATGATCCCTCCTTAATTTGTGCGGGAAACGAAACACTATTTATGGCTTGGTGTGTCTCAAGTCGAGGTGGCGTTTTTGGATTGTTGGAGGTTATCTTGGCTGGAGTTTATTGATTGCGTAGAAAGGAGTTGGAGGTTGGAGATTCGTTTGTTGGTTAGATTTGCGTTTTTTTTTCCGTTATCTTTGTTGGTTTATATTTTTGGGACCTCGTTTGTTGATTTGGTAAGTTTTGTGAAGTCTAACTTTTGTTCAATTGTTGTTTCATTGTGTTTCGTATATTTTGTAATTTTTGGATACCTAATTTATTCTATTTTAGATTTTGTTTATTTTCGACCCCAAAGACCTTTTGATTTTGCATCTTAGATATTTGCTCTTGGTAAGTCCATTTTTTATCTTGTATTAGCGAACTAATTAGCGCATTTTTCGTAGTTACTCTTGTGACTTGTATTAGCGAACTAATTAGCACATTTTTAGTAGTTACTCTTGTGACTTGTATTAGCGAACTAATTAGCGCATTTTTAGTAGTTACTCTTGTGACTTGTATTAGCGAACTAATTAGCACATTTTTAGTAGTTACTCTTGTGACTTGTATTAGCGAACTAATTAGCGCATTTTAAACAGCTTAATAATCATTCTAACTTTTTGATGGTTTAGCTTTCGCTTTTTGAGCCAACATTTCGACCCGTTTTGATGTACTGTGTTAAATGTCGCCTTGCGGTTTTGCTAAATGGGTGTTTGGCATATTTGAACTTTGGTCTAGCACAAAATGTATCCACAAAAATGCACAGAGTGAAATGTGTCAAGTAATTTTGTTGTTTATTTTCAGTTTGGACGTATCATGACAATACCCCGGCATGTAAGCAGCAATGGATGGTATCATCAAGCTAAGTTGTTTTAATATAGTTTTGGGGTGGGTCAAAAGCCTTACTTTGAAATTTTTGAATTTCAGGTTGATCTGGGGTGGATTGTTCTGGCCATGCTCCCGGAAGCCGACCAACCTCAATCTCATCCCAGGCGTAGGCATCGTAGGCATGCAAGGCCCCAGATATTTCGAACACGTGTCACCCTTTTTGGAATGCCCGATGATGAGGTTTTAAGACGCTACTGTCTACCTCCCAAAATCATCATAGACACTCTCTCATTAATAGAAAGTGATCTTGAGCGGCAAATTGACAGTCCAACAGCAATACCACCACTGACGCAATTTATGGCGGTGTTACATTTCTGTGCCTCAGGATCGTGTCAAACAACGGTGGGAATAGTGGCGGGCATCTCCCAATCCTCCTTTTCCCGGATCCTGAGGGCAGTGATGGAGGCACTTTTCAAGCACCTCCATCATTTTATTCAAATGCCTTTGGATATGGGTGCCCTTAGTGTGGCCAAGGCCAATTTTTACCAAATAGCTGGCTTCCCACACATCATAGGGGTTGTGGATGGTACTCACATACCACTTCAGCCTCCAGCACGGCTGGAGGCAATATTTAGAAACAGGAAACACTATCACTCCCTGAATGTAATGGTGGTATGTGATGCCTCCCTCCAGATCCTGTCCCTGAATGCTAAGTTACCAGGAAGTGCACATGACTCCTTCGTCATCCGGCAATCAGGGATATGGCAGAAATTAACCAACCTACAAGCTGGTGATGCGTGGCTTCTGGGTAAGTGGAGACCTTTAGTACATAACAATGTTAAGCTTGATACACAGTGTTCCTGATGTTGTCTCTTATTTTTCACAGGAGACAGTGGATACCCTTGCATGTCCTGGCTGCTCACTCCTTATTTGGCTCCCACACCAGGTCCACAAAGTGAGTATAATTCCGCACTTACAGCCACCAGGCAAGTGGTGGAGCGCTGTATCTGCCTTTTAAAAGGCCGATTCAGATGCCTCCACTGCTCTGGTGGCGAGCTCATGTATTTGCCGGATATGGTGTCGAAAATTGTGGTCCTGTGTGGGATATTTCACAACATCGCCATAAGGAGTGGTGTCCCAATGCAGCCAGAGGATGCCTTACCTGAGGATGGCCCCCCCGAGGTTGGTCGGAGGTCAGTATGTGGGGGGCCATACGCGATGATGTGGTGGCCAGATTTTTTAGGTAAGTTTTACCCAAACTACAGTGTTTATACCTAATGTGTTTGTGTTTGTTTGCGAACATCTAATTTATTTATTTTTTTTCACCATCTTCTGTTTGTTCACATAATCTTTGCCACTCCAACGCTCACTACTTCCTGCTACCCTTACCAAACCTGGATCTGGTGATTTTGCCCATATATTCTGGAACCCATATCGCAACGCCATGTTTGTGGAATCATGTTGGCATGGTCCTTCGTCAACCAGTTCTTGATTGTTTTTTTTAATTAAATATTTTATTTGTATGTGTTGTATTTGAGATTATCACTGTTTTTTTTTTTGGGGACTGACCACTTTGATTTCTCATTTATGTTGTGAATAAATGTTTGGAGAGTGAAATGGTCTTCCTTTTTTTGGACGTTAACAGCAAGTGTAACCAGGTTAACACACCTTACATTTGACTAAGGGGTAATCCAGTACTGACACCAGTTGATGTAAACTGAAATATGTTAGCAGGTTCCCAACCCACACCAAAAGGAAGCCTGTCCAAACCTTTGGATTTTGACGGTTGGCCTAAGCAGCTTGCACACCAACTAGGAACCTGTAAAATGGCGAAATATCTAATTGACACTACACCCAAAAAGGGAAATGACATTGTTACTGTTATGTGTTTCTTGTGGCTGTTTAACATACAAATACAAAATACAATCTAACTTTTAAAAAAGGGAAATCCTTGCAGGAACAGTCTACTTATGTCAGAGAAAACTATTTTTGTTTTTGAAAAAAAGAATGAGCCAGAACGTATATTAGAACTACAAAATTTATTTACAAAACGAAAATAAACAAAAAAAACTACTGGCGAAGGATGCCAGACAGCCGGTCAAGGGCCACAAGAATGCCAATGACATGTTGGCGCATCTGGCCAACACAATCGTCCACCTCTTGTCGACGCCTCTGTTCCTCTGTGGGTGAGAAAAGTGTGTGGATTAATAAAACATTAGGGAATCCACATTAAAAAAACAAAAACACAACGAAATCACTCCTAAACCGAAAAAAGAAAAACCAAAACAAAAAGGGGGTGCTGGCAAAAATACAAGGCCTATGTACAAATTCACACAGGTGTGATATGTGTATGTTGAAATCAGCAGGAAGAGCTAAAGGCAAACTGCTAAATCACCAAAAGTAAACCAAACAAGCACGAATAAAGGCACGACACATGATTACATACAAACAGTTTGTGGTTAAAAAAAATGAGAAAGAAAAACATACCGGGAGCCAAAACGGGAGCTCCGGAAGTCCCTCCATGTTCCTCCTCGGAGGAGCCTTCATTCCCCAAAGAACGGGGAGGGGTAATGATGGACTCCGGGGAGGGGGTAATTGGAAGAGGGGTGGGTGGAGGAGAGGGGGAAGTGGGATGGAGGGGAAGGAGGCCCGACAGTTCCGGGAGAGGGTCTGGGAAGGCTGGGGAGGAGTGGGGTATAGGGGAAATATTTGGGGTGGAGTGTTGGCTGGGGGTTGGGGATAGTGGCCGGGAACGCCGTCTGGCCGGACGGTGACGGCGTAGTCTTGGCTGTCCTCCTAAAATATGTCAAACAAATTGAGGTTAGTTTCTGGGCAAATCCGGGGCCCAAATAAAAAAAAAAAAAACCAGCAACAAAAAACATGCAAAAAGGAGTAGAATGAAAAAAACAGAAATAGAGGGAAAACAAGCACACGCTGATATGAGGACAAATAATTAATAGGACAGACAGGAAAACATGCACACGCAGATATGAGGACAAATAATTAATAGGACAGACAGGAAAACATGCACACGCAGATATGAGGACAAATAATTAATAGGACAGACAGGAAAACATGCACACGCAGATATGAGGACAAATAATTAATAGGACAGACAGGAAAACATGCACACGCAGTTTGCCCCACAAACACAAACATGAAAACCACAATACATAACACTTACTTTCAAGGATCTGCATGCGAAAGCATGCCAGCAAGCGGGGCGTTCGCCGTTGCAGGTCTGACCACCTGCGCTCAAGCTGCCCGATGTTGCGGCGTGAACCCAACGACCGCAGGCGGGACCGTACCTCCGCATACGCGGAGCGCTTCTGCCGGTTGGTGATGGGTGGAGGCTGGCTGGTGATCCGCCTATCCATCACCTCCGTAAGCACCAGCAGCTCGCGCCTGGTGAATGCGGAGGCTCTCATGATGGCAATGGAGTTTTTCATACAAAACATTTTTGATAAAGTGTGGCAAAAATTTCTGATTGGCTAATGTATTTTGGAAATTAACAGGAGCAATTTTATTGGTTAGTGTATGAGTCATGTGTTCAACAGGGCCAGAAATCTCTGGAGAGTTATGATAGGCTTGATGCAGTGACATGCGTTTGCAAATTTAAATAAAGAAATGAACCCCGGAAAATATGCGGGGATCCACAGCAATAGAACAATTGTTTAATTGTGGTTCACATGTTTTTTGAACAATAAAAGCGAATGTTCCATCCGTACGTATTCTGCGGGTAAACACAAACACGGACAAGAGTAAAGTTTCTTGCATTGTGTTGAAAAAAAAAAAAAAATTAAGCTAATTGATACATTGATTGGCATGATACGATTGAGGGAGGTAGGCAGAATAAAGGAGCAGGTAATCGACATCTGACAAGGCCACTTCCGGTTTCACTTGTGCGTGCGTTCCCTTCAAGCCATTTCGGGGATGTACGCTCGCTATTTCGCACGCTCGTTAGTTAGAGGAGGGGTCGCCTGAGTTTAGGGAGGAATTTTAGATGCGAACGAAAATACGAGCGAGCCATTGAATTTAAATAATTTTGTACGTACGCCTAACGTACGTGCGCCCGCTTGCGAGTGGCTCTGAATGAGGGCCATTGTCTGGGGAAAAGATTATAACAACAGTTTTGGAAATGTTGATTTTCTGGAAACATTATGACATCCAGGAGTAAACAGCTAACAGACATGAGGTGATATGAGAGAGTATTGGAGGGTAGACATCAGGGGAAGAGAGGTAAATTTGGGTAGCATTAGCATAGAGGTGGTAGTGCAGGTCAAAAGAGCTGGTTAGTTTAAAGAGAGAGAGGTGTATAGGGTAAAGATAAGAGAGCAAAGGGCAAAACCTTGAGGGACTCAGATGGAAAGGAGAAGTGGAGGAGAGATAAAGGTGGGTGTTCAGACAGGGAAGGAGTGATTAGATAAGTAGGAAATGAACCAGTAGAGGACAGAGTCACAAGCTCCAAAAGAGTGGAGAATTTGCAGGTGTAGCGGGTTGGCAATGATTTTGAAGGCTGTTGTGAGGTCAAGGAACAGAAAAATAAAAAGTACCCTTTGGTTTTGGCTGTGAGGGAATAATAAATTACTTTGGTGGTGTCATTTTCAGTAGAGTGAGGACGGATCAAGGAGGGAGTGGGTTTATAAAAAGAAGGTGAAGTGGTTGTACATCCCCCCTCAAGAAGCTTGGAGGTCTAGGGGAGAAAAGAGGTGGGGTGGTAATTAGACAAGGTGTAGGAGGGGACAAGTGAGGGTTTCTGAAAGATGGGTGAGACAAAGGCATGTTTGAAGGATGAGAGGAAGATGCCACAGAAGAAAGATAGACCATATATAGGAGCAGGCAATATATAGGAGCATGCATTGGAAGGCAGAGAATGAAGGAGCTGAGAGGGGATAATGTTAATATGTATCTTGATATAGGTTTGTTACATACAAATAGACATTAAAGATGTTACGTCAATTTAGAATATATTGCTGGACAATGTGCAATTTAGAAAATATTAAAAGGACACTTACGCTGGCCATGTGTTGCAAGATAATCTTGCCAACCAGCCAAGTAAAAGGCTGACTTGGACAAACACCTGAAAAATGGTCTGGATCATTCATTTAAGTTGTTAAACCTGTCCGATCCACCTAATCGTTGTTTAGCCAACTTCAGGCTGTGAATGTAAATCGCCTCCATACATTGTGAAGTGTATGGAGGCATTACAATTTTCAGGCAGTCGAATCCTCCCCTCTCTATCTGCTGGTCTGCTAATTGTTCAGTTTAAGTAGTAGATTTACTAATATTTCTAAATTAAAAAATAGAGGTGCTGCCCATAGCAATTAATCAGATTCTAACTATCATAACCCTAAAAAGACACAAGATATTTCACATGTATTATTCATATGTATCACAGTAAGCTATTGCACTATCTTATCAGATATTTAGTATCAGATAATAAGGGTCTTATTCGCAAAATGCTTCTACAATGATGAAGAATGTATCTCAAATATCTTAGATAAGTACCTCAACATTTTGCATATATCATGTTGAATTGTTATTAACATCTATTTTATAAAAAAAATAGTATAAAGGTAATAACATTTGTGCAATATTACATTTTTATCAGAGCCAAGCCACTATCTTCAGTGTTTACGGAAAGCCTGTAATGAATGTTACAACACAGATGTAACATACTGTAAATTGAATATATTATATTGTATAACACATTGCAAATTCATGTTGCCTGTCTCAGTGATGTCACTAGTATCACGATTGAGCATAGAGTGATTGACCCCCACAACAATGCATATTGGGAGGGGGCTCCATGTAACAAGGAAGAGTGTTCAAGAGTGAATAACCTTTTATATACACATTATATTTTTACCATAATGTCTTTTTTTTCCTGCAGGGTGATGGACCCGTTTAACACCTGATGTTTATGAATTCCTATCTGAGTTTCTGCGCTGGAAATTGCTAACACAGGATATTTAAGGATGAAGAGCCTGGTCACAGCTCTGACTATATTGATTATCTTGTGTACTTAACTGTAAAACAAAGTAGCATCCTTCATTTGAGGAACTCCTCCTAAAATCTCCCACCTCTGCCACATCCCCACCATTGGCTGACACTATTTGTTGCTAAACATGGCTTTTCACAATAGAAGTTTCCATGATTTATAATATTTATTAACATATGTAGAGAAATAAGACTTTAAGAGTCATCACCTTATATATCATGCCTTACCGTAGTCTGATATAAATTTTATTTAACCACTTTCCACACTAATTTGCTCCTGTAATTTAGTCACCGTGCAGGCAGCCATTTTGTGAGTAAAGCCAATGTCCATGGGGAAGCCATCAAAGTGCATGTCACTGTTTTGTAAGGAATTTAGAGGCTAAAGTCCCATGTATGTTTGTTCAGCCCACAAAAGGCTTCCCCTACTGTGAATACATGGCATGTTCACTTTATATCACCCTGTGTTATAAATTATATATAATATAAAATAATCAGTTCACGTGTTAATAAGGTTTGCATCTTTTCTTTTTTTTCAGTCAAACAGTTGTCTCTGATTTATATTACCCCCTTTAAAAATCCCCTAATGTTTGAATAATATTTATTTGGGGTTTTTATTATATGAAGGTAGAAGCACTAACAAGCTACTTATTTTCTCCATTGATCTCACGAAGGGGCGTAGAGTATTTATGTAGGCTTGCCTAAATGATCCTTTAATAATTAACTGTTTACAGTGATAAGAAATGGCGTAACAGTCTAATTTATCAGGAATGTAATGCCGGGACATCACATCCGATAAGAGGCTGTCCAGCGATGACCGTTGTCTATTCAGAGGTCTTTAACTACTTGCTTATGTAAGCAGCAATAGAACAAAATTTCAGATTCTGATCTGGTGTCGATGGTCAGCACATGCGCCCAGTCCAGCCTGCTGTGGAGGAATCCCAAGATCCTCCTCCGGAAATGCTGTCCTCACAGGACAGATATACTTATGCTACCCTCAGATGGTGTTAGCTATCTGAGACAAGGAGGGAGATGTACTAAGCCTTGGAAAAAGATAAGGTGGAGAAATATTAAGCACCAGCCAATTAGCTCCTAACTGTCACTTTCCAGGATTTGGGCGGGATGTACTACGCATCGCATTTTGGATGCGGTACATCCCATGACTTATTGGGTACACATCGGCATTAATAACGTTGGTATGTACTTTATCTAGAATTGCAATTAAAATCACAAAAGGACAGCTCTTCCTGAAAGAGCTGTCCTTTGCGAAGAGGGGACTTCTGAGTTTACGACCCAGAAGTCCCTCGGGTGTCCTTCTGCGTATGCGTTGTATGACACGTTTGCTATAGGGGATGCTGGGCGGGATCCGATTGGATCCCTCTCTGGGACTAATGCGAAGAGAAGCCCATAATCTTATACTGGGCAATGCTATCCCTAGACAACGTTGCCCACCATGTTCAAGCTCTGGAAGTAACGCATTCTGGAGCTTGATACATACGCAGAATGTGGCCAGAACTTAGAAAACGTCAGTTTTCATATTTTTCCCCGCATTTTTCAACTGTACATTCCGCCCTGTATTTAAAAAATGACTGTTAGGAGCTGATTGGTTGGTACTTTATCTCTCTCCACTTTATCTCTCTCCAAGGGCCCTATTTACTACAATCCATATTTAAAATGCGAGTTTAGTGTGATATTTTCACCTAAATTCGCATTGCTAATTTAGGAAATATCACAGGGATTTATCAAAAATCCCTTTCAGTACCAGAGCTTGCGATAAAGCTCTGTCACTGCAAATCCCGTTCACAATCTTCTCACTGTATTTTTCGCTAAAAATACAGTGAGAAGATGCCCGCGCATCTGCCTGCCGGCTCACCATACCACCCCGCGACCACTCCTTCCTCACATTTACTTACCTCCAGTGTTCGATGCTCCGGTGATATCCTCTGGGGCTCTGGTCAGCTGTTCTCTAGGTCTGCACTGCGACTCCGGTCAGGTGTTCTATGCAGCAGCTAACTAGGGTCACAGAGCAGTAGCCGGAAGACCAGCTGACTGGAGCCCCAGAGGACATCACCAGAGCACCGATCACCCTGGATGCAGGTAAATTTTGGGGTTTTTTTTAACAATTTTTATTTTCCAGTGATCAGCTTGTGACCACACAGCTGATGACTCGGGCACGGCTCCTGGCTCTGCTCTGCCTGTTAGAGCAGAGCAGGAGTTGGGGAACCAGGGGAAACCCTGGATAACGCCATCTCCAGGTGGCATTATTATCACAGGCAGTGGCGGCTCCAGAGGTCCAAAATTCAAATAGGCGAGCCACACCAACTGCCAGTGAGACACAGCAGCATTTGGAAGGGCAGTTGGTGTGACTCCCCTATTTGAATTTTGGACTACGCTGCAGCCCCACCTCTGGAGCCGCCACTGATCACAAGGCTTTCCCCAGTATTTTTTCACATTTTATTTTTAATAACTTTGGCTAGATCACATTTCCAATTACAATGATGGGAAATGTGATCTGCTTAATAAAAATAAGTAATAATTAGGGTTTGGAGTATAATTTTACAAATTCTATTCCAATTGCCCTTTAGTAAATTTCTGTGAAACTAACATAATGCGAAAAGGGTATGAAAACACCCTTTTTCACTTTATTTTAGTAAAAATAATGTTAATAAATAAAGCCTCAAGGCTTAGTACATCTACCCTAAGCTCCGAAAAAGGTAAGCTATTCTGAGTTTGATAAATTACTCCAGACTGCAGTCCCCGTTCAGGATCAGGGCATTACAGTATTCACAGTTAGTATATCTGTGATATCCCCTGCAATAATCATCTGTCAAATAGCATGATACAGAGGTTGATGTATCAAGTATTGAAAAGAGAGGACAATGGACCAGTAGAGAAGTTGCCCATAGCAACCAATCAGCATCTGCCTATCACTTTATAGAATGTACTTGATAAATGTTTCCTCAAAGCTGATTGGTTGTTATGGGCAACTTATCCAATTGTCCACTTCTCCACTATTTACTCTGCTTGATACATTAACCCCACAGTACCCTAAACATTTGGAAACAGCAGTTTCCACATGGTTTAAGGAGAAAAATGCTTCTTAAATAGGCTCCTAATACAGTACTTTTAATTATTTTGTACTGTAGAAATTTGCAGGGAATGGGAACAGTTCAGCATTCTTAATGTGAGACGACTTTCACTCTATAAACTTTACATCATACCTGGTTTGTGGATTATGTGATGTTTACAGTAGGTAATCTATTGATGTAGATAACGTAATGCTAGTAATTAGAAATGGCAAACTAACACGATTACAAAAGGTGCGGCCAATAGGGATGTGAGGGGGGCCGGGCAATACTGTTCCACTCCCCTGAGACCCTGACTCAGATCTTCTAAACGTGATCAGAGACCAGCACAGCACTGCATGTGCTCAGAAGTACAATAGTGTGGTCCTGGGGAGGGTAGACTGACATTTTTAGCACCACCACCAAATATTTCTATGGGGCTAAGCCATGCTGTGTTACTCCCCTGATAAATACTCATTATTCTTATTGAGGAAATACCAACACAGTTTTTGCAAAGAAAATGAGACACAACAACCATAAAAATCATGAAGCATTGTTATTACTGGCAGTACGAGCCATTTATGATGGACAGTGCAAGGAGCAGATTGCAGTTTTCTGGTGGGCTACCCGTTTGTCTGTGTCTGATGTACATTTGTGTGCTCGCTTCCAATGTGCACGAAATAGAGGACATGGCTTCTTCCTCTGTAGACTGAATCTGCCCACATTTATCCCACTACCCCAATTTCCTACAGGCATTAGGAAGACAGACGTGACACCACATGTCAAAAGCGATTACTGTGGTAACCAGAACTTGCCATCGGCTGGGGGGGGGTCAATGCATATCCTTGCAATCACATGCCTAATATGATGATTTTGGCAGAATAGCACTGATTTTTAAGGACTGTCTAGCAGTCTCGTAATTAGGACATATTTCTCAATTTGTGGGTAGGATGGTAGGGGGTACAGTGCTGCACACTGTGGAGTCAAGGTATAGGGGTCTCCACTGTATGCGGCATTACCACATCCCCATTTTGCAGTGGCCAGCCCCTTGTTTCGTTAAATTCTCTGATGTTTCGAGGTATGTTGCAAAGACAGACTAAAGAGAGCATGCAATTTCCAAAAGATGCATCAGCCCCTCCCGATCACAAGTGCAGGTCACCTAGTAAGTCCCATACCAGTATACATGTATATAGTAGCATTCCAAAATGCATTGTATTAGAATAAATATTACACTGTTCACTTGACAATTACTTTATAACTTTGTAGCTTATTCACCTATCTGTATATCAGCACATTGGCTTGATACATGTTACTATTATATCTGACTTACACTAGTTATCTTTTGCTGGTTCAGTGCTTGGATATGTATTGTCTGTTTGTATAATTATTATATATCCAGGTTGTCTTGTGTGTCATTCTTTTAATAAAAAACTTAATATGTATGTAGTGAGTGAGATTGTAGTTGGTTTCACTATACATTGGCTTGTTCTCTTGTTCTTTGCTTTCAATTGTTTAAATATACAGATGTGTCCTCATACACTGTGGCTCAAGTTGCAGTTAATAGACCCCCTCGGCACCAGGTCCCAGACGACTCGGCTGCACCGAGCGTCTTTCTCGCTCAAAATGTGCATCTTATGGTATAAATAAAACAACTAGGAGTGACAAAACTACTTTGCTGGTTTGCACTGATCAATTTGATGTGTGACATTTGTACATCTGTGTGCGACTGAGGGTCTAGTTGCTAAGCAGTGTTAGGAGACAGAGTGAAAAGTGATAAGGTGCCAGCCAATCAGCTCCCAACTGTCATGTTTCAAACACAGCCTGTGAGATGGCAGTTGGGAGCTGATTGGCTGGCACCTTATCACTTTTCACTCTGTCTCCTAACACTGCTTAGTAAATAGACCTCACGGTCTGACTCTGTACACAAAGTGCTATGAAGCAGGGGCCACAGCTTTTTCTCACGCCAGGTTCCATGGGGCTTCAACTGCGACTTTGTATGTTTAAAACTAAATCCTGTGCGGTTAAAGTCGCAGCCCAGCACGTCTAGTACACTATGAGTGGTGTTCTGCTGCATCTGCAATGCAAATAAGATGCAAAAATGAAAGAAAAAGTTGGGACGCTGTACCTCCTGGAGCGGCTCAGTTACGCCAGTATTGCGTATGAATGAACACTAGGTATATAAGGACACATCTATAGTATTGTGGAATATTTGCCTATTTTAAAAGATAGAAAACAAACATGTACTGTGTTTATACGCATTCAGTCAGAAATATATAATGTAAACCATACTTGCCTACACTCCCGGAAGTCGCAGGAGGCTCCCAATTTTTCAGGTAGCCCCCCGCACCCCCAGAAGTGTAGGCAGATCTCCCACATCTTGTCCACTTCTTAGTGAAGCAGACAGGATGGGGAGATTTAATGGCAAATTTTGTAGGTCCGCAAGGAGGAGGCGGGGCTAAATGGCGCGATTTGCATAATTTAGTTCCGCACCTTCTTGTGGGTCCGCAAATCGCAGACTTTTCCAGGGGAAAGGGGTGGTTCCTAATTGCATCATTAGTCCGGCCCCACCCCCAAACTGGCCTCTAGCAGCAGCTCTCGAGGCTGCTCCCGTAAAGGATATCTCTAAAGTAGGTAAGTACAAGGGTTGTTCAAAAAGTAATGCCTAAATGCTCACAACTCAAATTTTATTATAGATACAGATTTGAAAATGTGCAGTAAAATACTTTGAAGTCTTAGTAACAGAATGACTCTACTCAAAAAATTCACCATCTGCCCTCAAACATTTTCTCCACCTCTCAACCCAAGCTATGAATCCACTTTGGAAAAATTCCAGTGGTTGGTGTTTGACCCAGGAACGTATACAACCTCTATGTCTTCAAAATGTTGACCACGGTAACAGTTTTTGAGAGGGCCAAACAGATGATAGTCAGAAGGGCCCAAATCAGAACTGTATGGTGGATGTGGCATTATTGCCCACCCTATTTTGGCAATGCCCGCAGATGTTGCCATCGAAGTGTGAGGTCTGGAATTGTCGTGGTGTAAGATGACATTTGACAGTCGAATTGTTGACCTTTTTTTGCAGATGGCTTCTTTCAGCTTCTTAAGTGTAATAATGTATCGATCACTGTTGATTGATTGGTTTTGTTCCAAGTAATCGATGAGATTAACACCTTAGCAATCCCAGAAGAATGTGGCCATGACTTTGTTTACTGATCGCTGTTTTTTAAACTTTTTTGTCCTAGGTGAACTAGGTGAACTTGGGTGTTTCCATTGCTTTGATTGGGCCTTTGTTTCGGGTCATAAAGGAATACACAGGTCTCATCTCCTGTAATGACATTTTCCAAAAACGTCTCAGGGTTGGCTTCAAAGTTGGTCAAAAGGTCATTGCACACTTCCACCCTCTGGGTCTTATGATCCCTGGTCAATTGCTTTGGAACCCATTTAGCACACACTTTACGATATCCCAAATCATTGATTAGTGTTTTTACAGTGTCATGGCTACATTCCAGTTCATCACTGATATCTCTGATGGTCTTTTTGAATCATGGCATCGACTTTGTGTCGGTTCTCTGCTGTCACTGTAGTTGATGGTCTGCCACCACGAGGTTTGTCACACACGGACTATTCTCCCAATTGAAAACGCTTCATCCACCTTCTGACATTGCTATAGTCAATTGTACACTCACCATACACTTTTTTCAGTCTTCTGTGGATTTCTGTAGCACTGCAGCCTTCTTTTTCCAGAAATTCAATGACGGCTCTTTGTTTCATCTTGGATTCCATGGTACTTCTTGGACTACCTAAACAAAACTACATATACAGTTAGCAGACATATTAAACTACAAACTGACAAAGTTTCAAATAAATGTTGCATATTATTTCAGAGTTATGAGCATTTAGGCATTACTTTTTGAACAACCCTTGTATGATGTAAACTCTGAATTGAAATCTGTAATAAAATAATAATAATCTTGGCTAGGATAAAAGACACAATTGTTTGCTATTATTTGTACAGTAAGTCCCTTAAACATCAGTGCCACCTAGAGTGTTGGAACTGTAGGTACTGTTAAGGGTATGCAAAAGTTTGTTTCCATGAAGTGTATTGTGCTTATGGAGACATGTATTGTAATATTAATGTACTGTAGACATGGAGACGTGTACTGTAAAATGTTAGTTCATAAAGAACAGCACTCCACATAAGTTGAGAGTGGTGTTTGCATAGGAATATTGATACAGGACCACTAAATTCTAGTCTAATTTTCATTTTAAAGGCAGCTATACCTATAGGCCCCTGTACATCTGTGATGGATTGCCGCGATATTGCGATTTTGCATGGCAGGATCGGTGAAATCTAACATGTTGGATTTCACAGATATGCCGATCACAATCAAGTAATTATCGTTATTGGCACATCGGTGAAATTTAACATGTAGAATTTCACCGATCCTGCGATGGATCGTGGAACATCGATGGCCGCCGGTCGGAAATGCCAGCGTTTCCAATCCGAACACAGGATTGCGCAATCCACCTTCAGATGTATGGGGGCCTTAAGGTACAAGCCAATCAAAAATGCTGAGATATCTTTAAGCATGCATAGGTGTGTAAGTGTTCTCTGACAGAAAATGCTGTTTTTGATACTGAATTCAACTACTACTTTCCTCTGTTATCAGCCATTTCAGGTTTAGAATGGTATCTGGCAGGGCTTACTGACAGGCTGATGTCTACAAGACTAATAATAATAATATCTGTAATTTATAAAATACATTTTCACTTGTATTACGCTAACTCTTTCAAATCAAGTGTGTGTATTCTACATTTAATTGATTTTAAACTATAAGTAAATATAGAACCTGAGAACAACTTAAAAATTCTATGACACAGGTGTGGACAAAATTATTATACTTTATTATATTATATCATGTGAATACTCTGATAAATGGCAGGTGCCATGATGGTTTAAGATTTTGAAGGACATAGTTAGTTTAGGTATCACGATCACCCCTAAGTATTCCAAAAAGTGAAAGGTTTTCCTTAACTATAACAAAAATTGATTATATTGTGATGGGGAAATACACAAGGTCAAGTGAGAAAAAGTACTTATAGAGGGGTTCTGCTAAATCTCAGGTTACCAAAATGTATGTACATGAGCCTGAGGACAAATTGTGGTTCAGGTTCTATATACCCTAACAAAGCTGTATGGCATATAATCTTTAGTTTCCCTAAACAGTGCCCAATCTTTTCATCACTGCAACCTGTCTTTTTACCCCATGTTGTGCCCCATTATATAGCATGGGGCACAGAGAATGATCATGTCACTTATTGCTAAAATCATTATGCTACAGCACCATCTGGCACTGGAGCAATGCTGAATTTCTTCTGTAGTTGAGTATCGACCACCGCAAACAACGGCAGTTTAAAACTGTACTTATTGCGGCCAACAGGCCCCCGATGATGAATAGGCCCTTAATCACATCTTTTGATGTATAGACCCCATAGTAAGAATCAGCCCTGGGCACGCTCATTTTTTGTGTTCTCTTCTTTGATTTTTTTTTCAATTACTGATGACAACCTGGTATTCTGCCTGATCTGGATATCTACATTTTTCAGTGGCAATCAAGGTCATCAACAACTGAACCCTCTTTGATCATTTTTGATGTAGCTAAATACAATTAACTTCAATGTTCCAACATGTTAAAAGTGAACGTTAAAGGCAGTGCAAATAATATATTGATGAAACCATTCTTATCAGTGATTTTTAGCTAAATTACTCATATTGTAGAAATAGTGATTTCTGCACACCACAAATGAATATTGTGAATGTATAATTTATTTATTAAGTTATTTATACAGCGCACACATACGGTATGCTTTAGTACTTTACAGAGAGTAAATAGTTATTCACATAAGTCCTTGTCCCTATGGAGCATAAAATCTATATTGCCTTTTTCAGAAGCAAATTAACCTACCATAATTTTTCTACATTGTGTTAGAAAATTGGAGTACCTGGAAGAAACCCAGAAAAACATCCAAACTCCAAACAGATAGGGCCTTGATGAGAATCAAACCCACAAACCCATGCTATGGGGTCAATCCTATTAGCCGCGATGATTTCGCTGGTGCGAGTCATCGCGGCAGTGGCCACACTTTACGGAAGCCCGGATTCATCTGATATTGCTCGCAGCCCCATAGGGCTCCGAGCAAAATGATGCGATCCAGGCTCGGGTCGGGTAGCGAAGGGTGCGAGATGCAAGTGTTGTTGCCAGCGTTTAAACGCCATTGCAATGGTACATCGCACTCTTCGCACCTAATAGGATTGACCTCTATGAGTCAGTAAGCTTACCATTGCACCACTGTGCTACACTGTAAGTTACGCGTCAAGAATCACCCTGCCATGTCAATTCCTTGATAACTAAATCGAACTATCTGACAAAGAACTGATTGAAAAAATAGTACATTAAATATAAACTTTTACTGAACATCTGTTAAATTGTATTTAGTGATCTAAAGCAGTCACTCATTTACACACTGGATTTGAAACAAATCACACAGATGTATGCTGCCATCTTCTGTTTGTTTTAGGATCAGCACATCAAAAAGAACTAGTTTAATATTATTACTATTTAAGATTATTTTCACTATTTAAAAAGTGGCAACAGTTATTTAGAGCGGCACAATTTGTAAGGAGAACACAGACATTGCATACTAAAAATATAGTAAAACTAACAATTTAGTATATGAAGTGTGGTTATTACATAAGGAGACTGATGCTATAAATTATGTTTAATTATATTAAGTACATTTTAACTCCATTCCCTATCTATGTACTCCCCTTCTGCATCCACACACTGCTGCATTCTTATTTTACATTGGTTAAAGCCATGCTGTAGCTCATTATCTGTTAGATGTCTCAACACCTCCATCATTTTCTTCTTTACCTTAGTAACTGATGCAAAAAAAACGGGTTCCCTTGAGTATAGATCTGACTTTAGGGAAAAGAAACAAGTCACATGGTGCTAGGTCTGGTGAGTATGGAGGGTGATCTAGCACTGCAATGTGGTTCTCGGCCAAAAACTGCATCACGGAGAGAGCTGTGTGGGCTGTGCTCTGTCCTGATGGAGGATGAGACCATTATTCCACAGCTCTGGCTCTTTCTTCTGATTTTTTCCCCCAAAGTTGCTAGAACATTATTGTAGTAATAATAATGTTGCTCCTTATGGTACCCAGTCCTCCAAAATAACACCCTTGATATCAAAGAATATAATTAACATGGCTTTGAATGCGCTTGAATTTGTTCCAAAATATCTGTACAAATTCACTTTCTATTTTCTTTCTGCTCGGCAGTGAGAAGCCTTGGAACCATCCGAGCACAAACTTATGTCATGTTAATATGCAAAACTTGCTTAACAGTTTCTCTGTTGATGGTTACCATTTCTGCTATCATTCGGATGCTGAGTCGACGGTCAATTCAAACAATTTGCAATTTTTTTTCCACATTTTCATTTGTTTTTGATGTTCATCATATTCAGCATCCTCACAACCTGCGTTGGCTCCAGAGGAGGGGCTGCAGCACAGTCCAAAATTTAAATAGGGGAGCCATTTCAACAGCCCTTCCAAATGTTTCCAAATATCAGATCCAATGGCAGTTGGTGTGTCTCCCCTATTTGAATATTGGACTGCGCTGCAGTTTCACCTCTAGGCGTAATTGATTCCACCATCTTATCATTTACATTTGACTTATTTATTCTTCAATTATGTGTAAATATTTAAAACAAAAAACATAAAATGAAACATATAAAATTTAGAAATGAGCAGTTTGGTTTTACTCGGTTAAATTCGGATCTGAAAAGCAAATCTTATTGGCATGGCCACAACTAGGGGGGTGGACTGGAGGTGATTGCGCAGGGAGGGTCCAAGCCGGACGCCCGCTGAGATTATATTACCAGCGGGCATCCAAAAAATAAAAGTTAAAGACAAATATGCCTTTGTTGGGGCACTCTTGAAGAACAAATCATTAATTAATTTATATATGGTGAATGAATAATGAGATAAAACTTAGCGTTTAATATACAATCTAAAATAAATTCTCTCTTATAGGTAACTAATAAAGAAAAGGATAAATAGTACCGGAAACTACACAATTGTAAATGAAAACAAAAAAAGTATATATATATATTTAGCTGACCGAAAAAGTATTAGTGTGGGATATACAGTATATACATATCTCCCTCAATGTATTATGGGTACATTGAGGGAGACTCCTTCTGCAATGCCCCTATGGTATTGGTAACAGGGGAGAGACCCAGCCTTATCTCAGACAGCAGAAGCGCTGGCTGTTGTTCATCTGGGATAACACTGTGTTTGCACTCTCTCATCCCCCGTTTGACTTTGACGGGGGAAAGTAGAAGTGACAACACATTTTCTATACCCCAGACTTGCTTCCTTCATCTTGTGTTAATATTCCTGCTTACATCAACTGGATATACTTTGAAGCAGCTCAAATGGAATGCACACTAATATATGAATTTGCACATGTCACTTTATATGTTGTCCTATATTCATTTTTCTATTTCATCAATTGAGGATGTTATTAAGTGTGTATTATTTATTTTCTCTGTGATTTGGTGCATTTAGTTTGCCAATACTGACTGTTATTGCATTAATTCTTTGATTTACAGTCTGAGATTCCAAGCTTTACTTTTTGATTTGTATATAGGTAATTTAAGTTTCGTTCCATAAACTATAATTAATTAATTTTTACTATAATCAATTAGTTTTCAAATTAATTACAGCCTTGAGGACATATTGTAGTAATTTTTTCAGACCCTGTACATCTGGCTGCAGTATACTATTATCATTCTTTATTATGTCTCTGGATGAATGCATTTAAGCACTGTAGTCCTTTACTTATTGGTGTTCTACAGTTCTCTCTCTGAGATTTCTATCTGAATAATTAGAGTGTGAGATCCATTACATTTATCATATTTTCGCCATTTGTGTTGATTTTTGTAATATATGTCTATTTATTTTAATACTTACCTGTATGTTGCTCACCTGGGATTAAGATAACCTGGAAATTTTTGTCCATAACACATTGTGGGATATATTTATATATATATATATATATATATATACATATATATATATATATATATATATATATATGCTGTATGCCCCACACTTATATTGTGATGGTCAGCAATATATATGTTTCATACTCTTGCCAGTTGTGTTTATTTTTGTAATTAATGTTCACTTATTGTAATATTTACCGGTATGTTGCTCACCTGGAACTAAGATTACTTGGAAATTTCTACCCATAATACATTGAGGGAGATATGTATATACTGTATATCCCACACTAATACTTTTTCGGTCAGCTAAATATATATATATATATATATATATATAATTTTTTTTGTTTTTGTTTATAATTGTGTACTTTCTGGTACTATTTATCCTTTTCTTTATTAGTTACCTATAAGAGAGAATTTTTTTAGGTTGTATATTAAAAGCTAAGTTTTATCTCATTATTCCTTCACCATATATAAATTAATTAATGATTTGTTCTCCAAGAGTGCCCCAACAAAGGCATAATTGTCTTTATCTTTTATTTTTTGTTCTTTGCAAAAAATTCTTACCCTTATTGTGTACTGCACAAATTCCGCGGGCACACCACCAACCCAGTGTCATCTCACTATTCTAAATATATGATAGACCTTTTATGTTGTTTTATTTTCATTCTATAAACCATAGTGGATTAGTTAAGAAATGTAATCAGATTAATTAATGTTTCTTATTTAATTTGTGAACCTGTGCGGACTCCACCCCCCCTTTCCTATACTTATGAATTGGATGTGATATAAGTTCTTAAATGTTTTAATTTCTGCAAAACACCACGAGCAAAAGGTAGGAATTTGTGACCGTTTGTAAATTGAAAGAAAAATAATTTGAAGAGGTTGTGGCCTCACAGGTCTATTTACCAGAGAGGTATCTTATATGTGATCCCAACAGGGGATCTGATTCAGAGCTGGACAATGTGGATGTCGGATGTAGTGAGGCTATCTTTGCCATTGTGCACGTGTTACAGCTACACTGTGAGGATTTATTTGCAAAGTGAATGATAAGGTAAAGACCATTTGTGGGGTGGCTACGAAAATGCAGGCATGTCACCTCGATTTTCTGGGCGTCATCTAGTCAGCTGCTGAATATTAGTTTGCAGTCAGAATGGCCCCAGTGTCATAGGTCAGGTACCCATTAGGCGATATAATGGACAACATGTAATGTGGAGGCAAATTGGAATGACATATAGATCACATAGCATAGTATGTGCGCTCAATCGCACATTCAAGTGCGTCGTTCATCGCATCTTCCCATCTGATGTTCAGATGGGAAGATGTCATGAATGATGTGGTGCACATCGCTCAATGTCTATGCTCAACCATAAAACCACAAGATATATTGGTCCAGTCTTTCCTCTGAAGACATCACCCAAACTGCCAGTGATCTACACAATGACTGCATAGTGTGTGCAGGAGAAAAGTTTAATTGGATACAATCCTCCGACATGATATATCATGCCCAGTGTCGGACTGGAGCATGAAAAGACCACAGGGGGAATGCAGTGGTGGGGGCCCATGCTTAAGGGGCATGCACCAGAGGGGGTGCAGCCAGCCACCACAGATGTTTGGCTAACCATTAGACATATCTTGGTGTAGTTTCTATAGAAGGGAACCAAGCCCCCATGTTGATCAGTGGTCCTTTACCACCAGGTAACTGACGGCTAATAGAGTAACAGTCTATAATTTGAAGTCTGGAACCTAACACATAGAAGAGTGGGTGGACCCACAGGCAGGGATTTCCCCTATACCCATGAGGACCAGTCCAACCCTGATCGTAAGATTGCATAGTGTGCAGGGATGGACTGGGGCTACCGAGCAGCCCTGGCAGTCACCGTGCATGCGCACCCGCAAAAGAGGCGTGGCCTTGCTTTAAAAGGGGCATGGCCTAGCCTCATGGTGGTGTGCCACGAGTCACGGGGCTTGGCCTTGCGGCACGCCTCCGTCTTTCAGTATCCCGACCTAGGAGAGCGCCCGGGAGGCGGAGCTGCTTGGCCATTGGCCCTTTTGGCACTTGCTAGAAGTGCCAGATGAGCAGTGTGGCCTTGATAGTGTGTACGCTCTATATCTGGGATGATGGGAAATTGGAATGACCATCATGTCTCTTGTGATGTGTACCCAGACTTAGTTGAGACAGACATTCTGAGACACCATAGGGTTGCTCAGGAGTTCGATGGTGTGACCGATGTTCCCGATGTTGTGTCTTTTGGGGCTGATTTAGAGGTGGACACTGTTTTGATATTGTCATAGTTTGCCAATGGTTAGAGGCCAGCGCAGGCATCAGAGACACAGTGCGCATGTGTTTCCATGCAGCTGCAACGTCGGTCGCAGTGCCCCATAGGCAGCAGCATTACTGACATTTTGCTGGCATTTGGGGACAGTGACGGGGAGCGTTCAAGAAAACAAGGACGCATCGGCACAGATTTCTGGGCATGCCGAAGCCAGTGACTGTGTCCTCAGACTCTATTTAAGTGACCCCAGTAGCGCAGTTTTTCTGGACATCCTCAGGATTACTCAGATGTCCGATGGGCCAGCGATGTTTGCGCTGTGACGATGTTCGCGCTGTGGCGATGTTCGCGCTGTGAATCTGCTCTTGGACACAGCCAGCAGATCTGAGAAGCCAGCAGTGGGCATCTTATTACACTAGCATGTAAACTCAGATCCTCTGAGAACGGAGATGCAGCACCAATCCACACTGCGTCCACCGCTGGATGTGTCCCTTTGTACATAAGCGGCAAATATGAGACGCTAACAGTGGGCGTCTCTGTACAAAAGACAGCAGCTCAGTCATTAGCATGTTTCGCAAGTCTCCTGAATCAAGCCCAGGGTCACTAAACATTGGTATTGTTATTTTGAGAAAATGGTTGGACAGATTCTTGTGTCACAAGTTAAAGCTTTTGTATTAAACCCTGACAGCTGTGATTGAAGACCTTGAGGTATAACTATAAAGCCTTTGTTGTGCAATTAGTATTATTGACAAATTAAATTCTGAGGTCAAACCCGCTAATAAAGGTTCACTTACAATTGCTGCCTTTTTGTAAACATACCCCTTCATAATTTTATTTTAACTATAATTAGCATTCATTTATAAAACAACATCAACTTCAGCAATGCTGTACAGACTGGTTACTATACATAGGGCATTATATTAATTATTATAAAAATATGCGCCCCCCCCCCCCAAAAAAAAGCTGCATGCGTGGGTCTCTCACAATCAGAGTAGTAGTAATCTAAACATTGTGATTTCATGCTACTCCGAATCAGGCCCATTATTAGTAATCCAGCATGTAGGCAGAGTTAATAAAGAATGGATGCTGCTCTTTTGTATAACACCAATGTAATAAAACATAAGCACATGGAAATGTCTATGCAGGAAGCTTATTGATGATGATCCAACATGTAGGCAGAGTAAGTAGCGTAACATACACAATTAGATAATATCTCAATATGGATATCAGTTCAGGTGCAATGAATTTATAACACTGTTATGAGTGAATTTTATTTCACAGGTAAACTCGTGGGAATTCTACTGGACAAGGGGACATGAACATCTGGCAGAAGGTGAGTATGTGTGAGTGTATTAGGTGTGTAATACACTCTTAAATTATATGGTGTGTGTACTGTGTTTATTTTACTATGGGGGTACGGGTGCCGACACCTGCTGGTGTCATACCCCAGAAACTGGGAGTACCTCATGTTATGCATCATTAGATATGTATTGCTGTACATTAGAATGCATTCATTGGTGACAGTGGATAATTTAGCCAGCTTCAGGAGCTGGTGTGCGGCTGTAGAGAGTGGACCTCCGCACTCTAGCTAGACAGTGCCCCGCGACCAGAGCGGGGAACATCCGAGGACTCAGTCCTGAGACTATAATGAGGGGCTTATACCAGTGGTGGAACTAGAGAGTGGTGGGCCCAGGTGCAAGAATATGCTTTGGGCCCCCCACTGCACCCATTCCTGGCACCCCAACATTTTTTCACCACCTCTCACACTCCCCAGTAATTACAGTGTCTGTCCTGCTGCCCAGCCTTGTTTTCTCACCACCACTCACTGCCCCCCCCAGTCAGTAAATTCAGTCTGTCCAGCCCGAGTGTGTCAGCCTTGTTCTCCCCCCAAGCTCCAGCATGTCAGCCTCATTCTCCCTCCATCCCCAGCATGTCTCTGCCTCGTTCTTCCCGCCAGCGTGTGTCCCAACCCCAGCGTGTCAGGCTCTTTTCCCCCCAGCCCCAGTGTGTGTGTCAGCCTCTTTCCCCCACCCCCCAGCATGTGTGTCGGCCTCTTTCCCCCCAGCCCCAGCGTGTCAGCCTCTTTCACCCCCAGCCCCAGCGTGTGTCAGCCTCTTTTACCCCCAGCGTGTATCAGCCTCTTCCCCCCCCAGCCCCAGCGTGTGTCTAAACCTCTTTCCCCCCCAGCGTGTGTCAGCCTCTTCCCCCCAGCATGTGTCAGCCTTCCCCCCAGCCCCAGCGTGTGCCAGCCTCTTCCCCCCCCCGCATGTGTCTCGACGTTTTTCCTCCCCAGCCCCAGTGTGCGTGTCAGCCTTTCCCCCCCAGCCCCAGAGTGTGTGTCAGCCTCTTCCCCCCCAGCTCCAGCGTGTCTCAACCTCTTTCCCCCCCAGCATGTGTCAGCCTCTTCCCCCCTCAGCCCCAGTGTGTGTCTCAGCCTTTTTTCCCCCCAGCCGCAGTGTGTGTGTCAGCCTTTCCCCCCCCAGCCCCAGCATGCATCAGCCCCCCCATACCCCCCCAGCCCCAGCGTGTGTCTCAACCTCTATTCCCTCCAGCATGTCAGCCTCTTTCACCCTCCCCCCCCTCCATACCACCGCCACTTACCTTATTTCTTCCTCTTCTGCTCCTCTCGATCCGCGGCTCCTCTCAATCTTCTTACTCCAGCAGCCCGGCCTCTTGTTATGACACGGCGCACGTGACATCATGACGTCATGCGCGCCGTGTCATAACAAGGGGCCGGGCTGCTGGAGCAAGGGGACGGGCCGCGGTGGGTGTCTCTTATGTTGGAGCCGGAGCGGCCGAAGCTGGCCCACTCCAGCTCCAACCATTTAGGTAATGGGGACCAGGTCAGCGGGCAGCGGCGCTGTCGGGTGCAGGCGGCCATGGGCCCCTGCACCACAGCGGGCCCCAGTGCAAGGCACCAGCTGCACTGCCGCTAGTTCCGCCCCTGGCTATACTGACCGTTGGGTGGCAGTTGTTGTGAGGAGATGCTGGAGAGCAGTGGCAAGGCATAGTGAGGCGGCTGACTTTTCTGAGTGACAGCGGTGATCGGCAGCTGAATCACCACTGGAGCCCTGGGGACTTCCGTTCAACCCTCATTACAGATGACAGCTGGGGAATCCCTGTGTGAGACAGGAGGAGGAGCTGACTTCCTGGATTCAGAGGCGGGCCAGGGTCGGCAACAAGGTCCAGAGCAAGCCAGAGCTGCAAATGAGCAGGCTGGGCAGGGCGGTGCCAACATTAGGAGAAGGTCTGTAAGAAACACATCCCTTTCAGACCTGGGTTTTTGGTCGTGAACGTGCATCAACCCTGGTTTTTGCTATGTGTGAACAGAAACGACCCGGGTCGAAGTCCCGGGTCCATTACCCTGCTTTATACCAGGGTTATTTTTTGCTTAACTTTTTTATGTGAAAATTTTGTCTTTGTATAGACCGCAACTTTCTAGAGGCTATATTCATAATTTTCTTATATTGTAATGTAAACATTTATTGGTTTATTGGTTTTCAATAAAAAAAAACATTGGAAATAATTTATTTTATTTATTTATTACCAGTTATTTATATAGCACACACATATTCCGCAGCACTTTACAGAGAATATTTGGCCATTCACATCAGTCCCTGCCCCAGTGGAGCTTACAGTCTATATTCCCTAACACATGCTCACACACATACACACTAGGGATAATTTTGGGAGCCAATTAACCTACCAGTATATTTTTGGAGTGTGGGAGGAAACCGGAGTACCCGGAGAAAACCCACGCAAACACAGGGAGAATATACAAACTCCACACAGTTAGGGCCGTGGTGGGAATTGAACCCACAACCTCAGTGCTGTGAGGGAGTAACGCTAACCATTACACCGTCTATGCTGCCTAGTCAGGTCTGGGAGTGCATCAGGATATTCCTGTGGGTGAGATCCCCCACCCCATCAGCAGTGCTAAGAACTTTAGTGTAAGTTATCTTAGGGACTCTGAATTATTTCTCTCTTTTATTTTGTAAGAGAATATTTGCATTATAATCTGTTTGTCATTTTGTTAATATTTTTGTAACTAAGCCTTGAAAATATTTTTTGGATTAAACACATTTAATCTAGCATATTCTCCGTGATTCTTATTGAACTTGCGTGCCTGGATAGGCCCATGCTACATATTTGTGTGTAATTTGAATGTGAATTATTATTAATCTGTTGGGAGATCGCAGACCTCCGGAGAACAGTCTGCGTGGTGGCAGAAGAACCGTGTATTTTGGTAAGTGACCGTGGTGCGCCGGCGGCACAACCAGCTGATCCAGATTGTTGTATCTGCGAGTCAGCCCGGGTTCGTGACAAATTGGGTTTGTGAAATAAACAAACTTTGTGGTATTTACTCTAAAAATGCTAATTTTTATATTATGTCATTACTGTGAACAAAAAAAAATATGTATCCCCTTTAAATCCACACCAAATTCCAGGGCAGACCAAGGTTTAATGTGAACGTATCCAACCCTGGAATTTCCCGGGTCTCAGGTGTAGTGTGAAAGCAGGTCTCAAGCACAAACCCGGGTTTTTGCTGAGGTGAAAAACCCGGGTCTGAGCTTGGAAATTCCTAAGTCGTATGTCTGAAAGAGGTACTACTTGCATGTGCAGGGGACTCTGCATTTCTTCACACTAACAGTTGCCTTATATCCAGCGTAGTTGCACCTGTCCCTAGGAGTGCTCTAAAGGATAGGAGTACAGTAGCTAACCAGTCACCAATAACTGACTTGGTGCAATCATAGAATTTACTTAATCCTCTCCTTGCTCTAGTCAGAGGGCAGCAGGGATATCTTGCAGACGGACTCTACAAATACAAAGGGCAGCAATAAACTCCAATTAAAAACAATAAAAATGCTCCTCTACAAATAGATTGCCCCATCCTGCTAAATCTTATAGGACAACCATATCCATTATATAGTGGCGTGAATTACTTACACTCTTGCAAACTAACAAATTAATTTGCACTTAACCCTGCTTTAGAGCTAATACGCTGTCTACAGGAAATATTGCCAGAGGTCTTCACTCTTGTTTTCAGCAAGGAGATGCAGGTGTATGAGGGGCCGTTCAAGTCAAAATTACAGATTTCTGGATATGTCATATACCTAAGGTATTGCTTTCTGGATGTGACATATGCTGAAATGGATATGACGTATTCTGAAATGGATATAACATATACTGAAATAGACATCATATACTGAAATGGATATGGCATATGCTGAAATGGATATGACATATGCTGAAATGGATATGACATATACTGAAATGGATATAATGTATACTGAAATGGATATGACGTATGCTGAAATGGATATAACATATACTGAAATGGATATGACGTATGCTGAAATGAATATGACATATGCTGAAATGGATATGACGTATGCTGAAATGGATATGACGTATGCTGAAATTGATATGATGTATGCTGAAATGGATATGACGTATGCTGAAATGGATATGACGTATGCTGAAATGGATATGACGTATGCTGAAATGGATATGACATATGCTGAAATGGATATAACATATACTGAAAAGCACATGACAGTGCCAGCCAATCACAGCTCTCCTATATAAGCAGGGCTGATGGGAAGGAAGAGCAGGAGTACAGTGTGGCAGAGCAGGAAAGTGGAGGTGAGTGCTATCACCATAGTCAGTGGTGTAATAACTTTTGCTGTGCTGATGATGGTAATGTAACACATAACTACTACTGCATGTACTATTAGTTACAGCTGCAGATAGGAGACTGCCTCTTTTCAGCTTGTTTCTCCTGTGAAGATCGTGCTCCTGCTGCAGGCAGGTTATGTATTAATGTTACTTTCACTTCCTTTCTGTCATCATCATGTCAGCTCTTTCTTTTCTCTCCATTCTCTCTTTCTCTATGTCTGATTTCTTGCCAGTGCCCCAGGTCCCTGCTCATGTTAGGGAGTGTCCTGACTCCCAGCAAGATGGCTCCTTCATAATCCAGCAGGTGGGGGAGGATTCCCCTACTGTCTGGCTAGATGTACTGTTACTGTATGCAGGCTGCTGGGTCAGAGGGTTATAGTCTGCCACAATCGGCAGTAGGCTGTGGTTTTCACACCACACACGTGCCAAGCATTATTATAACCATACCACCCAACTGTCTCGCATTCAGCGGGACAGTCCTGTTTTTTGGGGACTGTCCCACTGTCCCACCCGCATGCTGCAGTGTCCCGTGGTGGGGGGGGAGTTGGGGAAGTATACATCTCGCAGAGCGAGAATAGATGTTGTGTGCATGCGCACAGTATCTATTCACAGTATGGGGGGAAGGCTGGGGGCAGCACAGCATTTTGTAGATGCTGGGCACACCCCTTAGCGATGTAAACTGGGCGTGCTGCTAGGCCACGCCCTTTTTTCACATAGGTCACGCCCCTTTTCAGGAACACGCGTGCCTTCGATGTGCGTATGTGGAGCTCTTCAAATGTTGGGAGGGATGTTATAACACTTACATGGCTTTGTCTGTTTATGTAGTGCATATTCTGCAGGGGTGGCTAACCAGTCAGAGGCAAAGAGCCCAAAAATATATGTAGTCAATAGAAAAAGCCTATAGGACGGGCGCAAAAGGGGCGTGGTCTATCTGTCACAAGGCCATGCCCCATTTTTGTGCATACGCCTTTGGTATAACATTTGCAGGAGCATGACCTTGTGTCACACCCCTGTTTTTAGTCATGCTGTGGGCGAGCCCAGGATATTAAAAATAAACATTTTACATAATCTTCCCAATATACATTTTTCTTTGTTGAAGTGAAAGAAAAAGCCAGAGCAACATAGAAAAACATTGAAATAGCCACGTTCACATAAAATGCATATTGAAATCCAGAACCACATAAAATACATTGAAAATGCCAGTGCCCATTATGCTGTGCCCCCTGTAGTTGTGCCCCATATGTAATGCGCCAAGTAGTTGTGGCCCTTATGCAATGACCCCTGTAGCTGTGCCCATTATGCAATGCCCTCTGTAGTTGTGCCCATTAATCAATGCCCCCAGTAGTTGTGGCCCTTATGCAATGCCCCTGTAGTTGTGGCCATTATGCAATGCCCCCAGTAGTTGTGGCCCTTCTGCAATGCCCCCTTGAGCTGTGCCCATTAAGCAATGCCCCCAGTAGTTGTGGCCCTTATGGAATGCCCCTGTAGCTGTGCCAATTATGCAGTGCCCTCTGCAGTTGTGCCCCTTCTGCAATCCCCCATGTAGCTGTGCCCATTAAGCAATGCCCCATTAGTTGTGGCCCTTATGTAATGCCCCCTGTACTGTACCCATTATGCAATGTCCCCCAGTAGTTGCCGTTCTGCAATGCCCCCTGTAGCTGTGCCCATAAAACAATGCCCCCCAATATTTGTGCCCCTTCTGCACTGTCCCACTGTAGCTGTGCCCATTAAGCAGTGCCCCCCATAGCAGTTCCCCTCCTGCAATGCTCCCTGTAGTTGTGCCCCCAGCACTATCTCCCGACCCCTATGAAGAAACTTACCTTTGTGCTGGCACCGCTCCACGATGACAGGGCTCCTGCTTCTGCCACTGCGCCGTCGCTGCTGCTTCTTCTTCTGCCGCCTGCTGGATCTAACTGGATCCAGCAGATGCGCGGACTCCTCACATCGCGGGTGACGTCATGACATCACCCGCGCACTGCATTACTAGGAATGTTGGCCTCTGAATCAATCAGAGGCTTCTTTAGGCTCTGATGGCTTTAGAGACCAGCGTTCCCAGTAACAATGGGGTCTGCCGAGCTGTGAGCCACATTAGAAGCTCAGAAGAGCCTCATGCGGCTCGAGAGCCGCGGGTTGGCCACCGCTGATATACTGTAACTTGAGCAGGGACCTGGGGTACTGGCAAGAAATAAGACATAGAGAAAGAATAGAAAGGAGAGTAAAGAAAGGAGTTGAGTTGAGAGAGAATGAGGACAGAAAGGAAAGTGAAAGTAACATTAATACATAACCTGCCTGCAGCAGGAGCCTGATCCTCACAGGAGAAAAAAGCTGAAAAGAGACAGTCTCCTATCTGCAGCTATAACTAATAGTACATGCAGTAGTAGTTATGTGTTACATTACCATCATCAGCACAGCAAAAGTTATTACACCAATCACTATGGTGTTAGCACTCACCTCCACTTTCCTGCTCTGCCACACTGTACTCCTGCTCTTCCTTCCCATCAGCCCTTCTTATATAGAAGAGCTGTGATTGGCTGGCACTGTCATGTGCTTTTCAGTATATGTTATATCCATTTCAGCATACGTCATATCCATTTCAGCATATGTCATATCCATTTTAGCATACGTCATATCCATTTCAGCATACGTCATATCCATTTCAGCATACGTCATATCCATTTCAGCATATGTCATATCCATTTCAGCATACATCATATTCATTTCAGCATATGTCATATCCACTTCAGCATATGTCATATCCATTTCAGCATATGTCATATCCATTTCAGTATAAGTCATATCCATTTCAGTATAAGTCATTTCCATTTCAGCATATGTCATATTAATTTCAGCATATGTCATATTCATTTCAGCGTAAGTCATATCCATTTCAGCATATGTCATATTCATTGCAGCACTTATCATATTAATTTTAGAATGTCATATCAATTTCAGCATATGTCATATTCATTTTAGCATATGTCATATCCATTTCAGTATATGTCATCTCCATTTCAGCATATGTCATATCCATTTCAGCATATGTCATATCCATTTCAGCATACGTCATATCCATTTTAGCGTATGTGATATGTCATATCCATTCCAGCATAAGTCATATCCATTTCAGTATATGTCATATCCATTTCAGCATATGTCATATCCATTTCAGCATACGTCATATCCATTTCAGCATATGTCATATCCATTTCAGCATACGTCATATCCATTTCAGCATATGTCATATCCATTTCAGCATAAGTCATATCCAGAAAGCACAAACTTAGGCATATGACATATCCAGAAAGCTGTAATTTTGACTTGAACGGCCCCTCATACAGGTGTGCATCATTGAACAGTGCAGGTTTAAAAAAAAGAGACAGGAAACAGCGTCAGGGTACAGAGTAACGTTTAATAAAGCCAAACTATTTACTTACATCAAACACTAGTGAAGGAAGCATAGGATTACAACCTCGCCCTAAGAGCCTGATTCAGAGTTGGGAATAGAGAGAGATATCTCTCTCAACTGATCATTTTGGAGAAACCATGCTGCACTGCAGGTGGGGCAGATTTATAATGTGCAGAGAGATTTAGATTTGGGAGGGAGGTGTCCAAACTGACATCTAAAGTGCAGTGTAATAATAAAGCTGTGCAGTATTTGTGGGCTACATGTAAAAGCAGCCAGTATTTACCTACATGCAAAAAAACAATTATGTAATTACACCCCTTGCATTGCAACATGGTTTGTCCAGGTACACAGTTAAGTGCTATCTCTCTCTCTATTCCCGACTCTGAATCAGGCCCTATGTGCACCACCTGTACAGAATTCGCTGCCCAGCAATCTGTATTGAGTCAGTTATAGTGCAGACAATACTCACAGTTATACTGTGAGGTTATATAGCCTTCTTATTAAGATGATCTATTGCAGTTAGTAGTACATTAATCTACAATGTTATAGTGTTTTCCTACTGTTCTGGTGTAACTCACTTTGTTTACAGGTAAACCGTTCCAGAATTGGTACCGTTCCAATATAATAACATATATATTGTTATGATATGTGATATATTGTTGCTGTTCTACTGAGTAGTTTAAAAGTCTGATATTGTCAATAAATATAAACTTTCTTGACACCCATTTGGCCTTATACATTGTGTGAAAAACAAGATCCTCCATATTCCTTGGTTGAATAATCCTGCAGAAAAGTCATCCTAGAGTGCAACTCCATTAGTATTCCTACCTTACCAACCCCTGGATCGGGGTGTTACACTGGCACTTGTAGTTCCACAAGTACCAAAGGGTAGGCACGCTGGTACCTGTAGTTCCACTGTAAAAAACAATAGTCTAATTCTATTTTTCACACTATTACCCCTGCACCCATCTGCCTAGGGTGCAGGGAAGAGCCCCGGGCTTCAGTGTAAGCCTGGGGTGCTCAGGAGAGGGTGGACCCCTTTATTGGGGGGTCCCCACCTCCCCTGAGATCCCCGGCTTGTGCTGACTAGCTTGTTGTTGTTAATGCTTTGGCCAGGGTGACTGTCACGGCCCTGCGGAAACGATCCTCCGGATATGCCAATCTGAGAATCGCCGCCCTTGACTTTTACAGGTTACCTCAGCACATGTGGTTAAATAAACTGGGTAACTGCCACCAGCAGAAAAAAACTGTAATGCTAAAACATAAGGTGGGCTTCTGCTCCCACCTGCACACACAATTATCAATACTTAGAAAAATAGGTAACATGAGCCATAGGAGGTCTTGGGTCATACAAACACAGGTCCAGAACTAGAATTAATGTTTTAATTCAAGAATATCTTCAAAGCTTAGTTACAAAAATTTCAAGGAAATTAATGTTAAAAGGAATCATAATTAACCCTTGTCAGCTCAGAGTGTATTGTCCAGCTGGATGAAGCTATAGGGTTTCAAGTGGGCAGGGGTTCTTTTAATTATACCTTCAGCTCTTTTAGAAGTTGAGATGTTTGGAATCACAGACTTATGTCAATAAACACACACACTGATCAGGTGAGGGAGTACACACCTCTGCAGACTGAGTGTCTATTGGTATAAACAACCACTTTTTGATCTCTGTTCCTAAACAGCACACAGAGGGCCTGATTCAGAGCCGCTCGTAAGCGGCCTCTCGTTCGCTCCGAGCGATGTTCACACATCTGCGCATGCATATGGGTTGTAATGCGCATGCGCCAACCAGTCAGAAATTGTGTGCTCGCAAAATAGAGAGTGCCTGCTAATTTGAGTGACAGGATGAGGCGTTTGTGGGTGGTAACAGGGGAAGGTGCTTGAAAACGGGGAGTGGAGATCCGAACGCAGGCGTGCCAAGCGATCAAAATGGGCGTTTTAAGGGTGTGCATAATTAACAAAGCAGCGTCATCGACCACGTCACTTGGTTGTCTTTTAGCCTGAACTGCTCGCATGATTGCGGTAGGAAAATCCAACCACAAGCACTGCGAGCAGTTCAGACGCCTTTTGATGTACTCGATTAATCAAATAAATAGCGGAGATGACGTATGATGCGAATGGCCAAGAGGCGTCTTTGCAAAATAGCGAGCGCATGTTTTGGACGCTCGCTCAGACATAGAGGCGTCAACAGACCGCAAAGAGCGAGCGCTCAATTTAAATAGCCAGCCCCTTTTTCTGAACGAGCGTCCGCAAATAGCGTCCGGCTCTGAATGAGACCCAGAGTTCTTAATTATTTAGTTTAGCAAGAGCCTGGTCAGATGTCTTGTAATTTCCAGTGACATCTTATGTGCCATATACAATTGGACATTTATGGGTGGGCAGGAAGACAGAATTACCTATCACCTCTCTTTCAACCTTTGCTGTTCATCTTCAGAGGCTTGTCATCTTCTACACACAAATAACACTACATATACATTTACAAGGGAAAGTTACATGTTTATGCTGACACAGTATCATGTACAGTTATGCCCAAGCAGATGGGAAATCTGCTTTTCTGTGACAGTGACCATCTCACTTATATGCACAGGCTGCTTATACAGGTGTGTTTGGCTGCGGTCAAACTCAAGGAACTCGGCAGAGAAATCTCGATCACATAGACCATCAGAAAACACAATTTCAGCAAATTCTGATTCTTGTTAAATTTGAGAGTTTCTGCAGGCAAAAGTCACCCAAGTTTCAGCGATGCAAAATGAGTTTCTACTCAGGCAATCTCTACCAGACACGATTCTTAGTAAATTTACCCCATACGGTTAGATGATAGGGTATGGCCTATAGGTATCTCTACCAAACTGGTATATTTTAATTCCTCTGCTGTCTAACAGCTTCCCTATATAATATCCATACTGTAATTTAGGGAGCAGAGAACAGAAAATGTATTGTAGTCTACAAAGCATTAATGGCTTCCATGCTTTTCATAATACTTTGGACGATGAATGAGAGAGCAGGGGGCCAGCAGTGGATTGAAATACAGATAAGTGAGAGGTTTCAAGCTGACAAGGGTCATGACCATGCATCCTGATGTGCTGGGAAGTGCAGGGGGTATATGCCACTTACCTGGTGCTGCGGTACAGTCCAGAGGAGAGAGAGGTAGAAATGCAGGTGAAGTCTGTGTTGTAGAGCTCGCTGCTAAAGTTCTCTCACCAATCGAATGCTATCCTTGCATATGCGGAAGGTTTATGTCATACAAAAGATACAATTATAAACATGTTTAAAAACAGAGGGTTACTCAGATGAGCGATGTTCACGAAGATGATCAGATAATGCATCTTTGGACACAGCAGAGGATCACAAAAGCATGCAGTGGGCGCCTTGCGTGAGACTCAGCTTGGAAAACTACACAGAGGTGTACGAAACGCATTGCAGCTGTGTCACTGGGCTACAGAGATGCTGAGACAAAATCTCCAGGAACCTAAACACTGCTGTGCACCTTGGACCCATGATTGAGTTGGACATCACGGCCGGTGGCAGCTCTATAACGCCGGGCTAAGTAAAAGCCAGGAGAGAGGTGCTAGGATTAAATACCAGTGAGAACACAAGATATAACTTCCAATTAAGTCAGTAGTGAGTTGTGCACTGATTTATATCAGCCATTTTATAAAGTTACTACTGGCATCTAATAATGGATTGTGATCAGGACTAATCTAGTATCACCAGCTACAGTTCTAAAGCACTGTCAGTCTTCCATCAGGTAGCCTACTGTGACTCTATATATACACCAGGTACATATATATTTCAGCTGAATATGTTCTTTTATCGGGATGTAGTTATGAGACCGGTGGCCACGATGGTAGAGAATGAGGGGTGGGTGCTGTAGTTGTTATTGGTAATTAAGGAGTGGGATCTGTGGCTGCTGCTGGGGTGTTATTAGTTAATGAAGGGTGGGGTTGTTGGTGTTGCTGCTGGGGTGTTATCAATGAACGAGGGGTGTGAGTGCTGCTAGGATGTTGGTGGGGTCTGAAGGGGGATGGATGGATGCTGCTGGGTGTTAAATTTATGTTCCTGATCCAGAGTGCATGTTATTGACTGTACTGCACAATCATCACAATGAGGGGTGTTTCCAGACTGCATGGCCCGGGACCTTGCAGAGCACCAATACAACACTGATTAGTGCGACCTTTACTTGCTCACTCATACTTGATGACTTTCTTGCTACCTCCCTCCCAGGAGGGTATATCCAGGCCCGGACAACAGGGAGCGTTCGGGGGTCGTGGCACAGCATAGGGGGTGGTGCAGGGGATGCAACTGCATGATTGTATGATTGTGGCTTTGCCCCCGGCTATACAATGCCGATATTACCAACACTGTAAAGCAGGATATGGCTATGGTGATGTGATTCGGTGTGAATCACATCATCGGCCGCCCAGTCCGCCAACTTGACTCGGGAAGTGGACGACACCGGGTGGATTTAGCTCAGCCTCAGGAGACTTGAATGCTCTTCTGGGCGGCCAGGAGAAGCACACAAGATTTGGGAGTCAGACAGCTATACCGGGAGATTAGGCAAGTATGTGATCACTGTGTATCAGGTGTATAGTAAGTAATTAGTTATCATGTTCTCCCATATTAATATCTGGTATCTAACTTAACATGTTCCCCCATATAGATCTCCAAGAGTGTTCCAAAATCTATGTTTGCTTAACAAAATAATTAGGGTTGGACTGATCTTGGGTGTTTGATGGCACATTGAATTGTGCTCTCCGTGTAGTTTTCTCAGCTCTAAAGGCCTTTAGATAAATATTATTATTTCCATTCTTTACCATTTGTTACAGTGATCACCTCTGCAAAATCTTAATTATTTATCCTGAATAATCCTATAAGACTGTGTTAATAAAAGCTTGGAAAGTTCTGGAGATATCACTTCTGTACAAATGTAGATAGTGGGGTAGATTTACTAAAACTTTAAAAAAGAAAAATACAGATGTTGGTCATTGCAATCAGATTCTCAAATTCTTGGGGTAAATTTATTAAGAATCGTGTCTGGCCAAGATTGCATTCTCTTGGGAGTTTGGCCTGTTTATGCAACTCAGATATTTACTAAAGCCAAACACGCATGTAAAAACACGATTCAAACTGAAATAATAATAATAATTGACCCCCTAATGAATTCTGGGAGATTATAGGTACTGTTAATAGTTCTTCATCAAATGAACGCAGTAATCAAGTGAGACAGTAAGGTATCAGAAGCTGATTTAATTACCTTGGGCCCTGGTCATGTAGGGATTTGAGTGTCAATAAGTCAATCTTGAAAACGATTTGCCATCTGACAGGCAGCCAGTGAAGGGAGTAGAGAATAGGTGTTATGTGGCTGGAATGGAGATGGTTGGTTAATAGCCTGGCAGCTGCACTGTTTTTACCGTCTGAAAGCGGTGCAATTCTTTTGCTGGGAGACCAAGATAGAGGGCGTTGCAGTAGTCTAGGTGTGATGATATAAATGCATTTTCTACTTTAGGCATATCTTCTGAGGGAATTAAGTTCTTGATTCTGTTCCTCAGATGAAAGAATGAAGATTTGATTGTGGCTGATACCTGATGTTTAAGTGTCAAGCCCCTATCCAGGACAACACCAAGAATCCACACATGTTCATTGTTTTGTAGTTCTGAACCTCCAAGCGTTAGTCCTGTTGGCTGGCTATGCTGCAGCCTTGTCCTGTGACCTATCATAAGGACCTCTGTTTTACGAGGGTTCAGTCGCAGCCAACTGGCACTCATCCACTCCTGGAGATCAGTTAGGCAGCCATATAAGGTTGGTATTGGGTTCTCAGTACCTAGAGCAAAGGATAGGTACAGCTGTGCATCATCTGCATAGCAGGGGTAGACCAGGCCATGATGTCTGATTATTTCACCCAGTGGTAGCATGTATACTGTAAAAAGCATGGGAGAAAGTATAGAACCCTGTGGGACACCACATGTAAGTGGCACTGGTGACAAAGAGTTTACTCCAGAAGAAACTCTCTGTGACCTGCCGGTGAGAAATGATTTGAACCAGCTAAGAACTGTGCCATCCAGTCCACAGACATTTGTCAGAAACTCCATGGTATGAAACGCTGCAGTGAGATCCAGAAGGATTAAGATTGAACAGTTAACTTATTAAGCACATATACTAGGGCTGTTTCAGGTCTATGTATTCTCCTGAATCCTGACTCGAATGGATAATAAATATCACAGGTTGACAGGCGGGTTTCTAGTTGAGTTGCCACCACTTTCTCAATATGTTTTTCTAAAAATAGACAGCCAAACACACAAATAGAAGTCAATAGACCATCAAACCAACTAGCTAGTATTATCTATTGTCTGGAATACTACTCACGGATTTACTAAGAATCATGTTTCCAAACATGATCGAGCATTGAGTAAACTTGTGCCAAAATAGAAAAATCAATTAGACAACCTCCTCAGCAACATGTTCTGCAGAAGCACTGCACTAGCCCCCTTGATGCCTACTGGAAGAGAGGACCGACCAATGCCTTGGAGTAGGGGTAAGAATCTGTAGTAAAGGGTTAAAATATTCAGGGTCAATGTATTTTTTTTCAAAGTAGGGGTAAAGGTGCCAATGGCCTGCTGGCATTTCTGGTTCCACAAGTGTCACATGGCAGGTTCGCTGGGACCTGTAGTCCCACTGTAAACACAATATTATTTCTATCTTTAACCCACTACCCCGACCCTTGCTTTTAGCCCAGGGTTGGTTGACCTTAGGGAGGGGGGATCCCATTTTATTTTTTGGGTCCCCACTTTCTGAGGATTGCCAGCCCTGTGATAACCAGCTTGGGGATGGTAAATGCTTTGGCAGGGGAACACCATGCTGTGTACACCTTCCTGATATGGCATTACCACCCCAACTGGTTCAGCTAAGTGATAGTTGCAGGAAAATAGGCAGAACCCTGGTTTTCCTCCCAATTTTCCTGTACCTGAACAGGCACAGAGGTCCAGAGCTGGTCATACTTTAGGGGGGCGGGATCACGCTGGTTGTTTTTTCAAATTGTTAACCCTTTCACCAAAAACACACAAAAGCACTGGATAGAACTAGAGATGAGATGGTTCGGATTCCAGAGTTCTGAACCTACCCGAATTTAGCATAACCAAGTCGGATCCAAGCAGGCTCGTAGTTTCCCGCCTTACTCGGATCTATAGAGTCTGAAATCTTGTGGTTCGCAAGATTTCGCCTTTATGATCAATGTAGTATATAAGGGACCACGCGACGGACGCCATTTCACTTTGGCTGTGGAGACTGAACAGGGAGGGTGGGTAGTGTAGGGCTGGGAGAGGTGCTGGTGCTATCTGCTGTGTCCTGGGCTGGTGCTGATCCATTCTGGTCTCTGGTCATGGTGCTGTCACTGTCACTATGCTGTCTGCTGATCCATTTGGTCTCTGGTCACTATGCTGTTACAGTCACTGTGCTGTCTGCTGATCCATTCTAGTCTCTGGTCACGGTGCTGTCACTGTCACTGTGCTGTCTGCTGATCCATCTGGGCTGTCTGCTGTGTCCTTGGCTCGTGCTGTGTCCATCTCTAGGCCAAAGTTCTGTGTGTGCATGGGTGTTAATCTTAACCGCAGTAGCGCACAAGAGCCAGCCAGCAATGCAAGTTGCAACCTTGTGCTGTCTGACTCCAGTCGTTCTCCAAAAAAACAAAACAATAAAAGTGTCTTATATTTTTTTCTTCTGTGTGTGCTCATGGGTGTTAGGCTTAACTGCAGTAGTGCACAAGAGCCAGCCAGCAACGCACACTGCAACCTTGTGCTGTCCGACTCCAGTCGTTCTCCAAAAGAAAACATTAAAGTGTCTTATGTTTTTATCTTCTGTGTGTGCTCATGGGTGTTAGGCTTAACCGCAGTAGCGCACAAGAGCCAGCCAGCAACGCAAGTTGTTTGGAGAACGACTCCAGTCGTTCTCCAAAAAAAAAACAATAAAAGTGTCTTAAATTTTTTTCTTCTGTGTGTGCTCGTGAGTGTTAGGCTTAACCGCAGTAGCGCACAAGAGCCAGCCAGCAAAGCACGTTGCAACCTTGTGCTGTCCAACTCCAGTTGTGATCAATTGTTGCTGTGGGCCCAAGTTCTTCTGGAGCTGACAAAAAATATAACTCATCATTTGTCTTTTTTTCTAATATTTTTGTGTGCGCGCACGACTGCTCATGTGTGAATTTATTAACTGCACCTTGGCTACACTATTGGTGATTTTGACACTGCTTCAAGACTACAGAAAATATGGAGGACTGTCACATGACAGGAGAGCAAGGCCAACAACCACATGTTGTAGCTGCCGCCAGCAGTGCAAGGCCATCAACTTCCTCATCCTCTAGGAAGGCCCATGCCCCAGGGCTTAAGTCACGCCATCGATATGGTAAAGCAAGTTTTACTGAAGTTAAGAAAAAAAAATTGAAAGGATATTTGCCTTTAGATAAACAAAAAATTGGCAGTGTGCCATTCAGAGCTGTAACTAGACTTTTTGGTGCACTGTGCCAGAAAGAGCATTGGTGCCCCCCTCATTTTTCAAAGGGACATAATGCAGCCAAAAAAGGGCCATGGCTTCATGGGGAAAGGTCAGGGAAGAGATGGGAGAGGCTAGGAGATGCTGGGGATGAAATAAGAGGAAGCTACAAGGAAAAATGATAATAAACAGAAATTTGACAGGCCCAAACAGTGCCCCCTGAACTGTGGTGCCCTATGTGATGGCACCGGCCACACTACCCTAGCTACGGCCCTGATGCCATTCACTACACGAAGTGGAAAGGAAAGGATAAGACCTTGGCCTTTCTTTATGAAGACTGCTGATAGCCCTTCTGCTTGTAGTAGTAGTGGTGGTGGTCCAATTAAAAATGTGAAAGTTGTGAAGACAGCTCCGGGAAAACCAACTGTGTTCTCTGAGAAATCGAAATCACAAATCCCCGAGGAGAGTGCAAGTGTGTCCGCGGTTGCTATGAGTGAGCCAGACCTAAATACTAGTGTACTGGAGAATCCTCCAAGTTCCAACATTTGTGTGCCCTCTGTAAATGTGGGGAAGGGCAGTCAACATCTTGCAGACGTAGTCAGTGTGGATGCTTCTGTGGAATTGCACATGGAGGAGGAGGATATTTTGGTAGTTGAAGGTGCTAAGGATGATGAGGATGTTGATGATGAAGATGTTGGTGATGAGGACGTTGATGCCAAGGATGTCCTTTGTGTAAGTAAGGCAACAGCTGTTGCTCATGGATTGAAAAAGCCAAGCCCATTGTTGTCATGCCGGGGCAAAAGACAAGAAAATCCACTTCTCACGTGTGGAATTATTTCCACCCCAATTCGGACAACAGTTGTCAAGCCATATGTAACCATTGCAAAGCAAGAGTGAGTAGAGGGAGGGACCTAAACCACCTAGGAACCTCCTCCTTGTTACATCACTTGGAGCGCATTCATCAAATATCAAAGTGTATGTCGCCAAGTTCCAAAACTCAAAACGTAACAAGTCCAGTGTCACCTACCTGCTCCCTCTCTGTGAGATCCAAGCGCCTTTGATCTCCAACACCAACACCTGCATCATCATCAACATCCTCATTCGTGATCGGAAGTAATTTAAAAAAACAATCGACTATTAAACAGTCCAGTGATAGAGGAAGTAAGTATAACAGCTGTCACCCAGTTTCACAGTGGATCACTGACGCCATGACGTCTGTGCTAGTATTAGATTGTGAAATAATAAAAACTGAGGATGATAGTGTGGAGGAAGTGCAAAAGGAGGATGAGAGAGAAATTTGTGTCCTACGCTAATGTGGATGTTGATTATAAGGATGTGGTTTGCGTAAATCAGCAACCAGTGGCAGCAGTTCTTGCTAATAATAAAAAGAAAGCCAGAAAAGCAACGTCTTGGGTGTGGAATTATTTTAATCTAAATTCTGACAACAGTTGTGAAGGCATCTGTTCCATTTGTAAAGCCAAAGTTAACAGAGGAAGGGACGTTAACCATCTAGGAGCCTGCTCCCTGTTACGTCATTTGCAGCAAGTTCATGCAATTTGCTTAACAAAATTATCATTTGTAAATTAATAACAAACAGTCCAGTATCAGCTACCAGCAGTTTGGACCATAACATACGATCTCCACTACCAACACCCTCATCATCAACCTCCTCTTTAATAATTGAAGGTAGTCCTTCCAAAAAATGTTTTTTGTGGGGCAAACATACAAGGAGCTCAGCCACGAAAGTGTCAGTCCTAGTGGCTAAAGTGCTTGGTTTGTTAAACTGTGCATGTCCTTTTTAATATCCCACATAAGAGTGGGCGGGAGGGACAATTCCATCTTGCACCTCTTTCCTTTACATTTGGCACAATTTGGGGCATTGCCGACTGACATTATTATAGTTTATTAAACTGCCATTCTGTCTGCCACTGTTGTCCCCCCTGTGCCGTGCCCCTTGTGTCCCAGGAGTGGTCCCAGATATGCAATCCCCCAGTTATCCCCCAGTAGTAGCCCCCCCAGTAGTGGTCCCCCTATGCAGTACCCCTTATACAGTGCTCCCAGTAGTGGTCCACCCTATTCAGTGCCCCCAGTAGTGGTCCCCCCTAAGCAGTGCCCCTTGTGCCCCAGGAGAGGTCCCCCTTATGCAGGCCTCCAGTAGTGCCCCAGTAGTGATCCCCCCTATGCAGTCCCCCCTGTGCGGTGCCCCCAGTAGTAAGCCCCTTATATAGTGCCCCAAGTAGTAGTCCCCCCTATGCAGTGCCCCCAGTAGTGGTACCCCCTATGCAGTGCCACTTATATAGTGCCCCCCATTCAGTTCCCCCTGCGGTGTCCTCAGTGCAGGTTTGCTGACTGTGTCAGCAGTGCAGGGGTGCTGGTGGTGTACTCAGTGTAGGAGTGTCAGCAGTGTGGGGGTCACTGACGGTGTCCTCAGTGTCGGCAGCGGTGGTGTCAGCAGTGGGGGTGCCGGCGGTGTCGGCAGCGGGGGGTGCCGGTGGTGTCATGCGGCGGGAGATGGTGGGTGCCATCTTCTTTTTCTGTATTTTCAATGGGCTTAACACTGATTGGCTGAGAGCCATGACAGACAAAACCTTGCGACCCAACAGTGGGATCGCGAGGTTTTGCCTCGGGTGAGGGATCCAGGGCAGGCAAGGAGATCCGGGCTTGGCTCGGATCGCCCCGGATCCACGAAATTCTGGTAGGTTCGGTTCTCTGAAAACCGAACCTGCTCATCCCTAATCAATGGTGGTTATAAATTCACACAGCAGTCTCCTATGCCTGTGGGGAAGAGCGATCACACTGATCGCGCCCCCCCTGGCTATGCGCCGGGCTGAGAGGGTTCGGAGCGCCCCCCTTGCCAGCGCGCAGGCACTGAAAAACTTTTTTTTCCCTTCGGGAAGGGGGTGTGGTCACACCTCCCGCGATTAGGCCACACCCCCTATTACCCGGGCCCGCCACGGCACTTGGTGGGCCTGGCGGGAGCTGAGCATATGCTGAATGAGGGGGGCTGAACAGTTGGTGTGTGAGGGGGTGGGGGGGAGCTGAGCAGATGCTAAGTGAGGGGGGCTGAACAGTGGCCGAGGAGTGAACAGGTGCTAAAACGGACTGAGCTCAAAAATACACCTGTTATCTATCAACAATTTATATGATGACAATGAAATTCAGGTGTGAGGTATATACTGAAGGGTAAGTGATCCTCTGAGTTATAAGAAATAGAGCGTGGGATAAAAAAAAAAGTGGTTTGAAACATTTTAGTAAATGTTAATAAAAGAGTAAATACATTTAAGAATTTGTCAATAAAGATCTAATTTGATCTCCTATGTACTGTGTTATTTTGCTATATGATCCACCTACTATATACAGAGCTACGGAACTGATAAATAAAACATAACAATTAGACCTGTGAATATTTTGGTGAAAAACAATTCTGTCACGGAAAGTTCGCAAATTCAGAAACCATCTACATATTAGAGGTGTGCACTGGCCACTTTTAGTACTTAGAAGTGAAATAGGGCGGTATGAGTTTGGAAGTTCTAAATCCATATCAGGTTTGGGTAACACTTTAATAATGGCATCACTAAAGTATCTTGGGAGTTGGTGAGTACTAATAATAGAATTGATAGCCTCCATGAGCGTTACACATATACGAGGGAGCATAAGCTTATAGTACTCTCCTGTGAACCCATCAGGGCCAGGGGCTTTCATAGATTTAATCTTTTGAATACACCTACACACCTCTTCCTGAGAAACAGGTGCACTGATATTTTTAACTACCGTATATACTCGAATATAAGTCGACCCGAATATAAGCCGAGGTACCTAATTTTACCACGAAAAACTGGGAAAACTTATTGACTCGAGTATAAGCCTAGGGTGGGAAATGCAGCAGCTACTGGTAGTAATCCCCCCCTGGTACTGTCCCCAGTAGTAATCCCCCCCTGGTAGTGCCCCCAGTAGTAATCCCCCCCTGGTAGTGCCCCCAGTAGTAATATCCCCCCCTGGTAGTGCCCCCAGTAGTAATACCCCCCCTGGTAGTGCCCCCAGTAGCAATATCCCCCCCTGGTAGTGCCCCCAGTATTAATCCCCCCCCCTGGTAGTGCCCCCAGTAGCAATATCCCCCCCTGGTAGTGCCCCCAGTATTAACCCCCCCTGGTAGTGCCCCCAGTAGCAACATCCCCCCCTGGTAGTGCTCCCAGTATTAATCCCCCCCCTGGTAGTGCCCCCAGTAGCAATATCCCCCCCTGGTAGTGCCACCAGTATTAACCCCCCCTGGTAGTGCCCCCAGTAGCAACATCCCCCCTGGTAGTGCCCCCAGTATTCCCCCCCTCCCTGGTAGTGCCCCCAGTAGCAACATCCCCCCCTGGTAGTTCCCCCATTATTAATCCCCCCTCTGGTAGTGCCCCCAGTAGCGATATCCCCCCCCTGGTAGTACCCCCCGGTAGTAGCCCCCCCAGTAGAAAGAAATGTAAAAAAAAAAACCACTTACCTGTAACCCCGCTCCTGGTCCCGACGCTGCTACAGGCTCCTCCGCCGCTTTGCATAATGGGAGAGACGTCGTCATGACGACGTCTCTCCCATTACCCACTGCGGGAGCCGGAAGATGGCTCCCAAAGTGGGAGCAGCAGTAGCCGCTGAGAGTCTGACAGACTCTCAGCGGCTGCTGATTATACCAAACACATAGCTGCCGGCTCCGGCGGCTGTGTGTTTGGCAGTGTGTAGTGCTGACCGAACTCCGTCCGGTCAGCGCTACACACGCGGTGCAGGCTGTGTCACAGTGACACAGTCTGCACCGCGGCCCGCATGGTACGCTACTCAGCAGCGTACCATGCGGGTATGACTCGAGTATAAGCCGAGGGGGTGCTTTTTCAGCACAAAAAATGTGCTAAAAACTCGGCTTATACTCGAGTATATACGGTACCTCTGCATCTAAACATGGTAAAGTTACATTTGCCCAAAACACTGATTTGGCCTGCGTGTTTATCTGAGATTGATTATATAAATTATCAAAAAATAAGTGAAACACCTCTGCAATATCTTTACTATTAGAGTTAAATGATTGATCAGGTTTGCGTATATGTTTAATATTGGCGGAGGGTTGCGAGCCTCTCAGTAGATTAGAAAGTAACTGTCCCACTTTGTTTCCATATTTATAAAATCTAAATGAGCCAAGGAACAAGCTCCTATCTCCCTGCTTTGCTAAAATTTCATCAAAATGAACTTTGGCGTCTGTATATTTTTTTTTTTTGTAACAAGGGAGGGATTAGATTTAAATAATTGATAAGACTCCATCAGGGATGCCTGGGATTGCTTATAAAGTGAAAGAAACTCTCGACGCCTCTGGGACATATATTCTATTATGCGGCCTCTAATCACCGCCTTAGAAGTTTGCCAAAATGTTAGTGGATCTTCTTTTGCATGTTGCATATTATCTAGCCGGAACTCCTCCCAAAAGGATTCAACCTTCTCTCTAAATTTAGTTGATGAGGTAAATTGTGATGGGAATCTCCACTGTCTAAATGGACCAATATCTATCGTGGTGGAAACCAACATCCAGACCAGTGAGTGATCTGAGAGGCACATTGGTTCAATTTCCGTCTCCAGAATACTAGGGAATAAGGCATACGCCACAAAAATATAATCTATTCTCGATAGCGTGCCATGCGCAGCAGATAAACATGTATATTCCCTGTCCAAGGGATGATGCGCTCTCCATATATCAGTGAGTTTCAGCTGTTCTGCAAAGTGAGAAAGGCCTAATCTAGGAATATGGCTATTAATATTAGCTTTGGAATTAGAATCCATGTATCTGGAGGTAAGTAAATTGAAATCCCCCCCTACAATCAGGGGAAAAGACATGAAAGGGTATAATTGCGTAAGCACAGATTGGAAAAAAGATTTACTGTATGAGTTGGGGGCGTATACCGTACATAAAACATATCTAGTTTGCTCAATAAAGAGATCTGCAATGAGGTATCTACCCTCCGAGTCAATCACTGTAGAAATTAGATCTATCTGTACTTGCTTCCTGGTCAGAATCAAAACACCTCTCGCCTTAGATGTAAAAGGCGCTGAAGCCAGCACAGACCATCCCAAAGTATTTAGTTTAAGAATTTCTGGGGGGAGGAGGTGCGTCTCCTGCAAGAAAACAATATCCAAATGAAGTTTTGTTAAGTATATTAATAATTTCTTCCTCTTAATAGGGGAATGTATGCCTCCTACATTCCAGGACCCTATTTTAAGTGTACCCATAATTTACTATCCAGTACCTAACAAACATAGTTCTGCCATCACAGTGATCAAAGAATTATAACAAGACACTACATATTGTTCACATTGTTCCGTTATCAAGCATCGAATACAAGGGGGATCAAGGATGGGAAAAAACACGAGGAGGGAAAGACAGACATCAAAACATATATAAGGCAAAGGATTGCCTTTAGTAAAACAACCGATTAAACTCTCACTTATCCCATCTGGGATTAGATAGTACAAAAGAGCAATGAACTTCTCAGTCTTATCAAAACACATTGGAAAAAATTTGTGGAGTGAGAGAGCTCCAGACCAGCTCCACCATATTGATATAGAATAACATGAAAAAGAATTGCTGCCTTAACATATCTAAATGAACATGTAGCATGCTGCATTCAACAGTATAAATATTATGAATACCTATGACTTATCTATGACATTAAGCTTATTATTATAAACCAATCCTCACAAGAATATATTATATATAGTATACTATAGCAGAATCGGGACCAGAAAATAATCCAGAGATACAATATTGAAATCAGTAAACGATTCAGAAGATAAAGAAAAATATATCAAACATGAGGATAAAACATATACCTATCATCAGAAGTCAGGTATACATCTATACAAATATATACTAATATCAATAGCAAGTAGGAGGAATATCAAAACCTATATTCACATATATTCAGGTTTCATCAGTAGTAGCCTGAACAGCCTCCTCCACATAGGCCTCCGCATCTGGGGCCGTAGTAAAATCTTTGAATTTATCTCCTTCGAACAGACGCAGACGGGCCGGATACAATAATGCAAATTTGCGATTAAGCTGAACCAGGCGAGAACAAACCGGGGAGAATGCTTTTTGAGCTCTCGTAAGCTCAGGAGAGTAGTCCTGGAATATAAAAAATTTTGAATTGTTCCACAGAAGCTCTTTAGTTCCACGAGAGGCAGACCATATCGATTCCTTATGAGTAAAGTTTAAACATCGAAACAGAACCACACGAGGTCTTGAATTTGATTGCATCCAGGCAGGACCCGTTCTGTGAGCACTTTCTATTACAAGATCAGAGCAGACATCTTGAATTTTAAGAATTTCAGGTAAGGTATTCCGCAGGAAATGATATAGTGCAGGGCCTTTTACGATTTCTGGGAGACCAACCACTCTCAGGTTGTTACGCCTGGACCTGTTTTCCAGGTCATCTAGTTTAGCCCATATTTGGTTATCAGATTTCTGAAGCTTAGCAGTCACAGACTTTAATGTATTTATATCTTGAAAGTTGTCTCCACATCTGTGTTCTATCATAGACACTCTATGGGCAAGCTTCTGAATCTGCCCTTTTATATCATCCACTGCCTGCTGCAACACTGCAGACTGTTCCTGAGCCTGCTCTTTGAAGAGGAGACCAACAGTCTCCTTTATTGCCTGTACCACACCAGCATAAGACAAGGAGCCACATGGACCAGGTGTAGGGGGTGAGACCAGGGCCGTCTCTTGGGCTTATTGGGCAGTTGCCCAAGGGCCCGAAGTTTCAAGGGGCCCGCCAGCCCCCCTGCAGCCGCAGGCAGTTCGCAAATGTTTTTTTCTTTTTAAAGCACTGTGTTCCGTTCCGATCCGCGAGGTCCCTCCCTTGGTGACGAGCGACCCCCCCCCGTCCAGATCCGCTTAGGGCCTGGCGGGTCCCAGGGTGCCCGCCATCAGGGCTGTAGATAGGAGGCTTGTTATATAGTTGAGCCCCGGCAGACTGTCAGCACATTATTTGACAGCTGCCGGGTGCCGCTCTGACTCGCAGCCCTCCTCTCTCTCACTCACAGGCACAGCCACAGCCCTCCTCTCCCTGCTCTGACTCACAGCCCTCCTCTCCCTGCTCTGACTCACAGCCCTCCTCTCCCTGCTCTGACTCACAGCCCCCCTCTCCTTGCTCTGACTCACAGCCCTCCTCTCCCTGCTCTGACTCACAGCCCTCCTCTCCCTGCTCTGACTCACAGCCCTCCTCTCCCCGCTCTGACTCACAGCCCTCCTCTCCCCGCTCTGACTCACAGCCCTCCTCTCCCCGCTCTGACTCACAGCCCTCCTCTCCATGCTCTGACTCACAGCCCTCCTCTCCCTGCTCTGACTCACAGCCCTCCTCTCCCTGTTCTGACTCACAGCCCTCCTCTCTCTGACTCACAGGCACAGCCACAGCCCTCCTCTCCCTGCTCTGACTCACAGCCCTCCTCTCCCCGCTCTGACTCACAGCCCTCCTCTTCCCGCTCTGACTCACAGCCCTCCTCTCCATGCTCTGACTCACAGCCCTCCTCTCCATGCTCTGACTCACAGCCCTCCTCTCCCTGCTCTGCCTCACAGCCCTCCTCTCCCTGCTCTGACTCATAGCCCTCCTCTCCCCGCTCTGACTCACAGCCCTCCTCTCCCCGCTCTGACTCACAGCCCTCCTCTTCATGCTCTGACTCACAGCCCTCCTCTCCCTGCTCTGACTCACAGCCCTCCTCTCCCCGCTCTGACTCACAGCCCTCCTCTCCATGCTCTGACTCACAGCCCTCCTCTCCCTGCGCTGACTCACAGCCCTCCTCTCCCTGTTCTGACTCACAGCCCTCCTCTCCCTGTTCTGACTCACAGCCCTCCTCTCCTCGCTCTGACTCACAGCCCTCCTCTCCCTGTTCTGACTCACAGCCCTCCTCTCCCCGCTCTGACTCACAGCCCTCCTCTCCCTGTTTTGACTCACAGCCCTCCACTCCCCGCTCTGACTCACAGCCCTCCTCTCCCCGCTCTGACTCACAGCCCTCCTCTCCCCGCTCTGACTCACAGCCCTCCTCTCCCCACTCTGACTCACAGCCCTCCTTTTCACTGCTGCGTGTGACCATTAACACATCACACGCAGAGAGAGGAGCCAGAAGAAGCTGAGGTGCCCTCTATGCAGAGGTCCGGAGAGAGCATAATAATAGAAGGTGAGTGCCATACTGTCAGGCCACATGCGGGGGATGGGAGGGGGTGTTTGATGTATCCATCACCCATCTGCTCTTGCTATAATCTACAGGGGAGGGGGGGCAGTGGGGGGCGGGGAGGTGGTGTTTGGTGTTTTCATCACCCTCCTGGTATAGTATATGTGGGTGGGGGGAGGGGGAGTTTGAAGTTTCCATCACCCACCTGCTCTTGCTATAGTCTATGGGGGAGGGGGTTCTTGTGCTGTGTGAATGTATAATAAATTAATAAGTGTGTCAGTAACTGGTGTCAGTAAGTGTATCTGTCAGTAAGTGGTGTCATTGTCAGTAAGTGTGTCATTGTCAGTAAGCGTGTGTCAGTGTGTGTCCTTGTCAGTAAGTGGTGTCATTTTCAGTAAGTGTGTGTGTCAGTAATTGGTGTCAGTGTAATTGAATGTATGTGTCAGTAAGTGTGTTTGTCAGTAAGTGGTGTCAGTGTCATTGAATGTATATGTGAGAGTAAGTGGTGTCAGTAAGTGGTGTCAGTGTCATTGCATGTATGTGTCAGTCAGTGGTGTCAGTAAGTGTGTGTGCCAGTAAGGGTTGTCAGTCAGGAAGTGGTGTCTATATCAGTAAGTGGTATCTGTGTCACTGCCACTGCCAACTCTTCCACTGGTCAGACAATCAGACATCATTCCTGATTGTCTGACCAGTGGCAGTGACAGAGTAGCAGTGACTTTGACTGGGGCGGGACGGGGGAAGAAGAGCCTGAGCAGCCAGCCATACTTATAGGCAGAGCCGTAACTAGACTTTTTGGTGCCCTGTGCCAAAAGAGCATTGCCCACCCCATTTTTAAAATAGGGACATAACGCACCCAAAAAAAGGAATGGCCTCATGGTGAAGGCCCAAGGAAGAGATAGGGGCAGCCAAGAGATGCTGGGTATGAAATAAGAGGAATCTACAAGTGAGAATGATAATAAACTAAAAATTGACAGGCATTTTTTCCCGTGAATGGGTGGGTAGGGGCCCCAGTGCATTGCTTTGCCCAGGGCCCACACTGCTGTTAAGACAACCCTGGGTGAGACAGTACTATTTCTCCCTGTTTCAACACTTGCAAAGGGGGAGAGACTGGGCTGATCTGCCGGAGCTCCTGCAGCACGAGTAGTCGCGGCAGCCATCTTGGAGTGCAGGGTTGGACGGCTGCACTCCTGACGGGGTCTCTGTTGTTTGCCGGGCATGAGAGGGAGCAAATACCTCTCCATGCACTACCAGCCAGGTAAGGAGAGGACGCAGGGACACTGCGGCAGCAAATAGAAGCCGTTTAGCGGCTGTAAATAGTGCAATGGCGGAGCTGATAACGGAGCCGAGATAGGAAACAGCTCACTTCATCCTAGCCAGAACCGGAAGTGCTCCTATGCTATTATTAACCTCAATAACATTAATTTCCACTCATTTCCAGTCTATTCTGAAAACCTCACACCTCACAATATTGTTTTTAGGCCAAAAGGTAGCACCGAGGTAGCTGGATGACTATGCTAAGCGACACAAGTGGGCAGCACAAACACGTGGCCCATCTACAAACACGTGGCCCATCTAGGAGTGACACTGCAGTGGCAGACAGGATGGCAATTTGAAAAACTAGGCCCCAAAGAGTACATAATGCAAAGAAAAAAAAGATGGAATTGTCCTTGGGCCCTCCAACCCACCCTTATGTTGTATAAACAGGACATGCACACTTTAACAAACCAATCATTTCAGCGCCAGGGTCTGCCACACAACTGTGGCTGAAATGATTGGTTCGTTTGGGCCCCCACAAAACAAGCTGGCAATTAATCTGTCCCTGCACAAACTGGCTCTTCGGAGGTAAGATGTCATCCTCATCCTCCTCATCCACCAATTCCTCACTCTCTTCAGTGTTGTGTACATCCTCATACTCACAGAGTATTCATTTGTCCCCGCTGGAATCCACCACCACAGGTCCCTCTGTACGTTCTGGAGGCTGGTCTCCCTGGAAGAATTGATAATTCATTTTGATGACCATCATCTTCTTCACATTTTGGGGAAGCAACCTCCTACACCTTTCGCTGATAAGGTTCCCGGCTGCAGTAAACACTCTTTCGGAGTACACACTGGAGGGGGGGCAACTCAGGTAAAATAGAGCCAGTTTCTACAGGGGCCTCCAAATTGCCTCTTTTTCCAGCCAGTACAGGTACGGACAGTCTGACATCCCTACTTGGATGCTGTCACCGATGTAATACTCCACCATTCTGTCAATGGCGACAGTATCATATGCAGTGACAGTAGACATGTCAGAAATTGTTGCCAGGTCTTTCAGTCCGGACCAGATGTCCAAACTTGGTCCTGTCTGCCCTGCATCACCGCCAGCGGGTTGCTTAGGATACCTAAGTTGTTTTCTGGCAGCCCCAGTTGCAGGAGAAAATGAAGGAGCTGTTGACGTGTCACGTTCCACTTCAGCTGACAGTGTTTTCACCAGCAGGTCTTTACACCTCTGCAGGCTTGTGTCGGCCAGAAAGAGAGACACCACATAGGCTTTAAACCTAGGATCGAGCATGGTGGCCAAAATGTAGTGGTCTGATTTCAACAGATTGACCACCCTGGAATCCTGGCAAAGCGAATGAAGGGCTTCATCCACAATGCCGAGCGGAATTGCTCCGTCTAAGCTCCTCCTTCACTTTCTCTAGCTGCTTCTGCAAAAGCCTGATGAGGGGAATGACCTGACTCAAGCTGGCAGTGTCTGAACTGACTTCACATGTGGCAAGTTCGAAGGGCTGGAGAACCTTGCACAACACGGAAATCATTCTCCACTGCACTTGAGTCAGGTGCATACCCTCTCCTTTGCCTATGTGATAGGTGGATGTATAGGTCCTTTTGCTGCTCCTCCATCCTCTAAAGCACATAGAGGGTTGATTTCCACTGCGTCACAACCTATTGCTTCAGGTGATGGCGGGGCAGGTTCAAGAGTGTTTGCTGGCGCTCCAGTCTTCAGCACACAGTCGCTGAATGGCGAAAGTGGACAGAAATTTTTCTTGGCCACCCAAAACGTCATCTGCACCCCCCTGTCATTTTTCAGAAAATTCTGCACCACCAAATTTATTGTGAGGGCAAAACATGGGACGAGCTGGAATTTGCCCAGATGTAATGCCCGCACAATATTGGTGGCATTGTCAGATATCACAAATCCCCAGGAGAGTCTAAGTGCTGCTGCTACTGGTGATGCTGCTGTTGTAGCTGTGTAAGGCGATACATCTACCCAGTGGGCTGTCACAGTCATATAGTCCTTAGTCTCCCCTGTTCCACTTGTCCACTTGTCCACATGTCTGTGGTTAAGTGGACATCGGGTACAACCGCATTTTTTAGGACACTGAGGACACATTTTCTGACGTCTCTGTACAGTCTCGATATCGCCTGCCTAGTGAAGTGGAATCTAGACGAGATTTGGTACCGGGAACGCACTACCTCCATCAATTGTCTATATCCCACTGCACTAATGGCAGATACCGGACGCCGGACACCAACATAGCAGTCAAGGCCTCAGTTATCCATTTTGCTTCAGGATGACTGCTGTCGTACTTCATCCTCCTCGCTAAGGACTGTTGGAGGGTCAATTGTTTAGTAAAAGCACTGGTGTTCCTACTTCCTCTCTGGGATGATGAATGAAACCCAGCAGCAACAGCAGCAGTGACAGCAGTAGGCGAAGCAATGCAGGATCCTCCGGAGGATTCCCAGATAGGAGAGTCAGTCATGCCAGTGACATGGCCTGCAGGACTACTTCCGATCCTGACTGGGGAGGAAATTGACGAGGAGGGAGTTGACGGTGTGGTTTGCAGGTGCTTGGATACAACAGGACAAAGGGATTTAGGTGTCCCTGGACTGCTCACAGTCTTAGCCAAAGTTTCTGAACTTGACAGCAACTTTTTATGAACGCACTGCAGGTGACGTATAAGGGAGGATGTTCCTAGGTGGTTGACATCCCTACCCCTACTTATTTCACCTTTACATATGGTACATATGGCAAGACAGTTGTTGTCCAGATTTGGATAGAAATATTGCCAGACCAAAGAGGTGGAATGTTTGGTCTTCTGCCCAGGCATGACCGTAATGGGCTTTTTCATCCCACGGACAACAACTGTCTCCCCCGGAGCCTGGTTTAAACAAACCACATCACCATCAGAATCCTCCTCGTCAACTCCCTCCTCAGCACAAGCTACACCAGTATCCTCATCCTGTTGTACTTCAACAGTGACATCTTCAATTTGAATATCAGCAAGTGGACTGTGGGGAATCGGTATGAAATTCTGCCGACCGCATGGCCAGCGGTTCGATTCCTGGCAGTGCCAGGCTGACAAAAGCAGAGTTCCCGGCAGCGGAAGCCCGACAGAGCTGGAAATCCTGATTGTCGCTAAGGTAAGTATAAACTAACCTAACCTAACCCCCTAACCCTAACCCTCCTTAGGGGTGCCTAACCCTAACCTCCCCCCCAAGTGCCTAACCCTAATCCCCCCTCTAAGTGCCTAACCCTAAACCCCCCTTCCCCGCTGCCTAAACCTAAGTCCCCCGGGGGGTGTGACTAACCCTATGTCCCCCCCGGGGGTGCCTAACCCTAACCCTCCCTCCCCCTAGCCTAACCCTAACCCTCCCGGGGGGGTGCCTAACCCTAAGTCCCCCCAGGGTGCCCTAAACCTAACCCTCCCCCCCGCAGCTGTCCACTCATGGCGCCCGGCATCCCTTAGATCGGGATGCCGGGCACCGGTCTCCCGGCATCGGGGAAATGACAGGCATCTAGATATAGACGCCGGTCATTTATCCCACGCTGGGATAATGCAGTCGGGATGCCGGCTGTCAAGATTCCAGCAGCCGGCTTCCCGATTGTTTACCGACTATGGATGCTCCTTCCAGCACTTGCAGAGGGTGTGCAAATGGTGGAAAGAGCCACCTCTTCCCGTCCAGTGTTGGGAAGGTCAGGCATCGCAATCGCCGCCACACTTGGACTCTCCTTGGGGATTTGTTATATCTTCTTAGAACACACAGTTCTTTGCTGTGCTTTTGCCAGCTTAACTCGTTTGATTTTTGTAGCGGGAGGAGGGCTTCCATCGTCATGCGAAGCTGAACTACTAGTCATGAACATAGGGAAAGACCTTAGCCGTTCCTTGCCACTCCGTGTCGTAAATGGCATATTGGCAAGTTTACGTTTCTCCTCAGATGATTTACATGTTTTTTTTAAGGTCATTTTCCTGAACTTTGTCATTTGGGATTTTATATGCCCTCTACTATGACATTGGGCATCGGCCTTGGCAGATGACATTGATGGCATTTTATCGTCTATGTCATGACTAGTGGCAGCAGCTTCAGCACTAGGAGGAAGTAGTTCTTGATCTTTCCCTATTTTATTTTTATCGGACAAAGTTTTTTTTTGGAGTGCACTTTGGGTGCACCCTTTAACAGACTAGCCAGTCGGCCCTTTACTTATGACACAGGCGCACGCTTGGCGCTGCTCCTTTGTCGATGCACGTGCGGCTACAGCGCACACAATTCACAACACAGAAAAGAAGAATTTATATTTTTTGGAGTGCATTTTGGGGGTTACACCACCCTTTAAGAGATGAGCCAGTCGGCCCTTTACTTATGACACAGGCACACGCTTGGCGCTGCTACTTTGTTGATGCACGGGTGGCTACAGCCCACGCAATTCACAAACACTGAAAAGAAGAATTTTAAATTTTTTTGGAGTGCACTTTGGTGGTTACACCACCCTTGAACAGACTTATGACACAGGCACACGCTTGGCCCTGCTCCTTTGTTGATGCAGGTGCGGCTACAGCGTACACAATTCACAACACAGAAAAGAAGAATTTTTTTATTTTTTTTGGAGTGCACTTTGGGGGTTACACCACCCTTTAACAGACGAGCCAGCCGGCCCTTTACTTATGACACAGGCGCACGCTTGGCGCTGCTCCTTTGTTGATGCACATGCGGCTACAGCGCACACAATTCCCAAACACAGAAAAGAAGAATTTTTTTTTTTTTTGGAGTGCACTTTGGGGGTTACACCACTCTTTAACAGACTTATGACACAGGCGCACGCTTGGCGCTGCTCCTTTGTTGATGCACGAGCAGCTACAGTGCACACAATTCACAACACAGAAAAGAAGAATTTTTTGGGGGGGGAGTGCACTTTGGGGGTTACACCACCCTTTAACAGACAAGCCAGACGGCCCTTTTAATTATGACACAGGTGCACGCTTGGTGCTGCTACTTTGTTGATACACGTGCGGCTACAGCGCACACAATTCACAACACAGAAAAGAATAATTTTTATTTTTTTTGGAGTGCACTTTGGGGGTTACACCATCCTTTAACAGACGAGCCAGCCGGCTCTTTACTTATGACACAGGCGCACGCTTGGCGCTGCTCCTTTGTTGATGCATGTGTGGCCACAGCCCACACAATTCACAAACACAGAAAAGAAGATTTTTTTATTTTTTTGGAGCGCACTATGGGTGTTACACCACCCTTTAACAGACTTATGACACAGGCGCATGCTTGGTGCTGCTCCTTTGCTGATGCACGTGCAGCTACTGCGCACACAATTCACAAACAGAAAAAATATATATTTTTTTTTTTGGAGTGTACTTTGTTGGTAACACCAGCCTTTAACAGACGTGCCAGCCGGCCCTTGATTTGTGACACAGGCACACGCTTGGCAGCTACTGCGCACACAATTTACAAACACAGAAAAAAATTATTGTTTTTTTGCACTTGGGGGGAGCACCCCTGATGTACAGATCACCCCCTGGAAACACTACAGCACCCCTTTAGGACTACAGCCTTTATGGGACACTGCACAACACAGCCCAGCCAGCCCCTATAGACTTTGGAGTGGACACAGCCCCTATGGACAACTGACTGCACAACACAGCCCAGCCAGCCCCTATGGACAACAGCAGCACAACACAGCCCAGCCAGCCCATATGGACTGAGTGGACACAGCCCCTAAGGATAACAGCAGCACAACAGAGCCCAGCCAGCCCTAACTCCCACCCTCCCTCTTCACTGTCCACAGCAGGAGTGAAAAATGGCGCAGACGCAGGGACCTTTTATAAAATCTAAAACCCGCGAGATCCAACAGCGGGATGATGACATTTTGCCTCGATTTCAGATCCAAGTCAGGCGGGTAAACCCAAGCCGGACTCGGTTCCTGGCTCGGATCGGAGGGGCTTGGGGGGGTCCGGATTTCAGAAATCCGAACCCGCTCATAACTACTACATAAAGTATATATAAATGTATTCAATTCCTGGTAAACTTTTAGTTTTAATTAGTGTATGATTGCTTCCAAATCAACATTTGAATAGGCTAAAAGTATATCAGTAGTTTCTGCTTATAAAATGTTCTTGTTCACAGTGTTTACAGACATAAAGAAAAAGTGATTAGTTATGTTTTTATCTTAGTAAAAGTAGGCTTATCTACATAGCTAGGAAATGGTTTCAAACACAGCTATAGACATTTGAGCTGTTATTCTACTTACCTCTAGGATGGGCTATGTACTATAAAAAAAACATATATACAGTGGTGGCCAAAATTGCGGACACTTTTTGAAATTTTAATGTTTTTCAAATTTGAATGTGTATAAAAACTGTTACACTTCACACAGTGCAATGATTCATATATCAAATGAAAGGAAATTTAATGCTGAATTCAACACAATAAACAGAGGTCAAATATTTGCATTACAAGGGAAGTTATGCAGTGAAATCAACACTTAGGGTGAAAATCCCTGTGTACTTATGATGTTACTGTCCTATCAGTATTTCGTTGGGTATTCTTTATTTTTCAAGACAGCAGCACAGCGATGTGTCAATGAGCCAACCAATGTTTGGAGCTCTTCCTTCTTTTTTATGTGGTGCCATGAGACAATTATAGCCTCAATTAATTGTTTTTTATTGGATGGACGCCTCAGATGTACAAGATTTTTCAAACAGAACCACAAATGTTCTATAGGATTCAGGTCTGGGCTGTTTCCTGGCCATCCCAGCACCTGTATGTCATTCTCAGTGAACCCCTTTTTGCATGTCTGTGCAGTGTGGCAGGGAGCTCAATCCTGCTGGAAAAAAATGGGGAATTATCTGGAAAAAGATCCCTGATAGAAGGTAGAAGTTTTGGTTGTAGGATGGTGTCAATGTACTTTCTGCTGTTCAGTGTGCCATCTATGACATAAAGGCGGTGTTATATCCTGATTAAACCTTGGTACAATCCTGCCTATACCTTCTAAATCCTGCCTATACCTTCTAGAATTGTCGCAATTTAGCGTAATGAGTCGCACAGTAAATAAATGCCTTCACGCTTTGAATGTGTTTCCAAAGCACAAAAAGTTATTATTCAACATAAAAACAGATGGTTACATGCTGTGATCTAAAGATAATTAGCGCAAATAAATCATACAGAGCCAAGGTACAGTTGTTATATATGCACGCGCTCTGGCTCAGATACCGGCATCAGCAAGAAACCTCCGTCAACAGCATCAGCAAGAAGACTCCCCACTGGGGTCAGAGAGCGCACATATATACCCTTGCAGGGATTTGGAAATACAATAGATAAGTTTGGCATGATTCCATTGGTTCTTCTTAAAGGTGTCTTGGTTACAGGATCGTTTATTGGACAATTTCAAATGGACACAACGGCCTCCAACCGCCCTTTGTATCCTTTTTCCCCCTGCATGCAAATCTAAGCTGCTAACATTACAGAGTACATTTTTAATGTTTTAACTCTCTATAGTCCATAGTTTGCAGACGCAGGTTCCGATATTCTCACCAATGGTACTAGAAATCTGGGGAGACACAGTGGATCAGTACAACACCAGACACGGTCTGCTTACCATGTACTAAACCAGTGTTGGCTAACCTTGACACTCCAGCTGTTATGGAACTACATAACCCAGCATGCACTGCTACAGTTTTGCTATTAGGGCATGCTAAAACTGTGGCAGGGCATGCTGGGATATATAGTTCCACAACAGCTGGAGTGTCAAGGTTAGCCAACACTGTACTAAACCTTAGATATCAAATAACCTTTATTACACAACATTAATAATCACTGAAGAAACCTTGAATATTACACTTTAATACTAGGGAACCTTTCATGTAATTTGTGTATGTGTAAGTGTAAGAGAATATTGCATAAAGTTGCTAATATGCATGGTGCGTTTATTTGTAGAGTGAAACAGTGCAACTGTGCGTAATGTGCGGTGTTTATGCATGTGAGTCTATCTATGATGGATTTAATATATGTATATATATATATATAAATATATATTATCCCTTACTAACATATTTTTAAAACTATAATGCAAGCTGTTACAAACAGCTAGGTTCACTTTCAAGCAGGGTGGGGACCCCCAGCTGATTGTCGTTGCCACTGCGTCTGGAAACCAAAACCTCTGACCATTGTTAACTCAGACAAATTCAATTGTGCATACCAATGTCTGGGTTATATTTCAATTGCCACAGCCTTGTCTGTCTATATACAGGGCTTCCCAATTTATATGTAAAACACTCACAGTATCCTGGTGTATTGTTTTTTCAATTTCTTTTCTCAGACATGTATACAGAAGCTGTTTCTTGTTACTAACTAAACTCTGCATGAATATTGTGTTTGTCAGTGTGAGACTGTTGTATATTATTCACTATTTAGTGTTGTGCGAAAAGCACGTGAGAGCACACCCAACAGTCGGTTTGGTTCAAAAATTTTGCCCACCATGGTGTGATAATCCTCTAAAGGATACCCACCCCAATACTGATTATACTTGGGTTGAAACCGTTGGATGCATCTCTCATCAATTACAGACCCACAGAACTCACACATACAATAATCCTCAGACGATAGACCTTCACACTGTCTCTGAGTATCCAATATAGCAGATCTCTTAACAATTACAGTACTAAGATTGGTCAAACACTCCCCTGATTGACATAGCACTCCTCCTTTTGACTCTACTCCATCAATTCTGCCATCAGCTCCCATCTCCTCATCGGTCCCCCATCACAGAAACCAGAAATCCCCGAACAAACCAGGATGATGGAAACTCTGGAAGAGAATCTAAAAATGAACACAGCAGACCAGTCCATCGCCGCAGCAAGGACCTGCAAATTTCTTTAGCTCAGGTATCTCACTACAACCTTTTAATCCTCCCGGAACAAGCTTGCGATCGACAGGTCAACGTTATCAGCCTCGTCTCCACCTTGTTTCTCCACCGGTTGTTTGACCTTTTTGCAGTGAGTGGAATGGACCCAGGTATCTCTCTCGGCCACCTTCAAAGATGTGGTACTCATCAGCAACACCTGATACGGACCCTCCCAATGATCAGTCAAACAACAGTTTCCTCATTGATACCTTTCAAATCTTCCTGCGGACTTATAATCAAATGAGGTTGTCTACCAAACGGTATTTCAAAGGTGGACAGATTCAGAGGGGGTCTAGGAGTGGTCCTTATACTATGTAGGACCAACGGTAATGCTTCTGGCCATCCTAGTCCAGTCTCTGCCATGATTTTACTTAGTCTATTTTTAATAGTTCCGTTCATCCTCTCCACCTTGGCACTGGCTTGCGGTCGGTAGGGAGTGTGAATTCGACTATTAATACCCATCAGCTTACACATACTTTGAAAAACATCACCTGTGAAATGAGTACCCCTATCACTCTCGATAATTTTAGGGATACCGTATCTACACACAAACTCCTGAACAATTCTTTTGGCAGTGAATGCAGCAGTATTAGTGGAAAACACGTCAGTGCACACTAATACATACTTGAGATTCCTGCAGGCTGGTAATTGGATGAAATCAATTTGTATTACCTGGAAAGGTCTGTCAGTCGGAGGAATGAGAGATGGTTCGGTAGGGATTGTTTTCCCAATGTTTTTCCTCAAGCAGGTCAGACAGGACATTGCTCTCTTTTCTGCTTGAGAAGAGAAACCCGGTGCGCACCAGTATACTCTCACCAATTTGCACATGCCTTGCTTTCCCAGATGAGTCAGACCGTGCACTGCCTCAGCCAGGCTGGGGCAGTGTGCCTTGGGAGCCACTAGCTTACCTTGTCCATCCCTCCAGAGTTCAGAGGACTCTTGCTCACATCCCTCGGATGACTGACTTTTCCTTGGTAGAACACACATTTTGCATCTCAATTAATTTCAGCATATCAATTGTTTGGAAAGTCATGATTTGTTCAGTTGGTACATTCATTTTTAACCCTGCTGCCCATTTTGCAGCTTTGTCTGCCCTGTTGTTGCCCAGTGACACTGGATCTTCTTCACATGTATGGGCTTTACACTTTATTACTGCCACTGCCTTTGGCAATTGGATTGCTGTTAATAGTCCTATTATATGTTTGGAATGTGCAATTGGTGTGCCTGCTGCTGTCATAAATTTTCTCAGACGCCATAAGGCACCGAAATCGTGTACTACTCCAAAGGCGTACCTCGAGTCAGTATAGATATTAGCAGATTTACCTTCTGCTAATTCACACACCCTCTTTAGTGCCACCAGTTCCGCCACTTGGGCCGAGTGTGGTGGTCCTAAAGGTTCGGCTTCTATGATGTCTTCGTCATTTACAACAGCATAACCTGTACATAATTCTCCAGTGTATCTGTCTGTCTATGACAACTCCCATCCGTGTAAAATGTCACATCTACATTTTCTAAAGGTGTATCCCACATGTCAGGTCTTGCAGTAAAGGTCTGATTCAGATATTCCAATCATGTGCATCAATATACCTGCAGAACTCACCTGCTGCCAATGGCTCACCTCTCTACACCCTATGTGCATCATGTTGCACATATGGTAAATACGTAGCTGGATTTAATGTACTGCACCTTTTGATGGTGATGTTTGCAGGTGCTATTAAGGCTAGTTCCCATTTTGTGAACCTAGCTGAGGAGACATGTCTGGTTTGGGCAGAGTTTAGCAAAGCAGATACAGCATGGGGAGTATAGACAATAATATCATGGCCTAGTACTACATCCTCACTCTTACTGACCAATAGAGCAGTTGCTGCTACACTTCTTAAACACGTTGGAAGTGATCTTGCCACAGTGTCCAATTGTGCACTGTAGTATGTTACGGGCCTACTGGCATCACCATGTTTTTGTGTGAGGACGCCTGCTGCACACCCATCAGCTTCCGTACAATACAAATCAAAAGGTTTTTCATAATCTGGTATTCCCAATGCAGGTGCTTTTGTCAGACTATTCTTAAGATTAAGGAAAGCCTGCTCTGATTCCCCTGTGAGTATGACACGATCGGGCTTTGAGGAATAGAGTAAGTCCTGTAATGGCAAGGCCAAAATAGAAAAACCTGGGATCCACATTCTGCAGTATCCACACATTCCCAAGAAGGTAAGGATTTGCTTTTGTTTTTGCGGCAGTGTCATATTCTGTATGGCCTGGATTCTGTCGTTTGTGAGATGTTGTAACCCCTGAGTTAGCCAGTGTCCCAAATATTTAACCCTGGACTGGCATGGCTGTAGTTTGTCCTTAGCAACCTTGTGTCCTGTTTGCGAGAGATGAAGCAACAAAAGTTTAGTATCATTTAAACATGACATAAACGAGTCAGAACATAACAATAAATCGTCCACAAATTGTATTAGAACAGATCCATTGGCAGGTTGAAAAGATTGTAAACAGTCGTGTAAGGCCTGGGAAAAGATACTGGGGCTGTCTATAAAACCTTGGGGCAATCGTGTCCATGTGTATTGTACACCCCTGTATGTAAAGGCGAATAGGTACTGACAGGATGACAGTGAAATGGGTTGCATTTGGTGGGATCTGCATGAGAATGACAGCTGGATTTGGCACTATGGGAAATTGTCTCTCTACCACCTTATTAACCCCTCTAAGGTCTTGTACCAGCCTATAACACCTCCAACCACTCTTCTTTACAGGAAAGATGGGACTGTTGGCTACACTAGCTGTACGAACTAAAATTCCCTGCTGTAACAATCGCTCAATTATAGGATAAACCCCTAATTCTACCTCCTGTTTTAATGGGTACTGGGGTATTTTTGGAGCTTGCCTACCGCTTTTTAAATTTACCATTACGGGACTTACGTTTGCCATTAATGCAGTGTCCTGTCCATCCTTGGTCCAAAGTGAATCTGGAATTTGGGACAACATTTGATCTACCTGAGATGGATTGTCACTTAAACTGGGTTATATTTCAATTGCCACAGCCTTACTTGTCTATATACAGGGCTTCGCAATTTATATGTAAAAAACTCACAGTATCCTGGTGTATTGTTTTTTTCAATTACTTTTCTCAGACATGTATACAGAAGCTGTTTCTTGTTACTAACTAAACCCTGCATGAATATTGTGTTTGTCAGTGTGAGAGTGTTGTATATTATTCACTATTTAGTGTTGTGCGAATGTGTGGATACGTGCACACACAGGGTGCGTGCGCACGCAATGTAACATTGTGGATTGTACCAACATAAATCGGGCAGCGGACAACCAAATCGTCCAATAACAGTTGAATTGCAGTCGCATGCAATCATTCGACTTCGACAGTGGTCTACAGCATCTGCTGTCATACATGCCCAGATCATAACACTTGTAGGATTCTTTGTAGTCGCTTGAATAAAATCTGGATGTACCTCTTCCCCGATGCGACGTCTCACACATTTTCTCCCATCACTACCAAATATCGATATCTTAATTTCATCACTCCATATCACTTGTTTCCACTGACCTTCTGTCCATGCAATGTGTTCTTTTGTCCACTGTATTCGTTTCTGCTGCTGCTTTTTATTCAGCAATGGCTTTTTTCGGGGAATGCTACCTTTTAGGCCAACCTCCGTTAGTCTTCTCCGTTCCGTTCTTGCACTGACAAAAACACCAGTTGCACTCAGTTTACTGCTAATGGCCGCAGATGACATCCATCTGTCCCTGACGCAAATTTGTTTTATTCTCCTATCATCAACAGCTGTTGTGCACTTTTTCCGGCCTTTTCCCTTTTGGTTTGTATAGATTGTGTTTCCTGATAGCGGAAACCAAACTTTCGTACTCCTGATGTTGTCACATTCCCACCAATTTCTCTCGCAATTGCTGCATACGAAAGACCATTTTCACTTAACACCACAATCCTGGATCACGTCGCTGTGCTGCGGTCTTGAAAAATAGAGGCTACCCAACGAAATACTGATAGGACAGTAACATCATAAGTACACAGGGATTTTCACCCCAAGTGTTGTTTTCACGGCATAACTTCCCTTGTAATGCAAATATTGACCTCTGTTTATTGTGTTGAATTCAGCATTAAAGTTCCTTTATTTGATATATGAATCATTGCACTGCGTGAAGTGAAACAGTTTTTATAAGCATTCGAAGTTGATAAACATTCAAATTTCAAAATGTGTCCACAATTTTGGCCACCAGTGTACAGGGTGGTCCATAAGTGTGTATCTGTATTCATTCTCGAGTTTTAGCATAAAGTTAGAAGTGCTGTCTCCCATGTTGCTGTGTTAAGGCTTTTCTCTTTTTCCATTCCTGATGAATCTTGACCAACATGTCCGGCTGAATCTGAGCACAAGCATCAACAATTCGTTGTTGCAGATAATAACAATCTTGTACTTTCACAGCATAAACACGTTCCTTCAGGTAACCCCAAAGAAATAAGTCCAACGGAGTTAAATCTGGGGATCTTGATGGCCACTGGACTGGAACTCTACTGCCAATCCACCTTTGGGGAAACTGCACATCAAGACATTCCTTGACAACGAGTCCATAATGAGATGGGCCACCAACGTGCTGGAAGAAATTAGGATATGACCCATCCTCTGATAACAATGAGGGAAAAATCTCTACATCTAACAACCTCTTGTAATGTGCTGCTATTACTGTTCCATCAGTGGAGAATGGTCCTACAATACGGGTACCCCACAAACCACATCATACCAACTGTTTTGCCGAGGCTACAAACCACAGGCATCCAACCAGTGGGGGGTTGTCTTTAATCAGTACCTGTTGTTCTGTTTGTTTACCTCACCATTGTTGAAGAAATTTGCCTCATCACTTAACAATAACTGGTGTGGAAAATGTCAAAGCTGGATGATTGGCTGAGATCAGATCTTTGAAAATATCTGAAGACGCCATGTTCGCGTTGTCTGCACGACGCCAATTGGCGTAGTTAGTATAATATCATTGCGTACTGCGCTATTTAGCGTTGTGTAGATCTGCTGTGTTACTGCACACTGTTAAAGTCTTTACATAATAAATGCGCACGTATACACATATGTATTTAAAAGACTTTATACAGTATATATTTAAAAATGCAAGGTTTGGGCAGTGCTGGGAGACAAGTACTTTGGACATGTCTGTGACTAGTAATTGATAAACACACACATATTCTGAGATGCAGATGAGTGTTTTGAATGAACCATTGTCTTTAAGTCTGAGTATCATTGTATGCCTAAAGGAACTAGCATTTACCTTCCAAATAGGCTGGAGAGAGGCCTTCAATTACATTGTGATTCCATCAAGTATCTGCTGGCCATCTCTGATCAGAACAACTCCATTGTCTGTCATTTTTTAACTTAGTTCAGACAGAAGTAATATCAATAATACCCGTTACTGAATAAAGCTATATATATATATATATATATATATATATATATATATTAATATATATTAATATATGTATATATGTGTATATATATATATATATCCATGACACTGATGCACATTTACACACACATATATATATATATATTATAAGTTGGTACTGAGGCAGCGCTCAAATCCGTGTGTTTCTATGTAGATGTACTTTCAGTCTTAGGGCCTGATTCAGACCCACTTGCAAGCGGCTGTCCGCTCGCAAGTGGGTCGATGTTGTGCACTGCGCATGCGCACGACGGCGGGAGCTCCGTCGTGCGCATGCGCCAGACGCGACGAGCGAAGGAAAGTCCTTCGCTCGTTGTGTCTGATCAAAGGGGGCGTGCTGTCGATGTTGATTGACAGCACGCCCCCTTTGGTGGGCGTGCCGGGGGCGTGCCTCCCTGACGGGGGCGTTCCCAAGGGAACGCCTACCGTCAGAAGCCGGCCCACTGACATCACTAGTGATGTCAGTGGGAGTGATTTTGGCTCTGATAGAGCAAAAATCACTCCGGGCCTTGCGGTTGAAAACCTCAACCGCAGGCTCCGGCTCGCAGTTTCGATGGTCGCGATGGTCACGACCATCGCGGCCATCAAACTGCACGCTCGTATAGGCTGTGGGTGGTGACCCACAGCTATACGAGCATCCAGGAGGACGCTCCAGAATTATGGAGGGCGGCCCTCATTCAGAGCGTGCGCTCTGCTCAGAGCGTACGGCTCTGAATGAGGGCCTTAGTTCACTATAATCCTGTCTTCACAGTGGCAGCTGGATATTCTCCAATAAATCACTTGTTGAATGATTCCAATTGTATGAAAAAGAAAAGTGAGAAAAAGCGCCGTATAGTGTAGTAATTTAGGGCATAAATGGCGTACCGTATTAACCCACATAAAAGAGCATTGGGTTTTGTGTGTATGAGCCTTCTCTTGTTCCACAAGGAGGATTCCTCTTATACTCCAGTGCACATCACACTTACTGTTAGAAAAGCTCCAGAGCTCAACAGAACAATCAATAAATCCTGATACATGGTACAAAACCCTCGACGGGGACGGATCAGCTAATCTGAGTCGGTCAAATCCTCATAGCAAGCTTTGGGCTTGTCCTTGGACACAGAAAAAGTCCACATTGAATCGTAATTTTGAGATTTTGCGCTGTAGATGGCTGTTCAGTAGCGTAGCCAGGGTCCGCTAGCAGCTGCCCGGTGTGGAATGAGGGGAGGAGAGAGGTGATTCTACAGCCCCAGCTGCAGCACGCTGGAGCAGAGACTGGGAGGAGGAGGCGCTTGAAATGGGGGCTGGCTGAGGCATATATATATATATATACATACGCTTAAACGATCGCATCTGTATCCACAATGCATTCACACATATACACAGTTGCTATTGTAAATATAAACACACACTGCACATGTTTGCGCTGTACACAACCCCTGCATACAGCGCACCTTTTACGCTGCGTGTAGAAGCACAACGCATGTTCCTTTACATTAAACGTAATATTAGAGGTTTTAATAACATATTAAGAGCAAATTCGAACCTATCCGAGCCTGCACATCCCTATCTATAACTGATCGTTTTTTTTTTTAATTTTGGCAAGGAGTTTGGCAACTGCACTGTGAGCAATGGGTGGCCTATTTGAGAGATGTTGGTTGAAATAATTTGCAATAGCACATGTGCTTCATTCTCCAGATATCAAGACCGTCTCAACACATTCTGTTTGTGTTAGTGCCATTGTCATTAATGTCACTACCTTCAAAAGAAAACTCAGTTATAACTCAAGAATGAATAAAGATACATTAAAACAAAGAACGTCATTGTTTTTCTTATATATTTCCTCATCTGTTTGATATGTCACATGACTACCTTCCCATTTTAAAAATGAAGTTAAATGCAAGATGGCCGACTTTAAGATGTCATACTGGTGACATACCCTAAAAAGTTTCCCCCCACTCCCATATCATATGTGTAGACACAAGATCAATATTTCCTTACTCACTTCCTTATTTATGAGGGCGTTTCCACACTTATGGAACACCCTGACCCTGTAATATATATATATATATATATACCCCTCCAAGCTCACGGTGGCACTCCTGGGACTTTATTTATCAATCAAAGAAAAATGCAAATACGCAGAACAATATTCCAACGTTTCAATTCTAATAAGAATTGAAACGGTGGAATACTGTTCTGAGTATTTGCAGTTTTCTTTGATTGACATATAAAGTGAACGGAGGTAAGGTACCAGCTAATCAGCTCCTAACTGCTATCTCACAGGCTGTGTTTTAAAAATGACAGTTAAGAGCTGATTGGCTGTTACCTTTATCTCCGTTCACTTTTTATCTCCTAACACAGCTTAGTAAATAGACCCCTCTATCTCCCAGCCCTGCTTTCCCATTTGCTTCTCTCTTTCTCAATATGGAGAAGATTATGTAATGACTACATCAGTGTGCTGGTGAGATGCACCCACTATTTTATATCACATCTTCTCATGGTAAATAAAATTTCTAATAAAATATGTAAATATGTAAATCCTAACATTCATTGGTGGAATGCAGGCAATGTGAGGATGACTGTGACAGAGAGCCTTTGTGATGTCACTAAGCTTATAAAAGTTACTGCCTGGCATAGGACACTGAGTTATTAGTTGATTGCGAGTTGTATCTATATCTATAGATTGTTTCTTATCGCTATAACTCTTTCCATATATTTGACATCTTACAGTCTCAGGTAAGTTTATCTTAACCTAAATAATGTTACTAGCTGTTAGCCTACCAGGCCGCAAGCGCTGGTGCTGGGATCAATTTGGTGATTGTGGAGGTGATGGATGGGGTTACTTTATTTTTTATTTGTTTTTCATTATTTTACATGCCAGTCATCATCATCATCATTCATGTTTTTTTTTATTTTAATTTTACTTTTTTGGGGCTTTTTACCCTTATAATTTAGAAATGATCCTTAAACATATTTCAGCAGTTTCAGCTCTTAATTTGCTCTTATGTTTAATCAGTCTAATTTTGATTCTATCGCTTTTTTGACCTATATAATCAAGTCCACATGGACATTGTAAAAGCTAAAAAAAAGTATTCTGTTACATATATAGAATATACTGTATGTAGAGAAGATGGGCTGCTTCAGAATTATTCTGCAAATTGTATTCTTAATTGTGAAATAAATAATAATAATAATAATAATAATAATAATAATAATTTTATATAGCTCTTTTTGCCTAAAGGACTCAAAGTGCTTTACATTTGTCTTTACAGTACAAAATACAAAATAAGCTTAAACAAGGGAATAAATATAATATAATATATTAGTGCTAATAAAACATTTGCTATTCTCTATATTATGGTATTAGATTATATATGATTATCTTAATCTATATTAGTTTAACATATTGTAATTACATGTATTCTTTCTAATGTACTTCGGTCGTCTCCTAACCTTTAATAGGACTTGATCATAGAGGGAAGTTCATTAAAAAATCCCACATCTATTAGAAGTGAATATTTATTTTATGTGGATAAAGTAAACATTAAGAAAGATGTATTATTATTAGTGTCTACTTCACAATAACTTCTACTTATGTATCTCATATTGATTTATGTACTTGTTGCAATTCAAGAATAAAGTAAAAAAAAGTGTATTATAAAGCAATTTAAAAAAATAGATTAAAACTATTAAAAAGCAGCTGGCCAGGGAACTATATAATTGAGCATCATTAAATTGATCTGATCTGCCAATCAGTGTATTTCTCTAGCTTGTAATATCAGATTTTCATTTTATATGAATGAATTAGTTGTAGATTACAAAAAATTAAATATAAAATACACTGTAATTATATATGTAAAACAATTGCTAGCAAAAAAACTGCTTTTCTGAGTGCTCCTGCCGGCCCTGCACACCCTACACCCTATTCTATGCATCGCTAGTGGGCACATAGGAATAAAGTTTAAAACATGGATTGATCTTTCCACTAAAATGCCTATAATAGTGTATGGTATGTGTATGTATAGTTACACAGCCATCATGTGTCTGCTTAACATTCCACATAATAACATATGAGCAAATGTGTCAGCAGAAATGCATAGAGGACATGGCCAGGTATATTATGTATATTAGGAAAATGGTTTAGTATGTAAATGTAAAGGCAGATTTGGTGATAAACATATTTCTATTAAGAGTGTTTAGTAACATATTTTCTTTAATTAAACAGTTTTAAAGTTTGTTAAACTAGAAAAATGATAATAAATTATTGCCAACTTATGCTAGAAAGGGAAAGTGCAGTCCCTCATCCCAATCATCCCTTTCTGTAATCAGTCATGTAGTACATCCCATCACATAACATTGTATCTGCAGCTAAAGACCTGAATGATCCATCAGTGGTGTCAGTAGGGGGGTGCATGTTACACCAGGTGACACTATCTGAGGGGGTGACACCAATATAGTAGAGCTGCTCTGTTATTTTGGTGTCACCACTTGGGCTGATGTCACCGAGAGGTGAGCAGTGGTGATGGATGATACGCCCAGTGTTGGTTTTCGGAAAACAGGGGGAATCCCACTCAATTTGTTCGCCCAATTTTCCAATGCCAGTCTAGGCTGAGAGATCCAGGGTTGGTTATGGATTTGGGGGGACCCCAGACATTTAAAACAGGAAATGTAACTATTTCACTGCTCCTAGCCCTTCCGCTCTCATAGACGTCTCAGCCACCAGCTTTTAGTAGCATCTGAGCCGCCAGATGGCTTTTATCAGCATCTGTGTTATGTTATTATGACTGATGACATTCTGACTGTCAACATTTTGACCCTGTCGAAATTTTAGTTGTCATTGTTATGACTGTCAACATTTTAACTGTGTACAATTTGTCTACATTTAGACCCTGTTGGTAGTTTTGAATGTCGACATTTTGTTTGTTGACATTTCTGTATTCATTGCCAACATTTTGACTGTGTCTACATTTTAACCTTATGTCCATGTCGACTTCTTTGTTGTTGACATTTTGAGAATTTGAATTTTGACTACATCCCATTGTAACATTTCCCAGCAGTTTGTCTGCTAACTGACACTATTCAGATCCTGTCCTGTAGTGACCGCTCATTGGGCCTGATTCAGCATGGATCGCAATTGCAACAGCATACGCAGATCGGCCGATGATGCGTACTGCGCATGTACCGTAGAGCACGTGTGCAGGACAGCATTGTTATTGCACTGCAAGCACGCATGCACATAGAAAGCCATTGCAGTGTGTGTGACGGGACGTCAGCGTTTTGGGGTGGTGACAGGGGAGAGGTCAGAGAAACACAGGCTTTGTTTGCATGGGCGTGCATAAATTAGCCACTGCAATGACATATGCAGCCTGAGTACTCACTGCGTGCGATGACACTTGCAGTTTCTGAGACAGGACAGAGCTGCTGTAATTCTTTGTGATGGACCGATGTTACTCAATGTTACTGATGTATACGCAGAGCTGTGAGGTCTTATGGATGTGAGAAAGTGGTAGGTCTTATGGATGTGAGAAAGTGGTAGTGGGCGTCTCTATGCTGGCTGAGTGGTTGCAAACATTAGCATATTTTCACAGCAGAACTACGTACGTAATCGCAGCTGCGATCGCAACAGTCATCCGTAATGAATCAGGCTCATTGTACAGTACTTCAGCATCATGTAAGATGTCTTGTTTTATGCCCACTATGGAATGGATTGAAAATACTTGTATATATGTAATGTAGGTAAAAAGCCAAGAACATGAATAAGTTATAGCAGCTCACATTATATTTTACTTGTTTCATTTACCGGACAACCATTGTGTTTACCTTTCAGAAGAGACTTTACCACGAGTTCCGCAAATTCTGTGCGCTATTACATAGCTATGAATTTAAGAATTCCTTTTAAGAACATGTTTCAGGAGCATCCAGTGTTCTTATTATGTCTGTATGGTTTCTTCTTCCACCTGAGACCTGCAGAACCATTTTACACATCATATATGACTGGGCCTGACAAACAGTTCACCATGGAAGAGGTAAGACAACATAATTCTTACTTATATCAGTACACTGTAATATATAAATTGTGTTAAATTGCAATACACTCTATGGGGTAAATGTACTAAGATGGGAGTTCTATTAAAGAAGTGATGTTGCCCATAGCAACCAAGCAGATTCTACTTGCTATGGGCAACATCACTTCTTAATAGAACTGCCATCTTATGAAATCACATAGTAAAACGTACCATAGACAGGATCAAACTAAGAAATCATGCATTACATATGGCTGCAATCCTAATTGGTAAAATGCAGATAAAATACAAGGAAAGTCTGTGTTACTGTCATCTCTGGCACTGTACAAATACACTGGCTCCTCTTTGGATGACTGCATGGAGTTGGTTGCACATACACAGTAACACTGCCGGGACAGAATCCAGCAGTGTAAATTTTCATCACTACTATTATATTAGCAATGAAAGTACAGGCTTGGAACTTCTCAGAGACAGATGATCATCAGAGAAGCTGTCTGGCTAGGGGGTCATTAATCTATTGTCTCGAAACCAGTTCCAAAATATATTTATATGTAAAGTTTAATTAAATGATAAATAGAGATGTGCGCCGACCCTCGTGTGTTGGTTTTGGTTTTGGATCTGGATTGGTTTTGTCAAAACCTCACCTCCGTGTTTTGTTTTCGTGTTTTGGTTTTGGATCTGGATTTTTTCTTAAAAAATCAAAAAACAGCTAAAATCACATAAAATGGGCCTATTTTTGTTCCTACAGTATAATTAACCTCAATAATATTTATTTCCAGTAATTTACAATCAATTTTGACCACCTCACAATATTATTTGCTTCATCTAGTTAAGGCCAAAAGGTTGCATCCAGCTAGCTGGCTGACTACGCTAAGTGACACAGTGGGCGGCACTAACATGTGGCAGTTCAGTTTTTAATTTCCAACCTGGATACAGTGTGTTATACAGTGTGGGTTGGATACACCAATAGTGCACTTACTGTGACAGCAGTGTCGGCAGAGCAGGGTTGCTGACGGTGTCCTTAGTACATGGAATGGCGGTGCTGGCAGTGTCCTTAGTGAATATCGGCAGTGCGGGGGTGCCAGAGGTGTCTTTAGTGCAGGTTTGCTGGCTGTGTCGGCAGTGCGGGGCTGCCAGCGGTGTCTTTAGTGCAGGTTTGCTGGCTGTGTCCGCAGTGCAGGGGTGCCAGCGGTGTCTTTAGTGCAGGTTTGCTGGCTGTGTCGGCAGTGCAAGGGTGTTCTCAATGCAGGTTGTCGGCGGTGTCAGCAGAGTAGGGGTGCCAGCGATGTCCTCAGTGCAGATTTGCTGACTGTGTCGACAGTGCAGGGGTGCTGGTGGTGTCCTCACTGTGGGAGTGTCGGCAGTGTCAGCAGTGTGGGGGTCGCTGATGGTGTCCTCAGTACGTTGGGCAGCAGTGCAGGAGTGTCAGCAACGGTGGGATCAGCAGTGGGGGATGCTGCCAGTGGGGGTGCCGGCAGTGTCGGCAGTGGGGGGTGCCAGCTGTGTCAGGCGGTGGGGGATGGTGGGCGCCATCTTTTTTCCCTCCCTTGTAGTGTTTTCAATGGGCTTAACGCTGATTGGCTGAGAGCCGTAACAGACGCCTCTCTCAGCCAATCAGCGTTAAGCCCGCTGAAAACAAAACCTCGCGACTCTGACAGTGTCTACATGCTTAATGGAGGTGTGGAAGCTGCTGATGCTGTGCTAGGTATGTAATAGATATCTCCTACTTACCTTCCTCTTGTGGAATGGCTCGCTGTCCCCATACACTAGTATGAGGACAGAATTAATCCATCTCCGGAAACACAATATTTTTGGAGCTTGAGTACGGGAGCATTCACCATCTTCAGATGGCAAATGCTCCAGCGTGTGGATCGCAACCAATTCCTTTCCTATGGGAAGGAGGTCTGTGTTGCGAAGAGGGATCGTTTCAGATACCTCCGCCCCTTTATGGCTCCTTCCACCAGACATCGGGGCTCTTGTGTACATGCGTGACCTGTAGGTCACGCATGTGCACTACCGTCACTGCTTAGCTGTCACCGTGTCAGAGCAATGATGAATTACTCCGGATTCCGTGGTGAGTTAGAATGTTAATAATTGGGGTCCATTCGCACCCCGATAATTAACATCATGAATAGGCCCCTATAAGTCATATTCCTCACTCTCATGTCAAAAGACTGATGGATAAAATATAACTGCAAAAGGAAGCAGACTGGGTGAATTCCATTCCCTATGTTGCTTCTGGTCCAGAAAGCTCTCAGCTAAATATAGCATATATCCCATATACAGTGTTTCTATTAATTAATTATCTGTATTAGGCAAAGTTATAAAAAAACTTATTAATGTGCGTACACACATAACGATTTTTGAACGATTTAACTATAACAACGTCGTTATCGTTAAATTGATTATAAAATCGTTCATCTTTTTAAGGTGAACGATGAACGATAATCTTTCATGCGCATTCACGTTTGTAGTTTGTAGGTTGTAGTTCATTGTCCATTCTGACTGCCTAACAAACGATTTTCATTCATTGGTCGCTTTCTTCAACTGGTCGAAGAGAACAGATAGCAGAGGATATAAGTTTTTAATAGTGACTTTGTTGAGACACTGGTAATCTATTCATAGCCAGAGCGACCTATCCTTCTCGACAAAGAAGAATCCAGCTCCAACGGGAGACTTTGATGGGCGAATGAAGCCTTTGAACTGACTCGCCTGGATACATTCCTCCCTAACTTTAATCTCTGGGATAGAGAGAGCATAGAGTCTTCCCTTTGGGAGTTTGGTGCTGGAAAATAAGATCAATTGCGTTGTCATAAGGTCTGTGAGGAGGGAGTGTATCAGCCTTCTTTTTGGAAAATACATCCAGAAATTCATGGGTCTGGCAATTCCGGGGGAACTGACTGTGGAGAAGGTTGAACTGCATATACTGGAAGGGTGAGACACATTGAATTACATTTGAAGCCCCATCAAAGGATTTTGCCTGACTTCCAGTCGAGGATACGATTGTTGATCCTAAGCCAAGGCAGTCGAAGGACGACTGAAGCCATGGGGCAATGCAAAAGTTAGAAGTAGATGACTTCCATATGTAGCACTCCCATAGATAGACGGATAGATGGTGTCTATAGCTTAACAGTACTGTAGATAAGAGGACTACCATCGAGCCCGCAGATGTGCAAGGGCTTCAGATGGAACTCCCAAGGTCTTAAAATAGGAGACGTCCATGATGTTCCTGGTTGCTCCACTCTCCAGAAAAGCGGTTGTTGGAAATTCCTTTCCAGACTTGTATTTGGATGGGCACTAGGATGAAATTTTTGGGAGAAACAGTTGCTAGGCCCAGATAAACTTCTCTCTGCTCCTCTAGGCCTTTGCTTTTCCCAACTGCAAAGTACAGGAACTAGCAGAATGACCCTTACCACAGCAATTGAGACAGAGACCCAGGGTCCACTTTCTGAGCTTCTCCTCTGCAGATAGTCCCAACCTGCATGGCTTCCTCTTCCTCTGCTGTGGGATCAAAACACTACCAGCTGAGGGGGCAAGTAATGCCTTCTCCACTCTTCGTTCTCTTATGCAGCGGTCAATGCGGATGGTGAGCTGCATTAAACCATCCAGAGACGCTGCAGAGACGCTGCAGAGAGCAGGATCATTCCATCCGCTGTCTACGGCCCATCCTCAAAACTCGGTGCAGTAGTCCTCCGCAGTTTTACACCCTTGCTTTAGAGATCGTATTTGGGCTTCGGCTGCTCTATCTGGACTACAGGGGTGTGGGGGACTACCTGAAAAATCGTGAGCTGCCCCTAGGTTCTGGGAGAGTAGGCAAGTATGTGTTGTTGTTCTTAAACAATATGCTTAGCCTAAAATACTTTATGGGCAAAAAAAGTAACATAACAATTAACATTAAGTGACATTAGATATATGATAAAGTTATTACAGGTTGAGTCTCCCATATACAAATATTCCGAAATACGGAATATTCCAAAATACGGAATATTTTTAGCATGACTGAGAAAGTGAAACCTTTTTCTTTCTGATGGTTCAGTGTACACAAACTTTGTTTAAAGCACAAAATTATGAAAATACAGTATAAAATAACCTTCAGGCTCTGTGTATAAGGTGTATATGAAAAATAAATGAATTTCATGTATGTACACAAACTTTTTTTAGCACAAAATTATTACAAGTATTGTATAAAATAACTTGCAGGCTGTGTGTATTAGGTGTATATAACAAATAAATGCATTCTGTGTTTAGATTTGGCTCCCATTCTCAAGTTCTCTCATTATGGTATGCAAATATTCCAAAATACGGAATATTCTGATATCCAAAATACCCCTGGTCCCAAGCATTTTGGATATGGGAGACTCAACCTGTATAAAGAATTCTTACACCATAACTGAAAGTAATAGTATTAGAGAAATGGACATGTATTTTCACATTTTTATGGCATTTTCATTATCACAACATCATTATAATATATTATGTAATGCATTTTAAAATTCTGAAATATCTATATGATTCCATCAGTGGGCATGTGATAAATAAGCATATTACTTTGGATGCTATATCACTGTCCATAGATAGATGGCAACATTGCTTCTCAATTAAATTAAATTATAGGGAGTAGACATCAGTCTACAGGAAGAGAACGGCAGAAAATTAATAACAACAATGTGCAAATCAAATTTAGAAATGCAAATTAAAATAATTAAGTTATTAGGTTAAAATAGTTAATGGTTTCCTCCCTTTATTGCAACAACTATATTCAAAGAAGTCTTGCTTCATTTGTACAAGTTGTGAAAATGTTTCTGGATTAAACCTGTGTCTGCCTTGCTATGAATATATGAAATAAAATAACAATTATATACCGTTTTTAGCCCAAACAGAAATATCCCCCCCCCAAAAAAACAAATGTATTTAAATATTTTAATGAAAAATCCCTGGTGGTGGTAAAATCCACCACCAGCCAGTGGTTATCGGGGAGATCCAGGTACTTACCCGTGCCATGAGATTCAATTAGCAGGGTTTAGCCCGCGCATTAAACTAAAGAGGGGGACTTTTCCTCAGGAGCTGCAAGGAAAAAGTCAGCAAGAAAATACATCCTCTGGGGGTTATCGCGAGTGGAAGACCTATTGATTCTGCAGTTTACACAGAATCAGTGGGTTAGTGCGCATTAACCCCTGGTTTGTCCCGCGGGGAAAATTTAATTTAATTGATAATTGGTAAACCCCATGACTAATTGAATCATATTTGCCTACACTCCCGACTCGGCCGGGAGCCTCAAGAAAATTGGGTGCTGCTCCCGCCCCCCCAAGGAAAGGTAGGCATGCCTCCCCTCCCCCACATTAACAAGAGAAACCCCCAGCAGCAGGGGGGGGGCGGAGAAGTGATTCATGCTGAATCACATCATTTTGGCCCCGGACCCTGCTTCACAATGCCGGTAATATCGGCATTGTGTAGCGGGGGGTGGGGCCAAAATGATGCGACCCCCCCATGGCCACGCCCCTGCTCCACCCACAAATACTGGTAATTGATCCTGCCCTGCCCCCTTGTGCTGGCCATGCCCCCTTATATGCCTCCTGGAAGGGGTAGCCAGAATATCAGCAACCCTGAATTGAATTCCCCTCTATATATGCCCTTTTGGTATTAACCACCTCCCTCCCCCACAATGTGTCACTGTGAGGTCAATTCAATCAGATGCAATTTGCAAAAGTGAACAGCATAAAACTCACATTTTTCACGGCAATGTGCACACCCGCAAAATATGAGATTCAGATAGAAATGGTGTAGCGCATTCTTTCTCCAAAAAGCAACTTGACGGACGTGAGATAGCAGAACCATAGAGAAGGCTGTTAGTGGCAATAAGCAAAATATTGGAGGGTCTTAAAAGGGTATGCAATCATAATGTTGTCACTTATTTTACTATGTTGACACCCATAGATCCTGATTCAGAGTCAAACGCAAGCCATGCGCAATCTGTATGCAATGCAGATGTTCACATAGTAGAGCAACATTTTTGAATACTCGCATGCGCTACACAGAGTGTACGGTCAAAGCCTCAAAGGTGTTGCTGCAATCAATTCATTTCATACGTTGTCAGGAATTTGCTGGAAAACTGGGCAATCCTTGGTGGTGACCAGGAGGTGGCCAGTAGTGCACACAAAAATGGACAGTTCAGCAGGTGTATTATGGGAGTGTCGTGGGTATGTCAATGCAAGCAGCCGCGTTTACAGACACACAGCCACAGGCATAGCAAGCTGTGGTCAGACAGTAATCCGCACCTGGACATAGTGCTGGTGCAATTTTCGATGGTGCGACCTATGGTGGTGTCTATTGATCGGCCAATATATCTGCTGCACATCGGCCAGTGTGTACCAGCGATATGTCTGTGAACGGTGTTGTCGCACAGCCGATGTGCCCGTACACACACAGCTACAGCCGTGGGGAGGGGAGCGGGACCCATCCCCCCATCCACTGGGACACGCCCCCGACCTGCCCCTTGCCCGACGGGACCCGCTGCAGCATGCAGATGATAGTTGTTCAGTGTGTATGACCGAACATCATTTGCAGATATATCTGCAGAGCACTCGATCTGCAGATATATCGGTTAGGTGTGTACCCACCATAAGGATGCACCATAAGGATGTGTGGATGGGTGCTAAATGTAGACGTTTTGCACGTTTGGCTGCATAGATGTACACAAGGAAGGAAATTTGTAACAGCATTTGCATAGATTCTCTGATGGCGACTGCCAATAGGCATTGCTGTGTGTGCTTTTGCCTGCTACTCAGAATCAGGCTCATAATGTTAACACCAGAAAGTCGACAATTATGCTGTCGACATGGTTAAATGTCGACATGGGCAAAATGTTGACGTACATGGAAAATGATGACAGTTAGGATTAGGGTTTAGATTAGGGTTAGGGATAGGCATATTTGAAAACTAGATGTTTAACATTGCGCCCATGTTGACATTTCATCAGTTGTGACATGCTGTGACATGTTGTGACATGCTGAATGTCGACTTGTTCTCTGATTGCATTATGAAATGTTAAAATGGTCACTGTCGACCTAATATATTGAACCCCATAAAAGGTGTCAAATGGTTGATTTTTTACATGTTCTTTTTAATAAACAAAGTAAAAACTATAGGCAGCAAGTGTGTATTCAGCAAAAAAATATGTCTATAGTATTTTGGGGTACATTAAAATATGTTTCACGTGATGTTTCATTGTTTCTTTACAAGTTTATAGAATGTTTGAAAAGAGACCTTTAGCTCTCATCTACAAGTTCAAAAACCCATTTTCCATCAAACACCTCACCATGCATGTTCCACTATTTTACCATTTTATGAGGGTTTTTTCCCAGAAAATCACCTGAAAAATTGTCTTTATTGTCCAAATGATACTATTTATACTACAAGTGCATTATTATTCACTAGCGTTGCCCGGGTTGAAGAATGGACCTTGAAGTACATCTGCAGCCTCTATTTGTTGCACTGTCCTCGCCTATAGCCCCATTCTATTGATCATTAAAAGAATCCCACTGTTTGCTAGCATGGTTTTAGCCCTGAAAATGACCTATCTATCCATTTCTAGAGAGTACTGTTACCTCAACACTGAGGTATAAACAATGTTTGTTTTTCCATTAGGTGTCAGAATAAAAAGATTGTTGGAAGACCCCACTCTTTAACATGCCACATACAACTGCTATGGGAAAGGCAAGGAGTTTGCAGGTCAATACTTGCTACCTTCATATATTGATCTTGGGCCTTATTTATGGTCAATGCAAAAGAGAGCCGGATTGGAAATTGCAAATGGTATGTCTGTAGGTATGAGTGCATGCATGCAAACAGTGGCATACCTACAGTGGGTGCAAGGGATGCAGCTGCTCTGGTGCCCAAGCTGCCTCTGTGGCCCGCCGCTCCCCCTGCACTTAGTCATGCACACAAGGTGGGCTGGTACAGTCAAGACTGCCGAGGGGGGCCCAGGTGGCAGTGGTGTTGATTTGGTGCCGACCGCCCGCTGATTACAGCTGGCGCAGTGGCAGGCAGTCCTGGAGGCATTCAGAGCTTGCGGACTGATAGCTAAACAGCAGTGGCAGCTCCTGATTGGCTGCCACTCTGCAAGCTCTGATTGGCTCACGAACTGCTCCAGATTCAAATTGCGCCGACTCTGTCCATGTCTGACACTGCCTGAAGCTACACCAGCTGTAAGTAGCTGGTGCAGCTGCATTACCCCAACCCAAAATCCACACCTGCTGGTTGCTGATGGCACACAGGGGGAGGCAAGAGGCTGCTAGAGGTACACAGAAAGGTGAGTTGCTGGGGAGGCATAATGTTATAACGGGCATTACTGTGTGGCATAATATGTAAGGGGCACTACTACAATGTGTTATATGGGGCTCTTCTACTATGTGGTATACTTGTAAAGGGCATTACTTTGTGGTATAATGTGTAAGGGGCATTACTCTGTAGTGTAAGGGGCATTACTCTGTGGCATAATGTATAAGGGGCACTACTACTGCGTAGCATAATGCGTTTAAGGGGTACTACTGTGTAGCATAAGCTGAATGGGCTCTGTGTGGGGGCAAATGTGTATTTTTATCCTCAGGGGGGCCTTTTAAGATCTTGCTATGTAGCCCGCAAAGCACTAGTTACGCCCTTGCATGCAAACACAGAAGGCTGACTAATATATATGGTAATTTTAATAAGGGCTAACTCTGGATTTAATATGAACTTGTATGAGCCATACAGTTCAGACTGTGAAGTTAAAAGAATACTTTTGTAGCTATCACATTTTTGGCAGGCTGCCAATTTACACTTGAGCCAGTCCTGGAACCTGTGTAATTTAGGAGTGTTCCAATTTTTAAGGATTGTGTGACAGTGTGTGGCCGTGAGGAAGTTCACACCTAGGCAGAAACCTAATTCTGGTCAAACTACACCAACCTGCCAAATTTGGTGGAGCTAGGTCCAAAATTCTGGCCGTGCATAAAGGACAGACAGACAGGCGCGATTTCTCCCTTATTATATAGATATAGTTAATTTATATGTCTTGTTTGCAACCTAGGGTTTGGTCTTTGGCTGTTTTAGATGACTTGGACTGTTTAGGAGTTTATCCTGGTCTGTGGTTTATGTGGAAGCAATATGTTCCAGGTCAGTAAATTATACAATTTTTTGTGTGTCTGACTGGAATAGGAATGCTAACTTCTAAGAAAGCTGTCTGGGTATGCTGGGCTGTGGTAAAGGGATGTTTGTATTGAAATGTGGATGGTGATTGCACTATGAGGAAATGTCATTTACATTTGGGAACAATAAAGTTTGAGGTTGATAATATGAAATGTGTTGATGCTTATAGTCATACTTTCAGACAGGGTAAGTATGACTGGGCACCAGAGCAAAACTGGGCGTGTCCATCCCGTAACATTAGAACACAGTCCTGTATGTACCATCATAAATTCATACCCATAGCAATGTCTGCTCTTTCACCAGTCATATTAAGTTTATACAATACTTTAAGGAATTTTTTTTCTCTGGGACAAGGTTCCATGTAATGCTGGGCTCCACAACAATGACATGGTTATAGCTATTGTTACACACTGAGACACTCTCATCCGGAACCATCACACTGTTCACTGCTCCTCTTTGTGCTCATGTATGTTCCTAAGTATATACTGTATATTTATAATTGTATTTACAAAGCTATACTATGTAGACAAAAGTGATTTGACACCCCTCCGCAAGCAATATGCATACCATTTCACACAACTTCCAAATGGCCACTAATGTGGAGGTTTCAACAAGAACACTTTGTAGGGAGGCCCATGCACTTGCAGTTCTACGGCAACAACAAATGTTTTTATCAGGACCACAATGCCACATCTCATGTTTCCAGAGCGACGTTGGCCTGGTATAAAGAAAATTTGGTAACCTGGACGGACTGGCCAGCTCATAGTCCAGATCTCAACCCCATTGAGAACCTCTGGTACGAATTGGAGTGATGGGGGCATTCTAGGTTGACTCGACCTTCAGTGTCACTGTTGGTCACTGTACTTAAGGCGGAATGTCAAACATACTGACTGCTGTTATCCAGGAACTTGTGGACAGTTTGCCAAGAAGAGTGTCTGCAGTAATCACTGCATGTGGTGGACCTACAAAGTACTGACGGCAATAAAATCTTGTTGATCTATTTGCTGTCAGTGTACAATCACTTTTGTCTACATAGTGTATATTATCATCATGCTCCTATATTTGAGGAAATGCATCTATTTTATATTAGCTATATTGGCTGGCAGCAGGGTCTAGTGTGTCCAGATGGAGATGGCGATGGTGCTAAATATTGCACTTTATGTTCTAAGGAGTAGGGTGGACTGGGAAATCTTTGGTCTATGCCCTATTATGCCCCTTATGTTCCCACTATGTGTATGTTTGTTTTAATACTAGGCATTTTATTCATCATTGTGCACTTGCCCCTACCCTATACCAGGCACAAAAGTGGGATTTATATTGATGACCTGTTTGTGCTTAATTCAGCATCTGTACAGGCTAAGACAAGCAGAGCAGAGGCATCTGGAGGGTCAGTGGCAAACGCAGGATTTCTAGAGGGGGTTTTTCAAATGCTTGCAGTTCTACGGCAACAACAAATGTTTTTATCAGGACCACAATGCCACATCTCATGTTTCCAGAGCGACGTTGGACTGGTATACAGAAAATTTGGTAACCTGGACGGACTGGCCAGCTCATAGTCCAGATCTCAACCCCATTGAGAACCTCTGGTACGAATTGGAGTGACGGGTGCATTCTAGGTTGACTCGACCTTCAGTGTCACTGTTGGTCACTGTACTTAAGGTGGAATGGCAAACATACTGACTGCTGTTATCCAGGAACTTGTGGACAGTTTGCCAAGAAGAGTGTCTGCAGTAATCACTGCATGTGGTGGACCTACAAAGTACTGACGGCAATAAAATCTTGTTGATCTATTTGCTGTCAGTGTACAATCACTTTTGTCTACATAGTGTATATTATCATCATGCTCCTATATTTGAGGAAATGCATCTATTTTATATTAGCTATATTGGCTGGCAGCAGGGTCTAGTGTGTCCAGATGGAGATGGCGATGGTGCTAAATATTGCACTTTATGTTCTAAGGAGTAGGGTGGACTGGGAAATCTTTGGTCTATGCCCTATTATGCCCCTTATGTTCCCACTATGTGTATGTTTGTTTTAATACTAGGCATTTTATCCATCATTGTGCACTTGCCCCTACCCTATACCAGGCACAAAAGTGGGATTTATATTGATGACCTGTTTGTGCTTAATTCAGCATCTGCACAGGCTAAGACAAGCAGAGCAGAGGCATCTGGAGGGTCAGTGGCAAACGCAGGATTTCTAGAGGGGGTTTTTCAAATGCTTGATTTTAGAGTGAGTGTGGCCTGTCCATGAAGAGGATAAAATTAGCACTTATCAAGCTTTAATATGCATCATACAAAGTATATTGTGCTGCATAATTCCAGCATATACAGGACCAGTGATCACAGTAAGCCATTAGATGCGGCAGTTGGTCCATCCTGTCTGAGTAGAATGTTTTTATGTCAGATGTGAGCATCATTCCAGAGCATTGGAACAAGTCTTGGAGTCTGGGGGAGCAGCAGAAGAACCTAGCACTGCCCTGGACATATATGTACATATTGGTCTCATTATGTACTGGATAGTGTATTATTATACAGTATTAATAATTAACCCTATTGATGGTCTATAGCAGTGCATGTTTTCCACATCTCCTAGTTAGTGCACAGGTATATTTATTACTGGCTGACCCATTTTAAAAGATCCACAGGTGTTGCTAATCATTTCATTTGTGATACTGAGAAGAACATGCAGCACTAGTAACATTGTATTATATTACTATTTCTATATTATTATTCTGGTTATAGTGTGTGCTGGGGAGGGGGGTTTCCAGACAGACCGAACCCCCCCTGCATTTGCCTATGAGGGTAACCTAGCATTGTGAGGCCCCCCTTTCCTCTGAGCCCTTTGAAATTGAGTCCAGTATAGGTCCATATTGTTATCATGTGCTTATAATGAGTATATTATTTTTGGCATACAACATCATACTTACTGTTATTTTACTAAAGCTTCCCCAGTGAAGAGGGAAGATGCAGTACTCTTTATTGTAGTCCTGGAGAGCTCCCTAAAAGTCTTCTGGAGAGTAGGCAACTATATACTATATTTTGCTTCTATAATTTATCTGCAGAGCAGATATAAACATTAAATGCATATGCAGCTAATGTACATACTTCACACATAAGATAGCCAATTAAAAGTGTTAACTTAATTGAGACCATGTGATTGCATTCTCTCTATATTCTAAGGTCTGTCTCTGATAAAATACTCTAGGGGTTACTCACTAACAAAGTCCAAGGGCCAAATGTAATAGGGTGAGAGTTTAGAAAATGTGAGAGTTTAGCAGTAACCTCTAACATTGGTCGAGTTTTATCTTCAAAATCGGAAAACATCTGGATGAGAGTTTAAATCAAAGAAACTGCAGCAACCAAAGAGACATTTATATACATAGTATAACTTTCACTAGAGCCAATTGCTGATTGGTTTATATGGGGCACTGTACATTAAGCTTTGTCATTAAACAATGGCGATAGGGGCGTATTTACAGATGTGTCCTAATCCATCAATGCTGCAGTCGCACCAAAGAGCCTCTCTCAGCAAGCCACGTCCCGTGATACTCTGCTAGCACCAGGTGTCTTTTTTAAAAAAAAATGTATTTGAAAATGCATCTTAGTCGCAAAGTAATTAATGTGACTAGGATGCACAAGCAGACTGTGCTGATTTATATGATATGCAACACTTGTATATCTGTGTGCAAAATCTCTGAATCTATATGCGAGTTGCTACAATGTAGCGGCCGCTGCTTTTTTCCATGCCAAGTTCCGTTGTGGTTCTTTTACATACTCAGTCACTCACAGATATACACTTGTCGCATATCAAATGAATCAACACAGTCTCCAGGTGCATTCTAGTATATTGCATTGCGACTAAAGGCCCCCATACACTTGCCGACATATTGCCAGATCCTGCGATGGGATCAAAAACGCAGTTCCGCCAGGAACGTGGCAATCCGTCGCTGGTGTATGGGGGCCTTCAGATGCATGTTCAGCAAACTAACGCCCGACACTAGCATAGTCGCACGTTTCCTGGCGACTCACTCACGCCACATGGCGTATTGAGGCTAGATGTATGTGGACACTTCTGTATTAGTACATTTGCGGCATATCTCCAGATAAAACCCATTTTTGGGGAATATCCACAAATATTAAATATCCCCAAAATGTAACAAAGAGGGACTTCAGCAGATACTGTATCTCCAAAAAAGCCCCCATAGGATTCAATGATAAGGAAACCTTATTATTGGGGGCAGACCGCAAATTAACATAATTATGCCCAAAATCATGGCCATCATAGGGATGTTACGATCCCATTCACTCATTAATGGGATAAGAGACATACAGATGTGTCCTCTTGCATATTTGCCACTTTTGCGTCATATCACGCCACACATGGCGCGAGTTGCGTACCTGTGAGCGGGTAGGTGCTCTGCCTTTGCACCCGCAACTCCATAGGATTGCATGGTGTTAATGCAGCATGGGCATGGCGTAGCGCATGTGGCTAATAGCATGGCGCGATGCGTGCGCACGTTTGTAGCGCGATCGGCACAGATGCAAGAGGTCACATCTGTAACATGCATACACATTTCAGTAAAGTTGAATAAGAGACAAGACAAAATTACTTTCTGGAGGGTTTATTGCATAGCTGGCCAAACAAGGAAGCAGAGTCGGCTATTCATTTCAATAAGATGGTATAAACAAAGAAAGGAAATACTATGTGCATTTGCTATTTATTCCATCAGTGCAGCCCTCAGCTTCATAGGCAGCAAACGTTCATATGCAGAACATTCAGACAAACAAAACATTCACTTTGCTTACAAAGTACATAAAAAGATGGCTAATATTACAACATTTTTGATGATAAATTGTAGTGACTAAAATAAAAAAAAAACCCATTTAATGTAGTCATATCAAAGTATGTAAATAACACTGCACTGCACTGATGTAGTGCCAATCAGCACAAGGTGCAAAATAGCGACCATAGTGTTTTTTATGCATCTTCACCTTCAAGTCCTTTCTTAGTGATATAAAACAAAGTGCTTAATGTGCTATAACCCCGGCAACCAATCAGGTTATAGCTGTCACATTTTCTGGTAAGAATGAAAGATGTCATTTGATTGGTAGTAGAGGTAGCAGGACATTAGCACACATTGCATCATGCTAATAAATAAACCCCTAGATGTGCCCAGGTGTTCAGCTACAAGGGTCTGATAAAAGATAATGGGGTCTATTTACTAAGCAGTGTTAGGAGACAGAGTGAAAAGTGATAACAAAGTGATAAGGTGCCAGCCAATCAGCCCCCAACTGTCATTTTGCAAACACAGCCTATGAGATGACAGTTGGGAGCTGATTGGCTGGCACCTTATCACTTTCTTATCACTTTTCACTGTCTCTTAACACTGCTTAGTAAATAGACCCCAATGTGATTTGTATTCCAACACCATTTATACATTGAAAATCAAACACAACATTTGTAGAGTTTATCAGTTCCATTATACATTAAATTATAGGGAAAGAAAACCATATTGTGTTATGAAAATAGGAGATGTAATGCATAGCCTCATTAAGTTGACAGATATCAGATCTTAACACGTGTTTGGTAACATTTGCATATCAGTGATTGTGTTTCAAGGAACCTATTTTTTCTCTTTACCATTTGATTGGACATTTTAGACAATATTTTTATAAAATGTTTTGGTACTTGTGTACTTTACGGACTTATTGCAGAGAGAACCCAATGAATGTTTTAAATGGTACTTGTGTACTTTACGTACACAAGTACCGAAAGTTGTCCCCACCTAAAGAAGAAGGTTGTCCCCTTGCGGGCTCGCTGCGCTCACAGCGCTTCGGGCTTGGTGGCTCGCTACGCTTGCCACGAAGTTATATTCCCCCTCTATCCCCACTTGGATGGTAGGGAATGACACTGGACACTGGCTGATGATGTCAGGGTCCTCTCCGTGAAGGGGATTTAGACATTACCATGATTTATAATAATAATGAGTGTAGGACACTTGGGTTCTCTCTGCAATGAGTCCGTAAAGTACACAAGTACCAATGTATTTAACAAATAAAAGAGTTCCTGTGCTAGGCAAACTGTTCTAATTTATAGAATGGACAATATCAATGGACTGAATTCCAATTAAACAACTGGCTTCACATTAAGCAGCGTTATTTCAATGTGGTCAATGACAAAAAAGTGAAAAGAAATAACACAACTGCATACTATTTGGGATGCAACCTGTAGATGGGATGTCTATATATTTACTCACTATATGAAATACAGAGTATCGGCCTAACTCAGAGCTGAACATTATGTCAATTTTCACGCTGTTGAGGAATTATCATGATCTGTGCATGCATCACAACCGCATTGCGCAAGTGCAGCGAATGAATTGCGATCGAGCACGCTGTGAGGATTCACTCGCAATTGATTGACAGGAAGAGACCGTTTTGTGGTGGTTTCAGGGAGTTCCAGCCAAAATGCGGACGTGTCAGTGTTCTAGACAGTGTCTGTGATTGCACACTCACAGAACAAAGCTCCAGGGTCTCAATTACCACGTCCATTCTGAGTGACCATAGACTCACTCGAGGAGTCGATGCTTTTAAGATCTGCGTCCAATGCTGCGTTTGTGTATGCAGTGAGGGCAGCTGCGAGGACTCCGGGGGGGGCTCTCAATACAAATTCTGCCGGCATATTTTAGCAATTGCTAAGCGGCAAAATGCGTTAATGCATCTGTATTAGCGTACAGCTCTGATTCAGGCCCTATATTCCATACACAGGGCTTGTGCTGTAACAAATACAGTTCCCTGTACTCCCCCTTTATACAGCTTCCTCTTATAATCAATGATGCTTAAATAAATATTCAGTAGGGCATATAAATTCCATGTACATCACCCTCTTTATAAAAACCACATAGAAAAAGACTGCGCTAATGCTGAAGCTGAATATACTTGTTTAAATTCTCATGCTTGATTGATCACAATAAAAAGGCTTCTCTGAACCACAAATACACATTTATTAAAACAAAAACAATAGTATCATATAAATATAGATACAATTTGTCCAGCACACTGCTACAAACTCAGTCGAGAAAATTTACCCTACAGTATACATTGCACTAAAATTGGTGAACATTAACTGTATCATCTCATTTTTCAAGGAACAGAAATGAAGCAGAGGCTATGCATTTTTTTCTGAACCAGTACTGATCGAACCTGGCTGTAGATTATTACTTTAGATCAACGAGAGGGATCTTTATATGCTGCAGCGTGCTGGACACATTGTAACATTTTTCATATCAGACACATTTTATCTATGTTTATATGACACTATTGTTTTTGTTTTAATAAATGTGTATTCGTGCTTCACAGAAGCCTTTTTATTGTGATCAATCAAGTATATTCAGCTTCAGCATTAGCGCAGTCTTATTCTATGTGGTTTTTCATCAGTGTCAGAATTGCAACCGACACCAAGTCCTGCAGAATTTCAGAGTTTTTGACTATTTTATTTATCTATATGTGCCATAAGCGGCAGGTATATAGTGGGGAGGTCAGTGAATACTGATTAGCTGCATTTTGTATATACCCTCTTTACAAAGCCTCCTGCTTAATATCGCTAGTTTTGGTGATTTACAGTACACGAGTATAAAGAGGGAGTCAGGTATATTAAATATACAGTAAATAGCTCACATTGGGGATATACTGTAACACACACACACACACACACACACACACATTTAACAGAGTTGTATACAGGTTCTTAAGATGGCATTGGTGGGACCATTCAGTGCTGATTGGTTGTGAGCCAGGGCCAACGCTACCACTAGACTAACCTAGACTACTCATTCATAGTGTATTGTCACCTTGAAGCATTGACTGCTATCGTTTAGGGACAAATGCCAGCAACTTTTTACCTGTGAAGCTGGCGGGTGCTGTTCTACCATGTTAGTAATGGAATTGTGGAGTTTGCCTATAATGTCACAGCCAAGGCTGTATTCCCAAGAATAGAAAATGCCACCCATTATGTAAGATGAAGCAGGGGGCAATGGGTGTTTACTTAGGGGTGAAGAAGGGCCTAGGACTCCCTGAACCCACCCGCACTACTCAAAACCAATCAGATGCCTCTACAGAACTTAAGGCTCTATGTACTAAGCCTTGGAGAGAGATTAAGTGGACAGAGATAAAAGGGGTCTATGTACTAAGCCTTGGAAATAAAGTGGACAGCGATAAACTACCAACCAATCAGCTCCTGTCACTTTACAGGCTGTGTTTGAAAAATGACAGGAGCTAATCTGAAATATGTGAAATTCAGCAATTCGCCATTAACACCACCTTGATGTACAAGCACATTATGTGATAATTCCTCCTTTAACTGTTTTAGCGATTAGAACAGGAGGTGGTAGAGGTCTATGAAACATGGCCATAGTTTGAAAGTAAACAGATATGATATTAGGGTTGGGTACTGGATCCCGGTGGTCAGAATACCGACAGTGGCATCCCGACAGTCAGAATCCTGACCCAAATAGGTAAGTGTCCTAACCCTAACCACTAATCCACCTTTCCCACAGCCTAACCTTAACCCTCCCCTACGCAGCCTAACCCTAACTCCCCTCCCCCACAGCCTAAACCTATTCCTCCCCCTAGTGCCTAACCCTAAACCTAACCCTCCCCCTAACCTAATACTTATCATCAGGATGCCAGTGGTCACTATTCTGGCGTTGGGATTCCGACTTGCTGTCAGGATTCTGGAGCCGGTTTTCTGAATGCGGCATCCCGACCGCCGGGATGGTAACTACATCCCTGATATTAACCTACTGTACCATCCAAAGGAGAAGAGAATTTCCAATGTCCAAGCATTGTTGTAATTGTGATCCTTGCATTTATTAGCACCTGGTAAAGCTGGCCACACATGTCAGGATCTGGTATTGGGTTTAACCAAACTGGCCTAATTTTACACAGAAAAAAGAAAAAGCACTGCAAATTCCAAACAGACAGGTGCAGATTTTATATGGATTTCTGCTGGCCCTGTATAGCATAAGAGAGCATTAGAGTCACAACAACTATTATGATTTTTTTCTCATGCACTTCTTTAATGCAATGTGGCAACTCCTTAGTTGCTATTTGACTTTTATGTTGTTCTGTTGGTTGTCAAGGTAGAATTGTCCCTCACACTATTGGTGTATAGCAAGAAACGTACCAGACTGCATTTAAGCTTAAGGCCAAGCATACTGTAAATGATCTCAGACTTATTTAAGGACATCTCATATTGCACGACTATAAATGCTTCAGCTCCCTTGTAGTTCATTGGTATAGACCTCAGTAACTTTCCTATCTAATTTCAACCTCCAAAATCTGTACTGCTTAAAATCCATGCAACATGCTGTAAAAACATTAACTCATGGCAGTAATTAAAATAAAGTTATAAAGGCACAAGTTAGAAAACGGAGTAGCAAATATTTCATAAACAAGGCTTATTTCATAAATCACTGAGTCAATCTAGATGGCGCTACAAGTCAGAACGCCATTACCTCCGCTAGTCTGTGGCTGCACCCCACTTTCCATAAGCAACTGTTTCAACTACTTCCTAATCTCAATATTCAATTAGCACTTTATTATTTAGCAATCAATTCTGCAATCTACTTGTGATAAATGACAGTGATTTATTCACCTACAAATAATTACCAGCATACTTTGAAATACTGCTTTGGCACTTAAATCACATTCATTGTGTTAAATCGTGATGCTCACTATAAAGAAGGTCTAGTACTGTAGTGACAAAAAGTGTGCCCATTGCCTAAACCATAGTCCCTAACATTTAAGGACAGATTGGGACAAAAGTGGATACACCCCTGACTCTCCTAGGTCACACGTATTTCTCCCAAACATGCTCCCATTATGCAAAAGTAGATCCCCATTAGTAATGTGCGGGGGAGGGTGCTACCTACAATGGAGGCAGGCATTTTCTGGGATGAACCTCAATTCATGGGAATGCAGCCTATTAACTGACAAGGATTTAGGGACATGACACAGTGAGCCTGATGTAGAGAAAGGTATATGCACATTTTTTTCACATTTGATTTTTAAAGATGGATATTTACATTTATTTAAGCTTAAGTAGTACTTTTATTTGGTATGTCGGCCTATATTTCATTGTATTTCACATTGTAAATGCAACTCTTGTATTTATTATTAAGTGTCCAGACACAGACAGACTATGTAAATGACAAGCCATTAAAGCAATCCTCCCACCCTTTTAGGTTTGAGGATCGGGAAAAGCACATGTCTCCACCGCTTGTAGAAGAAGGGGGTGTTAGAACTTCTGATACATTGAGCTGCGCCTTGTCCTGTTCCCCTCCCATAACAGCACCCTTTGAATGCTGTGCCCGCCATAGCATGTGCACACTCCACCCATTCACCTCCACTCTGCTACGACATGCCACCCAACCTTAAGGTCCATCAGGGACAAAATTGTCCTGATTAGGAGAGAGACCTCAAATCGGGACATTTGAGAGGAATGACTAAAGTACTTCCATTGTGTACAAGTTGGGTACTGTAATTTTACTGCAGCAATTACTTGTAACATCGTCAAGCCACATCTCCTGGCATAATCCCAAATCCATACCACATGATGCTCTCTTTGGATGCAAATGATACAGCATACTGAGCAAAATGTGTCTTTTTTTGGCAAATTTTACTTTTTTGGGGTTTTTTTTTTGTGATTTTGATGTAAAAATGTGTCCATCTCAACATCTGGCCCAATACTGTCACTTGTATTCAATCAATCAATAGGCTGTATTTCATCATTTGCTTTCTCAGCCCAAAAAAGGTATTCAAGGTGTGCAGATAAAGCCCACACTTTGATTACAAATTAAACTTATTTGTAATATAATGCTACACACAATTTTTATACTGAATATATTTTGGTAAACTATTATATAAAAATGAACAACAGTACCAGCAACTGTTAATGGTAAGTTTTCATTCTCCATGAATGTACATCCTAACTTTCAGTACCCATGTCACCAAGCCCACTAGCTTCCAGCCATTGCACTTCTAGAATTTATGTCATTCTTCATCTGCCCAAAGTAAAACAGAAGGTCTGTCCTGCCAAATAAAGGGGTGTACTGCAATACCAAGGCTGTATACCCACAGTAAGTGCAAAGAATATCTCTTGTGGATTAAACAGCAAGAGACTTGGGTCAATAATGCCTTTAAAAAATCCATTTACTCAAAAAAGTTACAAATAATAAAGCTTAGTCTTTTTATATAAATATTATATTTATTAAAAAATATTTATGGATTTTTAGGACGTCATCTGCATTAGTGACTAAGCTATCTAACTGGTGCCCTCAATGCTTATTCAGTCCCACATCTCCAATGTAATATACGATGTACTGCACTCCAACTGTGGCTAATAATTAACATTTCATTGTTGGAAAGGCAGGTCAGAAAATACAGTATATTTTATCTTACATTTATAAGAATCATAAGGAATAAAAATATGTAAAGTGGGTTCCGATATATATCATATATAAACTGATTATATTTTCCCTAATAACCCTCCATATGTATTCTGCTCTTAGTAACCCACACGTGTCACTATTTAATGTATTGAAAATACTCCCTTTGATAGTGTCAGAGAAAGCGGTACATTGTTATAAAAAAAAGGCTGAATTTATCAGCTTCAATTAGTTAAAAAAACAATAGTGCTTAATAAAATAAACAATAAAATCTAATGTGCATTAAAAACAACAATAAAAAATTGTAATCACATTGTAAAAAAAAAAAAAATTAAAAATAAAAGTGGTAGTTAGTACCAAACTGGTCAATGTTGTAGTGTTTAACAATTACTGAACATACTGCTACTTTCAAACTGGAAGTATATATATATTTTTTTGTAATCTAAAAGCTATACAGTAATATACTGAAAAACAACTCTAAACATAATGTTTGTGCTTATGCAAAAATAAAGTAAATGGAAGAAGAACTTTAAAAAGGTAGCTTGGCTGCAAAACTACTTGTTATTCTATTTCCAGCACAAATTTTCTAATATTACAATGATTTTATTTAAAGCTTATATTAAAATGGTTAAAATGTGTTAAGCCCTATAGTTATAAATAAAGTGTACATATACTGGACAGGTTGTATTTGATTCTCTCCATGTAACTCATAACCTTCTTAAAAACGAAAACCATTTACAGATCTGAATACAGAAATGTAACTTTCAAATATGGCTTTGTGTGCCATCGATCGTTCTAAATAATCACAGCCTTGACAAAGTGGTGATGAATCAAATAGAAAAAATATACACACTAATAAACAAATATATATGATTCAGAAAACCATCAGTTTAGCTATCTTAATACAGCTCAAGTCAATATGGCAGCTCGTCTATGACAAACTCTGAGGCTAATCGCATATTTCCAGACGAGAAAAAGAAATTAAAGCAAGGTTGTTGGAAAGGAAACGGGGCAGCCGCAGCATCAGCATCTACAGCCAGGTGAGGTAGGTCTCATTTTTGTTCAGCACGCATTCTACATCGTTGAGACTTGGAATCAGATCTTCAGACTCCAGTGTCCCCAGATCCACGTTCGTCCCCGGAAGAGCATCAAGAAAGTCTGGAAAACGTGTTTGTGGGTTCAGATTCAGGGCTGGCTGGCCGAGAATTTCACCTATAAAAAGAATTGGTACTTAAATGTAGAAAGAATTCCTTGCGAGGACATAGTAGAAATTTAGCTTTAAGCTGGAACAGGGAATTTTTTTTCTAAATAATTAAAATATAGCTAAACTGGCCAAACGCGGGAACAGCAAAACTTTATGGATCCTGGAGTCATTGGGTGGCCCAAACAAATGATTCCTAATGGGTACAATATTACTTTTGTGAACTTGTATGACCCAACTGAATTGTTACACAATTGTCATTAACGATATCGTTCAGCGCCGGGCTCTCTCCCCCATTCCCCAACATGCAGCAACCTGACGAGGTCGTCAGATTGTACTGCATGTTCAGGCGATGGACAATGTCAGAAATGACCAGCAGGAGTGCGCATCGCTGGTCGTTTCCGACATAGAAGTGCATGATTTGTGCACGATTACTGAGCGATTGCACGATTACGATGTCGTAATCGTGCAGTCGCTCAGTAATATCGCCCAGTGTGTACCCACCATAACAGTATTGTTGTGTTTGTGCTATTTTATACCTGTGTCCATTTCTTCCATATTACTGAGAAAATCTTCGGGTGTTGTCGAGATGCTATAACATCCCAGGCCCAGGCCACTGTCCGTGCTTTGTTCTCTTGAGTGGTATGGCCCACTGAGGAGGAAATATAGATAAGATAATAGAGATTAATACTTATCCTGTCCTGCTCATGTGGATAAAGCCATGGTGAGGGCTGAAGTAATATTACTGACATATGGCCAGTGATAGTAAAGGCCCTGTAAGCCTTCTCCCTAGCACGTTACAAGCTACAGCTATATGGTCAGCTAATAGCCAACTCTACCATCTAGAATATGTTTACACAGATTTCTGAAGAAAATGTGGCTGTTAGTAACTTACCTATTGAGGAAAGGGTCAGATCCGTTGCTTGTTAAAGATCTTATATCCTGGGTCATGGCAGGGGGGCTCACTGTGCTTTGAACGGGGGCAATGCTTTCTGACTCCATAGGAAGTTGTCGGCATAACGCAGCTTCCTGGATGAAAATAAAAAGGACAAAAAGAGAAATTAGGTCACATCAGAAACTCTGTATAGATGGTGAAATAGTCGCACCCTCTGGGTAACATGGTTTAATCATCCTGGCAAATTTTTGTAAAACGTGCAGCGTTTCCTACAATTAAACAGTACCTGAGTCAAATACAATATTTAAACTGTTTCCACTTGTCCCAATAACCTGGAGCCAATGGGTGGGTAACTTACAGTGCACAAGTATAATCATCCTGAACAATAGAGACAAAACATGACTCAAGTGGAAGGAGGAAGCACAAGAGCCTAAATGTACGTTTTCTCTACCTCTTACCTCACTAGCCTGTCCCCAATTTATTGACATCATTATTCCATCTAGTGAAACAACCAATCATAGGGCCGCATTTACTAACGAGTTTTATCACCAAAACGAGTGATAAATGTCACCGTGTATGATAATGGTGCTCCAGCCAATCAGCTCCCAACTGTCAACTGATAAAAAAATGACAGTTTGTAGCTGATTGGCTGGAGCATCATTTATCCTACACAGTGAAATTTATCATTTGTTTTGGTGATAAAACTCGTTAGTAAATGGGGGCCTAAGTAAGCTAATTATTCTTTAACATTTTTATGTTACTTGCATGCTCCTATTAGTAAACTTGGCAAGTTTTACACCTACTTTGCATAACTCACAAATCACGCTACAGGAAGATGCAAACCTAAATCAATGGATTGATTTACTTACTGTTAACGAGAGGGATAAGCTGGGTACACACAATACGATATTTTGGCCGATTTGACGATTTCCGACGGATCGGAAAAGATCGTTCACATCGTCTAGTGTATACGCACTATTGCTCGCACCCGTGAGTCGTTCCTCACGTCTTTTAGTTGGCCCTACATGCTGCTAAAACTGAGGATGTTGTTAACAATTTTTACCACATCGTGCAGTGTGTACACTCTACCGCATGACCAGGCGATACGTAAACATTGTATAGTTAACGATATAACCACCAAACGATGCACAATATATCGTTCCGTCATTTGTAGGATTGCACAGTGTGTATGCACTATATCGTTTGTCCGGGAGTTCAAGGAATATCGTTGACGATACTGTATTGTTTGAACATCGTCTAATGTGTACCCAGCTTAACACGGAAAGTGGCTGTTGTGCTTTCAAATAAACTTTGTTTAAAAAAATAAATGTCCCTTACAGCACCGGCACTCCAAGAACACTCTTTGCATGACTTAGCTGCCCTGGGCATACAGTCTCACAAAAGAATGGCTATTATTTACAAGTAATCCTAACTGCCTGATGACAATCTACGGGTGGGTGCTCCGCAGGAGAGCTTTGTGAAAACTGCTAGATAACTAGAGGGGATATATTTGAGTATCTGCCTTTCCATCATGGGCTATAATGACACTCAAAACATAGCCAGAAGCTCTTTATCGTTATCGAATTCTAACAAAGGCTTATAATGCTTATTACTAGTAAGAGGCCCAGCTCAAGGAAAATGCCACAACCTTGTTGCTGTTATAACAAGGTAAATTAATCTTAGCACAGCAAATGTATATTTCGGTTACTGTGTCTCAGGAGATGAGAATAAGACCTGCTGGTGCACAGCTAGTCTAATGTGGTTTGGTTGAGTACTTAGGCTGGATACACACTGGAGCGATCAGCAATCGTTCTGACTTTACCGATGATTTCTCTTGTCCCCAGAACAAGCGATATTGAGCATACACACACTGCAATCTTGTGACCGACCAAACGATATATCATATCGTTATGTCATTGCAAAACAGGATATCGGCCAGACATCGCTCCAGTATGCACCCAGCTTTAGAGAAGTTACTGTTTTGCTAGATTAGCTATGTACGTATGGGTGCTTTCACCTGCTTTTGATGCACTGTGGGCCTGATTCAGACCCGCTCGCAAGCACATTGCGCTCGCAAGTGGGTAGATGGTGGCCCAGTGCGCACGCGCGAGCCCCAGAGCGAGCGCAAAAGGTGCTCGCTCCGGGACTCACTACAAAAGGGGCAGCTGTCGATGTTGATCGACAGCTCGCCCCATTTTGTAGGCGTGGCGGGGGGTGGCTTCACAAATGGAGGCGTTCCCATGCGAACACCTACCGTTTGTGGGCGGCCCCACTGACATCACCAATGATGTCAGTGAGAGAGCTTCCGGCTCTATTTGAGCCAGAAGCTCTCTGGGGCTTGCGGCCACGAGACCCTACCACAAGTAACAGGTAACCCACAGCTATGCGAGTGGCCAAGAGGCCGCAACTAAAAAAACCTGCGCCCGCCCTGATTCAGAGCGAGCGCCTCTTAATCAGGCCCTGTGTTCCCTGCATTGAAAACACAGCATAAACAGTGCATTATGTAGGGATCACTGATCCCTATGAATAACCGTGTCCGTATTGAGGATTCAATTAAAAATCTGTGTGAAGTCTAAACACATGAAATTAAAATCAAGTAAGTATGTTATGTTGCGGGAGTAAAATGAGTAAGGAAAAAAAAAATTAGAAATTTAAAGTATATATAAATCCCCACACTACTCAAGATTATTTAGATCAGAGGTATCTTAAACTGTGAAATCTGTATCCTTCATACAGATCCAAAGGGTGTCTCAGTCTGCTAGATTTAACCCAAAATAACAGTTTAATATATTAACAAATAATAAAACTTATATAAAACTAATAAAATAGAGTATTTATTTTTACATTTAAAATTCTAAGGGGTTACTCATAATACAATTATGTAGTGGGTACTTGGAATAAATTAACAAACTTTATGGGTATTTGGGATCCAGTACACATATTAAGGGCCCACAATATTTTTTTTAATTATTAGGGAGTATGGCATTCAAAAATGGCGAGAACCCGTATTTAGATAATGTAGAATTATTAATGAATATAAATTTTACACGTTGCATATAGGCCTTACCGATATTATTTTAAATATCTCTCTTAAAATAATACTACATATAATTTGTGGATGCTGGTTAGCCATTATTTATGTTGCCCTGGCTGTCATCAGCTGTCCCAAGTACCAAGTAAGGAGAGATGGGCTTTAAATAAAAACAAATGCATAAGGCATCTCTATTGACAAGACTTCTGAAGCTGCAGCTGACAGTAACAGATGAAGCAGTCACCGATTATTTTAGTTATCACTTGGGTGTTGGATCTGTAATTATTTTTTTACCACAATCAACTAAAAGTAAATAACAACTCACAAAAATGTTTAACTTGCAAAACTACTGTATTACACAAAAGATAATTAATAACAACCCAATAACTAATACTAATAATTAGAGATGTGCGGTTCGGTTTTACTCTGATATGTTCGGATCTCAAAAACGGCATCATATTGGTTATCCGTCTGTCATGTGTTTTTAATAGTCAATAAGAGAAATCGAACCAATACGAACTTGCGATATGTTGGCAATAAGGACCAAATAAAACCGAACCAGCACATCTCTACTAATAATTCTACTAATAATAATAATACAAAAAAACACTCAGAATTTCACTACAAGACCTCTTTGGAACACAAACATCTATTAATTAAAGTTATTACAGATAATTAAGTGTTACCAAACAGAATGTGGTGCTCCCTACTCTATCAGATGGAGTCTGTGTTATAACAGGAGATAATGCTGTACCTTATGACACTAGGGATGAATAAAAGGACTGTTCCCTTATTCCTTGTACTAAAGTTCTACTTTGAATTGACATGTGTGAAATAACACACCTTTTATCCAAATAATTAGGGTATTAATTAGTAATTAAACTGAAAAACCATGAATTGTCCATACACACTATAGCGCTTTCTGAATTTGTTACTGGTTTTGTAGCTTTAAGTCAATAATAACTGTACAGTCTCCGGGAACATCTCTTGGTGTCACTGGATTGCACTGTAAATTTGCTTCATGAATGTGTTAGATAAAAATGCACTACAGGTCTTTACAAGTTCAAACAAGTTTTTAGACCTCTATTTTAGGCACCGCAGCAGCTGGGATTCATTTATTATTTATCATGTGTAAGTGCCTTTCAAATTCTACTTGCTGCAACATAATGTTAAGTGATCCAGTGCTTACAACACAGAAAGAGTTCCTGGCAGTTCACGAGATAAAGGGGTTCACTGGTTATAATAAACATTTCCACCGTAACGCAGCTCTGATAATCTCCCTCTTCCAGCCTGTATGGTGACAGGTTTGATGGGTCTAGAGACCCACATTACCAGACAGGTCTCCTGCAGCCTCTATAATACCCTGTAATGTGTTATATTTTACATCTAAAAGCACATACTGCTACGTTTTATTAAAAAAAAAACAATCAAACAAAAACAAATAGTTGATCCAATATAACCCTATAGGGAATAACCCTATAGTGGATTAATCTGTTTACTCACAAGGGATTTAAAATTAAATCATCCAAAAGCTTTTATTTAACCTTTCTTATAAATGTATTTAATTATTACCAGATATTTTAATAATGCACACATATTCCGTAGTGCTTTAGAGAATACATATTTATGTTAAACTTCTACCAGCAGCAGAACCAAGGCAGTATGCCCACAAGGTGCTATATTTCAAGTGAAATGTATTTTTGAAATTGAACTAAACACAAAGAAGATTCTCATATTTTGATATATATTTTTTTCTTTTTACTGCAATCTAAAGCCGCACATCCACTAGGCGACTAGGGAAAGACAGTACGATTACAACACTGTAATCGTACCGTCGTTCCCCATTCCCTGAGGTGCCTACACTGAATGGTTAGTCGTTCAGTGCAGGCACCCTCCCTCATCCCCAAACATGGCCAATCTGTCATTATCGGTAGATTGACCGGCATGTTCAGCCAATGATTGATGTCGGAAACGGAGAGCAAAAGCGCGCATCGCTGGTCGTTTCTGACATTATAGTGCACGGTTAATGAGCGATTCCACGATTACGATGTCGTAATTGTGCGATCGCTCATTAATATCTGCTAGTGGATGTGCCCCTTTATTCTATCACGGAATACTTTACAACATATTTGCCTCCTCTCCAGGAATGGCCGGGAGGCTCCCGAAAATCGAGTGGTGCTCCCAGCCACCCGGTAAAGTGGGCAACTCTCCCGCACCCCCCTCCAGTCGCCCGTACCCCCCCTCCTCCCGCTCGCAGGGAAATTGATAAGGGCATGGACTTTCACTTTTAAAAAAAAAAATCAGATGGAGGAGGGGGCAGAATAAAAAATACATTTAATATAATATAAAAAATTGCAACAGGATCTGTGCAATGTGGAAGACTACGACGTAGGCAATGTTATTGTACAATGAAGGTGTAATTCTCAGTTTATGTCCTCATATACACAGGCAACTGCACAATGCCACTTCTATAGCACATTTTCAAATGTTAAAAAGTGTCGCGGTTGTTATAGCCTCGGGTAACACAGCGGGCAGAAAGAGGTAAAAAGGGGCGAGAGATATATTGACAAAGGTTTCTGGTGTCAGACGCACATTTATTATAAAAACCTAAAAATGCATTTAAAAAACGACAGTGAGTATGAGGCCTTAGGCTTACTGTCATATCATAAAGTTATATGACATTTTCTTGCACATCACAGCACCATGTGTTGAGTATAGTTGCTGCCTCTATATTCTTGACATGTAAAACTGCCCATACATTGGGAGATGCAATTCTAGCACAGTGCAACTGGTTCTCTGTCTAATGCATACAAAACAGAGAGACTTCTGCTATCAATGCTAACAATAATACACTTCAAATCTGTTTGTATCTAGCAAATAAAAGGGATGTAGTCAGCATCCCGGCAGTCAGGATCCCGGCGCTCAGAACACAGGCGACAAAATTCCGACAGCAGTCAAAATCCCGGTACCAGAATCCCGACCCGCCGCCATCCTGACGGTAGGTATTAGGTTTATGCTTAGGGGTTAGGCACTAGGGGAAGGTTTAGGGTTAGGCTGGGGGGGATTCTGACAGTCGGGAAGCCGTTGTCGGTATTGTGACCGCCGGCATCCCATACCCAACCCAAATAAAAGCATGGGGATTTTGTTCATATTTTAAATCAAAACAATTAAGCTTGCAGCCCGTTGTCAACGTGCCCCAAGTCTCTGCAAGTCCCTACACTAGCACACATGCCCAACACACCATCAAATTGCCATCCTCAGTCTAATGTGCCCACAAAGAGGAAAAGTACAAACATTTGGGACAAATAAGAGGATTGTATGTGGCCTAATTAATGTGGTTGCTGAAGAGTAAACTCTGCCAGCCTCTACCAATCTTGCTTCTAAAGATATGTAAAATCAGCCGGTAAAAAGGCATATCTATTTCAGGCAAGTTCTTTTAGAGCTCAGAGAGGAGAGCAACGGCTGCTGCAGTGTGTGGGAGCCCACTTCATCTCTTTGCTATGTTCTTGTTAATTAAGCAAAACAACAGCTTCAGGCTATGGTTACGAAGCTCTGCTGAGCTGGAAATTCATAAGCAAAGGACTAAAGTCAACAAAACTATCCAAAAGTATAGTGCCACTGACAAAATAGGTATGTAAAATTAGTAAATACAAGTAAACAATATTTAACAAAAGGCTAATGTCCAACAAAATCAGCGAGTCATCTGTATAATAATCATTTAGCACTGTATACGCTCCATTTTCCCCATAATATACTTTGTTCTACCCATACTTTATCCACTTAAGGGAATTTATTTATCTTATTTAATAAACTATAGATTGTAAGCTTGCGAGCAGGGCCTTCCTACCTATATATCTGTCTGTTATTACCCAGTTTTGTTCTATTAATGTTTACAATTGTAAAGTGCAACGGAATATGCTGCGCTATATAAGAAACTGCTAATAAATAAATAATAAATAAACTGCAATTGTGTAGTGATCTGTACTGAATGAATCAGCAACTAGCAATTGAGTGCAAGTTAGACAATGAAGCCAATGTATGACTGGTTGCTATGGATTTCACACATATCTAATTAGATATTAAATATACAAAAATCCTCCAAGACTGGAGAAACATAGTTGAAACTAGAAAAGTACTTTGGATTAAGTTTACTTAGTTTATTGTGTTATATCAGATGCTGTCGCATGGCTCTTATTTAAGGACTCTCCCCACTACCGGACACTCTTTCTGGGGCTGTGATGGGGTGATGCATTATGGATCTGCCACATCACTTCCCTCTCTTCCCATCCCATTTGTGTGTTTTTGGATATGTATTTTGTTCACAAAACTGATCTAATGTGTGCTATAGATATGACTGCGGGTTTCCTCATTTTTCCTATTTATGCCATTCTTCAGAGTCCTCGCTGTAGCTGTTTTGTTTGATTTTCTTGTCATTGGATCTCAATAAACATATATTGCATTAAAATAAAAAATAAATAAAAAAGATTCTATCTCCTATTCCTCATCAAGGCCTAAAATATAATCTCATCTCACATGACAAATAACTAATAACATATTTTATTTGATCACCAAAAAAAATAAATCAACATGAAGATACCGTGTATGAAAAAGTAAGTATACCCCATGAATCTGAATCTAGTGGAACCACTGTAAACATCAATAAAATACATTATAGTATATTCAGGGCCGTAGAGTGCCTCGCCGGGCCTGGGTAATGGGGGCAGGGCCTAATGTAAGGAGACATGGCCACACCCCCTACAAAAATAAATAAAAATGAAAGTATTATCTGGGGGACATTTTGCCCCTCAGCCAGGGTCAGTTCCAGGGGGGGCAGCGCAATCGCTCCTATCTGGTGCATGTAGAGGAGACTGCTGCTGTGCTCAGCGGCAACAGCAGTCTCTCTCTACTCACTGCAGCCCAGCACTGCTGCCACTGACATGAGTGAGGAGGGGGGAGCAGCAGATCCGGGCCCCCGACAGGCCCCTTGTACTGGTGGAAGCAAATCTAGATGATCATATAGTAAAGTACACTGGATTATCAGCAAGCAGTTAAATCTGTTATGGGCTATTTGTCACACAAGGTTAGATCAAAGACTTGGGTCCTTATGTGAGACCTGCAATTTTCAGGAACTGATGTTATTCTGGCGATTTAGTATGTACATTTAAAGTGGCAATAATTTAAAATGGAAAACAACCTGGTTTTGGCTCTGAAATTTTTGCCGCCTTAAATTTAAGGGCTAATTCGCACCAGTTCCTGCAACTCTCAGGCTATTACATAAGGGCCTTGGTGAGAACTAGACAATTGTTAAAAATATCCAGATACTTAAACACACAAATTTAAAGGAGGGTGCACATTCTTTTCCACACAACTATACGATACAATAGCAACTTAATGATGTGGCCATTACCTATATATTACCACCCGTTTTGAGTGACAGATATGATTGCTGTAGGCTAATCCGAAACATCATGGAGAAGTCCTATCGGCCATGAGGAGAAGAGAGTTTACTCAAAAATCTAGGTCACAGTTCCAAACCCTACAGGTGCTATAATAGTAATGTAGTATGGTCCTATATCCATAAAGTTAGCAGAAGTCCAACAAGTCAGGAGATATGATGCCCGGCTTTGAAGTAAGTAGCACTGACAACATGCCGTACCCGCGGTTACAATAAATTAGCTGTGTGGAGCTGAATGGCCAATGGGTTCCCCAAATTCCATAATACATTCCTCAGGGCAGAATTTAGGATGAAAGAGGTTTCTCTCTCTCTCTCTCCATTACAAATGCATTCAGCATATACAGTATGTACAAACACTAAATAGCAATATTTTTTCATGATTGAATGGTACCTGACAGCCCCTAGATAGCAATGTCATGTTGTTTTCCATGAACAAAGGCTTTTGCTTATTTAATTAACTCTTCAAGAAGACATCCTAAGGTGTCACCAAGCAAGATGCAAACCCCAATAAGAGAACTCCCTGAAACTGGTATTTTCTCTCAGCTGGGTGTGTCTGCTCCTTGCACAGCAGCTGTCGTGTCTGGAGTGGTTGGGAAACTGACCAGTAACTGCTGGCAGGTTAAAAAGAGACCAGAAAGACCTGCCAAAGGAATTCCACACCCTTCCACCCGTGCCAGAGGAATTCCACACCCTTCCACCCGAGCCCTTCCGCCTCATTCCAGTTACCTGGCAACCACACACAGTACTAAGTCAGCAGTTTTTCTGCACAGGTTATATTAAGGATAGTAAAGCAGGAGTGCAGGATTAGCTTGAGGACAGCATACTTATCACAATTAAATTACAGGGGGGGTTTCTTATGCCAAAGATCCTTCATGAAGGCGAACAATGGTAGTGTGTTTTTAGTAACCTGAATTTTAAAAGAAAAAGGAACATGCCTCTTCTGACTTCTCCTAAGTAAAGTGAACATACATTATCAACTCTGGGGCAAACAGGACCTCATTCAGCCGCTCGGTCGTACGCCACCGGTGTTCGCTAAACTGCGCATGCATAAAATTCGCAATGCGCGTGTGCAAACTAGCTATTACGATCAGAAATTTCTCTCTCCTTCAACTTGGCCAGGTCGTTAGTATGAGTGACAGGATGAGGAGCTTTGTGGGTGGTAACAGGGGAAGGTGCTTGTGAACGGGGGAGTGGAGATCCGAACGCAGGCGTGCCTGACTATGCAAACGGCGTTTTATGGGAGTGCATAATTAACTAAGTAGTGTCATGGCACATGTGACATGGGAGGTTTTTACACTGACTTGATCGTAGTGCTTAAGAGAGGGTATGGTCAACCTTAAAGCTCTACGACCAGCTTCAATGGTTCCCGATGGTCTTCATTAATCCTTATACGCCTGGAGATGACGTGTGTTGCGAACGAGAAGGGGGCGCATTTTTAGTCTTACGGCCGCATCCTCCCCTCGCTCGTCCAGCTAACGATCCCAACTTAACGAAGCAACTTGCGTGTGCTTCATTTGCATATCCGGCCCCTTTTCCCTTACGACTGAGCGGCCGCAACGACCGACTCTGAATGAGGTCCACAGTTCCATGGTGGTGAAAGAGATAAGTTTTTTTGTATTATTACGTATTATTTGCAATAATTACCATATTTACCTCACAATACAAAAGGTAACACTGCAGTTTGTGTGTGTCACAATTCTGCTTCTCATCTGAGTGCCACATGGCAAGATCGCTTTTCTGTTTTCCACACACCAGTAATGGCATCATCTCAGATCAAGCAGTGGTGTCAGTGGGGTCTATCAATGTACATTGTTGGGTTTATTATCACTGAAGTTTGTCCATTTTTACTTGTTTTTGCTGCCTGTTTTTGTAGAAGTGATGTAGAGCAGGCAGTTTAGTGGTGTGTGACCTTATTGGGCCGTGCTGCGATCCCTTCTGGTTTTTGGTTTCTTTAATTAAGTTTAGCAGATCCTCTGCTTTCTGCGCATGTTAGTCTGGCGCATGCAAAATGTAAGTGACAAAGTAAGGACTTGTGGGGTACACGTCTTTTTACCCCTTATCCATGCATATCTGCAAAATATAACTGGAACCAGCTCACTTCTCATTAACAGCCAAGCACCTGATCATTGCTCTACAGAGCATTACCCCTGCTATTAAATTCTGAAGAAGGAGCAGTGATCTCTACCTTGTGCCGAGCCCACAGTGCAGCGTGGAACATGCACTGAAACACAGGGGCGCCGAGGGGGGGGGGGGGGGTAGAGCGGGTACAAATTACCCGGGCCTGCTGGAGGGGCCCGGGTCCGGCACTGCCCCCCTGCCTTCTACATCACAGCAGCCCAGCACACGCTGCTGTGTGCTGGGCTGTAGTGGGAGACTGCTCGCAGCTGCTAAGCAGCAGCTGGAGCAGTCTCCTATGCCAATAGGGGGAGCGATCACGCTGATCACGCCCCCTACTGGCTGTGCGCCGGGCTGAGGGGCTCATAGTGCCCCCTCCCAGCACGCAGCGGCGCCAAAATGTTTTTTTTTCCGGTGTTTTGTTCCTAAGGGGGCATGGCAATGTCTCCCGCTATTAGGCCACGCCCATTGTCACCCGGGGTAGAATGAGGCGAGCCGTGCTTCACATCATTCTGTAGAAGTGGAGAAAAGTGTGTTTTTCTCTGGGTGAGAATAGTTTTTCACTGGGGGAGAATATCAGCAGCCCTGTAAGTGAGCAACTTTGTACAGTATATATGGACCTGCCACAGTGATTCCTAGCTGTATTATACAACGATCAGGTTTATTACATCAGTCTGCATTATATTTATGCTACAAGCTACATATCTTAATTTACCCCTGCAATTTCACTCCTTTATCGAGTAGTGTGGAGATCTATATACAGTATATATGCAAACACTGGATACACCCTTACTATTGACGGTGAGACCTTCAGGGATTTGTCTGAGCAAAATCTCTATTGCAACGTGCTTTTGATACATTGAAAGGAGGAAAAAATACAACAAGATTTTATGTGCACAGAAGAGAAACATTTGGCTAAAATGTGTTACTTTGCAAGAAATTATTTCATATGAAACTCCTAAATATTATTATATATGTGCAATATTGTTACATATATGTCTTTTAGTGGGCTTATTAGTCCTGTTTTTAATGGTAGATTTAATATACTATTAATAAATAATTATTATTCTAATGGAGACTTTCAGATAGTATATTGTCTCTATTGGAGCTTAGGCGCTCTATTAGAGTCGTTCACGTTTTAGCATTTTTGCTTTTTTGGGGCAGCCACTCTAATACTGGTGAATGACGTGGCACACTATATAAAAGTTATCTACATTAACAATGGGCACTGACAAGCTAGCCAGCAGCAATGCCGTTCAACAAGACATTGAGGTGGATGATGAGAGAAAAGGGGGCAGAGCTAGCACAGAAGACTGCAGGAAAGTGTCCTACTTCCCTGCCTTTACCTACAAATGAACAGATTACACCATTCACAGACGGCATATCTGTTACATAAAAAATCTGGAAAAACTTGTTTTTCATTGCTACATGAATCGCACTCAACATACAAATGTATGATGTGATACCAAAACTAAGAGGGGCGCTGCTGGAGAAAGAACAAGTTTCTCCATGGTAACCCAGTTTATGAGTAAACGAAAGCAGAAAAATCCCTGTTTAATAAAAAAACAGGGATTTTCTCTGCTCTATGAATAACAACAAGCTATAGGGGAGATGTATGAAAGCTTCTAAAGAGTGGAGAAGTGAACAAATGGAGAAGTTGTCCATAGCAACCTAGCACACAGTTATCAGGTGCATTCTATAAAATGATAGGTAGAAGCTGGTTGGTTGCTATAGACAACTTCTCTACTTGTCCACTCTTTAGAAGCTTTGATACACCTCTCCTATAATATGATGTCCCAATATTGATGTTCTAATATGTTCATTTGTGCAACTACCTGAAAGTCTATGTGACACAAATGCAATTCAAGTTGTTTACTTAGAGTATTATAGTCATTAAATACCTCCCCACCCACCTATTACTCAACACTGGTTATTCTGGCCTCCTAACTAGAAACTCCATTTCATGGCGTGTGCACAGGACGATGCAATCTTCTCTTTTCACAGAATTTCTTTATTTCATCTATTTGAAAATACAGTTTAACTCTAGCGACTGGTTTTATGTTGTTTCACACGGATTCACGTGCATTTCCGTGTCAGAATTTTTACACGTAACTTAGAATTGGACACACTGTGTATGCACACAGCTGGTGCCAGTATTTAAGGATCTGTATATGTAACACTTGTGGTCACTTGTCCTTCATGTGATGAACAGGGGTGTTCACGGGTAAGGCACTAACTAGTTTAGCACGCCCTTATCGGATGCATGTTATGCGCCTTAAAATAGGTTCCTTATCAAGTGTGATTTCTGCATCTTTGGGTGATGATGATTGTTGGAGATAAAATTGCATATTTTCAACAATTTTACCAGCGGTTTTTAAAACACCAATTTTATTAAAAGCTTATTTGAAATGTCAGTATTTAATACATCTCTGTATGCTAGAGTTAAGGTTGCCCATATCCTAAGGTGCGTAGCACTCAAAATATGCGTAAAGTTGTGCACAAGCAGGTTTGCATATACACAAATGGGCTACTTGTATGTTCAAATCGAATTCTCCTCCTATGTATCCAGTCATGGGAATCGTCAATCCTAACGGTCATCGGTTTAGATACACTTTAGTAAGTTCTTTACTCCGTGAATTTCTGCTGTTAGAATCAGACCTAACCATTGGAGCCTCCGTGTTGATAATTGTTGGGGTTGCCTACCCTTGAAAATATTTAAAAATGGCAATTTCATACAATCTTATGAGCAATTACCATTGTTTTTTACTGTTATGTTTATGTGCTGTTTAAAAATATATCCAGAACGGAAAGTAAAAGCTCTAGCTACAACAAAATGTCTCTCAGGGTTAAATAAAGGATTTTCAACCCTTCAGAATCTCAAGATCATGCTAGCTTAACATCTGTGTTTTATTGTAGTAACAGGTGGAGTCTACTGTTTTTCTTAGAGCGTTCCAGTACTGTCTCCTCTCTGCTATGCACTTCGGGCACTAGGACCCGGAGCCGGCAGGCGTTGCAACTTCTGACTCGGAGCATACGCGGTCTGATGTGCGCTACTCTGTAGTGTCACAGTACTGTGCAGACGCACAGTTCTTAGCTCTCTGTGTTACCATGCATATACCGCTGTTACCATGTGTGATACTGTTGTTACTCCAGGTATTAACGATGCCACAGACATCACTGTGTTACCGCTGTTACCACTGTTAACTCCTACATTACCACTGTATACTGCTATTACCAATACACCTGCAAATCTGCTTAAGGACATTTGTGTGGCCAAACTTTAATTTCAAATCCTGCTTTACACCTATTGTGACCAACCAGGTCCCATCTAATAGGTTATAGCAATAAAGCTGACTTGTGTTTTTACTTATAATTTACAAAGCCTATTGGAAAATCCTCCTCCCAACTGTTCTATTTATGGAGGTATATGAACTATTTTGGACACAATTCGCTTCTGAATTTTTATTTACCACACAGGTTATGGACGCAGTCCTTCATTAGCTTACAGACCGATTAATTGGACTCCCAATAATATACAAATATTGATGTTAAATTTGAAAGAAATTGTGATTTGCTTATGTATGGCATTGCAATGCAAGCTGTGTTTTATACACATATACTGTATATGCAGGAATCTCTGCACACATGGGGCCTAATTCAGTAAGGATCGCACGCAGTCTCACTGCGAAGATATGCTAATGATTGCAATCACAATGCCATATGCAGCCTAATATAAGGACGCCCCCTTTACCTTACACACATCCGTAATACTTTGCAAAACCATCGGTAACATTGAGCACCATCACAGCCTCACGCACACTTGCACAAGGTCTGACCTTACTCAGGATTGCAAACCTCATTGCACGCAGTGAAAGACCAAGCTGCGTATGGCATCTAAGTGGCTAATTTATGCACGTCCCTGTAACAGCGTTCAAACGCAGACACGCCTGTATTTCGTCAACCATCCCCCCAGTCACCACCCACAAACGGTACTTCCTGTCAATCACTCTGCCATGGGTCAGCGTAGCCACTGTGATCAAAGTCCCGATTGCAGTGGAGTGTTCACGTAAGCGCAAGGCGATACATACACATGTGCAGAACGCAACAATCGTCCGACTGCGTGCGTAATCACAGTTGCGATCGGTAGTGAATAAGGCCCATTGTCATGTAGCATAGCTGCATAAACACACAAGAAAACATGCATCTGGTTTCACTTAAGTGTCTATCATCTGTGCATTTGACATTTTGGAAAGTGCTGAAATACTAGGCACATGCTCAGTTTGACAGCAATAAAGAAAAAACTAATATTCTGGGAAAATGGATTTGTGATTTTCAAGTTTGCTAGAGTCAGTACAGAGATATATTTGGAATATTGGCAAGACCTGGGAAGTATAAATAACAGTTGTTGCAAAATGTTTTAAAAGCAGTACGAAGCTTGCAGGGAGTGTGCTTGGATAAACATAATGATATGCCATGTAACACTGATACCCAGCAAAATACACCGTGCTTGCAGTCACCTGTCTCATCAGCTCCTCTTGCCGCATTCTGATTCGTTCTCTCTCCATCTGGATTCTCTGGAGTCTGAGTTTCTGTTGCTGCTGCTGTTGGTTAGTGAGCGCATTGGGCAAATTGATCAAAGAAGCCTGATGACTCTGGGAAGGGTGGGTCTGTTGGGATATGGCTGGGCTGGAAGTCATCTGCTGTTGCTGATGCTGATGATTCATTACTAGGAGAAAAGGAAGACGGATCAATCCAAGATCACTAAACGTTTATGTGCGATAATGCAAAGTCTTCTTTGGGGAAACTGGAACTGGAGAAGTCAGCAATTACCAGTAATTTTGGGGATAAAGAAATCCAGACATCATGGGGTGTACTCAGAAGTGAGAGTGATGGTCGCAATATGATTCATTTCTATCGTTAGTATCAGGGAGGATCAAAGTTGCCTCTACTCAAAATGCTAAAACTAATTTTCCAAGTAAAACCCTTTATAAGAAATAACAGTGCAGTCCTGTGTGACTCTACTACTAAATGACAGTGCATTTTATAACATTAGGAAACACTATGTGATGTTTTCAATCTAATCACAATGTAATCACAAATGGCAGTACAGACTAGGTACAAATGGTCTATTTTATGGCAGCAATTCAGTTTCATGAGTCGCTTATAAATCATTGGCTCTGACGTTACGCTTCACATGAAAATGACTTGTAGAATCCAAGAGCGTGCGCGCACGCACACACACACACACGCAAGCACGGACACACACACAGTAACACAGTAATAAGTAAGTGCTATTGGTGTATGTAAGACATGGAAGCTTATATATTACTCAGAACACATAAAAGTAATAAACTCAGGTGATAACTTTTGGAGGCAGAAGATGGGTTCAGTTATTACATTCAGTGATGATGTATGTTACTGTAGGCTGGAACAGAAGTCTAATACCAATGCATTCATTAGCATAGGCTGTTGTGCTAGGATTACATCTTGGTACAATAAACAAGGAAACACTGCTTGTCCCCAAGCCACCCACCCGAGATGCATACAACCTGATACTCAACTAATCCCAGCCACATATTTCTCCTCTATTTGAAACCTTATCTATGGGCGTATCCTGATATTTAAAATACAGCCTGGAAAGTTGGAGAAAAAAAAACCCAGTAAAAATAACAACATATGTAGGGTTCATACAGAGGGCTTCCTTACTCCTCGAAGACCCATTTGTAGCTATAAAGGCCAGCAGAGTAACTATCATCGTACTTTTAAAGCTACACTAATATCCCTTCACTATTATTATATAATAATCACTTACTAACTGTTTAATTCTTACACACACAGTAAAACCAAATACCAGCTAACAATTTCTCTTTTTTGTTGTGATAAATGAACAAAGGAAAGTGTGAAACTATCTTTATTTTAAAGGCATGTCCATCTTTGTGTAACTTTCTCTTTCCTTAAATTTCAGTGTACAACCCAAATGCAACAGCCTATATACTTGTATTGATGTCTGAATACACTTTGCACCGCAGTACATCTAGAGGAACCTGAATACGCTGGAATAGAAGTACCAGCATAGATGTACTGTATGTTCCGCACATTCTCTTTGGCAGTGGTGGATGTAAAGAACACTGTCAACATTTCAAGTGAACGACTAATAAATGTATGCATTGAAGCAAATGAATGGACTGGAACAGGCTTCCTATGCATCAAAGAAAACAATTTGCTGCCTAGCAACCAATGTATTTGTGTATATTTGGGGAAAATATGATTTTACAGTTCTGCATTCAAGCATAGCACCCGTGGTTTTTTAATTAAATAAGATAAACAGAGAAACAAAATGTGTGTTGTCAGTGCCACAATGGTAAGAACTTAATGGTAGTGTTCATTTTTTTACAGTATTTATCATGCTCTATCACTTCACTAGAATTCTATGGTTGCTCTCGCTTTGGGTGCTCTGCGATGGCTTAAAAGAATAAATGTACAAGAGCAGTCAACAGTAGTTTTTAATGATGGGAGGATCAGCAGTCAGGTGCTAACCTGACAGATCGCTTTCAACTGAGTTTTTATTCTGCTTGTGTCAGCAAACTCTGAATTCAGCTGAGAGCCATTTTTATCCCCCCTACCATTTGTTTGTCTTCACGTTAAGTTATGAGGACTGTCCAATGTCAGGTGTCAGGCAGTAGAGAGCCTGATGGAAAACACATGTCTGTAGCTTTATGGAAGAAAAAAAAAACACAAGCTTTATTTTTTTTTTTACAATACTTATTACACTGAAAATGAGAATAGGGAGGCTGGCCTCTTCTGTCCTTCCCACGGCTTTGCCAGCAAAGATAGATGTATGTAGCGCATATTTCTGAGAAGCAGCATTAGCTTTCCAAAAAGAAGGAATGAACTTTATTTCAATGTTCTGCAATTTTTTTTATTAATTCAAAAGACAGTTACAGTTGTATGCAGCTGTAGCAAATGCAGTTGTAGCCACACTGGAAAATATCTGTCCACTCCACTGAGCAATCAGATCTTTTCCTGCTTCATTGGGGGCGATTAGCGCGGTTGGCAGATAATGGTGGTCATCCCCCTAACACATTTATCGCCAAACCCGATAATCGGGCATAGAAAGTATATGCAAATTAATGTTTGTTTTTAGGAAGGTCATATGTGAGAATCGGCTTGGAATGATCTGTTTCAGGACAAGTCAAGGGAATATATAGTGCATATTTTAACAATTTTTCTTATCGTCACTTATTTTTTGCATAACGTCCTTTGCCTGATGATTATGATTCAAGCCATTTTTATGCTCAAGCAAAAGGCTTGTTTTTATACATTGTGCTATGAGGCCAATTACCTGATGTAGCTGCAGGTATTGCAGATTATTATACATTCTGATCACTATTGTGCACTTGCTGGTCAATGTATTAGTATATGAGTAATTACAACAAAGCCTGGCAGAAGTCACCTGTGGACTAGATTTTCAAACATGTGCTTGCAAATAATTACATGTACTTGTGATTGTATTATTGACAGGTATAGTGCTTGTGTTTGGGGCACACTAGATATGATATTTACTTGGAGAAAATGCTTACACCACACCCAGTGAGTCCAGCATTAAAGCTGTATACACACACAACAATTTAGTTAATGAACGATTTTAGTAAACGATTTTCTCCCTTGAAAAAATTAACTAAAATCGTTTACTAAAGTTGTTCATTTACTATGGGCCTGATTCAGAGCCGGACGCAATTAGCGCTCGCTCGTCCAGAAAATAGGGGTGGCTATTCAAATCAACCGTTCGCTCTTTTTGGTCTGTTCACGCCTCTAGGTCTGAACGAGCGAACCAAACTTGCGGTCGTTTTTTTAAAAATACGCCCCCTGGCCACTCGCATCCTACGTCATGTCCGCTATTTATTAGATTAATCGAGTACATCGACCAGCGTATGAACTGCTCGCTATTCTTGGGGTTGGTTTTTCCTACCACAATTTTGCGAGCAGTTCTGACTATAAAATAACCCAGTGACGTGGTCAATGACGCTGCTGTTTTAATTATGCACACCCATAAAACGCCCGTTTTGACCTTTAAGCACGCCTGCGGTCGGATCTCCACTCCCCGTTTTCAAGCACCTTCCCCCGTTACCACCCACATACGCCTCTTTCTGTCACTCAAATTATCAGGCATTCGCTATTTTGCGAGCACATGAATTTCGGCCGCACTGACTGGTTCGCGCATGCGTATAACGATCCGTGCACATGCGCAGTTGGGCAAACATCGCTCGGAGCGAACGAGCGGCCGCTTACGAGCGGCTCTGAATCAGGCCCTATGTTCATTTAAATGTAATGAACGATTTTCTAGAACTACAAACGATTTTTGCATATTCCCTTACTGAAAATCGTTGAGTTGACAAGTCTGACTGAACTACAAACTACAAACGTGAACGCGCATGAACGAAAATCGTTCATCGTTTGACTCAGAAAGTGAACGATTTTTACAAACGATTATCGTTAAACTATATCGTTTAACGATAATCGTTCAAAAAATCGTTGTGTGTGTATGCACCTTAAGTATTTACTGTAGTTACAGTATTAGGAACTGTTGCATTGGGCTACAAAAACAAGTAAAATATATACTTACCAAGAATGATGGCATGGAAGCATTTGGAAATAGAAAACAACCCATTAATTAAAGTAAAATACTTTTTTGTTTGTAAATAAATATTCTTTTTTTGCGGAATGACAATAACAGCTTAATAATTACAGTATATTACAGTAATACTGAAAGAATGATACAATCACCTTGATGAACTCAACATAGTAATTCATAATGCAATGAAATTAATATAATTACAGTATATGCAGCACAACAAATAACATTGTTTCCTATAGCATTAATATTAGAATAGTGAAAGCAGAAATCTCTTGCTCCTATAGTAAAATGATAAACGAACCACAAATAATATAACACATACAGATGTGTCTACATACAGCTTACCTCCGTGCGCTACAAGACGCGGTAAACATAACGTATGAGCGCCGTGTGACTCGTTAGCGCTGAGCGCCTGTTCGTGTGACTTTTTACCTTCAAATGCGTGTTATTCGCAAAGTGATTTGAATAGGATGCACAAGCAACTTCTGCTCATTAAAATGATCTCTAGCATGCCTTTATTCTGTGTCCAACTGCGGCTGTATCTGTATGCAAAATGCTACGTTACAGTGTCAGCGGCTGTGCTTGTTCAAATAGTATTAAAAATATGATTTGTGAAACAATATGGCAGTGTGTGTGGGATTTCATCACAGATACACAAGTAAATCAGTGCACAAACATCATTCTGAGGGTCAATTAGGCCTCTGTAAATAAAGTTAGATTGAATTACCCTTAAATCTGTTTGTATGGGCCAAAAAAGATCTGGCTGTATATGCAGCCATCAGGTAAATCCATTAAGAGTGCTCTGTTGGATCTGGTTGTTCGGGTTAAATGCCAAAAGGCTTGATCCTTTACATTTGGCCTCACAGTTACATGTATGATTAAAATTTACAGAGGCTCGGTTGTTGAGCGGTCAGGCCGAGAGGCAAGATAAGCTTTAGAGAGACAGTGATTTTTTCCAGTTCATAGCACCTGTGAGGATATCCTACAAATTGGAAGCAGAGTAGAAAAAGAGGCGAGATTACGTTGTGTCGCCTGGTGGTTAGAAGCCGGCGCGAGTGAACTGATGACACGGTTGCTCTTACACTGACTGACATTGCTGTTTCATGAAACCGTACTATTCATAAAAAACAAATTGAAAATGATTTTGCCAAAATGAAAACCAAACATAATTTGCTCAGTCATTCTGGAAAACAGCAGCCAACTTTATTAAAGTTCTAGTGATTCCAGCATGGCTCACTAGTCTTCAGCATGAATTTCTATTTTGTGTGTGGTGCCACATTTAGCAGGAACAGGGGAAATCCTGAGCAGGAAATGTTTCTGGGAAGAGGGTCCTCTGTAACGCTTGTTTTGGTGAAAACTTTATCCCTTTGCTATAAATAAACACAATACAAAGGAGGATGTAGAAGAGACATTAACCTCATTCACTCACATTAAAGCCTATCTCCAAGTCAATCTCCATGTTACATGGTTTTACTGCCTGTGGGCTGTATGGGAACCATGTTCTCCGCCACTCAATATTCAGTAGGGACATCCATGTTCTAGAGAGCTGAAGTTTTATGGATTGTTATATCATTGTGGATATGTACGCGATCCTCTAGTACGCTGAGCTGTTCCCCGTGGCCCGCCGATGGTGTGTACAGGCACACCCTAATGTAGCGCGGTCCAGGTCCGTTTTAGTTAGTGTAATGCGGACCGCAGTGAGTAGGTATGCACTACACAGTAACAAACACACCGCCGCCGGCAGACTCTCATTGCTTGTGGCACCCAAGGGCGGAGCCGGGCTGCAGCTCACTCATGAGCTCCGCCTTCTGGCTCACGCAGTGGGTGAAGCGAGAGATGTCATGATGGAGGAGCGGACGGCGGCAGAAGCAGGGATTCAGGTAAGTATTGGTTTTTTGTTATTATCTGTCTATATGTAAGGGGCACTACATAGTGGGGACCACTACTGGGGGAACTGCATAATGGGGACAGCTACTGGTGCCACTGCATAGGGGGGTACACTACTTTGGGCACTGTATAAGGGGCACTGCAGAGGGGGGCAGTTATGGGTCATAATTGTTTGAGGATTGGGGCAACTATCTGACATAATTAATGTAGGAGGAGGGACAGTTATGGGGCATAATTATAATTGTGGGAGGAGGAGGGCCATTCTGGGACCTCATTAAAATTGTAGGAGGGGGAAGTTATGGGACATAATTGTGTGAAGAGGGGGCAGAGTCTAAATACTGCAGCATAGCTTAGTGGCCCTCAGGCTTCGTTGAATTTTTTAATGTGGCCCACACTGTCTTAAAGGTTGTGGACTCCGCCCTAGTGTTACATTTTATTTAGACATGTGTAATATGTATACTTTGTAGTAACATCCAAACTGGATGTTACTACAAAGAATTGAGCAGTTTTTATAGCATTGAGCAGTGCACCCCGGCTGTTTAGTAAGCGGAGAATCTGTGCTGCCTTGTGACACATCTTTGATTAGCTTAGCTGTAAATCGCTCTGAATATTTAAGGTAATGATAATATCCATGGACTGTCGTCATTGTGCACCGTTTGGTATAATAAAATCTGCTCCATCTGTAGACACACTCTAGTGCCCAGAGTCTATCAGTGCGGCACTGCGCTCAGTGTGCTGCCGGCCGCCGGACTTAAAGGAGGGGGCCCGTGACGGAGACTGCACACAGGCCCCCTCCACTCTTGAAATGCCCCTGGACACTGCACCTGTCATAGGGCTGGTTACATTTTTGATGGTGCAACTGATGGTGGCGTATAAGTGCACACCAATCGGTACTACAGATTGCACAGGCACTAAAAGTAGGTATCACAGTCCTTGGACTTTCGGCCGCATGGATGTACACAAGGAAAGGAGTTTGTAGGCCATTTGCATAACTCAGACGGCCGATCACTAACAGACGCTGCTGCGTTCGCATTGTGTACGACTCAGAATCAGCTCCATTATATATAAATATTTGACATTTGCTTTAAACACTAATTAGATGATTTGTGGATGAAGTCTGTAAATATGTGGCTAGACATAACATAGAGGATCATGAAAGATCGTTACAGAATGTCTACATCAGCTTTATTTATTGACCTTCTGCGGGAAAATGTTAACTTATGTGAAATGTACAAAGACTGGAACTTTTGAATGAAGGGAAGCAGCAGTCCTCCATGAACAATATGTCTCCTTCTGTGTCGCTGTAATGATGAGCTGATCCTCCACACCACCTGCATACTGATGCCAGGTTTGTGGTGCAGGACGCGGCTTTACCTTCTCCAGCGCCTGCACGCTATGTGAAATGTTACAAGGAAGCGGCCACACTCATACCAATCAGATTAAGCCAATATTGGGTTTAAAATAAAGATAGAATAAAAATGGGTAAACAGGACAACTGGAGGCCTAACTCGTTTCGTAGCTGCAATGCCACTTACTTAGATGCATGAACTTGTTTTCTGCTCCCAATGCTAGTGAAAATACTATTTCAATGTAAGAACACTGGATTCTTTCGATTGCTGACCTCCTTGCTAAATTTTACTGGATTTAACAAGGAGGTAAGTTATGGGAGGGGGTATTCAATTAGCCGCAGGGTTTACCCTGCGTCTAATTGCCGGCAAATATCCCTATGGCGCGGGGAAAGGATATTTAATTAAAAGGCCTTTTTTCCTGCACCGAAAAAATTCGGTACTCGCGCAGAAACCCACTGGTTTTGTGTAAGCTGCAGAATCAATGGGTTTTTTACCCACAAGCGAACCTGATTTTGTGTTTTTTTCCGCAGGATTTACCTCAGGCCAACTGAGGGGACTCGCGTGCGGGGGTCCCTGCTAATTGAATAGCTCCAGTGCAGCAATTAGCTAACTGAATACCTCCCATGGTGTTGGGGCTCATTCTTTTGCTTTTGTTTTAAATTTATATCTACTTTGCTGAAGATTTCTGTAGGAACACACTAATTAGGAGACATGAATAACTATTCTCCCCAGAGGTGTATCTATGTAACATATCCCCACTATGTCAAGTCTGCTATTCACCATGCTGTCACCCAAGGCTATGACTTCTAAGCTACAATATAACAATTGTAAAAGTACTACATGAGTGGTATTACACATTTATCAATATATACAGAAGAAAGAACAGATACTGAGAATCGCACCTTATGTATAATTGCGTACTCTCAATGAACGTCCCAGAGAGTCGTGAACTGCGGATGTCCTCCCAGGCTGGCGGAAGTGCAGTGCACCCTCTTGCATTCAGCCCACTTCCCTAGTGAATACGGAGGTAAAGGGATGCGATGATGCAACTTGTGTCATCATGACCCCACCCACACTGCACGATGATGTCACTGTGCCATGATGAGGTAGAGCAATATTCACAAGCTTGGAGGAGTTTGTGGCGGAATAGTGATGATCTAAAACATTTCCTCCATTGCAAAAGGTACGTGTTTTCAATATGAAAGCAAGTCCAATGCCATTTGCTTTTGGAGCTGTGACTATCTTATGCTCATTGATAATGCTACTTTTGCAGTGTCTATGTGAAACCAGACTGACTGACGGACTCCAAAATGAATGCAGCAAGTAAGAGTCAACCTAAACTAGCATGTGGTGGTGGAAGCAATAGGTTAAAATAAAACTAGGAAAATGAAAATGACTATTTTCCATTTTCATTTGGTGATTCTTTAGGCCAATCTGATCATTATATCATGATATGCTCCCTAAACAATAGGACATTCTCCTCGTCATAGCAGCAGGATATGGAAAAGTCTGCTGCATGTCTTTATAGCTTTCAGGGCCGATTACTGACACTGCTCATTGTTTTGGGGTTTCCTGACAATTTTAGTACTGATAAAGAGTAACAGGTGCAATATACGAGCGCTTCTACAGTTCTAATCTACTAAGTGGGATATCCAATTATAACACAGTGTATAGCACAGGTACAGCACCACTAACTCCAATAACTGGCCAATTTTTTATGTACTGTATGTGCACTTATTTACGTTTTATAAAGGTAATATGTCAACCCTATATGCCGTATTTTTGCCTCATGTTTCACTTCATTTATGTTTAGTCCTATGTAGTGCACCCATAACATAACATTGCTACACAATACCCTGCTTATTTAAATACCCAGCATTATATATTTTAAACTAATTTTATTCATTTAGATCAGGTGCTTACTGTATTTGCTGAAGAAGTCAGCACAAGGGCAATGGGATGTGGTCAATATCCCGACTGCGGGGATTCTGGCATTCAGAATGCTTGCGCCGGAATCCCGACACTTGTCAAAATCCCGGCGCTGGCATCACGACCGTCAGAATTCCGAAGGTAAGTAGTGAGACTAGGGGGAGGGTTAGCGTTAGTGTTAGGCATTAAGTGGGGAGGGTTAAGTTTAAGGTACGGGAGGGGGAGGTTATGTTCAGGCACTAGGGGGGAGGGAGGTTAGGTTCAGGCTCCGAAAAGGGAGGCTTAGGGTAGGGAGGGTTAGGACCCTACCTACAGGTGTTGGTATCCTAACCCTGCTGACATGCCGGCGTCGGGATTCTGAGCGCCGGGATCCTGTACCCATCTCAAGGGCAACATATCATTATCACCATGCAGGAGGCTACAGTAGTGACCTGTTATATAAGTACATATGTGAGTAGTGAATCAATAGTTCACAGTATATGGGCCTGATTGTGAGTTGCACACAATGCCGATGTTAACAGAGTTGAGTGATGTTTTGCTTCTGTACATGTGTAAAATCCCTAAACACTTGCACAGTGCATGTGTCCCACGGGGTATACGCAGAGGCGCAGTTATGATGTAGAAACGTAGTGGAAATGTGCTGGGCGTTCCTGGGCGTTGACTAATCAGACACATGAAGCTGGTCCGTTATGGGCATGTTATAGGAGTGTCCAGGGTCGTAGTGAGGTTTGTCGGGGCCGGACAATTGGGGGTGTGGCCTAATGGAAGTAGGCATGACGCCTCCTTAAAAATTTAGCATTTGCTATGCCATGCGCCACAGGGGGCCGCTGTCTGCCCCTCAGCCAGGGGCAAATACAGGAAGGGGGGCGCCATCAGTATGATCGCTGCCCTCTTCCGCAAAGCCAGAGGAGACTTCTGCTGCTAATCAGCGACAGCAGCCTCCCTGGTCCCACCGCATCTCAGCACGCAGGCTACTGCCACTGCAGACAGATAAGAAAGGGAAGGTGAGCGGAAGGGGGAGGAGAGCCCGGTAATTAGTACCTGCTCCCATCCCCTCTCAGCGCCCCTAGTAGTGTCCCAGGTGTGCCGCTGCACTGGTTTGCGAATTTAGATTCTTAATCTCGCACACTGAAGTCCATAATCTGTCGGAGAATCTGCACCAAGCATGGAGCTGGTGCACGTACCAATGGTGCGACCGATGATTGTTTCTAAAGACGTACCAAGAGTTATTGCAGAGTCTAAAGACTTGTACACCAGGGGACGGGCTCATACTAGCATTAGCATAAAGTCGCTGCTGCGTCTACTGCAAAAGACGCTAAATCGGTTCAGCAGCATGCGATTTATAATCAGCCCCTATGTGTTAGAGGTTTTGAGATTTACATTAGAAACATAGGCGTCTATTCAATTAGGCTCAATGTGCTGCTGAGCATCACTGCCATGTTCAGCTGTGCATATCTTTGCCAGGTACAGTAGCCCTACATTAGCGATTTTCATGTGTACCTCTATGAGCGAAATTGGTGATTTATGGGTCCCGCAATGTGACATCACAGCTAATAGGATTGACCCCCATAGTCTGTGTTTTTGCTGTAAATTGTTTAAGGATAGGCTTTAAAAGTAATTAAAGTAGTAGATTTGGATATATTTTTTCCATATTAAATCTTCCATTTGTTTTATTGCGTATTTTATACCACAACATGCTTCAAAAAACAATCAAACAAAACAATGTGGCTGGTGTGTAATACTAAAGGTAAGCAGAAAATCTGTTGTCAGAGGCCCGAACACATCTTTTGATTGTTCTGTCCGTAGGCAAACAATAAACAATCCATTAACATGACAGTACTCAAGTGTTTCACATGGGAATCTCTAACAGGATCGCCCACCTAGATATGAGGATCAACTGATATAAACACCTTGTGATAAGTGCACTAAATTCCGTCTTTTGGAGCAGACCACTCACCAGACCTCATCTTACAGTTGTTTGTTACAGTTTGGACTTTCGCTGAGCCGGCCAGAGAGGCCTTTGTATTTTGTAATATTACTACACATTCTCACTTCAAAAGAAACGTCCCGTAATCTGGTGTTTTACCGTCCGTTTGGAAGCACTGAATGCAAGAAAGCCATTACGCAGCTACGTTGAGTCATTATTGTTTTCCAGAATTAACATCACCTAATTTCTAACAGATGGGTTTTGGAATAAACAATGTTTTGGAAAAGACGTCGCACGCAGCTTGCAGAAGAAATGAACAAACAAATGGAAGGAAAGCAGGTTTTGCGGCTCTGGGTAAACTATTTGAAGCTTAAGTGACCTCTACCCTGAGGTTTTTTTTCTATTTGCTCACAGTCATGTTAGGATGTGGTACTGCTAAGTCACATTCACATTATTTTGATAAAAATGTTTATAAGTGCTTTTGTATATTAAAACAGAGCCAAAATCTAGTGCAAGCCAGGGGAGGCGACTGTACAAAGTACACTACATTTTCCATGTTATAAATAAGTACTTCAGCGAGAGACACACATGTTCCTGATTAAATGTAGAAACCCGGGATCAATCTCTGGATGCTTAAAGCTCTGAGCCAAGGGATGGCAGACCTTCAAAAGAAAGTTATGTTATAATTCCAAGTCTCGGAAGAGAAAGAGAAGAATAAAGACATAGGTGTAGACCTCCATTTCTTTCATAATGGAACAGTTCAAAGTGGGTTCTGGGGTGCCGGCCAAGAAATCAGTTTAACTCGCTCTGCGTTTATCATTATTTTCTTGAAAAGTCTACAAGGATGTTGGCATGGCATGCTTGGGCTGTCTCGCAATTAGGAATTTATGTGTGGTTAAATATGTGACATTTGACTATTGGAAACCAACAAATAAAATCAAGCTACAGACTTATACAACAGCTACTCTTTCTAAAGATCTACAGCCAGAAGAAAAGTCACGAACAACCTTTGAATTGTTTTCTTCTTTTTTTAGTTATAACAGACCACAATGATATATCATTATAGGGGTGATTGCTTCAGGGAAATTATCCGATATCCACTTTTGGGATTGGGAAAGGCATTTAGGGTTTTGTCTTTTTTCCCTAACAAAACAATTAGAATTTATGAAGGGAGCTTTTGTCTTAAGCCTTATTTAATAAGTATAAACTGGAAATGACTGTGTGAGAACTAACGTTGAATGTTTTCTGACTCTCTTTGAAAATTCCCGGACCATCAGCAACCTTGGGGGGTCTGGAGTCTTACTCAAATGTTTTCTGGTAATTATCAATAAGGGCCAGACGCTGGAACAGGATAGTTATGGTACTGTGCACATTCCTCATTCTGTTTACTTTAACTTCATTTAACTTTAACCATCTTTATGTAACATTTAACTGTGCTGCAGTGACTGTTTTTCATTGCATAATCACCCTTCAGAGTGGCTCATATAGTAAAAGCAATCTTACCAGCCTGCACAGTGCCAGTGACTGATGCTCAAGCCACCAAATTACAAACAAAACACACAAAAACATCACCTCCTGGGCATGTCAGACGCAGCACGCTACTACTGTGGGACTCCATTCCAGAAGAGCCTGGAGGGGGAGGTCCCAGGGGCAATTGTGGGAGTGTGGCACCGTGATTGGCAATTTACAACATTTTGAAGTGGGTGGTGGAGCCGTGATAAAGCAATTCACAGTGAATCCTGCCAACAAAGCCCTGCACGCTTCACTGCAGGAGTGGAGAAGGGGATGCAATCGGGAAGCCGGCTAACATTATACCGACAGTCGGCTTCCCGACTGTCATATCCCGGCGAGGGTGAAATGACCGGCGTCTAGATGTAGACGCCGCTCATTTCACAGACGCCGGGAGAGCGGCGCCCGGCATCCCGATCGAAGGGATGCCAGGCGACCGCGAAGCCGCGCGGGGGGGGGGGAGGGTTATGTTTAGGGCTCCCGGGGGGGGGGACTTAGGGTTAGGCACCCCCCCCGGGAGGTTAGGGTTAGGCTAGGGGGGGGGGATTAGGGTTAGGCACCCCCGGGGGGGGTTTAGGGTTAGGCACCCCCCCTCGGGGGACTTAGGTTTGGCAGCGGGGAAGGGGGGTTAGGTTTAGGCACTTAAGAGGGGGGATTAGGTTTAGGCACTTGGGGGGGGGAGGTTAGGGTTAGGCACCCCTAAGGGAGGGATAGGGTTAGGGGGGTAGGTTAGTTCATACTTACCTGGGGACGATCGGGATTTCCAGCGCTGTCGGGCTGCAGCTGCCGGGATCTGTTCCACTGTCGGCCTGACGCTGCCGGGAATCCAACTGCCAGCGGCCGGCGGTATTACATAACGATTCCGTGGAGAAGAGGCAGTAGGGTTGCCAACTGTCCTGTGCGAGCTCCCTGAAATTTGGGAGACTACTGGAGATTCCAAGGGGGGGGGGGGGAGACGTATCAAACCTTGGAGAGGGACACAGGACTAACCAATCAGCTTCTAACTGTCATTTTACAGACTGTGTTTGAAAAATGACATTTAAGCTGGGTACACACTTAACAACTGTTTACCCAGCGATGCAACCCACGACTCCAGCGCCAACCGGCCGGCATTCCGTACACACTGGGCAATTTGGTACACGACCGCCCGATATGCCAGCCCCCGATCGTCAGCCGCATCGCCTGATCTTCCTGCATGTACAAAAGATCAGGCGATGCGGCTTATGACCCCACGGGAGCGCGCACTACACAATGTAGTGCATACATACTGTACGATATTGACGATTTGTCGCTCCGATGAGTCGGAATCGGCCAATTTGTTAGCAATATCGTGTAGTGTGTAGGGGTCTTTAGAAGCTGATTGGTTGGTACTTTTATCTTTCTCCACTTTATCTCTGTCCAAGATTTGATAAATCCCCCTCTTAATCTCTCTCTACTTTATCTCTCTCCAAGGTTTGATACATATCCCCCTGGAAGAGAAGGCAAATATGTGACTCCTGCTGGGAAAGTTTATAGCTGAGCACCTGTGAAGCGGATGCTGAATCAAAAAGAAAGTGAGCGTGTAGCCATATAAGTCTCAGAAACCACTGGTTGGGGATCACGGATTCATATGAGCCACTTGTGCAGTTATGTGTTTTTCTAAATATGGAAACAAATTTGTCATCCTTCAACATTTTTGGGTGAAGTGGGAAAGTTCCTTTACCCATAGTAGGTTTTACAGAGCTGCCCAATAGAGCGGCTTGCTTGAGAACCTATATTGACTCATTTGTATGAGAATTATATTTAGAATATTCAGCCCTATAAACACTTCCTACATAATATGCAGCACAATGAAAGGGTCTTTTTCAGATGCTCCTTTAAGGCGTCAGTGGTCCTGGTGTCTACACACCAGGGGGTTGCCATACAGAAGCATGCAAGATGTAAGCTGGGTTCTAGGGCACTCCTGCTATCTGCATGAGGACACACTAATGTCACTGCCTGTGGTGGCTTTAAAAATATTCTGTTCAAGTGTTGAGAATTTGTGTGGAGATCAACTTAAAATCACACTCAGCAGAAATAACGAACATTGGTAGCTGATACATACAATATCTCCCATCAATACACATTGAGTGAACAAAACATACCAAGGTTGGGTTGTGACATTGCCAGTGATCGTTGGCTTATTGGGGTGGAAGTGGTAACAGGAAGGTGGTTCATATGAGTCATTGGCTGTGTCATTGTCTTCCGGGGGTCTTGCCATGTTGTAATTTTCTCCATGTGACTGTCACACAAAAAAAACAAAAAACAAAGATTATTATAACAATATTAAACAATAACCAGTTTAACATTAACCTGACAAAGAATATAAAAAATAATATGTGCTTCTGTAGACAACTAGCATAGCGATCACTGTCACCTGGAAAAATACATAGTATACTGTACTTTGACATGTATCATGTGCGTGATGCTAATTCATAACACTGATTATATAGAATTGCTATAATGGACTTTATAAATACAAACGTTTGTTCACAATGGCTATTTTTGTTATGATATAAAGAAAAACTAATGCTGGCCATACACGCTACAATTATCGGGGCGATCGATCCGCCTGATATCGGCGGATCGCCCCGATAATTGTAGCGTGTGTGCGGGCGATCGAGGGTTAAATATTGCTCGGTCACTGTGTTCCTTCCTACGGAAGGAACAGGGAAATGTCTCCTCCCCCGGGGGCGGAGCGCGTATGTCGGGCTATACACGGAGCGCGGATGTCGGAAGGAACAGGGAAATGTCTCCTCCCCCGTGGGCGGAGCGCGGATGTCGGGCTATACACTGTGAGATTTCTCTCACAGTGTATGTCGGCGACATCTGCGGCTGGCAGCCGGCCAGATAAAATGTCTGTCGGTCTGACAGACATTTTATCTGGCTGTGTATGCCCAGCATTAGGTATAAAAACAGTATAAACTAGTGACCAAATAATGCTACATTCTCATGAAGTTATGAGTACAAGGAAAATTATTTCTTCTATATTAGTTATCAGTGAATTTTAAAATGTTAAATATATTTCATTTAATTTATTTTAGTATGGAAACTTTCAAATGTTCAATTGTGGCTCTAAGTTAACATTACAAATTTTCCTGACTAGAATGTATTTTTCTTTCTAGACCAACACACTGGATATCCTGGCTTTGCCCATATACTGAATTTTTTGCATTTTATATTCTTTCATGATGGAATGAAAATGGATTTATTTGGAAATTCTCACCAATGATCAAATCAGAATATTCTGTCATTTCAAATTTAAAAAAACAATGTTTTTTTCCTAATTAAAAGTAAATATACACAGTCATTTTTATTACATGGCTATTCATTTTCTTGTTTTAATAGCTGGTAGAATCCCCTATAGTTGTAGTTACCACCAAATTCGCACATCTAGATACTGCAATTTTTATAAATTTTAATTTGCAATAGTGTTCAAACTTCGATTAAATGGGGAATTTTGGTAAATAGTAATTTTAAAGCATACTAGCCACTCTTCTGGAATGTCCGGGAGACGCCCAAATTTTGGGGGGATCTCACTTACTCCAGGAGCACAGGTAACCCTCCTGGATAATGATGCAATTAGCTGTAAATCACGAAAAAAGGGGTTGATGGATTGTTAAAAAATTTTCAGAGCAGCCTCCCATTGTACTATACCCTAAAATGTCACCACATTTCAAACAACAATGAACATCTATAAAAGTGGGAATAACTCAGTTCAAAGGCGCTTTCACATGAAAATATTGTACAAAATGAACAATTAAGTTTTCAGAAAATGAAAAAGTGAGACCTGAATTGTTCATTATGTTCATGTGAAGTGCCTTTGAACGGAGTTATTCTCACTTTCATATTTGTTCACAACTGCAAATCACCTCATCAAGGCCAGGCCCCATGTCACAATGCTGTGATTTACGACATTACGCCACAATGTCATAAACGAAAAATGTTGTCACTATGCCTCTCTCAACTTGGTACTTGGACATCCAATTTTTGAAGGTCCCAAAAATCAGCAAGTATATTCTAAAGTCATTCCACAGATTATCAATACTATTATAATAAGGGCTTTGCCTGGGTCACTCCACTGAAGTTTCCCAGTGTCTGAAGCATACAAGCATCACGTGGAATTAATTTCAATAGTGATAACGTTCTTGGTATGAGTCAAACATGGTGCTTAAGGTTATGCCCAACAAGTTCAATCCTGCTCTCATCAGACCATAGAAACTTCCTCCAGCTGGTATGTGTATCTTTCAATGCTTTTTGGCAAACTCTAGGCAAGAAGATTTTATGTGATTTTTTTAAAACAATGTTTTCTTTACAACCCATCCATAATGCGCAGATGTGTAAAGTTTCTCACATCTCTGCCATAGAAGACTGTAATTCTGTTCAGAATATCCCGAGGCCTGTTGGTGGCCTCCCTAACAAGTGCTCTTCTCACATTAGTGCTCAGCTTTGGAGGACATCCTGTTCCAGTCAAACTAACAGTTGTTCTATATTCTTTCCATTTCTTTCTATTTTTTTTTTTAATAACTTTTCATTGGTTTTCAAAAGCAAAAACAGGGAAAAGACTAGAAGGGGGGATGGGAGCATAAAGAGAGAGGGGAAGGAGAGTGGGGGTAGCGAGCTAAGGGGGATGGAGTCACAAGTAGCTAAGATGTAAAAGTAACTTAACATAAATATGCTGTGACCACATCAATCAACTAGCAGACAGTGGAGGTGAGGGAGACCGAGTGGAAGAATCGCAGCTCTGAAGGTTTGCGGGACCATTGTTCGCTACTGAGCCCAGCCGGGCCCAGGTGAGGGGGTGTGGCCTAATCGCGGGAGATGTGGCCACGCCCCATGAGCTTTTAAAAATGAAAATACTTCTGCAGTCCCTCAGCCCGGCATAAAGAAAGAGGGGGGGTACGATCAGTGTGATGGCTCCCCCCACAGGTATAGGAAACTACTGCGGCTGTGTGCTGGGCTGCTGTGTGGATGGGAGGAGAGAGGGAGGCTGCGCCGGACCCGGCCCCCGCATATTCAGAGATGTTTGGCCTCTAAGGAGTCTGTCCTCTTTTCATGTCTTTAATATGTATGGCGTATTGCTTCTTGAGACATATTTAAAGTCTCTGAAATATACATTTATTTTTCCCCTAACCTTTGCTCTCATTTGCTTGGTCTTCATGATAAAGCCAATGAATTATGTGGCCTCTGAAGACAACGTGATTGTACCAATAGCAATTTAGGTGTATAATTACAAAGGTAATACTAAACCCATTATTGCCTGCTTTTGTAACAATTCTAAAAAAACTTTACGGTTGTTTATTTATTATGTGTTTTACAGTACAGATTATTTTGTGTTGATCTGTGGTGATAATTCCCAAATAAATCCATTCTGATTCCACGAAATAAGATAAGACAATGTCAAAAATGCCAAAGGAGGTACAAACTTGCATTTAAATATTCTATTATACAAATGAAAATATTGCATTATTAAAAAAAAAATCTGATGTCATACATTAACCCTAAACATTTCAAAAACAGCTGTTTGTAATATTGCTGCTATTAGGCCTTTATCTTTGCCAATTATTTATATAACAAAGTGGCTAGATATAATACCATACCAATGCATAGAGCCTGGAAGATAAAGCAAACCTGCATTGGTTGCAATACCGTAATATAACGCAATACAACTAGAGTGAGGGTTCCTATAGAGACGGATGTAAAACGCCAGTATGCCTCATTGTTTTTACTTATATCTTTATTTACTTTTATTGACAACTGCATGCTCTCTTTATATATAAGTAATAAACGTCTGTTATACCTTTTCCACTGCTACTAAACCCGGGTTATTGCCATGTCAACCCTGGATCGAGACTCAGTGGAAATGGTTCCTAGGAAAAAATCCCATGTCAACTGACCTGACATTTCTTCCCGTGACTCGAGCAGGGTTTTATGCAGATAAGACCCAGGTAAGGCTCTGTGGAAACGGGTATCATTCGCAGCATAGGTAGAGCCGCATATCCTGGCGCTTGGAGATAATATAATCTCCAAGTGCCGGCAGAGGTGAGCCTCGGTAATATCCCGGGTCCAGCCTGCGGTGTAAATGGGGTTAAAGCCGATGCGACATGGCTTGAAACCCATATTTAGTGTCCATGGCTGGACCCGGGATTTTAGTATAAAAGAGGTATTAGTAAATTGATCATCTATGCATATATATAATTTAATCTTTGTGCAATTATTGTAATCACATGTTTTCATGGGAGCTCCCATTATGTAATATATCTGGCTTCTTTGTGACCCATACATGTATGTAAAGCTACAGTATACATATCAGCTACACACACACAGCCTGTAAAACAGGTATCTGTAACCACAACACATAACGGGCCTGACTCTGAGTCACACGCAGAGGTCACATCCGATTTTGTGAATACTAAGACGCTCACATGCTGCGATGGAATCAGCAGACGCACCATCAGAACTGCCCCCGGCCCTATAGCAGGTGCAGTTTCTCCATCTGAGCATGTCTTCTTGTGTGAGCGGCTGTGTGTCTTTGGACGCAGCCACTTACAGCGTCACGACTGCGACACTGTAACCATCCCCGTTACCTCCCAGGAACGCCCATCGAATTCCACAGACCGCGTTTCCAACTCTGTTCTGCGTCTCTAAACGTTAACAATTGGGGCACATGTGCAATGCAACTCAATGCGCATGCACAGACTTACAACATCGGTTAACAGAGCACGGCATGGACACTGCGCATGAACACCCCCTCCCCACGCATTGTTACAAATCTTGGTATCAAGCAGCATGGGGGAAGTCTACAATGACATCATATATCATAAAGTCCCTTCCATAGAGAAGTGGGTGAACCCACTGGACGGTTTGCTGCTCTCCTGGATGTCCAAATTAATGAGTCTCCCAGACTTTCCAGCAGATTAGGCATTTATGACCCAGTGTTAAAGGAACTCCATTCATGCCCCACCAACAGTTTAATCATGTCGAAAACCTTTACAAAATTGAGTGGGAAGGTTGAAGATTTATAGCTTATTATTAAACAATATTGGTATACGTTAATCATAATTACCTACGCTCATGGAATGTCTGGGAGATTCCCAGCAAAGAGATGTGCGAAAATTTGAAACACTTCTAAATCCGATCACCGGTTTGTATGTCCCAAACATGTTTGTGATATAATCGTCAATACACTCTGGGCCTGATTCATAGCCGGACGCTATTTGCGCTTGCTCGTTCAGAAAATAGGGGTGGCTATTCAAATGAACCGTTCGCTCTTTGCGGTCTGTTCACGCCTCTATGTCTGAACGAGCGAACAAAACTTGCGGTCGTTTTTTGAAAAAAATACGCCCCCTGGCCGCTCGCATCCTACGTCATGTCCGCTATTTATTAGATTAATCGAGTACATCGACCAGCGTATGAACTGCTCGCTATTCTTGCAGTTCTGGCTATAAAATAACCCAGTGACGTGGTCAATGACGCTGCTGTATTAATTATGCACACCCATAAAAAGCCCGTTTTGACCTTTAAGCACGCCTGCATTCGGATCTCCACTCCCCGTTTTCAAGCACCTTCCCCTGTTACCACCGACATACGCCTCATTCTGTCACTCAAAATAGCAGGCATTCGCTATTTAGCGAACAAACGATTTTCGGCCGCACTGACTGGTTCGCGCATGCGTATTACGATCCGTACGCATGCGCAGTTGGGCAAACATCGCTCGGAGCGAACGAGCGGCCGCTTATGAGCGGCTCTGAATCAGGCCCTTAGTCCCCTATTAGGGACCCACAACTAATCCCTTTCAATATTCTACCAATAGTTAGTTGTTAAAACAGCAGCAGAGTGACTTACTGAGTGCTTTTACTTCTGCTGCAAAGCCGCTCTGTGTATCTGCATCTTTTATTCCGTGATTAATTGCTATTTTTTAATATAGACAGCCCAAGAAATGAAAGAGATGTCGACACGTAAAGTCCGAGTCTTTTGTTAGGCAAACATATTGCAATTACAAATAACAGTAGCTTGGAGTCAGACATACATTGTAATGACCACTGGTGCCAAGATAGCAGCTTTGTCACTGGGAGTAAAGGAGAGATCTTATGACTCAGTCACTTCAAAGCATGACCACCCTCTGGGTAAGTCAGGAAAGGATATGTCATAAAATTCAAACTCGTGAAGGTTTTATTCATTTATTGCACTTTGCTGACTGACAGCGCACATTGTGCCAGATCCCTGCTGAGACACCCACTCCAGATACACTGGCAGGAGTTGGGAAACCTATTGACATTGTAGTTGACTAAGTGATGCGTCACTCAGTGGAACACCAGCAGTAATGACAGGATTATACGCTGTGCTATTTCCCTTTCTGATATTCACGGATGAATGCAATGACAGTACATTAAAGCAAACCTTTATTGTTGTATGTGTTTGGGCTAACTGTCTCAGAGTTATCTAATGCTTTCCTGAGAGGGAACCCAGTAATGTCATTGTCTATTGCATACTTTGTAAAAAGTAAACCAAAACCAAAACACAAAATACATTTATCTGGGTAATAGAGAAACTCAAACTCTGGTCAATAAGTCTCGAAAAGTGCATGTTTGCCAAATCGCAGAGTATGCTACGTTATATAATATTATAATTTAACGGATGGCTTATCAATGCAATGTAGTGTTAGTTGGAAAATCTCCCATGTCAACATTTGTTGGTTCCATTAATATTGTCAATTGTCCAAAGTACACGGTAAAGGTGTGCGAGGAGGTGAAATAAAGTAAGGTTTCCTTATTTCTTATCAAGCTCCCTGTCTGTAGCAATAGATCTGTTGTTATACTGTTGGCGGCTGTTGCAGCATTGACAAGACAGAACATGTGAGAGCCTGATCACCTTGTGCTGAGCTTTGCAGACCTGTAAACACACCTAGCTCAGCAGAGGTCAGCCAGCCTCCCCAACAGGTGCTGTAACAGACTGACTGGGGTACTGGAGTGCAAACATTCACCTTATGAAAAGGCGGAACCTCTACCCAGCCTGCCCACACCTCAGGACATGGTGGAAAACCGGCTCTTCTGGCAGTGAGAATGAGAGATAACAAAACATGCAAAGTAAACAATTAACAAAAGAAAAACTGAGATTGTACTAAGAGATCACATCTTGTGCACAACTACACAAACTGCATCCTGTGGGTATTAACTACAGTGTAATTCTCCCCATTTACAATGATTTAGTAACATTCTTTATAAATGTTATATGGCTTGTACACATGAGCATAAAAAATTAGCATTAACAAAACCAATAGCTTTTGTCCTTGATTTTAATAGAACATTTGGATTTTGTTCTCTAATGTAACTCAAAGTTTCCCGGTAGCATAGTGTATGACGTCCTTAATGTGTTTCCATAAAACTTTATTGTATTTTTATCAAGTGCTTTTTTTTACTATTAGCACAGAAGAAAATTAAACACTTTAAGATCACCAACTTTTTCAAATAACATTAGTGCATCTTGGTGCCTATACACGGAGCGATCAGACAGCGATAACGATATCGCTGTCTGATCATCTGCACCCTCCTGGTGTGCTGGATGATCGATATCGATCATCCAGCATACCACCAACGACTATGGTCAATATTGACCAGGTTTGCCTGCATGCACGGACGATGGACAATATCACTATCGTCTATACGTGGCCCGAGCATCGCAGGTCTTTGGGCACCGAAAAATGCACAATATGAACAATAACGATGAGATCGATATCATTATCGTTCATATCATCCGTTTTAATCGTACCGTGTGTACGCACCATTACAGATGCAACTGATCATTTATGTTGTAAGTTATACCCCCACGATCTTGTTTAGCTTCTTCGGCCCCTACGGCTCATTTACTGACAGTGCAGGTCTGTGTAAAATGTGTTTTAGTAGATAATTTGCTATTATTTGTCTAGTGCAAATTTTGCACTTAAATGCAACACAATTGATGCTCAACCCCATCCAGTGATTTGCTCAGTGTCAGTCATGAATTGTTGTAATATCAAACTCAAACATAGCTTAAAGGACAGTGCAAGGGCAAGATTATGGTGTTTTTAAGAACAAGGTTTACTGTTAAGTAAAAGAAAAGAAAACACTGCCCCTATGAGTGTGAAGAAAAAATTTATAAAAATACTATATAGAGACTGAATACGTCAAAAACAGATGCCAGAGGAGAGATGAGAGGTCGGTTTGGGCATAACTCAGGGGCAAATGCAGGATTTCTACAGGGTGGTTTCCAAATGCTGGCCAGTCATTGAAGAGGGCATAATCAGCACTTAACCAGCTATAATATACGTCATATACGAAGTATAGTGTATGTAATAATTCTGACATATACAGGACCAGCGATCACAGTAAGCCATTATATGTAGCAGTAGGGCCATCCTTCCTGAGCTGAATGTTTTTATTTCAGATGTGGGCTTCATTTCAGATCATTTAAGCAAGTTTAGGAAACTGGCGGAGCAGCAAAAGAACCTTGCACTTCCCTGGACATATATGTACAGATTAGTCTCCTTATGCACTGGACAGTATATTATTAATAGTTGACCCTATAGATGGTCTATATTAATGTACCACTAACAGTTCGTGTTTTCCAGATCTCCTAGTTGGTGCACAAGTGTATTCATCACTGGCTCACACATTTTAAAAGATCAACAGATGGTGCTAATTATTTAATTTGTGACACTGAGGGGATCTTAAAAACATGCAACTTTAGTATTGTACGCTATTTATATTATGGTCATCATGGTGTGGGCTGGGGAAGGGGGTTACCAGGCAACCGGAACACCCCCCTCCCCCCTTCCTGCATTTGCCGATTTACCTCCCAACTGTACCAAATTTGTCAGGATGCTCCCAAACAGTGGACCTTGAAAGAGAATTGGTTAGCACAAAATGGATGGATATTTTGGGCAAGTTGGGGAGAAACTGGGAGGGTTGATGACATTGCTTATTTTGCATGGCTGGGTACACACTGGAGCGACGGGCATTCCGACATCGTAACGAATGCCCGTGAACAGTGATTGTGTGTCCACACTGGATGACCTTAATGAATGACGGAACGATCAATGTTACGTCATTCATTAACAATGCACTGGCCGCTAACGAAATCACTAGATTTGATGTGCAGCACTTCAAACCTGGCGACCGTCGCTGGTGACCGCACAATCGCCGCTACACACTGAGCGATGCAGGCGATATGTTGTTACGAAATGGCATGTCGGCCCGACATCGTTCTGGTGTGTACCAGGCTTAAAAGTTGGGAAGTATGGTTTGGGGTATATTACATCAAATCTGTAAAGAAAAGAAACCTCAAATTATTCCCTGGATTTCAAGCTTCACTCTTCCCAAAGTTCCTGGTGCAGAAACAAAATAAATAAAGTCAACAGAAGACATTCACCTTGCACACCTACTGTAAGTATGTGTAGTGTGCATCCAGAGAGACAACTGCTCAGCCCTCATCATACAATATAAAGTCAAATCTGGAAGCAATGCATACTGTACCTTGTCATATTCAGAAAAGAAAAACATATTAACAGTGTCATAAAAGTTCATTAGGGCACACTGTATGATGCAGTAATGCTGAATTTTGCATGAACATATAAAGCATTTGTTCTGCATATGAGACCAGTATTGTTTTTACATGTACGATATGAAGTGAGCAACCAGACAAAGTAGAGTTCCTATGTGATTGCAAAATCATTAAGTTGTTTTTCCTATCATATATTCAATGTAACTGATGTAGAATACCCTCTAGGAAGCCACTATCAGATGCAGCTGCCACTTACTATAGTAGAAAACAAGCAAGAAGAAATGTCCTCATACAGACTGTGGATATCTCTGTTACAGGCCACAAGTAACTCATCCAATGGGGACATAAGTTACTGTAATTTAGCTTAACAAAACAAGACAGAGGTTTTTGGCACCCATCTAGATATGTCCTCAATCGGGTCACTGTCTAGTGACATCCTAGTTTGCATTATCCGTGAATAGAGAGCATGTCATTGGAAAACACATATTGATAGGGAGTAAAAAATTAGTTCTAATGGCAGCAACAAAGTATCTTAGCCCTCCCGATACAAAAGACCTAGGATTTCACTTTAAAGCGGGGATGGGGAACCTCAGGCCCGGGGACCGTATAAGACCCGCAGAATCATTTGGTCTGGCCCTCTGAGCTATTTTCTGCTAGCCTCATCTGGTTAGTAGGGTGCCTATAATGGCACCCTGCAGCCAAAATCTATGCAGCAGTGCCGCCTGGAGCGTCCTTAGGATGCTTCAGACGGGCACACCACTGCCCTTACGGCTCCCCGGAGCATCCTCAGGATGCTCCAGGCAATGCTGTAAGGAAAGGTATATTTCCCCTTCAGTTTCTGTACCTGGAAGTGGCGTGGACTGAGGACGGAGGTGCGGTTCCCTGCCCAAACAGTCCACCAAAAAAAGAAACTTTTCCCCTTGCGGGCTAGCTTCGCTCGCCACGCTTCGGGCTCGGTGGCTCGCTACAAGATTATATTCCCCCACTATGCCCACATGGATGGTAGGGAATGAAGTATGACAGTAGCTGATGATGTCAGGGTACAAAAACCGAAGGGGATCTATCAACTTCCATTGCTGTAATTACTGGCGATTGTGGCTCCGCCACCGTGTCACGTCACACGGAGGGGTCGTGGCAAACACCAGGCCCGCAAATAATGTTATGTATATGAAAATTGCCCTCGGCAGAAAAAAGGTTCTCCACCTCTGCTTTAAAGGAACATAAAGTAATCATACCTGTCTCCAATCTCTCCTAGCTTTAGCCTTGACATCTGTATAACTGCTCACACAGAATTGCTCCAATGATTCATTCATTCACACCATATTTGCCAGAATTTCATATCATCTGGCAATGCTTGCTTCCAGGAGAGAAACCGGGCTGCCCGGATCCACCAGAATGCATATATTCATTGTAGGGATGAGTGGTTTGATTTTGGCTCGGATCTTCCCGCCATGTTTGGATCTCAGAATAAGGCAAAACGTCTTCTTTCATGGACGTATGTGCCGAGATGCATGTGAAAGGTGATGTTCTGCCTCGTTCTGAGATCCGAACTTGGAGGAAAGATCTGAGCCAAAACCTAACCCTTTATCTCTAATTAATTGTGCAGTTATGTTATAAAGCTGTACAAAGGAGCGAGACAGACTTACTATCGCAACAGTAGCCCTTTTGTGTCTCTTGCCAATTGGATGGGTCAAAGAATACCATATGTAGGTATCTGTTGTGTGCTCTTAGGAGGTGAATAAGGGCAACTTTTTACAGGTATAAAAGTGTAGGCAAATGTATTTATGAAGTAAAGAATGGATCTAACTTGTCAATGCTAGGGTTAATATTAAGGGATATAAACTGTGGAATCTTTCTGAATGATTATTGCTACATACTGTAGTGTTCATTCTAGCATCCTGCACCTGTCACAACTCATGCAGTTCCTCTTTTCTGTCTGGGGTGTCGCTCCCTGTTCTGGTGCTTCTAGCACACTCTGGTCAGAATCTTAGCAGTTTGTTGCATCAGCTGAGTGTGCTAAAAACAGAGGAGACCGACATCCCAAGCAGGAAAGAGGAACTAAACGGGTTGCAAGAGGTGCAGGGTGCTAGAATGAACACTAGATACTGTATTTGCAGGCATGGGAGATTGGAGTGATCCATGCCTAATCCAGTCTAGGGCAAAGCTGGAAATACTAGGATCCACTTCTGAGGTCTTTAAAAAAAAAAATCTAGGAGCCGATATATTGACAGTTTAGCTTCTGAATTTGACATTATTTTGTCAGGGCAAAACTTGGACCATTTAATTTTGAGAGCAGAGGAACCCCTCTAAAGGGGCATTGTACAATATCAAGCAATGATTTCACTGATGTAACCATGTCTGACAGGTAGATGTAAGTCAACTGCGTTCAACTGTATTTTCTTTCATGCATGCATAGCGCAAATGAAAGCCCAGATTTGGCTATTCAGTTACACTTAGCGGACAAAAATAAATAAATAAAACACATAAAATGGTAAAAATAGATTTAAAAAAATGTAGATGATTTTCTTCTGCGATCTATATCTCACGCATCATGATTTTTGTAAATATTCATCACGAGGCAAAGCACGGGGGACGCTGCTACCGGAAAATGTATAGGGCGAAGCCCTATCACTGGCGAAAACACCCAGCAGTGTTAATGAGGTGGTAAAGACAGATAGTTTACTTTGCAAGTAAAGAGAGAGAGAAGAATAATTAAGCAGGACTTAATTATCAACTTGGCAGTAGTCGCGCCCGCGCACTTATTTTAAATAATTATATGACCCGGTTCACTGTGAACAAGCCCTTGTTTTGTTAATGTTATGCCCAATCTATATTTGTGTATCTAGGTTGTAACTAATATCTTTCAGCAGTTAAAAGACGTATAGACACAAGTTTGAGAGGCTGGTGTGTGCCCAGCAGGAGTGTCAGGAAGAACCAGTAACTCCTCAAAGGTGACCTAGTTATACTGCTTTAAATAGAATAATAAAGACGATTATATATGCTGAAACCTACAATCACGTTTGTGGGGCATGAGGCACATGGCTGAGAAGCGGGCAGGTGTAATGTGAATGGTCTATGCAATGGCATATTTATAGATCTAAAGTCAAGGTGTATAATTCTTGGCTTCATCTATCTAGTGCCAGACTTCATTTCTTGGACCTAGTAGTGAAAATAAAGAAAAATATGGTTGATTTCTAGACAACATCAATACAGAATCCACGTTTTCCATCCTCTGCAACATGGGCAGGATTCTTCCATATTCCAAATTATAATCCAACATGTAAAATCCTGTGGATTCTAATAGCTCTTACCCATGTTCTAATTGAAGTAATTTACATTTTAATTAAAGCCCATGTCCCTCCCTAAGTGCCATCATTGTTATATGCCTACATAGATAGAGAGCTAACTGGTAGAGAGCATAGAGCCCGATTCAGACCTGGTCGCTAAGCCATAGACGCATGCTATGGGCGGTTATCGCCCGTCTGTGCATGCGTATGCGGCAAAATGCACGAACCAGTCACTGCAGCCGGGAATCGTGCGCTCGTAGTACATAGACTGGACTCTACTTTGAGTGACAGATTGCGTCTTTTGTGGGTGGTAACAGGGGAAGTTGCTTGTGAACGGGGAAATGGTGCTGCGAACACAGGCGTGTCTGGGCATCAAAAGTGAGTTTTATGGGTGTGCATAATTAGCAAAGATGTGTCATTGTACACGTCACTTGGTTGTATTTCAGCCTGCAGTGATCGCAGTGCTTGCGGCGGGTTAGGGTCTACCTCAAGCGCTGCATGCTGCTCCAATTGCTCGCCATGGTTCTGATTAATCATACACTTCCTGGAGATGACGTGTTAAGAAAAGTGGGCGTCCTTAGACCGGCGTGCGTTTGCTCTGCCATCGCTTTCTAAGACAAAGAGGGCATCTTTAGACCAGACAGTGCGATCGCGGAATTTGCATACCCGGCCCCTTTTGGCTGTGAGAGAGCGGGTCTGAATCAACCCCATAGTGTCACACCAGCATCCACAGCCTGCAGAGAGTTCAGATACCCAACAACCATATTTAAATACTTAGCCCTGACTGCAGTTCAATGGTCTATTTACTAAAGGAAGACAACTCACATTTCCATGTTTATTAATGTCCCCAGGCTGGTGATAGCTATCACTAGCTGGGTATTGTCAACGACAGCTTTCACCTGGTCAAAATATTGATATGAGAGGCTCAGTACGTCGAAAAATGCTTTATTATTCAAATAAATATTTGGGTTTTTTACATTTTTTTTTTTAGAAAGTGGGACTGAAAGCCCAAGTGTAGGCTTCCAGGCCACTGTGCTTGTGTGCTGAGTCACGCATCAGCAAAGCCTTCCAGTATTGGCTGGTGAGGCAGTAAGAGGACACACCTTTGCGATAACTATTTTGATGTACTTAACTCCAGATCAGAAGTCCCAACCACAGTGCCGATATGTGCGTACACACCTATACAATCATACTTGCAACCTTGATCCCCAACTGCCAAAATATCAAGAAAATGATTGTACCACCCACACAGTCAGAAGAGCAGTCAAAGGTGCGTACACACTGCACGTTTGGTCCAATATGGATCATCGGATTTAGATTAAACAGCACATAAGATGCTATCCTTCGATTCGACCAGTTTTCATCCGCAGGAACATGATCAAAAGTGCATACACACTCTTGCGAAAGAACATACCATTGATTGTATAGGTATGTACTAGAGATGAGCGGTTCGGATTCTGTGGAATCCGAACCGCTCCGAACATTGGGGATCCGAGTCCACCCGAACCCTGTTCGGGTGTTCACCGCCTGACTCGGATCCCCATTCGGGGCCGAACGGCGGCCGCCTGATGACGGATTCTCACTAGAGAATCCGACATCAGGTCTCCTCGCGTGTAGGGCAGAGCGCCTACACAGACACAGACACACAGCCGCCAGCGGCAGCTGTGTGTTTGTTACAGCAGCCAATGAGAGTCACACAGACTCTCATTGGCTGCTGCACGGAGGGAGCCGGCTGGAGCTCACACATGAGCTCCGTCTTCCGGCTCCCTCCTCAGCGTGTGACAGAGCGGACGGCGCAGGAGCGGGGATACAGGTAAGTTTTTATTTTTTTATTTGTGCAAGGGCCGGGGGCGCTGGGGGGGGGGCATACTACTGGGGGGGTCTGCACTACTGGGGGGGGACTATACTACAGAGGGGCCTGCTACTGGGGGTGGCTATACTACTGGGGGGGGGGTCTGCTACTGGGGGGGCCATACTACTGAGGGGCCTGCTACTGGGGGGGGCCATACTACTGGGGGGGCTTACTACTACTGGGGGGGGGCTGCTACTGGGGCAGCCTACTACAGGGGGGCCATACTACAGGGGGGGCCCATACTACAGGGGGGGCTACTACTGGGGCAGCCTACTACTGGGGGGGGCCTGCTACTGGGGCAGCCTACTACTGGGGGGGCCATACTACTGGGGGGGGCATACTACTGGGTGGCATGCTAATGGGGGGCATACTACTGGGGGGGCCTGCTAATGGGGGGCATACTACTGGGTGGCATGCTAATGGGGGGTATACTACTGGGGGGGCCTGCTAATGGGGGGCATACTACTGGGGGGCATTCTACTGGGGGCACTGCATAGTGGACCCTACTACTAAGGGGACTGCATAGGGGGCACCACTGCTGGGGGACATTGTGTAAGGGACACCGCTACTGTGGGCATTGTGTAAAAGGGTCACTACTGTGGGCATTGTGTAAAAGGGGCACTACTGTGTGTCGTAACATAAATAAGAGACACTACTTTATGGTGTAATGTGAATCAGGCCCTATGTGCAGTGTAATGCGAATAAGAGTGTGCACTGTGACTCCTAGGGCTGTAGCCCACTTTGTAAACAAGTACTGTGACTCTGCTGGCCGTACCCCACTGGGTGGGTGCACTACTTGTCATTTCTGCCACTGCTGTGTGGCAATGTGTCATAGATGTGCTTTATACTGTGGTGTCTGTGTCGTTGTGCCGCTGCTTTGTCGCTTAGTAATCAGTCAGCTCACTGCAACCTTTGGCCAATAATGTTGAAAACAATATTATAAGCTGTGATATGGTCTAAATTGACTGGAAATTAATGTTATTGAGGTTAATAATACTCTAGGAAGAAAAAAAAGACCTATTTATGTGATTTTAGCTTTTTTTGTCAATTTTTGTAAAAAAATCCAAATCCAAATCCAAAGCCAGTCACCGCAGTTTGGCAAATCCAAATCCAAATCCAAAGCCGGACGACGAATTAGAACCAAAACCAAATCCGGCAAAAATGGTCCGGCGCACATCCCCAGTATGTACCCAGCATTACTGTTGCCAGGCAGTATTGGTGCGGAGCAGAGTATCACACTGCTGTTTTGGTGAAATTTTATTAGTAAATTGGGTGTAAAAAGACTTTATGATAAGCGTTGGCTGGTCGGGTGGGTCAGACAGGTTTGATAAGCAAACTACCCAGAACGTTCTTCAACCATTTTCAGGCTGTGAACAATTATTGTTCAGGTCCAAACAGTGGGCCTGATTCAGAGCCGGATGCTATTTGCGGACGGTTGTTCCAAAAAAGGGGCCGGCTATTTAAATTGAGCGCTCGCTCTTTGCGGTTTGTTGACGCCTCTATGTCTGAGCGAGCGAACGAAAAATGCGCTCGCTATTTTGTAAAGACGCCCCTTTGCCGTTCGCAACACACGTCATCTCCGGTATTTATTAGATTAATCGGGTACATCGAAAGGCATCTGAACTGCTTGCAGTGCTTGTGGTAGGTTTTTCTTCCCGCTATCACTGCGAGCAGTTCAGGCTAAAAGACAACCAAGTGACGTGGTCGATGACACTCCTTTACTAATTATGCGCTCCCATTAAACGCCCTTTTGACCGTTAGGCACGCCTGCGTTTGGATCTCCACTCCCCCGTTTTCAAGCACCTTCCCCTGTTACCACCCACAAACGGTACATTCTGTCAATCAAATTAGCAGCCCCTCGTTGTTTTACGAGCGCACGATTTCCGGCCGTAATGACTGGTTTGCGCATGCGCATTACGACCCATACGCATGCGCAGTTGTGCGAACATCGCTCAGAGCGAACGAGAGGCCGCTTAGGAGCAGCTCTGAATCAGGCCCAGTGAACGATAATCATTCAAACCAGTCATTTGGCCGGCTGGTTTGCACAATTATCCTGCAGAGTATGGCCAGCTTTACTCCAGAAAATTGGGTGGCGCTCCCGGCCCCCGGAAAAGAAAGCAAGCCTCCTGGCCCCCCGCAATTACAACACAAACCCCCTCTGTAGCAGAGGCGGGGCCAAAATGGACACGATCGCGTGGCCACGACCCGGTCCGTCCCCAATGTCGTGTAATATCCCCGGCCACGCTCCCCCTATGCCGGCCACGCCTTCCCCAGCTATGCTGACCTGGCTGCTCCTTCCCGGAGGGGGTAGCAAATATGTCGCCACCCATGTCATGCACTAATGCACTGCTATCATGTTATAACAGTAAAACAAGGATCAGGATGTCACTAATAGCTTTTTCATAATAAACAACCATTATTTTACACTTAATTTTACTTTACCACTTTAAAATCAACAGTAAAACAGGTCCCATAAGAGTACAGGGGAAATCCTCAGTGGGCCCCATTGTCTGAGGGCCCCACACCCTCCTAATGTCAGGTTCCAGACCTGTATGCTCAAATTATACATTGTTACTCTATTAGAGGGTCAGTTACCTGTGGGAGCAGGAACATGGATGAACATGGGTGCTTGGGTTGTTTCTATAGAAACTACACCAAGATTCCCCCTCCTGTGAATCTAAATGATGTTTTCTTGTGTGAAAATAACATTAGAGATATGAACAATAGAAATAATTAAAGTAACCAACACTTAAGAGTGAGTGTGTGGGGGGGGCATGTATTTGGCCTTTTAGTAGGTGTAATGCAGTTCTCGTTGAGTTTTAGACACTGGCTGGTGTGTGCAGGGGTCCCCTATCATATGTAAAGTGCATTCATCTTGTATATATAGACATGATCACCATCATGTGGCTTCATATATTTCTAAAAGGACCCAATGCACTGTAGTACCCATGTTGTCTGCAGCCTATATCCTTTCAAATGGTTGGCCACACCCCCTGTGGTGGCTGGCCACACCCCTTAAGCATGGGCCCTTTCCACTTTATGCCCCCAAAGGGTCCTTTATGCCCCAGTCCAACACTGAAAGCAGGATTACCCTACATCTAATCATAGAATCTGGCGCAAAAAAAAAAAAATGATGAATACATCCTTTAGGTATGTAAGTATGGAGACAGCAGTTCCAGAAACTCCTACGTAGTGGGACCCTATACTTGTAAACTGTGCAAGATTTATACAATATACAGTATCCATCTACAAGACAAATGAATAACTGCAGAGGAAATAAATGTCCATCAGCAGTACATTTTGTGCCCATGTTGAAATAAATGTGTATTATAGGCTGAACTAGGAATAGAACTCTCTATTATAACAGGACTGACTTCCTGCTCACACAACACTCCCCTTCATCCACTACCACTTCACATGAAATGGAATCAATAACAAGTCTGTTTTAGAACATGCCATGTAGATTAAGGTAGGCTTTGAAGAAAATTGGAAACAAGTTGAAATTACTTGTTTAGCAAAAGCGTTAATACTTGTCCCAATGTAGGATGAATCAAATACAGTTTGAAGAATGAACGGAAAATTGCTTATTCAAGCATGATATAGCTGTCACACACGAGAGCTATTGAGCTATTTAAGTATATTTCTGGCCTACACACAACGTGCAGACATTTTGGGTGTTGAAGCAATAGTCATCTAGCCAGTAATTCATTAGGAACTAGTGTCTTGATAGTCTACAGCCTCAAGAATCTTTTGCCTCAGTGATGTCACCAGTTCCTAATGACTTCATAGGCTGAATATTGTTTGAATCTATATAATGGTTACCTCAACTGTAGATAATAGGTAGACTGGTTGGCTCTATGGTACCCATCTGGAGGCCTTCTTAATACTCACTATGGGGGAGATGTATCAAACCTTCAAGACAGATAAAGAGAAGTTGCCCATAGCAACAAATTAGCTTCTGTCATTTTCTGTGCTAGAGAAATGATAGCTAGTAGCTGATGGGTTAGTATGGGCAACTTCTTGACTTTATCTCTCTCAAAGGTTTGATACATCTCCCCCTGAGGGTGAACATCTCTATCTTGCTGAGCTGCACTTAAAATTAAGGGTTTATGAGGTTGACAATTCTCAAATGTTACAAAAATTCTCTGTCCCAAAGATTGGTGGATACAGGGATATTGGTGGATAGAGAATAGAGTCGATGATATCACAACAGACTATTGTACGGGATGAGTATGGGATGCCGGCAGTCGGGATCCTGGCTGTCAGAATCCTGACACTGGCATCCCAACAGGGCTAGCATACCGACACCTGTTCGGTATGCTAACCCTCCCCATCTCCCTACCCTAACCCACTGTGTTTGGTGCCTAACCCTGACCTCCCCCCCTAGTGCCTGAACCTAACCTTCCCCTCCCCGCACCCTAAACCTATCCCTCTCCCCTTAGTGCCTAACCCTAACCCTATTGCCTAACCCTAACCCCTAAACATAACCCTAACCCTCCCCCTCTCCTAACCCTCCGTGTTTGGTGCCTAACCCTAACCTCCCCCCCTAGTGCCTGAACCTAACCCTCCCCTCCCCACACCCTAAACCTAACCCTCTCCCCTTAGTGCCTAACCCTAACCCTCCCCCTTTTGCCTAACCCCTAAACATAACCCTAACCCTCCCCCTCTCCTAACCCTCCGTGTTTGGTGCCTAACCCTAACCTTCCCCTTAGTGCCTGAACCTAACCTACCCCTCCCCGCACCCTAAACCTCTCCCCTTAGTGCCTAACCCTCCCCCTATTGCCTAACCCTAACCCCTAAACATAACCCTAACCCTCCCCCTCTCTCTACCCTAACCCTCCCTCTTTGGTGCCTAACCCTAACCTCCCCCCTAGTGCCTGAACCTAACCTTCCCCTCCCCGCACCCTAACCCTCCCCCTATTGCCTAACCCTAATCCCTAAACATAACCCTAACCCTCCCCCTCTCCTAACCCTCCGTGTTTGGTGCCTAACTCTAACCTCCCCCTTAGTGCCTGAACCTAACCTTCCCCTCCCCGCACCCTAAACCTAACTCTCCCCCCTTAGTGCCTAACCCTAACCCTCCCCCTATTGCCTAACCCTAACCCTTAAACATAACCCTAACCCTCCCCCTCACCCTGCTACTTACCTTTGGTATCCCAGTGGTCGGGATGCCAGTGTCAGTATTGTGAGAGGCGTCAGGATTCCGGCGCCAGTAATATCAGCGCCACTGGGTTTCTGACTGTATCCCCTATTGTACTAGTGCTGCTAATCATTTTAATATGTTTGACCTGTAAAGTGTCCTAAAGACGTGTGATGCAGATTCCAGTATATAAAATGGAAGAAAGAAGAACTACACTATGTAGACAAAAGTGATTGGACATCCCCCGCATTTCAGTTGGTTTGGCATGGGTCCACTAGTTGTAATGCATGGTCATATTAACTTTGAGAAGTATAGAGATGTTCTCGATAACTCTGTGCTCCCTGCATTGTGGCAATTCTACGGAAACAATAAATGTTTTTATCAGGACAACAATGCCACCGGGTGTGATATGTATTACCGCCGGCCCCATGGCCGGTGGTTCAATTCCCGTCAGCGGCTGCCCGACAAAGGAGGAAATCCCGATCGTCCTAAAGGTTAAGTATCAACTAACCTAACCCTCCTTAGGGGTGCCTAACCCTAACCCCCCCCTCTAAGTGCCTAAACCTAACCCCCCCCCTCTTCCCACTGCCTAAACATAAGTCCTCCAGGGGGGGTGCCTAGCCCTAACCTTCCCTCCCCCTAGCCTAACCCTAACCTCCCCAGGGGGTGCCTAACCCTAAATCCCCCCCGAGAGCCCTAAACCTAACCCTCCCTCTTCCCGGCGGCTGTCCGCTGCGGCACCCGGCATCACTTCGATTGCGATGCCGGGCGCCGGTCTCCCGGCTTCGGTAAGATGACAGGCATCTAGATTTAGACACCTGTCATTCAACCCTCGCCGGGATTAAGTAATCTGGAAGCCGGCGGTCGGCATTTAGACTACATCCCATGCCACCTGTCATGTTTCCAGGGCGACGCTGGACTGGTATACAGAAGATTGGATAACCCGGATTGACTGGCAAGCTCAGGGACCAAATTTTGGTGTGTTCTAGGCTGACTCCACCTTCTTCAGTGTCACATTTGGTCACTGTACTTAAGGCGGAATGGCAAAACATACTGACTGCTGTTGTCCAGGAACATGTGGACAGTTTGCCAAGAAGGGTGCCTGCAGTAATCACTGCACGTGGTGGACCTACAAGGTACTGATGTCAATAAAATCTGATTGATCTATTTGCTGTCAGTGTCCAATCACTTTTGTTAATATAGTATACTTAATCCCTATTTTTATTTCCAGATTTGAAATTAAAATTTGGGTAAGACTGAACAGTTAATTTTGCCTTAATGTTCAAGTAATAGGAATTGGATTTTGTTGCTCTTTGAGCACATTTCATTTAACTTGTTTCCAGATATTATTTTAAGTTTCAAATATTTTGCCTGCACTTTTGGTAAGTATACTCTAGTAAGTTAAGAATACTAATGTGTAATACTGCTCTACCATATAAATTGATTGGCTGCATGGATAATGATGGCATCCTAGCCAAAACAGTATGACTAATGTGATTTTGGAGATAATGAAATCTGACACACAAAAGTCCTAACACATCAGCCAATCACATCACATCTGTTGCCTACTCTCAGTGGATGCAGCCATTTAGTTGGCTGTAAAATATTCCTGAAACTGAAGTCTATAAATTCAGTAAGACCTAATGAAAGCACTGAGGCATTTGTGCCTATTTGTCTCAGTTATATTATTAGTTCTGAGCCAAATAATAGCTGAAAAAAATATTCATTTGCCAAGTTTGGAACACGTTGTTACATTTTTTATTGTTTAGTCTGAGGAGAAAGCAATTTCGATCCATGGAAAATTAAGTTAAAACGTATTGACTTGTTCTTGAAAAAAATAAATCAGTCATGTATTAAGAGGATGGTTCAAGATCATTTCTGGAGAGAGAATTATCATAAACAAAACACATTAAAACAATTAGAAGTATTATTAAATTTTTATTCTCTTAAATATATAAATGAAAACCCCAGAGTTCTATCAAATTCCTTTTAAAAGCATTGTTCGCATCCGATAACTATGTCAAGTTTATTTTGCAACGTTTGTCTGTGTTATTTCTAAGTGTGACGTTAAATACTACCTTTTGTCCTGTGGACAGACACTGTGATTTTAAGATGCGGAACCCTTGATTAACCTCCATACATGGCCGAATGTCCCAGTGTGGAGGTGAAGATTCCGATGGGACTGCTTGTTTGTGTCTATTCTTAGGCTGCTCTTAAAATACTTTGTTGGCACACATTATAAACTTCTTGCCTTCGTCCCACATTTACAGCTGTTGCAAAGCACTCTGGGTGGCTCCACGCTGTACCCTTGAAAACAACTGGTGGGAACCTTGCACCGGTCTGTGTGCAGCTGTCAAACTTTACATTCAAACTTAAGACATGGCCGACCTGCCCTCTTCAAAGCAATATCTATCTGCTAGTAAGAAATCAACGTACAACGTAAAGTATACTAAGTATACGTATACTACATTTCAACCACACAATGAGCTATGGTCTATTTACATTAAGAGGGTGAGTCAAAAGATTAACAAAAATGCCCATCTAAACAGCTTGCCAAAAACATACTATTCTCCACAACCCCGCACAATGAATTTTTCGCAACAAGTTTGAGCTTTTAACACTATAATTTCCAGATAGCTTAGCAGTGGTGTGGGCAGTACATAGTTGGTGTCTTGCAAATGTCCAGATGACAACAATTTAAAGACATTTAGCTGAATTCTGGGCTATTGACTGAGTTCATTGTTAGTATACTGAATGCTCCAGACTTAACACTGTAACCAATGACACATTTGGAAACAAAACCCTCTTTATTTCTATTGGTAATTTAACATTTAAAATCTGGACTGGACCCAGAGAGTGAGAACAAAGGGAGAGAAACTGAAACAGACAATTCACATTGTGCTGCTTGCAGCAAACAGACTGATATGTCTGTAACCCATTAGTATAGATGCATTTATCTAGCTAATAATGTCACCATTGAGCTAGCCAAGCAATTGTCTTTTATGTCTTTGAAGTGTAGAGCTTCATACATAAGAGTATTCATTTTCCATATTTAATGTGCCTTCTTTATATTTATTAAAAGCGTTTTGGTGCCAACAACCTAAACAATAATGTAAGTGATTGTACACACACACTTTCTGAGAAGCATTCGCTTTTATTTGCGTTCAGTTTGACATTGACGCAGCTTCCCAAAGCTTAATGCTCAGGATAAACAAAGGGGTTATATGGGAAGGCTCAGGAGATAGCATTATGCTGAAATGATGCTTTGAGAATCTTTCTTACTGTATGGGGGAGATTTATCAAACCTTATAGTATGTACTCTTGTCGCTCAAGCTACATTAATCAATTTCTAACATATTTCCCGCACGAGGCCTTGCGCATAGCTCGATTACTAGCACTGTGCAACAGGGGACGGGGCCACGATAATGCCATTCACAACAAATCATGTCATCAATCACCCGGACTGCTCACTTTACTGGGGAAGTGGGTTGGATCCAATGCTGGTCTATTCTCCCTGGAGTTGGGGAGAGCTCTCTAAAATTCAATTCCAGGATAGTAGACAAGTACGGTTTGTAATATCTAACAGTACAGTGGATGTAAACAGTATTGACCCCCTTTGGCATCATTAGCATTTTATTTTCTTAAACCACAGAATCAAAATGGGGTGATTACCATTAATTAACCTATTATATCTATCACACTGATACAATGTCCTTCAATGCCATTGACTTTGTGACAGCTCGAAATCGCGGTGACAAGCTGTAGTAAAGTCTTTGGCGTTGCTGGATGCATGACATCACCCCAAGAATACATTGTATCAGTGTGATTGTAGGGGGAAATATTCCTGGCTCGATCGTGGAAACATCACAGACCCTATACCAAAGACCTCTCCAGCCATAACAAAAATCCGGATTTAGTATGATTGACCGCCGGCCACATGGCCGGTGGTTCAAATCCCGACAGCGGCATCCTGGTAGCGGTGAAAATCCCGATCGTCCCAAGGTAAGTATTTCCCACCCTATTCTACCTCATAACCCTACCCTCCCTTAGGGATGCCTAACCCTAACCTGCCCCCCAAGTGCATAACCCTAATCCCCCCTCTAAGTGACTAAACCGCCGCCTAAACCTAAGACCCTTGGGGGAGGGGGATGCCTAACCCTAACCTCCCTCCAGAGGTGCCTAACCCTAACCCTCCCTTCCTCTAGCCTAACCCTAACCTCCCCCCGGAGGTGCCTAACCCTAACCCTCAATTCCCCTAGCCTAACCCTAAACTCCCGGGGGGTGCCTAACCCTACGTCCCCTCCCCGGGAACCCTAAACCTAACCCTCCCCCGCCTGGCTTACCTTCGATCGGTAAGCCAGGTGTCGGGCTCCCGGCGTAGGTAAAATGACAGGCGTCGGGATTTCGACGCCTGTCATTTAACCTAACCCCTTACCGGGATTAGTCAGGAAGCCGACAGTCGGGATTCCATCAGTCGGCTTCCCGACTGCATCCCCAAAAATCCATTTAGGAAGAAGGAATAAATGAGGTGATCTATGGGGTTTTGTGGGATAAGGAGAAGGGGAAACTATAAGGACATAAAAGAAACCGTTATGTACACGTTGCTGCACAGCTAATTGTCAGTAAGGTATGCTCATTCTATATTCTATACACGGGTGTGATTGTACTTTCCCCATAGTGTGATCAGAGGAGTACGGTTACATATACCTTTATGTGGGGATAACTCTGTGATGCAGAGTGAGTGTGGTACGATAGGGATAGCTATTCATCTTTATCAGACTCTTTTGAAGACATTTTCTTAGACATACTACACTATTGGGTTCCCCCCAATTTTCTTGTCGCCCTTTCTGAGGAACTGAATGAAAGCAAATCGTTATTTTCTTTGGAAGAAAATGTGGAATTACCAATTGGAATGGACATCAGACTACATTAAGAATAGACTGTGAATCTTCAGGAATCAAGGACTACTTTATGACTGCTTTCTTTACTGATTATACATTGAGAATCCTATTTGTGTTTATGATGTGTTATGTGGTGGAGCGCAATAAAAGGATATCTCCTTTTTTTTCTATTGTTCATACTATAAGTTTTATGTTACAGAATTTACAGGGTTAAAATAAGGATCAGCACTTTTAACTGTAAGGTGTTTGGCAGGTTAGATTCCTGACACTTGTGAAGGGGCTGTTTTCAACTTAGTGACAACCTCACTTCTCCTTCTGCTCAGAGTTTCCAGGCGATAATGCAAGAGGTCTCGCAGAGTTCAGCTGTCTGACAGAGCAGTCCCCTTCTGTGGAAAATTAGCACCATCCCTCCAAATGCATTTGTGCAAAGCAGGTCCTGGCACAGCAAGTAACACTAATCATTCTCAGAGCCCAAACTTTAAACTTAGGAAAGGCTTAACCTCTTCACCACCTGTTCCTGGAGGAGACACAGCGTCATTTTGTTTAAATAATATGCTATTTTAAAAGCAACCCTACTGTCAAACTTTATATGTTATATATTAAACATTCCAAAGGCACTCAACATATTAAAGTGCGTGTGACTCGGAGAAATATATGTGAATATATTGGTAGATTACAGGGCTGTTGCAGAGCTGAACGCAAGTGGTCTGGCGATTATATTTTGCGTGCTGTCATACTGCACATGCTCCGAAGCCGAGCATACACGTACAAGTACGGGCATCAGTTGACTCTCCACTTGCAGCGGAAGGTAACGGGGCATTTGCAGGTAGGTTGAGATCAGAGGGGACGCGTTAACGGAACTGCTGGTTACGCAGAGTAAGTGTGTGAACGTAAATGTTTTCAGATGGAACGTTTGCATCAGGCACAGGGTTGGTGCAGGTGCGCACTGATAATGGTGACGACGGCTATAAACCCAAGCACATGTGCAGAGGCACCCACAGAGATGCATGCAACTTTCCATACTTGCGAACAGTGGCGGCTGCAGCACAGTCCAAAATTCAAATAGGGGAGCTACACCAAGCGCGAGCGCTCGTACTGAATGAGGGCGGTCGCTTCATTTTAAGTGATGCCTCCTGGTCGTTAGGTAAGCTGTGGGTTACCACCGACAGCTTAATGACCGACCAGGTTGATGGTCGCGATGGTGAACACCATCGCGACCATCAGGGCTTACGACGAGACCCTAAGGTTTGGTCTCGGCAGCCGCAAGCCCCAGGGAGCTTCCTGCTCTAAAATAGCAGGAAACTCCCCACTGACATCACTGATGATGTCAGTGCGGCCACCCACAAAACGGTAAGCGTTCCTTAAGGAACGCCTCAGTTTTGGAAACCAACCCCCCGTCCCGCCTACAAAACGGGAGGAGCTGTCAATCAACATCGACAGCCGCCCCTTTTGTAGAGAGCTCCGGGCAGTGCAGCTGCTGCGCGTGCGCAGGGCTAACTATCGACCCGGTTGCGAGCACATCGGTGCTTGCGACCGTGTCTGAATGAGACCCTATATACTTATCAAAGCTGCATTACCACCTACAGAAAAATGGCGTAAAAAGGAACCCTACGCTAACACACAAAGAAAATACATACTCTTGTTCAGACACTGGCCCCCATGCTAACCACTACGCTACCAATATAGTAGTTCTGCTGCTATATACTTGTATATCTAAACATCCACTGCTTTACAGATGTGTCCTCATACAACTAGCCTCAATACGCCACGCTGCACAAGACGGGGTGGGAGTGAGCCACCTGATCCTGCGTGCTGTGGCTTGCTGAGCGTCTTTTTTGGCAAAAATGCGTCTTAGTCACAATCAGATGGGACAAACCAGTTCAGGAGACTGCATTGATTAATTAGATATGCGATACTTGTATATCTGTGCGCGTCTGAGACTGTATACAACAGAACTTGGTGTGAAAAAAAGCAGCAGCCGCTACATCATAGCACTTTGTATACAGATTCAGGCTCAGTCGCACACAGATATACAAGTGTCGCATATCAAATGAATCAGTGCAGCCTTGTAAAGTGGTTAGTGGCATCCAATTGCGAATAAAACGCATTTTTTAGCACAGAAGACGTACGGAACCTGGCACGGCGAGAAGGGTTGTTTGGCGCAACTGCAGCAATAGCGTATGAGGATAAATCTGTAAATCCCAATAGTAATGTGCAACAGAATACGCTGGCTACTATATAAATAGATGTTAATAATCTGAACTTTTTCTCCGCTGCTGCTTTACAGTTCTTACATAATGAAGATTCTTCCCTGAGCAGCACCATATTCCTTTAATAAGTTGGTCATAGCACATAAAATAAAGAAAAACAGCCTCCATAACCTGGCTAATCATGAGAAGTTCAAAACATTGGCCCTCAGCGATCCCACTGTCTGCTGTATCCAGGATATCCTGCCAGACAGACACTGTTTGCGAAGAACTGGGGAAAATGGTCCACTGCCATGAAAAACACATGAAAAAAAAAAACAGAATCCACTTTAAAAAACCAGTATTTTGCCCCAACTGCGCCCTGTCCAAAATAAAGAAACCGTGTCTAGTTAAGCCAGCTGGTAAATGATCTCACTTCACAAAGAGATTGCATTAAAATCAATTGTTTTTTAAGACCCCAGTTTAAAAGACAGGAGGGATTTTTCATGTTCATGGGAAATTCAAGCAATTCCACCTCTATGGACCTAAACAGGGGCAGATGGACACTGGACAGAGCAGCAATAAAGTCGGAATTTTAGAACCAGAAAATTCTCAGCTGTGAGATCAACATAGTACAGTCTGAATGATATGAAAAAGTGAGAAGCGCCATTGCCGGTTGTGAACTTGTACACAAACAAATAAGGTTTATTGAAAAATTGAAAGTTATCACAAACTTTTGAGCTTTTAGACCGTGCATAAGGGAGTTATTGGGATGTGGGTCTGTATATATTATCCTTTCTATAACGTCACACCTGGCAGGATGGAGGAATGTGGTATGAAAATATGATATTTAGTTGTGAATTGCTGCTCCCTCCTGTATGTGTTTTTAGAATGGAAAAAATAACATGATACAATACAATATTATAGATGAGGAAAGTGAGAAATAATTTTCTTCCAAGAGGGGAGATGTACTAAGCTCTGGAAAGTGAGATGCTTCAGAGGGACATAAAGGGGATGCAGGTACCATCCTGGTGGTCGGGATGCCGGCGCTCAGAATAATGGTGCTGGAGTCCCGGCAGAAGTCAGAATCCCGGCGCCAGAAGCCCGACCGCAAGCATTCCGATGGTAAGTATTACGGATAGGGTTAGGTTTAGGGGTTAGGCACTAGGGGGATGGTTAGAGTTAGGCTGTGGGGGGGGGGGGGTTTGGAGAGGCTGCAGGAAAGGTGGGGCAGGGTTCAGGATTAGGGGAATTACCTGCAGGCGTCGGGATGCTGCTGTCGGTATTCTGACCGCCGGGATAACCGTATAAAGACCTGTTCCTGTTTTCCCCACTGAATTAAATGATCATTGTTTAAGTATAGCACATTATCACTGTGAAATAGCTCATAGGCGGGTTTAAAACCACCAATCTGCTTTTTATTTATACAATTGCTGCTGAAGAATGTCATTGTGTTTGCAATATTCTTACAAATAAACAAATCACATTTCACAACTATTCCGATTCACAGGCCCCAATAGGGGCAGAGCATATGGGGAAGTGGGAGGGGTGGAGCATATGGGGAAGTGGGAGGTGTGGAGCATATGAGGAAGTTGGAGGGGTTGAGCATATGTGGAAGTGGGAGGGGTGGAGCATATGAGGAAGTGGGAGGGGTCGAGCATATGTGGAAGTGGGAGGGGTGGAGCATATGGGGAAATGGGAGGGGTGGAGCATATGAGGAAGTGGGAGGGGTGGAGCTTATGGGGAAGTGGGAGGGGCGGAGCATATGGGGAAGTGGAAGGGGAGGAGCATATGGGGAAGTGGGAGGGGTGGATAATATGGGGAAGTGGGAGGGGTGGATAATATGGGGAAGTGGGAGGGGTGGATAATATGGGGAAGTGGTAGGGGTGGATAATATGAGGAAGTGGGAGGGGTGGAGCATATGGGGAAGTGGGTTGGGGCTTCACGAGAAAGCTGCCATGTTTGCACAGGTTTGTTTTTTTGACTGAAATGGGAATGTATCATGCAGTTATCATGGCTGGGGCTTATTCTTTCCAGTTTTAACTGGGTAAATGTTGGGGGTGTATATAGACTAAGTTTATTCCATTTTTGCATGTCAAAAATACAAACAAAACAGTCCTCCTTATCCTTGTAATATAACTCTGCTTATACAGTATTATATGTTATTATTAGGCAGTTGTTACCGTAGATGGGCAACATTTAGGCCAGAATCTGCAATGTACTCCTGTACTGTATTATGGAAAAAGTGATTGCACTAATACAAAATGGATGCCATTATAGCAGCCAAATTTACAAAAGGAGCTACATGAATTGCATAATCCCATTCATCTTAATGTCAACTGAGAAGCCATAAAACCCAGTGATTTTTAAGTTTCACTTTCCCAGAAGGAAGTATAATCTTCTATAGACAGTTTTCTCTCACACCCGAAACAATAAATATGAGTACATAAGGGCACCGTTGTAAGATACATTTTTTTCCTGGACAGGTGCTGGGCTTCTGGTAATCTTAAAATATCTCAACATTTAAAGTTCAAAAAGATGTCTCAGCACCATGAATCAGTAACGTTCTCTTTATTAGTTGATCTTCATCCATGTCTTGGTGTGACATACAAAGTACCAGATGCTGTTGTGAAATGGTCTGATCTCTCTCAGGTTTTCCAAACCAGAATCTAAATAAAAGCTCTTCTTTGAAAATATATTTTTTCCCTTGTTAGATCTTTGATGTATTTTAAGCAGCGAGAAAACCAGTGAAGAAATGTACAGAAATGCACCTCTTCTTACCAACCCTACTGTTCATAATAACAGTAATAGGATGGGAAAACTTTGCACATCAGTAATTAGTGACCATTGGGCCTGATTCAGAAATGCCGATATTTACGCAGTTGAGTTGCATGCGTCTTAGTCGCACTGCGCATGAGCCAATGTACATTACCGTCATCGATGTCATCTATCTATCTGTTATAGAGTATCGTCTTCATACTCTGAACACCCACTGAATTAACACTGACTGAAAGGGTTATGTATGTTAGAAGTAGGGATGTGCAGGCTCGGAACCGAACGGAACCGAGTAGAACCGAGCCTGCACATCCCTAGTTAGAAGACACAACTGCTGCAAGGTAGGTATAAGAAAGTCTGTCTAATGTCTTTCTCTTTCTTGGCAAGATTTACTGGATTTAAAATTCAGGAATTACGTATGAAGACCGTTTAGTACATATGAATAGCACAAATGTACACGTCACATGGTGCATCAATGAAGCTTAAACATGCCACATATCTACGGACATATAATGGACTGGGTGGGTTTTTAATGTCACCATTGGAGGACTCTTCATTACCTAAATTGCCAAAAAAAACCATATGTTTCATCTGTAAATATAAATATATACTAGAACTACCAATCTGGTGTATAGGTTTTCATGTTGTAGGGAAAGTAAAACATGGCGCAGTTTGGGAGTTATTAAACAGTTGAACAGCAGGCAAGGTTATACAGAAAGAACATCTCTGGTCTATAATGATTGGATATTTCAAAACCTGGACTAAAGTATTCTATGTTTATATGAAATTTGAAAATCCTACTAAAACCCGTCGGGGGCACGCTGACCCAATCAATGGTGCCTTTCACAATCTTTGTTCTGCATTCTCAATTTAGTTAGTTAAGAAGTTCTGATTGCATACCACCCATTGTCATTATTTTCACAGGAAACTCCCAATTCGAGGGGTTTGGGTCAAAAAAATTACGTTTCTGCCAGGATTGGGATAGGTCTGAGCATATAATTGCAGAGTGTAGGCAGATTTTTAGTTCAGATTTGGCATTTCCTCTTAATTTGTTAAAAATAAAAGTCTAAAGATAGAGCAAATATATAGAAGGAAAAAAACAAGGAAAATATTTGAAAAACATTTCACACTAAAAATAATCTTTTTTAATTTAAATGAGTCTAATCTCGTGATAACAGATCATGTATTGTATCACAGAAATATTTGTTAACTAGGCTTCCCCATGTAATTCATTCTATCGATGGGGGTTATTGATGGTGATAGGAATGTTATCACAACTAATAACCCTTTAGTAGATTAAAACAAGAAAAAGACCTATTGCCCGTTGATAATTCAGCTCCTTTGAACCATAATATCAGGGCCTGTGTCACAGGCACGATAAGCCGAAAAAGTACCTGAATAAATTTATGTGCAGCTCTTTAAATAAGTTATAGAATTATATAAAAATGGCAAATCACAAAACTAAAGAGTGAGTGTGTCTGGGACAGAGGTTTACATCTAATTAGCATATATAGTAAATGCATCAAATATCAAATTATCCAATTCATTTATGTTGTCCACTAAATAATACAAAGAAGCAAGCCTGTTTTCCCTCACCCTGCTAGGACACAATGGGAAGAAATATATTAACTCACACTTGGCCATTATGCATGGCAACCCACCTCTGTCAATATTGTTTTTGGGAATGGTATAGATTTTCATTGTACTTTGCAGTTTCCTGTTTTCAGTAGGAAAATGAATCAGTCCTTTGCTTATTTAAGATAAAACTGGAAAAATACCCTAGGAATTATATTGTTCTTTCAGAAGTCAAATTAACAGGAGATGGAAGAGCTCATGAGTCAATATCCTGCGCTAGTGATCTCTCTCCTCAATCCACTCAAGACGGTGCAGGTTATATCAACTCAATGCCTGCTAGAAGATGCATTTGAAAAGATATTAAAGAGAAAATATGTTTTTTTTATGATATTCTACAACTATCACAAAACTTTTGCTATAAGTACATTGCTCTCCAAAATACAGGAAGATGGAATATCTAGATGAAACTCCACCAAATTTGGCATGGTGGTGTAGTTTGACCAGGATTAGGTTTTTGGCTATGTTTGAAGTTCATAAGGGCCATGGGAGATCTATATGGTGCCCACCAAGTAGGCCAATTTTACATTTTTGTTTAAGAAAGTTTGCTCAGGATGTCTTCCAGTGCCTAAAACTGCACTGATCTGAAGGCACAGGCTGATATGTACCAGTGAGGGCAGACAGAGCTCCAACGAAAGAGCAGTGAATCAGAGGATCAACTGTCAAACTGCACCTGCACTTCTTCTGAAACTTCTTCTGATTTGGGAAGCTGTACTGATTTCTGTCCTGTAAGTCACAATGCTCCTGATATACCCCATTCCAAATAGTCAAGAGAATGCACCTTCATGCACTGTCATTTACTCCTAACCTGCATTGTTATCCAGGTATGAATGACTTCTGTGTCCTTGTCAAAGCTTTCCCTCTTTAGTATACAACATTCAAACTAAGTTTAGTTATTTTCACATCTCAGCCTTCAGACCACTCACTGTTAAAGAACATCCAAAGTCTAAGTTTCAGAATAGCAACCAAAAAAACGATCCAGTCTGGGTCGCAGCACCTCATCTGCTGGAAGTAACAGAGATGCAAGATATGACCTTAGAGGAAGTACAAGCAGATGTCAATTGATCCATTGAATGGGGTTATAGATGAGGACAATGTAAAAAATGAAGGCTGCATATGCACTTTAAGGTCCATTCTTCAACCCGGGCAACACCAGGTATTCCATGTAGTTAGAAATCATTTTGCAAGACTGCCCTAAACACACCTACAAATGATTCCATCATATTATGTATACTGCTGCCTGTCAAAAAGCTACTTCCACCATCACTATGGTCAGGCTATATGGTACATGTACCAAATTGAATATAATATGAGTATCCTTGGGACTCTTCGCCTTCCTTCATAAATTGTGGGCCCATCTGGACCTTCATGGTATAACCAGTCCCTCCTAGACCCCTCGTTCACCACCCCACCCTTACTTCTCTCCATTTTTGATCTCTCCACTCCCTGGATTGTGTCCTGTTTACAGTAAACCATTTGTACTTTGGTTATCGGAATTTGTAACAGTGTTTTGATTGTACCCACAAGTGACACAAATTGACTAGCCGTTCATTATTCAAGTACTAGGTAAGAGGAAGCCTGCTGAACAGTAATAAAATAATTATTTAAAAAAAAAAGCCTATGTGATGGTATCCTAAGTCGACTATATTCTATTTAGAGTAGTTTGAAAACTATAAATGGTATCTAAGATTCCTCTAACAAAGGTATGTGGACATGTATGCCTTCTAATATTCATATTGCAATGTTTCCCATACCTAGTGTAACAAGGAAAGGATGCGAAGCACTGCTAATGATCTTTGATTGTAAAAGAGCCTTCTTTGGCATGTGTCTTTTCAAAAATCTTATTTCCAATCACCTACCTTACTACTCTTTTCTTTCACCTCAGTTTGTAACAGGAGCTGCATTACAGGGACACATATATAGCTGCATCAGCCCAAAGCCACTTTGCCCTAAAATGCAATTTATGCCATAGCATAAAGAAATATGCCTCACTGCACTATGGACCTGATTCAGAGCCGCTCACAAGCGTCCAGATGGTATGCGAATGCGCATGCACATGCTTCGTTCTGCGCGTGCGCTAACTACTCTGTGCGATCGCAAACCGTTCGCTCGCCAAGCAAAGACAGTCCAGTGAAATGAGTGACAGGAGAGGCCGTTTGTGGGTGGTAACAGGGGCAGGACACTAATAACAGGGGGGTGGAGGAGCGAACGCAGGCGTGGCTGAGTGTTCCAACACCGTTTCAAAGGCGTACATAATTAACAGGCAGCGTCATAGTACATGTCACATGCCTGTTTTTTACACTTAAGTCCTTGCAGTGCTTGCGGTAGGGTAAGGCAACCACAAGTGATGCGTTACCTTCCGATGGTCCTCGATGTACCAATGTTTTAAAACACTTCCTGGAGATGACGTGCGCCAGTGGGCGTCTCAACATACGCTTATGGGTGTCTGCATACACAAAGCGATCGCTCGCACAGCCAAAGTGGGCGTGCTAATGCCTTTCCGAGTGAGCGCCTGCCATGGCATCACTTTGCCGAATTTGCATGCGCTGGATGCGAGCGATCACATCTAGCGAGCGGCTCTGAATGACCAATGCAAAATACAATTAACTAAAGGGAAAATATGTTTCCTAAACCTTTAACATACTTTGTTGTGAATGTTACGTTGAGTTATTTCATATTAAACACATTCTATTTTTGCTACAGTTTTCCTTAAACAAACATATTGGATGACATCCAAGATGAAAATTCCTTGGCAATAACTGTCTTTTGCAGTGTAAAATCAATTACATCCCACAAAGTCTGAACATGGTAGATGTTTTCTGTTGACAGGCAAGAAGCTTTGAGTATCTGAAGGGTGGAAAGATCTAAACATAATTCAATAAGCACTACCCTCTGCTGATCTGATCAACAACACTGCAAAAGATGAAAAAAGAAACAAAAGTTTCCTCAAATAACTTAAAAAATAATATTAAAGAAAAACTGTTTCTTTAGTTTTAGCTACTTTCCTCTATCCTCTTAGCACTCAGATGGCAGAGAGAATGTCAATGCTCCAATCCCATTCACATGAATGGAAAGGTCAATGAGTAGAGGCATCAGCACATGCTCAGGCAGTATAAAACAGGCAAAGCATGGGACCATTATAGTCACTTACAGCTGAGCCCATGAATGGTTCATCCAAGATCTTCATTTTAAAATTTAAGGGGGAGATTTAATAAAGCTTGGAGAGAGATAAAATTGGAGGTAAATAGCACCAACCAATCAGCTCCTAACTGTCACTTTACAGGCTGTGTTTGAAAAATGACAGGAGCTGATTGGTTGCTGCTATTTATCTCCAATTTTATCTCTCTCCAAGCTTTATTAAATCTCCCCCATAATCCTTGAACTTCATTCAATTAGTTTTAGGTTTCTTTGGTAGCGTTATCCTTTATTTGTACATACTGTATAGCTGACCACACACTATGTAATCTGGTTGGGTCCTTTTCCTCCAAACATACATGGCGAGTAGTTGTTATGGGTTTCTAGGCATGCTGGCATTTGGTAGTATATAATGAGGCTCTTATGCTGGGCATGGAACTCTATGGTGTGGGGAACTGTAGCTGTGATGATATGTAGTTTTCAACGGGTTGGGTATGAGATCCCAGCTGTCAGGATGCAGCTGGTCAGAATACCGACAACGTCATCCCGACAGTCAGAATCCTGACACCCATAAGGAAATCAGGTAAGACTAACCCTTACCCCTAACCCTCCCTCCCCGGTGCCTAACCCTCCCTCCCCGGTGCCTAACCCTAACCTCCCCCCTAGCGCCTAAACCTAACCTCCCCCTGCCCGCACCATAAACCTAACCTTCCCCCTTAGTGCCTAACCCCACACCCTAACCCTGCCCCTTAAGCCCGATAGTTACTTTCGGGATGCCGGCGGTCGGGATTCTGGTGTCGGGATCCCGACGCTGTTGGGATTTCGGCGACGCTATTTTGGCCGTCGGCATCCCGGCTGACTACATCCCGTATTGTATGTAATAGACATGGCGTTGTATGTGCTTGGCATTGGGCCAATGGGGTGGTCATAGGCCTATATAATATTATGGACAATTTAGTCTGCAGCGCACATATTTTAATTTTTTTCCATTTGCACAATCTAATGTATTTTTTGTTGTACTGCAATGTATTTTTTAGAAGAATATAGTAAGCATTTAATTTAATGATAACATGCATTTCTTTTTTTATTTTTACCACAACCATACACTACATTGTCCATGAATCATTAAGCAAATCCTTAGTGGGTCCATTTTTCCTGTAGTGTATACTGAGCTACACATAGGGATACAGTCATCCTTTGCACTGAAGGATTGAATCTAAAGAATATGTTTACATTGGCAGGCCTCTAGGCTTATGTCAGATATATTATTTAATGTAGCTATACAGTACAGATTTGGCAAGTTGTGAGAGGGTTTGCAAGAAGAACCAAGCAGACAAATGTGTTGATTTGAAGTTTGGCTGGGAAAAGAAAGCTGTTTTTTTTACCCAAAAATCCGCTGCTGCACCATCACCACAGTGATCTCCGGCTCCGGTCCTGGCCACCCCTCCCCACAGGACTCATTGCTAGTGCAGGGCAGGCACAGCAGGGCACAGGAGACTGTCCTGGACTCTGTGTAGACCTGCCTTGCGTGAGGAGGAGTAGACTCTGTAGTGGCTTCTGACTGGAAGCTCTGCCTGCTAATCTCACACAAGGCTGGCAGTCTCAGGGGCAGGAAATGGCTCCCCGTGGGACTGCCTGTCCAGAGTGTAATTAGCAGGCAGAGCTTTCAGCAGGAAGCCCGCACTGTACTTATTCCTCAGCCTTATTGCGCAGACTGTGCAGCCCTAGAAGCTTCTATTACATCTACACATGCACAAAGAGTGACTTCAGCAATTAGGAAGAATCAGTTTAAGGCATGCTGACAAGGATATTTAACAAAGTTAAACTCAATTATATAGAAATTATGCTGATTGATTTTTTTTTTTATTAGTGGCTTATTGTTGAACACTATAAAAGGTTTAATTATTTAATTAATGCTTTTGTAGTGTTCAAAAGATAAAGCTTGGTCTCAGATGCTGACAGACAAACATTTACTTATTATTAATTATTAGAACACTAAGGGGTCTATTTACTAAGCAGTGTTAGGAGACAGAGTGTAAAGTGATAAGAAAGTGATAAGGTGCCAGCCAATCAGCTCCCAACTGTCATCTCACAGGCTGTGTTTGAAAAATGACAGTTGGGAGCTGATTGGCTGGCACCTTATCACTTTTCACTCTCTCTCCTAACACTGCTTAGTAAATAGACCTCTATGGGGCAGATGTACTAAGCTCTGGAAAGTGATAAGTTGGAGAGTAATAAAGTACCAACCTATCAGCTGCTAACTCATTTTTCAAACACAGCCTGTAACATGACAGTTAGGAGCTGAGTGGCTGGTAGTTTATCACTTTACAATGTATCACTTTCCAGAGTTTAGTGCATCTATTCACAGAGAGAGGAGAGCTTGGGGACAGCCCGGCGTGTCCGAAAGTGCCGGGCACACCCCCAAGAGTCATGAAAAGGGGATGCGTCTTAAAGACATGCACCCTTTTCTCATGGTCACGCCCTCTTTTCGGGTGCGCTACTGTACCCTTTCTAGATCTGGCACCCTGCCCAGCGCTGGACCTGGAGTGAACACTAATTTAGTGCAACTAGCAGTATCTAGGCAATTCCAGACCCCCTTATGTCTAAAGGTACGAGCCGCCACTGTTAATGACTATTGCTGAAATTCAAACAAAATGATATATCCACTTCTATATGGTTCACATGGACACAGACTCAAGTTTTACCTTCTTCAGAATACACTATATAGAGATATTTCAATGCTGCTTGATACTTGGACGCGATGTGCGGAATCACAGATTAGTATATATTATCATGGAAAATCAGTGATGTTTGTGGTCACGATTTATACAGAGTTAGTATATCGAGCTATTGAGTGAACTTGGGGGGTCATTCAGACCCGCTCGCGAGCTCGATGTTCCCCCACTGCGCGAGACCCGGCGAGCGACGGGCTCTCCATCGCTCCGGGTCTCGCAACAAAGGGGGCGTGCTGTCGATGTTGATCGACAGCACGCCCCCTTTGGTGGGCATGCCAGGGGCGTGCCTGCCAGACGGAGGCGTTCCCATGGGAACGCCTACCGTCTGAAGCCGGCCCCACTGACATCACTAGTGATGTCAGTGGGAGTTCTTTTGGCTCTGATAGAGCCAAAATCACTCCAGGGCTTGCGGCAGCGAGACCCTACTGCAGAGTTTCCGTCGCAAGCCCGATGGTCGCGATGGTCAAGACCATTGCGACCATCATCATGGACGCTCGCATATGCTGTGGGTGGTCACCCACAGCTATGCGAGCGGCCAGGAGGCCGCTCCATTTTCATGAAGGAGGGCCCTGTTTCAGAGCGAGCGCTCTGGTCAGAGCGTTCGGCTCTGAATCAGGCCCTTGGTTTTGATGTGTTTGATCGAATGAGAAGACTTAGGGCCCTATTTACTAATGTAACTTATTAGCAGTGACATATTTTTTGTATAGTATCGCAGTGATACTAATGAATATGCCACGGGTATTCATCACTACTTACCTCTCCAGCGACGATCTCGCTCCGCAGCAGCGTCTTCTCTACTGTTGATGGCAGCCTATTGCTGCCAGCGTTGGGTTTCTGTGTCATGGCAGGGACCCGGCAGTGTCGTAAAGGCTTTGCGAGAAAGATTGCTGCTGCTGGGTACCCGGTGCTGGCAATGGAGACCGCATTGTCCTCGCCATCCAAAGATGGCGACAGCGATGTAGTGACAAATAGCGGCAATCTTAGATTACCGCTGTTTGTTAATTATTAAAAGCATGACATATTCCCTTTAGCTACTCCCTGTAGAGCTCCTCCTCTGGGGATTTCAAAGCTTTAAATGTACATATGAAACACAAAGGGCCTGATTTTGAGATGCCTGCAACTCTGCCGAAATACTGTACGCCAGACGCCAATGGAAGTATAATGCGAGTATTCTGAGTCACACTGATCTGTGACTAGAGCAGTTGTCACACTGTTATCGCTATTTGCACCTACCCCATGCTAGGTACAAGACATACGACTGAAATAAGCACCATGCACACACTAAACACCCACGAGGTGATTCTCCTACGTGTGCCCAGTTACTATCCAGTTGACACCCAGTAACGATCATTTCACAGTCTGATAGAAACGCCCAAAATGCGTCTGGCCCAGAATCGCTCACAGATTGGCAAAGATGTTTACGTTTGCTGCGGCGCATGTGTGAGACTCACAATCAGGAGCTTAATATTTAACATAGTACGTATATGGGGGTTGTTAAATATAATATACAGGGGCAACTTGTGATTTAATTATGAATTTTTTCGTTATCTAAAACTGCATTTATTTAAGTAAAAGGATAAAACTGTTTGTTACATTCTTGTGTTCTGCCAGCACCTGTGGGATACGAATGGTTTGATAGTTAATGCACACCAAAGGAATGCACCACCACAAATGTATCATCCCCGTCCTCTGGGGAAGTGGGCAGGAGCTAGGAGGCTGATCTAGTCTCGCGGTGAGATGGGAGAACTCTGTGGGATTTATGAGTCTCCTAGACATTCTCTGAGAGTAACATGTATACTTATATGGTACACACAAATATCAATCTAATCAATGCTACAAAATGTGTCTCACAATGTGATTGACAGGGATTTCCCCCTCGTAAAACTACTCTGAAAAAAAAGGAATCATAATAATCCAACATGTAATATATATTACGCCTCACCGTATTAGTCAGGTATTACAGGAGTTCCTTCATCTAGCGTTACTATTGGGAGGGCAATTACTCCCTGCCTAGAAAACTGAAAAAAAGAAGGGTAGAAAGTATTAATCAGAGCTGTGGGTTTGTAGATTTCAATTTGGCCAGCATGACACTTCCCTCTTCTATAATTGCTTCCATACAATTTATATCTGCTAGTCACGCTAGGGTTCTCACTTCTAACACATGCTGTTTCAAAGGAACTCTTGTCCTTTAATAACCTCCAGAAAGTCAGTCCAGTGAACTATGGGCAAGACCCAAAAGCCCTGAGTGAATCAAACAGGTTTTTTCACTTCATCTAGGACATATTGGAGCAGGAAGTGAGTCTGTTCTAACCATGAAATTGTCCGCAGGCACTGAATGGAAAAAGCGATCCAAAGCAGTTTGCTACGCGATGCAACATTACAACCCTGACCTACAGTAATAAAGCGTGCAGCAGGCCAGAATCAGAATGGGAGACATTATAACAATACGCAGCCATATGGAGGAGACGTGCTGGCCTGTTTCTCATTTTATGAAGAGACGGTTACACAATATTTTACTTCATCCGCCAGACTTGGTTCAGGCACATCTCCCTGCTCCTTAGTAAAGCCCAGGACATAGCTCATAGCTAGGGGGAGTTATTAAAGGGCAAGTATCACACATATTTAAAATGTATAAATAAGGCACAGCAAGGCAGCGTTCTCATACAGCACGTTGGAGACAAGACAAGTCTGCCACCATGCACTGTCCTGAGATCAGGTCATTAGAACATTGTGGCTATGGGAAAAGGAATTAATGTTCTATTGACTGTTCTAATTAATGCTTTATTTGTTTAATGTGCACAAACTACACATACTGTCTGGTACATTTGGATGGCACTGAGTAAGAGGTATAGAGTGAGGATAGCAGGGACACAATAGTACTATGGATTAAATACTAACTGCCCATTTTATAGGGACAGTAACAATTTTATTTAAGAATTTTTGACTGGATGTGATCGTCACTGTTTACTGGGCAGCTATAGAGAAGCAAGTATCTGTCTCTGTATGGTGGATGCTCTCACCCAGTACAGTATGTGACAATTTATCAAAGGTTATATGTTATACTGGAGACTATAATCCACTATGTACACCTACAGTATCATCTATATAGATCCTACCTGTTCAGCAGCAAATTATCCTGACAACTATTAGAGACAGATTCTCCTTAATGCATCCGCCTGAGTCTCACGTTCCTTGATTATCCTGTGTTCAACCAACTTGATATTGTGCCACATTTTGTATCATATCTGGATGGGTTTAATATGTCTTCTCAATAAAGAGCAGTAATTACTATTGAATTTCTCTAATCTAGCCCATATAGATCGAAAATGTGTCAGTGTTTGCCAGCTAGGCCCAAAATGATTGTCTTGCCAGATCAAACTCAATAGAACAGAAATCTAGTGACCTCACAATACATATATAGGGCACATTCATTTGGCTCAACTACATCTGTGCAACTGGGTTAGAGAGAGAGAGTCATTCAATAACCAGATAATACCATATGTGGTCAACACAAGAATTACACAGGGCCTGATTCTGAGTCACACGCAAAAACGCACACAGCAGCACCTATTGTCGGTGGCCCGTCGGCGAGTTTATGCAAATGTCGCTACAAACTCCTTACTTTGTGCATATCCGTTCACCTGACTGTGCAAGGTGTGAGACGACCACTATTAGAGTCTCTGCACGCTGTAATACCGATTGGAACGTCCTTATACGCCACCATCGAAACTTGCAACAGCTCCATGGCAGGTGTAGTTTCTCCGTCTGACCATGTCCTCTTATGACTGCGATTATGCGTCTGTGAATGCTGCTATTTGCATTGACGCGCCTGGGACACTCCCACTGTGCGATGTGAAACAGCGGAGATCTTCACCGTTTCTGCTTTTTTAAATAGTAAAAAACATTTTCCTTCTGCTAAAAAGCAGGAGATAAGGCTTTATTCTCTTTATATATAGAACTCTACATGTAATGGCATTGCTGATGCATGGTTATGGTGCATACACACGATCAGATTTTTTCTTCAGATATGGACGATAACGATTTAAAAATCGTTCAGTCGTTCATATCTGAAGGAAAATCGTTCATATCTGACATGCCTGAACGATGGACGATCAACGATGCGCGTTCCCGTTTGTCAGATAACGATATCTGTCATCTGATGGGTTTGCAGTCAGACTTGGACGATTCCATTCATTTTAATGCAGTCAAAAATCGTTCAATCGTTCAAATCGTTCAAAACTTTGGTCAAATCGTTCAAATCGTTCAGATCGTTTAATCGTTCAATCGTTCATCTGACAAATCTGACAAGTCTGACAAATCTGACCGTGTGTACGCTCCATTACTTGTGTAGCTGTATAATCCTTTAACCTGCTTTTATGGCTGTTTCTTGTGAAAGTATTTATAAGTGAGTAAGAAATCGGTTATATATATATATATATTATATATGTGCACTTTTTTTACTTATTATTATTTATTGTTTTAAGGGATTGTTTAAGATTAACAGTGACCACTAATTATTTCATGATTTTCTTTTTTGTGAAATCCTGGTATGCAAAATAGAAAACTTCAGTAAGTACACGCATTGCAGCAATACATTTTGTACTGTGGAATTGTTTTTGTTTTCTTTCATTAGAATACAGTAAGATATTTCTCAATACGTCCATCGCAGTGAAAGCCTCCTGGGTGAGTGACTCTTCAAGCTTAACAGTACAACTTCATGAAACGTGTCATTGCATTTGAAAACAGACACAAGTTCTACCATTGTATTACATGTCATCTCTCTCAATCTTTGATTCCACCATGATCTTTTCTTTATACCAGAGTGTTCTATAGGAACACATAAGTAAGTCTGTGTGATGACAGTAAAATGATCATAGGAATACCAGCTAAACTACAACTAAATGCATGAAAAATAAAATAATAATTTTTTGGAACGACTAAGTGAAAGTCCAAACCTCAAACCCACTAAGACATTAAAGCTGGGTACACACTATACAATCTACAGTCCGATACATTGTTCCGATGCGGATTTGAACAATATATCGTACACATCGCGTAGTGGAGCGCATCGTTGATCGGCCCATCTGCTGTTCTGTACATCAGATGGGAGGATTCCATATCCGACGCAGTGCTGTTACAGAATGGAACAATACATTGCGCCATCATACAGCTGATTGTGTAGTGTGTACGCCGATTGTTATATCGCATTGCGTGGTCGCACCATCGTAAGGTGTGTATCCAGCTTAAGAGTGCTGTGAAAAATAAAAGCCCTTAAACATCCGCAAATTTAAATACTGTTGTAAGGAGGAGTGGGTCAAAATTTCTCAACTACAATTTTAACAGGCTGATATACTAACACACAAAACAAGTTATTTCTGATAAAGCTGTTACTGGGGTGTCCTAGCTTTTATATGTACAGCTTATTATTTTTTGTGGATATTTGAGGAATTGTACAATTTATTATGTGTTAAAGTATTTCTCACATGAGATTAGATTGATGGCATTTTATGACTTGGTGAGGACTAGATGAAATTTATATGTGTAACACAGATTTTTGAAAGGGTATACTTTCCTTTTCCCATGACTAATTATTGTGTACATGGGTCTGGTGTAAGAAATAAATGAACAGCACATAACATGATACAGTAGCTGATACACAAAATATGTTCATGATGGTTGTTTGCCTCTAGAGTAACGTTTTCAAAAGGCATGTTATGGACTATATAGTGGGGATTTGGAGGAAGCGATTAAGACAGTCAGAAACAGTATTCCAATGAGCAATTGAGACCCATTTAATGAAAGAAAAAATAAATCAAATCAGTGGTGAATTTCTAATAAGAATGGGTGAAATAAATGTCTATATGGATTAAAATGGTCCTGCAGTCTGTTTTACAAACTTGTCCTGGGCTGACCAGCTAAAAATCCATAATAGAAAATGACTATGGATTAATAGTAACTGAAAATCGTATTTGAAAGAATTCCAACTTTTTTTTTTTTTTTTTAAATATATTGACCTGTTAGCCATGCAGTAAAATCCAATCACTGTTACTGATTTATTTGCTCTGAGTGGTGCATCCATCTAAAGTTCTCTAGGGATCAACAGCACGACCAACAGACAAAGGGGTAATTATCATGGAAACTCTGGGGGTCCTAGACACGTGAACCCCAAATTTATGGCATCTAGAGAGGGGGTTGGAATTCTTCATTAAATATTACTGCACATGTAGAATTTCAAAGGCGCCAGTAAAGGAGCACAGGAGGTGTGATTGCGATGTTTGCTTTTAAAAAACAGAAAGAAGTGTTTTAGAAAATCAAGAGCTCTTAATGCCACCAGCACTATAAAACTATGCTCAGTCCAGCACATCCTACTTCTTCTTTTCTCCTCTCGTGAGCTTTCTACTAGTCACTAAAATGCTTTGCACTTGGGAAACTGATAACTTTGTCTACAAATTTCATTACAAAAGAAATAAAAGTGCCATGAGAGTTCACAAACTGAACATGCAGGTTATACAACATTGATGTCTGAGAACTTTCTACGTGAAAGAAGCTAAATGTGAAAGGAGAAAAATAAATGAAATGAAACATCAGTTTTGTGTGTCATATCCTAAAAAAGCAGCTTCTGTGCTGCTCCAAAACTTGTTTTATTACAAGTTACACAAAGCTCACTTTGTTAAACCAGGCATTTTGAGGCAGCATCAGTAAACCCAATCTGTGACTTTAAGTTCAGCAGCCAGAGTCAAGTTACAGCATGTTAGCAGAGGACGGTCATGGCCCTCTTTATACAGCAAGTTTACAGTAAAGACCAAAATAGAAATCCAGCACTGGTGACCGAGATGTACATGCTACACAAAATGGTTCTGCAAGGCCTCTGGTAATGCTAAAGCTGGGTACACATTAGACTATGTGTACCCAGCTGATCTATCGCACGGGACGGACACGGCTGGGTTGCCGGCTTTGGCAAAGGCATACACACTTGGCGATGCCTGCAGCAACGGAGCAACGATGGGGGGGGAAGTGCGGGGGCAATGCTGCTACAGCAGCATGGCATCGCTAGCTACACCCTCAGATCTTTGTGCATGTACAAAAGATCTGAGGATGCGACGGACGATCCACGGGAGCGGGCATCGGCACCGTGATGGTGGGTACACACTGGACGATATGAAAGATTTGTCGTCCTGATGCGTCGGAATCGGCCAAATCGCTCAAGATATTATCTAGTGTGTAGGAGCTTTAAGAATAGGTTATGCATTTATCTCAGCATATTAAAGTGTTCATCAAACACAACACAAAACAGATCGTCTATTTATATGAGAAATCCCGCCGTGAATTTATCCCATAAATGATGGTGGAGGCAGCCACTCTACCTGAGAATGCAGTCTATCAATTCACTATAGACTAGTAACATCCATGAGGCACAAAGGCTGAGTATTGGTTCACACATTAAGATTGGTGCCTCCACTGTGTAGGTGAAAGGGTACACTAAATGGGACGTAATTTTAATCCCGGCTGTTGGGATGCTGGTGCCAGAATCCCGACACCAGTCAGAATTCTGACGCTGGCATCCCGACAGTAAGTGGTGGAGTTAGGAGGAGGGTTAGTGGTTAGGGTTAGACACTTGGTGGAGGGATAGGTTTAGGCACTAGGGAGGAGGGTTAGGTTTAGACTGCCGGGGGGTGTTCATTTTAGGCTGCGGGGGGGAATTAGGGTTAGGATACTTACCGAAGGTATCTAAACCCTGTCTGGATGTCAGCGTCATGTACCCAACCCCACTAAATATTTATAGCAAAGTCCCAAAACTCATGACAAATCCTGTACAATAGTCCTAGGCTTGGTATAGTGATCACACTGTAATACTGGTTACACACTTGGTGATATATCATCCATTCTATTGACAATATATATCGCAAGTGCATTGGCTGGTGTGTACAGCCAATATGTCTGTGAACTACGTTGAAGGTCGGCCCCAACGGTGCATCTGGCTGTGTGTATGGGTGGCCTGCCACCAAACCGTACACTAGCTGCAGGGTCTTCCGACACTGACATTTCAGCTGTGAGGACAAAATGAAATGCTCATCCAGTTGTGATGTCAGGCCAGACACATCGAGCAGCTGATTGGTAAGTGTGTATAGCTTACCAATCAGCCGCTCTGATGGCGAATCGGTCTGCTGACAGATTCGTCGGTTTACTGTGTACCCAGCTTAAGTCTTGCATATGCACTGAAAATTAAAGTTGTCTATGTAAGTAACATAACTTGAGAGAGAGTAGAGTCTTATTAACATACAAGATGGGCATAGAAGTTAAACACAATGCATTACACAAGCAAAGACACAGAGCTAATTCAACAGCTGTTGTAATCTTATTAGATCTTATCGTCACTATGAGATAAAGGTTGGTTTCTGCTGTAACCAGAGCTGGTTATCTGAATCATTCTTCGTCAGAAATCAGAGTCTTCCCTATGTGGTTCTCTAGGTGGCTCCCAATAAGCTAACCGCTCTGTTAGGACAGTAATAGACTGAAACTTCAGAATCTATTCAGAACTCCTATGAAGCAGTTTGGATGCTGGTAGAAATAACAAAAAGTAATAAGTGACTGACATGCTCACACATGTACTGTTATTAAACCTCCCAGCAGATTTCATTCTGTTCCCTATGAGATACTTGCAGAACCAAACATGACATATAAATAAAGCTGAATTATGGCCCTCTGCAAAGAAAACTGAAATTCATTTTATGTGCGCCAAGCAAACAACTTCCTAAAACTACCTGCAAATGTCCTGCCAAGTTATGATAACGGATGCCAGCATCGTGCTGTCCTTTATAGCACTGGAATGCAGCTCTTTACTCAATGTTAAACATAATCTCAGTTAATAAATACCAGTAACTCAATAATTATTAAAATGTAAGCATCAGACAAATAGGAGGAACAATGAATGCTCTATGTCCTACAGTCATGAGCTTTAAATTCCAACTTTTTGAGCACTCCATGTACAAGTTTATCATTGTCCTGTAACTGTTTCACTACTTATGTCATAAAGGTAAAAGGCTGAAGAGGGCTTCACTTAGTACGTTTAGCATTATGGAGCTGATGCAGCCAAACATATGTCCTTTTGTGGAGTGTATGCTGCGTGTTTTTACTTTGCACATGATTTGGAGTCAAGCGAAAGCAACTATGGGCAATGCGCAGACATATACAAATGAATACATCTCCACTTGAAACTGAAAGGGCATATCTGGGCTGTAACGGGGCACCCTCAACCCAGTCTAAGTACAGAGAGCATGTGTCAATGGAATTGCAGGCCAGGCCTTCCCTTAATTATACATGTTTTCAGCTGGTTCTTTTGCATTAAGAACTTTGCTGGAACAAGTGCACACTGACGATGAACCAAGCATACAGGTAGGGATGGCCACAGAGGAGCATTTAGCGATAGAGTTGGCTCTATATTGGTAAGAGATTGGACTATTTCATAATGTTCCGCACCTACGTGCACCCTAATAGGTAGCAGAGGGCATGATTCAGAGATGTACGCAATGCTGATATATACGCAGATCACGCGATTGCCCAAAGTGAGTGACAGGTTTTCAGCGTTTGGGGATGGTTGTCGAAGAAACGCAGGCGTGTTTGATCGTTTAAACGGCATTTAAAGGCGTGCATAAATTAGCCCTGGCGATCTCCTTCTCAGCATGAGAGTTTTCTGCATGTCAGGACTTGACTTACATGCTGCGCAACTGCCCGATGAGCGTCGATGTTACCGATGTTTACGCTGTTGCATGTCGTCGGACAGATATGAGAAGGCAGCAGTGGGCGACCCTATGCTCGGCTGTGCTTTGGAAGGCATTAGCATATTGTAGCAGCTGCGATCCGTGAGAGAATGTAGCTGCGATTGCATTAGTGTATATCTCTGAATCATGCCCAGAGTCCTGGGAACACAAAGTACAGCTTGATGTTCATTGACTAGATCAGTTAGGTGCACCAGTGCTCAACAGTGCGTATCTTGTGTACTTCTCTATTTCCCCATATACCACACACAGAAGGAACGTAAATTAATATTTAGCAGGGCGAAGAAGAGTTTTAGTAAAATGTCAGTTTACTTTTTTTTTTCACTGCATGTAGAAATGTAATTATATACAGTTAAGATACTTTTGAAAATATACTTTTAATACTTTGCTATGGTATGCATGTTAGGGTTCCCATCATTTATAGTTTCCAAAATTTTTAAATAATGTCTAAGGGAAACTTAGCAAATATGAAGGTTAATCTAAACACATTGCACTCTCCTGTTATGTAATTACCACAGCATTTTAAGGAAAAAATTGCCAAGGAATTTACAGGGAATTTTTCCTGAAAAAACTGGTAGAGACCAAGATGTCTGAACAATTAAAGTGAAAACGGTTTATCTCTCTCCACTCTTTGATAAATCTCCCCCTTAACATGAAATATTTTAAGGCCTTTAAATAACCCTTACTGATGTCCTCCAATCATGCAGTTTACCAGAAGTGTAAAGCTCATCTCTACAAAAACAAATGTAGGATCCTAGATAAAATGGTAACAGAACAGGTAATTATCATAATGATTCTGACAAAGCATTAATAGTTGCCAAGCTGCAATGTAACAGCGATGGCATTTGAGCTTGAGTAGCATAGTTACTAGTAGAGACCCTTTATATGGAAATGAGGGCCTGAATCAGGTTGGTTCGCACAGCTGCATTCACACGCACCACCTACTAGCTGCGGAAAAATGCTAATGAATCCAATCGCACGTCAACCGCAACACTATACCAAGACGCCCACCACTGTATAAAGCCGCCCACTTCCCACGACATGCATCCGCAAGTCAGTAAAACATCGGTAACATTAAGTAACATCGAACCCATATGCACAGTTGAGGTTGACCTGACCCTACCTCACAAACTGCTAAACTTCCTGATGCCAACTAGATCTTTGGCTACATATACAATCGCAGGGGCTTATTTGTGCACGCCCCTGTAACGGCATTCAAACGCACAGGCACACCTGCGTTCGCCCAACTACGACCCCCCCCCCCTCCACCCCAAAATGGTCACTTCCTGTCAATCTATGTGTAATGGGACTGCAGCAGTCGGTTTGCACAAGCACACTGCAATGCATACGCATGCGCAGAGTACAAACATCGGCCGGCTGCGTGCAAAGCTGAATCAGGCCCTGATTCAGAACCTCTGACGGCTGACAAATGAGTATTCTCAAGTTACCTGACCAATTGGATATCTCATTTTGGTGTCAAACTTCAGTTGTATTAATATAGATATGTTGATTAATAGTCTGTGCTAAATGTTTCACTGTAGTTTTCTAATATGATACAATTTGAGAAATGAAAACAAGCTGGATCCATCACTGCCCAAAATAATAAATGAAGCAATGAGTCATTTGAAATTATATAAATCACAACATTCTCCAGATAGTTTGGAGGAAACAGTCATCAAGACTCACTAGGGAACATTAATATACTACAAGAACATCAGAACAGTAATGATCAGTGATATTTCATCACTAAAACCCAGATGGAGTGAAGGGGGAGGGGGGTCGCTCGGGAGCGTTGGGGGTGGGTGGGTGTCAGTTGGCACAGAGGAGTGGGAGTCAGGAAAGCAATGATGGGGTGGTATCTGACAGAGTGTAGGACAGGGTGGAGACTGAATTGACAAGGTATATGCCTGGTCCAATAACCTAGATTTATATAAATATAAATACGTTTGGAAATCTCAACCTCACTTGACTGGGAGCTGCAATATTTAACTCTCAGAGTGGTCAGTGCTGTGTTATATATACGGAGAGCATTTAGGGGGATGATTAGGGGTAGGGATTGGGTTTATGGACAGAATACTTACCAGAACTTTGCTCTTCAGAAACCTGTACATGTCACATGACCATCAGGACCCGGAAGAAGACGCTAGAGCCACTGCAGCCGCCAGAAACAGGTCAATTACGGCTGGGCCAACAGGGTCGTTAGGTCGACATTCTATCATGCCAATATATGATCCATGCTAAGCATGTCGACATATTGACCATGTCGACATTCTCATGACGACATGATGCACGTTGACATGATAAATGTAACATACCACACAGTGTTCTACCCAGGAACGTTTTCCAGCTGGGTGGCATCAAAAAGTAGCCAGGTGGGGGCCTTCGCAATAATAAAATGTTTTAAACCCTGACCTTATAATGATTTAAACTTGAAATAACATTTTATATATTCTTATTAGAGGCCCAGTCATCTGATTATGAAAAAGCTGCAAAGTCTGTAGGATCTGGTCCTTTTTATACAGCTTCCAGATATTGTTCCCACTTGCAGGCTCCCAAAGTGCCGGGTGGTAGGATGTTTCTTGCCGGGTGGTGCACCCGCAAAAAACAGCCTGGGGAGAACACTGCCACACCCAGCCAAAATGATGTGATTCTCGTACTCCCCACAGCTAAAAAGATCCTGGCATTACACTCCCCATCCTGCTCACTTCAGTACTTCGAGTCTCCCGTACATTCTGGGAGAGTTAGGGCCTGATTTAGAGCCGCTCGCAAGCGCTTCGGTGTTTCCCCCATGCGCATGCGCGAGTCCCGCCGAGCGACTGAACTTCAGTCGCTGCTGGGCTCACTACAAGACGGGGCGGCTGTCGATGGTGAATGACAGCTCGCCCCATTTTGTAGGCGGGGAGGGGGAGTAGCTGCACAAACACAGGCGAACGCCTGGCATTTGTGGGAGGCCCTACAGACATCATTACTGATGTCTGTAGTGGACTTCCTGCTCTATTAGAGCAGGAAGTCCACTCTGCCTTGCGACAGCTGAGACCCACAGGGTCTCGTCGGAGGCCCGATGGTTGCGATAATCGCGACAGCCTCCTGGCCGCTCACACAAGCTGTAGGAAGTCTCCCACAGCTTAGTGAGCGGCCAGAGAAGAAAGAAAACAACACACCCATCAGACCCTGCGAGCTGCCTCCGGCAGCGAGCAGGTCTGAATCAGGCCCTTAGTATGCAGTAACTACAGCCCAGGTCACATGGGTATGTAAAAACACCTGCTAAAAGTGGCAAAGTCTTGCACTTTACTGTTGCTTTTAAGTGATTGTTTAACATACATTCTCGAAAACTCTGCAGAATAATGATATAAGTATTGAGTATTAATGCTTGCAAGCAATGGTGACATGTATGCAATGCAAAATGAACTGACTGTCAGTAAGTATATCCACAGGTCCATTCACTCAAATAATTTTCTTGACCTATCAGCATTAGATTTGAACACTTGTGCGTACAAGTCCTAAACACATAATGAAGACTTTGGCCCCTACTTACGAAAGGGAGAAAAATCAATGTTCCCTTGAATATGTTTGTTTTTGTTGGAGATAAGGCTTCTCAATATGCAACTTCACAAGGTCCGCGTCCCTGGTGATAGTGATCACCGGTGATGGCTTCATAGCGAATATGGCACCTGCGCAGAAGATAGCAAAGACTCTTGCACAGTGTTGGTAAAGTTGGTCTCACTAAACAAAATCACACAATGTATGTCCCATGTTTTTGTGCATGGATTCAAAATACATGCAGTCTTAAAATAGCCTAAGCGCGGCTTTTTTTTGTTCTTCACGTTATAGATGTTGCCGATTGGACAATCTGCAACTACTGAGCTCTTATTCATACAAAAGTCTAAGGGCCTCGTTTATATTTACGAGCAAAGCAAAAAATATGGAACAATTTGTTGTTGGACAAATCATTCCCACCCCCCATTTACCAATCCCCAAGCCAGCAAAACCTATTGATATGTACTGCTTGCGTTAGCCTTCCCTAGCCTCCTCCAGCTATAGCTTCCCCATACAAAGCAAAGTAACTATTTAACAGGGATGACAGCAATACATGTACCGTTACATACCTCAGATCGCTATTGCTATTTCTGGATGGCGATAGCAGGCTAGTCACATCACATTGCGACTGAGAGGTATTTTCGGTAAAAAAAAGAAACCCATGCTAGCTTCACGGGACCCGACGGCTCACTTACGCCAGGCATATTGCTCTGCATGGTGCATTGAGGCTAGATGTAGGTAGTTGATGCTCATAAGCATGGCACTTCCAATCTGTGGTCTAACATCTGCACCTGTCATCAACCTTATATGTTCCTATTTAGTTCTATATGCATACTTTGTCATGTCCACTGTCCAATACTGTGGAGTAAAGTGGCACCTTACAAATAAATGATTGTGCAAGCCACCAACCTAGGATGGAGCAGTAGAAATAGTCTACATGTGAACTTTATTGATGCAAAGATCTTTGATTATTGTCCCTATTTGTCTATGTCATTCCTTTGTAGACACAGCATCTGCTATATGGTAAGCAGCTCTGTTGCATTCCACTGATCTCCACTTCAAACACAAGACTACAAATTGGAGAAGACTCAGCAACTGTGCTCTACAGTTGTCTCTCAACCTCAAATGTGCGTTTTGATGTAATTTTAGAAAGATCACTCTGGGGTGCATCATTCCTCCCTGTAATTCAGTTCTGGTGACTTTGGACCATGCAAAAAAAATATTAAATGCAAAAGGATCATGAGCACCTTAAAAGCCAGCACATAATGTATGAACACAATAGCCTTCATATAATTCTTCAATGACTGTTCAAAATGTAACTGCAAGATCACCTGATGGATATGACTTTTTCATCTACCTCTCTACAATGGTATCTACACTAATATCACTGCACGAGTCACGGAAGCAATTACAAAACTCTGGTTTAATGACAGTGGATGGTTACACTGTGTATTTACAGTCATACCGCTTGATCCCTCACCATTTTATATGTCTCCTAAAATATAACCCTTTTTTAAAACTACTTAAAAAATTGCATTGAAATACAAAGTGGTGGAGGATGAATAATGTTCAACTCTGCATACAGTTAAAATATTGATTTAGAAGGCAACGAAAAGGAGCAAAAGAACCAAGGAGTATATTTACTAAAGTGAGAGTTTTTAGAATTGGAGATGTTGCCCAGAGCAACCAATCAGATTCTAGCTATTATCTTAGAAGGTGCTAGTTGAATGTTACGTAGAATCTGATTGGTTGCTATGGGCAACATCTCTACTTCTAAAAACGCTCACTTTAGTATATATAAGTGAGACAGCTGGAACCTCACACATGTAATAAATTAATTAATATATGACCACATATATGACAATCAGTTTATTTCCATGGATCAATCACATAAATGTGTAAATTGCTTGTTATGGCTATTGATACCATTCATTGAAAGAAAAACATTCCTGCCTATAGTAGTTATTAATCTACTAGTTGACAAGCTCAGACGTACGTTTTTTGCCCCCCAAGGCCCTGTACAATCCCCACACACCACGTTACAGCGCTACATTACAATGTACAATTAGTATAAGGTAAATAAGTATAAATCAGTTATTATTAGTTATATATTATTCCAACACCGTGACAATAATGAATGACCTATTTATATCATACACTGTGCGTCCATAGTAGGATTATCTGGAAATAATACCTCCATACAAACCATTTTAATACCTACATGGTTTAGAAAGTTACTTTTAAATCTTTAAATAAAGTAACAAACTGTTAAAGATGTTTAACCTGAACTTCCCATCAGTGTACATGTGTTGCTGCCAGTCTCTGATACAAATATTGCCGGTGGGCTTCCAGTGAGAAGGTGGAAGAAGAAAAACAGGATCACTGGTCAACCAAAAATGGAAGCTCCTGTATGTCTGAGCTCTAATTATTGATAGGCCAGAGACTGAGCTGTCACATGATACAGGAGTAGGTAGATCCCCCATTCAATCCACAAGTGACTTTGCCACTAGCCAAATGTCATCTCCATTCAATGCTACAATAACACCAGCACCCCCCACCCCTTCCCAACTACAGACATACAACAAAACACACACAGCTATGCTCTGATCTTTAGCTATTATAAAGTCTGGAAAACTGCTGCTTAAATGTAGAGGGAGTAAGATAAAATGTATTACTTACTATTAATATCAATATTTTAAGATAAAATATAACCCACAATCGGTGTAAAATAATATAACACATAAAAAATCTAACCAAGGAGTTTATAAAGAATGCTTATGCAGGGTACAAACTTAAGCGACGGCAATCGTGCCGATGTCCAGTGACACCCTGGACCGCATGATTGCTGGTACACACTACAGCGATGTACTGAAGGATGGAACGATCACTCGTTCCACCCTTCATTAATATGCATGGCGCCGCATGCTATATCAACCGGTTGGCCTTGCAATGCGGCTGACTAGACGATATTGCAGGCGACCACGGGAGTGCACAATCGGGCATACACACTGCCCGATTTGTCATTCTGATTTGGCCAAATCGCCCAAATCGGAACGACATCGCTCCAGTGTGTACCCAGCTTTAGAGCATGCAAATAAATATTGTTAGTGCATAGTTCCATACCCTTGGTCCCAAGCATCTTGGTTATGGGAGACTCAACCTGTATATGCATCAAAAGATTAGTAAATACAGATATATTAAAATGTACTTTGTCTCAGCCTCAAGAATCCAAGCTGAAATACATCCAGCTGTGTGTCTATATAATCACGGCTGTCTGGAAAGCTCCACAGAGTGTATAATATTGTCAATGGGGGAGGTGTACTAAGCCTTGTAGAGATATAAAGTGGAGAGAGATAAAGTTTCACACAATCAGTGCCTGTCATTTTACAGGTTGTGTTTGAAAAATTACACTTAGGAGCTGACTGGTTGGTACTTTATCTCTCTCCACTTTATCTCTCCCCAAGGCTTAGTACATTTAGCCCAATGTCTCTTACCTCCTGGCTGCTGGCGGTAAATATGCAGATTATTTCACCAGGGAAAGCTGGATGGCCGGCAGCACCAGCGTCATTCACAAACTCCCAAAACTCCTTAACGAATTTCTCAGCTTTTTGAGGTAAACATCAGCTTCTGGGGCCCCTGCCTCCTCTGAGGTTGAAACAGACGTTGGGCAGATGCCGTATGTGACTTGTATAACTATTTTGGAATAAAGTGGTATTATTTCTCTTCTAAATAGTGAGTGTGGGCTCTTCATATTTTCCTGTCCAGGAAAGGGTGAGTGTTTATATTTTGTATATGGATCCCTGCACCATAAATACAAACAACATGTTTGGATTGAGTGCTGCTAGCTTACCCTTTTGCATGATCACAGTTGTACTGAACCTGTAAATCTGGGTGCGTAAATAGTATATGAAACAAAGCATTCTGATTTAGAAATATCCATTGCAGAAAAAGAGAACCATTAGGTCCCAACTGTCATTCATTAAAGATGTCTAAAATGTTGCATGTTTGAACTATGGAATTAAAAGCAACATTTGAACTAAGGAAATGAACAATGCTCTAAACCAGGGATGGGAAACCTCAGGCCTGTGGGCCGTATTAGGCCCACGGAATCATTTGGTCTGACCCTCTGAGATTTTTTCTGCTAGCCTCATCTGGCTAGCAGGGTGCCTAGAATTGTACCCTGCAGCCAGAATCCATGCAGCTGTGCTGCCTGGAGCATCCCTAGGACGCTTCAGATGGTCACACCGCTGCCCTTACAGCTCCCCGGAGCATCCGGGCATTGCCTGTAAATCACCCCCACGGAGGGAGTGTGGCCTGCACCGGGCCTGCAAATAATGTTATATATATCAAAATGGCCCTCGGCAGAAAAAACGTTCCCTGCCCCTGCTCTGAACATATGTCTATATTATTTTCAGAGTTAATTTCTACACCTGCTCTGCAGAGTACAAATGTGTGGGATGAGAAGTCAATTACTGCTTATCTCTCTACAAGTGATAAATGAATTATCTGCTCACACTGGGTTGCCCCTGTATCACCTTTTCTTTCTACCACCCAGATGCAGTGCTTGCGCAAATATTGTTTATAGCTTAAATTACTAAACGATTACGAAAATGTTTTATTGAATAAAATCCATATATTGACTAAAGATAGATATTACAATCTTATCACACTTAAGATATGTATTTTTAAACTGACATTGTTCTCAAAGGGCAAAAAGCCCTGTTGTTCTTCTCAATACATAAAAGGGGGTTATGGTCTCACATAGCATTGCTTTCAACGAAAGCTTCCCTTTGCATGTGAAAACCGATGTTTTTAAATATCGCGCAGATGCTTGTACCACTGTGGGACCTGTTCATTTGAGCTCATTTTAGGATGGTGGTAACAGAAAAAAGGACTAAAACAAATGCTTGATTAAATAGAAAAGTTTCCTGATGGATAACTTTTCAAATATGCTAAACTATTTTTAATCTTATTTTTTTTTTTTTTGTTGAACATTTTTTTTTCCTTCCAAAATTAAACTAAAAGCCCAGATCAAGTAGGCTTACGCAATTGCAGGAAGATAACTCCTATCATACCGTGCTAGTATTGCCATGCCAACTGAATATCGCTTAGTAGTGCTGGCAATCATCCTTTTATTAAACTGCTACAGTAATGGGCTACAATACGTTTTCCTTTGCACAAATGTCCTCAAGTGACTGCCAGACTGGAACTTCCAAATGCAAGGAGGCAATTCAGTGGTGGCAATGGTTACAATGTGCCATTGGAACAGTAGCACTTTTAGACCACTAACATTGACAGTTTCCCTCACACCCCATAAAGGTAGGAAAATTTGCGATATTGGGGTATTACAGAGAATTGAATATGGGCCACAACATGATGCTAAATTAGATTATAACCTCAAGGATTTAAAAAATATAAAGCTGGTAGATTTTAGAAGTAATAAAGTACTTTTGATCACAGATGTGGAATAAAGGAATAAACAAAGTCAGTGCTTATCAGTGGAAATACCAATGCCTCTTTGGTGAAGATTTTAGGTTAAATGTAAGGCATAAAATAGTGAGAAATTGGTGAAAAAACTGTGTTCCCATAGTACTGCAGATGTTCTGGAAGTAGAGGGTCAAAATAATAATCTTATAAACCTATTCTTGGTTTTCTAATATGAAATATAAATCTGTGAAATGACAGTATTATATCTGGAAAAGAAATCCACTTGTACACTAATATAGAACATGTACAAACTGAATTCTGATGGTCAGTAAGCAAAAGGAAGATGTTGATGTGAGAGGTTTGATTGAGAAGTGATCCAACCATCAGAATTGCAAGGAATACCGGTAAGTAATTTCACACAAGTCTCAACCAGTAGGGATTATTAAAGTGCACCTGACACTTACACATCGGAAGCAGCCATTTTGCAGAATCGATGTTTGCATCAATCAAGTGCCTCATGACTCAAACGTGCAGATTAGAGGTTCATAGCGGAGGGATTTGACCACCTTGAACATGGTCTGCCAAAAGAAGATAGACAGGTGCTCCTGCAGGGAGTTAACATTGTGCATATTATTTTATTCACTTGACACAAACCAAAATATGTTTTATGTTTTGGGTGAATTAATTATAGATTCAGATTGGGGAATTCAATTCCCATCGATGTGTGGCAGCGATGTTTGGCTACGGATAAACCCTATAATTATAGTAGCCCAATATCACTTACTTTCCTACACACCTCAATGGCGTATAAGAGAAACCTGACAATGTTAGTAGCATATCGGCCATCCCCACGCCACTCTGCGGACACTGCCAAAAGCTGAATTCCCCAGGCTGGTTTTTTTTAGAACTTTTTCCAATAACTACACTGGGGAAATTTGTTACAATGTTTCTACCCTCACTGTAGCTCAGATTGAGACTTCAGAGATATCCAGTACAACAAAAGTAAGCTGCAGTGATGTTAGCTGGAACACTTGGATTTCACTGTCTCCTATGAAATACTTGTCAGATTATTCATTAAGCCTTGTTTCTGCTGGACAGGGTACTATGGCATGGAAACTCTCTTTGAAGTCAATGTGATTTTCCATTCACTACATCTCTGACTGGCGCCTCCAGAGCTTAAAGAGACAGTAACTTAATCAATCAAAATAACTCATGTGACTGGCTTAGGCAACCTGTGGATGGATGTCACCCTGTGTTTGAATTACACCTCACAGAGTTGTTTGGCAGCTAAAGATCGGCCATCTGAGGCAGCATGGCAGTAGATTTTGTGTAACAGCAGATTAGCTACCTTGATAAATGGTGAAACCATTGACCACAATACAGCTCAGTATTTTCAACATCCGAGAGATATTTATTTACAGTTCCATAGCAACATGCCAGCACTTTTTTGCCTTCTGATATATATTACGTCTGCACCGGTATCCATTGACAGAGTACATTTTAAATAGTATTCTGTATCACTTGCTAATCAAAATTTGCCCCTGTTCATTCCTGGAAAATCCTTTCCACTGTCTTCTACGCAATGTTTTATGCTGATTTTACTGTAGACAGAACGAATATTGAATGGTTCCAAATTGAAACATAAAACTGCTTTGCTCGCTAATGCACCAGTGAAACGAGCCACAACAATAATCCCTCTTTTAAAATCGCTGCATCTCATCTTGCAATCATGTGACCATAATTACAGGTATTCTGCACAGTATTTTAATACAAGATCCTATTTATCACCACACAAGATGTGCAAGTCCATACCTGGGGGTAAATTTACTAAGTGAGAGTTTTTAGAAGTGAGTTTTAAAAGTGATGTTGACCATAGCAACCAATCAGATTCTACTTAACATTTAACTAGCACCTTCTAGAAGATAATGGCTAGAATCTGATTGGTTGCTATGGGCAACATTACTTTTAAAACTCACTTCTAAAAACTCTCACTTTTGTAAATTTACCCCCTGGTGTCTGAATGTTAGTATAATGTGAGTGCATGCATATACTACAAGTCTGCCTGTATGCTTCTATGTGATTGGAAAAAAAAGTAAAGAGATCATTACCTATATGGTCAACAGAAAAAGTGTCATAGTAGCTAAAGGGAGCCACCATAAAGAATATGAAGCTCTTAATGTGGCCAAAAACTTAGATTTACAACTATATTTCCTTGTTTGCTATAGCATAAAACTATTTTATATGAACATACTGTATATATCCTTCTACAGAACATTGTGGAGAGCACAGGTCTACGGTTATTGATTCCAGATGAGTAGAGACTAGAGGACGCTGTTGATAGTCTGGACGTACTGTACTTTTTTTTGTGTAAATGGTGAGGTAGAAAGGAATGCATGAAAAGTCAGAGGTGAAAGAAGCCATCACAAATCTACCACACTGTGAAGTGTTTGCTGTGGTTAAGCACTAGAGAGCACAGTCCTAGTACAGCATCTGCCAGCTATGGTCAGCCTCACCTCCCCAGAAGTTCACTTTCTCAGCTGTTTTATGTAAACATTGCAGACAGTAAAAAGGAAACCAGAGATCACCTTTACATACAGTTATGCAGTGTGGTTACTGGATAAGCAGGCTTATAACCACTGCAGCCCTTACAGTCTACTGTATGTTGGTATTATTTATTTATACAATGCCAGAAATTTCATATTCATCAACGAGGAGTAAACATAGTTTAGCAATCACGCACAGACCCAACACCTGAGGGCTCACAACGTAAAACAAGGGAACGCAGCCTGTAGTTCTACAGTTGTTATTTATTTATTATCAGTTATTTATATAGCGCACACATATTCTGCAGCGCTTTACAGAGAATAGTTGTCCATTCACATCCGCCCCTGCCCCAGTGGAGTTTACAATCTATATTCCCTGTCACATGCGTACACACTAGAGTTAATTTGTGTTGGGAGCCAATTAACCTACCAGCATGTTATTGGAGATGTACAACATGCCCAGGTGCTAACAAGATATTGTTCAGATACAACATGTCACAGGTTTAATCAAATCTGCTAACTTTATTTCAGCACCAAACAGAGATAGCCTTTTAAGCGAGCAATGTATATTGATTATCCAGAGTTAGCGGGATCTGGTGTTTGACACTACAGATTAGTGGACGCTCATGATATTCAAAAGCAAGAGATCCCATTGCTGGATATAACGCTAGACACCACATATTGGAGGAAATGAACATGCATGACTCTCAGTGGATTTAAGCAATGACGTTTTATTGGACATATTTAGACATAGGTCTAGACGTGGATCCATGGGAATTGCTTATATAATTTCCCCTTCTAGTTATCTGCTGGTGGAGTTTACATCAAGTTCTTAGCACATTACATGGATTACATTAGCACATTAAGGATTATCTTTACTAAACAGTGATAACCTCTCGTTTTCTGTGGAAAAAGATGTTATCATTGTTTTAAAGAAATTTACTAAACAGACCACCGGTAGGAAATCATGGACCTTTCATTATCGGAGATTACCGCATCATCGGGGATCACTTTGTGCGAACAATTTACAACATACAGTTTTTGAAGCACATTTAGGGGCATATGTATCAAAGCTTGATGTGAGATAAAATTGTGAGATATATATCACCAACCAATCAGCTTCTAACTTACATTTTGCAGGCTGTGTTTAAGAAATGATAGTTTGGAGCTGATTGGTTGGTGATATATATTTCACAATTTTATCTCACATCAAGCTTTGATACATATGCCCCTTAGCGTCATCTCTAGTTGGCATTATGCTTATTTAAACTGCAGGGCAATGTACAATGTGCACTTGTGAGCTTCTGCAGTACGGCGAGATCTGGGAAACGTGTACTGGGCATGCACCGTCTTATCAGCTCGCACATGCCCAGTATGGAGAGGCGGGAAATAATTGCTCTCCATCTTGTGCATGCTACTTGTAAATGATGACTGCAACAAAGCTTACTGCCATAGCATTACATTTCCAGTGGGGTCTGTTAAAAGGTGAGTCTATAACCATGGATTTCCGCAATAAGAGCAACTATTCAGTAGCAGCTATGCAAAGTGCCCAGATAAATGCCTGAGACATACATCAAGAATAGCCATTGTTGTCAACAGAATACGTATGGTATGCATTACATTGGCTGCAGTACCATCATTTACAATGGTTTATTTACAAAGTCTCACAATAATTAACAATGCTAAACAATCAAAAATATATATATACACACTTCACTAACTTGGTATTAGACACAGGAAATGCAATGCCTAGGGGCCCATTTATCATAGTATATTTGAGGTATAATCCCCGAAACGGGTTTACCTCAAATATTAAATATCCCCCGTATGTATGAAGGAGGGACCGCGGCAGGTATCTCCGAAACCTGCTGTGATCCCTCCATTGCCACAGGCAGCCGCCTCCCCCATAGGTTTCTATGGGGGATGTGATGCTGCCAAATTTACCAATATCCGGAATGCGATGCATTCCTGATATTGGCCCCTGCAGCTAACGCCATCTAAAGATGATGCTAGCTGCTGTAGCCTATGGACTTCACAGCACATAATTAGCCGGCCGGAACCCTCCCCAGCTATGGCGGCTGTGCATGTGCAACAGCCCCTGCACTGGCCGGCAGCTCTCCGGAGACACCACAGGGAGGGGCTCCTTTCATGTCCCGGATGATAAATCCGGCCGGTACAATCGCATTTTGCAACGCGATCATGGGCGTTACTGGCATGCTCTGATCATGTTGCAAAAGCGATGATTGTTAAATGGGGGCCCTAGTAGTCGTACTGTTTTGACAGAACTATGAGTTAGCCAGAGGGGCCTACTCTATATATTACTGAGAGCCAGGGACGGTTCTAGGGGTGTTCGATAAGTGCGGTCGCACAGGGGTGCCACCCGAAGTGGCCCGCGGGTGGTCAAATCGGGCAGCTGGGGACCCCCACCGCCGCAGCTGTGCCGGACCCCCGGAGTGAGAATGGATGCCGCGCGCATGCGTGCGGCAACCATTCACTGACGGGTGAGGGCTTGGGGAAGCCCAGCCAGTGACGGAGTGCTGGGCTTTACCCCCAGCCTGACGTTATTTAGAGGTGTGCCATACGGGCACGCCTCCAAATAACATCACGTAGGGGCGTGATCTATGGTAATTAGGCCATGCCCCCAAATTCGGTCGCACGCAGGTTCGCCGTGCGCGATGTAAGGGCGCCTTTTCAAGGGCCGGCACAGGGTACTCCGACCCCCGGAGCCGGCCCTGCTGATAGCCCCACTGTGGCCTTATCTCCTCTTATCCTGATGATAAAAAAGAAGTTATTACTGGGCACTGGAGTGATACTGGCTTAGCGTGATAAGGGTTAACTTACCACTTTGCCATACAAGACATTTTATATGTGCTTAGGCGTGAGTGGCGATAAGAGAACAGGTATCCACTAAGCTTAATGAATAGGCTTCCCCATGCAAACGCCAGAAGTAACCCCCTTCATATATTGGTCAATGCGATAACAAGTCCCATGTGTGGGGAAAACAATAGGGTCCTTCACATATTGATAATTATGCCCCACAGACACCTGGCAAAATAATCCAAAGCTGTACTGATTACAAACAACATAGGTGGTTACGGGATTTCTGCTTGCACCCTCCTGAGGTGCGAGCTGAAATCCGACTTAAGTGCCAGCCACAATGCTGTTTTATGGCTTTTACGGTTTAGCCGTGGTGCTATCTGCCTCGCGGTCGGCAATTTAGTTGGAGAATGCCGGTTAAACACCCAGCTTAAAACGCAGTAAACGGCATTCACCGACTTCAGTGGTTCTAGTTGGATATAACAGCGTAGTTAATTGAATAGCTCGGGAACTCCTTCCTGGGGCTATTCAGTATCGCGTTGAACTGAATCACCCCAATAGAGAGCTAATAATTTGTAAATTCTTAAGATTTACTGTTATCTAGAATATGTGTGTTATGGAAAGGAAAGAGTTAATTGACTGTTATAAAAAAAACTCCATTGTAGCAGTTACTGAACTGTTTAGTGCTGCTCTGCAAAATGCACTGTTCATAATCCAGCCAAGTATAACAATGCAAAGATTAGATTTATAAAGATGACTAATGACATACATCTAAAGGCCCCCATACATCAGCAATCTGAAAACCACAACTGAACAATTTGAAGATTTATTGCCCAATCTTAGGATTTCCCAATCGAGCAATCTGCGCCCATACACTGCAGATCTTTTTCAGTGATTTGCAGATCGATTGCAGCAAACACAGATCTTGCAATCTTGAAAGGCCCATCATTTTGCTAGAAACGGTCTGCAAATCTGCTGATCATGTCCATACACTAGCAATCTACAGCCCAATCGATCTGTGAAATCCAACATGTTGGACAATCTGATTAAACAATTCCAATCACTTTTTGGTTGCAATCTGCGATCTGTGAAGCCCATACATTGCAGATTTTTATACACTATCGATTTCAAATTGCACGATTGCTGCAATCCATCTCTGATGTATGGGGGCCTTAAGGGCCAATTCCCCGTTTTGCCGATCTGTTCCGCTGATGATCAGCGATTTGTCGAGGAATCGGCAAAACACTACATGTGAACAATCCGTGACACGCCGATTCCAATCATTTTCGGGTTGACATCGGTGAATCGCGTTTGTCCAATATGTTGGATTTTCCCAATCCCCCGACCCAGGCATCGGCAGAACGAGTAATTGCCCCAGAGCTGCCTGAAGTATGGGCCCCATAACACTTTGCTGTGTATTGAATTACAGTTGTGTATAGCAGCAAACAAGTTAAAACAACAGCAGCACACAGACACCTCCAGTCTATTAGGGCTGTGGATTGCATAATCCTCTGACAGCAAAGGAAATAGCAACATTCCTTTACTGGAGGCTTTGGCTGTAAAGGGGTTAATACAATCAGTTTTCAGATTCTCAGCTCTACATGGATTTAAATGGATATCACCAGTGTGGGGGCACTGTGGCATATGTAAATTGATGTTTCTGTGTGGCAAAATATGAACAGGGGGCACTACAGTATGTTTAACATATTTGTGGTGCTGGGAGTATTTACACATTACACTTTAGCATCTCCAGCATATCATATTGGCAATTGTATTGGTAAGTGCCCCCACAGGTTAGTTGCCCTGGGGCCCCACAAACCTTAATCCGACACGTACACTAGTGTCATTAGAAGAATGCGTGCCCAGAGAAATACCACTTACTTCAGGAAATATCTCTGTCCCGTGTGGGTGTATGCCATCTCCCAGCCGGGTGGCAGGGGCAACTCATCTGTCACATCATAGGACTGCTGGCGGAGGTGAGCGTGCTGCTGACTTGGGCTCGGAACGGTCCCGGTCCCAGCACCCAGCTGTAAGGAAGCAGGAGACGAATGGGATCGGACGTGCTGTATCCCCAGCCTGGGAGGGTGACTTCCAGAGTCCGTGCTAGATTGCCTGGAGTGGGAGCCCGAGTCTGGCTCTTTGAAAAAGGACTCTGGAAGGATTTTCTTCCTCCAAGAATTAGGTTTTGGGTTCATCACAGAGTTAAAGAGATTCTCTAAGTCCGTGTCCAGGTCCTGGGTGACATGGATCACTTGCTGTCCTGGTGGTGGGAGACCTGGATTCTGGTTCATCTTGGCAGAACCAATAACAACAACTCTGCAAAGTTCGTAAACTTTTGCTTTAGCACCCAACAATGACACCCCAGATAGAAAGGAGTGGCCTAACTCTCGTAGATTAATAAGAATAGATCGGGACACTTACTTTTCTTCCAGACACAGTCTAATAAACTTTTAGAATGTTGGGAGACTGAAAGCTCCAAGAAAGTGCAAGAGCATTGTGACGTCACGACTGGATAGTTCCTGTCAGCTCTCTGACCTGAATCAGCCTCCGGGAGAGATACTAAGGGACGTCCAGTCCCCGCTCTGGTGCCTGGCCGGCTCACAGGTCCCGGGTTCCTCACTGACTTCCCTAACAAAGTGAGAAAATGTCAGCTCACAGGACGGGGAGAGGCACTTTCCCTGGCTATGAATAATGCATGAGCTGCAATCCTTTGCCCTGCCCTGCCCTTCTGTACCTCCTCCTCCAGACCGGGACTTTACCTTACAGGGCCACAGCCCCAGGCTCTCACTCCCACGTACAGTTCGGGTTACAAGTGTGGGGGAAAACGTGCAGGAGTCTGCCTGGCCTGGAGATCACTTTCCCAGCACGCAATATACATATACACTACATCTCATGATCTCACTACACTCCTTTTACTTGGAACTAATAAACAGTCACGCGATTGTGTATTTACGAAACGTGTCCTTTTAGTTGCATTGCATAGGAATAATTATTTGAATGCAAGCTCTCAGGGCAAGGAAATAAAACTGTTCCTGCTTATTTGTTATTAAAATATTTTATTTGTTTCCTTTTCACAGAGTTTTAAACCTGTATATGGTATAAAACATGCCATTGCCATAGCATTATATAGATCAACTTGGAAGAGGGTAAAATCCAGATCCTACTGGATCTATGCTAAATATATTGAAAAAGCTGGATCCATAATAGAGCTAGTTAAAAAAAAAAAGAAAAAAAAGCCGGGTCCATTGTAAGCCTATTGATAAAGCTGGATCCTCAATAAATTCACACACGCACTCAGAAAAGCTGGATGTACGCTATATCCATTGTAAGTCTACTGAGAACTTTGGGTCCATTGTAGGTCTATTGAAAAATCCGGATCCGCACTATTGGCCTGATTCAGAGATGTACGCAATGCCGATTTTTGTATAGATCGAGCGACTGTTTGCAATTGCGCATGCACAGTGATTGTTTTGCGATTGCACTCGCACAGAGGTTCCATTACCTAACCATTTGGGGGAGGTAAAGGGGAGAGGGTGGTGGCTAGGCAAACCCAGGCCTGCCTGACCGTTAAAACGCTGTTTCATGGGCGTGCATAAATTAGACATTGCGATTGCCAATGCAGCATGAGAACTCTCTGCGTGTCGGGAGAGCGGCAGTGTTTGCAGCTGGTCAGACTTGCTGCATATACAGCATGGCTGCCCGAAGTGCGTCGATGTTACCGATGTTTCCGCTGTTGTACGTCGTTGGACGGATATGAGAAGGCAACAGTGGGTGACCCTATGCTCAGCTGTGCTTTGGAAGACATTAGCATATTTTAGCAACTGCGATCCGTGAGAGAATGCAGTTGAGTTTGCATTAACGTCCATCCCTGAATCAGGCCCTAAATTCACACACGCACACCCAGAAAATCCGGATTCACATTAAATTCACACAGACACCCAGAAAAGCTGGATCTACACTAATTTTACCCTCCCTGGAAAGCCGGATCCATTGTAAATCTTTTGATAAAGCTGGATCCATACTAAGGGCCTGATTCACTACCGATCACAACTTCGATTGCAATAGCGATTACACCCGCAGTTCAACTGCAATAGTATGCTAATCCATTGCTATCACTATGCCATTGCAGCACAACATAAGGACGCCCACTTTACCTTACACACATCCATAATGTTTACCAAGACTGCAAAACCATTGGTACAAACAAGTACCATCGCAGCCTCACACACACGTACCATCGCAGCCTCACACACACTTGTACAAGCTCTGACCTTACTCAGGAATTGCTAATCTCATCATACGCTATGAGTGTTCAGGCTGCGTAGGGAATCGCAGTGGATAATTTATGCATGCCCATGCAATGGCGTTCAAACGCATTGGCACACCTGCACTTCTCTGACCACCCCCCCCGTCACTACCTACAAACAGCACTTCCTGTCAATCACTCGGCGTAGTCTCTGTGATCGCAGTCCCGATCGCAGTGGGTGGTTCGCACAATGCATATGCATGCGCAGTACGCAACAATCGGTCGATTGCGTGTGTAATCGCAGTTGGGATCGGTAGTGAATCAGGCCCTAAAGTCATACACATGCACACTCGGAAAAGCCACATACACACTAAATTCACAGGCACACCAGGAAAATCTGGATCCACGCTAATTTTACACTCCCAGTACAAACACTGTACAAACACACTACTGCTCAATAAACCATACTGCTGGTTAAGTAATGGGCTGTTTGGTGACATTGGATCCGGTGGTGTGTGTACTATTACTCTGCTTATACTAACGCTGAATAGTACACACATATTCAACACATTTGCCTCAGAATCACACAGAGATACGCAGAGATGCATATATTCACTAGAGCGCAAACGCATTTTGCTAAACTTCACTACAGTGGCCATAAACAGATCTGCATGTGACATAGAATCAGGCCTTTTGTTCTTAGCCTTCTGCTTTTTCTTTATACCTCCCTCATTTGGTGAACTAATATGATCCTTCAGCCTCCACTACCACCTCAGTGCAGATGATACCAAACATACCTCTCCTTCCCTGACCTCTCTCCCCTTTTCTCATGTGTGTCCAACTGCCTTTCTGCCATCTCCATTTTGATATCCAAATGCTACATAAAGCTCATCATCCCCCTTCCTCCCAGTGTCACTACTCCCCTCTAGTCTCACATCACACTATCCTTAGTCCCCAATGCCCACTGCCTTAGTGTTATCCTTTACTCTGCTCTCAGCTTCACTCCACAAGTCCAGTCCCTTGCACTGCACCAGGGACAGTGGCAGGTGGGGAGTATGACTGGGGCGCTACACCTGTCAAATCTTAACGCAGGTGTCCTAAGGCGAGCTCAGGGAGGACCGAAACCTTCCGTTACGCCGATCACCTCATTCTTCAAAACATTGCCAGACTATGCCCTTATTTTCACTCAGGACATTACCAAAACTGTTATCCAATCATAATCTCCTGTCTTGATTTCTGAACCTCCTCCTATCTGTCCTTTATCTCACCCATCTTATTTCATTCTGAATTCTGTGATGAGAGTGACCTTCCCCTTTTCCAATCCACATCTGGTGCACCACTCTGCAAAATTAAATTTAAGTTTCACATTGTCCCCTTCAGAGCCCTTGCCAGCACCATCTCCTCATACATCTCTAAACTCCTAGATTGGTATATGACCTGCACCTCGCTTCCTCTCTACATTTTCATATCTCTCCCACCTTGAGGACTTCTCACAAGCTACCACCTTCTTATGAAACCCCCTACCCCATCTGACCTACCAACCAACCTACCTCTTCACTATAGCCTATCCCACCCCCACCTGATACTACTCTCTCTACACTCTACAAGTTATCATTCTGTCCCTCTTAAGGTGCATACACACTAGACGATATGCTCCCTGAGCGATATCGTCTAGTGTGTCCCCGGCAGGCTGTGCTCAATGTCGTTCATGACATTGAGCACAGCCGCTGAACGATATCATTAGCAATATCGTTCAGCGCCGGGCTCTCTCACCCATTCCCTGACATGCAGCAACCTGACGAGGTCGTCAGGTTGGCATGCATGTCAGCGCGATGAACGATGATGACGAATGACCCGCGGGAACGCGCGTCGTCGTCATCGTTCATCTTTTTTGTGTTAAAAATGGACGATAAAGTGGACGACTGAACGATAACGATATCGTTATCGTTCAGTCGTCCACTTTAATCGCCCAGTGTGTACGCACCATTAATCTTATTGTCTGAGCATTACCCTCTGTAATAAACTCTTATGAGCTGGGTGCTCTCTCTACCCTTGGTCTCATGTCTGTATCTTCTCCATTAGCTTTGTAAGTCCTTGTTCTGCTTCTATGTAAGCCATGTGTATTATTTGTTGTACTAACTGTCCGGCACTGCAAATTTTGTGGTAACATATAAATGACGATGATACAAGATTTAGCTCTGACTTACAGTTTTGATATGAGTAAGAGAATCGCTCACCCTGGGTCTCCCTTCAGTGATGTCACAGGATTTCCTCTGCTGAATATGGAAATGTCCTGCCTTTGCGTTGACAAGGCTGCTACCAACATTTTCTCCATAATAAATACATATAAATTAGGCTTTATCTTTGTAAACATTTTAATTTCTGTTCTATGGAAGGAATGTTTATGCAAACACATGTAAGCTGTTACAAAATGCCTTTTTATCTTAGACCAACTTGTATTATAGATGTAATGGTCCTTCCTCTCATCATGGCTACTAAGATCCAGGGTCGAACTGGCCCACAAGGGTACAGGGGATCTCATGTGAGCCCCACTGCCTGAGAGCCTAACCTCATCCTCTACGGGTCAGGTTTCAGACTATGCACTTGAATTATACATTGTTACATGATTAGACTGTCAGTCACCTGGTGGAGCAGGACCATGGAGGTACATGAGGTGTTGGTTCAATTCTATGGAAGCTACATAAAGAGTCACCCTCATGCTAACCACACTTAACAGTCCCAACACACCGCTGTCCTCTCTGGAGATTGCCCACTCCCTTTAAGCATGGGATATTGCCACTGCATTCCCTCAGTGGGCCCTTCATCCCCAGTCTGACACTGCTACAATTCCTGGATTCTGCAAGCAGTATTTGTCAAGTTTGATCACAGTCTCATGTGGTAAATACAATTGTTATGTGGTTGTCGCTAGAGTCAGAGAACCTATAATTTTCAAAACTCAGAAAACCCCCGTTTTCTGAGTTGTCACCGCCTTTCCATATGTACCTAGCTAACCCGGTGGGTAGCACCATATTAAGATGGCATTACCCGTTAGAAGCCTATGGGCTTCTTTTTACGTTTCCCCCTGAGAGGGATCCAATCTGATCCATCCCAGTTCACCTCTGTGGCGTGCGTGTCATTCTGCACATGCGCAAAAAGACACCAGAGGGATTTCTGGGTCATAAACCCGGAGGACCCTCTATCGCAAATGAGAGTTCTTACTGTGCAATTCTAGGTACATACCGGCGATAATATCAATGGTATGCACCCGACAATTGGCGGAGTGTAAGGCAATAGATGCTTAGTACATCCCATCCTTAAACTGGTTACAAATGCATATTCTAGAAATTGAGAGGGCAGGGTTTGAACAACCTGAAACCAATCAGAGCATTAGATGTATACAACCTTAATTCCATATTTGTCACCATGTTAGCAGTTTAGGAATGGGAGGGACTAGGACAAATGCAGAGAATACCTGCATTTTAACAATAACAAAAGCAGAGGGGTAGTGCTGAGGTGAAGCTCCTGGAACACTAGTGCATGAATATTGTGGTGTGAATTTCACATCTATCTCAAAGTATTGTGACTAAACAGTAGTTTGAAGATTCCACTCATCAATTGAAATACATGATCAGCATTTTCAATAATTCCTCTAAATCCTTCATCATAACTTGGCAACCCTGGACTACCTTCCTTAATTCTCTTCTTCTCTTCACATAAAGGCCATGGTGATTTCTCACACTTATTACCCCAACTCACTTGGACTGACCCCCTTCACAGGTCTTCACTTACAATGCTGTCCTGGGTCCTAATCTCCCCAACCTCTCCCACCTTGCCTTATGCTACACTTCTCTTTATTCTCTTATCTCTATTCTTCTCCCCTTTTATACTTCAACTATCTTATTTTTAACACCATTTGGTATTAGATATTCTCTGTCTTGCTCCATGTGGGGGTGCCGGCATCATACACACTCGACGTTGCGGAGAGCAGAAGCGCGACTGCGGGGGCCATGCTGCATTCAGCAGCGTGGCTCCCTCTGACGATATTGTCCGTCGGACCAGCATGGACAGGTGATGTTGCTGACGATGCGTGGGAGCGCGCATCATCAGCGACATAGCGGGTACACACCGCCCGATGTGGACGATATGTTGTCTGATCCGCCAGATTGGACGACATATCGTCTAGAGCAGTGGTTCCCAAACTGTGCGCCAGGCACCTAGGGGTGCCTTAGGACACTTGCAGGGGTGCCTCAGGTTGGTGGTCCAGCACCAAATCAAATTCTTTATGGTCAATGTAATGTAAATATGTGCACAAACAGAAGCACAAACCTGTCCCCATCACATTGCTGAACCTAAGGATGACAGGTCAGCACAATTTACTTCACTTTACTACATTTGTTTCTGAATTTCTCAATAACAAACTATTGGCTTAGGAGTGCCATGAAAACAATGCTGATACTCTAGGGCGCCGTGGTTCAAAAAGTTTGGGAACCTCTGGTCTAGTGTGTACCCAGCTTTACATCATTCCATGATCTCTTGTCCTATAGCCCTTGCATGGTGTATACAATTAAATCATGAGTGTACTCTGATAACTTGTTATATACTGCATTTCTTCCCTACCGATCCTTTTCTCGTTTTCTGTTCCCCATTCGCATAATCTTTTGTAAACCTATAAAATTGTGAATAAAAAAAAAGTTGTACATGCATAGTAACTTACAACATAATAATAATAATAATAATAATAATAATAATAATAATCATCATACTAATAAGTTGGGGTGAGCGGGTTCGGATTTCTGAAATCCGAACCCCCCGGAGCCCCCCCGATCCGAGGCCGATCCGAGTGAGGCTCGACTTTTCCCGCCTGACTCGGATCTGAAATCGAGGCAAAACGTCATCATCCCGCTTTCCGGGTCTCGCGGGTTTTGGATTCTATATAAGGTACCCGCGTCGGCGCCATTTTCTCAATCGGCTGTGGACAGTGAAGAGGGAGGGTGGGAGTTAGGGCTGGCTGGGCTGTGTAGTGTAGTGTAGTGTAGTGCAGTGTAGTGTTGTGCTGTGCTGTGCTGCTGTTGTCCATAGGGGCTGTGTCCACACCTCCAAAGTCCATAGGGGCTGGCTGGACTGTGTTGTGCAGTAAGTTGTCCATAGGGGCTGTGTCCACTCCAAAGTCCTGTGCAGTGTCCCAGTCCTAAAGGGGTGCTGTAGTGTTGTCTAGGGGGTGCTCTGTCCATCAGGGGTGCTCCCCCGAAGTGCAAAAAAAATTAATATTTTTTCTGTGTTTGTGAATTGTGTGCGCAGTAGCCGCACGTGCATTAACAAAGTAGCGCCAAGCGTGCGCCTGTGTCATAGGTAAAGAGCCGGCTGGCTTGACCGTTAAAGGGTGCTGTAACCCCCAAAGTGCACTCCAAAAAAAATAAAAAAATATATTTTTTTGTTTTTGTGAATTGTGTGCGCAGTAGCCGCACGTGCATCAACAAAGTAGCGCCAAGCGTGCGCCTGTGTCATAGGTAAAGGGCCGGCTGGCTTGACCGTTAAAGGGTGCTGTAACCCCCAAAGTGCACTCCAAACCAAATAAAAAAATATTTTTTTGTGTGTTTGTGAATTGTGTGCGCAGTAGCCGCACGTGCATCAACAAAGTAGCGCCAAGCGTGCGCCTGTGTCATAGGTAAAGGGCCAACTGGCTTGACCGTTAAAGGGTGCTGTAACCCCCAAAGTGCACTCCAAAAAAAATAAAAATATATTTTCTGTGGAGCAGCACCAAGCATGCACCTGTGTCCCATAAGTAAAGGGCCGGCTGGCATGTCCGTTAAAGGGTGGTTTAACCTTCAAAGCGCGCTCCACAAAATATTAAAAATTCTCCTTTTTTTTCTGTCTTTGTGAATTGTGTGGGCTGTAGCTGCACCTGCATCCTCAAAGCAGCAGCGACAAGCGTGCATCTGTCTGTTAAAGGGTGGTGTAACCCCCAAAGTGCACTCCAACAAAATAAAACATTTTCTTCTGTGTTTGTGAATTGTCTGCACTGTACGTGCATCCTCAAAGCAGCAGCGCCAAGCGTGCGTCTGTCTTTAAAGGGTGGTGTAACCCCCAAAGTGCACTCCAACAAAATAAAACATTTTCTTCTGTGTTTGTGAATTGTCTGCACTGTACGTGCATCCTCAAAGCAGCAGCGCCAAGTGTCCATCTGTCTGTTAAAGGGTGGTGTAACCCTCAAAGTGCGCTCCACAAAGAATAAAAAATTCTTCTTGTTTTTTCTGTCTTTGTGCATTGTGTGCACTGTAGCTGCACGTGCATCAACAAAGGAGCAGCGCCAAGAGTGCGCCTGTGTCCCATAAGTAAAGAGCCGGCTGGCTCATTTCTTAAAGGGTGGTGTAACCCACAAAGTGCACTAGTCTCCAACAAAAATAAAAAATTATTTTCTGTGTTTGTGTGCGCCTTAGCCGCACGTATATATCAATATAACATAAATGGAGGACCAAACTTTCTCCGATAAAAATAAAATAGGGAAAGATCAAGAACCACTTCCTCCTAGAGCTGAAGCTGCTGCCACTAGTCATGACATAGACGATAACATGCCATCAATGTTGTCTGCCAAGGCCGATGCCCAATGTCATAGTAGAGGGCACATACAATCCCAAATGACAAAGTTCAGGAAAATGACCTTAAAAAAAACATTTAAATCATCTGAAGAGAAACGTAAACTTGCCAATATGCCATTTACGACACGGAGTGGCAAGGAACGGCTAAGGTCTTTCCCTATGTTCATGACTAGTGGTTCAGCTTCACATGACGATGGAAGCCCTCCTCATGCTAAAAAAATCTAACGATTTAAGCTGGCAAAAGCACAACGAAGAACTGTGCGTTCTAAGAAGATATCACAAATCCCCAAGGAGAGTCCAAGTGTGGTGGCGGTTGCGATGCCTGACCTTCCAGCACTGGATGGGAAGAGGTGGCTCTTTCCACCATTTGCACGCCCCCTGCACCCCTGCAAGTGCTGAAAGGAACACCCACAGTCCACTTGCTGATATGCAAATTGAAGATGTCACTGTTGAAGTACAACAGGACGAGGATACTGGTGTAGCTGGCGCTGAGGAGGAAGTTGGCGAGGAGGATTCTGATGGTGATGTGGTTTGTTTAAATCAGGCTCCAGGGGAGACAGTTGTTGTCCGTGGGATGAAAAAGCCCATCACGGTCATGCCTGGGCAGAAGACCAAACATTCCACCTCTTTGGTCTGGCAATATTTCTATCCAAATCCGGACAACAACTGTCTTGCCATATGTACCATATGTAAAGGTGAAATAAGTAGGGGTAGGGACGTTAACCACCTAGGAACATCCTCCCTTATACGGCACCTGCAGCGCGTTCATAAAAAGTTACTGTCAAGTTCAGAAACTTTGGCTAAGACCGTAAGCAGTCCAGGGACACCTAAATCCTGTTGTCCTGTTGTATCCAAGTGCCTGCAAACCACACCGTCAACTCCCTCCTCGTCAATTTCCTCATTGGTCAGGATCTTGCCTCTGTAGAGCCAGTTTGTGCAGGGACAGATTAATTGCCAGCTTGTTTTGTGGGGGCCCAAACAAACCAATAATTTCAGCCACAGTTGTATGGCAGATCCTGGCGCTGAAATGATTGGTTTGTTAAAGTGTGCATGTCCTGTTTATACTACATAAGGATGGGTGGGAGGGCCCAAGGACAATTCCATCTTGCACCTCTTTTTTTTCTTTGCATTATGTACAGTTTGGGGCCTAGTTTTTCAAACTGCCATCCTGTCTACCACTGCAGTGTCACTCCTAGATGGACCACGTGTTTGTGCGGCCCACTCGTGTCGCTTAGCATAGTCATCCAGCTACCTCGGTGCAACCTTTTGGACATAAAAACACTATTGTGAGGTGTGAGGTGTTCAGAATAGACTGGAAATGAGTGGAAATTAAGGTTATTGAGGTTAATAATAGCATAGGAGCAGAAAAACCCACAAATTCTGTGATTTTAGCTGTTTTTATGCTTTTTTAAAAAAAAATACAGATCCAAAACACAAAACCCAGAACCCAAAACACGGAAGGGTGGTTTTGGCAAAACCAATCCAGATTCAAAACACGAAGAAAGATCCAGATCCAAAAAACAAAACACGAAAAGTGTCTGGTGCACACCCCTACTTTTAAGTAAGGGGTCGATCCAATTAGCCGCAATGATCTCCCCGGTGCGAGTCGGGGAGATCCGCACTTTACGGCAGCCTGGATTTGCAGAATTTTTTTCACAGCCCCATAGGGCTTCGAGCAAAATTCCGCGAATTCGTCTCAGAGCGACCCACGAAGGGTGCGAGGTGCCGGCGTTTTAACGCCTTTGCAACGGCAACTCGCACACTTCGTGGCTAATTGGATCGACCCCAAAGAATGTATAGTTAGCCCCATGTTTAACCTTGTAAAACATGCCACAGCCCTATATACCTTACAACACCCACAATTGACAGTGAAGCGGCCACTACCCAAGGTCAGCAGGCAAGGGTATTGCTTTCTGTAGCAGAAAATCTAAACTGTCAAAAACTGGGTCTGATAAAAATAGAATCTTTTTTCCTAAGTGTCATTTTAATTAGGACCTTAAGCCAGTTCTCTGTTAGCTGGGTTTAGCTATAAGGTAGGGGTCCTCATCACAAGACAGCTACTGGCCTTAGAGGTCTGTGAAGTTCTTGTTTACAAAATAGAATAGCTTTATTTACACAAAAATATACAATACATTCTGTTTACTAGTCGACTGGGCAGAAAATAATCTTTGTTTGTAATGTCTGTACATATTAACAAAAGTATTTAAATTGATTGTAGAGAGATAGACACATGATAATTGAGAGCTTAACAATACTTCAAAATACTGTCAACATTGAGTCTTTTGTAAAACCTAGCTACAGGAATGATTGTGAATTTGAAATGCACCATCTTGTCCAAAAAAACATGCATGCTAAGAACCTGTTATTCTACGTCTCTCCCTAGTTTATAGGTGGGCCTATAATGACATGGACCAATTACCAATACATTTAATATTTTACCAATATATAAATGCGTGGTTTCTGCACAGGTAATAGGTGTATGGATGAATAGGGTTATTCTTCTTTACAATATACTAAAACAAAAACTCTTCTAGGTAATTGGATAGATGGGTGGCACCTCCAGCAGAATGATTAAGCCATAATTACACATTACTCACTGACTTGTCAGGATACAAGAGATGTTAGCATGGCCATCAAATGGTTTTATATAGGTTTAATCAAAGCGAAAATTGGTTCTCTTTAATAGCCCACAGCAACAACACTACTAGCAGCTATCCGGCATAGAAATCACTCTGTACATTGATTAAAATTTCAGTAAACCTTTTTATTGCATTTATTTTCACTGGACAATCCCAATACATGGGCCATGAAAGAGCCACAGTTTGCCCCAACAGTGGGCATTTCTGCCTTATTTGGTGTGGGGTTTGAGCGGATGAGGTCACAGTGTGGATCAGGGTCGAACCTGTTTTGTCTTGATTGTGCATGTGTACATTTTGGGAGGGTTGATAGCAATCACATTCAGTAGCTATTAAAAGGGGACAATGTACTAAGCCTTGGAGAGAGATAAAGTTCCAACCAACCAGCTTCTTTCACTTTTCAAACACAGCCTGTAAGGTGACAGTTAGGATCTGATTGGTTGGTACTATGGGCCTGATTCAGCTTGGATTGCAGTGGCTAATACTCACACAAACGACCAATAGTTGAGTACTGCGCATGCATAGCAGTGCGCGAGCTGGCCACTGCGATCGAGACTGTGATCGCTTTGTCCACGCAGACCCATCACAGAGTGATTGCAGGAAGTGCCACTTGTGGGTGGTGATGGGGGAGTGGTCGGCGAAACGCAGATGTGCCAGTGCATTTGAACGCCGTTGCAGGGGTGTGCATAAATTATCCACTGTGATGCCCTATGCAGCCTGAGGCCTCAGAGCGTGCAATGAAGCAATTCTGAGTAAGGTCAGGGCTTGGGCAAGTGTGTGTGAGGCTGCGAAGGTACTCGATTGTACCGATGGTTTCGCAGTCTTGCTAAACATTATGGATATGTGTAAGGTAAAGTGGGCATCCATATGTTATGCTGCGGCGGCATAGCGATCACAATGGATTAGCATACTATCGCAGTTGAACTGCGTGTGTAATCGCTATTGCAATCGCAGTTACGATCGGTAATGAATCAGGCCCTAAATCTCCATCCATTTTATCTCTCTCTGAGGCTTAGTACAGCTACCCCTGTAGATTATACAGTGGGCCTGATTCTAAGTCACTCACAAAACGGGCGCAAGTGCGTATGACTGCAGCACCCAGCTTTACTGCCTTATGCCAATACAAGTATCCGTATGGCTTCTTTTGTAGAACTGCACTGTTTTTCCTGTGGAAGCTGCAACCATCATCATTAATATCAGCCTTTACACCTGCCCCATACTGGGGGCAAAAGATCCGCCAGACACAAGCATCCATTCGTCATATGCACGCCTCATAATAGCCCAGAAATCTGGCCTCACGCCCACAGCACTCCCCCGAAACATTCGTAAGGAAGCTGCCCAGTTGTCACCAAGAAACGCCTATTTCACAGACAGAGAGAACTGGCCGAGTACAGACCATCCGTTCACGGTGCATATGCATGGTGTGGCACATGCGCAGTCTGGTAACATCACTACATGCGGCCACTTTTAGAATTGCGTGCGACTCTGAATCAGGTCCGGTATTTGTAACTCAGGTGACTGTTTAAGACTATTCATGTCACATTTTATGTTGTTATATTGGAATGGTCATATCTCGGTGGCTGCTATAACGTTGGCAGTAGATCAGATCACTGTCATTACTTTGCTTTAAAGACATGAGTAGGACCCACTGTGAATTATATTTATTATACTGTACATTGTCATCTTGTATTAAGTATATGCTGTCATCACAGTATATAATATTTGATGTAGTTACCTACCATACTCCTAGTCAGAGGTGTACTGTAAAGCCATGGTTCCTCTGTACTAAAATATACCTGGCATGGGGGTGTATCCAGCATATGAGGACAATGTTGGACTGGGGCATGAAGTGCCCACTAAGTAAATGAAGTACTAGTGACCATGCAATAGCGAAAGGGACATAAAAAGCCACCAGAGGTGGTACAAGAAGCCCACTAATGATTTGAAAGTATTAATATTATTTATATTCCAATAATAAACACATTCTAAAAGTTATATATATGGTTAGCCTTCAAACCATACCTACTGCACTTTCCCAGAACCTCTGGGAGACTCCCAAAGTTTTGGGAGCTATCGGAGTTCCCAGAAGAGTGGGGGGACCTTCCACATCCCAATTACTTCCTAGTGAAGTGGGCAGGATATGGATAGTAATGCCGGGAATCAAACATCCGTGGGGAAGGGGCAGGGCCAATATGGCGTGATTCTATGATAATCACATATTTGGCCATATCCCCTCCTCTTACACACTATATTTATGGCATTTTGCCTTTCAGAGGTCAGGGCCTAATAACGCAAATAGTCCAACCTAGACCCCTGCAGCTGCCACCTGCATCTCCTCTCTGGGCTGCTCCCCGATTATAAGTGGGGAACAGGGGTGTATCTAGGGATCCAAGCGCCCCTGGCAATGTAATGTACTGGCACCCCCCTACCCCCTTATGCAGTGCCCCCAGTAGTAATCCCCCCTATGCTGCACTGCCCCCAGTAGTAGCCCCCCTTATACAATGCCCCCAGTAGTAGCCCCCCTATACAGTGCCCCCAGTAGTAATCCCCCCCTATGCTGCATTGCCCCCAGTAGTCGTCCCCCTTATACAGTGCCCACAATAGTACCCCCCCTGTACAGTGCCCCCAGTAGTAATCCCCCTATGCTGCATTGTCCCCAGTAGTAGCCTCCCCTATACAGTGCCCCCAGTAGTAGACCCCTATACAGTGCCCCCAGTAGTAATCCCTCCCTATGCTGCATTGCCCCCAGTAGTAGTCCCCCCTATACATTGCCCCCAGTAGTAGCCCCCCCTATACAGTGCCCCAGTAGTAGTCCCCTATACAGTGCCCCCTGTTGTAGACCCCCCCTATACAATGCCCCCAGTAGTGGCCACCCCTATACAGTGCTCCCAGTAGTGGCCACCCCCCATAAATTGCCTCCAGTAGTGGCGGGCACCCCCCCATAAAGTGCCCACAGTAGTGGACACCCCCTATTTCAGTGCCCCCACCCTGTAGTGCCAGGCTTACACACACACACAAAGAACAAATAAAAATTAAACTTACCTGGTCCCCGCTCCTGACGTGACCGCCGCTGTCCGAGTCCCGGCCCGCTCTTCTCCTGCATGGGAGAGACGTCATGACTAGAGATGAGCGGTTCGGATTCTGTGGAATCCGAACCGCTCCTAACATTGGGGATCCGAGTCCACCCGAACCCTGTTCGGGTGTTCACCGCCTGACTCGGATCCCCGTTCGGGGCCGAACGGCGGCCGCCTGATGTCGGATTCTCACTAGAGAATCCGACATCAGGGCTCCTATTGTGTAGGGCAGAGCGATAGCGCTCTGCCCAACACAGACACAAACACACAGCCGCCAGCGGCAGCTGTGTGTTTGTCACAGCAGCCAATGAGAGTCACACAGACTCTCATTGGCTGCTGTACGGAGGGAGCCGGCTGGAGCTCACACATGAGCTCCGTCTTCCGGCTCCCTCTGCAGCGTGTGACAGCAGAGTGGACGGCGCGGGTGCGGGGAATCAGGTAAGTTTTTTTTTTTTTTCTTTTTTTACTCGTCAAAGGTCCGGGGGCGCTACTGGGGGGGTCTGCTACTGGGGGGGCCTGCTACTGGGGGGGGCTATACTACTGGGGGGGTCTGCTACTGGGGGGGCCATACTACTGGGGGGCCATACTACTGGGGGGGTCTGCTACTGGGGGTCCATACTATTGAGGAGCCTGCTACTGGGGGGGGCTATACTACTGGGGGGGGTCTGCTACAGGGGGGGGTCTGCTACTGGGCGTCCATACTACTGAGGGGCCTGCTACTGGGGGGGCTATACTACTGGGGGGGGTTTGCTACTGGGGGGGTCTGCTACTGGGGGGGCCATACTACTGAGGGGCCTGCTACTGGGGGGGCCATACTACTGGGGGGGGCTTACTACTACTGGGGGGGGCATACTACTGGGGGGGCTTACTACTACTGGGGGGGCCATACTACAGGGGGGCCATACTACAGGGGGGCTACTACTGGGGCAGCCTACTACTGAGGGGGGCCTGCTACTGGGGGCAGCCTACTACTGGGGGGCCATACTACTGGGGGGGCCATACTACTGGGGGGCCATACTACTGGGGGACCATACTACTGGGGGGGCTGCTAATGGGGGGCATACTACTGAGGGGCCTGCTACTGGGGGGGCTATACTACTGGGGGGGGTTGCTACTGGGGGGGTCTGCTACTGGGGGGGCCATACTACTGAGGGGCCTGCTACTGGGGGGGCCATACTACTGGGGGGGGCTTACTACTACTGGGGGGCATACTACTGGGGGGGCTTACTACTACTGGGGGGGCCATACTACAGGGGGGGCCATACTACAGGGGGGCTACTACTGGGGCAGCCTACTACTGAGGGAGGCCTGCTACTGGGGGCAGCCTACTACTGGGGGTGCCATACTACTGGGGGGACCATACTACTGGGGGGCCATACTACTGGGGGGCCATACTACTGGGGGGGCTGCTAATGGGGGGCATACTACTGGGGGGGCCTGCTAAAGGGGGGCATACTACTGGGTGGCATGCTAATGGGGGGGCATACTACTGGGGGGGCCTGCTAATGGGGGGCATACTACTGGGGGGCATTCTACTGGGGGCACTGCATAGGGGACCCTACTACTAAGGGGACTGCATAGGGGGCACCACTGCTGGGGGCATTGTGTAAAGAACACCGCTACTGTGGGCATTGTGTAAAAGGGGCACTACTGTGGGCATTGTGTAAAAGGGTCACTACTGTGGGCATTGTGTAAAAGGGGCACTACTGTGTGTCGTAACATAAATAAGAGACACTACTTTATGGTGTAATGTGAATCAGGCCCTACGTGCGGTGTAATGTGAATAAGATTGTGCACTGTGACTCCTTCGGCCGTAGCCCACTATGTAAACAAGTACTGTGACTCTGCTGGCCGTACCCCACTGGGTGGGTGCACTACTTTTCATTTCTGCCACTGCTGTGTGGCAATGTGTCATAGATGTGCTTTATACTGTGGTGTCTGTGTCGTTGTGCCGCTGCTCTGTCGCTTAGGAACCAGTCAGCTTACTGCAACCTTTGGCCAATAATGTTGAAAACAATATTATGAGCTGTGATATGGTCTAAATTGACTGGAAATTAATGTTATTGAGGTTAATAATACTCTAGGAAGAAAAAAAAGACCAATTTATGTGATTTTAGCTTTTTTTGTCAATTTTTGTAAAAAAATCCAAATCCAAATCCAAAGCCAGTCACCGCAGTTTGGCAAATCCAAATCCAAACGACGAATTAGAACCAAATCCAAATCCGGCAAAAATGGTCCGGCGCACATCCCTAGTCATGATGTATGACGTCTCTCCCATCACATGCTGTGGGGGGAGCCGGAACACCGAGCTCATGAGTGAGCTCCAGCCAGCTCCCTCCGCGGACGACGCAGCAGCTAATGAGAGTCTGTATGACTCTCATTAGCTGGCTGCTATTACTAACACACAGCCGCCGCCGGCGGCTGTCTGTTTGTAAACTGTCTAGGGCAGACCGCTCTCACTGCGGTCTGCCCTACACTTGTGGGGCCGGGGGACTTGTCCACCCCTTGGCTACTGGTGGCACTGCCGGGCAGTGCCCCCCCTTTGGTCGGCGTGCCTGGCGAGTGCCATCCTGGCCAATGGGTAGATACGCCCCTGGTGGGGAAGTAAGCTTCAAACCTATCATTAACCCTTTCAAACGCTCATCCTATAGAACACTAAGCCACTGACAGTAGACAAACTTTATATGTCCACTTGGTCTGGGATAACCTGTTAGGTGCTGCATTATAGGATGCTTTCAAATCACTGGTCTTGGATCACTACATGTCATTGTTCTGGGTTTTAATCAGGGGGGTTCTGCTGCCAAATGTAATAAACAGGAGTTTCTAGAAAGGCTCAGGCTTGGCTCTGTGAATCAAGTCTGTGTGTGCGTGATGGCGTCAGGGCTGAGAAAAACAAAACAGAAATCTTGTGTAAGAGAAGATGAAGCCCAGAGGGAGAGACAGTTTCTAATCTACTGAAACACAAATACTCGGCTGTTATAAACTCTAATTCAAGACTAAACTTCTTGCAGGCAGCTTCAATGCCTCCATTTAATGCCCATCACCCGGTTTCTTTCCGTAGCGTTTATAGCTACTGTCATATCAATCTAATTACAAACTATTCTAAAAAAAGCATATCCCTTGTTTTTATTCATACCATAATAGGCATCATTCGGATTCTGGCACCCTGCAGTCAGAGGCTGGCTACTTGACAAATACAAACAAGTTTTAATTCTGAGAAGTATTCTTCTGCCGCAAAGTATGTACTCCTAAGGGTAAATTTATCAACAAGCGATTTAGTTAAATTGTGGTTTTCGACGTTGTCAAATTGTCAGATCTACTAAAGGCAAATAGGCACCAAAGTTCCCTTTTCAAATCCGACACGCAGCACATCGTCATCTCAATATTTGACACTATCTGGGATACCCGGCATTGACCAGGTTGAAGACTGGACCCTGAAGTACACCTGCAGCCTTTATTTGTTTACATTGCCCTCACCTATAGCCTCATTTAATTGATCCTGAAAAGGACCCCACTGTGTGCTAACATGCATGCAAAGTGCAAACAGTGGCGTAATTACTGTGGGTCCAAGGAGTGCAGCTACTATGGTGCCCAAGCTGCCTCTGTGGCCTGCCACTCCCCCTGCTCCCAGTCATGCACACAAGGGGGGCCGGTCCAGTAAGGGCTGTCAAGGGGGCCCGGGTGTCATCGATGTTGATTTGGTGCCGCCCGCCAGCTGATTACAGCTGGTGCACTGGCAGGCAGTCATGGAAAGACAGCGCTTACGGTCTCGAGGCACTCAGAGCTTGTGGACCGGCAGCCAATCAGTAGTGGTGACTCCTGATTGGCTGCCAGTCTGCGAGCTGATTGGCTCACAGCCGGCGCCAGATTCAAATTGCACTAGCACTGTCTGTCCATGTCTGCCGCTGCCTGCCAATGCACCAGCTGTAATTAGCTGGTGGCCTAGGCCCCAAAGCCGCACATGCTGGCTGCTGATTGCACACGGGAGGCACTGGAGAGACACAGGTAGGTGAATTGCTGGTGGGGTGCATAATGTGTAAGGGGCACTACTATTGTGTGGAATAATGTGTTATATGGGGCACTACTATTGTGGCATAATCTGTAAAGAGCTTTACTGTGTGGTATAATGGGTAAGTGGCATTACTGTGTAGTGTAATGGGAATTACTGTGTGGCATAATGTATAAGGAGTACTACTACTGTGGCACTACTGTGTGGCATAACCTGAATGGGCTCTGTGTGGCATAACATGAATGGGCTCTATGTGGTGGCAAGTGTGTGGTGTTTTTTTTAACTTGGGGGGACTTTTAAGATCTTGCTATGTGGCACACAAAGTTCTAATTACGCCCTTGCATGCAAACACAGAGGCTCTCGATTTAATATGAACTTACATGAGTCATCAAGTTTGCTCATAGTGAGGTTAAAAGGATACTTTTGTAGATTTCTCACAGGTTTTTGGCAGGCCACCAATTTCAACTGGAACCTGTGTAATTTAAGAGTGTCCCCATTTTTAAGGATCGTGTGACAGTGTGTGGCCCTGACGAAGTTCAAACCTAGGCAAAACCTAATCCTGATCAAACTACACCACCCTGCCAAATTTGGTGGAGCTAGATCCACAACTCTGGCCTGCATAAAGGACAGAAATACGGACAGACAGACACACTTTCTGGCTTATTATATAGATATAAAGCATCAGTTTTGTAAGCTGCTTGAAATCCTACTGGAAATGTCTGTCGCTGACATACGAGATTGGTTATTTCGCACACCATTGGCCTATTAGGACACAGGAAACCTATAAAACCTCTTTGCAAATGCGAGTGAAAGCCCAAGCTGCGTATGGCATCACAGTGGTTAATTAATTCATGCTCCTGCAACGGCGTTCAAATGCAGTGGCACCAGTGGTGGCTCCAGAGGTGGGGCTGCAGCGCAGTCCAAATTTCAAATAGGGGAACCACACCAAATGCCATTTCAAACGCTGCCAATTATGGATGGCTGGGACTCACTGGCAGTTGGTGTGGTTCTTCTATTTGAATTTTGAACTGCGCTGCAGCCCCACCCCTGGAGCCGAAATTGACTGGCACACCTGCATTTTACGGACCAACCCCGCCCGTCACCACCTCCAAACGGTACTTCCTGTCAATCACTCTGCGATGGGTCTGCATAGTCACTGCGATCGCAGTGGAGTGTTCGCGCACTCACACTGCGATGCATACACATGCGCAGAACGTAACAATCTGCCGATTGAGTGCATAATTGCCATTGCAATCAATAATGAATCAGGCCCTGAGTTTGAGAAACACTATTGTAGAGTGTAAAATTATATCTGATTGGTTGCTAAGGGCAACGCCTCCACTTTTCTTTTTTACTTTTAGAAGGTTTAATAAATATCCCCCATATAGAGTTAAGCAGCATACACACTACACGATGTGGGTGTATATATACACACTTGCCAATGCCAACAAGCGGCGGACGATGGCGAGGGTGGGGAGCGGGGCCATGCTGCATTCAGCAGCATGGCATCGCTCACAATAACCCCAGATTGGGCTGCATGTACATCTAGGGTTATCGTAAACGGCCAGCGGGAGCGAGCATCGGTGGTCGTTTTTCGCATACACACTAGCCAATATTTTGAACGATTGAACGATAAAGATATCTTTATCGTTCAAAATATCGTCTAGTATGTACGCAGCTTTACTGTGAAGTCTCCCTTGTGTAACTGCTCTAAAAACTCTCATACAGACTACAGCTGCTGTGACAATACAAAGGGAAAGGACTGCTCTGGGGTCCCTTTTGGCTAAGGTCCATTCAGCTTTTGCTGAGTGACTACCTAACTAAAATGAGTGAATATACACTATGACAGGCAGTCTGTTTAAATAAACAAATGCTTTGTAAGACTGCAAAATGTCCAAGCAAGCTGTCCATCATCAACTAACAAAATATATATTACAAGTACACACAGTAGCAGCTATACTAGCGACGCTGTTTCGCTAACGCACTACTTTTCAAACCAGTCACTCAACAACGCAGTATGTGAGATGGCCATTATGGTTGTTTTAAACTGAAGTGGCTACACATCTATAAACAAGCAAAACAACTACTGATCCCGGTGTATATCCGTGATGGCTGGCTTATATAAAGCTCTAGCACTTCATTGCATTGTGATGTCATCCCGCTAACCCTCCTGCATGCACTCTCCAGTAATATAGGAGAGACATTGCAATTCTGGGATCTTTACATACCCTTCTGGGGAAACAGAAGAATTCCCATTACTCTAGAGCCTTCCAGAAATTCTGGGAGGGTAAACAACTATGCTTGTAAGCACAGTATAACAAAACACACCGCCACCGTTGCCGGGTAGTACACTTGTACTACCTGGCGGCAGTCTGTTTGTTTTAGCAGCCAATGAGAGTCAGACACACTCTCATTGGCTGCTGCACCCACGGCCGGAGCCAGGCTGGAGCTCACTCATGAACTCCGCCTTCAAGCTCCCGTAGTGGGTGAAGGGAGAGACAATAGTGTTAGCTGGAGGACAGTGGAGCGGGCGGCGGCAGGAGCAGGGATTCAGATAAGTGTTTTGTTTGTGTGCGTATGTCTGTGTGTTATATATGAAAGGAGCACTAATGGTCGGGGGCACGGTATAAGGGGCACTACTGGCCGGGGGCACTGTATAAGGGGCACCACTATGAGGAGCACTGTATAAGGGGTACCACTACTGGGGGCACTGTATAGGGGGGACCACTACTGGGGGCAAAGTATAGGGGGACCACTACTGGGGGCACTGTATAAGGGGCACTACTGGGTGCACTGCATAAGGGGCACTGTATAAGGGACACTACTGGGAGCACTGCATAAGGGGCACTACTGGGGGGCACTGCATAGGGGGGACCACTACTGGGGGCACTGAATAAGGGGCACTATTGGTGGCACTATTGGGACACTGCATAAGGAGCACTACTGGGGGCACTGTATAAGGGGCACTGCATAGGGGGGACCACTACTGAGGGCATTCTATATGGGGCACTACTGGTGGCACTATATAAGGGGCACTGCATAAGGAGGACCACTACTGGGGGCACTGTATATGGGGCACTACTGGGGGCACTGTATAAGTGGCACTACTGAGGGCACTGCATAAGAGGCACTACTACTGGGGGCACTGCATAATGTGCACTACAACATAGGACATTGCAAAAGGGGCTCTACTACTGGGGCACTGCATAAGGGGCATTACTACAGGGGGCATTGCATAAGGGGCACTGCTACTGGGGACATTGCATAAGGGCACTACTACAGTGGGCATTGCAAGAGGGACACTACTACTAGGGGCATTGCATAAGGGGCACTACTACTGGGGTCATTAAGGTGCATATGGAATGGAAAGGAATGTTCCCAGAGTGATGAAAAATGGTGGTGTCATGTTGACATTCACCATTTTCAGTGACCACGCCCCTTGTGGCATACGGTCAAGCCCACTTCTGTGGTGCACGCGCACATACATGGGGGGGGTCCATTTTTTTAATTACCCTGGGCTCCAAATACCTTAGTTAAGCTTCTGCTTGTAAGCAGTATATTTGCTGGTAATAGGTGGACCACTTCCTGTACAGGAAGCTGTTCTTTTCTCATTAGACATTTTCTCTTTCACCATTTTAAATTTCAAATTCTTTTCCTGCAGTTCTGCACACTGGGCCTGATTCAGAGCCGGACGCTCTTTAAGAGTGCTCACTCTGAATCAGGGCGTCCCTGTTTTTTTTTAAAGAAAGTGACCACCCACAGCTTTAGCGAGCGGTCAGGTGATGGTCGCGATGGTCACGACCATCGCGACAAGACCCTTGTGATAGGGTCTCATTCCCTCAAGCCCCAGTGAGCTTTCAGACCTAGAACATGTGGTTCCAAAGCACAAAGTATTATTCAAGTAAAGTACAGCAGTTACACGCTATGATCCTCATATAATCTTAGCGCAAAGAGATTATACAGACCCAAGTACAATTATACATACGCAGTGCTCTCTGGTCCAGATGGTAGGCATCAGCAAGAAACCCCTCGTCAATCAGCATTCAGCACAAAGACTAGCAACCCAGGGTCAGAGCATATTTATACCCCCCAGAAATAAACAACACAATACAGAAGTTTGTTGCTAATACCATTGGTCCTAAAGGAGAGGGCATATGTTACAAGGCATTTAACAGGTTGATTCAAATAGACACAACCCAGCCTCTAACAACTGGGGGTCTCTGGTTTCCTGCCTCATGCAATCATCCTAACAGTTGTTCATATTATGTACATTTTGTTGCTTGAAGTCTCTGCGGTCCATAAGTTGAGAGTGCATGATGCGATCTCCACACCGATGGTACCGGAATACTGTTGAGAGAGTACGCATCAGTACAATTCCAAACATGGCTTACTTATCACGTGTAAAACCTTAGTTATGAAATAACCTTTATTTCATAGCAATTATAGTAAATGTGCATACTTGAATCTTATACCTTAAAGCTTATGAAACCTTTTATGTGAATATGTAATGTGTAAGTATGCGGGGTGTGATGTAAAGACGCTAGTTAACTTGGGGCAGATGCGTGCGCATGAAGCTAATAAACAGCATTTTCATACAGGATCTTATGCATTCGCTAATATGTGACTAGTTAACTGCGCAATTGTGTGTATTAATGTGTGTAGGAGAAATGGTGCACTTAAATCTCACTTAAACTAAGTGAATACCTAACAGTGTGGAATTCTGAGCGTTATAGTTCCACATGCCCCCTCTCTCAGCAGCCCCCACCCTTCCCAGGCTCAAAAGTACAGTCCTTTGTTCTCTCAGGTTCTTGTGTAAATGCAAATTAGCACAGCTACAAGACCCAAACCTCAGATAACACTCTTGGCTTTGAATGTATTTTATTGTAGGAAGCCTGCTAATGTAAGGTGCTACAAACGACCCTCTTGCTGTATTCGAGCAGGGCCACCTGGAGTGAGAGCAGACGTTACGTCCATGAAGCTTGCCTTCACAGACTAGTTGTCACGTGGCCATTTGCTCTGTTTAGCTAATGCAATCCAATTTTGACATACTGTACAGCCATTTCTGATATATATCCTTTTGGGGAATTATAATAATATACACTTTATCCAGAGCACACAAACTACGTAAAGTCATGAAATGGGCTTTTGGTGAATTGCCGTAACTTATGGTGATGGTCACAGATGCAATCGCATGATGCTAATAGTAATATCGCCACATGTACTAACGTGTGAGTTTATCTAAAATGACGCTAAGGCGGCCATTCGCAAAATGGCATCTTGCGATCTCATTTCCAAGATGGCGTCTTTCAATTTTAAACTGAGCCAATAATCCAGCTTTGACAGTCCACATTGTGATAGCGAACAACATGCTATTACAATCTGATTTTAAAATATAATTTAGGCTTACATTTATATACTATTTAGTGTTATTATGGGATGGCACAAGGTGGTTCTTAATCCATCAATAATGTGTCTCTGGGTGGGGACATAAAACTACTATTATACGCACACCGTAGATCTTGGAAGATCATGTGAAAGGTGTGGGGATACACCAGTCCTATAAAGGTAGTCTTAAAGGGGAATTGAGACTTTACATTATCTGAGGTGTTTTTAAAAATAACATTTCAATAATACATTCTATGCCTGTCTAAATATAATACATTAAATGATTGTATTTCCTAGTTCAGGGTTGTAATGCAGTTCTGTATTTACCTTGGTATTCATACTGACCACCATCATAATTTTGTTCTTTCGTTTTACTCTATTTTTACATTTTCCACACTTCAACACAATAGGAACTCACCGGACACATATGCCAATTATTATGATGACAATCAGTATAAGGATTAAGAATTTGCCTATACTGGCGATCATTTCCTGGGCTCATTCCACTAGACCTGAGAACCATTTCACTGGGTTCAGCCATGAAACCCATCCTTCTATCTTCTCCCTTACTTCAGCCACTGAAGCGTTACGGTTCTTACGAAACTCCCATTTTAGCTGCAGAATTTTATCCATCTTCCGGTCTATCACCTCCTTGGGGTCGTTGGTATCATTGGTGACATAGGTGCAACATTTTATTCCAAATTGGGTGGCCAACATTACGCAATACCCTCCAGTAACAGCAGTTAAATAATTTAACACTAGCCTGTGTTGCACTACTTCTTTCTTGTACGCTTGCAATTCTCTCCCTGTATACCTGAATGTGTCATCGTACATCTCGGTGATATTATCTATCAATTTAGCAAGTTCCTGAATATATCTAAAGTTTAAAGTACCCCTAGCGATCCTGGTGGGATCCAATGCGACTAAAACTTGAAAGCCAGTTGTCTCACTAATTAACTGAGTGGCTTTGTTCACGTCACCAGGTATCATATTTCGTTTGCCTCTGTGTTCATATTGTGTGTGAAGATATGGTGATGGTGTGTTTTTATGTATGCCATGCATTTCAACATGTGTGAGGGTCATAACTTCTGGGACTACTCTTCCCAGGTAACACAAACCTTCGGAACTCGGGGAGAGCCACTTATATGCTTTTCTACCACATATAAAATATACATTATCAGGGAGAACATAAGGAATGGTATGCATCATTATCATTAAGCACACTTTCCTTGCAAACAATCCTATTTCTGGGTCTTCCATCTGGTACATGCAAGTTTCTGGCTGTATTATTTTAGCACAATAACCATCTGGCACCTTACCAATAATTTCTTTGGTGGAACTCAATGTATACCAATACCTAAAATGTTTCCCACTAGATTTAATTGAGCGTAACAGATCATGGTTTATGGACTCATTATCAGCTCTTTGTGAGAAGGTCATCGTCTGATTATTCCCCGTCACTTCCCAACTCCCGGGTTTATTGGAGTTGGTCATGTTTAAACACAAAAGTGATCTATCTACTTGGAATTGATAAAGTTTGAAATGAGGTGGTTTGGATGAGAGAAATTTTCCATCCAATGTTTTCCCTTTTTGTAATTCTAAAATTTCCGTGATATTCAGCGGAAATGGCACCAACCCTACATTATGCTGTCCCTGTGGCACATGTGAACACACCCAGCAATCAGTTTGATTTAACACTTTGCCTACCATGCTATGATAATCCTCTAAAGGATACCCACCCCAGTACGGGTTATATTTAGGTTGGCACCGTTGGATACAGTTCTCATCAACTAGGGACCCACAAAGCTCACAAATACAGGAATCTTCAGACGATAAACCTCCACACCGTCCCCGAGTATCCGGAATGACAGCTCTCTTAACAATAACAGTACTAAGATTGGTCAGACACTCCCCTAATTGGCATTGCACTCCTCCTGACTCCACTCCATCAGCACTGCCATCAGCTCCCATTTCCTCAATCGGTCTCCCATCACAGAAACTGGATATTCCCGAACCGACCAGGATGGTGAACACTGTAAAAGAGAATATGAAAATGAACACAGCAGGCCCGTCCATTGTCACAACAAGACCTGCAAATTTCTCTTAGTTCAGGTATCTCACTACGACCTTTTCAATCCTCCCGGAACAAGCTCGCGAGCGACAGGTCCATGCTATCAGCCTTGTCTCCGACTTGTTTCTCCACCAGTTGATTGACCTTTTTGCAGTGAGTGGAATGGACCCAGGTATCTCTCTCAGCCACCTTCAAAGATGTAGTACTTGTCAGCAGCACCTGGTACGGACCTTCCCACCGATCAGTCAAACAACCTGAACGCAAGAAATTTCTGATCATAACATATTCTCCTGGTTCAACATCATGACAGTTAGTTTCAGGCAAATCATGGGACAACAATTTCAGTTTCTGCTGCTGTTGCTTTAACTGCTTACTTATTGATATAAGATACTTTACAGTTACCTCGTTGTTACCCTTCAAGTCTTCCTGTGGACTTATAATCAAATGAGGTTGTCTACCGAACAGTATTTCAAATGGGGACAAATTTAGAGAGGGTCTAGGAGTGGTCCTTATGCTATGTAGGACCAAAGGTAACGCTTCTGGCCATCCTAGTCCAGTCTCTGCCATGATTTTACTTGACTTATTTTTAATAGTCCCGTTCATCCTCTCTACCTTGGCACTGGCTTGCGGTCGGTAGGGGGTGTGAAGTTGGCTATTAATACCCATCAGCTTACACATATTTTGAAAAACATCACCTGTGAAATGAGTACCCCTGTCACTCTCAATGATTTTAGGGATACCGTACCTGCATACAAATTCCTGAACTATTTTCTTGGCAGTAAATGCAGCAGTATTAGTGGCCGCTGGGTAGGCCTCAACCCAATTAGAAAATACATCAGTGCACACTAATACATACTTAAGATTCCTGCAGGGTGGTAATTGGATGAAATCAATTTGTATCAACTGGAAAGGTCCATCAGTCGGTGGAATGTGGGATGGTTCGGTAGGGATCGCTTTCCCTATGTTCTTCCTCAAGCAGGTCAGACAGGACATTGCTATCTTTTCTGCTTGTGAAGAAAAACCTGGTGTGCACCAGTATGCTCTCACCAACTTGCACGTGTGCTGCCTCAGCCAGGCTGGGGTAATATGCCTTGGGGGCTACTGGTTTACCTTGTCCATCCCTCCAGAGCCCGGAGGACTCTTGCCCACATCCCTTGGACTTCCAAATGGACTTTCCCTGAATTGAACACAAATTTTGCATCTCAATTAATTTCAGCATATCAATTGTTTGGAAAGACATAATTTTTTCAGTGGAAGAAAACATTTCTAACCCTGCTGCCCATTTTGCAGCTTCATCGGCTCTGTTGTTGCCCAGTGACACCGGATCATCCTCACATGTATGGGCTTTACATTCAATTACTGCCACCGCTTTGGGCAGTTGGATTGCTTCTAAAAGATGCTTTATGTGTCGGGAATGTGCAACTGGTGTGCCTGCTGCTGTCATAAAATTTCTCAGACGCCATAGAGCCCCAAAATAGTGCACCACCCCGAACGCGTACCTCGAGTCAGTGTAAATGTTAGCAGATTTGCCTGCTGCCAGTTCACACACTCTAGTTAGTGCTACTAACTCTGCCACCTGGGCTGAGTGAGGAGGACCAAGAGGTTTAGCTTCTATGATGTCTGTGTCATTTACAACAGCATAACCTGTACATAATTCACCTGTGTCTGTTTGTCTATGACAACTCCCATCCGTATAAAAAGTCACATCCACATTCTCTAAAGGTGTGTCGTGTATGTCAGGTCTAGCAGTAAAGGTCTGATTCAGATATTCCATACAATCGTGCGTATCATTATGTCCGCTGAACTCACCTCCCACCAGCAACTCGCCTCCTTCCACCCTTTGTACATCATGTTGTACATTTGGTAAATACGTTGATGGATTCAGCATGCTGCAACGTTTAACAGTGATGTTTGCGGGTGCGATTAGAGCTAGTTCCCATTTGGTAAACCTAGCTGAAGAGACGTGTCTGGTTTGAGCTGAGTTCAACAGAACAGATACAGAATGGGGAGTGTAGACAATCATATCATGACCCAATACTACGTCCTCACTTTTACTCACCTATAAAGCTGTAGCTGCTACACTTCACAAACAAGTGGGGAGTGATCTTGCCACAGTGTCCAATTGGGCACTGTAGTATGCTACGGGCCTACTGGCATCACCATGTTTTTGTGTAAGGACACCTGCAGCAAAACCATTAGCTTCCGTACAATACAAATCAAAAGGTTTTTCATAATCAGGTATTCCCAATGCAGGAGCTTTTGTCAGACTATCCTTAAGATTAAGAAAAGCCTGCTCTGTTTCCTCTGTGTGTATGACATGATCGGGCTTTGAGGAAGAGACTAATTCCAGTAAAGGCAAGGCCAAAATAGAAAAACCTGGGACCCACATTCGGCAATATCCACACATTCCCAAGAAGGTACGAATTTGCTGTTGATTCTGCGGCAGTGTCATATTCTGTATGGCCTGGATTCTATCATTTGATAGATGTCGTAACCCCTGGGTTAGGCAGTGTCCCAAATATTTTACTCTGGATTGGCATGGCTGTAGTTTGTCCTTAGCCACCTTGTGTCCTGTATGCGAGAGATGAAGCAACAAAAGTTTAGTATCATTCAAACATGACATAAACGAGTCAGAACATAGCAATAAATCGTCCACATATTGAATTAGAACAGATCCATTGGCAGGTTGAAAAGATTGTAAACAGTCGTGCAATGCCTGGGAGAAGATACTGGGGCTGTCTATGAAACCTTGGGGTAACCGTGTCCATGTGTATTGTACACCTCTGTATGTAAATGCGAATATATACTGACAGTGAGGGTGGAGAGGCACAGAGAAGAAAGCAGAATGACAGTGAAATTGGTTGCATTTGCTGGGATCTGCATCAGGATGACAGCTGGATTTGGCACTACAGGGAATTGGCTCTCTACTACCTTATTAACACCTCTAAGGTCTTGTACCAGCCTATAACCCCTCCCACCACTCTTCTTCACCAGGAAGATGGGACTGTCGGCTACACTAGCTGTGCGAACTAAGGCCCTCATTCAGAGCCGTACGCTCTGAGCAGAGCGCACGCTCTGAATGAGGGCCGCCCTCCTGGACGCATGTATAGCTGTGGGTCTCCACCCACAGCCTTTACGAGCGTGCAGTTTGATGGCCGCAATGGTCTTGACCATCGCGACCATCGCCACTGCGAGCCGGAGCCTGCGGTTGAGTTTTTCAACCGCAAGGCCCGGAGTGATTTTGGCTCTATCAGAGCCAAAATCACTCCCACTGACATCACTAGTGATGTCAGTGGGCCAAGGGAACGCCCCCGGCAGGGAGGCACGCCCACCAAAGGGGGCGAGCTGTCAATCAACATCGACAGCATGCCCCCTTTGATCAGACACAACGAGCGAAGGAAAGTCCTTCGCTCGTCGCGTCTGGCGCATGCGCACGACGGAGCTCCCGCCATCGTGCGCATGCTCAGTGCACAACATCAACCCACTTGCGAGTGGACAGCCGCTTGCGAGTTGGTCTGAATCAGGCCCTAAAATTCCTTGTTGCAATAATCGCTCAATTATTGGAAAAACCCCTAATTCTACCTCCTGTTTTAGTGGGTACTGGGGAATTTTTGGAGCTTGCCTACCGCTTTTTAAATGTACAATTACAGGTCTTATGTTTGCCATTAATCCAGTGTCCTGTCCATCCTTAGTCCAAAGAGAATCTGGAATGTGGGACAACATTTCATCTACCTGAGATGGATTTTCATTTAAACTTGTAGAGTGACACATTATCCTTTGGGAAGTGTCCAACATATCCCGTACCTCGATTGCTACTCTCTCTGGGATATCTAAAAATACACCATCAATATATAACACATCCCATCTTACATAACAAGTCTCTACCCAGCAGGTTAGTAGGAGTCGCAGCAGCCAGAAGGAAAGAATGCCTGGTATGCAACGGCCCAATAGTAACCTCTGTGGACTTTGTTAAAGGATAATGTTCCACTTTACCTGTTACATCCATTGTTGGTACTGTCTCGTTGGTAACCTGTAAATTAACGGGAAATTTTATCACTGACCTGGTCGCCCCTGTGTCTACAAGAAAAGGATATTCAGTACCAGCTACATCAACCATCATGACCGGTTCTTCCCTAGTACTTCCCGTTAACCTGACTATCTGTAGACTACAGGTAGGACCTGACCCCTAGCGTTGGCTACCATTCTCCAATAAAGCATTTACGGCCACAATTGGAGCTGGTGCCTGCTGGACATTTGCTGGTCTCTGTGCATATCCCTTATGGGGATGTCCAGGTCTTCCCTGATTTGGGGTTCCTACTCTTTTTACTGTACAGTTTCTACTTAAGTGTTCTGTTTGTTTACAATTAAAACATGTTTGTGGATCAGGTTTGAGCAGAGGGTAAAGGTGGTGGATATGGGTAAGGATAGGGAGGGTAAGGGTATTGTGGGGGATATGAGTTTTGTGAGTAGTATGGGACCTGTGGTTGTATAGGGTTTGTGGAATAGAGCTGTGTTTGTTGTTGCGTGGGGTTAGTGAGGGCATATAACTGTTCAGGTGTAAGTGTGTGTGCAGATGCGAGTTTGTCTGTTGGCTGTGATGTTACCGTCATTCCCTCCAGAGCTTGTATACTGGCAGCCATTACTTTTTTGCTCTGGGTCTCTCTTCTTTGAGATGTTTTTATCATGTTCTATGGCAGATTCTATGAGGGTATCTATTGTGACTCCCCTCCAGCCAGGTTGTGAGGTCTGAACCTGAGTCTTTAAATTCTCTTTCAGACCGTCCATGAGTACCGTGACTATCATTCCCCTGTGGTGAGTGCTATCTTTAATATCTTCTAACCCAGTGAACTGGGTGATAGCCTACAGAGCCCGGTCGCAATAATCTTCTGCAGATTCACTCTCCTTTTGCTTAATGGTGAAAATTTTGTTCCAGTTAACTACTACCGGAAAATATATACCCAACTGAGTTACAATGCGGGAAATGTTACCTTGGTTTACTTGGTCTGTTAAGGGAACGTCACCATCCAATACACAATCCGTGATAAATTTTGTCACGTCGGTATTGCGTGGTAGACAGGCCCTTAACACCACACGCCAATCTTTATTAGTTGGCTCATGAGAACTACCCAAATTTCTCAAAAATCTTTGACATTTGGCTAGTTCCTTTTTGGGATCGGGGAAAACATTTATGATGGAATTTATTTCTGCTCTTGTTCAGGGAAAATGCATTACTACTTCCCTCGTGGGCACTACACCGTTTGCATCTGCATTTCCATTCGGAACGGTAATTGTCTGAATGGGATGCAGACCAGCAGCGCTGCTACCTTTTACCTTGTTACCTGTCTGGGGGTTTAATCTGCTACGTATGGTATTAACAACTTCCTCTAGGGGTGCAGAGGGTGTTAGCACTTCCCTTGCTGTTACCGATGAAGATGACGGCACCACTCGTGATTGTGGTGATGCAGCATCTTTCATTTGCACAGCATGGGAAATGGCAGACATTACAATAGGCTCATCATCCACATCATAAACATTTTCTTTATGGTTGCATAGGAGAGGGTACAAATTGCTTGTTAAATTTTTATGGGTATTTTTGGTAACTGTACTTGCACCTCCATACACATAAGGTGGGGGTGGTGAGCATGAACTGCTGGCAATACTCTCCACAATGCTACCTTGTTGCACGTGCGCACCATTTTGCGGCTTGCCCGTATTGCAATTTAGCGTTGCGGATGTATTCTCTGGCAATGCGCTCGCAACGCTAGTTTACGTCACTTGCACATTTTTAAGCCACGCATCCCCTTCATGCTGCCAGAACTTTAAACATTCATAATATTTTACCTTTTTCTCTCAGGAGCGCATCAGACTGATGTGATCGTGGATATTATCTAATACATTTTTATCAAAACTACCAATTCTGGGAAATGGTCTAACACTCTTCATCGTCATTTTAAACCATACATCACAATACCTTATCGCATAAGTACCGTACTTAGTATGCATAATACGACGGGCCGATCCAAACGGCGCTTCCAATAGCAGCACATAATTGTCTAACATCTCTATTGTTTGGATGGCCACCATTCTGAGACAACTCCTGTGCTTTTCAATAAAGATTTAAACTGGTGAAAGACAATCAGGATACTTTCAGTTACCTGTGGATGATTTAAACGGCAGCGCCCACACACCTGGATAAGATTTGAAAAAGGCAACTTCCACTCCCGGATAAGATTTAGTAAGACAACTTCCACACCTATGGAAGTTTAAGTAGGCTACTTCCACGCACCTCTCTACAACAAAGACAACATGTACACCTGCTACTGTGTATAGCACGGTAAGCTGCTTACCGAGCAACTAGCACTTAGCCCTTAAAGGTCATACGGTACCTCTAACTGTAGGGAACAAGTTACCCCTACCAACAAATACTCACTGTTACACACTTTTTCCTCCGCAGAAAAACACACGTTAACCCAGGTATTGATAACAATTGAAAAATGTAAACCTCAACGGTTTTATTTAAACACGTGGCAGCACAACCGGAAGTACGCATACGCTATTGTGCGACCAGTCACATACACAATAATGCCACTACCACACAACCGTATGACAACTTTTTAGCTGCGTACAGAAAAGTGCGTCTTTACTGTGCGCAAAACTGCGACTCAGCCGCGTGCTCAATACTGCGGCACCCCTTTAAACGGTAGGTTCTATCAACAAAGGAAAACAAACTTTTTCCTCTCTTGTTCCTGGATTCTAGTCAGCTTCCTTGGCTCACACGAAAACGGATAGCGATCTTTCAGCACAAAGCGGTTGCAGGTAAACCCTGCATGTGGCCACTCCACCCTTTGCTGAGATATCGATAACCGTATGTGCCATGTGAGTAGGTCAGTGACTTCACGATGAGCCCCCAACTAAGGATTCTGCCTTTGAACCTCTATATACCCCTGCCTATACCTTCTAATATCCTTCCTATAAACCTCTAAAGATGACGCTAATTTGCGTACGCAGTCATCCAGTAAATAAAGACTCCAGACCTAGAACATGTGGTTCCAAAGCACAAAGTATTATTCAAGTAAAGTACAGCAGTTACACGCTATGATCCTCATATAATCTTAGCGCAAAGAGATTATACAGACCCAAGTACAATTATACATACGCAGCGCTCTCTGGTCCAGATGTTAGGCATCAGCAAGAAACCCCTCGTCAATCAGCATTCAGCACAAAGACTAGCAACCCAGGGTCAGAGCATATTTATACCCCCCAGAAATAAACAACACAATACAGAAGTTTGTTGCTAATACCATTGGTCCTAAAGGAGAGGGGCATATGTTACAAGGCATTTAACAGGTTGATTCAAATAGACACAGCAATATACAACCCAGCCTCTAACAACTGGGGGTCTCTGGTTTCCTGCCTCATGCAATCATCCTAACAGTTGTTCATATTATGTACATTTTGTTGCTTGAAGCCTCTGCGGTCCATAAGTTGAGAATGCATGATGCGATCTCCACACCGATGGTACCGGAATACTGTTGAGAGAGTACGCATCAGTACAATTCCAAACATGGCTTACTTATCACGTATAAAACCTTAGTTACGAAATAACCTTTATTTCATAGCAATTATAGTAAATGTGCATACTTGAATCTTATACCTTAAAACTTATGAAACCTTTTATGTGAATATGTAATGTGTAAGTATGCGGGGTGTGATGTAAAGACGCTAGTTAACTTGGGGCAGATGCATGCACATGAAGCTAATAAACAGCGTTTTCATACAGGATCTTATGCATTCGCTAATATGTGACTAGCTAACAGCGCAATTGTGCGTATTAATGTGTGTATGAGAAATGGTGCACTTAAATCTCACTTAAACTAAGTGAATACCTAACAGTGTGGAATGCTGAGCCTAATAGTTCCACACGCCCCCCTCTCTCAGCAGCCCCCACCCTTCCCAGGCTCAAAAGTACAGTGCTTTGTTCTCCCAGGTTCTTGTGTAAATGCAAATTAGCACAGCTACAAGACCCAAACCTCAGATAACACTCTTGGCTTTGAAGGTATTTTATTGTAGGAAGCCTGCTAATGTAAGGTGCTACAAACGACCCTCTTGCTGTATTCGAGCAGGACCACCTGGAGTGAGAGCAGACCATGAAGAGCAGTTATGTCCATGAAGCTTGTCTTCACAGACTAGTTGTCACGTGGCCATTTGCTCTGTTTAGCTAATGCAATCAAATTTTGACATACTGTACAGCCATTTCTGAAATATATCCTTTAGGGGAATTATAATAATATACAATTTATCCAGAGCACCCAAACTACGTAAAGTCATGAAATGGGCTTTTGGTGAATTGCCGTAACTTATGGCGATGGTCACAGATGCAATCGCATGATGCTAATAGTAATATCGCCACATGTACTAAAGTGTGAGTTTATCTAAAATGGCGCTTAGGCGGCCATTCGCAAAATGGCATCTTGCGATCTCATTTCCAAGATGGCGTCTTGCGGCCAGTCGCAAGATGGTGTCGCTGTGATTCAATTTTAAACTGATCTTGTCTCAGCCAATAATCCAGCTTTGACAGCACGCGCAGTGGGGGACCATCGACCTGCTTGCTGCACTGTGCGCTCGCGAGCGGGTCTGCATCAGGCCCACTGTTCTCCATAGTAGCCACTGCGGTTACAGCATTGCAAACCCCTAACCACAGCTGTCATTTTCGGACCATTGATTGCTGCTTGGCTGCCCACAATACGGTCATAGCATGGGATTGTGCTAGTTAGTAAATTCTCCTCATAAGTAAATCTAATAATGTCGACAGATTTTGTCTTGCCAGATGGCATAGTGACTTGGCTCCCTAACGTCTCCCCACACTTGGTGGCATATCATTTTCGGGGTTGGACCCCCTATGCAAAATACAAACTGATAATAATGGCGATTAGTGGCCGCTTTGAATTGGGCTAATATAGTCCCCCATATTTAAGATGAAACTATAGTAAAGTTGCTGCTGTAATCTATTGGTATTATTACAGTGATAAAGCATATTTTCATTTCAGCTTTTAGAAGGAAAGTCAATAGATATGTGTTGTGTATTGATTTAAATTTAATAAAAACTTGAACTTCCAGGTGGGCCCACACCGCACACCCTGCACCCATAGTTAATAATATACTTACCTCTCCACAGATCCGATGTGCTGCTCCGCAGCGCCGGACCAGCACTGCAGAACAGCAAAAACTCACTGGGAAAATGGTGGCGGACATTTTCCCAGTGATCTGCGCATGCACAGAAAAGATGTCCCCGGGAAATAGGCACAGGCAGGGGCTGGCTGGGTGCCATCTGCCCCCTCGCCGGTACAATTTCAGTATTCTAGGGCCGCCAGGCTGCGGGCAGGCAGAGGATGCTCCTGCTCCCCGGCCGCTGCCCAGCTAGAGAGAGATCCGAGGAGCAGTAGCAGGGGTTAAAAGAAAATGGCTGCCCCCTTATCAGGCTACAAAAAGATGGCCGCTGTTGACCAATGGAGAGCCAGGTCTCCCTACCCAGAAACTCAAGAGGCTGGAGAAGGGGAAAAGGGGGCGTGGCTTATCAGGGGAGTTGGAAGAGGAGCTGAAAAAATAAATTTTAAGGAACCGCACCCATGGAGGATAGAGTCGGAGAGGACAGAGAATAGGAGTACCACAGATCATGCTTCCTGTCTCCTCCACCCATACCAGGTAAGTGGAGGATAGAGTGGGGCTTATACAGTATATATGTATATATATATATATATATATATATATATACATATATGGATGGGATACAATTGGGAAGCCGGCTGCCCTAATACCGGCAGCCAGCTTCCCGACTCATATCCCGGCGAGGGTGAAATGCCGGGCGTCTAGATGTAGATGCCTGACATTTCCCCGACACCGCGAGCGGACAGCCGCAGGGGGGGAGAGTTAGGTTTAGGGCACCCGGGGGTGACAGGGTTAGGCACCTCCCCGGGAGGGTTAGGCTAGGGGGAGGGAGGGTTAGGCACCCCAGGGGGGGACTTAGGGTTAGGCACCCTCCCGGGGGACTTAGGTTTAGGCAGCGGGGAAGGGGGGGATTAGGGTTAGGCACTTAGAGGGGGGATTTAGGCACTTGGGGGGGAGGTTAGGGTTAGGCACCCCTAAGGAGGGTTAGGGTTAGGAGGTTAGGTTAGTGAGTACTTACCTATCGACGATCGGGATTTCCAGCACTGTAGGGCTCCCGCTGCCAGGAACTCTGCTTTGGTCAGCCAGGCGCTGCCGGGAATCGAACCGCCGGACATTAAAACGTGTGTGCTGACTAAGTGTGTCTGTATGTTGTGTGTGTATGCATGTATGTACAGTATGCATGTGTATCTACAGGGCGGATTGGCCGTTACTTTTAGCGGGATGATTCCCGGTGGGCTGATTGCTCTGTGGGGCCGATTGTCAAATATGGCCATGCCCACTTAGCGCATCACCAGTGCCGTTTTTGTTGCATGATAAAGAACATCAAACAGAGCGTCCTGCCGAGAAGCGAGTCCTCCCAAGTAGTGGACCCACCCAGCAGAACTGCAACTGCGCAATGCCACACACACACACCAGTGTTGGGGCAGAGCAGGTCCATGATGTCCGGCAGCAGAGCCAGATTAAGGGGGGAGGGGCATGAGAGGCTTCCCAGCCTGAGCTGCTTCGACTCAGCTCTGACTGCTCCCTTTCCCCCATGACAGGCTTGGCCTCCCTGTGCCTGTGCTGCTGCATTAATCAGACATGAGGGCAGGGGCTAGGATCATGTTATTCCCCTACTCTGCACGTGTGACGTCAGCGCTGAGCGCGCTTAAGAAGAGAGGCTGTCAGTGAGGAGCCTTCAACCACCATTAGGAGGAAGACAAGATTCAGGTAAGTGAGGAAAACACACAGGGAGGGATGGGCTGAGATTATGGAGATCCACAGATGGCGAGCTGACACTATAAACTAGAAACACACAGAGGGGGGGCTGACGCTATAGACTAGAGACACACAGGGGGGGGGCTGACGCTATAGACTAGAGACACACAGATGGCGAGCTGACACTATAAACTAGAAACACACAGAGGGGGGGCTGACACTATAAACTAGAAACACACAGAGGGGAGGGCTGACACTATAGACTAGAGACACACAGAGGGAAGGCTGACACTATAGACTAGAGACACACAGAGGGGGGGCTGACACTATAAACTAGAAACACACAGAGGGGGGGTTGACACTATAGACTAGAGACACACAGAGGGGGGGGCTGACACTATAGACTAGAAACACACAGAGGGGGGTTGACACTATAGACTAGAAACACACAGAGGGGGGGCTGACACTATAGACTAGAAACACACAGAGGGGAGGGCTGACACTATAAACTAGAAACACACAGAGGAGAGGGCTAACACTATAGACTAGAGACACACAGAGGGGAGGGCTGACGCTTTAGACTAGAAACACACAGAGGGGGGGGCTGACACTATAGACTAGAAACACACAGAGGGGAGGGCTAACACTATAGACTAGAGACACACAGAGGGGAGGGCTGACGCTATAGACTAGAGACACACAGAGGGGGGGCTGACGCTATAGACTAGAAACACACAGAGGGGAGGGCTGACACTATAAACTAGAAACACACAGAGGGGAGGGCTGACACTATAGACTAGAAACACACAGAGGGGAGGGCTGACACTATAAACTAGAAACACACAGAGGGGAGGGCTAACACTATAGACTAGAAACACACAGAGGGGGGGCTGACACTATAGACTAGAAACACACAGAGGGGGGGGGTTGACACTAGAGACACACAGAGGAGGGCTGACACTATAGACTAGAGACACACAGAGGGGGGGCTGACACTATAGACTAGAAACACACAGAGGGGGGGGCTGACACTATAGACTAGAAACACACAGAGGGGAGGGCTGACACTGTAAACTAGAAACACACAGAGGGGAGGGCTAACACTATAGACTAGAAACACACAAAGGGGGGGGCTGACACTATAGACTAGAAACACACAGAGGGGGGGGCTGACACTAGATACACACAGAGGAGGGCTGACACTATAGACTAGAGACACACAGAGGGGAGGGCTGACACTATAGACTAGAAACACACAGAGGGGGGGCTGACACTATAGACTAGAAACACACAGAGGGGGGGGCTGACACTATAGACTAGAAACACACAGAGGGGGGGGCTGACACTAGAGACACACAGAGGAGGGCTGACACTATAGACTAGAGACACACAGAGGGGAGGGCTGACACTATAGACTAGAAACACACAGAGGGGGGGGGCTGACACTATAGACTAGAAACACACAGAGGGGAGGGCTGACACTATAAACTAGAAACACACAGAGGGGAGGGCTAACACTATAGACTAGAGACACACAGAGGGGGGGCTGACACTATAAACTAGATACACACAGGGGGGGGCTGACACTATAAACTAGAAACACACAGAGGGGAGGGCTGACACTATAAACTAGAAACACACAGAGGGGAGGGCTGACACTATAGACTAGAAACACACAGAGGGGGGGGCTGACACTATAAACTAGATACACACAGGGGGGGGCTGACACTATAGACTAGAGACACACAGAGGGGGGGCTGACACTATAGACTAGAGACACACAGAGGGAAGGCTGACACTATAGACTAGAGACACACAGAGGGGGGGCTGACACTATAAACTTGAAACACACATAGGGGAGGGCTGATGCTATAGACTAGAGACACACAGGGGGGGGGGCTGACACTATAGACTAGAAACACACAGAGGGGGGGCTGACACTATAGACTAGAAACACACAGGGGCGGGGCTGACACTATAGACTAGAAACACACAGAGGGGGGGGCTGACACTATAGACTAGAAACACACAGAGGGGGGGGCTGACACTAGAGACACACAGAGGAGGGCTGACACTATAGACTAGAGACACACAGGGGGATGGGCTGGAGACACCAAGGCGATTGTGCAGGAGACACACAGAGGACGATAGGACTGCTGGTATTATTAGAAGATAAGACTGGGGGACGGACAGTAATCTTCAGTAAGACAACAATTCAAATGAAACCATATCACTGTTGCAAATGGTACCAAATTAACAAATATATTTTATTAATATAAATTTGTTTGATAAGGGAAACTCACATTTGTCCTGCCGAAAAACTTCTGTTACTATGGGGCCTATTCATTATGTTAATTATCAGGGTCCGAACGGACCCGGATAATTAACATTCCATCTCGCTGCGAGCGCCAGAGCAATTCATCATTGCTCCGGCACAAAGACAGCTGATCCAAAAATCAGCTGTCTCCACGAAGTGTTTCACTGCTCCTTTCGGAGCAGTGAGACAAGTGCACATGAGTGACCTACATGTCACGCATGCGCACAAGAGCCCTGACGTCCGGCAGAAGGAGCCGGACAGGGGGGGGGGGGGATTCAAAAGGATCCCTCTTCACAATCCTGCAGTCAAGCTCTGAAATTATTGCATTTTCGGAGCTTGATAAATTCTGTCGCCATACTATTGTATGGGGTCAGCAGGCCATTCCGCAAGAGGATGGCTTGATATCTCATGCTGTACCTTCTTGATGAATGGCCTGATAACTTAATTTCTACAATTGCAGGTGAACATGTTAATTTTCACTTGCTTTTGTAGAAATTAAGTGATGATGAATAGGTCCTTAAGTATTATCTAGTTGAACTACTGTTGCATGATGGTGAAATTGGCTTTATTGCTACACAAACAGGTGGTTTCCAGACCATGTGATCTCCTGCATTAATAGTGACTACCGACTTTAGACACGGCCTGTCCAGGATCAATTTCTTCAGAGGTTCCCCATTGCACAGAAATCATAGGTAAGAAAATGCTCATTCACATGCTGTGTTTATTCACTTGAGAGGCTGTGGGCATGCACATCAGCTCCTCGAGCGGTGAGTATGCCCCCAGCATGACGAAAATGGCAGGGAGTGGCTTGCGGGCATGGCATATCATATGAGGCCACACCCCTTTCTGTGAGGCCACACCCATTTTTTGGCGCACACAGATGGCGCGCGCACACGGGGCCTCTTCAGATTTTTCCAGGGCCACATTCAATTCCCAATCCGCCCCTGTGTATCTCTCTCTCTCTCTATATATATATATATATATAGAGAGAGAGAGAGAGAGAGAGAGAGAATAGAGAACTGAAGGTGCGGCACTCCCCTCCAAATAAATCACACAGAGACCAATGGATCAGTGGAACGTTTCAGTACATTTAGTACTGTCTTCAACCATATATATAACGCCCCCTCAAAATTAGAATCCTAGAACATACCAGAAACATAAAAAATTTTGTTGTCAAACATAGTGTCCCACGTAATTTTAAAACATGTCAAGCGAGCAATATTAATAATTTCACATTTTTAGGTATTGAACATGTGAAATTAAACTCACGAGGTGGTGATAGGTTGAATTTATTATCGAAACGTGAAACATATTGGATCATTACATTAAAAACCTTGCATCCTGTGGGTTTGAATGAAGGTTTTGAAATCACACCATTTCTCTTTTAGAATATTTAAATGGTAGAAATGTTGCAATTTTGGTTGGTCCTTTTTTATATCTAGTAACCAATTAATTCCTGCAATGTTCTCTTTTTTATCTTTGTATTTTTATCTTTATATCCTGTAATTGCTATCAGCTTAAATATTCAATATATTTCAATCGATTTTTATACTAATGTTGCAACTAATATTTCTCTTTTATATGTATTGTTATTTATGTTGTAAATGTATTTGAGTCCGTTAAGAAGGGGATACGATTTAAGTATTTTTTAGGATACTCTTATTAAAGCAGAACGCGAGTACCCTTTTCTACGGTTAAAATTGAGCAGAATGTTTATGTCTGCAGTTTTTTTAAAAGTTCACTGCCAATTAACAATTTAAGGAAACAATTGGCCACATTTTACTTATAAGGGGATTACTGGATATGCTAGGCCAGCCCTCTGACGAAGTCCTAGTGACGAAACGCGTAGGGGCGTGGCCTAGCGTTACATTCTACATGGTATGAGACTGCCGAGGACACCACTCACTGGCTCCCGGAGACTCGTTTTATTTGTACAAGTTGTTTCTACCTGCGGTGGTTTGACCGCTCTTTCCGGTACATGATTCAAGACTTATGGTTTTATGTACTGGGTATCAATAAATGTTTTGGAGATAATGCACTATTAGGCGCTCCCTTTATTTATTTTTTAGCATATATATATATACAAACACTGTATATATAGGGTTGGGTATGGAATCCCGGCAGGCGGGAATGCCGACTGTCAAAAGACCAACAGCTTCATCCTGATGCTGAGGATCCCAACAGGGGATAAGTATGCTATCCCTGCCCCCTTCACCCCCTAACCTCCATTCCCGGGGGAGGCCTAAACCTAACTCCCCCCCCTGCGGCTTATAGCTAAGGGCACCTGCTGTACTTACGATCAGGATGCCGGCTGTTGGGATCCCAGCATCGGCATCTCCACTCATGCCGGGATTCCGCCACCCGTCTTCTATTCGTATTTTTAAATTCTGGCACTGGGATTTAATTAGTCGGCATCCTGATTGTAGTTTTTTTAACTACATCCCTGAAGAAGGGATTTTAAAGTCCCGAAACGTAGATTAAAAGCACTAAGTTTTTCACTATTTCTACAAAAGTCTCCTGAGTGCCACCAGTTCTTCATTTCTATATATATATATATATATATATATAAATATATATATATATATATATAGAGAGAGAGAGAGAGAGAGAGAGAGAGAGAGAGAGAGAGAAAAGCAGCACAATGAGTGGCACTCTGGCGGACTTGGCAATAATGCAACACCACACACCAGTGGTCAACGTTTTGGATTTTACTCCGTCTCCAGGACAATGTAAGACCAAGTGAAATATACAATACATGTATAAATACATTAGTGAAAACTCACAATAGTGAATCCTGCACGATCGGCGCCACTGCCGGGCCCAGTTCTCCAACACTTCCGGGTCTTCGTCACATCCGGAACACATGATTGCAGTCAGTCTGCCGAAAACCGGAAGTGGAGTCATGGTAACCCTGCACCGCAGCATCATATTGTTGCTATGGAAACACATACAGATAGACAGTGAAAAGACAAACACATAAACATATATACATCAATAATCTCGTTGGTACACAGACATCTTCTAATAGTTAAATCAGCAGATGTTAATAATAGAACCAGCATAAGATTGATAGCAGCGCCATATGCGGCTATACTACCAACTAATTAAATCCCGGAAGGGAAAACAAACCAGAGGATAATCAAGCTCATGCAGGTAATCTGAGAATAAGAGCCTCACAGAATAAATATATACAAAGATATAGAGAAAATCCAGAATAACTATATATAAGATATGGCAATCTAAGGATCATTTCAAAAGAACATATTGAATGATAATTGTTCATTCAGACCCCTTGGTCTAACAGTATCCAATAGCCAAATCCATTGTGTTTCTAATTGCAAAAGTTTTTTCCCCCGGTCACCACCTCTGCAGTTTTCTTGAACTTGATCTATAATAATGTATCTCAATGATGCAAGACTGTGTTTGGCAGCTGCAAAGTGTTTTGCGACAGGTTGATCTATATCTTTATTATTCAAAGCGGCTCGAATTGCAGAACGGTGCTGTCCCATCTAAGATCTAATAGTCTTCCCAATGTAGCATAAGCCACACGGGCACTTGATGAGATACACTATAAAGGTACTGGTACAAGTAAGCGGATAATATATAGAATACTTGCGGCCGAATGCGGGTGAGAAAAGTGCCTGGATTGGATCATAAAACTGCAAGTGGTGCAGCCAAGCACTTATAACACCCACCGGGCTTCGTCCGAGTGTTAGAAGATCTCCGTTTTGAGATATCTGTACGTACTAACCAGTCTCTGATGTTTCTTCCTCGGGTATAGCAAGACATAATGTTCATATGCTTCAGCTGTTTCAAATCCTTATCATGTTGGATGATAGGCTATAGTTGTTTAGTCGTATCCATGATGGTAATATCAGCTGTGTTAAACTTATGTGCCCAAAAGATTCTATCCTCCTTTTTCTTCTCACTCTGGGAAGAGCTAGATTTAAGTAGACTATCATTACGTGAGATCTTCGACACTTTCATCTTGGCCTCATTAAGTAAGGACTTAGAGTATCCTCTTTCTTCAAACTTAGTTACCATATTATCCATAGCAACGTCCAAATCATTCGGATTACTGGTAATTCTTTTACCAGTTTGAGGGTGCAACGTTAGAACCCATCGCACACCCCGTACGCTGTAGGTAGAATGTACCATTAAATAGAAAAAAATTCCTAGTTAATGTCAACGATAACAACTCTATGAAGAAATTGATGTCGGGTCCCTCGTATACCTCAGAGTTCTTAATCAATTCTTTAGTAGCTAACAAGCCCTCTGTGTGCGGAATACTGGTGTATAAGCTTGTAATGTCCAGAACGCACATCCAAATATTTGGGGGTAAAGTATTCAATTTATTCAGTTTTAACAGAAGGGAAATTGTGTCACGTAAATATGTAGGTTCATTCTGGACACATGGCTGTAGAAAGAAGTCAAGAAAGCAAGATATTGGACTATACAACGAATTCCGTGCCGATATGATAGGCCGTCCCGGGGGCTGAGTTGGATTTTTGTGGATTTTAGAAAGACAATGTAAGCTAGGTACCAATGGAAAATCTGTCTTCAACCAGTGCATCAACCAGTTGATTCTAAATATAGTTCCTTCAAGAAGAAGTCAAATTTCGATCCAATATCTAACAATATATCACTGGCGAGCTTCATTAAAGCACTGGATTCACAGGTATGCACTAATGAAAAACAGAATCCATCCAATTGTGTGAGGTACTCTAATTTGACTAAAGATGAATAGACTGCACTCAAAACTTTGAGAACAGAGGATGAGATTATGATCCTCCCTGCAGACAAAGGAGGGGGTATAGTGGTTTGGGATTTGGAGGACTATAAGAAAGAGGTCTATTCGCAATTGTCCAATTCCATGGTATATGAACAGATGCCACGTGATCCCTCTTTATTGAGGCGCTTATTCTCAGATTACCTGCATGAGCTTGATTATCCTCTGGTTTGTTTCCCCTTCCGGGATTTAATTAGTTGGTAGTATAGCCGCATATGGCGCTGCTATCAATCTTATGCTGGCTCTATTATTAACATCTGCTGATTTAACTATTAGAGGATGTCTGTGTACCAACGAGATTATTGATGTATAAATGTTTATGTGTTTGTCTTTTCACTGTCTATCTGTATGTGTTTCTATAGCAACGATATGACGCTGCGGTGCAGGGTTACCATGACTCCACTTCTGGTTTTCGGCAGACGGACTGCAATCATGTGTTCCAGATGTGACGAGGACCCGGAAGTGTTGGAGAACTGGGCCTGGTGGTGGCGCCGATCGTGCAGGATTCGCTAGGGTGAATTTTCACTAATGTATTTATACATGTATTGTATATTTCACTTGTTCTTACATTGTCCTGAAGACGGAGTAAAATCCCAAACGTTGACCACTGGACCTGTGTGTGGTGTTGCATTATTGCCAAGTCCGCCAGAGTGCCACTCATTGTGCTGCTGTTCTATATCTTATTGGAGTGGAGCACCTGCGGCCATTGCTGCTGGGATTGGGGAGTGCCGGCTTTCCAGGATTTGTATATATATATATATATATATATATATATATATATATATATACAGTGCTATTGTTCAGGGGGAACCCTCCAGAACGGCGTTCCTGAAGGTCTTCTGAAAAATGACGTAATCAGGAACGGCGTTTCGGAACCTCCCATTTGTGCAGCTTGAAGTGCAGGAGAAAGACAATTGAGCGGAGCATGTAAGCTAACTATTGGGGGAGGGAACAGATGACAACATTTACTGGGGGGTGGGGGACACATAATAATGCATATATAGACTAGGAGAAGAGGGGAACACAATATTGCATATGTGTGTGGGCACTCACAATCTCAGTGCCCCCTGCTGTGGCCCTGCATTTTCACATAACAGGTGCTGCAAAACTCTGAGCCAGTGCATCCAACACACTGAAGGGGGGGTCCCACATAACCTAGGCAGCATTGCCCCTGCCTTCCTAATGCCCTCCATTGGCATCATAAGAGGAGTGGATCTCGTTTGTCTGGCCCCTTTATTGTAAATGTGTGTGTGATGTGTGGTTAGGACCGCTTTGTCCCTTATGGTCCCAGGGCCAGCAGCAAACTGCTATTTAGTCACAAGCAGGTGTCTTATGTAGGAGTTGGCTGCAGGGACCATTAGTGCTACTACCTGACTCTCCTCCTTTATTCTCCTAATACCTGCTTACACAGTAATAGAGGCACACAGTACCTTCCCATGTGTACCCATACCCACAACCCCAACATTATCACGCCCATTTCTAAAATTGCTTTTGCTGGTAGAAAAGCTGGGCCACTTGCTCTTGTTTGCCCCCCTGGCTGAAAGTTGCCACGGGCGCCATTTTCCCGGAGACCCGCGCAATCACAGTAGATTCTAGCATGAAGCCAGAATGCACACGGGCCTCCTCCTCTCTTAAATCGCCCCTGAGCATATTCCTTTGCGCTTTACATTTGGGAACAAACCACACACTTTCCCATATTCAGGTACAATTGTTATTCTGCTATCTTATGTATCATTTGTTCCTCACATCGATTAGATTGCACGTTCATGTGGGCTGTTTCATGTCATTGTATGTGATATGTTTGTATTATGATCCCCTCAATGTATATTTCTGAGTAATATGTTGATGTTTTATACATAATAGATAATAATTATAATATCCAAAGAACTAAGCAATTCCTGCCACTAATGTCCCTGACAGTGATTCAACCACATCTAAAGTCTCACTTAATTTGAAGGTAAAACATTAGACCTGTAACAGACCTCATTTGAAGGCGTTCACATTAAAACTATAATCATGGTACTGAAAGTTTTTAAAAAAGTGCTTTGCAGCAAAGTTCTCAGAACACACATAGGATAATAGGGCCTAATTCAGAGATGGACGGTAATGCGATTGCAACTGCGATTACATATGGAACACAGCTGCGAAAATATGCTAATGTTGCAAAGATCACCTGAGCGTATGGACGCCCACTGCTACCTACTCATCTACGTATGACGTCGCTTACGTGTGTAAATATCGGTAACATCGATTCACATCGAGAAGCTATCTTGCCCTTGAGGCTGAGAGCTCTCATGCTCCGAATGCAATCGCAATGGCTAATTTATGCACGGCCTAGAAACTGCATTCAAACGGTCAGAAACGTCTGCGTGTTTCTGACCACACCACCGTTACCACCCCCAAACGCTGACAACCTGTATCTCACTTTGCTAGTGGATGCTCTGTGCGAATGCAATCGCAAAGCAATCGCGGTGCATGCGCATTGTGGCTTATACGCATGCACACTGGCAAACAGTTGCTTGATCTGCCATTGCGTCCGTCTCTGAATCAGGCCCATAGTCCCATAGTCTCTGCCACTTATGTCCTTCTCGTAGTAGAACCTGTCCGCGATACCTCTGCAGATCCTCTGCAAATAGATTGAGAGTCAGAGATAGGGATGGACATTGTTGGTTGATGGTTACAGACTATCAATGTTTCTCTTGCAATGGTAGTATTTTTACCATTCGATGGCAGTGTTCCGATGCTCGTCACAATCGAATGGTAATGAATGGATGGTGTCCCGGAGGTAATTCTTTTTTTTAAATACTGTGCACCGACCGACTGTGCACCGTCCGGGACAGCAGCAGCACCACAGTGCGTGACACACTCCCATTTGGCAGTCCTCGTCACATGAGCACCGGGCACTACAGTGACACACACTACAGCTGGCTGCCTGAGAACTAACATGCCGGGTGGCCACAGGCTCCTCGTAGCTCAGAACAGTTCATGTTGGAAAAAGGCAGGACCAGCAGGCGGCGAGACACCCCAGAGGACAGAGCCATTTATGAAACAGTCTCTGTTTCGTACCTTCCTCCAGACCAGCCCCCAGCCAGGCCATCCTGTGGAACAATTGCGCATGCATGAATCCAGATAACTGTGCATGCGTAAACCATCACGATGGATCTGTCATCAAATGCATTTGATGTAATTGGCTAGCTACCATCACATCGCAACATTCGATGGAGGAAGCCAATGTGACCATTCGATCACGTGCTTCCGTAATCCATCCCTAGTCAGAGATAGATATGGCCAGAATGGATTTAAAAGACACCTTTCAGTCACCTTTCCAGTTAAACCAGACTCACTGGGGGCAATTCAATTGTTTTGGGCACCTATAGCTCCTGTCTAAAGTAGTGGGAGCCATTCAATTGTTTGTGTGACCAGCCCCGTGCATTCTTGCACCCAAAATGCAGGGGATTAGCCACGTAAAGCAGCTTCTCCCACACAAGGGCCTTCATTCAGAGGCGGCCGTACGGTCTACGACCGCACGGCCGCCTCGATGTTTGTCAAGTGCGCATCCTTCGTGCGCATGCGTGAGACCCGCTACGACCGACAGCGGGTCTCTTTCCAAAGGGGGCGAGCTGTCGATGTTGATTGACAGATCGCCCTGTTTGGAAGGCGTGCCGGGGGGGTGGCAGCCGAAACGGAGGCGTTCCCATGGGAACGCCTGCCATTTGGGGGAGGCCCCACTGACATCACTAGTGATGTCAGTGGAGAGCTTCCGGCTCAGACAGAGCCAGAAGCTCTCCGGGGCTTACGACAAGTGAGACCCTACCCTAGGGTCTCGTCGTAAGCCCCGATGGTCGCGATGGTCTCTGACCATCGCGACCATCACCCTAGCGGTCGTTAGAGCTGTGGGTGTAAACCCACAGCCTAACGTCCGAAACAGAGGCGAGCGGTCAGGATGCAAGCGGCCGCCCAGTTTCTGAGCAACCGCTTGCATCCTCCGACCGCCTCTGAATGAGGCCCAAAGTACCAGTTGGGCTGCCTAACAGCCGGGTTTGCTGCACTGCAGTGCCCGAAAGCCCTGCTTTGGTTGAGCAGAAATCTGCGATAAGTGATGGGCACCTAGAACAATTGAATAGCTCCCGGTCACTTCAGAAACAATTAAACATGCCCTACTGAGCTATGAACAGGGGCACCAAGAGGGGGATAGCTGGCACTAATGATTACCCGGGCCCGGGCTGCTGGAGGGGCCTGGCAGAGAGCCTGGATTCGGTACCCCTCTCCCCTCCCTCTTAAGTCACAGCAGCCCAGCGCACGCTGCTGTGTGCTGGGCTGCATTGGGAGACTGCTTGCGGCTTCTGGGGGGCTGATCGCGCATCCCTGTGGCTTTACACCGGTCTGAGGGGCTTACGGAACCTCCTCCCAGCGCGCTGTGCCAAACCTTTTGTTTTTTAAACCCTAGGGGCGCGTGGCCATGCTTCCCCGAATAGGCAACGCCCCTTCACCCAGGCCCGGCCGGCCTCTCTACGCCCCTGGCTATGAACCTTGAATCTGATGTATTTCAAAGTTATATAGTATGGGCCAACTAGAGGGGGTCGATTGATGCACGTGCCCTGGGCACCATGGCAGGCCCAGCAAAGTTGGGCGCCGCCGGCCAGGGCATCGTGCCCGCCTCCCCTCCCCCGCCACAACAAGATCTACTGTGAGCAGGGATGACTTGAGCAGCAGGCAACTGTATCTGCTGGGGCTGACTGTAGGGGGAGCTGAGCAGAAGCGCGCAGCCCCTCCCAGGCAGCCTTCCTATCATTCTGCATGCTGATGCTGAGAGCTGCCGCCGGTGATGGGTGACAGCTGGCAGCTAGTGATTTCTCCTTCCCCAGCGCTCCAGAGCCGCACCACAGGAGTGTATTAGTGTGTGGTGTCGGAGGGGGGGGGTGGGTGGAAGGTGGGCGGGAAGGGGATGGCTTTTGTGTCTGTTGTATTTATTTGGCTCAGGCTGGATGCATTTGTCGGAAAGTGGTGTGTGTGTCTGTGTCAGCATGTCTGTATCTATGTCAGCAATCAGATTGTGTGTATGTGTCGGTGTGTATCTGTCAGTGTGTGTGTATCTGTCAGCATTCCTGCATCTGTGTCAGTGCGTGTATCATACATGCCTACCCTCACGGTTTTCGCGGGAGTCTCCTGATTTATCGGGTAACCCCCCCACACCCCCAGAAGGGTAGGCATTACATACGGCGCACGAGTCTGGTTGAACCGCTGTTGTATGATGATGACTTTGTTAATTTTCCTACACAAACAGGCATCTTCCGGACGATGTGACCCTGAATAGTGAATACCGATGGAAGACGCCATGTTCCCAGGGAGGTTCCACATTGTGAAAAACCACCGTACAGGTAAGGTGCACATGGAAAAGAATGTTCCAGAGTGAGGAGAAATGGGTGGCATGTCATGTTGGCACACCCCATTTTAAGTGGCCACGCCCCTTCTGTATGTGACCATGCCCATTTTTTTGACAGTTCCTTTTATGTGTGTGTATGTGTGGGGGAGCGTCATTCTCGTTCTTGCCCTGGGCTCCGAAAACCCTAGCTACGCACTGATGGGCATACCTGATATTCAGGCTCTACGAGTACGGCCGCCAAGACATACAGTCTGGCGGGCTCGAGAGATACAATGAGTGTGTGGCCAAATCCAGGAGGCATTGCCCCACCATCTCTGAAAAAAAAAAATTACAAAATACAAATCCGGAGAGGAGGTTTGTCCTCCTGAACAAGTGGCCCGAGTCCCTCGGACAAGCCCGGGTCCGGGTAATTAGTACCCACTCACTTCCAATTTTGCACCCCTGTCTACTAGCCCCTGCAACTGGCCCAGCTTAAGTAGCATTAGTGATCAGGAGTGACCAGCAATATTCTGTTTAAATATTGTATTAGATAATGCAGGGCCTCTACTTCTTAATTAATATGGAGAGAGCTGAAAAGGAACTTAATTCATGTTGAAGAACTTCCTTTATAGCTTGTAAAATGGCACTAAATAAATCTGCTTCTAGAACCATCTTATTAGAGGCCACATGTACCTAGTATCAGCCTTAGCAGGTGGCTTACATTTCCAGGATTTGTTCCCATAAATCAGTGGCTCTCAAACTCGGTCCTTAGGACACCACACAGGTCACGTTTTCCAGGTCACCCAGCAGGTGCACAGGTGCATTCATTACTCACTGACACATTTACAAGATCCACAAGTGGAGCTAATTATTTCACTTGTTATTCTGTGAGGAGACCTGGAAAACTTGCTCTGTTTGGGGTCCTGAGGACCGAGTTTGAGAACCTGTGCCATAGATTACTAGATATTTGTTCCAACCAGCCAACTTGTTGCCTGGTTGGAAAGATCATCTTTAGTCACAGGGTAATAAAGCTTGCAGTCACTGGTTGGCTAAGGGCTCTTTCTGACTTTCAGTGTGTCCACTCAATAACCAGAGTAGATGTGGGAAACTATTTCATTATACAATGTATTCCACAGTGTGGTATAATGGATAGCAAGCTGAAGTGTTATATTTATTTATTTTACATGGTTGCTCACCAGTAATTCTTCACCCACTGTCCCCTCTGCTGGATCCTACCTCCCAGTCGATATTCAGTAATTCACGGCAGCACTCGGACCCTGGCGGATACACTGTAAGCTCTGATCAGTGAGACACTTTCCCACCTCCTCTCTCCACAGTCTAGATGTTCACTCCTTGCTGATGACCTTGGTCACTGATGAGGGGAGATGAGCTGCATATTCTTACTCAGCAACTGCCCACTGCTGCTTGACATCACGGCTATTTATCACCTCCTCCCCAGCATGCACCTGGCTTCTCTCCAGCCACTGGAACCTGCCAGTACATTCCAGCCCTCTCGGTGGCTCAGGTACATCCTGAGCCATCAAAGTGCCGTGCCTCATCACTAGAATTTTGAAAGTAGCGTTCACATCTCATGGTATTTGTAGTCCTTATTCGTCTTTGTCCTTCTCACGACAAATAAACATGAGCTACTATCTAAACAGCATATAATTTTCTCTCTATTTTTCTATATTGTAAATAGTAATTTTAAATCTTTTTATTGAAAGTTACACTGTGCACAATATAAAGGAATTAAACAAATTCATAACCTTTCACAATTTCCCTATTCTAAGACAGATTTTTTACTGCATCAGAATAGAGCTTATGGATGCATTGTATTCAATATACCCCTCTCACAAGCAATTTCTGAGATTTATTAGAAAGACCATATACACCAATGGATGGTTATTATTTGGCCTGTCCATAGCGCCTTACTTCTTTACCAGAATGATGAATGTCATTATACCACACTTTCAAGATACCCTGTTAGATTTGCTAGATGATTTATTAATCGCAAACTGGAATGAGAAAACAGTTTGCAGGAATCTATTATCCGCAAACCTAATCGTTCAAGGCGGAGATGGCCATCTAGCAACATCTGGTAGGAGATACAAGTCTCCCGAAGAACTGAAACACATAGATATTGTCCCAGCAGGTATACTTGCGAGATGAGCAGTCATGTGATCGGGCATGAGCCACGAAGGAGCAACTGGTAACATATTTCTCGGAAGCTAGGCAATAACATCCATTCTATCCCCAAACTCTTGAGGAATACATGTACATGTAACAAGTACTGTTCTGATTGAAGTCTGTCTTGAACTGAAAAAGGACATAAGTGTATTATTTAAGCCTGTGAAAAATAGCAACTGGCAGAAATGTTATACTGGGATGGGAGGGTGTGCTGCTTGTAGCTAGGTGGCCAACTATCAGCTGAACTAATGAGATTTGCAGATCAGAGATTCCTGCAAACTGTTTTATTAAATGGGAGACTTCCCCACCTGGCAACAACTGGTGAAAGAATAGCTTCCACCTAATAGATGCACTTAAAATGTCAACTCTTTCCAGATCTGTAGGCCTCCAGTAATGTTTAAAAAAGTTCTAGAGAAAGACCATCAAGGAGCCTGCATAATCATTGGTTAAATAAACCCTTTTGTGGCTACGATCATAGGGCTGATTCAGCATTGCACACAAGTGCAGGACCCATTCTGCGAGTCTGCAAAATGGGTCCTGCGTTATTGCACGCAGCCCCTTCTGTGCCGAATGACAGACAGAGGAATTTAAAGGGCAGTGCAGGGGCAGGGTTCGCCGCCGTTCCCAGAAACGGGGCGCGTCCACCCTGTTTTCTGGAAGTGGCAAGGCCAGGGACTGCTATCCCTGTGCTGGGATAGCAAATGCAGCAGGGAATGTCATACACCTCCTGCTGCACTTGCATATTTATAATAACAGAATTGTAAAGATGCTTGCGTAATCATTTGCAATTCCGTACCAACCTGAATCAGCCTCATAGTTACTTCCTCACACAAATGCCCTGTGTCCAGTTTGGTCTTATACTTGGAAAGAACAGCTCCTAAATACCCATTTCACCAAACAATGGGGTTTATGTATCAAGCAGTGAAAAACATGGAGAAGTGAACCAGTGGAGAAGTTTCCCATAGCAACCAATCAGCTTTGAAGTAGCATTTATCAAGTACAGTCTATAAAATAATAGGTAGGAGCTGATTGGTTGCTATGGGCAACTTCTCCACTGGTCCACTTCTCCACGCTTTTCACTGCTTGATACCTAGACTCCTAAGAGGCTGTAATCTCTTAACAATGACTAAACTGCATGTGCTGTGTCCTACAAGTACGGGAAAAACTTTTGTGGCTGTGACTGGGCACTTTGTTCAGGTATGAATTGTGGTCCATTTTGCTTGACATGTCACAGAGGGAGCAAATCAAAAAAAGGAAGTACAGGTTGAGTCTCCCATATCCGTAATTCTAAAAACTGAATATTTCGGGGCAGCTGTGACGTCATGACGTCACTAGTATCAATGACTAGTGGCATGGGCGTAGCCCACATACCGGACCACCCCCCCCAGTCCACGCCGAAGCCTTCCGCGCCACCCGCAGCACCAGCCGGACCCTTCAGTGTCACCTGCCGGACACCCAGCGGCACCCGTCTGACCTCTCGCAGCACCTGCTGGACTCACCGCGACAACCGCAGTACCACCAGACCCCCGGCGACACCTGCCGGACCCACCTGCAGCGCACGTCTGACCTCCCGTGACACCCGCCGGACCCCCTCTCCCCAGGCATTTCAGATATGGAAGACTCAACCTGTAACTGTGTATCTGGAACAAACCATGATGCATTACAAGGGATGCAGATATATTTTTTATTATTGCATGCAGATACTGGCTGCTTTTACATGTAGCCCACAAATGTTGGACAGATTTATTTTTACACTGCAATTTAGATTTGAGTTCTACACACACCTCCCTAATCTAAATCTCTCTGCACATGTTACATCTGCCCCACCTGCAGTACAGCACGGTTTTATTTGCATTTTTTTGCAGACACGCCCCATTTTCAAGAACGCAGCCCGTCGCCGCCCCGAAATGGCTTTGCGGGCACAGCGACTTTAGTCGCAGACACAGATCTGCGCATGCACAGTACAGATCCTCTGCATGCACAGATCTGATCGGAGTTATACGTAAGCCACCGAGTTTGCATACATCTCTGAATCAGACCCAATGTTCCTTATAGCTTTGTTTGGTGTTCTCAAACAGTTCATTTTAATTGATAATTGGGTCTTTTTTTCTCTGAAACACTATGGAGTTTGTATATTTACATTTGCTCCTAGAGGGTTTGACAATTTAAAGATAAGTAGATCACCATTAAAAAGCCCCCCAAAAATCTGGCATCCTGTCATATGACTGCTTCCTCTTGTGGTATAACGGTATCTAGTCCAGAGGTTCCCAAACGCGGTCCTCAAGGCTCCCCAACAGTTTAGGTTTTAGAGATATCCATGGTTGAGCATGGGTGACTTAATTATTACCTCAGTCAATTTGATTTAACCACCTTTGCTCAACCATGGATATCCCTAAAACCTGACCTGTTGGGGAGCCTTGAGGACCACGTTTGGGAACCTTTGATCTAGTCATATCTCGCTTCAACAAATGAGCTTTGCAAACTCTGTTATCAACTTCTATTAAACCCCCAACTCACTTCTTTACTCAAGTCACAGATGTATATACTGTAGGTACCTGTAAATATGAAAGCTACCATAAACAAACCTGGCATTACCTAACTGACACTGCTATTGCATTAATATCAAGCGTTTTAAACTGCCAGTGCGATTTTCCATTTGCACTGGGAGATTGTGCTTCCCCCTAACTTGATGGTAGGTGTTGGGCTTCTGTTATCGGAATAATGAATGTATTTAGAACTACTGTACGAGAGTATTCAATCAGCAGCAATTTGCAGTCATGATGTGCAGCTACGCACATTGCCACTAATTGTGGTAACCCGCATTCACGGCACCTCTATGGGGTGCAATCTGCAATGTTGGTAGTGATGGAGAAGTGGTTGGAACACTGACACCTCACGGCCATTGCCACAAATTAAATAACGGCCTATAAACGTTAGTAAATGGTGTTAGCGTTTACTTTTTTTATATGGCCTTGTAATAGTGGCCAGTGTCTTTAATGCAGGCTTGGATAGAGTTTTTTTCTGTACTTTTCAATCCATTACCGCCATACTCGCAGCATCTTTCCATGGTCCCAATTCCCACTGCATCTAATGAGTATCAAGTAAATACACGCAAATTATTCACAGCTGATGGTTACTTATTTATACTGTAGTATAACATATACCATAACTTGGCTGTCCAGTTCTACAGTAGGCAAAACTGAGCTGAGTTGGGTACGGGATGCCGGCATTTGGGATCCCGGTGGTCAGAATCCTGACGCCGGCATCCCGACTAGGTTAGCATCCCAATGGCCGAAGGTAAGTGTTCCTAACCCCTAACACTCCCTCCCCAGTGCCTAAACCTAACCCTCTCTCCCCGAGGCCTAAACCTAGCCCCTCCCCCCAGTGCCTAACCCTAGCGATCCCTTGTTCCGTCCTTCATTACCTGCAAGGGGCCACATGCGATATTGACCAGTTGGATGTGCAGCACAGCCGGCCGGATGATACCGCATGCGAACGTGGGAGTGCGCATATTGGCCGTACACAGTGAGCGATGCGGCTGATATATCGTTCCAATTCGGCAGGAAACTACATATCGTGCCAACATCATATCAGTATATAACCAGTTTTAATAGGGGGTTAGCATGTACTGCTGAAGATGTTAGTATTTTGGAATTAAAAATTTTAATATTCCTTTTTAAATTAGAGCTGAGTCTGCCCCTGGGCACAGATAAATAGCAGACTGCCCACTCATTATCCTTTTTTTCTAATTGGATTCCCGCAAAAGAATATATGTAACATATTTTATACAATATGCTATGATTTTTGGGAGAATGCCATGTAGACTATTTAAACATTTTAAGAGCATGTTTTTGTTTTGTTTTCCCTGGCTGCTATGTTAAGTATGCCAAACATGCCATTAGTGCCTGCTTAGAGGAACACCACCCACCCACATAATTCAGGACTTCTGGGTGACTAAGGACAGATGATGCTAGGACAGGTGGCCCAAGTGATTCCGTAAGGGAACAACTGCAAAGCTCTTGAAAGATTAATGGTGGAACAGGGAGTAAATACTAGGACGAGTATAACTGTATGTTCAGAGACTGGAATTAGACATCCAGTTGAGGAGGAATACCAGTTCCATCACATTGATTAACATGACTGTACAGTACCAATATGCAATAACACAAACTAGACATATTGTTTGGGAAAACAGTGTTTACACCTAACACACAAACAATAGATGAATGCACACCACCATTATACCGCTTTTATACCAAAGTTCCGGGTTTGACCCGGAGGTTGGAACAGGGATCCAATCCGAATCAGACCCAGAACTTTCCCGGCCCGGTCCTAGGATATTCCAGAGTTGGCGCCGTTCACACCAGAGCCGACGTGATCTCCAAGCGCCACTGAAGCCGGCCATCATTACCCGGATCGCGCCATTTACACTGCAGGATGGCACGGGAACCAACTCTGCAAAATACCCGAGTTGGATCCCCGGGTCCCTGGACCCGGGTGGATCCATTTACACCGACAAAAATCTCGGGTTGATGCCCACCAACCCGGGATTTTTTGCTCGGTGTAAAAGGGGTATTGGTCAGATTAAGTTTTCAAACCCTTCCAAGCTTTGCACACAAATATATTGTCTGCTCATTATCTATGAAATTTAACTTGCAGTGTACTGAGGCGGCAACTGGGGAATACAATTAAACCCGAATTCATTCCATACTGGTGTGAAGATTAATTGCATTAATATAGACTTCCTGTCCCCTTAATCAGGCTTTGAATTTAAGGCACATTAAACATGATTCATATTTTTGAAAATGCTCCAGTTGCAATTTACCATACATGAAAATATTGACTGTAGCTGAGAAAACAAGATGAGGTGACCTACAGTACAGTACTGTAACCTTCTCACTTTTTGCTATAGCAGTAACTTCCCTAATCCAGCTAATGAAGTCATGGTGCTCCCGCAGTTGGGGAAAAAATTGCCTGCTTAGGATATGGGGCCTTATTCAGAGAAGTATGCAAACCCGATGGTGGGTCATGACCCGTTCTGTGCATTTGCAGAACAGGTCCTGCGTCATTGCACGCTGTGCCTCCTAAGCCGCATCTTGATTGACATGCCGTGGCTTTTTGGGGGCGAGGAAGGGGAGTCGCTCCTTCTGTTTCCAGAAAATGGGGGTAGGGTGGGGGGTGGTTTTCTGAGCATGCAGACATAAATTTACTGGCTTCATAAGTGGGCAGGTGGTGGCCATTCTGAGTAAGCTTAGGCTTTGCAGAGATGGCCGATGCTGCAAACCGATGGTCACAATGTTGGTCCGGTCTTACGTCTTTGGACGCAGGCTTAGGATCTGAGATACCGACAGGAGGCGTCCTTTTCCTTCAGACACCTCCTGCAGGCATTAGTATATTTTTGCAAAGGCATCCATCTCTGTGTCAGGCCCTTGCATCCACAGAATGACTGCTGTCAGTAAGGAAGATATGGACAAGCCATTTTGACATCTATATAGTTTATTTTCAAACTCCAGCATTGGAGCCCAGTAGTTCTGCTAATTAGGGGTATGAATGATAATTGTAAATATACAATTTTTCTATTCCATTTCTCTTTAAAACCCTTGAAAAAAACAGTAAGGTGAAGCTGTGAGTTTAAACTCTGAAATATCTACTCCAGTGAGGCTTTAAACACTACCCAAATTAAAACTTCACTGGCGGAGGTTGAATAACTTTCAAAAACTAAAACCGGGCTAGGCAACCCGTGACAATTCAGCTGCTTTGGAACTACAAATCCCAGCATGCCCTAACACAGTTTTGCTTTTAGGGCATATTTAAACTGTATCAAGACATGCTGAGATGTGCAGGAGTGCAGAGGGGGGGGGGGGGGGTGAGTGTACAGCCACGTATTACCTAGGCCCGTGCTTGTTGGAGTGGCCCGGAAACACCTCTCCATTTTCTTTTAGTGGGCATGGCAATGCCCCACCCCTAGTACCCAGGCCCTTGTCAGCCCTGGTGCATACTAGCCAACATTTTAATTCTCTTCTCTGGGAGAAGAACAGAGAGGAGATGCAGCTCACCATTTAGGGGGCCCTGTCACATAAAAAGCTGTGATTTGTGGGTCTGTGAGGTGAGGGTGAGCTAACATGATGCAGTCTAGAGCCTAGAACCAAAGTCACAGGTATCCAAGATGTGCTTTATCTACCAGATATGGGGACAAACCTCACAGCCATAAATATTCTGGAACAAAGAGGCTATAGAGTCCAGTTCATAAAAGGAGAGTTAATTTTATGGAACAAAAGAGGGACTGTGATAGCTACAGGTACCCGGTGCCATCAATTATATGTTCTTGACATACAACAGTGTTATGTGATGATGACATCTGCCTACATTATATGGAACTCTGGCACAGAAGGTTGGGTTACTTTGGATATGAAAGTGTCCAGAAACTCCTAGATGGGATGGTTACATATCAGTGACTGATATGAAAAAGCCCATGTGTGAAAGCTGTATTACAGGCAAGCAAAGTTGTTGTCCATTTGCAAAATCAGCTAGCAGAGCTGTGGTACTGGAGCATACAGATGTGTATTATCCAATGGAGATTAATAAGTGAATACAGATACTGCATCACAATTATCGATGATTTCCCAAGAATTATATAATCTACATAATCAAAGAAAAGAGTGAAGTGAGAAACAAGATGACGGGCTATAAGAAGTTAGTAGAGACACAAACCGGTCATAAACTAATAATTGTGAGATCTCAAAATGGAGGAAAATATCTAAACAAAGATGTGAAACTCTTCCTGAAGAAGCATGGTGTTGAGCAACTATTGACCATTGCATACAAACCAGTGCAGAATGGTGTAAGTGAGCATGCAAATCGTACTTTAGTGGAGAGAGCATGATGTATGCTAAAAGATGTCAGCCTTGGGCTGAAGCAGTGTCCACGGCAATCTATCTGAAAAATCATGCTCTCACAGTTGCTTTGAAGGACAAGACATCAATAGAGGTGTGGGCTGGAAGAAAACCAGATATCTCAAAGTTTTTGGATGTACTGCCTAAGTACAAATACCCAAAAAGAAAAGATGTAAGCTGCATCCAAAGTACATGACATACATCATGCTTGGATATTGTAAAGAAAGTAAAAGGTTACAGACTCTGAAATCCAAAGACCAAAAAGCTTGTCAAGTCAAGAGATGTCATATTCAAAGAGACAGCACACTTAGAGAAAATGTGGAATTGGATTTGCAGAATAAGTATGTGTTGTACTACATATGCCAGCAGCTGTAGACCTGAAACAGAGACTACCATTGTGGACATTCAACCACAGAAAATAACCTCTGCAAGATCAAACAGTGGAAAACCACCAGATTTATTAAGAAAAGTTTCCAAATATAACATTCTGTGAGCCTCAAAATATCCAAGAGGCAAAGGGGGTCATTCAGACCCGTTCGCGAGCAAAGGACACTCACAAACGGGTCGATGTTCACCCACTGTGCATGCGCACGATGGAGGGAGCTCCGTCGTGCGCATGCGTGAGACCCGGACTGCGACAGCCAAGCTGTCGCTCCGGGTCTCGCACCAAAGGGGGCGTGCTGTCGATGTTGATTGACAAAGGGGGCGTGCCTGCCAGACGGAGGCTTTCCCATGGGAACGCCTACCGTCTGGAGCCGGCCCCACTGACATCACTAGTGATGTCAGTGGGAGTGATTTTGGCTGTGATAGAGCCAAAATCACTCCTGGGCTTGCGGCAGTGAGACCCTACCGCAGGGTCTCCGTCGCAAGCCCGATGGTCGCGATGGTCAAGACCATCGCGACCATCATCATGGACGCTCACATATGCTGTGGGTGGTCACCCACAGCTATGCGAGCGTCCAAGAGGACGCTCCATTTTCAGGGAGGAGGGCCCTGATTCAGAGCGAGCGCTCTGGTCAGAGCGTTCAGCTCTGAATCAGGCCCAAAGTCAAGAAATGACTGGTGTGAGTGGACAAGGAGATGGAGTCACTTGATGACAATGGTATGTAGACTATAGTTGAGGGACCAAGCCAAGAGTACAGTAAGTGGATATTCTACAGGAAGATGAAGGCAGATCGGACTATCACTCTCTACAAAGTCTGTCTTGTTGCAATAGGCTACATTTAGACATCTGGTATTATCGATGGTGAAACTTAGGGCCTGATTCAGACCCACTCGCGAGCGGCTGTACGCTCGCAAGTGGGTCGATGGTCTGCACTGAGCATGCGCACGACGGAGGGAGCTCCGTCGTGCGCATGCGCCAGACACGACGAGCGAAGGACTTTCCTTCGCTCGTTGTGTCCGATCAAAGGGGGCGTGCTGTCAATGTTGATTGACAGCACGCCCCCTTTGGTGGGCGTGCCGGGGGCGTGCCTCCCTGACGGGGGCGTTCCCACGGGAACGCCTCCCGTCAGAAGCCGGCCCACTGACATCACTAGTGATGTCAGTGGGAGTGATTTTGGCTCTGATAGAGCCAAAATCACTCCGGAGCTTGCGGTTGAAAACCTCAACCGCAGGCTCCGGCTCGCAATTTCGATGGTCGCGATGGTCACGACCATCGCGGCCATCAAAATGCACGCTCGTATAGCCTGTGGATGGTGACCCACAGCTATACGAGCGTCCAGGAGGACGCTCCATGAAAAAGGAGCCCAGCCCTCATGCAGAGCGTGCGCTCTGCTCAGAGCGTACGGCTCTGAATGAGGGCCTTAGTCTCCAGAAGTGAGATACAGCACACTATGTCTGGTCATTGATATATCTGCCTTGCATAACATACAGTTGTACCAATTGGACTTAAACTCAGCTTTCTTAATTGAAGAATTTCAGAGGAGATACCTCCAGAACATTATGATGAGAACATGTTCAAAGAAAGAAATGTTTGCTTCCCAATGAAAGCATTATATGGCCTAAAGCATAGTGGTCAAAACTGGTACATCAAGTTAGATGCTGTGAAATGGATTTTGAATGTCCAAGTATATAGGAGGTTAATTTTAATCATTGCTGTTTATGTGGATGATTTACTATAAGCAGGCCAAGAAGAGCACTTTGCAGAAGTGAAAGAGTTACTTGGACAAAGATTCAAGATGAAGGATCTGGGTCCTGCACATTACTTGTTAGGCCTAAGAAACTATCAAGACTTAGAGAAAGGGACCATATTCGTTGATCAACAAACCTACATTAAGAATATACTTGAAAAATGTGGCACGTCTGATGCTAAGCCAATAGGCACACCTATCAACAATGGTACCAAATTAACCAAAGAAAGGTTGCCAATGAATGAGGAAGAAGCTGAAGACATGAAGAACATTCCTTTTAAAATGCCACTGATTTACACAAGTGTTGGAACTTGCCCTGATATTAGACATGCAGTAAGCAGAGCGAGTCAGTTTGCCACCTACCCTGGGAGGCAACATTGAAAAGCTGTCAAGAGAATTTTAAGGTATCGTAAGGGATATCTTCCTTAAAGTTAGAGTTTATAGCTTCTGGAAACTCAACACTAGAGTCATTCTGTGATGCTGACTGGGAAGTAGATGAGAATATTTGCCATCCTTATACTGGATACTTGTTTCTACTGTCAGGCGCAGTGGTTAGCTGTTCAAGTAGGAAACCACCCACCATGGCCTTGTCTACCACCAAGGCAGAATACATGGCATTGACAGAATCAGCAAAGGAAGCTCTTCATCTCAAAGACACTTTTAGTGATTACGGATCATAAACAAGGGGGACACCATCAATAATAAGTGTGACAATAGAGGTGTGATTGATCTATTGAACAGCACCAAGCATCATCTGTTTCTATGGTTCACATAATTAGTGAGGAGCATCCTGCTGATGTGCTTACCAGTGGCGGATTTTACCAACGCAAATCCCCAAAGGGCCCAGTTAGTGAGATTATGTAATAAGCACTGGCATAGCCATCATCTCACATTTTCCATCAGTCTTGAACAACAGCTAATTGATCCCTCTAACATTTTGATTATGGCTTCTTGGAAATTTTGGACAACAATTTGTCAAACTGTGTGTACAAGCAACTCATAGGACTACAGGGATAGGAATATAGGATAGGATAGGATACAGATCAAAAAGCTGATTTACTACGTTATCACGGGTCCAAACCCTTGTATATAAATCTACCAATCCATAAAGACCATTTCTCTACAGCAGGGGTGGGGAACCTTTTTTCTACCGAGGCCCATTTTGATATATATAACATTATTTTCGGGCCTGGTGCAGGCCACGCCCCTCCGCATGACATCACATGGGGGTGGGGCCACAATCACTGGTGAATACAGCAATGCACGGAGCATCCTGAGGATGCCCTGGGGAGCTGTAAGGGCAGTGATGTGAACGTCTGAAGCATCCAAAGGATGCTCCAGCGGCACTGCTGCACAGATTCTGGCTGCAAGGTGCCATTCTAGGCACCCTGCTAGCCAGATGAGGCTAGCAGAAAAAAGCTCAGAGGGCCAGACCAAACGATTCTGAGGGCCTTATACAGCCCCCGGGCAGGAGGTTCCCTATCCCTGCTCTACAGTAAGTCACCAAAGTTGTCGCTCACACGTCATCTTTTTAGTTAAGGAAACATCTCTATCCTAATATATAAAGCTGCTGCAGTAGAGTAAAAAAACAAACAAACCCATAGTGACCTTACCTAGTTAACGATAAACACCCATTACTTATTTATTAACGGTTACTTATATAGCGCACACATATTTCGCAGCACTTTACCATAAATATATGGTAATTCACAGTCTGCACCAGTGGAGTTTACAATCTACTGATTAATTAATAACACACGTTTACACACACATGTACACTAAGGTTAAGTTGTGTCAGTATCCAATTAACCTCCCAGTACTGTATGTTTTTTTGGATTATGGGAGGAGACTGGAGTACTCGGAGGATTACCAGGCAAACACGGGGAGAACTTACAAACTCCATAAAGGGCCTTGGTGGGAGTTGAACCCAAGATCTCAGTTCTGTGAGGCAGTAAGTATTGTTAGTGATGCTATCCATTATTTCAAACATGAAAGCCCTTTATGTAGTACAACCCTTTGCTGTATATTAATCACACATTTTGGCTTTGCTATTCTTTAAGTAAAGGATACACAGACATTACACACATAAACATCTAAACTAGTAGAAGAGGTTCCCTGTTCGCAAGAATTTATAATCTAAAAGGCTTGAAAGGAAAGAATATGTAAAAATTAGAGTGGATAACAGAAATGTAATTACTCTAATTAAACTGTGAGTACTACATGATTGTGAAAGTTGGGTAAATGCAATTTGTATAAGCTATAACAATTTTATAATAGTATCTTTGTAGATAAATTATACAAGTAAATATATAATATTTATTAAGTTAACACTATTATAACGGTGTTTACGTGAGTAAAGACTTATTTTCTGTTTTAAAGTACATATTAAAACACAGATTTTTCTAAGTATTCTATGATGCGTACTGTAAAATGTTTACATCTGATATGATGTTCATATAAATCGCAGCAGCCGCATAGCCTGTTTCCTTATCTGTGCATTATTAATAGTAACAGGTATCTGCTGATCTGCCACAAGCAGCTGAGTTGTGACAAATGGAAATAGCAGACCTCAAAGTTACCTTTTGTTGGCAACTGTTTCTGACAATTGTTATTCCGTCTTGGAGAAGCTGGCAAATGCTGTTCACTAATTTAAGGTCCTCTATATGCAGATGGCATTGAACTGCTGTCTAAATACTACAGACTGACTATCCGAGTATATTTCAAAAACTTCAGGATTGACTAACATTTGTTGATTTAATAGGACATATCTACCAATTTCCTAGCACCTATAATGAAACATTTTTACATTATTACATTTATGCATACATTGATTTTAAACATCTCCTTTTGTAAAAATGATTTTTTTAAAAAAAGCATTTTAATGTGCTGTGCAAGACTTCTAATACACGCTGTAATGCAGTGGTTCCCAAACTGCGCTGTGGCACCCTGGGGTGCCTCAGGACACTTGCAGGTTTGTGGTCCAGCACCAAATCAAATTCTTTATGGTCAATGTAATGTAAATACGCGCACAAACAGAAGCACAAACCTGTCTCCATCACATAACTGAACCGAAGAATGACAGGGAAACATCATTTACTTCACTACATTTTTTTCTGAATTTCTCAACAACAAACTTTTGGCTTAGGGGTGCCGTGAAAACAGTGCTGATACTCTAGAGTGCCGTGATTCAAAGTTGGGAACTACCGCTGTAATGTATTCAAGTAGCAAATAAGTAGTTTCCTTTCTACTTATTGAGTAATGAAATAACTTATTTTGAAAACAGTTGAAAATTACCGTATATACTCGAGTATAAGCAGAGTTTTTCAACACAAAAAATGTGCTGAAAAAGTACCCCCTCGGCTTATACTCGAGTCAAGTGTAGCGCTGACCGGACGGAGTTCGGTCAGCGCTACACACTGCCAAACACACAGCCGCCGGAGCCGGCAGCTGCGTGTTTGGTGTAATCAGCAGCCGCTGAGAGTCTGTCAGACTCTCAGCGGCTGCTGCTGTTCCCACTGCGGGAGCCATCTTCCGGCTCCCGCAGTGGGTGATGGGAGACACGTCGTCATGACGACGTCTCTCCCATGCAAAGCGGCCGGAGGAGCGGCCGGAGGAGCGGACAGTGTTTATTTTTTTTTATTCTTTTCACGTCTCTCTCTACTAGGGGGGGGGGGGACTACAGGGGGCACTACCAGGGGGCATTATCAGGGGGCGATTACTACAGGGGGCACTAAAAGGGGGGATTACCACTGGGGGAACTACAAGGGGGGGATTACTACAGGGGGCACTAAAAGGGGGGATTACCACTGGGGGAACTACCAGGGGAGGATTACTACAGGGGGCACTACCAGTGGGGGATTACTACAGGGAGCACTAAAAGGGGGGATTACTACTGGGGGTACTACCAGGGGGGGATTACTACTGGAGGCACTGAAAGGGGGGATTACCACTTGGGGCACTACCAGGAGGGATTACTACTGGGGGCACAACCAGCTGCTGCCATATCCCACACTAGGCTTATACTCGAGTCAGTAAGTTTTCCCAGTTTTTTTGGGTAAAAGTAGGTACCTCGGCTTATATTCGGGTCGACTTATACTCGAGTATATACGGTACTACAGTGTAAAAATAGTGGACAAAGTATTTGTAATGAAAATGATAATTATTGGGCATCGTTTTCACTAAGTTGTCTGCTAAATAGTACGAGCCTGATTCATAGTTAGGAGTTAATTAAAAAAGGAGCAATTTGCACCTTGGCGAAAAAATGCTGCACTGCAGGTGGGGCAGACTTAAAATGTGCAGAGATTTATAGTTGGGAAGGGTGTGTCCTACAGTAGCTTAATTCTAAAGTCAGTGTAAAAACAAAGTTGTTTTATATTTGCTCGCTACATGCAAAAGCAGCCTGTATTTCTCTGCAAACAAAATCTTGCATTTGCCCCCCTTACACTGCAACATGGTTTGTTCCAGGAGCAAATTGTGCATTTGCTTCTACAGCTTGGTACACACTATAAGATATATATGGCCAATGTTGTGATATGCGATGGGTCACAATAATCATTGTATAGTGTGAACATCCATTTCATTGTTTGATAAATTGTGCGGTTTCATCTTCCCATCTGGTGTGCGGTGATATGTGATGCGGTTTGCCACCATTACTACTGCAACGATATATCATACTGTGGTATGGTGGATTGTGTAGCACCTGGGCAAGATATATCGTTACATCGTATCAGCTCTTTGCAAGACCACAAGACCACCATATTGTTCAGCTTAACTCTGAGGGGTATATTTACTAAAGTGCAGGTTTTTAGAAGTAGAGATGTTGCCCATAGCTACCAATCAGATTCTACTTAACATTTATCTAGCACCTTCTACGGAAATAATAGCTAGAATCTCATTGGTTGCCAAGGGCAACATCTCCACTTCTGAAAACCTGCACTTTAGTAAATGTGCCCCTGAAACTTGGTAGAGGAAGATAGTCATCTGCTTCCAAGAAGGATCCATCTGCTTACAGCTTCATTTCACAGTATAGAAGTTGTGCTTCATCTTATAGAGTCTAGCCATCTCATTTAAAGCTTCAAACAATGTATATGGAAAGCAACCAATACCCCTTATCCACTGACCTGAAAATCCTAGGTTATTGCAAATGAACAGGCAACAACCCGAGAATTTGAGTCAGTGGAAATGGCTCCACCTGGGTCCAGTCACCCGGAACCTTTCCCGGGTACCTAGCAGGGTTTTTCCCAGGTAGGACCTGGGTGAGCTGCAGTGGAAACGGGTAACCCGGGTTGTCTGGCCCGGGTCCCGTTTACAGCAAGGGGAGAGCCACATTCTGGCGCAAGGAGATGAAGTCATCTCCAAGCGTCGGTACTGCACTTGTGTGCAGTGTGAACGGCACCAATTCAGGAATAACCGAAATCTGTGCCGCGGTGGAAAAGGGGTCTAGTTATTAATGGAGAATTTTAAAGTTCTATAACTACAACTACATTTGGAGCAGTCTTGTACTGTAGATCAAGAGACAGTTCACTGACATTGGTAGCTATTCAAATCTTACCCACCAGATGTTATTGAGAGGTTGATTGTACAAAGTCACCTTCCCCTTAGACAGCCTAATACAGTCTAGAGAAGAGGTACAATTTGCATGTCTGCCGATTGAACCCATGCAGAGCATACATGCCCTCTCAAACAATGTAAGTAAACACAAATCTATGTACGGCGCCTTCTGCATATAGGGGGCACCTCACACTGCAAACAAGGGCATTTGTCCCCCACCGCAATACTGGAAAGGGGGAAAACATTTTTTTAGTGTTGGCTTTTGAAAACCACATATTGTAAATGTTTCCGTCATAAGGATTTAAACCGGCAATAATATTAACTGCAAAATCAGACTTGTTTTGAGTATTATTGCAGTTTTAAATCCCAAGGGCAGAACTCTTGTCCCCTGTGACTCTCTAGCTTCCAAACATTCACTCATCCCCAAAAAAACTCAGCACTTTAAAAGCAAACTTAAAAAAATGCCCAAACCATCCTTTCAGCCTTACTATGCTATTTTACACAATACTACCTCTATATACAGTTTACTCAAAATTACATTTATTTATTTGGATCACATTGTCCTATAAACCATTTTTTGTCATTGCAATCTGGTGTAACAAGTACTATGCACTTAGCGTCAAGTATCAAACTCCTATAGATACTAGTAAGCTTGCGAGCAGGGCACTCTTACCTCTTTGGCTGCTAATATACAGCCTTGTTTTATTTATGTTTGTGGCAGTTGTAAAACTATAGGAGTATACTACACAAATAAAACAGAAAAGAAATATGCCCGAGCTCGGTTTTACCCATATCATACATGGTACCAGCAGCGTGGCAATACTATTGCAATAAATGTATACAAAACAGAAAAACTTTTGCTATCGGCGCTAACAATAATCTACTGCAAATTTATGTGTGTGCAGCAAATAGAACCAAGGGGATTTTGTCATGATTTCATCAAAGCATAAAAGTCTGCAGCCCAGCTTCAAGGGACCCCATTTTTCTGCAGGTCCCTACTCTAGCATATATACCCAGCACACTATTACATTGCAGTTAAATGTACTCACCTCCCAGATACAGAGTGACACATCTATACAGGGGCTGGCTGTTAGCCACACCCAACTAGGCCATTTATAGTCTTAATTGAAAGCTGCCATGATAGCACAAGGCAAAATTTTGAAACAAAACAGAAATAAGCCCACGCTCGGTTTTACTCACATCATACATGGTACCAGCAGTGTGGCAATATTATTACCATAGATGTATACAAAACAAAAATTTCGAAGAGTTTAGTGTTCAATTATTAAAAATAATGCTTTAAGAAGGTTTTAGGGGGTTTATGTACTAAGCCTTGGCGAGAGATAAAGTGGACAGATAAAGTACCAACCAATCAGCTCCTGTCATTTTTCAAACTCAGGCCCGTATTCAATTTGAGGCGAAAAGCCTGTTTTTGGCGGAAACTTTTCGCCGATGACATCATTTTGCCAGGCGGAAAAGTATCGCAGTATTCAATTTGAAAGACTTTTCGCCTACGCGGAAAGTCAATGCAATGTAATAGGTGAAAAAGTTTCGCCTATGAATAGCAGGCGGAAAAAAGTGCAGAATTGGGATTTTGGGGCGCAACGTTGTGGGAACCCCCGTGCAGCCTTCAGACAGTCCCCCAAAGGTAAACGGTGTCAAAAAAACAAACACTTAAGAACACTCATCACTTTAATTTTGGGGGCGAAAAAAAAAATGTTGGGGGACAAAGTTAAAAACTAGCGAACTTGACTCTGGGGGGTCCCCAAGTATGCCCCCTGTGTTTTTTTCATTGCAGGGGCTTGCGGCAGGTGGATTTTTCATGTTGTTTTAAACTTAACTTTAGCAACTTTAAAATATGCTGTCCCCCATTTTCAAGTACCCCAAATTTGCTGGGATAAGTTATTTTCAACAAAAAGAACTCCTAAATACTATTCTGCACCACTTATACAAAAACACTATTTAGCAGCTATTGAGCCCGTTTAAAAACACCAAATACCTTCAGCAAGCCAAATCGGGGGGTATCATAGCTAACCCCCATGTCAGAGCTTCTTTCGGGGGGTGTCAGGCGGATTTCCCCAAAACTGACAGGACTTTCCGCTTGTTTAAGTTTCGCCGGGTCCCGTTTTCGCCTACTTTCAAATTGAATACGGGGATAAGCGGGCACGTGCGCGATACTTTTCCACCTGCAAAACACGCGATGTAGGCGAAAAAGTATCGCGGCTCCGCTCAAATTGAGTACGGCCTGTAAAGTGACAGTTAGGAGCTAATTGGCTGGTACTTTATCTTAATCCACTTTATCTCTCTCCAAGGCTTAGTACTCTGACCCCTTAGTCTTGTTCTATATTATATTTGTCATTAGAACATACCTACAATATACAAGAAATACTGTAGTGCTCTCCCCCAACGTACTCACTGAAGCACGTCAGAAGTTCTTGTGTATAGTCAGTGAAGCTTAGTAATACACAATGCCAATAATGCATAGAGGACTCATATCAAAACTACTGCAAGTAGTGGGAGCTCTCTGTTGGTTGTCAGCCCCTTCCCCAGGTAGTGGGAGCTCTTTGTAGGCGGTCAGCCTCCTTCTCCAGGTAGTAGGAGCTCTCTGTATGCTTTCAGCCTCCTTTTCTGGGTAGTAATAATGCTCTGTAAGCTGTCAGCCTCCTTACCCAGGTAGTGAGAACTCTCTTTAGGCTGTCAGCCTCCTTACCCAGGCAGTGAGAATTCTCTTTAGGCTGTCAGCCTCCTTCCCCAGATAGCGAACTCTCTGTAGGCTGTCAGCCTCCTCCCCTTAGGTAGTGAGAACTCTCTGTAGGCTGTTGGCCTCCATTTGCAGGCTTTCAGCCTCCTTCCCTAGGTAAGAAGAGCTCTCTGTAGGCTTTCAGCTTTAATTCGTAGATAGTGAGAGCTCTAAATTAAAACAGGATCCAAAACCATAACAAATCAGTTTATTTACAAGTTTGCAGTATGTTACAAAAGTTATTTTTCTGGCACAAGGGGCAATGTGTAAGGAAAAACGCACACTATTTTTACCAGCAGGTGGTCTCTAGTTGGAGCAGAATTACAACACCCAGCATGAGGTCAGCTTCGGCTACTGGGGGATGTAATTAGATGCCATGTGGAAAGCTGCTGTGTCAGATTGGTCCAGAAATTCACTTTGAAATGTTATTATACAGTAAACAAGGAATTTTCAAGCAAATACAGAAAAACATTATTACATCGGTTACTATGCAAAGTGCCAACAGTTTATTTAATATTGCGCACAATTCTGCGGCAGTGGTTTGTTTTCATCTCTGCAAGGGCTTGTTCTAGTTCCTGGATGATGTGGATTAATGTGGCTGGGTCTGTCTGTAATATACTGGTCTTGAGATCATCATTCTGCTTGAGATGAAGCTTCATTGTTACAGAGGGTTTTACCTGGTGCCTCAGGCTCCTGCTGGCAAGCTACATATGGGCAGGTATACATATTTATGTGTTAGACTTCAGCCAATCTACGCACAGAAATTCTTACAACCAATTCATTTTCTGGAGCACTATACTGCTCCCTAGTGGCATTTAGGTGAAATGATACAGATACTAAACAACTTTAACCTCAAACATTGCTAATCATAATGCACGGAAAAATAAACACAATTTAGATATAATTCAGAATCAAGAAAAAAGTGTTGAACCAAAGATTTCGTCACCTGTTTTGGATCAAAATTGGCGAAATACTGCTTAGCCACAAAGGTGTTGCTGCATTAAGTTCAGAAAACTGCAACACAGATTTAGTATATAACTTGATATACTGTATGTTTATGGAACGATTACAGACTTTCTAGATTAGAGATATTCACTCCACTACAACTATTGAACTTAGGTGCAAGACATGCCCTGCACCACACCAACACCTGCGCTAGCCAGATGAAAGCTAATTGATGATTGGTTGTTATGGTTTAGAGCAAATATTGCTCCTAAATGTATTACTAATAAATTGTACTGTACTACTTATTTAATACACAACAATGCAGGCTCGGATCTTCCAGCCATTCAGTACCTACAGCACATTTAAAACCAAACCATGGAAAAGTACATATATGTAAAAACCATGTAATCCGAGTTCGCAACACTGGATTTCTATGTAACAAATGTGCGCTTCAAAAAATGAGCTAATGTTCATTAAACCCTTTTGCCCTTATGTAAGCATTAAAAAAGGCTGTGCCCATCAGTGCTATGGATGAAAGCTCACAGACCCATGTTATGTACAGGACAGGAGAGAAGAGACTTCACAGCTGGAATACTCTGCATGACACAGGAGATGTCCAACGTCTATGGATATTAGATGAGTGAATAAATACAGCGTGACTGTATGGAAGTGATAGCTATACAATGAGGAGCCACGTGCCTATTGGCTTTCCATACATAGAAATTTGTATACCCCAGGTGGCATATCTATAGAATAAGCGAGAAAGTGTGTGTCTGTCTGTTTGTCCTTTATGCACAGTCAGAGTTTTGTACCTAGCTCCACCAAACTTGGCATGATGGTGTAGTTTGACCAGGATTAGTTTTTTGGCTATGTTTAAAGTTTGTCAGGGCCTTGGAGGTCTACATGGTGCCCACCAAGCTGGCCGTGAAATCTCCGATTTAAATTTTTTGTTTAACCAACTGGTAAGTGCATACACGCCCCGGCAGCATGGAGCATAACACCGCACCAATCACTTTGGACATACTGCTATAAAGGTATGCACATTTGTTATTATTGTTGTGTTCTTGATAAAAGTCATGTGCGACTGAAACGTTGAACGAGGCAGACAAAGTTGCCAGTTTGATTGTAAGCGGGTGTTCTTTTGAACTTCCATGAAGGCGACAAGTAAATTTTATTGCATTGATGTGGAGTGCTGGCCCTTCTTTTGTGTGTGCAAGTGTATATATATTACAGTCGGGTGCATAAATATTGGGACATTGACAGAATTTTCATATTTTGGCCTCTATTAACCACCACAATGGCTTTGAAATGAAACAAACAAGATGTGATTTAACTGCAGACTTTCAGGTTTAATTTGAGGGTAATTACATCCAAATCAGGTGAATGGTGTAGGAATTACAAGGGTTTCTATATGTGCCTCCCACTTGTTAAGGGGACAAAAGTAATGGGACTATCAACTCAAAAGCTATTTCATGGACAGGTATGGACTATTCCCTCGTTATTTCATTATAAATTAAGCAGGTAAAAGGTCTGGAGTTGATTCTAGGTGTGACATTTGCATTTTGAATCAGTTGCTGTCGACTCTCAATATTAGATCCAAAGAGCTGTCACTTTCAGTGAAGCAAGCCATCATTAGGCTGAAAAATCAAAACAAACCCATCAGAGAGATAGCAAAAACATTAGGTGTGGCCAAATCAACTGTTTGGAACATTCTTAAAAAGAAAGAACGCACCGGAGAGCTCAGCAACACCAAAAGACCCGGAAACCATGGAAAACAACTGTGGTGGATGACAGAAGAATTATTTCCCTGGTGAAGAAAAACCCCTTCACAACAGTTGGCCAAATCAAGAACACTCTCCAGGAGGTAGGTGTATATGTGTCAAAGTCAACAATCAAGAGAAGACTTCACAAGAGTGAATATAGAGGGTTCACCACAAGATGTAAACCATTGGTGAGCCTCAAAAACAGGAAGACCAGATTAGAGTTTGCCAAACATCTAAAAAAGCCATTACAGTTCTGGAACAACATCCTATGGACAGATGAGACAAAGATCAACTTGTACCAGAGTGATGGGAAGAGAAGAGTATGGAGAAGGAAAGGAACTGCTCATGATCCAAAACATACCACCTCATCAGTGAAGCATGGTGGTGGCAGTGTCATGGCGTGGGCATGTATGGCTGCAAATGGAACTGGTTCCCTTGTATTTATTGATGATGTGACTGCTGTCAAAAGCAGAAGAATTAATTCTGAAGTGTTTTGGGCAATATTATATGCTCATATTCAGTCAAATGCTTCAGAACTCATTGGACGGCGCTTCACAGTGCAGATGGACAATGACCCGAAGCATACTGCAAAAGCAACCAAAGAGTTTTTTAAGGCTAAAAAGTGGAATGTTATGCAATGGCCAAGTCAATCCCCTGACCTGAATCCGACTGAGCATGCATTTCACTTGATGAAGACAAAACTGAAGGGAAAATGCCCAAGAACAAGCAGAAACTGAAGACATTTGCAGTAGAGGCCTGGCAGAGCATCACCAGGGATGAAACCCAGCGTCTGGTGATGTCTATGCGTTCCAGACTTCAGGCTGTAATTGCCTGCAAAAGATTTGCAACAAAGTATTAAAAAGTGAAAGTTAGATTCAGGATTGTTTAGTTTGTCCCATTACTTTTGGCCCCTTAAAAAGTGGGAGGCACATATAGAAACCGTTGTAATTCCTACACCGTTCACCTGATTTGGATGTAATTACCCTCAAATTAAATCTGAAAGTCTGCAGTTAAAGCACATCTTGTTTGTTTCATTTCAAAGCCATTGTGGTGGTGAATAGAGGCGAAAATATGAAAATTCTGTCAATGTCCCAATATTTATGCACCTGACTGTGTGTGTATATATATACCAGCATAAAACTGCACTGATCTGAAGACACAGGCTGATATGTACCAGTGGGGGGCAGGCAGAGCTCCAATGGAAAGGCAGTGAGTTGGAGGATTAACTGTCACACTGCACCTGCACTGACAGTTACTAATTTCCTCCAAGCACATTTTCGTATACCATGATTTCCAATGTCAAAAATTAAGACTGTAGATGTACTTCAAGGCCCATTCTTTAACCCGGGCAACGCAGAGTATACCAGCTAGTTGTCTATCAGTGCAGACACCTATACTCTGGCTTGTCTTACCAATACACTATACAGTATTTTTCTGGTGCCAAGGGAAGAATGCCCACAGAACGGCTACATGGAAGTACTGAACTCTAATTAAAGATGATAAGCTTATCTCAAACTGTTTTTCCTAATGGATTTTCATAGAGATAGCAACATTTTAATATGACCTATTTACATGCAAGAGAGTGAGATACATATGTATGTGCTGTACAATAAGGCTAAGCAAAAGCCAGTTCCTGTGCAAACTGGGATGGTTTATGAATATTAACATAAATCTATAATTTTAATTAAGCAACCAATTATAGATTTATAATAATCTCCACAAAAAGGAGGTTAAAATGTTCACCTATACACTACAAAATGTTCATGTACCTGGACATCCAAACGCCATTCCAGATTATGGTAACTGGGAAGATCTGGTTCCAGCTCACTGAGAATTTGGCGGATTTCTTTTCGGTTATCCAGATACAGCTGGAGAAGAACTTTATTCAGATCTTCGGGAAATCCCAAAACAAGCACAGAGTCTTGGAAATCTATGTCAGTGACCTGCAGGTAAGGATGACAATTCCATGAAGACAAAGGGCGGGTGGGGAATGGAGAAGCTGACGGGCTGATCACTCACCATGAGCTTGGAACTCTCTGTAAGCAGATATGTGAGCCCCTCCACAGCCTGCTGAATGGTGGTACTGCTGACCTCCAGCTTCCCTACATGCAAGAATTGAGACAAATGTGTTAAGCAGATAACTAAATTGATGTATATAAAAAGGTATTTTTTAAAATACTGTCATTACTAAATATGCTTTGCTAATAGGAAATCAGTTATGTTTTGTCAGCATCAGTGTCATTTGTTCTGCAATTATTGGTCACCTCTTGTTAAAGTACACTACCCTGACCATGTGCCTATAGGGTCACAATTGCTTTTCCAGTTTCTTACTGTCCCAGATAATACGATAACCTACATACTATAGAAATTAGTTTCATGAGACAAAAGCTGGGTACATACCATAAGATGGTGCAACCCAGCGACATGGTGATGCGATGTACATAACGTTACATCACGAGCGCCATACACACTGCACGATCCGGCGTACACAGTGTATCGTTACATGCTGCAAGTAACTGATCTGCGTCATTCATTGCATCTACCCATCGGCCGTGCAGGACAACAGATGGGAGCATGCGATGAACAACCATTGTGAATGCTCAGTCTGGTGTACACACTATACAATGTGTACAATAGTATATAATTTGTATCAGTGCCATACATACGTACGATACATCGTATAGTGTGTACCCAGCATTACACAGAAACTAAACCATTAAATATCTATTTATAGCGAGCCTTTACTGACATATTACTTATTATAAAAATAAGAAAATTAGCGGGCATCTTAAAATTGTAATAATAAGTTGGCCTCTGTGAGCTCTTGCCTTTGACTTTACTTTTTACAAACTTGTATATATACTATCAAAAATTAAAATAGTCATTTTAATATATATATAAAAATACTCCAGGCACTTACTTGCTGAAATACACTTGCTGGCTATCATTTTTCCATCATTTATAAATGTTGCAAACATCAACCATTTGACGCCATTTATCTGCCTCCAATACTTTGCTTATGGTAACTAACAGCTTTCTACACGGTCCTGCTTTCCGGTTCAGGAAGTTCACGCTTTCATGCGCTTCACATAAGTCACGCACCGTGGAGTTAATGTGTGACATCATTACTGTGATGGCCGCGATTTCCTGTTTCTAATTGAATTGTGCGGGCATCAGGAGCGCGCTTGATTGAAATATACAACGAAGTGCTCAATACATTTACATGGACCTCACACACTACAGAACTCATATCTAATAATTGCATTCAGCCCACAGAGTTTTGTTTTCGCTTGGAACAATACAGATCTCAACTGCCTCTGTAGAGTACAACTGTGCCCATAGATCAGCTCTGTACCATTATCCAGGGGAAGTAAAAAAAAAAAAAGACTGCATGGATGATACAAAGTAAAAATTGCAGGAGGGCAGGTAAAAGACAATTAAAGTTATCTCACCTTGGCTACTAATTTAATTGTAGTTTTAAACCACAAAAGAGTAGAATATAAAATAATGCATTTGGATTATTTTAATAACAAGATTGGGTGTATGAACTGAAAGCTTCCCTAATAAGCTGATAAAAAAGATGCTCACTGCTATCTTTCACTAGGTGACTGCACAAACACTGCTAGTGTACCTCGAGTTCTATGTACTACTCAGTGTTGCAGAAAGATTGTCAACACTTTTTGTAGTGGGAATGTAGCAGGCAACTGGACTCTATACATTACCAATGCACCACTTAGTGCACGCTATATGGCACATTAAAGTCCAGCATGTTACATGAAGCACAACCACCGCTACCCTGGATTTTTAACATACAATTTAGTGTGAACAAGTGAGATGTGCAGGGGCAGAGATCATCTGTGATGCAGTTTCTATGCTATATATAGAGGGACAGCTCAGTAACACCTCCCAGCATATCAGTGTGTTAGTGTGACTAGCACAGAGAAGTATAGACTACGCCTAGACACATAGGAATTGTATATAATAATAGGTATGTTATTCCGCCATCTATTTATTGACAGATTCAATGACCGCATTATTCCAATGGCATTACTTACTTGCTGCTCCTTCATAGACTTTTGGATTTGAACCTTTTCTTAAAAATTCGACTGCAATTCGGCCAAACTCTGCAACAACTGAAACGATCAACATATAATATGTGAGCTTATCAGTGGCTATGAGGGACATATGTAAAAATCACCACATACATAATAAAGCACAACATTTCTGAATGCTGACTGCAAAATATTTATACTTTGGAATATATGCTAAACTGTTCTCTCATTTGCAGCAGTCTTCGATGTTTGTTAATATTTGGAGACAGAGCCTGAATTTTTAAACTATTGCAACAGTTGTTTTTTAAATATATATTTTTGTACAATTGTTTGTTTTTTATGTCAAAAATAACACTCATACAGATCAACACTCAACTATATGTGTTAGATTGGTAAAGGGAGGTCACACAAGATCAGACCTCAGGACAGTCTCAATTTAACTGGACAGTACAGAGCTGAGTGTTGTCGTGTCCCAACCTCATTACCAGGACCACACTACCTCAGTCTGCCCTGCAGTTGATAAGTATGTCCCATTCACTGATGCGCTAGTGAGTGCGACAATGAAAAGTTGATTGCAGGGGAGAGGAGGAGTATAATGGCCCTCCATGTCATAACCATGACCCCAGTGCAGATCCAGACTAAAGCTGGCCACACACTAGACCAACTTGCATCCAACCAGCCAACTTGTTGATTGGTTGGAATGAAAATCTGGTAAGGAATGGGAGTAACTGATGATCAGCAATTTGCTCCTAAATGCCAGAAAACAGATGAAAATGGTCGTTCAGACAAGTTTGTTAAATGTTTGATCCAAACAATTTGTTCAAACAATAGTTTTTGTCCATTTCACGGCATTTGGGAGCAAATTGCTGATTGTCATTTGCTTTCATTCCTTGCCAGATTTTCATTCCAACCAATCAACTAGTTGGCTGGTTGGACAGATAATCTTTAGATGTGTGGCCAGCTTAACACAATGTTGTAATATATGCAAAATTCAAATCACAAAACAGTCTTTGGTCCTCATTTAAATTTAAACACAATTTTACAGCCCAGATCTACATTTGCAAAAAACTGCAGTTTCAAATGTATACTTTCAGTTGCACATATCTTAAGACCTAATGGTGATAGGCTGCCACTTCTCTGGTCCTGAGCCTGGGGAATACAGTAGCAGAACCGAACTGCCAGCTACCCAGCTGCTGTTTGGAGGAACAGTTGGTTACTGGAGTCAGATCAGTATGCGAGGCTATGGACTGCTGTGGGGATTGGCTTTTATAGCCAAGTAGCAGTAAACAGCTATGTGCGCCCTAAAACCGAAAAATAAAGGCAGTATTGTAGGTCTGTGTTTTACTCTTGGAAGTTAATTATTATAGTTCCAACAGCACTAGACATGCTGCATACAATCTTTTGCACAGCTGAACAGCTTTCGAGGGATAGATATTTCCTTTTGAAAATTTGTAGGAATATCTAATGTGACATCACCCTTACTCCATCTCTCTTTCACTCAGAATAAGGCTGTCCTTATACTCACCCTATGTGTCACTAGATCCTCATTACCGCACTCCTTGGCCTCAATCTCATCTGAAATGTGGCTATGTGCTTTGCATGAGTGATGCATTGTGCCAAAGAATAAGAGATATAACATACTGTGTGATTGCTCATACCGGTGTGTGCCTTGTAACTTCCAGGGATCCACACACCAATTTGTATGCAAACATGCACAATATTTTATTATCAGACAAGAGGCAACGTGGAGCCATGGTTGTCGAAAACAGCACATATTTGCATCAAAACTCCCTTCCTACAAGATACACATGGTACTGTGTGTATGAGGTCTCACACATATCTCTATATGTCTTACCATTTGTGCTGTGTCATGTTAATGATGGTTTGTGAAGTGCCAGTGATGGAACTGCGATAACCGCATATGAGATTATTATACATTGCCCAATCATTGGCCGCTTGCAGTCAAGAAACGTTATGACTGTCAAACAGTGGAGGTATTGGGGAGGATAAGTCCTGCAGGTCCTCCATGGACACGACTAAGATTATCCGCATAGGCTACTAGCACACTTCCACTATCTTCCCAGTAGCTCCACATCATTCTCAGAAACTGATCACACAAGGAGGTGCTTAGTTATTGATATGTGCATAACTTTTCCACTCCAGTCCAAGTACATTAGTAGTGAGAGGAGAGGTACTGTAAACTTAGAGGATGTATGCTGGGAATCAGCAAGGATACTGATCACATACACCTAACCCAGCGACCAGCAAATTAACACTTACACCTTCCCCTGCCTACCTGCCACAATGTGAATTTTACCAACAGAGAAGAGCTTCTATCTTCTCCAAACAGCTGGAACAGCCCCTAATATGAGCATCAGACAGTACACGGACATCACATTACACTGAATGCCTCATTCTCTACACATACCATTATACTCCCTTACAGAATATACATCCTATACTAATGTCCCCATTACATGCAATGAACACTACTACAAAAGTTATTGTCCTCTTTCCATAGACACATTACAACATTCATTTCTAGGAACACTCCCAGATTTTAAAGATATGTTTCTGCAAGCTATTGTCCCTACAAATGTCCCCAGCATTTCAGAACTGACCAAACCAGGAATACAATTGCTTTTTTGTCTTCACTCTTTACGCAGAGTTTACTGTCCTTATTCTCGAGGTTTTATTAGTCATTTATGTACTGCATAGGAGTATTTACACTGCAAAGGCTGCAATATAACACAGTCTGTAACACTATCATGACGCGTAATGTACTTCCTAAATTCCCACACACACAGTCCCATGCAGGCTCACCAACAGGCAAAGCCAACGTAACAAGAGAAGAAGAAAAAAACTGTATTACATAATCAGGTGAAAAAAAACCCTGTAACCCAAACATTGCGGGGGCCATGGATTCCAACATCTTCAGGAGACAATGAGCACATAATGTATTCCTCAGTGCAGAATAAGCAAACAGAAATATTAAACAGCAGTTGGTTACAACATTGTGAATCTGCAGCAGCCCCGAGTCCCACCTGTCTCGTTGACAGTCAGGTATGTGATACCCACACACATTACATAATATTCCGCTGTCAGCTCACTATATCCCCAAGCAGAGACTCTCATACTTCTAGCACTGCCTCACACACTACACGCCAAGCCTTTCTATAGTCAGTGAAACACTGCATTGCCAGGATCCCAATGGCCATGTCCTGACCCCCTTTATGTCATCAGAGCTTTATGTCATCAGAGCTGCCACTAAGTCACGTAACAGTCAGGTCACTTCACTTGTGCCATCTCACTCCTACCTTTATACATGTTCTTTATTACCTTTATGTTCTTGATTGCTGCACTTTTCCGTCTAGAAAAATGTACCACGCTGCAGTGAATGTGAATGAGGTTCACCTGATAAGCCACACGTAAGACCATTTGCTAGTTATAATTATAACACTGTGGTGCCTACACACATAGCGATGTGCTCACAATCCCACAATGTGTACGATTTCCCCCTGAACTCTCCCAGGGAGCTCCCCAGCAGTCGTGGGCACGATTTGGTCTGAAAAAGCTGCCAATTAGACACACGATCTATCGTGCCTCCTTATCTATCCAGTGTATCGTGACTTGTGATCGTCAGATCTGCCCTACAGCACGGCAGATCTGACGATGCGATGTGCGACCTGCGTGGACGCACATCGCATTGTGATCGTGAGTGGGGACTCATGATTTGGGCATATTTTAGACGATCTGTCGTTCCGATGCGTGGGAATCGGCCAGATCGGGTAAAATATCGCCATAATGCAAAACAATGACATTCTATCAAATTAATAATTTTTTTTAAGGCCATGTATACGTTCCTGAGATCTGGAACAATTTAGAAAAAGATGGATAATCTTGTAATTTAGAGTTGTAACTTATTCCAATGAAATGGAAAAGGTGAGATATTGATTATATTAGGCTCTGGTCTCACACTGTCTATGGATCTGACAAAATCTATGGATGGAATTCAATTCAATAAGATGGACGTGTTTTGTCATTCTGGAATGGCAAATTACATCCATCTACATCACAAGTTCTACATACACATAGCGGTGTGCAGGAAAACTTGCTATGCTGGGACCATTGTAATTGGCAGATATGTGTGCAGCTGGTTAGGCACTAAAGGGTGAGGGTTAGGGAGAGAAGGGGGGATACTGAACATAGGGATTGCGCCGTCTGAATTTTGACAGCTGGCATCCCGGCAGCCAGTATTTCATACCCAACCCGTTCCCGGAGCTGATTCAGCACACTGTATCCCGACTAAAGGATTCCTTCTCACACACTACTTGGGGAGCGTGCAGGAATCCGACTAATGTGCCGGCCGCGAGACTCAGCACGGCGATAACAGCCTCGCGGCCGGCACTTGTATTGGAGAATGCCGGTTAACGTGACTAAACACACGGCTTTAGTCATCCTAACCGGCATTCTCCGACTTAAGTGGCTTTAGTTGGACTTAACAGCATGCTGAATTGAATAGCTCTGGGAACGCCTTCCCGACGCTATTAACAGCGTGCTGAATTTAATTGCTCTGGAAACGCCTTCCCGACGCTATTAACAGCGTGCTGAATTGAATTGCCCCCTTTGGGGCCTATCTATTAGGTTGCGAGTTACAGCCGCTGCGGGAACTCCAGTGAGTCTTCCCGTATTTTTAAAGCGGCAACCATTTTAAAGGCAAAATCAGCCTCATGGACTCAGATAATGAGACTTTAGAGCATCATGTTTTATTGCATGGCCAAATGGGTGTCCCTTTCTTCCCCACTATGACTTGCCAGACTTCCTGAGCCACTCATCACAGGGTGCCTGCTGTAACCTGAGGACTCAGGGAGAAGCTCAATGGCAGTCCTATAAGGAGCAGGCACCAATCCTGGACTACGAGTTATCTAAGGACTGCCCTGCAGTAGCCACACACCATGAGCACCAGGCGGAATAAAAGGTAGCCCTATGCCGGCCTCACCTTTGTTTGGAGCAGACTGACAAGAAGTTAGGATTCCTGGTCCGAGATGGCATATGTGTTCGGATCTATAAGGCTACGTGCTTTGCTACTGTATGGACCTACCAAAATCAGGAAGACAACAGGCTTGGTCCCTGTCACGCTGTTGGAACCAGGTGGCTTAGAGTCCAAGAAAGTGATCCAAGGGAATTGCTGACTATAGCACCTTTACGGTAGTGTTGTTTAGTAGCCTCTATGTGCTGTGAACACTTGTATTTATCTGGTTGTTTACCTGAGTAATTCTGAATCCATTAAATGTATTGGGTACCCTCTGTATGCACATAAAGCTGTAATTGGGATGATCAACTACCGCCAAGTGGACAAAACAGCTAAATAAGCCTGATACCATGACAATCATGTACTTTACCCCCAACACACATAACCATGCACTTCCCATACTCCTACTGGACTACTATTTTAACATCAATAATGCAAATAGGATCAACTACTGCTCTAATCCACCTGCTGCTTCCCTCCATACCGAACTTCCTTATTTGTTGTATGGAAGTAATCTGCCTACTAACGGACACTATGGCTGCTGCTTCTGTCATGAGCTCTCAGTTGTGGGATAGGAGGAGAGTGGAGATGGAAGCAGCGGGAGCTCAGAGTTAGGAATGCTGCTGAGAGGTAGAGGTTTGGTGACAAAAGTAAAACGGGTGACACTACTTGGAGCTATAGAACCAGATATAAAGCCAGACCAGTAATGGATGGTGACTATTAGGTCAAACTTGGAAACTTAGAGGGGAATTCAATTAGCCTTGATAATATAACATAACAATGGTGAAAAAGGGTGGTAGTTTTGGGCCTTAATGCCTGGGGCTATTCAATTCCAGCCTCCTTTTCACCCCTTTTTAACGCCCATTTAAATAGCATGTTAACGGGCATTAACACATAGAATCTGTGATAAGTTCACGGACCTATGCGTTAACAGGGTGCTAGCACCTGGTAACAGGCCATGTATCGGGGATTTATTATTGGGTCTGATCAGGGGACTGTCGGCTGCCTAAGCACGTGGTAAATTACCAGGGCTAATTGAATTCCCCCCTTAATGGTGAATTATTTTCAGAGGTGAACCTTGAAAATGGACAGACGGCGAGTATGGTGACAGTTCTCTGATACAGGGAGACCAGTCCTTTAGTAGCTGGTGGCAGTGAGAGGAGATCAGAGGAAGGGGTAAGAACACTAATGCTCTCACACAGGAGGAGGTGGATCAACCCTTCTAAAAAGGTCAAGTGGAGGTGTCTCCCATAGCAACAAATCAGCTTTTAGTTATCATTTATGTGGCACACTGTATAAAATAGGAAGATGCTGATTAGTTTCTATAGACAACTTCTCTACCTGTCCTGTCTAGTAGGTTTGATATATCTCCCCCACACAGTGATGCACATGACTGTGCAGCATCCTAGAGGAGCAAGTGGGCAGAAGCCAGTCCACCTGTGCATCATGCCCATCTTCCGGTCACATGACTCACCTGCACTCTCCACCTGGGTGAGGATCCGTAAGTGCCTGCGGTGCTCGTCGCTCAGCACCAGCAGCATAGTCTCCGTTTGCAGCTGTACCCAGTCACAAGACGGACAGCCGAGCCAGGATCATCACATGACCGCCGCTGCGATGTGTGTAGTGACCTGGGGCTTCCGGCAGGAAACGTACGCTGCCATCATTGGTTCCACTTACTCTTCCTGACCGGCGTCACCTGGTGGTAGCTCTCTGTAGTGACAAGAAAACCATCTGTACACAGTACAACACTGGTGTGTATAGACTCGGGGAAAAAGGTACAATTGCAAATGCAAATTGGTACTCGTTAAATATATGTCAGCAGCTTGATAAATGAGTTGTGCCCTGCAAATTTTCTACATAGAAAATGTATTGTATAGATTAAGATACACAAACCTGATGGTTTGCGTACATGTCCGATGTTTGGGGATCATACTGTATATTTGTAGACCTGTGTGATGATGGGCGCAGCATGATTGACATGCGGCTGTTTGGCTGCAGGGCAGGGGATTGCGACTGTCAGCAGAAAATGGGGGGTTTGTCTGCCCCATTTTCTGGACGTGCCAAGGGCCATACATGCCTACCCTCCCGGTTTTCGTGGGAGGCTCCCAATTTTTCGGGTAAACCCCGCACCCCCGGAAGGGTAGGCATTTCTGCCGCATTCTGCTCACTTCGTAGTGTAGGGGGCGGGGCTTAATGACGCGATTCTACATGAATTGTAACATTTAGCCCTGCCCCTTATTTAAATTTAAGCCAATCGCAGCTAATTTCCATGAAGGGGGTGGGGCTTAATGGTGTGACCCGTCAGGCCCCACCCCCATCACAGCCCATCTGCTTGTCCTCCCCAGGCTTCTCCCAGGGAGGACAATCAAAAGGTAGGCAACTATGGCCAAGGCCATTGACTTTGCCCTTGGACGCATCATCACTGGCCCCAGCAGTGTGAAATACACGGCCATCCTGACCAACCTGAGGGTTACTCAGATGAGCGATTTTTACGCAGAAGCCGGCAGTGGGCTTCATTTTACACAAGACACCTCCTGTGGTTGTTGCACATTTTAGCACAGCCGCTGTGTACAAAGACACTGCGGCAGTGCAGAAGCGTTCCTTCACTGAATCAGGCCTTTAGTCACTTAATGCCTCTAATTTTTAGGGACAGTCCCAAGTTTTAAAGACTTTGGGGCCTATTCATTATTACATAATTATCACTAGTGATAATTATGTTTTATGGTGCATACACATGGTCAGATTTTCCTTCAGATCTGTACAATAACGATTTAAAAAATCTGACATATCTGACATGTTTGTCAGATGAACGATAAGCGATGCGCGTTCCCATTTGTCAGATAACGATATCTGACATCTGATTTGTTTGCAGTCAGATTTGGACGATTCCATTAATTTTAATGCAGTCAGAAATCGTTTAAATCGCTCATCTGACACATCTGCACCATTTAACTCGCTGCGAGTTTAAAAAATCTTTTGGAGGCATTCATCGTCCTCCCTAACAAAGTACTTTCGAAAAGATGCTCTCTTTTGTGGAGTAGCCTTACGGAAAAGTGATACTTTCCCCCCCACATCTATCCATAAGGATTTCCTCACTGTGTCTGCCCCAGTCTCTATTCCTCCCTGTTCCCCCCCCACAGCATCCAAGGTCCGATCCGACCCCCCCGCGTCCTTTGGTGTCCGATACAGCAACCCCTCTAACCCCCCCCCCCCCCCCCCCGGGCCACCGCGAGTGTCCAATCCAGACTGTGGAATTATCGAGGCACATATGTAACCAGGAGATATCTGTGATATCTCCTGCGTTACATGAATGATGAATGGGTCTGACACTTAAATTATACAAAAGTAGGTGAAAATGTATTTGATGATTAGTGATGATGAATAGACCCCTTGTCCTTGTTTTAGTTCTAACCAAATGCACATAAAACGAATCTCATTCAGCAGCTTGGAACTTCAAAATCTATTATGTAAATCTTATTTCATAGTTGCTAAAATGTGCAAGTTTAGATGGTATAAAGTTAAAGAATGTAGATGCATTAGGAGTACGATCCCCATCATGTTGGCATTTTTAACTTGGTTATGATGTAATGTATTTACATTTCAATGTCTGTTGAAAAAAAATCATAATTATAAAGCCTAGAAAAAAATATAATACAAATGTAATACAAAATAGCAGGAATTGTGCAGATCAGGGCTGTAACTAGGGTGTGTGAGCCATGCCTGGAATGGCACCCTGCAGCCAGTATCGCAGCTTAAGTGCAGCCCAGAGCATCCTCTGAACGCTCCAGACAAGTACACTACAGTCTGTAGTACCTACACAGCCTCCTTTAACATCCTGGGTATGCTCATGGCAGTGCTGTTCTTCCCGGCGGCTAGTGGCACTGCCCCCTTGGCATGATATTATGTGCTCAGGGAGCGTGGCAGACACAGGGTGCCATAGAACCCTGTTACAGTGCAGGTGCAGACTGACACTATTGAAAACCAGGGGTATTTACAGCAACAAAAATCTCCAAGGATAAATCTCTTATATCTGGGACTATGGGGCCTATTCATCAGCGAAGGCTGGGTGGCCCCCGATAATTAAGTATCCAATTTGCAACGTGTTGCGGCTGTGGATAGTTAAGTACCAGAGCAATTCAGTATTGTTCCAGTGTAGGGACAGCTGCTCCGAAAAGCAGCTGTCCCTGCGATCCGTAACACTGCTACAGAATGTGCAGTTTACTTACCCCACGAAGCACGTCCACCGGTATCGCAGTGGCTCCACTCAGAACCCTCTTCGCAACACTTGACTGATGTAAGGGTGTATTTAAAATGTAGAAAAATGCTAAATAATCATATTCAGTAAACTTACATGATGATGAGGATTTAACGCCCACGGAGACCAAATCATGCTATATGTGTAGAGCTACGCCCACTCTCACAAGTAATTGTGCAAGCCCTGAATCTAATTAGCCAGTAACAGACATTTAAGGGCAGCTTTCACTGCACATTTTTCTGTCCATTACGGTTGGTTGATTCTTTACTACCCTCATAGGCAGCGAGCAGATTCAGCCTTCAGGAGTTTAAAGCGTCCATAACTTTATTGTAATTAAAATACAATATATAACAGCTTACCACTAACTTATACTAAAAATAAAGACACGGACACAGACCGCTATGGTTAAATGATCATTACTCACTTGTATTGAAAGGTATGACCCTGAGTTTTACTTTGATTATTGATATAATTTAATTTTTCGGAGGCAAAGAAGGATGCTACAAACACTCAGCTCCAGCCATATGATCTTGACCAATATTAGGGAGCGACTGATACGCCCCCCCCCCGTGGCCATTGTAAGCTGAGCTGTGAAGACTCACAACCCCTATAATATTGCATAGTATGAGCGTGTCCGCAGAGACGGACGCCCAAAGTCCTCTTGCAGAGGTAGGCCATACTACGACCCCTTCAAAGGATATGTGCTCCACAACGTTTTTCTTACACTTACGTGGCCCCTGGTTTGTAGCACCTTCTTGCTCAACATGACAATATAACAGGTGTTAGTAAGAACATAACACAACAAAAAAGCAGTAAAGAGATAAGGGAGGGACAAACACCATCCAGAAAGGAAGTTGCTGGACGTAACCCAGCCTTATAAACCCACCTAAATCCACTCCCACAAGCTCACACATGATCAACAACCAACCAAGCTTGACCAACTCCCCAAACTACTCTACCTAGCAATTGCTGACCAAATTCCAGCCAAATACAAAAAACTAAGGACTCTTACATATCCTTAAGCCTATTCAGCTCTCATCTCATCTACTTGAATGGGTCCCAACGGCTTCCACACTTAAACCTTACACAAGACAAGATATCCTGCATCTGATGTTGGCTACTTGTTTAACCATACATCCTAAGTACCCGATTTAGATGGAATTGCCCTGCTGTCCCACCATCCTTATTTCAGTACATTTCAGCAATGTCCTGAAGCAATGTATCATTGCTAATGCGTGCCACTTAAATGCCAAGCATACTAAAAAAAGTTGCATTTAGCATTAAAGGGGCGTTATTAGCTGATGGGCTCTCCAGCATATACAGTAAGTGTTTGATATATCCCAAGGAGAATGTGGCACAACCTAATTTATGTGGCCACACCCCCTTCCAGTGGAACCTGATTCAGCAAGCAACGCACAGGAGAGAACGGACGCACTTGGCCGATATTTCTGTACTGCGCATGCGTATCCAGTGCGATGGGGTAAGTGTACGCAGACTACATGCAGCGTGTATGCAGACCCCTTCAGTTAATGATTGACAGGAAGTGCCGTTTGTGTGTGGTGACGGCTGGTGGTCGGGCGAATGCAGGTGTGACTGTGCGTTGGCACAGCGTTTTATAGGCATCCATAATTAAGCCAGACGCAGTGATGAGACTCTGGACCTTATTCAGAGTTGGTCGCGAGCGCCGATGCGCTCGTAACCGACTCGATGGTTAGGCCTGCACACGCGCAGCGGTCATACTGTGCGCGCGCAAGCCCCGGAGTGACAGAGAAACTCTGTCGCTCCGGAGCTTGCTATCAAAGGGGTGGCTATCGATGTTGATCGACAGCTGCCCCCGTTTGGTAGGCGGGCCAGGGGGGTGGTTTCCAAAACGGAGGCATTCCTTTACGAACGCCTACCGTTTTGTGGGCGGCCGCACTGACATCATCAGTGATGTCAGTGGGGAGCTTCCTGCTCCATCAGAGCAGAAAGCTCCCTGGGGCTTACGAGTGCCCAGACCCAACCTTAGGGTCTGGTCGTAAGCCCCGATGGTCGCGATGGCGATCACCATTGCGACCATCAACCTGGTCGGTCGTTAAGCTGTGGATGGTAACCCACAGCTTAACGATCGACAAGGAGGCAGTCGTTCAGGATGCAAGCAGCCGCCCTGATTCAGAGCGACCGCTTGCAACTAACGACCGCCTCTGAATGAAGTCCTCTGTGCACACAGGAAGTTGCCAAGATCCTGAGCAAGGTCTGGTCAACCACTATTCTGCAAATGTGGTCAATGGTTCTCAATATCACCGATGTTTACGCTATCTTGTGTACTGATCAGGCTGTGAGTAAAGGGAGATGGGCGGCTTAATATGGGGCTGGGCGTCTGCATCTTGTGCTGCTGTCTCCGTGCGTATGCATTGAGCTTATTCTCGCAGCGGCTGCGTTCGAGCGTCTGCTGGCGTGCGTTCCTTGCATAATCAGGCCTTGAGTCATATATAGTGTGTCTAGATGCTCTATTAATCTCAATTTTACAGGTTTAAAACATAGGGCCGTATTCAATTAGGTGCAAAAAGACGTTTTTGGCAAAAAAGTTTCGCAGGTGACGTCATTTCGCCAGGCGAAAACTTATCCCCGTATTCAATTCCAAAGACTTTTCGCCAGTGCGGAAAGTCAATGCATTGGAATCGGCAAAAAGGATTTGCCTATGAAAGCTGTCGAAAAGAAATGCAGAATTGGGGTTTTGGGGTGCAAACTTGCGGAAACCACCTTGCACCCTTGGGATAGTCACCCCAAGCTAAACTCTGTAAAAAATATTTACAAAAAAATCTTAAGACGACCCCCAAAAAGTACTTCAATTTTGGGGGCAAAAAAAAAACAAAGTTGGGGGACAGACTTAAAAACTAGCGAAATAGACTCCAGTTTTTTAAAACTTCACCTTTATTAGGGGTACTAGAACACCCCTATAGTGATCCCCTATGTTAGAGCAGCTTTTCGGGGGGGAACAGACTGTTTTCCCCATTTTTGACAGGACTTTCCACTGGGTCCAAATTCGCCATGTGTCATTTTCGCCGCTTTGTAATTGAATACGGGGATAAGCGGGGACGCACGCGATACTTTTCCGCATGTAAAACCAGCGATGACTGCGAAACTCCAGAATGCGAAAAGTACGGGACTTTTTTCGCACCTAATTGAATATGCCCCTAAATATCTTAGTGAAATTTACCACTTTTAAATTAAGGATCATGATTATTGGGGGACAGATTAGCCCTATTTTATTGAATTAATTGATAAATTATAAAATTATAATTTATGAAAGCAATGAATTTGCAATGTGATATACATTAATATTGCAACAAATGTAATTATCAGTGATTTTTCATTCATGTAAATTTGTTCTTGACATGTCTCCTGTTCTGGATTATATAGTGGATATACAGTCTCTCCCTCTCCCTCTGGAATCGGTATGAAACACCGCCGGCTGCTTTGGTCGGCCAGCAACGCCTGGAAATCCCGATCGTCGATAGGTAACTATTGACCAATCTAACCTAACTCCCTAACCCTAACCCTCCTTAGGGGTGCCTATCTCTAACCTCCCCCCCGAAGTGCCTAACCCTAACCCCCCCTTTCCCCGCTGCCTAATCCTAAATCCCCCGGGGGAGTGCCTAACCCTAAATCCACCCCGGGAGTGCTTAACCTTAACCCTCCCTCCCCCTAGCCTAACCCTAACCCTCCCGGGGGGGTGCCTAACCCTAAGGCCCCCCCGGGTGCCCTAAACCTAACCCTCCCCCCCGCAGCTGTCTGCTCGCGGCACCCGGCATCCCTCCGTTCGGGTTGCCGGGCACTGGTCTCCCGGCGTCGGGTAAATGTCAGGCGTCTACATCTAGACGCCCGGCATTTCACCCTCGCCGGGATATGGCAGTCGGGAATACCGGCAGCCGGCTTCCCGATTGTATACCCTCCCTCTCCCTCTCTCTCTCTGTCTCTCGTATCTAAGGATCCAAGCGCCCCTGGCAATGTAATGAACTGGGACCCCCCCCCCTGTGCAGTGCCCCCAGTAGTAATCCCCCTATGCTGCATTTCCCCCAGTAGTAGTCCCCCCTATACAGTGCCCCCAGTAGTAGTCCCCCCTATGCTGCATTTCCCCCAGTAGTAGTCCCCCCTATACAGTGCCCCCAGTAGTAGTCCCCCCTATACAGTGCCCCCAGTGGTAGCCCCCTATACAGTGCCCCCAGTATTAGTCCCCCTATGCTGCATTTCCCCCAGTAGTAGTCCCCCCTATACAGTGCCCCCAGTGGTAGTCCCCCCTATACAGTGCCCCCAGTAGTAGTCCCCCCTATGCTGCATTTCCCCCAGTAGTAGTCCCCCCTATACAGTGCCCCCAGTGGTAGTCCCCCCTATACAGTGCCCCCAGTAGTAGTCCCCCCTATGCTGCATTGTCCCCAGTAGTGGCCCCCTCTATACAGTGTCCCCAGTAGCGGGCACCCCCCCATAAAGTGTCCCCAGTAGCGGCCACCCTCTATACAGTACCCCCCTCCCTGCTATGCCAGGCTTACACACAGAATAAACAAAAATACAACTTACCTGATCCCCGCTCCTGACGTGACCGCCGCTGTCTGCTCCGAATCCCGGCTCTTCTTGCACCATGGGAGAGACATAATGACGTCTCTCCCATCATCTGCTGCGGGGGGAGCCGGAAGACGGAGCTCATGAGTGAGCCCCAGCCGGCTCCCTCCATGGACGACGCAGCAGCCAGTGAGAGTCTGTCTGACTCTCATTGGCTGGCTGCTATAACAAACACACAGCCGCCGCTGGTGTTTGTAAACTGTGTAGGGCAGGCTGCTCTCACTGCGGTCTACCCTACATTTGTGGGGTCGGTGAACTAGCGGGGGTAGTCCACCTGTTGGCTGCTGGAGGGACTGCTGGATGGCGCCCCTGGCGAGTGCCATCCTGAACCATGGGTAGATATGCCCCTTCTCTCTCTCTCTCTCTCTCTCTCTCTGTCATGTGATCGCAGACTGTGAGGAAGAAGGGGGAAGATTCTATTGTGCAGACAGAGCATAAAGGGGCATTCCAAACACTCACTGTACACTGCATCAAGTGCCGTGGGATTGCCTGCAATGGTAGTCACGTGACGCTAGGAACTGGGCAGAATTATTGATGAATTAACATTAGCCTGAAGAAATTAACCAAGGAAAACTGGTAGTTACAAAGCTTCTTCTTATAGCCTGATATATGATATAATGGGGGCGATTCAATTGAGCGCATGGTGAATAACGCCGGGAAGTTGGTCCTGGAGCTGTTCAATGCACAGCACTGTTTAGTTCGACTATAACAACTCAAGTCCGAGACTGCCGTTTCTCGCCAATTAACCTGGGTGTTTAGTCGCGAGAACCGGCAATCTCCGACTAAAGTGCCGGCCGTGATGCTGTTAGCGCGGTTGGGTAAAAGTGACCATACCGGTATAGCGGGGGTGGCCAAAGCATTGATCGCGATCGACCGGCAGACCGCGGACACTCGACTGGTCTATCCAGGTGGACATCCAGTATCAACCAATAATAATTAGGCTGATTCTTATTGATTCCATAGAAATAGGAAAATGGAAAGGGGAACCTCTGCAACAGTAGAAAATAATGTTAGTTGCTATAGTTTAATCCCCATATATTTATATGTGATATCTATAAATACAGGGATTCTCAATTGTATAATTTCTGGGTATTAGAAGTTTGGCTATTTCATTGTTAATAGTGCATGTCACTTCAATATGTATAACGACTTCAACAGTGATGCATATACACTATAATTGAAGTATAATATGCACACATACATGGTTACAACAAGATATTAGCATAATAAAAGACGACTCAGCGGGATTCTTTTTAATTTCTATTGTACATTTTCATACACATTTTTGTGTTTGTTGTTTTAAGTTTTTGCTAGGTTTTTCATAATAATTTAAAATGTATCAATAAAAGTTAGGTTTATTCATATGCCATTTTGTGACAACACTTTTCCTTTCTCTTGATAATTCAGATTCTTATTGTCAGAGGCTGTCACTTGTAACAGCCTCCATTGCACTGGTGCCAGATAGCTGGCTGGGACCCTGGACTTATCAAGACTGGCAGGCCTGGCGGCAACCACAGCCAACCCACCTGCTCAGTGCTCTGAAGTCTGCACTGGGGCTACTGCTGGACTATCGGTGCTTCTGAGGGCAGGGAAGACTGGGAGCTCCTCTTTCTCAGGAGGTCAGCCTTCCATGGGGGGTTGGGGCAATTACTCTGGGGGCCAATGTGTATGTATTTTTCCTGTGGAGGCTAATGTGTGATATTGGCGGGACAGTCCCCATGCCTCTGGCTGCGTATCCACTCCCCCTGTTGTTACAGCAAGTCCTTTTTTCTGGCGCACGCCATAGGGGTGCGCAAATGTCCCTGCTTGGTAGATCACAAAAGATTTTCAGCTTTTATAGTAGATCACAAAGTCCAAAATTGGAATGACAAATGATTTTAAAAGTGCTGTGTGTATGCATGATAACAATGCCGAAGCTTGCTTATCGTGGTTGCTGATCTCTTGAAGATATCGACCTGTCTTTCATGATTTGGCACACATCGTTTGAGCGATGCAATGGACGATGAACGATATGTTGCCACTTTTTCTGGCCACTCCCCTCTTCCATTTTGTGCCGGACGAGGAGGAGGATCAGCAGCGTGTATTGTCTGGGGAGAATTTTGCCTCTTGTTTTATGTGAGTATACCCAGCATAGCGCCAGTGTATTCCACTGCACCCCAATGTTGTTATTACGCCACTACCCCATCAATGTTATTAGCCCACTGCACCACCAATGTTATTATTACACCACTACCCCACCAATGTTATTAGCACACTGCACCACCAATGTTATTATTACACCACTACCCCACCAATGTAATTAACCCACTGCACCACCAGTGTTTATTATTACACCACTGCCCCACCAATGTTATGCCAGTATCCCACCAATGTTTTAGGCCAGTGTCCCATCATTGCTTTTTTTTTTTTTTTTTAAACACCCACCAATGTTGATGTTAATTTGGTATTAAAGTGCAATGTAAAATTTTAAACACAGATAATTGATTTTAATGTAATTAAAAAACATAACCAATAAACATTTTAAACATTAAAACAGTAAAAACATAAAAAAAGTAAGAAAAATATAATAGGTGTATATAAACAGTTCTTTTTTCTCTTTTCTACATAGACATGGCTAGTGCGAGACAAAGGGAATTCGTGAGTGGATTTCTGGAATTGTACAGAAGCCATGAGTGTTTATGGAAAGTCAAAAGCAAGGATTACAGCAACAAGCAAAAAAAAAGCTACAGCCATTGAGGCGTGTCCCAAATGGGAGAAGGGGTAAATTCTAAATCTGCGGACAGTCTACCTCAAAGAGTATAAGAAACAACTGGACTTGCGGGCTTCAGGAGCAGAGGCAGAGGACGTCTATACAAGCACGTTATGGTACTTTCACCTGCTCCAGTTCCTTCATGACCAAGAACCACAAAGAGCTCACAGTGTCTCATGGTGGAGAACATGCTAGGAGAGCCTGAAGAGGACAGAGGAAGCTAGAGTACAGTCCTCTATTGATGTGGTAAGTACAGACACAGTGCATACACACCATGCCAAATGTTTGTTAATAAAGTCCTTTTAATAGTCCCAAATTGTCCACATTTGTTCATTGGAGACAGTTCTCCTGCCATGGCACTGCCCCCGCTCCATTAAAATATGCCAGGCATTGCTCCCTGACCTCTTTAGCCCACACAGTCCCCGTTGCTTCCAGATTGAAAGGTGGTGACACAGAGGGCAATTGGATGGTCTCCTCTGATGTCCTTTGTTGGGTGGTTGTTTTGCACCTTAGAAAGTTGTGAAGGACACAACATGCCAAGACGACCCAATCAATTTTGTCCACACGTAGATTGATGGCTGTGTAGAAGATTCTGAATTGGTTGCTCAGGATGCCAAAGGCGTTCTCAACAATCCACCGTGCTCTGGATAGCTGGTAATTGTATATCCACTTTTCTTTGGTCAGGCCCTTTTGCGCGTATGGCTTCATTAAGTATTCGTGTAGTACAATCGCCTCGTCATCCACAAACAAAGTTTGGGCCGTGCTTCGTTTCCACTGTAGTTGGCAGTTTCAGGCTATTGGAGGTAAGCCTCACATAGAAGTTTTTTTTTTTTTTTAAAGGACCCACCATCCGAAGCACGCCCATTTTTCCCGACATCAACAAAGATGAACTCATCATCTCACCGCCATGAGTACTATACTAAAAAAAAATTGTAATTGTAATGATAAGAACCGCTTTTGGCAGGTGGGGTTATGCGGATATGCTTTCCATCGATCGCTCCCCCGCAGTTTGAGAAATTCTACTGCTGATCGAGTTTCTCAGCCCTAGCCCCCAAATGGCTGCCATTAGTGAAAGCGAGGGTGAATGCAGTCAGCTTCCTACCAAAATAAGATATTGGCGCAAGGCCCAAAGCTATCAGTCAGTCATCGGGACTATTGAAACAAGTGGAGCAGGCCCTCCAAAAACCACCTGATATGTTCGATAATCTTGGCACCCATATCACCAGTTCTTTCCGTGCTATGGATCCGGATTAGCAGATCTACGCCGAGCGGATTATATATGAAACAGACATAAGGGGTAAAACAAAACAACTGGCCAGCACCACAAGGGTTACCGACGAGCCTCTGCCCCAGCCAAATGTCCAGCCAACCCAGATGATTGGCCCCTCCCAATTACATTTAACCGCCCAGCCATCTACCAGCCCACAACACTGATGGGTCCAACCCCATCCCACCATACTTCCCAACCCACTTACGCCCCCACATCCTCAGAGGCTCTCTACAGATCCATCCTGGAGGCAGATGAGGAGCCACCCCAATTTTTTAATTGTGAAAAGTTTTATTTTAATTTTTATATTTTCTCGTATAAGTATCAACAAGTTTTATCTCTCCCAATAGCTACTCTATGGTATATGGTGGTGATGACGCAGATTGGACACGGTCACTAAGCACATGGTGTAAGGACAGATTGTTGGAAGCCGGGGCCACAATCTGGACTTCTGCCATGTGTTTCTTGGCCTATTCAATCCGTTGTCAGACCCACAATATATCATAGAGCAGCATAGCTATTGGGGCAGATAAAACTTGTTGATAATGACGTTTTATGTGTGCATGTTAGCACATTTTATTCCTGAAAAGGATAATTTTGTGAAATATGGTTTTATTGATCTTGTTGCCTACAGTATCAACAAATTTTATCTCTTCCAATAGCTACTCTATGGTATGCGGTGTTGATGACGCAGATTGGACACGGTTACTAAACACATGGCATAAGGACAGATTGTTGGAAGCCGGGGCCACAATCTGGACTTCTGCCATGTGTTTCTTGGCCTATTCAATCCGTTGTCAGACCCACAATATATCATAGAGCAGCATAGCTATTGGGGCAGATAAAACTTGTTGATAATGACGTTTTATGTGTGCATGTTAGCACATTTTATTCCTGAAAAGGATAATTTTGTGAAATATGGTTTTATTGATCTTGTTGCCTACAGTATCAACAAATTTTATCTCTTCCAATAGCTACTCTATGGTATGCGGTGTTGATGACGCAGATTGGACACGGTTACTAAACACATGGCGTAAGGACAGATTGTTGGAAGCAGGGGCCACAATCTGGACATGCGCCATTTGTTTCTTGGCCTATTCAATCCGTCGTCTAACCCACCATATGTCATAGAGCAACATAGCTATTGGGACAGAAAAAACTTGTTGATAATGCACTTTTTATATTAACAATTTAAGCCATGTCGGTTGACACATTAAGAAACTGCAACCATGTTGGTTGCCACATTTCAAATATGCAGCCATAAAGGTTGCCATGTTGCAAATTTACAGCCATGTTGGTTATTTTTTTTATACATTTTGGTTAAAAAAAATATTCTTTCACAAGAAAAACGTGTACTGTTTTTACTTACCTTAAAGTATTGGTACTTTCATCACATTCACAATGGCTTTGCAGGTGTCCGGGATGATGATGATGCCCAAAGCCTGGGGGGAAATGAGGGTCCCAAACTTTAGGTCTTCCAGGGATCTTCCTATAGCCAGGAACTTCAAGGTAGCAATCAGCCTCTCCTTAGCAGGAATGGCCTTCCGCATATTAGTATTCTGCCTCCGAATACAGGGGGTCACCAGACACAGCAACCCCTGGAATGTGGCATCATCCGTTTTTCAGGTAGTTGCGGTAGTCGTCAGGGTTGTTCTCCCTAATCTCCATCAGCAGCAGCTTATGGGAGCGAGTGTCCCTCCTCATCAGCCACTCCTTCGTCCAGGAGGACCTCATCCTCCTCCTTTCCTCAGCTCCCTCATCTCTCAGCTTCATATAGCCATAGGCTAGCAGGTTTGTAGTGGTAGGAAGGTGGCAGGTTTGTAGAGGTCTCACCCTCTGACGAAACCGCAAGGACTTGCAGTTGATAAACGCATAAGGGATCCTCTATACACCATCAGCTGGTTCTCTGCTATATGGAAGAACGAGCAGTCTCGAGACCGATGAGTGGGTCAGCTTAACACCGGGAGTCCACGCACAAGATTACCACTAGCTGGTAGAGCTAGAATACCTTTGGGAGTAAGGTCCGGGACATTCTCTTTACCACTGACAGATCAGTACATTCCCCACAAAAGCCGGCCGGCGGTAATGTATTACCATTGAGACCAAACAATGTTACTTTCTCCCTTCTGTGTGCATGGACAGTGCTGCCTATTATCAGGACTGCAAGTCCTCATTAGTAAACCTGTGTTTAAGAGACTTTTACGTAAACTCAGCATACAAGTGCTTATTTACCTGGTGTTAACTGACACATCAGCACTAAGTGTCTATTCTAAGTAAGATTACGGCATTGTGTGACTCTGAGCCAAAACACGAAGGGAGACCTATCTTGGTCAAATGAAGCAAGGATTGTATTAAACTTGCATATATATATATATGTGTGTAAAGGAGTCTTGACACAACTGGTGATCTATATCAACCACTTATCCAGAGGCTGATGTTTATTATGGAATCGCATTGATTTAGCGCAACATTCAATATAGGACACCAGAGACACCTTCTGCAGGGGTGTATCTGTTGTGACTTTGGAATTAGATATCCCATACACTGAACCAGTCTGTATGTATTTTTATTATTTTTTCTATTATGTGTGATTTTAAATTTTCATTCAATTGTCTTATTGATTCTTGTTTTTTTATGCATTCATATGTAATAAATTGTTTATATAGCGCCTCTTGTCTGGATTTAGTCTAAAGCTTAATACACTGTTGGTACAACAGATTCATACCTATTTAGTGACGCTATATCCAGGTCTATATATTATTTGGTTGGTTTTAGGTGTTACTACAGGTATAACACTTTTTAGGAGCAGCTCATCTATAGACATCTATTGTATTTTCTATATGCGCCTGAATTATATGTGCAAACATATTTTTTTTGTAGTGGTAGGAATCCATCACCACAGAATAGAATGCAGGAAAAACACACTTTGTTAAGGCAAGCTAAAACCAAGCAGAGCACAATAGTAATGTACAGCGTTCAGCAGGTATAAACCAAGCCTCACTACTCACAGAGCAGGAGTGCACAGACCTAAAATGGCGCCTGCTTTATATAGCCCCTTGTTTAGCCCTCCCATTATTTAAATTCCAGCAGATGCATTGTGAGGTTGTTTGCTGCAAACAATATATCGTTAACGATTTGTAGTCGTTAGCATCTATATCGTTTGTACAATCGTTCCATGTGTATGCACAATATCGTTTGTCCGGGAGTGTTCAGGAGTTCAAGGGAAATCGCAAACGTGATTGGATCGTACCGTGTGTAACCACCTTGAGAGTAACTATTATAAACTTGCTCAGGTACAGCCAATGACCTTCCAGATCACACCTCATGCTTTACATACACATTGTAACCCCCTCATGCCCCTTTATATGCCATAATCACAGCCCATTCACCATGTCCCATTATATATCAGAGCCCCCTCATATGCAATGATCAGCCCTCCCCCTAGTGCTGCTTTACTTGCCAGAGGCAGAGCCCCCTTGTGCATATGTCATCAGGGCAATATAAATAAATAGAATAGAGACCACACCTGGGCGCTATTCAAAAGGCAGCATGAAATTACCACAATACAAGTCACCAAATTTCGGTAAAACTTAAATAATAGGGTAATATATGCGTGCACCAATCCTGTTCCAGAAGTATGGATCCGTATTGATAAGTCCCAAATTCCTTCCGATGGGAATAATATGCAGCAAGATAAATTGAAAAAAGTATATTCGGAACAATACTTTATCCTCAGATACTCCTTTGGAGATGGTGAAAAATCCCATAGATCTTAGGAGAGGGTGTGTATGTAATCAAATATGATCACCTCCAGTAGCCCTAAGATCACACTTTAGCCCCAATAATCGCCACCATGACATCGCATAACAATATAGCAGAATACTCACATGAGGTAAGTGTGTAATACTCGCATCAAGGTTTCTTTCACCATAGAATGAATGTTCACCACATACTGTATATGAAATGATGGATAATGCTCACACTGTGGCTTACATGTAAACAGCTGGTGCAGGCATGTAAACGTTTATTTTTAATCCATACAGATTTTTGGAATTACTGCAGATTTATAGAAAGCAAAATTAGAAAACTTATCATAGTGTAGAACAGGGATGGGGAACCTCAGGCCCGGTGAGCGTATAAGGCCCCCAGAATCATTTAGTCTGGCCCTCTGAGCTTTTTTCTGTTAGCCTCATCTGGCTAGCAGGGTGCCTAGAATGGCACCCTGCAGTCAGAATATATGCAGCAGGGCCGCCTGGAGCATCTTTAGGATGCTTCAGATGTCACACCGCTGCCCTTACATCTCCCTGCAGTGACCCCGCCCCGTGTGACGTCAAATGGAGGGGGCGTGGCATGCACCAGGCACTCAAATAATGTTATATATATCAAAATGGCCCTCGGCAGAAAAAAGGTTCCCCATCCCTGGTGTAGAGTATCCAAAGCAACACATACTTTAATCTATATAAAAGCAAAAATGTGTCCTTCTGTCATTCTGTCTTTCTATACAAATCCACAGTTTACAAGCCAAGATCGTGAAATTTTACATATGAGCGTATTAAAACACAGCGTAGGCAACTAAAAAATTTGAAATCGAAATTAATTACTGTTAATTTTTAATTAATTAAAAACCACAATGTTTGCATAGCATTCACCCTCTACAGGTCAGGTACAGAATTGTAGTGTAGTTTACAGTACCTTTTTAAATGCTGCATGAATTTATAACCACTATTGATATTAAGCCAGGCTTACTATGAGTCTGAATATGGTAAAAATTTCTATCTGCATCCATGAGGATAGATCCATCTGATTTAGAATCAGGCCCATAAAGATGGCAACTATACTGGGATGCAAAAACGCAGCTCTGCAGCACAAAATTTTTATTCATACTTGCTCATGCATGAGCTTACACAACTAGATGGTGTCAACATTGGCGACTAAACTTTTTTGTCTACCTCCTTGGTTGCTGGACCGCACTATGGAACGCACAGAGGCTACTTCCGGTTCATTCCTTTGTCAGCTCCTAAAGGGTAAAACCGATTGGATGAATCTTATACACCATGGAGACCCTGAATGTCGGAAACAGCTGCACAAGGAACTGAAAGTAGTTGCTGTGCATTTCATAGTGCGATCCATCTACCAGGAAGTACACAGTCATCCTGGTATTAGAGCAACAGAAGCTCTTGGCCGTGTTTACACTGTACATCCAACAAATTTTGAAAGCTTCTATCTCCGAAGTTTGCTTCCTTCGAAGACCTTAGGACTGTGGATGGGAAAGTTTGTCATACTTTTCGTGATGTCTGCCTAAGGAGAGGATTGTTGGAGAAGGATGTGAAAACAAACATTCTTAAAATCCCGGGCAACGCCGGGCACTCCAGCTAGTAAATCATACAATAGTAAAAGTGGGGAGTATCTTCCATACCAGATAGATGTATGATGGGACCAAAACATAACAGGAACCAGCATAAAGATGAAACCTGGTTATTCTGTAGCTAGAGGTGTTCTGGACCCAACTGGTAATGGAAGGTAAACAATCTCCTAGTCACTCTTCCGACATGTTTTGACACCAAAGGGTGTCTTTCTCAAGGTAGATTTAAAGGTGGGTGGGGGTGGCTCTTGGTGGTTGTGGCCCCTAGGTTACAGCCTACACAGAGTGCCGTTAATTCTGGCTCGGACGGTAACGATAGCCATGAAGATTTATGTTTTACTATGTCTTAATATCACAAGAGCTTGGTGCTGCAGTACTTTGTTGGCAACAGAAAATTTTCACAAGTCCCTCATTAATGGACACATTAAGGATAGGACGCATCCTATGGATAGTTGCCAATAGTTTTATTACTATTGGACGTGGTTGCGTATGTCAATTCTTGCCTTCTCTCCTAGATCATGTGGGAGACTCCTGGGGAGAAGGCAAGTGTCCCAAATGTTTTGGGAGTCCCATGGACTTGCGGGAGAACAGGTAATCCTCCTACATCCCACCCATTTCACTAGTAAGTGAATATCACAGTGAATAAATGTCATAGCTCCACTCCTCTGTCTGTTGCTGCAAATTGTAGCATTACATCATTGTTATTGGTTGAGGGAGGGGGTCCATTATGACACAGAGTGGAAACCCCCGGGGCAAAGAAAAAAGTTGGCAAGTATGCACACGTCCCCTTCATATAAGATGTGCCATTTCTTTGCAGGGGTTTAAAGCATGTTTATACGGTTTTTATTCATTTTTACATTCTGTCCTTGCACAATGGGTCGTGACTTACCTTCTACCTGTCTGACTTCTTGTAGCCCGCCTTTGTGCACTTCTGACTAATAAGCATGATCTTGTTTTACTGTATATACTGTCAATCAGGTTTTTGAGGCCTAATTAATGAATTCATAAGACTAAAGACAGATTCATTTTGTAATACGAGCACTTTGAAGCGAGCTGTCAGCTTGTCTCTATATTTGGCTGTCCTTGGACAATTAGACCAGACAGCGGAAAGTAATTATTACTTTGTTAGTCAACACGAGAGAATTTTATGTCATCCTGTCAAGATCTCCCTTCACTGTGCCATGGTCAGCTTAGCGAAATGATCCTTTATACATGCACTGATGTGAAACAGCCAGGTGAGTGCAAAGTTGAAGCTGTCGGACATGGCTGCTAGTTTCCCTTGTATTATCCTCACTTACATTCCCCAGCTCAGAGATCTCATGTGTTTCTAGAGTAAGTAAATATCACAGAAACCCTCCTGCAGGGTATAGAGGTGCAATACATAAACAGTATCATTTTATGTCTGCACTCCATCAGTTTTTACTTTTCTTGCTTCTGTTTATTATCCATTTAAGCACTTATTAAATGTAAAGAAGGGAAAACCCATAATCCACTTTATTATTATTATTTTGTATGTATTTTGGTACTATATTGCCCAGATTTTGTCAGTATTCTGTGTTTATCATCTGCCCCCATTGACACAAGTGAAACAAAAAGAATAATGAAGGCAAAAGACCTGCTGTGCTTTTTGGCAATGCTTGCTCTTGGGTAAAGACACAATAGGGTATATTTCCCAAACCACTCTTTCAAAGCCTCTGATTCTCAACAGATTGGAGAGCTGGATTAACGGGTTATGGAAATACATGGAAAATCAGGCTTGTTTTGCATGTAATAGTATTGCCATTTTACATTGTGCTCTCAAACTTATGGCACAAGAGAAATTAGACCAATTTGAGCAAATCAAGAAGCAGCTATATGTGCTTTGGACATTAGCTCCAGTGTCTGCAGTTTGTATACCTGAAAAAGAGACACCCAAGTGTCCAGTAATGGGGCACACGTTTAATCTTTCAGTTTTCCTATCAAGGCTACAGTATATAAGGCCTAGTTGCCTGTGGCTCACAAGCCAGCCCTTGTTAGCCTCTGTACTTGAGAGGTGAGTGCATTCAACTGCTGTTTAATGGTGTATTAGGCATATATGCTAGTGTAGGAACTTGCAGAGATTTGGGGTCCCTTGCTGCAAGCCTAATACGTTTTTATCAAAATAGGAACAAAGTCCCCATGCATTTATTTGCTAGGTTCACACAGATTTGCACTACACTATCGTTAGCGCCAATAACAACAGTCTTTCTCATTGAAGAATGTTTGGTTTTGAAAAAACCCATATGGTCCCAATCATTGACAGAGACCTTGGTTAAAATGCATCTTGGGGATTCCGAACATTTGTGTAAGTATGTGGATTACAGTCAGTGTCTACTACCACCATTGCAGGGGATGCGGCAGCTATGAACATTTGTGTAGGTATACGGATTATAGCCAGTATCGGTACTATTACCATTGCAGGGGATGCAGCAGCTATGAACATTTGTGCAGGTATGTGGATTATAGCCAGTATCGGTACTAATACCATTGCAGGGGATGCAGCAGCTATGAACATTTGTGTAGGTATACGGATTATAGCCAGTATCGGTACTATTACCATTGCAGGGGATGCGGCAGCTATGAACATTTGTGTAGGTATACGGATTATAGCCAGTATCGGTACTATTACCATTGCAGGGGATGCAGCAGCTATGAACATTTGTGTAGGTATACAGATTATAGCCAGTATCGGTACTATCTCCGTTGCACGGGATGCAGCAGCTATGAACATTTGTGTAGGTATACGGATTATAGCCAGTATCGGTACTATTACCATTGCAGGGGATGCAGCAGCTATGAACATTTGTGTAGGTATACGGATTATAGCCATTATCGGTACTATCTCCGTTGCACGGGATGCAGCAGCTATGAACATTTGTGTAGGTATGTGGATTATAGCCAGTATCGGTATTATCACCGTTGCAGGGGATGCAGCAGCTATGAACATTTGTGTAGGTATACAGATTATAGCCAGTATCGGTACTATCTCCGTTGCACGGGATTCAGCAGCTGTGAACATTTGTGTAGGTATGTGGATTATAGCCAGTATCGGTACTATTACCATTGCAGGGGATGCAGCAGCTATGAACATTTGTGTAGGTATACAGATTATAGCCAGTATCGGTACTATTACCATTGCAGGGGATGCAGCAGCTATGAACATTTGTGTAGGTATACAGATTATAGCCAGTATCGGTACTATCTCCGTTGCACGGGATGCAGCAGCTATGAACATTTGTGTAGGTATGTGGATTATAGCCAGTATCGGTACTATTACCATTGCAGGGGATGCAGCAGCTATGAACTTTTGTGTAGGTATACAGATTATAGCCAGTATCGGTACTATTACCATTGCAGGGGATGCAGCAGCTGTGAACATTTGTGTAGGTATGTGGATTATAGCCAATATCAGTACTATCACCATTGCACGGGATGCAGCAGCTGTGAACATTTGTGTAGGTATGTGGATTATAGCCAGTATCGGTACTATTACCATTGCAGGGGATGCAGCAGCTATGAACATTTGTGTAGGTATGTGGATTATAGCCAGTATCGGTATTATCACCGTTGCAGGGGATGCAGCAGCTATGAACATTTGTGTAGGTATGTGGATTATAGCCAGTATCAGTACCATCACTGTTGCTGGGGATGCAGCTAGGGCCGGCGCTACCACTAGGCAAATTTAGGCAGCTGCAGGGCGCCTCTGGAATATTGTGTAGAGTTGACCCGCACATAAGTGCAGCCTGCACTACACTACTAGTAACAAATACACAGGCGCCGGCAGCTGTGCTTTGGTCTTAGCAGCCGAAGAGACTCAGATAGACTCTCAACGGCTGCTGCGCCCACTCATGAGCTCCAGTTTCTGGCTCCCGCAGTGGGTGATGGGAGAGACATAATGACGCCTCTCCCATCATGGAGAGCGGGCCGGCCCGAGGGGACAGAGGAGCGGGGATTAAGGTGAGTGAAAAGTTTTTTTTTTTGTTTTTTTTTACATGTGTGTCTGTCTGGCCCTGGAATCACTGCTGGACGATGGACATACTACTACGGGGGGGGGCACTGCTGGGGTGGAAACTACTACTGGGGGCACTGCTGGGGGGACTACTACTACTGGGGGCATTGCTGGGTGGGACTACTACTGAGGGCACTGCTGGGGGGGACTACTGCAGGGGGGATTACCACTGGGGGCACTGCTGGGGGGGACTACCATTGGGGGCACTGCTGGGGGGCATTGCTGGGGGGTTACCACTGGTGGCACTGCAGGGGGGGACTACTACTGGAGGCACTGCACTGGTGGGACCACTACTGAGGGCACTGCATAGGTGGGGATTACTGCACGAGGCACTACATAGGTGGGGATTACTGCTGGAGGCACTACATAGGTGGGGATTACTGCTGGGGGCACTGCATAGGTGGGGGACTACTGGGGGCACTGCTAGGGCGGACTGCTACTGGGAGCACTGCATCGGGGTGACCACTACTGGGGGCACTGCACCAGGGGGGGTTTGTACTGGGGGCATTATATAAGGGGCACTGTATAGGGGGACCACTACCTGGGGCACTATATAAGGGGCACTGCATAGGGGGACCTCAACTGGGGGCACTGTATAAGGGGCACTGCATAAGGGCTTGTTTTGGTATCTGAGGGGGTGGGGAGGGTGCAAGGTTGAAGAAATGCCTAGGGTGCCAAGAGACCTTGTACCGACCCTGGATGCAGCAGCTATGAACATTTGTGTAGGTATGCGGATTATAGCCAGTATCGGTACTATCACTGTTGCGGGGGATGCAGCAGCTATAAACATTTGTGTAGTGTGATAGAAGCATATATGTGTGTCCCAGATTTCTCACATATGTCTTTTAAACCCCCAGGAAAAGTCTGTTCTGCTGAACAGATTGGAAAGTCTGCTTTGGTGAAAAGCCGGAATGGGCCCTGGGGGTGTGGATGTGAGGGGAGGGAGGGCTCCATCCACAGGCCACTCCGGGTGTTTGACCTTTCATCCTGGTAGCAGGCTCATTAGGGCTTGCACCTGGGAATAGCTGTTATAAGCTAGATTTAGTTCTGGCTGAGTGTCTCACACCTGGGAGAGCAGGCCCGCAGGCTAGCTTGCTCTGAGACATTGTTTTGATGCAAACCAGTAAGTACTGTGGACATGAACTTATATAGTCTTCTGATAGTGAGGGAACCTACTGTCTAGTTAGAGCCCAGACGGGCCAGGATTTTGTTTATGTTTTATTTTATTTATGTGTCCTGTACAATAAAGACTGGCTCTGACCAGCTTGTACGAGAACTCCAGAATTGTGTCCTGTTTCTCCAGCTGCTGTGTGTGTAAAGAGGGTGTCCATCTACCCAGGAGAGGGAGCCCTATCCCGACTGTGTCACAGTAGGTATACGGATTATAGCCAGTATCGGTACTATCACCATTGCTGGTGATGCAGCAGCTATGAACATTTGTGTAGATATATGGATTACAGCAACTGTCAGTACTATCACCATTGCAGGGGATGCAGCAGCTACTGGGCCAAGAGTCGGTTGAAGCTTGTAGATGCCAACATTGGATGCAATGGCAGTAGCTCCACCCATGCCTGCACTAACTGAAATGTAAGTGCAAGTGCAATGAAGCTGAAAAAGGACTTTACATATGTAGAGGAGTTTGCCTATGATCAGATGAGCAGAATGAGGTCTGTGGGAGGATGGACTGTAGCGCTGGGCCCCCTCCAATTTTATCTGTGAAGTCCACCGATGTAATGTTTCACCCTAGGTAATAAATGTGAGTTTTATGCCTTCGCTTTATACCAAATTTCCTCTTTGTCTCTCCAATGTAGTACAGCACGGCCTGCACTATACATATGGAAACATTTCAAGTTGTTTTATGCAATTGGCCCTAGGCTCCTTCAACCCTACTTACACCTGCCGTTATATCAGTACAGTCACACCTAATCCGTAACTCCTTGGAGAGATGCACTTGTCCTTTTTCATCCATTTATGCCAATTCAGCCCAATCCTGCAAAAGTAGTTAGTTTAAAAAAAAAAAACAAGATGTGGGCAGGCTCCTGTGTGTGGAGTAGACAGACAATTAGCATTTGCATAAATGGAAAAGTTAACAATTTTGCAGTTTTATAAGTTATCTTTTCGGTTGTCAGACAGGAGAAAAGGGGTCATATAAGCTCACTGTGTGTTCAGACTGTAAATGTATGACCTGCCAGAGCCTGGCGGGAAGTGAGGTCTTTCTATCCATGATTCCTGTTCTTTTAGCTCAGTCCAGTTCTGTTTGTCATACACATTGCGTGGTGTGGCATAAGGGGGGCGTGGCAGGGAGATGATATAGCGACGGCCGAGATTAATAGCATTGTGAAGCAAAGGGGTGGAGCCACGATGACTTGATTCAGCGCCAATCACATCATCGGCCCCTCCCACCACAGGGGGCGTGTATGGGAGTGCAGGGGGGTTCCTGGGCGATGCGGGTTGGTGTCGTGACAATGTGAGCGCATCATTGTGGCCCCATACCCTCTTCACAATGTCGAGATTAATGGCATTGTGAAACAAGGGGCGGGGCCACGATGACGCGATTCAGCACAAATCACGTCATCGACCCCTCCCGCTGCAGTGTGTATATGGGGATGCGGGAGGGGAGGGGTCCGGGCCAATTAGGGGGGGGATGCAAGGGAGATTTACCTACTTTTCCAGGCTGTCGGGTGTGCCACCTGTTTTTCGGGAGCTTCCCGTCCGTCCCGGAAGAGTAGGCATTTATGTATTTGATTGGTGGAAGAGCACCTAGCATGACATATTCCTGGATAAGTACAATATGTGCGACTTTATAGCATACTTGCATAGTTGGGAGCAGAAGCAGGTGGGCAGTGATGGGGGTGGGAGCGGACGGTTCGCGATGCTAAGCCCCACCCACTTGTGGTAAATTACCGTGCATACTGCATATTTAAATAGGGTCAGGGTCAATGACCTGATTCTTGTAGAATTGCTGCATTAAGTTCCGCCCCCTACGCCTCCGACCACAGATCCCCAGATGGGTTACCGAAAAATCATGAGCCTCCCACAGTTCCCGGGAGAGTAAGCAAGTATGATTTATTATAGGCATAGGGTCAAGAACCAGTCTCCAGGACCTCAGATAATTGAAGTTATTTTGCAGGGAGAATAAGGCTGTGTACAGTATGTATGCTCTCCTGCAAACTCTATATCTGACAATATAATATTGTCCTGGAAAATCAAATCTAGTTTTTTTCCACTTCACTGCAAAACTAGGTTCCCTTGTGCGCTTATAACAAACAGAAAGGATGTTGCTGAACAGCCCTCCCATCTGCTGGTGCAGACTTTTACATGCCCACAGCCATCTTACCTCTAAAACTGGGTAAAATTGGCCAAAATAGACATTAATGTCAGAACAGAGATTCTGTACTGCAGTTTTACGCTTTTGCAGTTTGTAAATGACCCTTAATGGCAGGAGTATTTTTAACTTTTTAATGAGTTCAAATTCAGATGACATTCAGACAGGTTCAGGTAATGTACAATTGATTGCAATTAATCCAATTTTACTAAATGCAGTTCACCTGCCAATATTTAATTGCAGGACCATTTAGATGCCTGGGCATGCAGCCATTCTCAATAAGCTTTATCAGGATTATTGTTCTGATAATATTGAGGTACAGAAGTGATAGACGATTAGTATTTTAGACTCTGCATAGTTGCAATGATTATAGTATTATTTTAAGTTTTTAAACATTCAAAAATATGAGATTGTGTAGGTTAATAAGGGTCGCACAACTAGCAAACAGTCTTTTAACGAGGTTGAGCTGTAATTTGCATAAATGTGTGGTTTAACTTATTTCTCCATCTCATGTGGCCCATCCCCCTGATGTTCTACATATCGGCTTAATTAGGGGCTGATCCAGTTAGCCACGTTAAGCGGAGATTATACAGCATGATAATTTAATATGCTCTTCATGGGCTATTTTCATCATGCTCACTCCTGCTGCCCTCACTATTCAATTAGAAAATACTAATTGCAGCACGTGACCAGTTAATAAAAATCTATGGAAATCACACTGAACTCCAGAAAAGTGGCAAATAACATTCGATAACCATATAGAGGTCTATTAGTGTCCATAAGTAAAGTATTTGATGTTCTTAAAAAATGTTAAGTGGGTGATCATTACCATTTTAGTAACAGTGGACAAATCATATAAAGTGTTTTCCACCAAATTGAAACCTCTAGATTGTTTGGGGGTATAGAAAAATATCTGTAATTCATACTTACCGACTTTGTTCCTCCTTTCCCGGGAAAAGCTTGGGGAGAAGAGGTAACTGGCCACTTGGGGTCAGGGTCAGGCTATTTACAACATTAGGCCAAGCCCCTGGTGCTGCAAAATTCCTGGTGTCTGTAGGGAGAGGATGGGTCTAAAACTATGCAATTTTTATAATTTTAGCTCCACCCCTCCCTACAGACCCGCAATTTCTGGTATTATTTTCCCATCCGTCCCACTTCACTAGATAATGGGAAGGATGGGGAGATCCACCCACTCTTCCGTGGGTCAAGGGAATTACCAGAAAAATCGGAGTCTCTCACACCTTCTGGGAAAATAGATAAGTATGCTGTAATGTGATTTTAATTGTTTTTAGGCAAGTTTCAAAAATGTTAAGAGAAAACACTTGGTACTCCCATCTACAAGTTCAAAAACTAATTTCCCATCTATATAGCATCCCATTATGTGCCACGTAATTCAACCCTTTTTGAGCTTTTTACAGAAAATCACTTTGAATAATTACATGTAATTAATAGCCAAATTATGCTATTTAAATGCCTCCAATTGCATGATTATTTATTAGGAGGGGTGCACCAGATTCCACATTGAATCCTGACATTTTTTACCTTAAAATTAAGATTTGTCCCTACTTTTTACCTACTCTAGATCTCTCTGCTGCTTTTGACACTGTTGACCACTTTCTTCTCAAACAAACACTACAATCCCTAGGTCTTAAGGACACAGCTCTTTCTTGGTTTTCTTCCTACCTGTCTGATAGCTCTTTTACTGTTCGTTTTTCTGATTCTGCCTCCTCTTCGCTACCTCTATCAGTTGGAGTACCGCAAGGGTCTGTCTTAGGTCCTCTGCTATTCTCAATCTATACCACCTCTCTTGGCAAACTAATCCGCTCTTTTAGATTTCAGTACAATCTGTATGCAGATGATACTCAAATCTACCTATCCTCCCCAGATTTATCACCATCTGTATTGGTCCGTGTCACTGAATGTCTTTCTGCCATTTCATCTTGGATGTCATCTCGCCACCTGAACCTTAATATTTTTAAAACAGAATTAATTATATTTCCACCACCCAATAACAGTTACCAACCTGATCTCTCAATCTCTGTTGATAACTCGACAATCCACCCTGCCCCACAAGCTCGCTGCCTAGGTGTCATACTTGACTCTGAACTGTCCTTTATTTCTCACATTCAATCTGTCTCAAAATCATGTTACATACATCTAAAAAACATATCCAAAATTCGACCATATCTCACTCAAGACACTGCTAAAACTCTAATCCATGCACTCATTATTTCCCGCATTGACTATTGCAATAGTCTCCTTACTGGCCTTCCCAGAAACAGGCTATCGCCATTACAATCCATTATGAATGCAGCCGCGAGGCTTATCTTCCTTGCCAAACGTTCGTCTGCTGCACCACTTTGGCAGTCCCTCCATTGGCTGCCGGTTTTCTACCGTATTCAATATAAAATACTTTTACTTACACATAAGGCTATTAACCAAACCACACTATGCCAGTAAAATTTATGCAGGTATTGTGATCAAGTTTCTATTACCGTGGGTATGCACACTACTGATACCTACAGTATCCAATAGAAAAAATGTGGTCACAATTTTTTTTGCGGACAAAAAACCAGGGGACATTGAAACAGCTATAAACACCAAAAGAAATTTGGAGCTACACCTCCTAGATGAATTGGATAAAAACAATTATTCTGACTGCCTCCTGTTAAACAAAAGGTGGGAAATATATACACCCACCGATCAAGATTAACAGAAAATATATAAAAATTATTTAGAAAATATATTTGTATAAATATTACATGGCAATTAATCGACATAAAACAAATAAATATCACATATCAAATATCACAAATAATCAGTCATAATTAATATCTTTATGCGAAAAATTATAAGAAAAGGAAAAAAGGCCAGTGGATATTCTGTTGCTCAGTGATTGTATCTTGTTAGTAGTAACACAGTTGTTATTCTGTATCCACTTATGTAAACAGATTGTGTCCACAGCTTTTCTTTTAGTTGTCACATTTGTAAGTATTTCGTATAGAAGAATATCTACCAAGCTGAGAAGTACTGAGAGTCTCCAGTTAATAGTATATAGGCTATTGTTCAATTCTTATTTTTATCTGGAGAAAACAGCATGTGGGAGATCATAAGTATTTGTATTATTTCCAATATATATTCTCTTATATCTTATTGCATTGCTAGTACAGGTTGAGTCTCCCATATCTAGCGTTCCCGCTAGGCTGTTTTAGCGGGGCGCGGCGCCCTGCCCTCTTTCTGGAAGGCAAAAAGTGCCCTGCCCTCCAGAAGGAGGGCAAAAAGTGCCCTGCCTTAACAGCCTGAGGGAACCGTCTTCACCCGCGGGTCGCAGTGTCCTGCAGGTGAAGAAATAAGTGGTGACCCGGTCACCGCTGGAGAATAGACGCCGGGCGCATGCGCCCGGCATCTATTCTCCCTGTCTGGGGGGCTGCCCGGCGTGTCCGCAAGTGCCGGGCACGCCCCCAAGAGTGACGAAAAGGGGACGCGTCTTATAGACATGCCCCCTTTTCGATGACCACGCCCCCTTCTCGGTTGCGCACGGACATGCCCCCTCGGGCCTTCGGCGCGCGCACGGACATGCCCTCTCTAGCTCCGGCGCCCTGCCTCAACACTACCATATCCAAATATTCCGAAATACGGAAATATTTTGGCTTGACTGAGATAATGAAACCTTTGGTTTTTGATGGTTCAATGTACACAAACTTTGTCTAAGGCACAAATTCTTAAAAATATTTTAGAAAATTACCTTCAGGCTGTGTGTATAGGGTGTATATGAACCATAAATGAATTTAATTTCTTTGCACAAACTTTGCTTGAGCCACAAAATTATTGAAACAATTGTATAAAATGACCTGCAGGCTGTGTGTATAAGGTGTATATAACACATTAATGCATTATGTGTGTATATTTGGGCCCTATTCCCAAGATATTTCATTCTGTTATGCAATTATTCCAAAATACGGAATATTCTGTTATCCAAAATACCCCTGGTCCCAAGCATTTTGGAAATGGGAGACTCTACCTGTATTGCAAGAGGTAACCAGACATATGTGCAATTTGCTGATATTTGCAAACGTCCCGTTTCTCCCACAGTATTACACTCAAAACACAGATCTCATAAATGGTAATTGTCCCTCTGCCACTTCTCGTTTGCGGCATACGCGGTGAGCAGCCGCAGGGTAATGGGAGGCAGTGGTAAGTATTATAGGATGTAATGATCTCACCGCCATTGATTTCCCTTTTTGTGGTCTGAGTCACACTTGGCGCGGGATGTAAACAGCAGTCTTCCGCCACCGGTGTCCATCTGCGGCTCAGACTGTAAGAAGCCCTGAGGAGTGTTAGCAGTGTTGACTGGTCAGCACTTCCAAGCTGGGGAATGAACAGGAAACAAGTCTCTATGCATTTCTCCGCCTCCAATGATTTCAGTGGCTTTGTCGTGGAACAGTATTTTAACCATGAAAGTCTTTTTTTTTTTGCACATAAGTAATGTCAAATTAAAAAACGCAAGTCTGCTATGGTTCCAATATGCTCTTATCATGTTGCTTACTGTATTTTTCTTCCAGAAACAGTAAATCCTTTAAGTTGAAAAAAATTTTAGGCCTATTTATGGATATCTTCATCTAGAAACAAAAGTGTCCTTTTGTCATTTACTTCTGAGTTTGCTTCATACATAGAAAGTTAACTTTTTTTCTCAAGCTGAGTTTGATTAATTTTAACACTTTTGTGAAAGTTAAAGAAGCACCCTGGATGCCATGGTGTCACGGCTGCCAACACTTGAGACTCCTGGGAGGAGGCAGGCCTACTAGGCAAAATAAACTGGGGTGGCTTTAGGAATTACCTTTTTATGAAATCTCCATAGCACAGAATAAATGTAAATAGAATTTATTCACAGGAGAAATATAATAGCAGCGTCTCACATAAAGTCTCAACAACACTGAGGTTCACATAAGCAATAATGAGTATAGGAGAAAACCCCCAATATAGTCTTTAACACAGGAAAATTAATATGGTAGGGAGCCCCGAGTCCAGTATGAGGCTAACACCTCAGGATGGTATAGAAAAGCCTCACCTGGGTGGAACCCTGTAGTGATGGAGCAGAGCAGAGTGAGCCCTGTGATGCGGTGAAAGACTGAGCAGGGTTGAGCCCTGTGATGCTGTGAGGTCAGAGCAGGGTTGAGCCCTGTGATGCAGTGAGGTCCGAGCAGGGTTGAGCCCTGTGATGTGATGAAGTTGAAGCAGGGCTGAGCCCTGTGAAGTGGTGTGGTTCCGGAACTGGGTTGAGCCCTGCGGTGTAACTAGAATCCAGAGCGGGGTTGAACCCCGTGATGCAATGAAGGTTGAAGCAGGGTTGAGCCCTGTGAAGTGGTGTGGTTCCGGAACAGGGTTGAGCCCTGTGGTGTGACTAGAATCTGGAACGGGGTTGAGCCCCGCGATGCGGTGATGATATCTGTAACGATGCAGTTGACAACTGTAACGAAGATGGGTACGATGTCCACAGGAGTGAGAAGCAACAGGCAAAGTAAATAGTGCAGCAAAAGGTGAAACCACAGCAGTGGAGCAAAAAGCAATACTTAGGCAATGGCTATGCTGAGCTCTGTAGTGCGGCTGGTAACTGGCATCAGAAGTTTAGCTGGAACCTGAGCGGAGATATAGCAAAGTCCACAGCAACCCACAGGCACAGCAGGCATCTGGCAGGAGTCCAAGAAAGACCTGAAAGTAACGTTGCACAGACACTGAGACACAGTAACAGGCTTTATACTAGAGATCTGTGATCCATAGGAAGTTCAGAACATGTGACCCAAATGGAATCAGGTTTGAAATAATGAGCAATCTAGGAATCCCACAACCTGACAACACCTTGGAAACAGATGATCACTTTAACTCTATTTCCTGTATGTGAAGAACGCCAGCAAACCGGATAGCTCTTCCAACGACCACAATGGAACTTTGGAAAAAGTAATCTATCTTTATGTACTGAAATAGTCACGGTCCTGACAGTACCCCCCTTTTTGGGTGGTCTCCGAACACCCACAAGGTTTTAAAGGGAATTTAGCATGAAAATTACATATCAACAGGAGCATGGACATCAGAGTCTTTAATCCAAGATCTCTCCTCTGGGCTGTAACCCTTCCAGTCTACAAGGTATTGTAATTGATTTTGATGCTTACGTAAATCCAGAATCTTATCGATCTCAAACTCCACACCTCGAGCAGTTGTTATGGGATGTACTTTAGGCAAGCTGTCATGAAATCAATTAAGAATCAATGGTCTAAGCAAGGAGACATGAAAGGAGTTAGGTACACGCATAGTTGGAGGTAACTGTAACTTACATGCCACTGGGTTGACAATTTTTATAATACCAAAAGGACCAATATACCGGGGAGCAAACTTCATAGTAGGTACTTTAAGTCGAAGATTTCTAGTAGACAACCAGACTCGATCCTCAACAGAGTATTTAGGAACAGCCGAACATTTTCTATCAGCAAAGACCTTATAATTATGAGAGGCTTTCCTAAGACACTTATGTACCTGTCTCCAAATTCTAGAAAAATATTGGAGGGTAGCTTTGGCTGATGGAACGTCCACTGTAGGAATTGCTTGAAGCTCAGGAACTCGCAGATGCCGACCAGAATTGGCGAAAAAAGGACTTACACCTGTAGCAGACGAATAATGGAAGTTATGAGCAAACTCAGCTCAAGGCAAGAAATCCATCAAATCATCTTGAGAAGAAGAAATATACATTCTCAAGAAGGTCTCCAACTCCTGGTTCACTCTTTCGGTTTGTCCATTTGACTGAGGGTGATATGCAGAAGAAAACTGTAATTTAATTTGCAATGATGAACATAAAGCCCTCCTAAACCGAGAAACAAACTGGACACCCCGATCAGATACTATCTCAGAAGAAAGTCCATGAAGACAAAATATCTCTTTGATAAATATTTGTGTTAATTTGGGGGCTGATGGAATTTGAGCCAAAGGACAAAAATGAGCCATCTTGGTAAAACGATCCACCACTACCCAAATAACTGTACACCCCCTAGACTCAGGAAGATCTGTAATAAAATCCATGGAAAGATGGGTCCTTGGTTGGGTGGGAATGGGTAGTGGATGAAGAGGACCAACTAGAGACTGCCGGGAGGACTTATGTTGTACACACTTAGAACAAGAACGTACAAACACTTGGACATCTTTTTTAATGAAAGACCACCAATAGGAACGTTGCAAAAATGAGTACATTTTATGAACCCCTGGATGTCCAGAAAAACGAGAATTATGAGCCCAGGAAAGAAGTTTACCTCGTAACTCTGGTGCCACAAATATCTTCTCAGGAGGTAGATCAGGAGAGATGGAAATTGTAGAAAAAGCCACAGGCTTTATTATAGGGTACCTTTGATCCTCATTTTGTTCTTTCTCTTCCAACATTGAGCGTGAAAGTGCATCTGCCTTTTTATTCAATGAAACTGGATGATACCTGAGGACAAAATCAAAACGAGAAAAAAAAGAGTGCCCAACGAGCTTGTCATGGGTTCAGACAATGGGCAGTTTTCAAATACAACAAATTTTTATGGTCTGTAAAAATAGTAACAGGGTGTTTTGCTCCTCCTAATAAATATCTGCATTCCTCCAAAGCTAACTTAATAGCTAACAACTCTTGGTCCCTGATGGAGTAATTACTCTCAGCACTAGAACACTTTCGTGAAAAGAATCCACAAGATACTGTTCTCCCATCTGCAGCCACTTGAGACAAAATAGCCCCAACTCCATAAGTGGAGGCATCCACTTCTAGCATAATTGGCTTCTCAACATCAGGATGAACTAGAATTGGGTCTGCGGAAAATGCATCTTTGAGAGTCTGAAAGGCATCCAATGCCTCTGGGGACCACACATTGGAAACAGATAATCACTTTAACTCTATTCCCTGTATGTGAAGAATGCCAGCAAGCAGGATAGCTCCTCCAATGACCACAAAGGAACTTTGGAAAAAGTAATCTATCTTTATGTACTGAAATAGTCGCAGTCCTGACAAATGGCTCAAGACACTGCATGTAGATGTACTTAGTTTACGTGTACAAGCTGGACCTGTTAGCAAGTTTTACATCATTAAGCTTTGGCACACTGAACCTGATTTCAGGGGGTGCCTGTGAAACTGCCCTGTGCTGTAACAGAGGTGGTGTCCAACTTGGTCTTCATCTTCAATGGTGCTCCATGGAGGGTTGATCAATGCTCTGCAATGGATGCTTTGAAATCTAACTGATTCTTGCCATTGAATCCAGACATTCAAAACAGAAGGCATTTGTTTACACAAGTCACATCTAGAAAGTGAAAAACCCAAATGTACCATCTTCTGTTTTTGCATCTGTGTGGGGAGATCGCCACACACTGATCCATGAGATCCACTCCCCTTGTGCATATTATACCATTTAACGCAAATGGTCAAGACATGTGGATCACTTTTTTTCTTTCTTGCTCCACCTCTGGGCAGAATCTTGTAGATGCATGGCTGCACAGGAAGATGTAACCTGGATCGCTGAACTGTCTAGCTATCATGTTTTCAGTATTGGTAACAACTGATGATGCACCTCTTTCTTCCTTATTCAGCTCTTTTTCACTCTTCAACTTTGAGTGTGCTCCATATGAGCTTGTTAGCTCTACATGTACCTGTTGCATAGATACCCTGGTTGCGTAACTTTCAGAGGAGACAGATCATCAAAAAATACTATGTGATTTTTGTTTTGTATGTCATCCAACAAACAAAAAACCACACCAGCACTCATGCCCAGTGCACTAACTTCAGCACTGTCTCCACTTGTTCTCTGGTACTTCTCAAACCTATACATGTACTCTACCCAGATGTTCCTGCTCTCACCCACAACTTCAAACCCCATGGCTGGGAATCTTAGGAATGTACTGTTTGATGGACTGACAGCCCTTGAAGGGAATGTTTGGCTCATCAACAGACTGCAACTCCACTAAAAGATATCTTCAGTTTGCCTAACACACACTGAATTTTTACAAGTTTGTCTTTGATTCCTGGCTGTTGAGAAAAGTGAAGGTACCAGAGAATCTCTTAAAATCTGTTTACATGCATTGCATTTGCAGTCAGGTCAAGACAAAGCCCTTCATTTGAAGACCAGTACATTCTTGATCTGGGATATCTGAGAAAAGACATTACCATTTTAATTCATGGCTTATCCGTGACAGATATTCCTTCCCTTGCTGGAGTGCGCACAAATTTGTGTTGTGGACAATTTAAATCAATCATGGTATCAGAAAATAGTTGTATGGGTTTTGTACCCTCAACATTTACTTTGTGCTGTCCTAAAAGTGTAGACAAGACTCCTTTAAAATCATTGTCTTTGGTTTTCTACAATATACTCAGAATCGTAATTCTGCCGGCTGCGATTCCCGGCATTGGCAGGCCGACAGAAGCAAAGTTCCCGGCAGTGGAAGCCCGACAGCGCTGGAAATCCCAATCGTCCCTAAGGTAAGTATAAACTAACCTAAACCCCTAACCCTAACCCTCCTTAGGGTTGCTTAACCCTAACCTCCCCCCAAAGTGTCTAACCCTAATCCCCCCTCTAAGTGCCTAACCCCCCCCTTCCCCGCTGCCTAAACCTAAGTCCCCCAGGGGGGTGCCTAACCCTAAGTCCCCCCCGGGGGTGCCTAACCCTCCCTCCCCCTAGCCTAACCCTAATACCCCCCCAGGTGCCCTAAATCTATCCCTCCCCCGCGCGGCTGTCCGCTCGTGGCGCCCGGCATCCCTTCCATCGGGATGCCGGGCGCCTGTGTCCCGGCGTCGGGGAAATGACAGGCGTCTAGATATAGACGCCCGGCATTTCACCCTCGCCGGGATATGACAGTCGGGAAGTCGGCTACTGGTATTAAGGCAGCCGTTTTCCCGATTGTATACCATATACTCTTGCTACCTCAACTACTTCATGATTTTTGCCAATTTTATTTAAAAAAAAAAACACTAAGAATTCAAATGTACATAAGAATTATCGGCCTTTGTCATGAAGCTCAAAATTGAGCTCAGGTGCATCCTGTTTCCACTGATCTTCCTTGAGATGTTCCTACAGCTTAATTGGAGTCCACCTGCGGTAAATTCAGTTGATTGGACATGATTTTGAAAGGCATACGCCTGTCTATATAAGGTCCCACACTTGACAGTGCATGTCAGAGCACAAACCAAGCATGAAGTCCAAGGAATTGTCTGTAGACCTCCGAGACAGGATTGTCTCGAGGCACAAATCTGGGATAGGGTACAGAAAAATATCTGCTGCTTTGAAGGTCCAAATGAGCACAGTGACCTCCATCATCTGTAAATGGAAGAAGTTCGGAACCACCAGGACTCTTCCTAGAGTTGGCCGGCCATCTAAACTGAGCAATCGGGGGAGAAGGGCCCTAGTCAGAAGGTAACCAAGAACCCGATGGTCACTCTGTCAGCTACAGCATTCCTTTGTGGAGAGAGGAGAACCTTACCGGAAGGACAGCCATCTCTGCAGCAATCCACCAATCAGGCCTGTATATTAGAGTGGCCAGATGGAATCTCTTTGATGTGAATGCCAGGCGTTATGTTTGGAGCCAACCAGGCACCGCTCATCACCACACCAATACCATCCCTACAGTGAAGCATGGTGGTGGCAGCATCATGCTGTGGGGATGTTTTTCAGTGGCAGGAACTGGGAGTATAGTTTGAAAGATGAATGCAGCAATGTACAGAGACATCCTGGATGAAAACCTGCTCCAGAGCGCTCTTGACCTCAGACTGGGGCGACGGTTCATCTTTCAGCAGGACAATGACTCTAAGCACACAGCCAAGATATCAAAGGAGTGGCTTCAGGACAACTCTGTGAATGTCCTTGAGTGTCCCAGCCAGAGCCCATACTTGAATCCAATTGGACATCTCTGGAGAGATCTGAAAATGGCTGCGCACCGACGCTTCCCATCCAACCTGATGGAGCTTGAGAGGTGCTGCAAAGAGGAATGGGCGAAACTGCCCAAATATAGGTGTGCCAAGCTTGTGGCATTATTCAAAAACACTTGAGGCTGTAATTGCTGCCAAAGGTGCATCAACAAAGTTTTGAGCAAAGTTTGTGAATACTTATGTACATGTGATTTCTTTTTGTTTTTTTAATTAAATTTGCAAAAATCTCAAACTTTTTACTCGTTATCATTATGGGGTATTGTGTGTAGAATTTTGAGGACAAAAATTAATTTATTCCATTTTGGAATAAGGCTGTAACATAACAAAATGTGGATAAAGTGAAGCGTTGTGAATACTTTCCGGATGCACTGTATCTTCTACTACTCTGTACCTAACCCGGTTGCTAGATGCTCTAGATGCCTGGAGAAAATAAAAACAATACTTATAAAGCATCCACCACTACTACCACATCTGCTACTATTGATAATTTGAAATCATTTAAATTTAAGAATGTAAAGATAGCCTTATATGTATCATTATATCATATCATTATATGTTATCAGCTGTCAACACTGGCATATATGGCTCTTTTATGAGGAAAATATCTGGCTAGGGTGACCGGTTGGTTGCTTGGGTTAGTGCTGCGCTAAGTGTTAGCATTGCCCTATACCCGGCCACACACCGATCCACCTTTGCCAAGGGAGGGGATGATACGTTTTTGATCTTCCGATCTGTCAGACACCCCCCTCTAAAGAGGAAACTCCCCTGTCACTTGCCGCGCTGCCTGCTTTCTCCCTCTTCAGCCCGCGGTGGATAACAGTCTTGTTGCTCTGCTCGTCAGCGTTTCAAGAAGCTGTGATCAGAATGAAGAATGGGTTCAGATAACATATCATAGTCAATATCAGAATGCAGGTCAGCAACAATAAAATGCTTAGTTAAAGGCATCATCTCAATAATAGTTTAAAAGATACTTTCACAGTTGGCACAGCTCTGTTTTATATAGTGCTTTTAGACGTGCCTCCTGGACAGGAATTCTAATGGGTACATGTCAGTGATCACCTTAGAAACTACAAACTCACAGGCTACCCATGGACACACCACCACCAGTGCAAGACTGAGAAAACTTTGAGAGTGAAATTACAGTGCCCAGCATAAGAACTTTCAGGACAATGACTATCACTGAAGAAGGACTTGGATAGCTAAACCAGTATAGGTACGGATTCTGTAGCATGCAGCATGAGGCTAGGGCTATTTCATTGGAAGCAGGCTAGAGTCTACGCTAAAGTGCCAAAAGTCATGGGGTAGCAGTATGTAAAGGTAATGGTAGGTGGCTTCACCGTACTATGACGTCTTGGAAATGCCCAGACCGGCATCATTTGTAATCTGCCATCTCATGAGTCAGTTTGAACACTGGTTAGGCTGCACATGGCAAGGTAATGTGAATGATCAGGGTTCAAATGGGGCAAGATAGTGGGTACCTCACAGATGGGACTTTCCATTTCTGAAGTTGTGCCGACATTCATCAATCTACGGTGTCATGTGTGAATACCTCAAGGAAGATATTACCACCCACCGTAGACAGCGCAGTGGCCGATCACAGGTTCTTAATGATCATGACCAGTGATGTCTGGCCAGAATTGTCCATGCTAACAGACAAATGACACTGGCTCAAATCACATCCACAGTCAATGCAGGAGGTACCAGACACATATCCAGCAGGTCAGTGCAGCGTTTTTTAACTTCTGTGAGATATGGGAGCAGAAGACTGACCAAAGTTCCCCTGTTAATACTATGACACCGGACACAGCGCCTCACTTGGGCTTGTGACGTGGCTAGCTGGACCCTGGAGGACTGGCAACATGTGTTGTGGTTCTAGTTGTTTCGGGCTGATGGTAGGGTTCGGGTGTGGTGCAGACCCCATGAGACCATGGACCTCAGTTGTCAATAAGGCACTGTGCAGACTGGTGGTGGTTCCATAATGGTGTGGCGTGTGCTCACATGGCGCACATGAACATGTTATTGACCGGTAACTGCTATGGTGCATCGCTTTGATGACCATTTGCAGCTCTTCATGTACTTCCACAATGATGGAATATTCCAGCAGGATAATGCACTGTGAGCCTGATTCACTACGGATTGCTATTCTGCTTATACGCACGTAACGCAGTTGCTAATATCAGCGGGGATATGTAAATGTTTGCATTGTCATCGCATCTTAACATTAGGACGCCCACTTTCTCTTACTCACATCGCAACACAATCGGTCGGACCCATATGCACAGTTAAGGCAGGTCAGCCCTCACTCAGGAATTGCTTCAGCACACACTATGAGGCCTCAGGCTACGTATGGTCTCGCAGTGGTAATTTATGCACGCCCCTGCAACGCCATTGAAACACACTGGCACGCTTGCGTTCGCCTGTCCACTCCCCCGTTACCACCCTCAGACTGCACTTCCTGTCAATCACTCTGCCATGGGTCTGCGTATCCTCTGTGGTTGCGTTCCCGGTCTAAGGGGCTAGTTTGCGCACAAGCCGATTGTGTGCATATAAGCAACTGCGTTCCTTGTTGAAGCAGGTCCTGTGTCATCTGTCCCAAGTTGTCCAGGATTGGTGTGAAGAGCATTCTGGAGACTTCTGACGAATGGCATCCGCACAGCATCTGTTCACCTTCTGCACAACTTCTCAACTTCCCCCCCCAACCTGGGACACTGTAGCTGGAATGGGTATGATATACCACCGGCCGCATGGCCGACGGTTCGATTCCCGTCAGCGGCAGCCCGACAGGAGCAGAGTGCTACACAGCGGAAGCCCGACAGCACTGGAAATCCCGATCGTGGATAGGTAAGTATCCACTAAGCTAACCCTCCTTAGGGGTGCCTAACCCTAACTTCCCCCCCAAGTGCCTAACCCTAATCCCCCCTCTAAGTGCCTAACCCTAACCACCCCCTTCCCCGCTGCCTAAACCTAAGTCCCTAAGTGTTCCCCGGGAGCCCGAAACCTAACCCTCCCCCCCGCGGCTGTCCGCTCGCGGCGCCCGGCATCACTACGATCGTGATGCCGGTCTCCCGGCGTCGGGGAAATGCGGGCGTCTACATCCAGACGCCCGGCATTTCACCCTTGCCGGGATAAGACAGTCGGGAAGCCGGCTGCCGGTGTATAGGCAGTAGGCTTCCCGATTGCTTCCCCTGTAGCCCTCGGGTGGGACAGCGGAACAGTTCCAGAAAAGCGGAACAGTTAGGAGGTATGTAAGACACTGTGCCAGACTTTAAGATGCAGCTTGTAATGACTCTTTTCCTTTGGTATCTCTTGGTATGTCTTGAGACTATTAATGATTTATAATTCTTCATTTTCCACAGTGTCAACTAACCATTTACTCCACAACAAATTGATAGACTAGACCCGCCAAATATTGTACAGTGTAAAGTTGACCTGATATTTTAGCATGTCCTGCCCCAAAAGAAGCGCCATACCAAATAATGAATCACAATTGAACAGATCAAGTAATGCCATTGGCAGGAACACCGAGGGGGGGGGGGGTCAGGTACTAATTACCTGGGCCCAGGTTTGTTTAAGGAGCCCGTCGGGTCCAGTCTAGCTGTGTAGTCAGACGAATGCCCCCTCCAAAGTGCACATACTGTAGTAATTTTCATTATTTATGTTCCTGGTGGGCGTGACAATGCTCCCATGTTTTGTCCACACCTCCCCCATCACTCGGGCTCGTTGTTGCTCTCTATGTCCCTGCACTTTTTTAAGGTTTCTAACTACACTAACAATTCCCAGTAAGGCAGGATGAGATTTGGCTTCTCTGCACATGCACCAAACTGTCAGCTCTCATGTAAATTTGCCACCTATATGTGTCGTCTACTGTAATCGGACACTGATCTTTTTGCTTGGACCAAGTAGTTTTCCTACTTATCTGGCTGAAATTAATGCTACATAAAAGAGAATATGATTACATATCTATCAGATAACACATTTTTTCATGTCTTTTTTGGAAACATTAATCCATTATTCAAGGCAATATTAAAGGCCACATGGGAATGGGGCTAAAAATGATCAAGGGCTTACTGAGAGAATCGGAGGTGACCAGTGCTGTGAGGGTGTGGCCAGTGCTATGTGGGCGTGTACACCCCTACACTATCAACCCCAATGTCTCCCTAAATACGTAAAAGTAGAAAATGCCTAATTTTCTAAGGAAAAAAATTCAACTGTAATAATTGATGATTTAACGCCTACAGTGTGGCCAGATGGACAAGTTGTCATTGTCATGTTCTCATGATGATGGACATGTTTTAATGTGGAGGCCTGGGGCTGTAGTTCCATCTGCCCCATTGTTAAGTTTGCCCTGCAAATGTACAGTTTGTGTACAAATCTGGGAACCTTTAGATAGTAAGTGCCATCTCTTTTATGAACAAAGTTTTCCTAGACCTGCACATCAGTATTTTAACCTAATCCTCTTTTCAGAATTGATCTTTTTGGGCTGTCTTGCTTAATCTGCTCATTTCATGTCATACTCAGTGGCGTAACTACTGCCCCCGCAGCCCCCGCGGTGGCTTGGAGGCACTGGGTAGCTTGGGGGCGACGGGGGCAGTAGTAGTAACTACGGAAGGTGCAGGGGGTGCGGTCGCACCCCCTGCACCCTCCATCTGCCGGGCGCCTGCATCACACTCAGCGGGCGCCCGGCTCCTATTCAAACCCCCGGCGGTAGCCGGAGGACGGAGCTCCCTCCGTCTTCCGGGTCCCGCAGGGCACTATGGGAGTGACGTAATGACGTCACTCCCATAGTGCCGAAGAGCGGACGCCGGGGACGGAGCTCAGGAGTGAGCTCCGTCTTCCGGGTCCCGCAGATCACTATGGGAGTGACGTAATGACGTCACTCCCATAGTGCCGAGGAGCGGACGCCGGGGATGGACGGCAGCAGCACTGGAGCGGGGATAAAGGTAAGTGTTTGTGTTTTTTTCTTTTGTGTGTGTGCGCGCGGAGGGGGGGAGCAACTACAGGGGGCTAACTACAGTGGGCTAACTAAAGGGGGCTAACTACAGGAGGCTAACTACTAGAAGGGGCACTACAGGGGGCTAACTACAGGCGGCTAACTACTAGAAGGGGGCACTACAGGGGGCTAACTACAGGCAGCTAACTACAGGGGGCTAACTACAGGCGGCTAACTACTAGAAGGGGCACTACAGGGAGCTAACTACTAGAAGGGGCACTACAGGTGGCCCCGCATAATGGGCACTACTACAGGGGGCACTACTTTAATGGGCACTACTACAGGGGGCCCTGCATAATGGGCACTACTACAGGGGGCACTGCATAATGGGCACTACTACAGGGGGCCCTGCATAATGGGCACTACTACAGGGGGCATTGCATAAGGGGCACTACTACAGGGGGCATTGCATAATGGGTACTACTACAGGGGACATTGAATAATGGGCACTACTACAGGGGACATTGCATAAGGGCACTACTACAGGGGGCAGTGCATAACGGGCACTACTACAGGGGACACTGCATAATGGGCACTACTACAGGGGACAATGCAAAAGGGGCACTACAGGGGGCATTGCATAAGGGGCATTGCATAAAGGGCACTAGTATAGGGGGCATTGCATTTTGTGGCACAACTACAGGGGGCACTGTATAAGGGGCACTAATCTGATTCACAGTTTACAGGTTATAAACTATGGCCCTCATTCAGAGCCGCTCGTTAGCGGCAGTACGCTCGTTCCGAGCGATGTTTGCACATCTGCGCATGCGTACGGTTTTTAGTACGCATGCGCGAACCAGTCAGTGCGGGCGAAAATCGTTTGTACGCTATATAGCGAGTGCCTGCTATTTTGAGTGACAGAATGAGGCGTATGTGGGTGGTAACAGGGGAAGGTGCTTGAAAATGGGGAGTGGAGATCCGAACGCAGGCGTGCTTAAAGGTCAAAACGGGCGTTTTATGGGTGTGTATATTTAAAACAGCAGCGTCATTGACCACGTCACTGGGTTATTTTAGAGCCAGAACTGCTCGCAAATTTGTGGTAGCAAACACCAACCACAAGAATAGCGAGCAGTTCATACGCTGGTCGATGTACTCGATTAATCTAATAAATAGCGGACATGACGTATGGTGCGAGCGGCCAGGGGGCGTTTTTAACAAATAAACGAGCGTATGTTTTGCTCGTTCGTTCAGACTTAGAGGTGTGAACAGACTGCAATGTGCGTACGGATCATTTGAATAGCCACCCCTTGTTTTTAAACGAACGACCGCAAATAGCGAACGGCTCTGAATGAGGGCCTATGTTCCCAATAATCTGGTTCTACACGGACATAAAAACTGTGCAACCTGTCTTGAGCTGAGGTGACGGACTGGCAGGAGCAGAAAGGAGGGTTGGTGAAGTAGATCTGTCAGGGTGGGATGTAATGGGCATTACTGTTTGGCATAATGTGTATTTGGCATTACTGTGTGCACAATGTGCTATTAGGGGCATTACTGTGTGGCATAATGTGTAAGGGGCATTACTGTGTGGCATAATGTGTTGTATGTGGCATTACAGTGTGGCATAATGTGAAATAGGGGCATTACAGCATGGCATAAATTTGTTATAAGTGCTTTACTGTATGTCATTATGTGTTATGTGGCATTATTGTGTGGGATGTGTAAGGGGCATTGCTGTGTGGCATAATGTGTTGTAAGGGGCATTCCGGTGTGGCACACTGTGTTATAAGTGACATTACTTAGTGTGTCATAATGTGTAAGGCACGTTGCTGTATCATGTAACCACACACCTTAAACGTAGTCTTTGGGTGTGTTTGATCTTTGAGTGTGTGGGGGGGGGGGCGTCTGAAACTTTTTTGGCATGGGGGAGCAAAATTTATAGTTACGCCACTGGTCATACTGCGTTTCAGTCTAGAGCTGGGCAGAACTTTGACAGAACCAACCTGAAATGTGAATATTCTTCTGTCTTATTCAGAAAGTTCAGTGTTGTTGGGCCATTTCTGTGCTACATTGGTTGCATTAACAGATATCCTAACATTCTGATGTAGAGTTTGCTGGCACAATCCAGCATTAATTAATCACAACACAAAATAATTGTGGGCTGTAAGGTTCCTGAGGCAACAAAACAGCCCAATTGCAATAAAAAGTAGCCATTTACGTTTGTAATTTGCATGGGAATTAGTATTTTTAAATATTTATATTTTTAAACACTAAATAATTGTAAATAATAATAACGTAATTTAATACTTTTTATTTTAATTGTAAACATTACTTTGTCTGAAGAAAACTAATAATATTTATCCATTTAAAGCTGTACTGTGTATGAACATAATCAAACATGCTTGATTGTGGTTGAACTTGTTTGACATGACTCAAATTTATCTTTTTTTTTTCTTGCTTTTAATTGATGTAACATTTTGGAGATTTCAGCGAATTTTATAAATTTTGTACAGAGTTGATGAACTAGTTAGAGAAATGCATCGGGTTCAGGAATCTCTAATGACAATTATGCAATGCAGAGCTCCATAATATTGTCACGGGATCCTCACCAAATTAGAGGAGTTCTGGCTGTTTGGCGCCTGAGATAAGTATACAGTACATCGCTTCCAAGCACACAACATGCTTTTCGATATCATTCATGTTTTAAATGTTTTTATGGGCTATACCCAATAATTTTTGCCATGCAACTATCTTATTATTGAGCATTTGGCTGGTTTTGGGGCCACATCGGCTCTGATATTGGGCACATTAGTTGCTTTCACCACTGATGTTGCAGCATGAATGTACACCTTTATTGTACCTTTAGAGGTCTATTTACAAAGCAGTATTAGGAGACAGAGTGAAAAGTGATAAGTCAGTGATAAGGTGAAAGCTAATCAGCTCCAAACTGTCATTTTTCAAACACAGCCTGTGAGATGACAGTTGGGAGCTGATTGGTTGGCACCTTATCACTTTTCACTCTGTCTACTAACACTGCTTAGTAAATAGACCCCTTAATCTGTTAGCTGCACTTCTCTTCCTTTTTAGCTCCCTGGGGTAGATGTGTGATAGCGGCACTTAACGTGCCGCTATACCGCTTCCTGCTTCGCCTCTTTACCGAGGCGAAGCAGGAAGCACTACAGATGAGATGTAAGAACATCTCATCGGCCGGAGAGGGGGAGCGATAACTCCCCCCTCCAGCGCTATCCGCTTATAGACAGCAGTGTATCAGCCTAGTGCTGATGCGCTGTGTCTCTGTCCCGGCCGGCTCCACTGAGCATGCGCGTGATCTCACAAGTATCGCGAGATCCCCACGTGCAGCCTGGAGCCGGTAGCCGCCGCAGCAGGGACCTGCTGTGGGTATAGGCTAGCGCCAGACTGTAGCAGTCGATAACGACAGCTACAGCCGGCTGAACGGTCATGCGGTATGACCGTTCGTACATGGCCCTGCCGCTCAGCGCTGCTACCTTGTAGATAGCAGCTCCTGTCATTTACTGCCCAGACCCCCGATCATACATCGGGGAGAAGCGGTATCAGCGCATATAACGTGCGCTGATACCGCTTCTGGGCTTCGTACATCTACTCCCCTGTGTCTCAGGGCATGGATCTCTTTTCTATTGTGCTTGAATGTTTGAACTTGTGTTTGCAATCAATTTGTTTTTCATTGTGTGTGATCATATAAGTAAATATACAAATTAGAGATGAGCGGTTCGGTTTTACTTGCTTACTGTATGTTCGGAAGTCAAAAACTGCATCATATTAACTATCTGGCTCTCACGATAGCCAATAAGATAAATGCGAACTTATGTTAATTTGGTTAAAAGAACAGGGTAAAAATTAACCGGTCATCTCTATTACAAATGCAGATATGTTATTTGCTGCATTGTATTAATATTTAAAAATAATAATTATTCATTTAAATGTTTTTTTTTTTGTTTTTTTTTTCCATACAATCATTGACATTTGTAGTATTTATATAGAATGTATTGGATACACTACCAGTATTTTTAGCATTGTTATAACAATGTATTTAGCTGGGATTCAGTTGCTTTTTAAATATTAACCACTTGGTGGAGTTGTAGCTCTGTCTCTGAGTCTTTACCATTTTCCTTTGCTGTAACCTCAACGTCAAAGTCACCCTTCTACTTTCCCTAATCTATCACAAAAGGTAAGGGTTCATATTTCACACAAAATGATTTTAGCTTCTAACTGCTTTAAACATCTGCATGGATTTATCTGCTTTCTTATGAGGCATAGGTGAGGTATTATTAACCTGCAAGTATATATCGCAGTGATTTCATGAGTTATAAAGTTGACGGCAATGGCTGATACGTTCCACTCCATCAATAAAGCGCAGTCCTAATATTTTGACCATATAAACTTGAGTTATTTCACTAAACAAATCAATCATCTTTTAACACATCTACATTACTTCTGTCTCTGGCATGGTTTAAATGGGAGTGCTGACATTGTATGATTTTTAATGCACTGCATATCCATTCAGGTGGCAGAACACAGCAGTCCTGTCAAACTTTTTATTGTAAGTGAAAACCACATTAAGATTCTAAATTGTCAAGACAGTCTAGCTATGTACTATGCACCATGGCCGGAGGTTGCCCTGCATTGTCTAGGTACAAACGATGCATTAGGAACTTAATACCAGTAAATGCTCAGTAACAATAGTTATTAATTGTTATGTATGAATTGTAAATAAATATAGCACTGCATATCCTATTAGTTTTAATTAAACGGTAAGCATGGTAACAAATTGGTCATATAACACCAAAGCATACTTGCCTACCCTCCCGATTCGGCCGGGAGCCTCCAGAAAATCAAATCTGTGCCGTTCCCGGCCCCCCGGAAAGGCAAGCAAGCCTCCCGGGGCCGCCACCCCCCCCCCTCCGCAATTACCTGTGACCGATGATTCGATTAAATCTGAATCGCGTCACTTTGGCCCCGCCCCCTGCTTCACAATGCTTGTAATATCAGCATTGTGTAGCAGGGCGGGGCCAAAATTACGCGATCGCGTGGCCCCGTCCCACCCACAAATGGCTGTCATCTGTCCGGTCATGCCCCGTTGTGCCGGCAACGCCCCCCCTGCCGATCTGGCTGCTCCCTCCCGGAAGGGGCAGCAAGAAAGTCGGCAACTATGCACCATAGAAGAGCATCCACCTTTTAGAATGTAAGCTCTCACAAGCAGGACCCTCTTCCCTCCTATGCTTTTCCTTACCTTATAACACCTAACCCTTGGTTTCTGCTGCCCCGCTGCCTATTTGAGTATTATGACAGCTGATGCAGCAATGTTTATAAACCTAGTAATCCATGTCCTGCTTTGTTCTGTCCTGTAAGTCACTTTTTTGTTTTGCTCATTCTGTTTATGTACTCAGTAAGGCGCTGCGGAACCCTTGTGGTGCCATATAAATAAAAGATTATAATAATCAATGATCCCAGCAATATTCACACTGACAATTTAACCACTGACTTGTATAGTTAGAGGTGATAAGCATATTAGAAGGCTAAGTGAGGGTAAAAGGCTGCATAAAATTTAAGAATTTGACAAATACTCAGTGCTTAAAACCAACGGAATTTGGTTGCCTGAAAAATAGCAATTGCCCCTGGTGTGGATAAAGTATTGTATAATATAGATTGTCTTTTGATACACCAGCTTTGTTACACATTTCCATAAGGATCTCCATGGAATTAAGGGCCTGATTCAGAGCCGGACGCTCTGACCAGAGCGCTCGCTCTGAATCAGTGCCCTCCTACCTAAAAATGGAGCGACCATAGGGCTTGCGACGAGACCCTGCGGTAGGGTCTCGGTGACCGCAAGCCCTGGAGTGATTTTGGCTCTATCAGAGTCTGGGTCCGTCTGGGCCGGACCCAGACGGTAGGCGTTCCCATGGGAACGCCTCCGTCTGGCAGCCACGCCCCCGGCACGCCCACCAAAGGGGGCGTGCTGTCGGTCACCATTGACAGCACGCCCCCTTTGGTACGAGACCCGGAGCGACAGCTTGGCTGTCGCTGTCCGGGTCTCGTGCGTGCGCACGACAGAGCTCCCTCCGTCGTGCGCATGTGCATTGGGGTAACATCGACCCGCTTGCGAGCGTCCTGCGCTCGCGAGCGGGTCTGAATGACCCCCTGAGTATGTACCACCTCTTTAGTAAGCAGCATAAGCACCTTCCTAACCAGTTTACTTCTCATTACTAACCTGCTCAAACTATACTCCTATTCTACTTTCATAAGCTCTCACACACATCTGAACGAACAATTTAACAGCGCTGCATTCAGAAAGAAGATGGGTTATGTAAAAATGTGGGAAGGTAAAGAATAAATAGTGGCCGTGCTTAACCACTTAACTGACGATTTTTTACCAGCAAAACCGGTCAGATATTGTTGGGTTTTATTGAAAAATGTAAATTAGTTTAAAAAGTATTTTTAAAAACCTTTTTTAAATATTTAATTTAAAAAAAATATGCCTAGGTAGGGGGTGTCTCGCACCACCCTCGTGTCCATAGGCCACCCATTATAAAATCACTTCCCACCCCTCATCACTAGTAATTTATTTTATTCTTATTTTAAGAGATATTACCCCTTCTCAACACCCACATACTCCCCTCCCACTCCCTAACTCCCTCCCCACACCCCCTTCCCCACATCCACATGCAGAGCGCAGCAGAGATTTTGTCATAGGGATGGCCATTGGTGGGTTAACCATCGATGGTTAACATCAATGGTGTGAAACAATTATCGTGAAACCATTGATGATTTCACCTATCGATGGCCATCCCTACTTTGTCAGGGGAGATTGATGATCAGTCCCCTCTGTCGAGTGAGGCAGGCTTAAGGCTTCATCGGCGGCTGCTGCTCTCTACAATCCCTGGGTATATGAAGGGGCCAGTGCTGGAGTATAAACAGGGAGCGTCGCTAACTTCATCAACGGCTGCCACCGGGTAAATGCAGGGGGAGGGCGGGCGCTGGATTCCCCGGTGGCTCGGCACTCTGTGGCTGAAGGGGTATACAAAGGGGGAGGAGGATCCAACGTGTATAGGGACCAACAGATCCCTCTGACATAGGCGGCTGCTAGAAGATTAGCTTCCCGCAGCCGCCTAGTGGGTGTTTCTTACTTGTCACATCAGATGCGACCATGTCAGGGAAAGCCCAGTCTGTTGTGGTCGCCTCTGATGCGACCGTGTCAAGCAGGTGGTTAAAATGTGACAAATGCCAAATTTATTAAAAACAAGAAACACAAGACATGAACAAAAATAATATGTATAAAATAATTACGAGCACATACTAAATACACAGATATTTTGCGCATGGCAATCAATTATTGGTTTTCTAAATGATGATTACTTAAGTAGAATCTCTGTCCCTGCCAGATTCAAATATTTATATGTACGAGTCTGTAACCATTTAAGGTAATGACTGATAAATTTGATAATATTGGTTTATAAATTCATCATTGTGTTATAAAACATATTTCTAGCATTCTCTTTTGGAATTTCAGCAACTTTTTTTTACTAAATATTTTTATACCAAAGGCTGTGATATTATTGTCATGGTATTAATATTTTTAAGTTTAGTGCATTTCTTCTGCTGTTAATATGTGGTAGGTGCATTTGGTTCCCTAGGCATCTGATTGGTATGTTGCCAGCTTACATTAATGCACGCCTGAGATACTGAACACTGCAGTCTTTTAAGAAAACATCTGTAAAGGAGGAGAAACATGTCAAGGTGTACCTTTAGGCTGACTACATTATTCACAACTGTTGCCAAATCTGAACTTTATGCTTTACATTGCATATTGTACACATGAGGTAATTGCCCGGCTCATTGGAGACCTAAATCTTCACCAGAGTAAGCCATTGAGATACAACAAATATTACCTCTCACTGCAAATGTTAAGTTGCCTCTTTATCACGGTTGCCGCCAGGCCAATCTGGAGACAGCAGAGCCTTATCGGGGTAATATACAGTGGGCTGGACATTCCTTGCCACTACAATGAGAGGGACAGCTGATGACTTTATACAATGGCTGCTGCCATGTCATGCTCTAGAGTTTGATATACCATTTAGGTAAGCATCCTTGGTAATACATTGATTTGAGGGACTAGTGGCTTTGATAACCCTGTATACAGGAGTCTGGGACTGCAGATATTAATATTGGCCATGTGTTTCCTCAGGGGACCAAACAGGAGGTTATCGACAATAGTGCATTAGTTCTCCATTAATGTCCCCCTGTCATTTGCCAGACTCTTATAGCTGGAACATAGTGTACCTTCTATCTGCAGTTTAGACAGAGGCGCTAGCAAATGTCACCCTTGTTTCTACTCAGATGATAGTTGGAAGGCCCCAATGTGCATAAATTCTGCAGGAAGAGATTTCTATAAGTAGGTTGTGTAATAGCAGTCATGCCCCTGTTTCTTAAATTAACTGTAGTGATCAATTTTAATCGACATGTGCAACAGGTTCTCCAGAATGTCAGGGGATGGATATCAGATCAACAAGTCTGTGAGCTGATCAGATATACCTACTGTAGCTTATAATGGCTCTGCAATTGTTCCATCTTCCATGCCCCCTGTAGTAGTGCCCATTATGCAATGTCCTCAGTAGCAGTGCCCCTTGTGAAATGCCTCCTGTAGTAGTGCCCCTTATGCAGTGCTCCCTGTTGTAGTGCCCCTTATGCAATGCCCCCTGTTGTAATGTACATTATGCAGTGCCCCTTATACAGTGCCCCCAGTAGTGCCTCTAATGCAGTGCCCCTTATGCAGCACCCCAGTAGTGCCCCTTATACAGCGCCCCATTAGTGCCCCTTATACAGTGCCCCCAGTAGTACTTCATATACAGTTCCCCCATTACACATAATACACAGATACACATTATACATACCCAAATTTCTGCTGCGGCGTCTGCTACTCCGGTTCCGCTTGGCACTATGGGAGAGATGTCTCTCCCTTCACCCACTATGGAGCTGGAAAGTAGAGCTCATGAGTGAGCTCCAGCCCGGCTCTGGCCCTGTGTGCAGCAGCCAATAAGAGTCTGTCAAACAAAAACACCGCCACCAGGTAGTACACTCACTGTAAGTGGGTGTATTACCTGGCGCCGGCAGCATTGTGTTTGTTTTACTGTGTAGTGCGGATATCACTCTGTGTGTGGTCTGCAGTACACACTAAGCACTGACCTGGACAGTGGCCGGCGGCGCCCAGGGCACGTGCCCCGCCCGGCCTAGTTACGCCACTGCTCCTCTTCCATTGAACAATGTTGTTTGTGTCCAGACAGTTGCATCTTTCCTTCCATCTTTTGCTTTACTTTTTCTTAAGATTTTTTATCAGAGGGATCACATCTACTTTGCCTCATTCGACATATCGAGAGCCTGCCCATACACGTATGCTTTCCAAAGTGTTTCAGGAAGTTTGATGAAATTTTTAGCCTTTTTTTTTTTTTCTGTTTCACGGTTATCTTTCACAAGACTTTCTGCAACAACTATTTCTGCTACTTTCTTTAGGGAATAACACATTTTTAGAGCCAGGAATAGTGTTCTATATATATTACTGAATGAAACAAAGCCACATAGTTTCCTTGTAACCTCAATAACAAAGTAAATTTGACTGGATAAATTGCATATTTCAGATACTCAGTGCTGGGATCTAACTCATTGATAGCGAAAATAAATTGTGCTAGTTCTGACAGCTTCTGAGCTATGCATGAATGCTGTATCTTATCATGTCCTTGTTTCAAATACATCAAATCTCCAAATTTATGCATCAAGGGATTATTTCTAAAATGCTGTGATGTTTTATGTTGAGGCATTTTGAGGACAATTCATTATACACATCAGCTGCCAATGGAAGATTAACAGGTGCTGCCCAATCTCATTTTCTTTTCTAGGGCCCTTGTTTTTCTTATTTTATTGTCCTACAGGCGTCCGATTTCCAGAAAGTAGTTTCAATAGTAAATCCTGTTAGCATGGCATGCAGACTATTACCGATGCAGTTACATAGGGCTGTTTCCATGTAACATGGCATACCTCCCAACAGTCCTGATGTGATTGGTTTGTACCATGTTCCCACATTTGGCATGTTCACCCCCTTTGTGGGATGTTGGGATGCACACCATATAACATGCTACATGAAGCTGTGTGGCAGTGTGCGAGCAGTAAGAAGGTGGAGTGGGAGGGTTGCCCATTATTGGTATGACTACGCCCTCTTAGAGCATGACCATGGGCCTGATTCAGACCCGTTTGCTAGCAAGCGATCGCTCGGAGCGAGGGATGTTTTGCAAAGTGCGCATGCATCGCAGTGCGCGTACGCGAACTAGTCCGAGCGATCGGGAAGCAATCGCTCGCCCAGCAGAGACAGCCTAGCTGAGTGAGTGACAGGTCAAACCGTTTGTGGGTGGTAACAGGGGCAGGCCACTGGAAACGGGGAAGTGGAGGTGGGAGCGCAGTCGTGCCTGAGCATCTTAACGCCATTTCAGAGGCGTGCATATTTAACAGGCAGCGTCATAGTGCACGTCATCTGGTTCAATTATATTCTGAAGTGCTCGCAGTGTGCTTGCGGTAGGGTACTGTCAACCGCAAGCGCTGTGGTCAGTTCCGATGGAGCCCGATGTACCGATGGTTGTATATACTTCCTCGAGATGATGTTCACTAGTGGGCGGCTAAAGACAGGCTGTTGGGCGTCTGCATATACAAAGTGATCGCACGCCAAGACATAGTGGACAATCGCCTGCCTTGTCACTTAGCTGAATTTGCATACGCTGGGAGCGAGCATCCCCATCTAGCAACTGGTTCTGAATCAGGCCCCATGTCCCATGACCTAAAGGTAAATAAAATGATGTTGGGAGGCATGCAACTAGGTCACCATACACCTTTTTAAATACTTCTATATTATGTGATAGTGAACTTTGTTACTGATCTTTTTTAACAGAACATCCCAGTGTGTTCAAACTTTTGGGAAGCTGAGACCATTGACTACTTTTATTTTCCCTTTGGCTCATTTTAAAATTCCTTTATTGGTCTTGCTACTTGCTACTATTCCCTTTTTAGAACTTTAAGATACATTGGTCCCTATGTAAAATCTGAGTGCTAGAAGGATGTTTGCCCCTCTTATATGAAGCCATGTTTTTGTTTGTGTCACCAATTTTAAAGAAATATTTTTTTTTTCTGTAAATATTCAAGGCAACCCCAGAGTAAAACTAGTTCAAACTCTTTCCAACAGGTAACTTACTATGCTAAACAGGATAACTCTGATATTACTGCAGCAGGCTCATATTGACCCTACCATGCCATTAAAAACTATAACCTGTTAGAACCAATGACGCGCATCTCAGACACGAGAATCATCAAGTGACTGGTGCCTCGCCCCCCACAGTGATCAGCTGCATTTCACCTCTGGGAACTGTCCAATAGGGGAACATTTTAAAGTTAGCAAGTGCAGCGATTAGACGAAGAAGTAATCACCAGAAATGATATTTCATGAACTTTGTAAGTATAAAGCAACTGCATTCTATTTTCCTATGTGTGTTCAGTGTGTAACATGGTCCTGTGGTATGTATCAAAATGGATGTGCTGCAGTGGGACTGATGGGTAGAATTAAGTTTATGACTGCTGAGCTCATGGAACCCAGACCAGGATGGGGGCAGATAACCATCTGTATGTCCAGATTCACAAAGATCTGTGGTATGTTGATACAACTGCATCCTATCTCCTATGCAGACAGCTATAGGAAACATGTAAAAAACTGTCCTGTGCCATTCTGACCAAAGAAGGGGTGTTAGTCACAGAATTCATTAACATTTGGCACTGAGAGAGATGACCAGAGGTTGGCGGCTAGGGAAACCCCTCCATAGCATAAAGCGGGATCTCAGCCAGCAATGGTTGTGCAGACTAGACTGGTCCATTCCATCTAAGTGAACCCCACACGGCAGTCCTTTCATATTTCTTATAAGTGAGCTCTGTTTTTATTTCTTTTAATCTCTTTAAATTATTTTGCATATTAAGCTGTGAGTCCTTTATGTAATAATTTTGTGTATTTGACGCATTGTAGTAATTTTGTATTCAGATTAAAACCAATAATCTTAGTGTGCACGGGCTACTTCCAATGAACCCTTGATGGTGGCAGTTGCATCGTGTTACTTACCATAGGTGCTGACGTAACTATAAGTCACTGACAGCTGTTTCAGATTGACGCATTTGGGGACAGGCTGGCAGCAATTATGAATAAAATACATCCAGTTTCTAAGCTTTAAATTATTTTTCAACTACTTAAGCTGGGTACACACCTATACACTCATCAGATAGAATAGATGATTCAAAACCTTTTGGTGAGATATTGTAAGCATGTTAGGCAGATTAGGATGTTCAAGTAGCAAAGAATTAGAATGCAACATGCCCTCTTGAAATGTAACCTAGTTAGACTTGGACTCATCTTTCCACCTAGATAATATACTGTGTATTTAGCATCAGAAGCCAGGGACAGACATTTAGCAGCAGAAGCCAGGGACCGACATTTAGCATCAGAAGCCAGGGACCGACATTTAGCATCAGAAGTCAGGGACTGACATTTAGCATCAGAAGTCAGGGACTGACATTTAGCATCAGAAGCCAGGGACCGACATTTAGCAGCAGAAGCCAGGGACCGACATTTAGCAGCAGAAGCCAGGGACCGACATTTAGCAGCAGAAGCCAGGGACCGACATTTAGCATCAGAAGCCAGGGACCGACATTTAGCATCAGAAGCCAGGGACCGACATTTAGCATCAGAAGCCAGGGACCGACATTTAGCATCAGAAGCCAGGGACCGACATTTATTATTTATTTATTACCAGTTATTTATATAGCGCACACATATTCCGCAGCGCTTTTACAGAGAATATTCGGCCATTCACATCAGTCCCTGCCCCAGTGGAGCTTACAATCTATATTCCCTACCACATGCACACGCACATACACACAATAGGGGTAACTTTGTTAGGAGCCAATTAACCTACCAGTATATTTTTGGAGTGTGGGAGGAAACCGGAGAACCCGGAGGAAACCCACGCAAGCACAGGGAAAATATACAAACTCCACACAGTTAGGGCCGTAGTGGGTATCGAACCAACGACCTCAGTGCTGTGAGGCAGTAATGCTACCATTACACCATCTTAGCATCAGAAGCCAGGGACCGACATTTAGCATCAGAAGCCAGGGACCGACATTTAGCATCAGAAGCCAGGGACCGACATTTAGCATCAGAAGCCAGGGACCCACATTTAGCATCAGAAGCCAGGGACCCACATTTAGCATCAGAAGCCAGGGACCCACATTTAGCATCAGAAGCCAGGGACTGACATGTGGCTGAAATGTAATCCTACTGAAATTTATAAAAGGTAGAATGGAGATGGTGTCACTTCACCAGCAAGCCCTGCATCTATCTGAGATGGGCCATTTCCTTTGACAATGTTAATGTGTGCTCTTATGTTTATTGGTTCTTTCCTAAATCGATCAGTACCAAAAGACATACATAAAGCAGATATTTTCCTAAAAATTAAAAAGGGTACAAATTTACATAAGGAAATTATCGACTAGTAAGCCGTATGTACTATATAAAATAGACTAATCACCTGATATCAATGAGTCAGCTTTAGGAATGGGTTTTGTTCGCTGTATCTGGCACATATTAATGAGAAGGTATCTTAGCAATGCAGTTCCAGCAGCTACTGGGACCTGTACGTGAGAAGACACTAGAAGAAGAAGGTACTGATAGCCAGAAGAGGCAGAAGTGGTCAAATCAAGACAGCAGCTTCCTAGTTGGCAAAGGAAACAGTGGACAGTGGTAAATTACCCTTTACCTGCTGTCTCTTATCCTGAGCGGAGCAGGCTACTTAGTTGTTACGCATGGTGCCACATCCAGACTGTTAAAAGCCTATTGTTTTTTACTGTTCTGATATCAGTTTTTGTGCTCGTTTTAAGGCAATGAACAATGCGATAATGGGACTGTCATTTCTGACAATATTGCAGCATATGTGGCCAACTATGTAGGATTAAATTGTCTTGCGAGTTTTTACCCTGTGCATGTTCCGGAACTATGCGTAAGCAAGTACAGGTGATGCAGAGTTGTAGGCATTTCAAACGCTTCTGTACACGTGACTGTCTGTAACAGTGCACTCTCAGAAGTGTAGTGTGGGAGATGTTGGATGTAAGTGTGTGTATATATATACACCTGTTTCCATGAGTATCAATTAATTGTACCTTAAAACTTATGTGCGAGTTCTCATTTACATATGTACTGTATGAAGCCCTGCATTTTAGTGTCTGGATGAATAAGGTGTAATATGTGTGCAGCTAGGAGCGCAATGACAATCCCCAGTGTCTCATATAACTAAGAATGGGAGGTATGTTCTGCATTGAAGGTGGAATGGCTTTGGAGTGGATTAGAGAGATACAGCAACTATCCAATCATGCCCACTCCCCTCACTCACTAGCCTCTAAGTGGTTGTGAGGCTATTCCCACTAAACTGTTCCTCTCTGTTAAATATCCTTGGTCACAGAAGAGAAAAGTTTTCACCAGATGTCAGTCCCTGGCTTCTGCTGCTAAATGTCAGTCCCTGGCCTCTGATGCTAAATGTCAGTCCCTGGCTTCTGCTGCTAAATGTCAGTCCCTGGCTTCTGCTGCTAAATGTCAGTCCCTGGCTTCTACTGCTAAATGTCAGTCCCTGGCTTCTGATGCTAAATGTCTGTCCCTGGCTTCTGATGCTAAATGTCAGTCCCTGGCTTCTGCTGCTAAATGTCAGTCCCTGGCTTCTGATGCTAAATGTCTGTCCCTGGCTTCTGCTGCTAAATGTCTGTCCCTGGCTTCTGCTGCTAAATGTCAGTCCCTGGCTTCTGCTGCTAAATGTCAGTCCCTGGCTTCTGCTGCTAAATGTCTGTCCCTGGCTTCTGCTGCTAAATGTCTGTCCCTGGCTTCTGCTGCTAAATGTCAGTCCCTGGCTTCTGCTGCTAAATGTCAGTCCCTGGCTTCTGCTGCTAAATGTCAGTCCCTGGCTTCTGCTGCTAAATGTCTGTCCCTGGCTTCTGATGCTAAATACACAGTATATGGTCTAGGTGGAAAGATGAGTGCTATGATTTCTTGTCCAGGCAGCAGGGAGGATCATTCTATTTTCTTATTCTTGTCACACCACCTGATCAGATCTTTAAAAATTAGATGAGTGAAAATAATTAAAAGTAATAAAAAAAAATGCTTTAATAGAAAATAATAATATACAAAATCTAATTAAAAAGATTTACAAAGTGAAAAGGCTGCTCTCTCACTGCACCTCTGCTGTCTCAGCAGGGCCAGCAACAGAAATCTCAGGGCCCGATACACTGATGTCTCTGGGGGCCCCATCTTCTCACCACCACCCCCGATCCCACACATCCCGACCCCGCATGTGTGATATATGAAGCATGATACTGTTAACCGTAAGATATGCCAGACTTTAAATAAAGTAAAAATACACTATGACTTACCACACTGTCTCTCTGTCACTAACGATGCAGGATGTAGTTCTTGTCTTCTGTCTCTTCCAAGATCTTCTTGATGACAGTACTGTGGATGCCTCAGGGGTAGAAGGGATGATGTCTGCAGCCAGCCATCCTTAGTCGTCAGTTCCTCATCACCTTCCTCAAATTCAGCCTTTCATCACCATCAGCTCAGAAGCCCCCATCACCTTTCTCCGTCCCCAGCCCCTATCACCTTCTGCTCTCTTCCCCCAATCACCTTCCTCCAGCCCCATCACCTTCCTCTGCGTCCAGCCCCTATCACCTTCATCTGTCCCCAGTCTCCTTCATCTCCTAAGCGCCCTTCAATTTCCTCTGCTTCTAGCCCCTGTCATCTTCTGCCCCCAGCCCCTATCACCTTCATCTGTCCCCAGTCTCCTTCATCTCCTAAGCCCCCTTCAATTTCCTCTGCTTCTAGCCCCTGTCACCTTCTGCTCCCAGCCCCTTTCACCTTCATCTGTCCCCAGTCTCCTTCATCTCCTAAGCCCCCTTCAATTTCCTCTGCTTCTAGCCCCTGCCACCTTCTGCCCCAGCCCCATCACGTTCCTCTGTCCCCAGCCTCCAACACTTTCCTCTGTGTCCAGCCCACCTTCTGCCCCCTGCCCTTGTCACCTTCGTCTGTTCCCTTCACCTTCTACCAACCCCAGCCCCATGCCTAACGGCAGCCTCAACTTCAGTCCTTACTACTGTAGATGCACAGCCTATACTACCGCAATTGGTATCACAAAATATATAATAAACTGGCAATAAACATGGTTTGAAATTCTTAGTGCTTAGAGTGTGCATCTGCTTTTCCCTCCTTCTATTTCTGCTATAGAACTACAGATCTTAACAAGGTAGCACCTCATATTGTGTTTAAATTAGGATGTGCAGCCCAACCCCCCTTTCCTTTTAGCTATAGACTTCCGCCCAGGCAAGGAACATGTGCGGCGACGTGACCTATGACGTCACGCCTCCGTGCCGCTGAGTTAAAGGTCATACCTGGCCCGGGCCATAGCTGAGCCACCTGGAAGAGCCCAGCGCTGCCCGGGCCAGGCTACAGGAGAGCTTGGGGCTGGGCGGCGGCTGTTGGTCCCTGCGGCCACGACTGGAACAGTAAGTCCGCGGCCCTGATTTGTGCCCGTCTGGACCTCGGGGCCCCTCTGGACCTCAGGGCCCGGTACGGTTGTCCCCTTAGTCCTTCCTCTCACCGGGCCTGTGTCTCAGTACTATGCTATGTTGCCTTACACCAGGGCCGTATGCAGCATAGTAGTTTGCTGCAGTGCTGTGCTGATTTTACTGGCACTGCTGTGAGAAGTGGAACATGGTGGCTCTTCAGCTCCTTTCCATGCTAGGAAAACTATCCACTGACATTCCTGGCATACTATCTGTACCACACACACACCTATTACTACGATAAAACTTTTTTTTAGAAGCGTTCAACCTAAGATCACTTAACTACACTATGTAGACAAATCAGATTGGACACCCCCACACAAGCGAAATGCATACCATGATACCATTGCACATGAGTTCCAAATGGCCACTAATGTTGCTATTCGACAAGAACATTTGGTAGGGAGGCCCATGCACTTGAAGTCCTACAAAACAACAAATGTTTTTTCAGGATGACAATGCCATCTTTAATTTTTCCAGGGTGACGCTGGATTGGTATACAGAAAATTCAGTAACCCAGATGGACTGGCCAGCTCAGAGTCCAGATCTTAACCCCATTGAGAATCTGTGGGTCAAATTGGAGCAACGGGTGCATTGTAAGCCGCCTCGACCTTCTTTATTGTCACTGTTGGTCATTGTACCTAAGGTGGATGGCAGAACATACCGACTGCTGTTGTCCAGGAACTTGTGGACAATTTGCCAAGAAGGGTGTCTGCAATATCACTGCACGTAGAGGACCTACAAAATACTGACATCAATAAAAGCTCGTTAATCTATTTGCGGTCAGTGTCCAATCACTTTTGTCTACATCAGGTATGTCAAATATGCGGCCCGAATAAACATTTTATGAGTCCCGACAGTGTGGGCCCATATATATATAATATACAGCCAAAACCTCTGCCACGATCGGAGCTCAGCTCCGATCGGGCAGCGTTTACTTTATTTAAAGCTGGCAACACTGGTCTCTGAAGCGATCAGAAGCCTCTGATCACTTCAGAGGCCAGTGTTCCCAGTGATGCAGCGCGCGGGTGACATCATGATGTCTCCCGTGATGAGAGGAGCCTGCGCCTGGCACTCTGGATCTAATTAGATCCAGTCAGCGACAGGATCTACGCGGGACGGTGGGAGTGAAGATGGCATGGACCGGAGCAGTGCCCAGCAGCCATCGTGAAGAAAAGTAAGTATTGCACAGGTTAGTGGGGACTGTTCTATGCTGGGAGGGGGCACAGCATAAGGGGCATTACTGGGGGCACAACATAAGTGGCTCTGCATAAGGGGCATTACTGGGGGCACAACATTAGGGGCACTACTAGGGACATCACTGGGGGCTCTGCATAAGGGTCACTACTAAGGACATTACTGTGTGCACAACATAAGTGGCATTACTGGGGGCACTACTAGGGACATTACTGGGGGCTCTGCATAAGGGGAACTACTAGGGACATTACTGGGGGCTCTGCATAAGGGAAACTACTAGGCACATTGCTGGGGGCTCTGCATAAGGGGAATTATGGGGGCACTACTAGAGACATTAATGGGGCTCTGCATAAGGGGCACTACTAGGGTCATTACTGGGGGCTCTGCATGAAGGGCATTACTGGGGCACTAGGGATATTGCTGGGGGCTCTGCATAAGAGGCATTACTGGGGGCTCTGCATAAGGGGGACTACTAGGGACATTGCTGGGGGCTCTGCATAAGGGGAATTATGGGGGCACTACTAGAGACATTAATGGGGCTCTGCATAAGGTGCACTACTAGAGGCATTACTGGGGGCTCTGAATAAGGGGCAGTATGGGGGCACTACTAGAGACATTAATGGGGCTCTGCATAAGAGGCATTACTGGGGGCTCTGCATAAGGGACACTACTAGGGACATTACTGTGGGCACTGCATAAGGGGCAGTACTAGGTACATTACTGGGGAACTGCATAAGGGGCACTACTACAGGGGACACTGCATTGGTTTTTATTAATAATAAACCTTTCAAAATTGCATATAAGACTTTTTTTTTGTTCCGGCCCACACACTCTTAAGACCTTGAATATTTGGACCGGTTGGTATTTTGAGTTTGACATACCTGGTCTACAGTGTAATTGAAGCCACCATATATATTGTAGCAACTCTCCAAAGACTGGCATTGAAGTAGATGGAGCAGTGAAATCATGTATCTGTAATTTAATCTCATCAGGGCCTGGTCATGATGTCTAACGCACTTTCGGCTTTAAAACACGATTAGAGTGTAATTTATTAAAATCCTGTGCAGGTTATATTTAAAGGTAGCTTTTTATATTTACCTGTGAATCTGATGACTGTGTAAATAGTAAGTGCATGTCTCTTCATTTCTCTATTGCTGGATTCTACAATACTTAAACTTTCGGCTATTATTAGCAGAATGATTAATTGAGAATAGAAGGATTTATTTTAAATATACATCAGAGTATATTTGATAACATTTTATTTAACAGTCCAGTGAGTGTAGAGGATGTTCTTATTCATAAAGTCACATTTCTTTGCACAAACTACATGTGTTAACAAATCAATTATCACTGGATGTGTGGTAAGGAATAAACAAGTGTTGTAGTGTAAAATGTAATTATCACATATATAAATAAATAACACCATGTATGTATGTATGTATGTATATAAATATGTAAGTGCAGAAAAACAAAAATGATATATAGTGTTTCTTACTAAGATGAACTATAATGTATTGCTACTGACTAAAACACACAGGGTTACCTTACCATATACAGGTTGAGTCTCCCATATCCAAATATTCCGGAATACGGAATATTCCGAAATACAGAATTTTTTTGGCATGACTGAGATAATGAAACCTTTAATTTTTGATGGTTCAATGTACACAAACTTTTTCTAAGGCACAAATTATTAAAAATATTGTATATAATGACCTTCAGGCTGTGTGTATAAGGTGTATATGAAACATAAATTAATTTCATTTCTGTACACAAACTTTGTTTGAACCACAAAATTATTGAACAGATTGTATAATTACCTGCAGGCTGTGTGTATAAGGTGTATATAACACATAAATGCATTCTGTGTGTATATTTGGGTCCTATTCCCAAGATATTTCATTATGATATGCAATTATTTAAAATTACAGAATATTCAGTTATCCAAAATACACCTGGTCCCAAGCATTTTGGATGTGGGAGACTCAACCTGTAGCACTATTGTATTGTTAAAATAGAATATGTGATAAGTTTCAACCCTGTGATGGCTATGGGCGGCGCTACTACCCAGCAACCGCGTGACCCACAATGGCGCAAGAGATCGTATATAGACCAAGAGCCAGAGAACAACCTGCATGGGTGAGCGCCACACATCCACAGTGGTGTGTTATTCAGTACATTGCAGGAGTATGTTCTGAATACTGACAAGTGGCTCTGCATGTGTGTGGGCAATATACCTTACAATGTCCATTTACCCCATTTTACCAAGATATATACCGTATGTATTTATTATGTCAGAGGGAGCTGTGCATGCAGGATGTGCCTGCTATAATCCTCCTTTATATGTTTAGTGAACATGGAAAGTTTGGAAACACAGAGCTTTGACAGGATGCCACATGATCCCTTATTATCTGATGTCAGGATGTTAATACTTGAATGAATATGGTCCATACTCATTCATGTATTAACATGGAGTGTGATCGCTGTGTAGGATCAGTCTGTCTGTCTCTCAGTCATACCTTCTAGATATGTGAATAAATATCTCACATCCCGCAAACACACTGACAGCCATCAGCTCCAAGTCATGTTGCCAGCATCTATGGATGAGCCGTCTGCTAAGGATCTGGGTCAGAGCAAGCCTCCCCTGCTTATATTTATATTGTGTCTAATATGTGTATGTACTATTTAGCTGCTTGTAATACATGATATATCTGCATGTTGGGGCTTTATCTGATTGTACACATCAGTGGTATTGTCCCTTCTCAATGATGAGCAATACACCAGATATTTTGTTCTGTGAAGAATGAATGATATCGGTAAGGCCAACTTCACAGGCATTTCACCCGCTATATGTTTTGTCAGTGTAGCCACATACCGTATATACATTGCTTTCTGACATATAGATGTTGCTAGAGAGCACCCCTTCCTCTAAACCACAGATGATGATAATGATGCTGCTGCTGCATAATATTGCCTGCATGCTAATTAATTTAGTAGACCAATGACTCATGAGATTGGGTTCCTAGATTGGGTTGAGTGTGGGATCTCGATGCTCAGAATCCCGACACTGGAATCCTGTCTGGTTTAAAATACCGACACCTGTAGGAAAGTACTAAACCTACCCCTATACCTAACCCTCCCCCATGCAGCCTAAACCTAACCCTCCCCTCACGCTCCCTAACCCTCCCCCCTAGTGCTTAATCTTACCATCAGGATGTCAGAGGTCGGGATCCTAGAGCCGGGGTTCTGACTGCTGTCGGGATTCCAGCGCCAGCATCCTGACCATCGGGATGTCAAGTACATCACCTTAGATCATAGGTTCTCAAACTCGGTCCTCAGGACCCCAAACAGTGCATATTTTCCAGGTCTCCTCACAGAATCACAAGTGAAATAATTAGCTTCACTTGTGGATCTTATAAAATGTGTCAGTGAGCAATGAATGCAGCTGTGCACCTGCTTGGTAACCTGGAAAACGTGAACTGAAGACCGAGTTTGAGAACCACTGCCTTAGATGTTCTGCTGCTGAGAAACATGAATTCTACCTTCTGGACACTCTTATATTGAGCACTACTTGGGTACATGTAATGACATTCCATACATTGTCTTTAAACTGTGGGTGTTTCAAATCTTATTAAACAATCAATATTATTTCTTAATTATATTAAAGTGGTAATATTAATTGGTGTTAAGACATTTTTTACAGGGTATAAAATAGCCATTTTTTTCAACAATTAACAATTAGTTATTACTACCCCTTTAATATAAGTAAATAATATTGATCCCTTAATAAAATGGAACATTACTTTTCCCAAAAATATATTAATTAAATAATATTGCCAAGATAAGAAAATTAGTAATGTTGTTTGTCTTTTAAATTAGTGCATAATGATTGTCCACACAGCTCACACACAACAAGCTATTCCAGTTATCTCCTGTGTCACAATCACCTTGTTTTTGTGGCAGAGGTTTTTTGGCTATTTCCAAACCAGCTGCTTGATGGATTTGGCATGTTCTATCTTTTACTTTGAAAAAAATTGGACGGCAATGTGTGGCGGGCTGATTTCTATAATGGTGGTTTTCTGGCGATTTTGCCTTTAGTAAATTGGCAGTTTACTAAACTACCAGGAAAACCACCAGAAAATAGTAGCAGGGTTCCAGTATAACTTGCTTTTGTCTTAAAACCTCATAGTGTTTAGGAGCAATACCATATGCCCTGCTGTTTGGTCTAAATGCTCACTCTGCCTTGTCACATACTTTCTAATTGACCAGGCTAACACCAATTTTCATTCCCAACAGGGCCGATTTAGGGGGGCGACAGGGGCGGTCATCCCTGGGCCCCCACACATGGAGGGGCCCCCACTAGCGGCGGTGCAGTCGGTGGCTTGCACCAGGGTCCGCTCTCTGCACCCACCGCTAGTGTAGTGTAGACCGCAGTGAGCGCGGTCCACATGACACAGTGACAAACACACAGCCGGCGGCGGCTCTGTGTTTGTCTGACTCTCATCGGCTGCTGCATCAACAGAGGGAGCCGGCTGGAGCTCACTCATGAGCTCCGCCTTCCGGTTCCCCCCACAACGTCTGGAACCGGAAGGCGTCATGACGTCTCTCTCATAGAGCAAGAGAACAGCCGGGACTCGGAGTGGACAGCGGCAGTCGCGTCAGGAAGTCGTGGGGGGGTTTTGTGTGTGTGTAAGGGGCACTGCATAGGGGGGTCGCTACAGGGATCACTGTATAGGGGAGCCGCTTCATGTGGGCACTGTATAGGAGGGCAGCTTCATGGGGGCACTGTATAGGGGAGCCGCTTCATGGGGCACTGTATGGGGGGCGCTACTACTGGGGGCATTGCATAGGGGGGACAACTACTGGGATCACTGTATGGGGGGAACTACTACTGGGGGTGATTCATAGGGGGACTACTACTGGGGGCACTATATAAGGGGCACTGTATAGGGGGGACCACTACTGTGGGCATTATATAAGGGGCACTGCATATGGGGGACCACTACTGGGGGCACTATATAAGGGGCAATGTATAGGGGGGACCACTACTGGGGGCATTATATAAGGGGCACTGCATATGGGGGACCACTACTGGGGGCACTGCATAGTGGGGACTACTACAATGGGCACTGCATAAGGGAGGACCATTACTGGGGGTACTGCATAAGGGGCACTACTACAGTGGGCATTGCAAGAGGGGCATTAAGGTAAATAGAAGGAAAAGAAATGTTCCTAGGGTGACAAGAAACGGTGGTATATAGGGGTCCTCACAAGTTTGTTGCCCAGGGACCCCCACAGACCTTAATCCGGCCCTGATTCCCAACAATGTCACAGTCAGCAGCACGATTCTGGCTTTAACGTTATACCGCCGACACCATTAAAATGCTTTAACCTTGTTGACATTGTGGTGCCAGCATAGTGCTGCAGACAGCAACATTGTCGACAATGTCCCTGCCAACATAATGCATCCCTTACAAAAACCTTAATTCTCATAGTTATGCTGGTCATGCAGGATGAACATTGGGATATCTATAAAAGCCATACTTGTTGACTAATTTCCTGAGCCGTAACTGTGTCTGATGATATTTATCAGCAATAAATTAACTAGTGGTTTGCTGACATGCAGCTAACATAACATCTATGAGGGGAGAATCATTTATTGCTTGACATCTAATGGGAAAGAATAATTTATTGCTGGAGATATTTACCATTTAACTTCCAATCGAGCCTCCTTCATGGCACACTACCATAGAGCAAATGCTATAACTTCAAACTTTTAAAACTCAACTCTAGTTTTAATGAAAAAAAAACTTTCCTGAGTGTTTAGATTGCAGCTCATGCTCACCATCAGACTACAAAACAGAACCGCCAGCAACGCCACAGGAGAACCTGATAAAAACTGTCATCAAAAGAAAGGAAAAGACAAATACCTGCTAGGAAAAAACAGGGCAGGACCTGAAACTTTATCTGAAAGCACGAGGAAAGCATTGCTAAGCCAAACACCGCACAAATCTTTCCGTCTTAAGTGCATGAAAGATTTATTAGCCAGATAAAACAGAAACCTGCTAGATGCATAAATACATCAAGCCATTGGTTATTTTATCCATTCTCTCCCCTTCACAAAAGCAGCATAATAGCAGACATACATGGTGACCTAGAAAATAAACGCAAGAGGCAGATTTATTTAAGTCCATGTTACTTTATCTACATATCAGTCTAAAGGATATTTACATGAATCCACAAAATAAAATTTGCAATGAATACATGTAGTAGATGAAGCCAGAATATTTGCTCAATGACCTTCTTAAAAGTTTAATGGACTTGAGTATAAGTCGACCCGAATATAAGCCGAGGTACCTAATTTTACCACAAAAAACTGGGAAAACTTATTGACTCGAGTATAAGCCTAGGGTGGGAAATGCAGCAGCTGCTGGTAGTAATCCCCCCCCTGGTACTGCCCCCAGTAGTAATCCCCCTGGTAGTGCCTCCAGTTGTATTATCCCCCCCTGGTAGTGCCTCCAGTAGTAATCTCCCCCTGGTAGTGCCCCCAGTAGTAACCCCCCCTGGTAGTGCCCCCAGTAGTAATATCCCCCCCTGGTAGTGCCCCCAGTAGTAACCCCCCCTGGTAGTGCCCCCAGTTGTATTATCCCCCCTGGTAGTGCCCCCAGTTGTATTATCCCCCCTGGTAGTGCCCCCAGTAGTAATCTCCTCCAGGTAGTGCCCCCAGTAGTAACCCCCCCTGGTAGTGCCCCCAGTAGTAATATCCCCCCCTGGTAGTGCCCCCAGTAGTAATCCCCCCTGGTAGTGCCCCCAGTAGTATTATCCCTCCCTGGTAGTGCCCCCAGTAGTAACCCCCCTGGTAGTGGCCCCAGTAGTAATCCTCCCCTGGTAGTGCCCCCAGTAGTAACCCCCCCTGGTAGTGCCCCCAGTAGTAGCTCCCCCAGTAGAGAGAGACGTACCGGTAATAAAACAAACAAACACTTACCTGAAACCCTGCTCCTGGTCCCGACGCTGCTACCGGCTCCTCCGGCCGCTTTGCATTATGGGAGAGACATTATGACATCATGACGTCTCTCCCATTACCCACTGCGGGAGCCGGAAGATGGCTCCCGCAGTGGGAGCAGCAGCAGCCGATGAGACTCTGACAGACTCTCATCGTCTGCTAATTACAACAAACACACAGCTGCCGTTGCCGGCGGCTGTGTGTTTGGCACTGTAGTGCTGACCAAACTCCGTCCAGTCAGCGCTACACACGCGGTGCAGCTGTGTCACAGAGACACAGTCTCTGTGTCACAGAGACACAGTCTGCACCGCGGCCCGCATGGTACGCAGCTGAGTGAGGCGCCCTCCAATATGTGGCGCCCTACTCAGCTGCGTAACGGGAGAACCAGCCCTGGTCCTGGAGCATCACTGCAGTATAAGCCGAGGGGGGCTTTTTCAGCACAAAAAATGTGCTGAAAAACTCGGCTTATACTCTAGTATATACGGTATATTTCTTGTAGAACTCCACCCAAAACTTAAAATTTAGTAATAGGGGTTTTTTAACTATATTAAGCTGTACTGATTTTCTGTATACTTCTACCACTTACCACTAACAGAAAGAGCAGAAGTCAATGACTTTCCCCTAGAGCAGTGGTAGCCAACCCTGGTCCTTAAGAGCTACCAACGGTGCATGTTTTGCAGGTCTACTCACAGAATCACAAGTGATATAATTAGCTCCACCTGTGGATCTTTTCAAATGTGTTAAGGCCCCCATACATCAGAGATTGATTGTAGCAATCTATCAATTTGCAATCGATTGTGTATAAAAATCTTTCCCTTTTCCAATCGATTGTGGCAATTCACCCACAGCTATAGCGAGCGGCCAGGAAGATGGTCGCGATGGTCAAGAGGGTCTCGTTGCCGCAAGCCCTGGAGTGCTTTCGGCTCTATCAGAGCAGAGAGCACTCCCACTGACATCACTTGTGTCAGTGGGGCCTGCCCCAAACGGTGGGCGTTCCCATGGGAACGCCTCCGTCTGGGCAGCCATGCCCACCAAAGGGGGCGTGCTGTCACTCACCATCGACAACACGCCCCCTTTGGTATGAGACCCGGAGCGACGGATTGCCCTTCGCTATCCAGGTCGCGAGCGGGTCTGAATCAGGCCCTCTGTTCACAGATGCAAACAGTGATTTTATGCATAGTACTCATGCACAGATATGAATTTACACATCCTTTTCATATGTCTGTCCTAATTTGAGCCGGGCGCAACTTGGCCAGATCTTTCTTTCTGTGAAATAGGGCATAACATCAGTGTCGACATGAAGAAAATATACCACAACCCCATATGGCTCTTCTGTTTCCAGAGAGGTATTTTTGCATATTTTCCCCAAGGAGCATAGATTTAAACTTACTACTGTCAAACACACTGTTGAAATATAGAAACTTGGCACGCTTTTCCAGAACAGACACAACTGCATACAACATAATACACAACTGTACAAACATTAGCAAGAAATAAGAAACACAATTAGGTATATACAAATGGAGAACTAGAAACACAGTTCTCCTAGTTAGTGTAATATTTTACACTAAGCAATAATGAAGTCACTTATATAGCAAAAAACAGTATTCTGACACTTTTTTTACAATTGTATCATATCTGGATTTCCGCAATCTCTTTTTTATGTGAAGTAAAAATGTAAAGAACTATTTTTAGTGTTTGAAAAAACTGTTTTTTTTTGTGCTACGCAAAATAATACGGAAGCATAACAGATGCATAACCTTAAAATATGCATAAGCAATGAAAAAAATCATCTATCATTGTCCAGCCAATCACAAGAAAATTTGTATCCTCCTCAAATAATACAACTATTTCACAATTGCATTACACCGACCTGCATTTGCCCTTCCCTCCTATATTTCACTTCTCCAGAAGCAATTGTGTGTAACTGCCAAAACCATGGAAATCTGCATAAGGTGCATATGCGCGAGACCCTATTTCTGGCCATGCGCAGAACGATTTATGCGCTGCACAAGTTGGCGTAATACTCACTTTGGATCAACTCCAGGTGGTTTAGAGTCAACAGATCAAAAAAGTGCTTGTGCTGTGAACAGGGGCGTATTTATAATGGGTGCAGGGTGTGCGGTGCCCATGGGCCCCCGGGTCCAGGAGGGCCCGCACTGCACACCCTGCATGCATATTATCTAAAACTTACTTCTTCAAGGTCCCATGTCGGGTCTCAGCACCATTTTTACGGAGTTTTGCGCACGCATTGTGAGGAAATCGCTTGGAAAATGGCGGCTGCGCCATTTCCTTGGCGATCTGTGCATGCGCAGTAGACTCTAATGATGCCCCTGGCTGTGCATGTTAAACAATAGGAAGAAAAATTGAAGGGATAGTTCCACTCTTTGTAGCCACCCCTTTTACAACCTGCCTCCCCGTGTACATAATATTAAGCACTCTATGTGGGTCTATGGGAGTGGCTTCCTCTTCTTGTCTTGTCAGCTCATAGAATGATATGACTTTTGGCTTCAGAGAATTGGGAGAAACCCAGTGGAGGGACCCCTCCTATTTGTTACACATGGATAGGCAGGTTACAAAGAGCAGGGCTGGATTAAGGGCCACATGGGCCTGGGGCTGAAAATGATCAAGGATCTATTATGAGAAGCAAATGAGATGTGACCAGTTCTGTGTGTGTGTTGTTAGTGCAGTGTGGGCATGTACACCCCCTACTCTATCGACCCCAATGTCTCCCTAAATATTTAAAACTAGAAAGATAAAAAAATATTTTAACACTTATGATTTATGGCCGACCTTGGGGTCAGCTGGACGGCTGGTCATTCCCATGCTGTCATGACGATGGGCCTATTTGTATCTAGAGGCCTGGAGCTGTAGGCCCATCCACCCCATTGTCAGTCTGGCCCAGACAGAGAGAAAGGTTGCACAAGACTAAACTTCCCCTTTAATAACTAATAAGCCTAAAGCTGTTTTCTTTATTTATATTTGTGAGATTTCAATTGAGCCACACTCAGTGCCAGCAGCATAAGAATTATTGATGACCATCTGAAAACATCCACACATGGGCAAACTGTGAATAAACATTTTCAGGACAGCAATGTAAATTAGCCTAGCTGTATAAATGGGATTGATCTTAATTCCTTTTGTATCTATTTACTTTTTATTTATCTTAATAAGCGAAAGTCAACAAGGACAGAATTAAAACAATACATCAACTGGCTTATTTAATAAGGCATCTTTAATTATACTTGCCATCTAAATTTAATGTAGAGTACTAATTAAAAAAAAAGCTTTGTATAGCAAATTTATAAATATAACTTTTGCACCTAAATGAGTCTTAATTATAGAGTTGATATAGACTTGTATGAAAGATACAGATTTTTCATATGGCTAAATAAATAATAAATGTGGGAAGGTCGAGAGAAAATAGAAACTCTGTATTACATGCAGGGCAAAGCAGTCTCTCAGAGCGGGTTGGGTATGAGATCCCGGTGGTCGGGATGCCGCTGGTCAGAATACCGATAGTGACATTCCGACAGTAAGAATCCCGACAGCAGTAGGTAAGGAACCTAACACTAACACCTACCTTAACCTTCCCCCCTAGTGCCTAAACCTAACCTATCCCTCCCTGCACCCTAAACCTAACCCCTCTTAGTGCCTAACCCTCCCCCTAGTGCCTAAATTCTAAACCTAACCCTCCCCCTAACCCCTGATACTTACCTTCGGGATGCCGGCGGTTGGATTCCTGAGCCGGGATCCCGTTGCTGTCGGGATTACGGAGCCAGTATTGTGACCGTCGACATCCCACACACTGGAACAATTGATTAATTTTCCAGAAAAAGGGGTACATTTACTAAGCTCCGTGTTGGTTCATATTTGCAGTCATGGATGTATTTTGTAATTTTTTCAAACATGGAAATTTACTATGGCAAAAATTGGTGTATTTTCAGAGGTGAACATGGCCGAATCCGAAATGCATCCATAAACACAAATAGAAAAGAATACACCATCGTCTAAACATGGCAGTACTTTCCATAGACAGGAATACAACACGGGAATTTACCAAGAACCGTGATTATAATCACAGGTGTAAATCAAGCTTACTCAGTTAAAAAAATAGATGTTTTAAATAGACCCCCACCTGTCTTGCAGAAACATACACAGATCAGTGTGATCCGTGTGTTTCTGCCTCTAATGAATAAAATAAAGTGTAAAATTAAGAAAAAAATTGCATGGGGTTCCCCCCAAAAAGCATAACCAGTCCCGGGCTCCGTGAGCCAATCTCAGTTCTTAAAATACAGGGTACAAACTGTGTAGGGGGGTCTCTGTGAGCCGGTCTTGGTTTTAAAAATATGAGAAAACTAGTCTGCCCAGACCAAGGATTCCAGGGATGGTAGGGATCCCCTCCAATAAAGGGCTCCCCCCTCTCCTGAGCACCCCAGACCTGGGCTGAAGCCTCTTCCCTGCACCTTTGGCCAGTGGGTCCAAAGGTAATAGTGTTAATATTTAATGGCTACTATTGTTTTTCACAATGGGACTTCAGGTGCCAGCATGCCTGCCCTTTGGCACTTGTGGAATTACAAGTGCCAGCAGGCGGCTGGCACCGGTACCCCCACTGTAAAAAAAAAAGTAAAAAAAAAGACAGGACACACACACACCATGCAAAGTATAAGTTTATTACACCCAAACACACACACTAAACTCACCTTGTCCCCGGTGATCGGTCTTCTTCTCCAATAGTAATCCTTGGTTATCCCTAAATTTTTTTTAAAATTCTCACCTACCATCTGATCCAGGTTGGTCCTCTTCTCCAGTAGAATCCTGGCCATACAAAATACCAAATCGATTTACCCGGACCACAGACATTGAAGAGATGTATGTGTTTACTTTCCACATACATCTCTTCCCCGGCAAATGATGCAAACCTCGTGGGTAACATCAGTTGCCAGGCCGTCAGTCAATCAGAGGCTGGTCTAGAGATACCAGTCACTCCCATAATTAGTATCAATGTAACACCAGTCAAAATAATATTCAAATCACATTGAGTAGGAGTGCCGTCCTATTTCATGTGATTTTAATACTGTTTTGACTGACGTTACATTGATACTAATTATGAGAGTGCCGACCTTAAATAACTATATATTTATATATATATATATAAATATATATATATAGACATAATATATAATATATATATATATATATATATGTAGCATAATTGATATTGTCTAATTACTGAATGAAATGAATAAAATGAAAACATTTATTATTGTAGTAAATCTACGGTGTTATATGAAAGCTCCACAGAAGCCTCAGTAGTAAATAATCTATTATGGGAGTTACCAGGCTACAAGATTTATGTCACCTTGCCAGAAATACACATGTCCCTGAAAGTATACAACATGAATTCACATACAGAGATTTACCAAACACAAAAACTACCACTAGCCTGCATGTGGATGGCCAATATTAATATTACCTCTTTCTGACTATAGCCCCTACTTTCAAACACATTTCATACAATGCAATGAATTTCAGGTAGAATGGGAGAAAATAAACACTACACTGCAAATTGTTCACATAACTTCGGCTCTAAGCTGTCCTGGCTTCATTGTTAGACGTTGTTAAATAATCTCATTAATGCAGAATTTGCAATATCTGACTTGTCATCATTCATTCTCTAACCAAAACTTGTATAATGGAAAAATCAATGTCATTTATTATAAGCTCCTTATTAAAATTAAATATTTATTTAAAGCAGCTTACAAAAAATATTGATTTGGACAATTTTGCTTTATTTATAATATGCAGAATTGAACAAAAACAACTCATCCCGGGGCAAAAATCAACAAAATACCTCCATGAAATAAAATAGCATAACCATTTAATTATTTTTCCATCATTATTTTACAGATTTAAAAGAATTTACAAGTTTTTGGATCCATGAGGGTTTTGGTGTCATCAGCATTCCCATGGCTTTCTGCAGTATTCTTCTACCAATCAGACTGCATGAAGGCATCTGGAACCCAGGCAGATTCGGCTAAGGGTGCATCCATAGTGGTAGAATGACTAAAAATGTTTTTATTTTTTTTTATTCAAATCCAATCAATAATATATTAGATTTTTTGAGTGGAGATTCAGTGTCAGGTTAGAAATAGAATATAACTCAGGTAGATTAATCAGTTTAATTAATGGATTTGCTCTTTAAATTAAAATACTTCCAGTTGCTCATGGGTTAAAAGTAGATCACATACAGTATGTTTACTAAATGATTTAAAATACTATGAATATCCAGGCTAATCTATCATCATAAATTAATTTTTCCTAGCCATCGTCCTCTACATAAAACAATGGATATCACTCTCTTTCCTCATCTACTTCAAAGAGGCCTTCGTCAGGGGATGCAGTCGGGATGCCGATGGTCAAAATGCCGGCAAGTGTCTGATGACCTACGCCGGGAGCCCGACACCGATCGAAGGTATGCCGGGCGTCGACATCCACGGGGAAGGGGGGGGAGGGTTAGGTTTAGGGTTCCCGGGGGGTACTTAGGGTTAGGCATCCCCCTGAAAGGTTAGGTCTAGGCTAGGGGAAGGGGGGTTAGGGTTAGTCACCCCGTGGGTAGGTTAGAGTTAGGCACCCCCCGGGGGGACGTAGGTTTAGGCAGAGGGGAAGGGGGGGTTAGGTTTAGGCACTTAAAGGGGGGATTAGGGTTAGGCACTTGTGGGGGAGGTTAGGGTTAGGCACCCCTAAGGGAGGGTTAGGGGGTAAAATTAGGTTAGCAAATACTTACCTTGGACGATAGGGATTTTCACCTCTGCCGGGCTGACGCTGTTAGGATTTGCCCTTCTGCTCCACGGGAGGTTTCTGTCCTCTCTGAGCTCGCCTTAGGACACCTGCGTTACGGTTTGACAGGTGTACCGCCCCAGTCAAACTCCCCACATGCCACTGGTAAATCATATGTATTCCCTTTGTCAGGTAACACCAAAGAAGCTTTTTGATCTTACGCTTTCTCTGCTGCACATTGAGAACTGGAATTTAGGATTGATGGCTAAATGATGTGATATGTGAGTGTTTTAAAAACTTTCAGGCCATGCCCTTTTACTCTGTCACCTTTCATAGATTTTTAGCAATGCTCATAACATGGCACACTCCCCATAAAGAGCACATACATAGTGCTGTGCTAGGTCGGCATTTGAAACTAAATAGGCATCTGTTATTTCTGAAGGTTGCGTATCTTGTCTGAATTTGAAGAGGAGGAGGAAGAGGATGCTTGTCTGGCCAACTTTTACACTGCCCTTTTAAAACTGCTATTGATGGGTAACAAACACCCCTCCAGCTGTAAGACTGGGTACACACTAGGCGATCCGCCAATACGACACCCGATGGTATGATGGCACAATATATTAGGCCATCGGTACACACTGCACTATCCGTTGAATGACCACTTGATATGTCGTTCACCTGCATCTTTCACCTTCCTGGCGACAGCAGCTAGGTCACTCCATCGGCCGATGGAACGACCCCGATGTTGGCACATGGGAGCGCACTTAGGGGTCGATTCAGACCCGGACGCTAAGCTGCGCTCTCTCATAGCTAAAATGGGCCAGGTATGCAAATTCCACAATCGCGCTGTCTGGTGTAAGGACGCACTGTATGTCTTAGAGAGCAACGGCAGAGCGAACGCACGCCAGTCTAAAGACGCCCACTTTTCTATCTTAACACACGTCATCTCCATGAAGTGCATGATTATTCATGACCATCGACAGCCATCGAAGCTGCTCGCAGCCCTTGAGGTAGACCCTACCCCATCGCAAGTACTGCGATCACTACAGGCTGAAATATAAGCAAGTGACTTGTACAATTACACTTCTTTGCTAATTATGCACACCCAAAAGACGCCATTTTGATGCCTTGACACGCCTGCATTCACAGCACCACTCCCCCGTTCACAAGCACCTTCCCCTGTTACCACAAATGGCACTATCTGTCTCTCAAAATAGCGTCCGGTCTGTGTAGTACCAGCACACGATTCCCGGGCGCAGTGACTGGTTTGCACATGCGTACTTTGACGCATATGGATGCGCAAATGTTTGATAAACGCCCATAGCATGTGTCCGCAGCTTAGCGAACGGGTCTGAATCGGGCCCTTAGTGCATTCACATTAGACGATCCGGATGATATGTCGGTCCAATCAGTCCTATCGTCTGAGAAATCGTCTAGTGTGTACCCAGCATAAGTGGCCCAAAAAGGCTTTGTTTGTTGCCCACAACTTACTTGCAGCTTTATACCCCCTATCTGTCTGCTACTATGCAAAAGCTAGGATGGCAAGATCCCATAAGCATGATAGGAGCAGCTGCTTTCCCATCATGTTACTGGTCACTGCAGTACAAGACAACTCAGTGACATTAGATTAGGAGGACAAAGTGCAGATCAGTCAGCACCACATAAACTCCCTCCTTCATTCATTGGAGAGACTATGATTGCTTACTAACTGAAAAGTTAAGCAGGAGCTTATGCAAGGCGGTATTAGTTATTGGTCATTAATTGTTAATTATTGGTTATTAATTGCTTATCAGTAGTGGGTGGTCACTTGGACTCAGTAAGGGGGTGCATCACATTACCCAACACCAGGGCCGGATTATAGGAGTGGGCAGTCTCCCAGGGGCCCCCACATGCCGCAAGTATTGACTGGAAAGTGGCCTCTCACCCTGGCTGGCCCCCAGGTAATGGCAGTATCACAGCACACTCTCACTGCCACTGCTTGATGGACCCGACATTGGCTTAGGGATGGCCCTCGACCATCGATGATTCAAAATCATTTGATGGTTTATGGCCGATGTCGAAAAGTTTTAACATTGATGACAGAGAGCCAATGGTTCTTCGATGTACAAGTAGCAGACGATACTTTTTATTTTCCTGGATGGGATGGAGCTTAGAACTGCCCTTCCCACTAAGCCCCGCACCCCTTTTTTTATTGGCCCGCGGGCCACGTTCCCAACAGCAGCGGTGGCCATCAAGGGATGCAAACCATCGATGGTTCACCATAAATGGTTTGTGTACCATCGATGGTAACCACAGATGGACCCATCAATGGACACCCCTCTGATGGCAATCCCTACATTGGCTGCCTCTGAAAGCCCCGCCCCCTAGTTGACATAATTCCGCAATTCGCGGGTGCATGGCTAGGGGGCGAGGCCTAATGCAGTGAGGTGCCCTTCCCCATCAGAAGGCTGATGGGATGGCTGCTGCAGCTGCAACAAGTTGTATGTGTGCTCCCTTCCTCCCTCTCTCCCCTTCTCTCGCTCTCCCCCTCTGTCTCCTCCCTCTCTCACACTTTCTCTCTCTGTCTCTCCCTCTCTCTCCCTCCCTTTCTTTCTCCCCTTACTTCCTCTATGTCTCTCCTCTCCTTCCTCCTTCTCTCTCTCCCTCTATCTCACTCACACCTGTCCCTCTCTCTCTTAACTTTACCTCTCTTTCCCTTCCCCCTCTCCCTCCCTCTCTCTCTCTCTCTCTCTCTCTCTCTCTCTCTCTCCCACCATGTCCTTTCCTCCCTCTCCCCCCTCCCTCCTCTCAGTCTATACTGTATATATACTGCATCTATATCTATCTATATATATCTATCTCAATTTATACATCTATCTTATATATATATATACTGTATATACAGACCTATATATATCCCCCCACTAAATCCTGCAATTCCCCTGGCAGTGGTAATTTTTTTTTATGAGCCCCCACAACTAAGTTGCCCCGGGGTCCCCACAAACCTTAATCCGGCACTGTCCTACACTCTTCTAAAGGTCCCCATACACTGGAAGAGCCGCACACATGTGGCTAAATCTGAAAGACTGGAAGAGCCGTGCACATGTGGCTAAATCTGAAAGACTGGAAGAGCCGTGCACATGTGGCTAAATCTGAAAGACTGGAAGAGCCGTGCACATGTGGCTAAATCTGAAAGACTGGAAGAGCTGTGCACATGTGGCTAAATCTGAAAGACTTAGCTCAAATAGTCAGATCCTAATAGACACTGCCAGTGAAGTTGGGCTATGACTTGTTGAAGTCAAATAATTAGACAAGATCGCTTGCAATTATTATTTGATGATCTAGTCATCTATGGTCTGATAAAGAGTAAATCGGATCCTACTTTGCATCGGCGCAATCCGATGCGCACAAATGCGAACCCACCACACACATACACTGATTCACACAACGCACACACATAGACTTATATGCATACACATAGACGCTCGTATGTGTATCTACATGTGTGCACATAGGCGCCCACGTGCGTATTCGCATACATACAAACATTTCCTACATCGATGCACAGACGCACATATGCTAACGTTTATGTATATAATGGTTCCTATTTACAATAAGTTAATAAAGAGAGTTATTAAAGGTCTTCAATAAGTAATTATGATGAAATGTGTATATAAACAAGATCTAAGGTTTAGAACATAGGGCCTGATTCAGACCCGGTCGCAAGCGCTGAACGCTCGCAACCGGGTCGATGGTGGCCAAGAGCGCATGCGCACGACGGAGCCAGCTCCGTCATGCACATGTGCGAGACCCGGATAGCGACGGGCAATCCGTCACTTCGGGTCTCGTACCAAAGGGGGCGTGCTGTCGATGTTGAGTGACAGCATGCCCCCTTTGGTTGGCGGGCCGGGAGGGTGGCTGCCCAGACGGAGGCGTTCCCATGAGAATGCCTACCATCTGGGGGCGGCCCCACTGACATCACAAGTGATGTCAGTGGGAGAGCTTTCAGCATAAGGGTCTTGTCGCAAACCCGATGGTCGTGATGGTCTTGACCATCACGACCATCATCATGGCCGCTCACTATAGCTGCGGGTGGTCACCCACAGCTATGCGAGCGGCCAGGAGGCCGTTCTAAAAAAAAAAAAAAAAAGACCGGCCCTGATTCAGTGCGAGCTCCCCTCTGTCAGAGCGTCCGGCTCTGAATCAGGGCCATAGTAGACATGTCATGTTTGGTATCATACTAAATCCCTGTTTATTTGCAGACTTCCGGTCCTATCGGCAAAGAAGTCGCATCTTGCGTCGGCTAGTTATGGATGATAGGGATTTATTGTATAGAATGTCATTATCTATATGCAGTGTGGTAGCTAGATTTAACCAGATGTTCAGCGGGAAAGATACACAAAGGAACTGTTGGAGAGCTGAGCTATGCCCCTAATGACACCGTATGAATCGACCAATGACCAGAGCATCCAGAAGCAAGAACCAATGGAAATCTGTCAACTAGTTTCTTTGTTAACGTAGAACTCTGTAAGGTATATAAGCGGTGTCCTGCCGCATGGTTAAACAATTGTTTTGATAGTCTGATTTCATTTAGTAGAACACTGAATAGAATAGGTACTGGCAAGGGGGTATTATTTTTCTGGCCAGAAAACAAAGGTATTTGAATGTGAACGTATGCTTGTTGTGATAAAGGGAAAGAAAAATGGGAAAGGTTTTTCTTCACTGTCGGTACGAGGCAGGAGAGACCCGGTAGAGTGTCTGACGAGGCGCAACGACTACCGAGTAGGTATACAGTAGCAGGTATACTGGCAGCGGAAACAGGGATTGCTGTTTCCGGCGAAAACCGGGAGGGGTTTTCGGTAGGGTGCACCTGATGGTAATCGCACAGCTTGTTTATAAGTATCTGTAAGCTGGGCGATCGGACCACACATTTGCGTACACACCGCATAGTTGTGTATAAAATTGTGATTGTGAAAGGGTTGTGCTGGAAGGCAGAGAACATCATAGGCTGTTTTCTGTTCCCCATTGTGTAAAACTGGCATAACGAGTAGCGGTTGGTTGAGCACAATGGTAAGAAGTTTGTGACAAAGCTTTTAAATTTGTCCCGGTGATATTAAAATTTGCAATAGGCACTTTTCGGTCCCTCGTTGTGCAGAATTGATATAACGCTTATCGGTTGGTTTGTGCACAGTGGGTGGAAGTGTGTGGACGCACTTGTGAATTCATCCACCGGTCAAAGTCTCTAGCGAAAGTAGCCAAGCGTTGTCCCAGATGGGTGCTAAGCATTCTCTAGGGAGGGTCGAGGAGATGCTGCTAATGGATGGGCCTGCCGGTTCGGAAAGGTATATTATGAATGTGAAATATGGCGCGTACGCGACCGTATACTGCGACAAATGGGTCAAATTGAGCAAAGGATGTGGGAAACCCTTTCCTAAAGTTGGCAGCTTCGATTTGGAGGTATTGAATAATGTTAGAGATTACATCTGTTTAGTGAAATCCCTGAAGAAAAGAGTAAAATATAATGATTGTTTAAAGTTATGGCAGCATGAGGGGAACACGTGGCACGGTGGTGTATGTATGTCGCAAAGATGCGTACTCACACCACTAGGCAGCGTGCACACGCCGCAAAGTAGCATGTTCACCCCGCAAAATAGTGCGCACACGTGGCATAGTAGTACACCGTAAAACAGCGTACTCATACCGCACAGTAAGGAGCCGCCCAGTAGAGTACACACGCTGCAAGGTAGCGTCACTGTGCACAAAGAGGATCGCGCATGCGCACCACCACCGCCTAATGCGGTCACAGGTGCAAGTACAGCCGATACTAAAAATAATGAAACAATTGTAACAAGTGACTTATACCCTGTTTTAAGTCATCCAAATTGAAAATTTAATTATAGAAGATGATGAACCCACTATAATTTCAGCCCTTGCCCAAGTTGTTAATTTTCTAGATAGTCCACAGCCTAGACAAGCAAAGGCAGTGATCCAACCAGCAGCTGAAATTGGTGAGACAAGTGGTGAGCGTAGTAGGAGAGGGAACGCCGCTAGTACTGAAACAGTTAGTCCGATAATTGATCCTGAAGATGAGGATGAGGTAGGTTTACATCCTGTCTGTACCATAGCAGTTCCCAATGGGAAACCGGACAAAGAAGGTGTAGTTCCCATCAGGAATGTAGCAATGCATTGTCCTTGGACGAGAGCAGAATTACATTCTATTATGTCAGACTTTCCAGACCCTAGGAAAGAGTTAGCCAAATGCCAGAAATGTATTAAAGATTTGGGTAATGTTCTCGAACCAACCAAAAAGGATTGGCGAGTAGTGTTAAGGTCTTGTCTTCCTTCTAATACTAATGTGCAAAAGTTCATTATGGATTGTGTATTGGAGGAGGATGAATCCTTATCAGATGAGGATAATCAGACAAATATAAAACATATAATCACACAATTGGCTATATACTTTCCAGTGGTAGTGAACTAGAGCAAAATTTTCATTATCAAACAAAAAGATAGTGAGTCTGCAGCAGACTATTTTGCCAGAGCGCTGCTAGCAATAACACAGTACACAGGGATAGCAGATGTAAAGGATGATGTACACCACCGGGAAGTAGCTGTAACAGTATTAATGGATGGTCTCAAAGCTAATCTAACAACTATAGTGCAAACTTCTCTACCTAACTGGAGAGAGATTACTGTAGATGCACTTGGAGAGTCAGCTATAGAACATGACAAAAACATTTGCAGGAAGAAAGAGGCCCAGAGTGAGAAGTTAATGGCAGTGAGCATTCAGGCATATATGCAGCAAGAACCTTACAAAACGTACCAAGAACGTAATTATACAGTAAGGTGTTTTAATTGTAATAAAGAAGGTCATCTAAGAAGGGATTGCAGAGAGGAAATTCAGGTGCCATATAAGAAGGGAACACCTAGGTACATGCAGAGAGGACACCCACAAAATTCAGGAAAGTTCCAACCGTTACCTGCTCACAGTGGCCGTAAACGCTTTACTGTAGAATGATAGTCAGTGCTAGGGGTCAGGTCATACCTGTAGTCTACAGCCAGTCAGGTTAACTGAGAATACTAGGGAAGAACCTACAGTGACAGTTGATGTAACTGATATTAAAAACACTTTTCTTGTAGATACAGGGGCGACCAGATCAGTGATAAATTCTCCATTTAATTTACAGGTTACTAACAAAACCATAGCAGCAATGGGAGTAACGAGGAGGGTACAGCATTACCCTCTAACCAGATCTGCAGAAGTTACTATTGGGCCGCTGCAAACCAAACATTCCTTTCTCTTGGCAGTGGCGGCTTCTACTAACCTGCTGGGAAGGAATTTGTTGTGTAAAATGGCATGTGTTATATACTGTACCCCTGATGGTATATACCTAGATATACCGGAAAAGTTTGCCCATGAGGTACAGGATATCTTGGATACACCACAAAAGTTGATGTTACACTCTGTTGTCCTAGAACAAATTCCATCCCAGGTAAAAGAAATGTTGTTACAAATACCAGGTTCCCTCTGGACCAAAGATGGACAAGACACTGGATTGATGGCAAATGTATCTCCTGTAATGGTAAATTTGAAGAGTGGTAGGCAGGCTCCGAAATTCCCTCAGTACCCGTTAAAGCCAGAGGTAGAGCTAGGGATTTATCCCATTATTGAAAGGTTACTGCAACAAGGGATTTCAATTCGTACAGCTAGTCCAGCCAACAGTCCCATTTTTCCAGTGAAGAAGGCTGGTGGGAGGGGTTATAGACTAGTACAGGACCTTAGGAGTGTTAACAAAGTTGTGGAAAGCCAATTCCCTGTAGTGCCCAATCTAGCTGTCATCCTCATGCAGATTCCACCATCTGCAACCCACTTCACTGTTATTGATCTATGTTCTGCATTCTTCTCTGTTCCTCTTCACCCTGACTGTCAATATCTATTTGCATATTCCTACAGAGGGGTACAATATACATGGACACGATTGCCCCATGGTTTCATAGATAGCCCCAGTATTTTCTCTCAGGCCTTACAGGACTGTTCAACCAAGCAATGGGTCTGTCTTAATTCAATATGTAGATGATTTGTTGTTGTGCTCTGATTCATTTATGTCATGTTTAAATGATACTAAACTGTTGTTGCTTCATCTCTCACAAACAGGACACAAGGTTGCTAAGGACAAAATTACAGCCATGCCAAACTAAGAATAAATACTTGGGACACTGTCTAACCCAGGGGCTAAGACACTTGACGACTGACAAAATACAGGCCATATAGACCGTGACACTGCCGCAAAACCAACAGCAAATCTGTACCTTCTTGCGCATGTGTGGATACTGCAGAACTTGGATCCCAGGTTTTTCTATTCTGGCATTACCATTGCAGGAATTGGTGTCATCCTCAAAACCCGACCGTGTCACACACACTGAGGAAACAGAGCAGGCTTTCCTTAACCTTAAGGATAGTCTGAGAAGAGCAAGTGGCTTGGGAATACCAGATTATGAAAAACCCTTTGAGTTATATTGTACGGAGGCTGATGGCTGCGCAGCAGGTTTCCTCACACAAAAACATGGTGATGCTAGCAGATCTGTAGCATACTACAGTGCCCAATTGGACACTGTGGCAAGATCACTCCCAACGTGTTTAAGAAGTGTAGCAGCAACTGCTCTTCTGGAAAATAAAAGCGAGGATGTAGTATTAGGGCATGATACAATTGTCTATACACCGCATGCAGTATCTACTTTGTTGAATTCTGACCAAACCTGACTTGTCTCTTCAGCTAGGTTCATGAAATGGGAACTAGCTCTAATGGCCCCAGCAACGTACTTAGCATATGTGCCTCGAGATGCACAAAGGGTGGAGGAAGGTGAGTCTCTGGTTGAGGTGAGTTTTGCAGGTATACTGACACACTTGATTGTATGAAGTATTTGAATCAGACCATTACTGCAAGACCAGACATACATGATACACCATTAGAAAATGCAGATTTCACGTTCTACATGGATGGGAGTTGTCATAGACAAACTGACACAGGAGAATTATGCACAGATTATGCTGTTGTAAATGACGAGGATGTTGTAGAAGCTGAACCACTTGGTCCATCTCACTCAGCACAGGTGGCTGAACTGGTGGCATTAAGGAGAGCGTGTGAGCTGGCAGAAGGTAAGTCAGCTAATATCTACACTGACTCTAGGTACGCCTTTGGGGTAGTACATGATTTTGGGGCTCGTTGGAATCTGAGAAATTTTATGACAGCAGCAGGTACACCAGTCTCACACTCACCACATAAAAGGTCTTTTAACAGCAATCCAGCTACCAAAGGCAGTAGCTGTCATCAAATGTAAAGCCCACATGTGTGAAGAAGACCCGGTGTCATTGGGAAATAACAGAGCAGATGAAGCTGCCAAATGGGCAGCATGGTTACGCATAAATTTAACAACTGATAAAGTGATGGTCTTCCAGACCATAGACATGCAGAAACGAATTGAGATGCAAAATTTGTGTTCCCTACAGGAAAAGGCAGTCTGGAGACCAATGGGTTGTGTTCAGGAGTCTTCCAGACTCTGGAGAGATGGACTAGGTAGGCCTGGTGCTCCCAAGGCATATTACCCAAGCTTGGCTGAGGCAGCGCATGGTCTGACTCACCTGGGAAAAGAGGTATGTGCAAGTTGGTCAGAGCATACTGGTGTGCACCAGGCTTTTCTTCTCAAGCTGGAAAGATAGCAATGTCCTGTCTGACTTGCTTGAGGAAAAATGAGGGGAAGACAGGACCTCATTCAGAATCGGTCGCAAGCACCGATGCGCTCATAACCGACTCGAAAGGTTGGCATGCGCTCACACAGCGGCCGCACTGTGCGTGCGCAAGCCCCGAAGCAACAGATAAACTCTGTCGCTCCGGAGCTTGTTACCAAAGGGTCGGCTGTCGATGTTGATCGACAGCTAGCCCCGTTTGGTAGGCGGGCCGGGGGGGTGGTTTCCAAAATGGAGACATTCCTTAACGAACGCCTACCATTTTGTGGGCAGCTGCACTGACATCATCAGTAATGTCAGTGGGGAGCTTCCTGCTCCACCAGAGCAGAAAGCTCCCTGGGGCTTACGAGTGCCCAGACCCAACCTTAGGGTCTGGTCGTAAGCCCTGATGGTCTCGATGGTGATCACCCTTGCTACCATCAACCTGGTTGGTCGTTAAGCTGTGGGTGGTAACCCACAACTTAATGATCGACCAGGAGGCGGTCATTCAGGATGCAAGCGGCCGCCCTGATTCAGGGCGACCGCTTGCAACTAATGACCACCTCTGAATGAGGTCCACAATCCCTACCGAGCCATCCCATATCCCTCTGACAGACGGACCTTTTCAGGTAATACAAATTGATTTCATTCAATTAGAACCCTGCAGGAATCTCAAGTATGTATTAGTTTGTACTGATGTATTTTCTAATTGGGTAGAGGCATATCCAGCTGCCACTAATACTGCTGTTTTACTGCTAAAAAGATTGTTCATGAATTTGTATGCAGATACGGTATCCCTAGAATCGTAGAAAGTGATAGGGGTACTCATTTCACTGGTGACGTCTTCCAGCACATGTGTAAGCTCATGGGTATCAATACTAGACTTCACACCCCCTACCAACCACAAGCCAGCGCCAAGGTGGAGAGGGTAAACGGTACTGTTAAGAACAAACAGTAAAATCGTGGCTGAAACGGGATTAGGATGGCCAGAAGCCTTACCGCTAGTTCTCCATAGCATCAGAACCACTCCTAGACCTCCTCTTAATCTGTCCCCCTTTGAGATACTGTTTGGGAGACAACCTCATTTGATTATAAGTCCACAGGATGATCTAAAGAGTAACAATGAGGTTACTGTTAAATATCTTATGAAAATGAGTAAACAGCTGAACCAGCAGCAACAGAATTTAAAAATGTTGTTTCCTGATATGCCAGAAACAAACTGTCATGATGTGAACCTGGAGAATTTGTTATGAACAGAAATTTCTTACACTCAGGATGTTTGACAGATCGGTGGGAAGGTCCGTATCAAGTGTTGCTGACAAGTACGACATCCTTGAAAGTAGCAGAGAGAGATACCTGGGTCCATTCCACTCACTGCAGGAAGGTCAATCACCTGGAGGAGATACAAGGCAGAGTCGAGACAGATAACGTGGACCTGTCAATTGCGAGCCTTTTCCAGGAGAGTTAGAGACTGCAGTGGAACACCTGAGCTAGAGAAATATGCAGACCACTATTCCAGCAATGGAGTGGTGAGCTGTTGGTTTGTCCTTATCTCCTACAAGGATTCTCATTATCCTTGTTTGTTTCGGGATTTCCTGTTTCTGTGACGGAGGACAGATGACATAGAGGGAAGCTGTTGGTGATGTCAATGGAGTGGGGTCGGGAGAGAGAGTGATAAAACAATCAGTTCAGTATATGGTCAAACTTAGTACAGTAATTGTTAAGAGATCTGTGATCCAAGAAACTCAAGACAGTGTGAGGGGTTATTGTCTGAGAAATACTGTGTTTCTGAGTTCTGTGGATACCTAGTTAATGAGAAGTACATCCAACGATGCCAGTCCAAAAGTAATCTATATTTGGGCAGGCATCCTTTAGAGGATTACCATTCCTTAGTGGGTAAGATCTTAAACCAGACTGAATGTTGGGTATGCACTCACATGCCTCAGGGACAACATAACGTAGGATTAGTACCATTCCCATAAAATTTCTCTGAGGTCCTTGAATTACAGGAAGGAAGACCGGTGGACAAGAAATTTAATATATCTAGACCTCCTAATTTTAGGCTCCACCAGTACCAAGTGGATAGGTCCCTGTTATGCTTGAATATCACAAATGTTAGAATACCAGGAAATTGGGATCTGGAACAATCAGACAATGACCTTTTCACACCGAGCTGATAATGAGCCTATTGATTCTGAACTTGTATGCAGAATTATTGCAAGTGGGAGGTATTTCCGGTATAGGTACACTCGTAGTTATGACAAAGAAATGGTTGGTAGAGTATCATTAGGATACTGTGCAGATGTTATACAACCAGAAATGTGTACCAAGCAAATGGGAGAAAAAGGGGCAGGATTCTTTGTTAGAATAATGTGTTCAATGATAATGATGCATTCTGTTCCTTACTTACTCCCAGATGATGTGTATTTTATATGTGGAAGGAAAGCGTACAAATGGCTCTCTCCAAGTTCTGAAGGTTAATGTTTTATTGGTAAATTGATCCCAGAGGTTATGACACTCACACATGATGAAATGATTGGTATCCATAGAACCGCACCACCTCCATATGTACACACGCAGTATGAACATCGTGACAAAAGACATGATACCTGGTGAATAGCATACAGCTACACATTTGATTAGTGAAACAACTGACTTCCAAATTTTGGTAGCATTAGATCCCACCAGGATCACTCGAGAAACTTTAAATTTTAGATATATTCAAGACCTGGCCAAATTAATAGATAACATCACCGAGCTGTATGATGACACTTTCAGATATACTCGTAAAGAGCTACAACCTTATAAAAAGGAGTTGGTACAACATAGGCTAGTGTTAAACTATTTAACATCTATTACCTGTGGATACTGTGTGACTTTGGCCACCCAATTTGGTGTCAAGTGTTGCACATACATTACTAATAATACTAATGACCCCAAAGAGATGATTGACCGGAAAATGGACGAAATCCTACAGCTGAAGTGGGAGTTTCGAAAGGGCCATAATATTTTGTTGTATGAGACAGAGGTAAAGGTAGAGAAATGGTTCTCTTGGTTAAACCCTGTAAAATGGTTCGCCGGTCTGGGAGAGTGGGTACAGAAGATGGTTGCTAGCATAGGTAAACTCCTTATCCTTATACTGATTGTCATTTTAGTAATTGGGTTATGTGTTAGATGTGTCCTTGCTGTTTTGAAGTGTGGAAAATGTACCACTAAGGTGAACAGTAAAAATGAAATCTTGATGGTGGTGAATAGTGGTGGTATGGGTACTAAGGTTGATAAAGAACTGCATTACAATCCTGAAATTGAATGTACCTACAGATAATATGTGAATAGGCTAAGTCATGTATAATAATAATGATTGTAAATGTTCCATAAAACATCATATATAATGTAGTCTCAATTCTCCCAAACTTCCTTTATAGGTTCGATGAGAGCCCACATCCTACCAGTGATCCCCTATAGATCCACAGATGGCGTATAAGGGTTGTTTTACCCTTGATGAAAAGCATTATTGACGGTTCAATGACCAACTCGTGTTATACTGTATAGAACATTGAATAATTAATTATTATGCATGGCTGGATAGGTTAAGAATAGAATGTGATAGTTTTATGTTTGCAATCAAAGGGTGGACTGTGGAAGTCAAATAATTGGATAAGATCACTTGCAATTATTATCTGACAATCTCGTTGTCAATGGACTGATAAAGAGTAAATTGGATGCTACTTTGCGTTGGCGCAATCCGATGCGCACAAATGCGAACCCACCACACACATACACTGATTCACACAACGCACACACATAGACTTATATGCATACACATAGACGCTAGTATGTGTATCTACATGCATGCACATAGGCGCCCACGTGCGTATTCGCATACATACAAACATTTCCTACATCGATGCACATATGCTAACGCTTATGTATATAATGGTTCCTATTTACAATAAGTTAATAAAGAGAGTTATTAAAGGTCTTCAATAAGTAATTATGATGAAATGTGTATATAAACAAGATCTAAGGTTTAGAATATAGGGCCTGATTCAGACCCGGTCGCAAGCACTGAGCGCTCGCAACCGGGTCGATGGTGGCCAAGAGCGCATGCGCATGACGGAGCCAGCTCCGTCGTGCACATGTGCGAGACCCGGATAGCGACGGGCAATCCGTCGCTTCGGGTCTCGTACCAAAGGGGGCGTGCTGTCGATGTTGAGTGACAGCATGCCCCCTTTGGTTGGCGGGCCGGGGTGGTGGCTGCCCAGACGGAGGCATTCCCATGAGAATGCCTACCGTCTGGGGGCGGCCCCACTGACATCACAAGTGATGTCAGTGGGAGAGCTTTCAGCTCTGTTTGAGCCGAAAGCTCTCTGGGGCTTGCGGCCACGAGACCCTACCATAAGGGTCTCGTCGCAAGCCCGATGGTCGTGATGGTCTTGACCATCACGACCATCATCATGGCCGCTCGCTATAGCTGCGGGTGGTCACCCACAGCTATGCAAGCGGCCAGGAGGCCGTTCTAAAAAAAATACTGCAATTATTATCTGACAATCTCGTTGTCAATGGACTGATAAAGAGTAAATTGGATGCTACTTTGCGTTGGCGCAATCCGATGCGCACAAATGCGAACCCACCACACACATACACTGATTCACACAATGCACACACATAGACTTATATCCATACACATAGATGCTCATATGTGTATCTACATGCATACACATAGGCTCCCACGTGCATATTCACATACATACATACATACATACAAACATTTCCTACTCCGATGCACAGATACACATATGCGAACGCATATGAATGTAATGATTCCTATTTACAATAAATTAATAAAGAGAGTTATTAAAGGTCTTTAACAAGTAATTATGATGAAATGTGTATATAAACAAGATCTAAGGTTTAGAAGATAGTAGACATGTCATGTTTGGTAACATACTAAATCCCTGTTTATTTGCAGACTTCCGGTCCTATCGGCAAAGAAGTTGCATCTTGCGTCCGCTAGTTATGGATGATAGGGATTTATTGTATAGAATGTCATTATCTATATGCAGTGTGGTAGCTAGATTTAACCAGTTGTTCGGTGGGAAAGATACACAAAGGAACTGTTGGGGAGCTGAGCTATGCCCCTGATGACACCGTATGAATCGACCAATGACCAGAGCATCCAGAAGCAAAAACCAATGGAAATCTGTCAACTAGTTTCTTTGTTATCGTAGAACTCTGTAAAGTACATAAGCGGTGTCCTAATTCAAGTGTACAGCCATTCTCTTGGATGACCGCATGCTTCTGGATTGATGACTGTATACTGGGACCAGTGCGCATGCGTATGTATCAGCTTATACTATTTCATTGCTTTTTACTCTAAGTGTTAAATCTGTAATCGTGTAACTTTTTCATTACATAAATAACTTTTTTGTGCTTTGAAACCACACGATTGGACTGGACAGCACACAACAATCATCCAACCACATTTAATAACACTTTTGATTGTCATTTAACTTTAAAGCTGCCCACACACACCGATTCCGACACGTTGGAACGACAGATTGTGTAAAATATGGCCAAATCGTGAGTATATCGTGAGTCCCCACTTACGATCACGATGCAATGCGCGTTCCCGCTGGTCGAACATTGCATCGTCAGATCTAACCTAGCAGTAGGGCAGATCTGACAATCTAGGACGCGATGCACTGTAAAAAGTCTGGATGCAGGAGAGATCGTATGAAGTTTGGACACCAAATTGTGTGCAGATCGTGTACAGAGCTGTCTGGGAGCGTTTCAAGGGAAATCGTACACATCGGCTGATCGTAAGCGCATCACTATGTCTGTGGGCACCTTTACAATTAGCTGTTTGATGTGATAAGCAGGTTTGTAATTGATTAGAGCTAAAATAGTTTAATTTGCCAACAAAATTGCACCATGTAGTGCACCTTCATGCCAGTGTTTTTAAAAACTCAACTATCTAGACCTGTTATGCCAAATATTGTATATCCATAGTTGATATAATTGATGCACAGGGCTGAATAAGACCAAGCAAATTTAAACTGCAGGGTTGTTAGTTGCGGGGCTACCTTAACATGTTAGTGGTTTCCCGTTTATATGTTAATTGGTTGATGAGGTGGTAATCTTTCAGCCTGTCACAGGTAGGGGTGTGTTTAGTGGATTATATAAGGATCACTGGCAGCTATTTCTTCATCTTCCTTGCTGGAAACCCTCCATCCTCTGTTTTTTTGTTGGTAGTGATCAGATCAGCTGGTTTGTTGAGTTATTATTATTCCATAGTTGTGTGTGCTCTCCTCAGTCAGTGATATAGGATTGTTGTCCCAACAAGGTATTTAACACCACTAATCCGGGTGCGTCTACTATTGTCCATTCTTGTTAGCCTCCACCATATCAACTCAAATCAATTAAAAGAAAATTTTATTTTGTCAAATAAACATTGTCCACTTTTTCAGCCAACCCCTGTTGCCATGTCTTTTTATTTATTAAATAAGTATATTTTATATCTATAAGTGGTATAACCAGGGGTGTTTCTAGAGAGGAGGGGGCCCGTGTGCAGTCTCCAACATGGGCCCTCTCCTCTCTGTCCGACGTCCAGCAGCGCATTGACCTGTGCACGGCCAGCGCCGGAGTTATGGACTCTGGGCGTTAGAGTGCACCCAGAGTCTATAGAGTATGCACAGGTCACCGGGAAAATGGACGCGGCGGCCATTTTCCCTGTGCTGCACATGCGCAAATGACGGGAAAATGGCCACGTGGCCATTTTCCAGTTGTTTTTACAGCGCCGGACCCCCGTGCCAACGTGGGACTCCGGAGAGGTAAGTAATACTATGGGTGTATAACTGCGATATCAACTGCTAGTGAGTTTAATGAGCATGTTCATGTAGAAGCAGACAGACTAATTAAAGCTGAAATGTAAAAGGTGCAAGAAGGCAAAATATAGGAAGATTTATACTTTTCTCAGAGGGAGGGTCTAAAAATTGATCAGCAAATTTCTCAGTTCACTAGCCTAGAATACGATGAAACTATAACTTTCTGAGATCCAATGGAAAACGTAAAGTAACTCTTCAGGTGGCTGGAATCACATGTGTATTTTTAGTTGTCCGTTCCTGGCCACAAAAGCTTTGGGTTCATTTATAGAGAATGTAATCCCAGCCCTGAGAGATAAAACAGATACAACTTTGGAAGGTCTCATAGAATTTTTCTTACAGAGTGAGCAGAAACAGCTATAGATATATCAAGATAATCATCAAGTGCACTATGTCTAACTGTAGCAACAAAGACAGACCTGTGACGGAGACCGTGGCCAAGGAATTAATACAAAATGAAAAAACAGCTTTTTTTTGCTTTGCCATTCTAGTAAATGTCTCTTTTTGGGCTGCTCAATGATTTTTTTTGTACAATGTTACCTCTGTATTTCTGTAATAGAAATAGTAAGTAATGGATTTCAATTTATGATAATGTAACTTTTTGTTATCTTCCCTAGCGAGTTATTGCAAAACAAATGATATAAACCCCCCAGAAGAAAACTATAAAGATAGGCAGTGTATTTAGTTATATTGTTGGATGGTATTTCCAAACCACTAAATCACAGCCATCTGAAATTAACCAACCTCATTAATTATGGCTAGCGCTGAGAAACAGACATAGCTCTATGTTATAATTTTGTTCAGTATGATGGGAAAATTAGGAAAATAATTATATATTAACAAAAATTACTAGGACAAAAACCAGCCTTTATTAATAGTAAAAATCAAGCAGATAACAAACACACAATAGTAAGTTTACCCCATAAAAAACACACTAGACCTTATTTACAAAGTGCAAAACTGTCAAGACACAGTGCAAACTCTTCCTTGGAAGCACTGTGAGCCTTGATTTGTACCTAGATTACCACTGAAGTTAATGGATTTACAGAGCAAGATGACAACAAGGGCAAAAGCTGGACTAAGGTTGATTGAAGGCATTCCTTGCAGAGCATAGAGTAGGGGTGTTGTAGTGACTGTTTTTGGCAGAGCAGAGTGGAAAGAACGCATTTTTAGTAGAGATGTGTTAAGTGTTATGGTTTTCTCAAAACAACCCTCAAGTGGTTTGGATCGGATTCTGTTTTGGATTGCTTTGAAATTGATTAAAACCGCTAAAACATGTATTTTGGACCTGTATAGATTTAAATCCAAAACCTAGATTTGTTTTTTAAATCCGAGTTCCAAACTTATGGCAGACCCGAGCCGGGATTCAGTTCTACTCAGGGCCAAATCAATACCCTGGGGCCCCTACCCACTCAATCATAAGAATAAAAATTGAAACGGTCAAAAAAAACCTTTAGATTTATATGTACTTTTAACAAAATGAATGTTGAAACCTAAAAAACATGATGTAAAGTGAGGATTACGACTCCACCTCTATCTTCTCTTCTCCAGTTCGCAGTGCAGTGCAGAGGCTTTGATTAAAGTATGGGGATGCCCTGAGACAGGGAGTACCCAGGGGGACGGCCCCCTGTGCCCCCCTTATTCCGGCTCTGCTGCTGTAGGTTGGGATGCAGGTAGAGAATGCTGTCTGGCTGCTCTGATGCATGTAATTCACAATCAAAGTGACCTTTGATCTTTCTCTACATGCTTCTCAGTCGGCTACCCTATGCACGGAGCAAGCAGCCGCACACTCCATGTAGATACCACCTTGCCCAAACCACCCCTGCTTGAAGGCCCCAAAAATCGTGGGGCCCAGGGCAACTGTCCAGTGTGCCCACACGTTAAGATGGCCCTAGTTCTACTCGAAACACCAAAAGTGATCTGAGCCAGGACTCCATTCGAGTTTGAACCCCTACGTTTTTATGTGTTCGTTTTTCAGAAAAACCGAACTGCACATCTCTAATTTTTTATAGTGTTTCTTAATGTATGGACGAGACTAAGCCATTTCCACTCAACGACAGGACTTAGCTTTTGCAAGCTCTAAATTGGTAGAAATAAGGGGCCTGATTCAGAGCCACTCGTAAGCGGCCGCTCGTTCGCTCCGAGCGATGTTTGCCCAACTGCGCATGCGTACGGATCATTATACGCATGCGCAAACCAGTCAGTGCGGTCGAATATCATGTGCTCGCAAAATTGCGAATGCCTGATAATTTTAGTGACAGAAAGAGGCGTATGTGGGTGGTAACAGGGTAAGGTGCTTGAAAACGGGGAGTGGAGATCCGATCGCAGGCGTGCTTAAAGGTCAAAACGGGCGTTTTATGGGTGTGCATAATTAAAACAGCAGCGTCATTGACCACGTCACTGGGTTATTTTATAGCCAGAACTGCTCACAAAATTGTGGTAGCAAAAACCAACCACAAGAATAGCGGGCAGCTCATACCCTGGTCGATGTACTTGATTAATCTAATAAATAGCGGACATGACGTAGGAATGCGAGCGGCCAGGGGGCGTAGTTTCCCAAAAAATGACCGCAAGTTTTGTTCGCTCGTTCAGACCTAGAGGCGGGAACAGACCGCAAACTGCGAACGGTTCATTTGAATATCCACCCCTATTTTCAGGACGAGCGAGCGCTAATTGCGTCCGGCTCTGAATCAGGCCCAAGGTCTCTTCATATACTTCTATTGGAACAAATCTTGCATTTTCCAGTTGAACTTCCATGTAGAAAATGGTGGTACTTTATTCAGGTAAAGTTGATGGTGGCTATTCCTTCACTGAGAAAGGGTCGCCTATCATGATGCAGAGAGGGATAAGATCCACCACTAAGGACATTATCCCAAATAACTTCTATTATTGGGTACCAAAGAAAATGATAGTTAAAGATATATAGGAAATTTGATGGAAGATAATATCAATGAATTAATTACATCAATCATCATTTAGCATAAATTACTAAGTTCGTTATGTACATGTGAGTTTTTGATGAGTTATGCCACTAACCTGGTCTGGCCAATTTATTATTTATTTAGTAAGAATTATTTATATAGGACACACATTTTTCACAACACTATCATTTTATCAGTGGTATTGATTCCTGAAGTAATTATTTGCATGGGGAAGGATTAGCAACTAAGACACAGCAAATCGTTTCACTAAGAGGGCTACTATTGGCAATGTGAATGTTTTATAGATAAGGAAAAGCCCATCCCTGGCTAAAGGTTGGTATACACTGCAAAGATATATCTGAAGATTGAGTGATCTGCAGATATATCCGTAGATGATGGTCGTTCATATACACTGAACGACCATCATCTTCCAGGCAGACCCACCCCCCTCCCCACGGCTGCCGCTGCATGTGTACGGGCGATGATCACCCGTACACACTTGCCGATGTACAGATATATCTGCAGATTTATTGGCCATCGGCTGTGCAGCAGAGCCAACGTGATGTGTCTGTGAAAGACGTTGTTCACAGACATATCGCTGGTACACACTGGCCAACGGGCACCAGATATACTGGCCGATCAATTGATCGGCCAATATAACTGTCAGTGTGTACCCAGCTTAAAACACCCATTTTTATCAGATACTGTATAAGGCTTTTCTCAGTTTAATGAAAAAGTTAAAATGTGTTTTCTATTATATTTCACACCTGCTCCCAATACTAACTTAAACAAAGAACTGTGAGGCGCTTGTGTTAATATAAGTGAAACAACTTTTCCAATAAAAGAAAATATTTTTATTTTACATAATATTAGGGATGTGCAGGCTCGGATAGGTTCGAGTTTGCATGTGGAGTTCGGATTTTTCCCTCCAAAAAAACGGAACTCAGAAAGAGGCAAAACGTCATCTTGCACGGACGAACATCATCATTCCTGGACTTCCACAAATACATAAATTAATATGGTAAATAGATTTAAGAATTGATAAAACTGACTCTGGACAATTGGTACTGTATTATAAGAATCAGTATGGCCGGCGGTTCAAATCCCGACAGCGGAAGCCCGGCAGGGTTGAAGATCCCGAACGTAAAAAGGTATGTATTAACTAACCCTATTCTACCCCCTAACCCTCCTTTAGGGGTGCCTAACCCTAACCTCCTCCCCAAGTGCCTAACCCTAACCCCCCCTTACCCACAGCCTAACCCTGTCTCCCGGGGGGGTGCCTAACCCTAACCCCCCTTCCCCTAACCTAACCCTAACCTTTCCCTAGGGGTGCCTAACCCTAACCCCCCCCTACCCCTAGTCTAACCCTAATCTCCCGGGGGGTTGCCTAACCCTAAGTCCCCCCCGGGAGTCCCTAACCTAACCCTCCACCCCCTGCGGCTGTCCGCACCCGGTGCCAGGCTTACCTTCAGTCAGTAAGCTGGATGTCGGGCTTCCAGTGTAGGTCTAAAGACAGGTGTCAGGATTTTGATGCCTGTCATTAGTGCCTTGCTGGGTTTAGACAGTCAGGAAGCCGGCAGTCGGGATTACATCCATCGGCTTCCCGACTGCTTCCCGTAGTATACAGTCAGGTGCATAAATATTGGGACATTGACAGAATTTTCATATTTTGGCCTCTATTCACCACCACAATGGCTTTGAAATGAAACAAACAAGATGTGCTTTAACTGCAGACTTTCAGATTTAATTTGAGGGTAATTACATCCAAATCAGGTGAAAGGTGTAGGAATTACAACGGTTTCTATATGTGCCTCCCACTTTTTAAGGGGCCAAAATTAATGGGACAAACTAAACAATCCTAAATCTAACTTTCACTTTTTAATACTTTGTTGCAAATCCTATGCAGGCAATTACAGCCTGAAGTCTGGAACGCATAGACATCACCAGACGCTGGGTTTCATCCCTAGTGATGCTCTGCCAGGCCTCTACTGCAAATGTCTTCAGTTCCTGCTTGTTCTTGGGGCATTTTCCCTTCAGTTTTGTCTTCATCAAGTGAAATGCATGCTCAATCGGATTCAGGTCAGGGGATTGACTTGGCCATTGCATAAAATTCCACTTTTTAGCCTTAAAAAACTCTTTGGTTGCTTTTGCAGTATGCTTCAGGTCATTCTCCATCTGCACTGTGAAGCACCGTCCAATGAGTTCTGAAGCATTTGAGTGAATATGAGCATATAATATTGTGCGAAACACTTCAGAATTCATTCTGCTGCTTTTGTCAGCAGTCACATCATCAATAAATACAAGGGAACCAGTTCCATTGGCAGCCATACATGCCCACGCCATGACACTACCAGCACCATACTTCATTGATGAGGTGGTATGTTTTGGATCATGAGCAGTTCCTTTCCTTCTCCATACTCTTCTCTTCCCATCACTCTGGAACAAGTTGATCTTTGTCTCATCTGTCCATAGGATGTTGTTCCAGAACTGTAATGGCTTTTTTAGATGTTGTTTGGCAAACTCTAATCTGGTCTTCCTGTTTTTGAGGCTCACCAATGGTTTACATTTTCTGTTGAACCCTCTATATTCACCCTTGTGAAATCTTCTCTTGATTGTTGACTTTGACACATATACACCTACCTCCTGGAGAGTGTTCTTGATTTGGCCAACTGTTGTGAAGGGGTTTTTCTTCACCAGGGAAATAATTATTCTGTCATCCACCACAGTTGTTTTCCGTGGTCTTCCGGGTCTTTTGGTGTTGCTGAGCTCTCCGGTGTGTTCTTTCTTTTTAAGAATGTTCCAAACAGTTGATTTGGCCACACCTAATGTTTTTGCTATCTCTCTGATGGGTTTGTTTTGATTTTTCAGCCTAATGATGGCTTGCTTCTCTGAAAGTGACAGCTCTTTGGATCTCATATTGAGAGTCGACAGCAACTGATTCCAAATGCAAATGTCACACCTAGAATCAACTCCAGACCTTTTACCTGCTTAATTGATAATGAAATAACAAGGGAATAGCCCACACCTGTCCATAAAATAGCTTTTGAGTTGATAGTCCCATTACTTTTGGCCCCTTAAAAAGTGGGAGGTACATATAGAAACCGTTGTAATTCCTACACCGTTCACCTGATTTGGATGTAATTACCCTCAAATTAAATCTGAAAGTCTGCAGTTAAAGCACATCTTGTTTGTTTCATTTCAAAGCCATTGTGGTGGTGAATAGAGGCCAAAATATGAACATTCTGTCAATGTCCAAGTATTTATGAACCTGACTGTATATAGAATAATTCCAAAAAGGATTTTTTCTCAGCTTACTTGATCCTGTATGGTATGATTTACAAATACCCACTATATCCCCGAAGTATATGTGTCTCACCTACTTATCTCAGGTATTCTAATAGTTATATATCTCTTCCAATATTCCTGTTCCATAGTAGTTTCTTTATTCCAAATGTAGATGCTATAAATGGGGATAGGAAAAATATGCTGCCGTTGGCTATGCTGGTGAGTATCTAAAGCAAATGTTAATAATGTGTGACTCAGGGCACACGTTTTCCATAGATGGTACATACTGGGATGAAGAAAGTGAGTCTACGTTGTCTACAGATGTGTCCACATACATCTTACCTCCATGCGCTGTAAGTAGCGTTAAACAGAAAGTATGAGCGCCGTGCGACAGAGCATTTTTTTGTGTGACTTTTTACCTACCTTATGTGTGCAACTGCGGGTGTATCTGGTAACACTGTAACGAGGCGTTACAGTGTTACAGAGTTAACTGGGCTGCCAAGAGAAGCTTGTCCTGAGCAGAAGTTTTTTGATCATATTCCTGTAACCACCAGCAACTGCTCCTACCTGCAATAGAGGGTGGCTGTCCATCATGTGATTAACAAAAAGTGCTTCCAATGGGAAGCTACCTACTGCTGACAGTCCATACTCGCAGCTCGTAATCAATGAGGGGGCGGAGCTCACTGAGGGTGGCAGTGGATTTTGCTGAGGGGCTGCAGTCCCTAGTACAATCTGCCACTGCACATAACTAATGCTGTGTGTATCTGCTTGAGCAAACAGGAAGTCCCTTCTTATTTACCCTGCCCGCTGTCTGGACCGTATAGAGCCATCTCCCAATCAGTTACAATTATAATCTGCCACAACCAGAAGGCCCAGGCAAAGAAATGTTTGTAAACTGAGAAAACTGGCTGCGCAATCCCATTAAAATCCAGTCCAGCTATTAATTATATAAAACAGATTTATTGCCACAATCCCATACATATAAGATATACAAATACACATAAAAAAACAATATGGAATGCGGAGATCAATGATACAGTTTAAAATATATTCCTATGCAGAGCAACTATATCAAATTAACAATGTCCCGGAATTTGTAACAAATATCTCTCTGTGCAAGATAAAACAATGTTCACATATATAAAAAATATGTATATACTCTGTGAGAGGTCTACTTTAGGATAATCCTGATAAAACTGGTTTATGGAAATTTATACTCTCCTCTGTGGATGTTTAAATTGTTCCTTTATGTTACAAAGTAAAAAAAAATATGACTCAGTTTCATGAACGGTAGGTAATCACCACATCCATGTAGTACTCCTTATTGTGAATAGCTACTGCCGTTTCGATCCCCGGCAACCTCCGTAGAGAATCACGATTTCAGGTTCCAATGCCCGGTGTGTAATGGGACTGCATGCAGTAAATTTATAAGGAGATGATGCTTCTTATATCAAGGCACCCAACTCGTCTCCCATCTGGTCTTGACAATGTGCTAGTGCCGGACGGAGCGGCCGCAGTCAATCTAGGATCCCATCAGATAGTACAGACCATGGCTCTTGAGGCTGATACCAGCCTATAGCGCCAATAGCGTCAGGTTCATTGGTAAGTATTGATTACCATATAGTAACTGCTGTCAAGTCAAGTTGTCCCATACCTATACCTGATATGGAATGGATGTCAAAAGGCTGGGTGCAAATAACAGAAAGTACAATTCACTGGGAGTAGATATTGGATAAATATTCCATAGTAATTTTTGCAAGCTTAACGCGTTTCCGTGCAGTTAAGCACCTTCATCAAAAAAATAAATTTTTGTACTTTTTACCCACTCTGTGGGCTAAGCAGAGTAGTATTTTTAAACTGATCCATGTTATTTAAACAGAAGAGTGGTTCTGAATTAGTAGGATGTTGTACTTTTGATGTGACATTTATCCATAGTTGCCGACTTTCTGGCAGCCATATCGGCACAGCAGGAGGCGTACAGGGAGCAATGCATGACAGAGGGCCGTGATGGTGCGATTGCTTCATTGTGGCCCACCCCCCGCTTTACAATGCCAAGATTACCGGCACTGTAAAGCGGAAGGTGTGGCTACAATGAAAGTGGGTGGCATTGGGTGGACGCAGCAGGGGACACTGCGGTCTCTGGGAGACTTAAATGCTCTTCCTGGCGGCCCAAAGGCAGCACCTGAGATCGGGAGCCTCCCGGCCATTTGGTGAGACTAGGCAAGTATACATTTAAAATGTTTGCACTGTGCACTTCATAGAACATGTAGGCATACCTTTATTTTGCAGAGTCGTCTCCTGAGATCATAAAGTAGACATGCCCCTAGATGTGTGCAGGATAGACTAAGCACATTGGAGTAGAAATAAAATAAAAGCATGCTGAGAATACTGACATTCACTATCATATTACATTCACATATGTTTGATAGATTCCTTACCATACTCCATTTCTTCTACATACCCTCTGACATGAATATAGTATATCATAGTAACATTAATAAACAAGTATTGATTTGTTGGGGAAAAATTACCCTTTCCTAATATGAAATGCTCCACTGACAAACACATTTCTACCCAGAGAATTCTTTAGAACTGTAATTATGTTTGGAATCTTTCCTTCCTCCTATTTGTCCTGGCAGTCTCACAACCATACAGGCACACGGCAAGTCTGAGGAATATTAACTCCTAAACAGAATACCTCAATCCAGCATAGGTTCCACCTTATCCCCAAATAATAGTATCATTCCATTCAGGTATGAGGCGTAGTAGCAGAGGCTCCATGTGTAACTTGGTAGCTACTTGAAAGAATATAGTTTAAACACTATATTTATGGAAAGTGCAATAAAAAACTATTACAGAGGAGAAGGTAAACTGGTTACGGCTGTGGCAGTGTTTCAGGCTAAAATCACTTCACTCAAAAACTCCATTTTGTCAGGCACTGCTAAGTAATGACAGGCGGTCATCCTGTCATTCAGCACTAAACCATTCTTTCACATACTAATTATAAAAAAAAAAAATTACAGCATAATTGCCAAGCTATGGTTCTTATTTAGTTCATATCTATGATGTGCAAAGTTTGATGAAAAAAAAAAATTGACAAAAACCATAATAAATGCTTTGGTATAGCTAACCTGAAAATGTCATGAAAAGTACCAGAATACAGAGCTGGCACAGTGACCCGGGGAAACGGGATAGGGGTGACCGCCGCCGGCTGCTGTTCCCACGCACTACCGGTGGTCTGTGCTCTCACATGGACACATGGACCGGCCAATAACAGTTATCAACCTGATCTCTTGATCACTGTTGATAACTCAACAATCCACAATCCACCCAGCCCCACAAGCTCGCTGCCTTGGTGTCATCCTTGACTCTGAACTGTCCTTTATTCCCCACATTCAATCTGTCTCACGATCATGTTACATACATCTAAAAAACATATCCAAAATTCAGCCATATCTCACACCAGACACTACAAAAACTCTAATCCATGCACTCATTATTTTCCTCATTGACTATTGCAATAGTCTCTTCCCAAAAACAGGCTATCGCCATTACAATCCATTATGAATGCAGCTGCGAGGCTTATCTTCCTTGGCAAACGTTCATCGTCTGCGGCTCCACTCTGTCAGTCCCTCCATTGGTTGTCGGTTTTCTACCGTATTCAATACAAAATACTGTTACTTACACATAAGGCCATTAACAAAACCACACCAACATACATCTCTTCACTCATCTCAAAATATCTCCCAACCCGACCTCTCCGCTCAGCACAAGATCTACATCTCTCATCCCCATGCATTACTTGCTCCCATTCACGGTTACAGGACTTTCTTCGGACTGCACCCACTCTATGGAATGCCTTACCAGATAACAATAAGACTTACCTCTAGTCTTCAATCTTTCAAGCGTTCCCTGAAAACTCATCTCTTCAGACAAGCTTATCAGATTCCAGAACCGACCATATAACCTTCATAGCTTCCATGTCTTATTACATCCCCTCTCACAGTCTACACATAACCTCACACATTGTCTTTCTCTCACATACTCCTGACATTTGGCCGACATTCCTGTGTGACTGGATCATGCAGCCCACCAAGAAACTCTGCATTCTGGCTGGACCAAATTACAATATATAGCACCTATCCTTGTGTATCAATGCCAATTTCCCTATAGATTGTAAGCTTGCAAGCAGGGCCCTCTTACCTCTATGTCTGTCTGTTATTACCCTGTTTTGTTCTATAAATTTTTCCAATTGTAAAGCGCAAAGGAATATGCTGCGCTATATAAGAAACTGTTAATAAATAAATAAATAAATGGACCCGGCGCCCTAGCCATGTGCAGACACTGTTTACATTCTGCCCAGTTCGGCTCCTAATTTTCCGCCTGGCTGCGTGATGTAGCTACTACATCATGAGGGAGGGCACAAGAGCGGCACAACGAGTGAGGCTGCTGCCGTATGGGTGCTTTTCCCTCACCTACTTTCTCCAATACGTTGATTAATAGCTCGCAACTCCCAGCCAATCAGCACTGGGTTTGCGCCTCGGAAGCAACGCCTCTCTTCTCTGCTTTCCACGAGAGATGACGGCAGTCGCTGATTGGCGGGAGGCTGGGAGACGGTGAGGTGGAGTAACGGTACATTATATTTTGCATCTATAGGGGCTCAGCTTGCAATATCCCCTGGAAATGATCCATTTTGCTTCAGATTCCATGGACAAATATATAATCGCATTTACAAATTGGCGAAATGTTACAATACAAAAAACCCCAGAATCCATAAAAGGGCATGGCTTAGCCAGTTATGTTTCACACACATCTTTGATTACCCGAATCCGTTGTATTACTTTATGATCTAGCCATTATCTAGCTAAGCATTTTCCGTATGTATGTTCTGTGTCCAAATTGGCGAAATGTTCACCATGGGCATCCTAGTATACAATATAATGCAGTATCATAAAAGTATGATCATCTTACAGTACTTAGGGGGCACATTAACTGTCCATGGCTGCACCGCTGAGATCAAAATGTACTGATACAACATTAACTGTTTTAGTTTTAACAATGTAACAATGGGCGTGATTGTAATCTAGTTGTACGCTAATGCAAACGCATTTGCAAAATCTGCCGCTTAGCAATTGCTAAAATATGCTAATGCATCAGCCGGCAGCATTTGTATTCAGATACCCCCCAGAGCCCTCGCAGCTGCCCACAACTGCATAAACAACATTAGACAGCATTAGACGCAGATCCTGAAAACATTGACTCCTCAACTGAGTGTGGTCACTCGGAATGGCTAAGGTAACTGAGATGCTGGGGCTTTGTTTTCTGCGTGCCTGACACGCCCAGGAAACGACCATGACACGTCCGCGTTTTGTATGGAACACGCCGTAATCACCCACAAAACAGTCTCTTCCTGTCAATCAATTGTGAGTGATTCCTCACAGCAAGCTCGATTACAATACATTTGCTGCGCATGCGCATTGCGGCTGTGATGCATGCGCAGACCACCGATAATCGCTCAACTGCGTTCAACTCATCAGGCCCAATATTACCCTATACTATTCTGTCCCTACATTTTTGTGTAGTGCATATAGTGTAATAATAAGCCCATTGTAACAGATAAATAACATGTTAAACTACAAGTAATAAAGTGGATGCAGATTTTTTTGCCTGATAATTGTTTATTCAAATATTTTCTATTATAGATATATTTGCTTTGTGCAATGTTGATTATTATGAAAAAAGAGCTATTTATTTTAGTCTGCTCATTAAAGAAAGTCCTAACTATCATAACAGGTAAATCATATTTAATAGGTATGAACAGTGGCCCTGATTCAGAGCATCTCGCAAAAAGCGAGTGCTCGCTCTCAATCAGGGCGGCCGCTGTTTTTTTTTTAGCCGGCCACCTGGCCGCTCGCTAAGCTGTGGCCAGGTGATGGTCGCGATGGTCTCGACCATCGGGCTTGCGACGAGACCCTTGTGGTAGTGTCTCGTCTGCCGCAAGCCCCAGGAAGCAGGCGTTCCATCGGGAACGCCTCCGTTTGGCCAGCCACCCCCCCTCCCTGCCTACAAAATGGGGCGAGCTGTCGATCAACATCGACAGTCTTGTAGTGAGTCCCGCAGCGAGTGATTTCTCGCTCGCTGCGGGGCTCGCGCACATGCAGTGCGCACGCCATGCTTGCCCACTGCCCGGCCATCGACCCACTTGCGAGCGGCTCTGAATCGGGCCCAGTAACTGCAGTCAATGTGCGTATAACTACCATAATACACTTTAACATTTTAACAAATTCTGTATATAAATTATAAATATTATTTGCTCATGTGATGAACATTTCTGCATTAATAGCATTGTGTATGCCAAGATCTAGCTGGATATTTAACCCTATAAAGCCTCCTTCCTTTGGCTTGTCATGAAAAAGGGAATTTAAATCCTAAGAAATTGATTAACTCTAGTCAAATGATTCATTTAGCAAACTGCAAGGCTGAAAACACGGTGTCAGCCTGTCTCTTCTCCACTGCCCTGAACAATTAGAGATGGAAATGGAGACAGTAAGTCAGGTAGTCAATATGAGAGAGAATTTCATGCTCCCCTGCTTGTCTCCAGGATTTGCATTCGGTGCAGAATTGTCACTGACGGCAAACAGCACACGTGAATCCCTGACAGAGGGCAGATGTATGCACAGACTAAGCTTTGGGTTCTGCCTTCCCCGGGCAAACTAGGCTACAATAAATAATCTGAGCAGAAATCACTTTTAATTTTCTTCAAACTTGCTGGGTAAAAATTGTGACCGTTCTAAACACAGAGCGCGATAAACAGATGAATGGATCTGCACCTTTAAAACATAATGGATGTCTAAAGATCTTAGCGCATATAATGACAGCAGATCAGCTCCGAACAGATCCAGCTTGGCCGCTCTTCCTATATTTTAGCATTACCAATCTGCTCTTGCTACATTACTAGCCAGCTTATAGGGAGAAAACTGTAACACCATATGGCCAGTGTTCCCATGCTTGTTGGCCCTAGAGCATTTTTACTAATTTTTTTTAAATCTAGTATTAACAATTCAAATATTTTTTTATGTATTTCCCACTTAAAAACAAAATAACCTGTTTATTATTATTCTTATTCCTTATAGCGCAATACAAAATAATAATTTATAAAAATGCCAAAACTTGGTTTTAGTAAAATAACTAGGTAAACATAAGCCTTATGTCATATCCATGAATCCATAGCACAGCATGCAAAGAGTTCCAACAAGATTTTAAATTGGCATCAAGCAGCAGGCAAATATGACATATGTAGTTCACTGGGAGCCTCAAAAGTATGGTGCCATATTACTGAAGCATCTTCACAAAGTGTCATATTTACACTCCATAACAGCAAAATTTAAATATTTATTATGCTATGCACAACAGGTCAAAAATATGTAATGCGTTTTGATGAACAAATATGAATTTTAACAGTATAAATGTGTATATACATGCTATGTTAAAGATTATATACTTTTTTTATTATTATCCTTTATTTATATGGCGCCACAAAGGTTCTGCAGCGCCTTACACAGTACATAAATGAGCACACAAGAAAAACAGTTAATAGTAATATAAAACAATACAGGACAAGGACATGGTTTATATACATAGCTGCATAACACAAGCAGCAGGACATGAGCAACCAGGTGTTAGGTGCCGTTGTAGGGAGTTAGAAGTAAATGATACTATAAGTAGGGGGAGGAGAAGCACGTGAGGGATGAGGGCCCTGCTCGTGAGAGCTTACATTCTAAAGGGGAAGGGCAGACAGACAGGGCGACACAGATGGGGTAGATAGTGAGGAAGGAGCATGGAGCAGTGGGTTAGGATATGTGCTGCGGAATGTGTGTGTATAAGATGACCTGTTATGTCAAAGTCAAGTCCTTCATTCATCTATCTCTATGACAGAAAATAGATTTTGATTATGTGTTATTTACATGAGAGATGTACAAAATAAAGTTGTAGCACTTTAATTATTGTGTGTTACATTTTACCATCTAAATACATCCTGATAAAAATGGATATATTATGGGACTGTCCTGCCATCCTAATACAGTAGAGACTACTTTAATCCCAGCTGCTGGGTGCTATGCCATGCTCAGTGAGTGGGTGCATCTCACATGCTAGACCCACCCACAAATGGGTGCAGCCATCCCCAACATGCTGTGGTCCCACAGGATGTTGCAGTACCCGGGCTCAGAATTTCTCTTGGCAGCCCTGGAGGTGACAGGCAGAACCATGTTGGCATAGTGGTGGGGTAGCAAGGCCATGGAGGGAGGGAGGCGGTTGAGAGTGGATGAGAGAAAAAAGGGGGAACAGCAAGCTGGAGGAGACAAGAGGGGTGGGATAGGGATGGATAAAGTAGAGGATTATGTGGGCACTGAATATGGGGGTTGTTTGAAGTAAGAGTGTTCATGCTGTGGACGAGGTAATAAGTAAGATGAAAACTGGAGTGGAGGCTATGTGATAGGGACAGTGTGATGTAGAGGCTGTGTGATGTAGGGACAGTGTGGATGAAAGTTGTTAAATGTTCAAATATAGAGATAAAAGAACAGCGCTGCTAATGTATGAGCGCAGCTCAAAAAGTGATATATAAAGAGAGGTGTGTGAGTAGTGGGTGCAGGAATTAGTTATTAAACAAATGATTAAAGTGGATCATTGTAAGTGGATGTGCAGGCTCGGTTTTACTCGGATTTACTCGGTTCTTATCGCCATTTTACAGCAAATTCGGATTTATTATATTGGCTATCCAAAACACATGATAGGCGATAGCCAATAAAATGCCGTTTAAAGATCCGAGTAAAACCGAACCCGCTCACCTATAATTACGCAATGGGAAAAGTTAATACAATACAAAAAAGAATTTATGTAGTAAGAAGACAAAAATTTCAATGTACCGAGTCGATCCAGTCCGAAGTGTTATGATGATCAACAAAGATCAATCAAGAAGAGCAGCACGCAGATAGGGGAGTACTTGCAATGTCCAAGCAGTGAGTGCAGTAAGGAGTTTCCTAGTATACATTTTTCAAAACTGTGCTGCGGCAATCAATAAAACACCATCTGATGGCCGCAGTAGTGATAATTACCTGTGAAATTCAGAGAAGGAGAAGTCACATCAGTCTTTGCATGGTGCGCATATGGCTAATAAGATCTACGGCGTAACTCCGACTTAGTTATCAAATTGTAATTACACTTATAATCTAACACTTTTCATCTAACACAGCCTACGTCTATGCAGCCTTAGTGAGCACAGAATTGCATAACTGTCAATATGTAATGTCTTCTGTATACCAAGACAAATACTGCCATATCAGACACAGCTGTCCCATATGCCTCACATTCCACCATATAACAAATATGTTTATATAGCCCCCTTCAAACCTCATATGCCTGCCTTGCAGGGTACTCCAGCTGCTCTGCACAAGCTGGCAGTGAGATCTGTGGGTGCACTCCCCTCTCCTCTTAGATCCTGCCTTGGCTTGTGTACGAGCATTGAGTTGAAAACATGGAGATGTACAGGCAATCTAGTGGCGATGGGATTTATTTATTTATTTTCAGTTACTTATATAGGGATTGGGTATGGGATGCTGGTGCTCAGGAACCCCGAAACGCCGACATTCTGACACGCCGGCATCCTGACTGGATTGCAATCCCGACGCCTACAGGTAAGTAGCCATACCCAACCCTCCCTCCCTGTAGCTTAACCATAACCCTCCCTCCCCGCAGCCTAACCCTCCCTCCCCGTAGCCTAACCATAACCCTCCCTCCCCGTAGCCTAACCATAACCCTCCCATCCATTTATAGAGGCCTAACACCATTTATAGAGGCTGTATCACTAGGAGAAAAGACACTAACAAAGGAAAATTACTCTGCCATATTACACCACTGCTAAGCTAAACTTATAAATAATAATATCCAATCATCTCGGCATAGACTAAAATGACTGGGAACCTATTTTGTGTACCCCAGTCCCCAGTCAACCTGACAAGGAAAATACTGTATTTTACAGTGATTTTATGAAAAAAAAATGCTTTGTCTTTTCATTGCTTATCTCAGCACCATGTGGACATCCTAAAGCAGTTTCAGATAGGTTGGGAAATGAAAAGAAGTCTTTACAACCACAACTGACATCTGCTAAAGCTCATATAATGTTTTAAACATATGATCAGAGGCCCATGACTTATCTGTTCTACTGAGACCTTTTTAATAGAACCTGCAGAATGTGTGGAGTTCCTGGTGAAGTGCTCAGTCACTAGAAAGTGTGCACAATCCTACCATGTAGAAATAAAACAGATCACAGCCCAGGGAGCTATATTTCCTGCTAAGACACCTGGCTCTGCTTTGCTCCTCTAAGAAACCACTAAGAGACAACTGGTCCCACTTAAAGGCACTATAGCAGATAGATGTGCAGTGTACCCACCTTATCATGTGGGTCATTAGGGTGGGATTGGGCATGGCTGTGGACGTATTCATCCCTGACATCTATAGAGTTTCATAGAAACAATAATGGATTATAATGATTCCATCTTTACCCTGAAAGAAATAGGAGCTTGGGCTGATAGGACTCTTACTTCTTGGATTCTACAAACAGACTGAAATATTAGCCTTGGAAGTTATATGACGGAAGAAAAAGTAAGCTTTTAAAGGAACATGACAGCATTCATGGGAACACAGAAAACTAGTCCCAGTGCCTGGTTAGTAATTTTATAAATCTCTGTGCAGTAAATGGGATGGCCTGTGAAGGAAACACCCACTATAGAAAATAACCGGAGGCCATGCCAATTAACACTTCAACTACAGCGAGCTAGGCAAAGTGCTATTGAACTGGTTGAAGCCGTGGTAGAGAATCTCCCTGCTCCAATAGACACCTTGCATACAAACTTGCTCTATTAAGCCAGATTCAGCTAACCCACCCGAGGAGGGATGTAGTTTGGAAGCCGACAGTCTAAATCCCGACCGCCGGCTTCCAGACGTTCTAATCCCGGCGTGGTAATAATGACAGGCATCTAAATCTAGACGCCTGTCATTAACCAGACGCCGGAAGACCGACGCCCGGCATCCCTTTTGAAGTGATGCCGGGCGCCGGGCGCAGACAGCCGCGGGGCGGGAGTGTTAGGTTTAGGGCTCCTGGGGGGGACTTAGGGTTAGGCACCCCCCTGGGGGGTTAGGGTTAGGCTAGGGGAAGGGAGGGTTAGGGTTAGGCACCCCCGGGGGGAGGTAAGGGTTAGGCACCCCCCCCACCAGGGAACTTAGGTTTAGGCAGCGGGGAAGGGGGGGTAGGTTTAGGCACTTAGACGGGGATTAGGGTTAGGCACTGGGGGGGGGAGGTTAGGGTTAGGCACCCCTAAGGGAGGGTTAGGATTAGGGGGGGAATTAGGTTAGCGATACTTGCCTTAGGGACGATCAGGATTTTCACCCTTGCTGGGCTGCTGCTGTCAGGATTTGAACCGCCGGACGCATTACCTACTACACCCCACTTGGGAGAACTATGATGCTAAGGTACAGCAGCTAATATGAGCATCTTTAGCTGCTGTGCCTTAGCATTCGAATCATAGTTCTCCTGAGTGAAGATAAATGCAGGTCTCAGTGCATTAACTGCTGCCAATAAGATAAACTTGCTGAAGCTTTCCGGTTGTTTGCTAATGAATCATTAGAAGCCACAATGTTTGATAGGCATCATAAGATAAGAGGGTTTGATCAGTGTGCTGAGAATTCCTCTAGAAAGCGATACTGGATATCAAGGCATTTAGGATTGATAAAACATTTATCAGAATGCTTCCTCTCCTAGAACTACATTTTGTGTGAAAGACCAGTGTCTTGGTCTCCTGATGGGACTGGATGCTTCAACTTTAGTGTGTACTGGACCTTTTTGACGATGCTATCAATTATTTTGGTTTCCCTTGAAATAGACTCATCCCTCATTCAGTTTACAAAGCCTTTCTGTTCAGGAATATTGTGGGTTTACCACGTCACTGACTTGTCTGATAACTCAACATTGGAGCAGGATCTGGGCAGCTGTGTCTGTAGCCTTTCCCAATGCAAGCAGGATGCTGGATTAGAAGTGGTGTCAGACTCTTGTCAGTGACTGTGGAAACATGCACAGCTTAGAACTCTGTTGCAATATTGATAGCTAAGTGGATAACTTTCAAAACAGAGTGGGGCATGGAGTAGACAGTGAGTGTTAGAACACTTTAAACCAATAAAGAAGCAACCCTAGAGAATTAAGCTACAGGTGGCATTTTGTAAACACACTATCCTGCTACATTATTGGATGGGCTAGTTAATGACAATGATGCCTGAATGAACGAGTCTCAGTAGCCATCTTAACAAAGGCACTAAGCAATGAGCACAGACAAGCAGATTGGCCATACGTTGGATGCTGTTTTCAGCACCAAATTGCAGGATGTAATAATGGCTTTCAGGTTCAAAACTCAAACTGTGGTGGTTTGCAAACTATGAGAACACATGTGATTTACAACAAACTGGTAATCTTGACTCCTCCCTCTCCTTTAAACCACACATTCAGCACCTCTCGCTGTCCTGCAATTTCCATCTCAGAAATATTTCCAGGATCAGACCCTTTCTCACCCTCTAAGACCCTCATCCACTCACTGATCATCTCCAGATTGGACTACTGTAACCTTGTCCTATTTGGCCTCCCTGACTCTGCCCTCTCTCCACTTTAATCTGTCCTCAATGTAGCTGCTGCTCAGCTCATCTTCCTCTCCAAACGCTCTACATCTGCTACCCCTCTCCTACAAGCCCTACACTGGCTCCCCCATTCACTTCAGAACCTGATTCAAGGTAATTAAGTTGGGTACACACTTAACAGTGTGTACCCAGCCCGCTGTCTTGTGTGGCTGGACCTGGCCTGGATGCCAGCATTAGAAAGTACATACACACCTGCCAATACCGCCAGTGATGAAGTGACGGCAGGGGCCATTCTGCATTCGGTAGCATGGCCCCCACTGACGATATTGCTCATCGGACCTGCATGCAGGTCTGACGGGCGATGTCGCTGATGACGTGCAGGAGCGCGCATCATCAGCGACATAGCGGGTACACACTGTCCGATTTGCCTGATATGCATCACATTCCGAGGCTTGGTGCATATGAGAAATGCGGTCAAACCCACATTTTCGGGGATTTAAACACATTTCTCACGTTGCTGCATCCCGTCCTCTGTGAGGTATAATAGCAGACTCTCATCTGAGCTACTGTAAGTGGAACATGTCAATGTCCGAACTTCTGAGAGCCACCAGCAACTCAGGTATCTGCAGCTGCACAGGCTATCACTGAAACCTGCTGGAATGCGCAGGCTCATCCCGGCCTATATCCCCTCCCTACTTCTGCTCTGAGCATGCCGCAACTTTCAGTGTCTTGAGTATTAGACCTGACTGACTGACTGTCGGGAGACTCCAGCCTGGCAATCATGTGACCGACTGCTACTCAAGAACGAGAGATCTATTTAGACCAAGAGCTACAGAAGGATTTGCATGGGTCAGTGGCACACATCCAGACAGATGTGTCATTCAGTATATAACAGGAGATGTATCAAGCCTTGGATAGAGATAAAGTGGAGAGAGATAAAGTACCAACCAATCAGCTCCTAACTGTAATTTTACAGGCTTTGCAGGGTGTGTATGTACTGAATGACAAACCCCTCTGGATGCATGTACCCTATTTTATCAAGAAATTTACTGTATGTATTCATCATTTTATTAGGAGCTGTACGTGTAGAATGTGCCTGCGACATCCTTATTCAAATTCGTACTAAAGTCCATTCCTAACCCTTTATTATATGTGTAGTGAACATGGAAACACGGAGCTTTGACAGGATGCCACATGATCCCTTATTATCTGATGTCAGGATGTTAATACTTGAATGAATATGGTCCATATTCATTCATGTATTAACATGGAGCGTGATCGCTGTGTAAGATCAGTCTGTCTGTCTCTCAGTCATACCTACTAGATATGTGAATAAATATCTCACATCCCGCAAACACACTGACAGCCATCAGCTCCATGTCATGTTGCCAGCATCTATGGATGAACCGTCTGCTAAGGAGCTGGGTCAGAGCAAACCTCCCCTGCTAATATTTAGATTGTGTCTAATATGTGTATGTACTATTTAGCTGCATGTAGTACATGACATATCTGCATGTTGGTGCTTTATCTAATTGTACACATCAGTGGTATTGTCCCTTCCCAATGATGAGCAGTACACCAAATATTTTTTTCTGTGAAGAATGAATGGTATTGGTAAGGCCAACTTCACAGGCATTTCACCCGTTATATGTTCTGTCAGTAGTGCTCTGTTTCTACAAACACATACATACATTTACATACTCTTATTGCAGGTATATTGTATTTGTTAGCCAGCGTACGAGTGGCATTTCCTTTCACTGCCCTTGAAATAAGTGCAGTCAGAGCCGAAACGCGTCAGAAAACACCTGTGATACTACTTTGCCTGATAGTGAAGAGATTCAGCAGCACTTTATACATCAGCTGTGTTCTGGGAATACTTATCAGCCAAGGACTTTGCTTTTCTGTGACGGTGCAATCCTGAAGACACTAGAGGAACTCACAAACCTGAAAGGAGGCTTTGCCAGAGACGCAGAGCTCTGTGAGAACACTTTCACAGACTACTGCTTTTACACCTCTTTGCATATAATATATAAATATTTCCCACTGGAGAACTTCATTTTACATTCTGCTGCTTCTCCGAGACTGTGCTTATAAACTGATATGCCTTGTGCACACGTAACCCCCATATTCTCTGAGGTTACACAAAGGAACCGGCAGTGCAGTTATATAAACCTAATCAGTCATAAGTGTTTTTTTACCACTTGGCAGCATTGGATTTATTTGTTACTGTATATTGTTTTTATGTACTGTTTAATAAAAATGATAGTCACCAGAGGTACATTGGAGATACTTAAAATTCCTTTAAGTGCAGATTTGTCATTTATTTCTATTTCACTTATATTTGCTGGACTCATCTAACGTCATTAGTGGTGGCAATGTGGAAGTGTAGGAGATGATTTTATGTCACGCTTCTGCCCTAAATCTCTTAGCAATGTTTTACATTAAAGACAAAATTAATTAAACTTGTGCTTATTTTGCAGCAGACAAATGCTTTCTGACATGGATGTTGCTAGAAGGCAGAGGGGTTATGGGGGCCTGACCGTATGCCACCCACGCCCTGGTCCTCATCATGCTGGGGGCCTGGCCAGCACTCTGGGACCTGCTGGGCAACCCCCAGCCTCTCCTGACACAGGGGGGTGTGTCTGTGTCACCGCTGCTGCAATGCTGCCCGGTGACATCATTCAAGGGGGTGACACCAAAATATCAGAGCTGTTCTGCTATTTTGGTGTCACCCCCTCGGATGGTGTCATCCGGTTCAGCCCGCACTCCCTTCACAAGCCATAAAGCACTCCTTCCTCTGAGCCACAGAAGATGATACATAATATTGCCTGCATGCAAATTCATTTAATAGAGCAGGGATGGGGAACCTAAGGCCCGGGGGCCGTATAAGGCCCTCGGAATCATTTGGTCTGGTCCTTGTAGCTTTTTATATTATCCTCATCTGGCTAGCAGGGTGCCTAGAATGGCACCCTGCAGCCAGAATCTATATAGCAGTGCCACCTGCAGCATCCTTAGGACGCTTCAGACGGTCACACCGCTGCCCTTACAGCTCCCCAAAGCATCCTCAGGATACTTCAGGCATTGCTTTAATCACCGGCGATTGTGGCCATGCCCCTGTGTGACTTCATGTGGTGGGGGCGTGGCCTGCACAGGGCCCGCAAATAATGTTATATATATCAAAATGGCCCTTGGCAGAAAAAAGGTTCCCCACCCCTGTAATAGAGCAATGACTCATGAGACAGGGTCAATCCTAAAATTATTAATGTACTAGGCCCCAAGAACGATGTTGCTGGGTCTGTATTGCACAATTCTATTATATAAATAAGTGGTTACTTTTACTTTTTTCAACTGCCTGTAAAATATATGAACATATGTCAGTTTAACTGACACCTTTTGTTTTTCTCTGTATGTGCAAATTCTATGTTTGCAATTATTAGAATTGGTCATTTATAGCTGCTGTGGGTCCTGTAAAGTTTAGTAACCCGCTACATTTTATTGTCCTTGCCTGTTCTTGTATTTTGAAACAAATTGCTCTATTCGGTATCTTCAGTGAGCCCCACACTGTACATTTCACAACATTTATTTTAGCACATAGTAAAGAAAAATAGCTATGTTTATCTGACACCCTGCTCCGTGTGATTACATAGTATAGATGAAATCAATAAATACATAGCATGATGTAAATTGAAATTGTGTGTTGTCTAATGTAATTCTAAAGGAAAATGAAAAAATGCTAGCTTATCGTAATAATTTATGATGTTCAGAAGTTTTGCAATCTCAGTAAACGGCCTATAATACCATGATAGATGTGTCCTGCAGGGCAGAAATATGGCTGTGGGAGCTTTGCATCCAGGCAGAAGAGGTGACAGTATCCTTTGAAAACAGATGGCTTCGGTCAGTCATTGAGGTGACACTCTGACAAAGTCATCCTTCCCGACAATGGATTTTATATACTGTACAGCCTGCTCGGTGCAGCAGAATTAGCTTGTGACAGAGCCAAGATCTTTCCTGTCCTAAGTTCTTTGTAATATTTTTAAGAAGGCATACAGAAATCCGAGCAATAATAATAAAACAATCTTAATACAAGAGTATTACAGGAACCAATATACTATAAAGTAACATAAAAAGTAGAATATCTTAAAGGGAAATTATTATTTATACCGGTTATTTTAGATATAACAGTGAATACCCCTATCTGTCCGCAGGTACCCCACAAGTTATACAGTGAAAATCTGTTCTCAAGGAACCCTGTAGGTGTTTGTCAGTAGATGGTAGAGTTTATATTTAAGAAGGCGGTGATCACTTTATTTTAAAATTACAGGACATTTGTATTGAGAGTGAGTTAGGGGAAAGGCCAGTGCTATCCATGGTTACAGTGTCCTCAGTCAAATCCCACCAGAAGCCAGTTGACTGTGGACAACAGAATACAATTTTGGATACAGATGCTGCACAGTAATATTTAACTTAAAAACTGATACAAATGGGTTCAGAGACTTTTTCATCATTTTTCAATAGTCAAATAGTGTTATGATGGGGACACACTGACAGATATATTGGCTGATTAATTGATCAGCCAATATATTGTGTGCCCGTCAGTCAGTGTGTCCCAACGATATGTTTGTCAACGACGTCGTTCACAGACATATTGCGTTGGATGTGCTGCACAGCCGATGGCAGATATATCTGCAGACATATCTGTCCATCGTTCTGTGTGTTCAGTTGATCAGCCGACAGCCAGTACACTTGCAGCGGAGGCCGCGAGGAGGGGTGTGCGGCCCCCAGCCAGTGGGACCCGCGGCGGATGACAGATGATGGTTGTTCACTATGTATGAACAACTATCATCTGAAGCTATATCTGTTAGGTGTGTACCCAGCTATAGACACCATGGGAGATCAAGTAGATCCGCGCTTTGCAGTTGGCAGCCTGTGGGGAAGATGAGGAATTTCAGGCCAATTCTATGGAGAATCCAAATCCATGACAAACCCTATAGACAGTGTTTTATGGCATAATTTACAGTGTTCATTGTATTTGACCCTTGAGCAGATAAAGTGCCATTATCTAAACAATAACTTTCAACATTTTTACTTAAACAAATGCAGTTATTTATACATAAGCTCTTCTTGCAATGTACAGTACAGTTATAAGAATTTGTATTTTATTTTCCTTAATAATGAAAGCGTTGGAGAGCCTAATGCTGACATTGAGGGGCTCATGCTGAGTTGGAAGTTTATATTTTAACTGCAAAACATATATTTTTCTTACCAAATCACTGGACATAATTTATGATTGTCGACCGAGGAGCAAGAGAGCAAACAATCGCATCAGCTGCCATAAAACCAGTGCAACATCTCGTGCATCTTGTGTCTGTTGCTAAATAACTGACATGGAATAGCCACGCGTCCCATTACCTGCTCAGCTAATCACAGGCATTGTCCCCACACTGGCAGCCTGTGATTACTTATTAGGGATAAGGGAGGTCTTGGTCAAGCCATAGGCAGCAGTAATATCCGTGCCAGACCTTCTATAATACCTGCAGGTCACTAGACCCAAGGGCCTTCCTTATCTGTCCCATCACATTGAGGCAAGGCAGATGAGGCAAATAATCTCAGAGACCTACACCATGATCTTGCCATTTGGCAGTTGTTTGAAGAACTTCCACATAAAGGAGGTGATGCCCAAGGGATCGGGTACTACCATGCTGCATGCTTAGGGACAGGATAGGTAAAGCCAGCCTGAGAATTACTGTACAAGACTCCATGCTGATGAGTTAATGGGAATATCTCTAATGCTGATAGCTCCTTTATGACCATTTATACCTCACTTATCATGCATTGGGCTGTATTCAATTGGCGGCGAAATGTAATTTCGTCAGTTGGAGACTTTGCAGCCAATTCAATTGCAATGAGTTTTCGCCTATGCGGAAAGTCAATGCATTCAGATAGGCGAAAAAGATTTGCCTCTGAATGGAGGCGGAAAAAAGTGCAGTTTTAGGGTGCAATGTAGCGGGAACCCCCCTGCAGTCTTAGAACAGTCCTTCAAAGGTAAACTGCGTCAACATTTTTTTTTAAATAGATATCAGAACACCCCAAAAAAGTACTTTTGTTTTGGAGGTGAAAAAAAAACAAAGTTGGGAGACACACTTAAAAACTATCGAAATAGACTCCACGGGGTCCCCCAAGTATGCACCAGGTGATTTTAAGTTTGTAGGTGCTTGCGGCAGGTGGATTTTTTACGATTTTTAAAACTTCATTTTAGCAACTTTAAAATATGCTAGCACCCATTTTCAAGTACCCAAAATTTGCTGGAACTACTTATTTTCTCCAACAAAAAAAACTTCTAAAAGCTATTCTTCACCACTCATGCAAATACGCAAATACGGAACTATTGAGAGCATTTAAGTACCCCAAATACCTTCAGCAGGGCTATTCGGCGGTACCCATAATGATCCTCCATGTCAGTGCATCTTTAGGGGGATGTCAGGCTGTTCTCCCCGTTTTTGACAGGACTTTCCGCCTGTCCAAGTTTCGCCGGGTCACGTTTTTGTGTCCTTTGCAATTAAATAGGGTGGAAAGCGGGGACACGCGCAAAACTTTTCCGGAGCCCAAACAAGCGATGTAGGAGGAAAGTACACCAGGCGAAAAGTCCGGGACTTTTTGCCGGCAATAGAATATGCCCCTATGAGTATGGTGAAATAAAGCTTACTTATGAGTAAAACATTTTTCTTGGCAAGTGTTTTACTTTCATCCACTTCTTCTTTCTAAGGCTTTGCAGTATAAACAAGGTTAATTAATGCCAGTGACAAACCTGTAGCGTGTGCCTGCAGAATTTCACTGCACATATAAGAAGTCAGCGGTGCAGGGACAGAGGGTGAATTAGTTCCAGATTAAAAACCATCACTGCTCTATTGAACCGTCAATTATTAAACACAATGAATCTCTGTCCTCCTGAGCTTGCCTGAAGTGCAGAATCAGCACAGCTGAGAGATTCATCTTTTAAAAGATGTATAAATATGGTCAAGCAATCCTATTCCTCCATCTTGTTATGCCCCCTTTCTGTGCACTGACTGACCCCTGAATACTGATCTGCCTTCCATTCGCTATTCTGTACGTTATCCCACTGACACCATTGCTGAAGGCTGTCCCTTTTATGTTTTGTACATGTCACAGTGCCCAGCTCTGTGGTATCTATTACTCCTTTTACAAAGCTGTCAATAGGCATTTTCCACAATTTACTGTTCTATCTATTTTAAACTTTAGCTCAATGTCACCAAATGTATGTTTTAAATCCAGCATGTTATTTATTGTTGACCTAGAGTATAAAACCTGCTTAAGTGAAGCAATGTCAGATATAATTAGATCTGCGTCTGCCTGGATAATTACCATTGGTGCAGCAAGTGTAGCTGCTATGGGGCCTATAGCTGAGGGGGATGGGGGGTCTTCCTTGTCTCTCCCATGTTTCCATGTGAGTTTTTTTCACCATGGAGCGGTACATGGGCCCTTGCATATGTTGGTATGGGGCCCACAAATGACTAGTTGGAACTATATGCTAATGCACGTATACGCACAGCTTTATGTGCATAGTTGCACAGCCCAATGTTTTTCCATCAGCAGCAGCAATTGGCATCATTAGTATAGGCACTAACACCAGCCCCATGCTGGGTGCAAAAGGTCATCTGATACAGATGTCCCTTTGCCATACTCCATCATAAGATACACAGTTATAGTTGCGTATATGCACTATTACACATGCACTTTTTGGTAATATTTGCTTGTTGCAACCACAAACGTAGCTGCATGTGACCAGAATCAGGCCCATAATCCCAGCACTTACCTTTGCTGCAGGTTGTCTGTCTTTGGAGGGGTGTCCATAATGGGTCATTTACATATAGCCCACCCCCTACCCCACATCATCTTTAGCAAGTTTAAGCTGAGTCACCCAATTTTCTTTTAAGTTACAATCATGTGAATATTTAATTTATCCCACAAAATTGCTGCCTCAAGTCTATGTAGGCGACGGCTACCCTTTAATTTAGCACAATACGGGGGGTGACTGTGAGTTATTATAGTACCTGAGTTGTGCTGCATATATAGTTTGGTAAAAACATGAGCCTTTGGGCCTGATTCAGACCCACTCGCGAGCGGCTGTCCGCTCGCAAGTGGGTCGATGTTATGCACTGAGCATGCGCACGACGGAGGGAGCTCCGTCGTGCGCATGCGCCACACGCGACGAGCGAAGGAAAGTCCTTCGCTCGTTGTGTCCGATCAAAGGGGGCGTGCTGTCAATGTTGATTGACAGCACGCCCCCTTTGGTGGGCGTGCCGGGGGCGTGCCTCCCTGACGGGGGCGTTCCCACGGGAACGCCTCCCGTCAGAAGCCGGCCCACTGACATCACTAGTGATGTCAGTGGGAGTGATTTTGGCTCTGATAGAGCCAAAATCACTCCGGAGCTTGCGGTTGAAAACCTCAACCGCAGGCTCCGGCTCGCAATTTCGATGGTCGCGATGGTCTCGACCATCGCGGCCATCACAAAGCACGCTCGTATAGCCTGTGGGTGGTGACCCACAGCTATACGAGCGTCCAGGAGGACGCTCCATGAAAATGGAGCCCGGCCCTCATTCAGAGCGTGCGCTCTGCTCAGAGCGTACGGCTCTGAATGAGGGCCTTTGTCCTAGTTGTGAGACTATACAATGTGTCCTGTTGGTACCCAGGAGAACTGTTTTATTTGCTTAACCTTGACCCGACAATACTGTATGAAAAATACTTGTACTAATGTAAATATCAAGCTATAGATAGCACGCATCTTAGTTCTCCAGAGTGCAAAACGTATGGTTATACAATGTCAAGCAATGTACCAAGGTCAGATACATCTGTATGTAATTTATTACAATTGATTCTAATTAAGTTTGAATTAGATTACAGCAGAACAGGTAATGCCTCACCCTGATTTATAATTGAATTTTCTGGATATAATAGATGATAGGGAAAGTACTTCAGCCCTTTTGTTCTGCTGCTGTATAATACCCAAATGTAGTAATGAAATGAAACCCATATCTTCAGCTGCATTGCATGTTCCATCTGAGATTGATTTAGAAGCAGCTGAAATATGTTTTACTTCCAGTGGTGGAATATCAGATTTTAATATCAAAACCACTCAATTCTTTCCCTTCATTTGCCAGGGTCATCGTTTTGTAATCTGCCCTTGGCAAACCTTGTATTCCCCGACTATAATCTTCTAATAATACAGGTGAAGAAAAAAAAAAGGTCAGCTGAGAAATTCTCCCTATTTAATAAAAGAGGAAAACAATTATTCAGCAAAAATATTACAACCTCAAATGCCTGATATTGTGGATACATTTAAGCTATACAAACAGCAGCTTTTCATGTTCCACAGGGCAAACAGTGTTTATTTAACCTTGTGAGTGACAGGTGTTTTCTCCCGGGAGATAGGGCAAATTGTTCTCTTCTATCCAGGAAAGATAACTACAAATAAAAAGATTTTTCTCTTCTCAAAATGCACATCATGTTTTACAAAGCCAACCTACACCACAATCAATATAAGCCTAGACAAAATAACTTTTTTTGAGTCATGATGGTCTTTAGCTCACTGTTGCTCTGTCCAGCTTGCTGGGCAACATTTCCAAGGCAGAGCTGGCAGCAAGAGTTATAGATCACTAACAGCTCGAGAGCCGCGGTTACTGTACTCAAAGGATGGAAAAAGTCACTGCAGTTCTGGAATATTTATCAAATGTTTCAGGAATTTTCGAATGAAAACTATACTGCCTGATGCGGAGCTGAACGTACACCTGTCTGCAGAGCATCTTGCTTGTTTTCGCACTACACTTGCCTTGGTAACAGTGATGCATAGACGTACGCATTTCAGTTGCAGCTGCATTTGTTATTTAGGAAGTGCAAATGGTCTGTAACGGTGCGTTCTCAAGGCAATGTTCAATGAGGGTGGGCTACACAGATTTTGATGGAAGCGTAAATATGCATGATTTTAGATGTGGTAAATGTACCAAGTATACGGTACATGCAAGTATGCCCTGATGATGACGATGAGTATTAAACTAAACGCACATGTAGGGAGTGGATGAACAGCAAGATGTGTACAACTCTGCATACAGGTGAATATATGGATTTATTTCTGCGCACAGAATTTTAATTACAGACAATTTGTGTTCAAGTTTGCAACAGGCCCTATATAAAAAAATCCTTGATTAATTTGTGATCAACTCTATAATATATTAAAGTGCTAGAAGAGGATGTAGTGTTCTATGTTTTTTTTTTTAGCTTTTTTCTCAACTTAATAAAACATCACCGATATCAAACCTTAACTATTTTCCTTATTCATAAATCTTGTGTGTGCAAATCTCCATCCCTGCAATACATTTTATTTGCATATGTGCCCAGCGTACACCCGCATTGCATTTTTGACCCACGCAGAAAAACCTTTTACAGGATGGCGAATCCTGATGGGAATAGTAAAAAACTCACGTCACAGTTCTGCCTATTAATACTAGCGTCAACCACTTCATTCAATTTTACTTTTATTTTTTACTTCTAAAACACTAATGTATCCAGGATCATTTATGACATAATTATACTATAAAGTAAGCTTATATTGGGACACTTTATTATGTGTTTGTTTAATAGTTTTTATTATATGGGCATTTCTGTGCTTATCAATGCACTTTCCTGAATCAGATGTGCCTGTATGGTAAAAAAAAATCTACTCATTAAAAGTATAGGATAATTACTGACTACAGAGAAATCAAAAGCTTTGGAGGGGAGAAATACTATAGTCTCTGCCACCATAAGCATCCCTTCAATTTCTTTGCAGTATCTTATCCCACTAAATAAAATCTCACTTTACATGCAGGTGCAGCTAGGGACACATTCAGCTGGATCCCATCTGGATTGATCCAACACCTTACTCCTCCCATCACAAGATACAACATGTTGCATCCCAGTAGAGGCAGCTATAATGATGACCATGTATGGTTGTTCCCTTTAAAAAAGGGACAGTTTGTGCAAAATAAATAAATAGGCACAATGGGCCTGATTCAGACGGAATGCCGATGTTTATGCAGGTGAGCGATTATCGCTGGTCTGTGCATGCGTCAAGTTTCATTATCGATATCACTCACACTGAGGATTTATTCGCAAAGTGATTGACAGCCAGGAGCTGCTTGTGGTCGGCAACAGGGAGGAGGAGACTCAAACATGGGCATGTCGCAACCTTTTTCAGGGCTTGTCTCTGCATGCGACTGCAATCACATACACAATCAAAATGGCTCCGGCATCTCAGTTCCAGTGGCCATTCTGATGGACCATAGCGTTACTCAGAGGTCTTATTATTTAATGATCTGCGACCGAGCTGCATCTGTGTATGCAGTTGCTGGAATTTGGGAAGTCAACGGTGGGCGTGTCAGTACCATTCTCAAAGGCGGCGACATTTTAATATTTTTGCACAGTCACTGTGGACAAATTTGCAGCTGCGATGGCGGCATTAGCGTACATCTCTGCGTTAGTGTACATCTCTGCATTAGTGTACATCTCTGCATTAGCGTACATCTCTGCGTTAGTGTACATCTCTGCGTTAGTATACATCTCTGCATTAGCGTACATCTCTGCATTAGTGTACATCTCTGCACTAGCGTACATCTCTGCATTAGTGTACATCTCTGCACTAGCGTACATCTGTGCGTTAGCGTATATCTCTGCATTAGTGTACATCTCTGCAATAGCGTACATCTCTGCATTAGCGTACATCTCTGCGTTAGCGTACATCTCTGCATTAGCGTACATCTCTGCATTAGTGTACATCTTTGCATTAGCGTACATCTCTGCGTTAGCGTACATCTCTGTTAGCATACATCTCTGCGTTAGTGTACATCTCTGCGTTAGTGTACATCTTTGCGTTAGCGTACATCTCTGCATTAGCGTATATCTCTGCTTTAGCATACATCTCTGCATTAGCGTACATCTCTGAGTACATCTCTGCGTTAGCGTACATCTCTGCATTAGCGTATATCTCTGAGTTAGCGTACATCTCTGCATTAGCGTACATCTCTGCGTTAGTGTACATCTCTGCATTAGCGTACATCTCTGCGTTAGCGTAAATCTCTGCATTAGTGTACATCTCTGCATTAGCGTACATCTCTGAGTACATCTCTGCATTAGCGTACATCTGCGTTAGCGTACATCTCTGCATTAGCGTATATCTCTGAGTTAGCGTACATCTGCGTTAGCGTACATCTCTGCATTAGCGTACATCTCTGCGTTAGCGTATATCTCTGTGTTAGCGTACATCTCTGCGTTAGCGTACATCTCTGCATTAGCGTTCATCTCTGCATTAGTGTACATCTCTGAGTATATCTCTGCGTTAGTGTACATCTCTGTGTACATCTCTGCGTTAGTGTACATCTCTACGTTAGCGTACATCTCTGTGTTAGCGTACATCTCTGCATTAGCGTACATCTCTGCATTAGCGTATATCTCTGCGTTAGCGTACATCTCTGCATTAGCGTATATCTCTGCGTTAGCGTACATCTCTGCATTAGCGTATATCTCTGAGTTAGCGTACATCTGCGTTAGCGTACATCTCTGCATTAGCGTACATCTCTGCATTAGTGTATATCTCTGAGTTAGCGTACATCTCTGCGTTAGCGTACATCTCTGTGTTAGCGTACATCTCTGCATTAGCGTTCATCTCTGCATTAGTGTACATCTCTGAGTATATCTCTGCATTAGTGTACATCTCTGTGTACATCTCTGCGTTAGTGTACATCTCTGCGTTAGCGTACATCTCTGTGTTAGCGTACATCTCTGCATTAGCGTACATCTCTGCGTTAGCGTACATCTCTGCATTAGCGTATATCTCTGAGATAGCGTACATCTCTGCGTTAGCGTACATCTCTGCGTTAGCGTAAATCTCTGCAGTAGCGTATATCTCTGAGTTAGCGTACATCTCTGCGTTAGTGTACATCTCTGCGTTAGCGTAAATCTCTGCATTAGTGTACATCTCTGGGCAGCACAGACGGTGTAATGGTTAGCGTTACTGCCTCACAGCACTGAGGTCATGGGTTCGATTCCCACCATGGCCCTACCTGTGCGGAGTTTGTATATTCTCCCTGTGCTTGCGTGGGTTTCCTCCGGGTGCTCCGGTTTCCTCCCACACTCCAAAAAATATACTGGTAGGTTAATTGGCTCCCAACACAAATTAACCCTAATGTGTGTGTGCTCATGTGATAGGGAATATAGAGTGTAAGCTCCACTGGGGCAGGGACTGATGTGACTGGCCAGATATTCTCTGTAAAGCGCTGCGGAATATGTGTGCGCTATATAAATAACTGGTAATAAAATAATAAAATAATCTCTGCATTAGCGTACATCTCTGAGTACATCTCTGCATTGGCGTACATCTCTGAGTTAGCGTACATCTCTGCGTTACCGTACATCTCTGCGTTAGTGTACATCTCTGCATTAGCGTACATCTCTGCGTTAGCGTAAATCTCTGCATTAGTGTACATCTCTGCATTAGCGTACATCTCTGCATTAGCGTACATCTGCGTTAGCGTACATCTCTGCATTAGCGTATATCTCTGAGTTAGCGTACATCTGCGTTAGCGTACATCTCTGTATTAGCGTACATCTCTGCGTTAGCGTACATCTCTGCATTAGCGTATATCTCTGAGTTAGCGTACATCTCTGCGTTACCGTACATCTCTGTGTTAGCGTACATCTCTGCATTAGTGTACATCTCTGAGTATATCTCTGCGTTAGTGTACATCTCTGTGTACATCTCTGCTTTAGTGTACATCTCTGCGTTAGCGTAAATCTCTGTGTTAGCGTACATCTCTGCATTAGCGTACATCTCTGCGTTAGCGTACATCTCTGCATTAGCGTATATCTCTGCGTTAGCGTACATCTCTGCATTAGCGTATATCTCTGAGTTAGCATACATCTGCGTTAGCGTACATCTCTGCATTAGCGTACATCTCTGCATTAGTGTATATCTCTTCGTTAGCGTACATCTCTGTGTTAGCGTACATCTCTGCATTAGCGTTCATCTCTGCATTAGTGTACATCTCTGAGTATATCTCTGCATTAGTGTACATCTCTGTGTACATCTCTGCATTAGCGTACATCTCTGCATTAGTGTATATCTCTGAGTTAGCGTACATCTCTGCGTTAGCGTACATCTCTGTGTTAGCGTACATCTCTGCATTAGCGTTCATCTCTGCATTAGTGTACATCTCTGAGTATATCTCTGCATTAGTGTACATCTCTGTGTACATCTCTGCGTTAGTGTACATCTCTGCGTTAGCGTACATCTCTGTGTTAGCGTACATCTCTGCATTAGCGTACATCTCTGCGTTAGCGTACATCTCTGCATTAGCGTATATCTCTGAGATAGCGTACATCTCTGCGTTAGCGTACATCTCTGCGTTAGCGTAAATCTCTGCAGTAGCGTATATCTCTGAGTTAGCGTACATCTCTGCGTTAGTGTACATCTCTGCGTTAGCGTAAATCTCTGCATTAGTGTACATCTCTGGGCAGCACAGACGGTGTAATGGTTAGCGTTACTGCCTCACAGCACTGAGGTCATGGGTTCGATTCCCACCATGGCCCTACCTGTGCGGAGTTTGTATATTCTCCCTGTGCTTGCGTGGGTTTCCTCCGGGTGCTCCGGTTTCCTCCCACACTCCAAAAAATATACTGGTAGGTTAATTGGCTCCCAACACAAATTAACCCTAATGTGTGTGTGCTCATGTGATAGGGAATATAGAGTGTAAGCTCCACTGGGGCAGGGACTGATGTGACTGGCCAGATATTCTCTGTAAAGCGCTGCGGAATATGTGTGCGCTATATAAATAACTGGTAATAAAATAATAAAATAATCTCTGCATTAGCGTACATCTCTGAGTACATCTCTGCATTGGCGTACATCTCTGAGTTAGCGTACATCTCTGCGTTACCGTACATCTCTGCGTTAGTGTACATCTCTGCATTAGCGTACATCTCTGCGTTAGCGTAAATCTCTGCATTAGTGTACATCTCTGCATTAGCGTACATCTCTGAGTACATCTCTGCATTAGCGTACATCTGCGTTAGCGTACATCTCTGCATTAGCGTATATCTCTGAGTTAGCGTACATCTGCGTTAGCGTACATCTCTGTATTAGCGTACATCTCTGCGTTAGCGTACATCTCTGCATTAGCGTATATCTCTGAGTTAGCGTACATCTCTGCGTTACCGTACATCTCTGTGTTAGCGTACATCTCTGCATTAGTGTACATCTCTGAGTATATCTCTGCGTTAGTGTACATCTCTGTGTACATCTCTGCTTTAGTGTACATCTCTGCGTTAGCGTAAATCTCTGTGTTAGCGTACATCTCTGCATTAGCGTACATCTCTGCGTTAGCGTACATCTCTGCATTAGCGTATATCTCTGCGTTAGCGTACATCTCTGCATTAGCGTATATCTCTGAGTTAGCATACATCTGCGTTAGCGTACATCTCTGCATTAGCGTACATCTCTGCATTAGTGTATATCTCTTCGTTAGCGTACATCTCTGTGTTAGCGTACATCTCTGCATTAGCGTTCATCTCTGCATTAGTGTACATCTCTGAGTATATCTCTGCATTAGTGTACATCTCTGTGTACATCTCTGCGTTAGTGTACATCTCTGCGTTAGCGTACATCTCTGTGTTAGCGTACATCTCTGCATTAGCGTACATCTCTGCGTTAGCGTATATCTCTGAGTTAGCGTACATCTCTGCGTTACCGTACATCTCTGCGTTAGCGTAAATCTCTGCAGTAGCGTATATCTCTGAGTTAGCGTACATCTCTGCGTTAGCGTACATCTCTGAGTTAGCGTACATCTCTGCGTTAGCGTACATCTCTGCATTATCGTATATCTCTGCGTTAGCGTACATCTCTGAGTACATCTCTGCGTTAGCGTACATCTCTGCGTTAGCGTACATCTCTGCATACATCTCTGAATCATGCCCAGTACAGAAACATGCGGCAAGGGTGCATTTTTACATGTTCTTATATTCCCCTTTTGTACCTGTATTTATTTTATTTGGACACACAATGGTTATAGCATGTAGGGGATATAATGTGTTCCACATAATATGAAAAACAGAAAACATGAAAAGATGTCATTTGAAAAAAAATTTAATTAACAGTCACCCAACAAAGGTATAAAACACGAACTGCATTATGTTTCTCACATCTCCAGGACAAAGAAAGAATTTATTAGGCAGTGCATGTAAGTACTTACTTAATAACTTGTTGAAAAGAGATCATACTTAAAAAAAAAAAATAGCATACAGCAATCGATTAAAAATTTGGACTCATGTTATACAATCAGATTGATAAAAACATATAGAGTATCTGAATATTTCTTATGGGTTTTTGGTTTATTTGCGATGTTTGAACCATATTAGGAAATGAACATCTTAATGTTTCACTTCACTTTGAAATTTACTAATTCAATATTTCAGGATAAAGTACAGTATATGATGTATTTTAGTGGGTGGCACAAGATCCAGTGGATAAGACACCATACTGTGTATATAAGGATAGTGGACATACCATTCATAATGATATGTCAGCTTCTGCTCACATATTGTTACCTAGCAATGTACGGCCGAGCCAAGGTGGTTCAGTTGTGTTCTGCCAAGCGATAGATTGTTCAACAACATCAGCAGATGATGATCCACAGTCTCTGTGGGTTCACAATAAAACATTATCCCCAAGAAGTATGAAAATTAGATTTAGAAGTCTAGGGACCACAGTGGTGTCTGCAAATGTTGGAGTGCAAGGTGAGAAGTTGATTGATTACATCAGTGGTTCCTAAACTGTGCGCTGTGGCACCCTGGGGTGCCTCGGGACACTTGCAGGGGAGCCTCAGGTTGGTGGTCCAGCACCAAATAAAAGTATTTATGGTCAATGTAATGTAAATATGTTGACAAACAGAAGCTCAAACCTGACGACCACTGTATAACCAACCTAAGGATGACAGGTAAGCACAATTTACTTCATTTTACCACATTACTAAATTATTTTCTGAATTTCTCAATAAAAACTTTCAGCTTAGGGGTGCCGTGAAAATAAAGCTGATACTCTAGGGCGCCGTGTTTCAAAGAAGTTTGGGAACCACTAGCTTACAAGTTAGATAAGGAAGCACATTCAGGATGGGCATCATTTTACTTCTCCCTATCTCAGGGCTGTAACTAGGGTAGTGCGACCAGTGCCATGGCGCAGGGCACCACAGGACAGGGGGCGCTATTTGGGCCTGTCAAGTTTACTGTTTATTATCAGTATTACTTGTAGCTTCTTCTTCTTTTATCCCCAGCATCCCCTGGCTGCCCCTATCTCTTCCCTGGCCCCATGAGGCCATGGCCCTTATTCAGGTGCACTATCTTATGTCCCTATTTAAAAATGGGTGGTGGGGGGCAATGCTCTCTCTGACATAGGGTACCAAAAAGTCTAGTTACGGCTCTGCCCTATCTTGTAACTAAAGTATGTATAATATCGGTCTAGCACCTAAAAAGGAAGAGGGCATATTTTGGCTCATTCATCCCCATAACCAGACAGGTGCTCTGTAAATGATTACATTGATAAGAGGAAGGTAATGTACAGTAGATTTCTTTTGCTGCAGCTGTGGGCTTGGTGAGAGATACAGACTAGATTACTTTTCTTGCTAAATCTCATACTAAGTTCATCCGTATTTTATTCATTCATTGTAAGGTTCTGTTTTGATTGCTGCTTGCCAATGGGTTGTACAATTTCATGTTATTATATTTTTACTTTTATTTTTTTTCTTGAATGGAGAGTGAGGCAAGTGTCTGGTTCTAATGATATTATCCAATAATTGGATGATTTTTTATTTGTTGGACAACCAAGTAGTGATTGATGTGGGTTTTGTATCAAAGATAGACATGAATTAGATAATGTCTAGATAGACAACAGATGTTAGACAGGCAATAGGTCGACAGGGAGAAAATGTCAACCCTTTTTTGTCGACCTTTTGACCCTGTCAACCTATTGCCTGTCTAACATCTGTTGTCTATCTAGACAAGTGGTTCTTAAACTCGGTCCTCAGGACCCCACACAGTTCCTGTTTTCCAGGTTACCTAGCAGGTGCACATTCATTATTCACTGACAGATTTAATAGATCCACAGGAGGAGCTAATTATTTCACTTGTGATTCTGAGAGACCTGGAAAACATGCACTGTTTAGGGTCCTGAGTACCAAGTTTGGGAACCTGTGATGAAGTCATTTTCAACCTTTTTACTGTCTATCTATTGACTGGAACCCGATTGATGTATGTGTTTATCCCATTTTTCATGACGTTCTACTGTCGCAGAAAAGATTTAGGGTCATTCATTAGTTCTGCCCATTTTTGGAATTGAAATTGGTTTGAATCAGATGACTTTCCATTTATCATAATCTAAATGACATGGTTTGATACATTTGTTAAAGAGAAATTTTCCTTGCTCAAAAAGTCAAGTTACAGATTCTGGTGTCATAGTTGGGTCATTTTTCACCTTGATTTCTTGATTACTGTGTGTCTGTGGACAGAGGGGTCCAATGTTGGGTTCTAGACACCCAGTTTTGTTAGATTGGGTGGTAAGAGTATTCAGTTTTAGTCTATCATTCTTTCAGGTTAAGTTTAATAATAAATAACAATATGAATACAAATAACCCAAACCTTGGTAGGACCTGACCCAGAATTTACCAAACCCTATTCTATTAATATAATAACACCAGTTCCTGAAATACACTACAGAACAATGCATTACCAAATCCTAGCCTCAAACACGACGCCCTTCACCAAACTATAAATGACAAAATAATTTAAACCCAAAAACCCCAATTTTACTTATATACAATGAACCCTTCTCATCAAATCCACCATGTCAATATTTTTCTGTCTCCAAAGAAACTACTCTGAAAGTCATTCCAAGCCAAAACCCTATACATTCACTATCCCTTAACATAGATATTAAATATGACACTTTTTAATTCACCCTAGCCCCCAGTCACTCCCACATTTAATAAGGGCCCTATTTATCTCAGATGCAGATGTGATATTATGCCAAGATTTACAATGCAATATTTTAATACACTGCAAGGATGTATCAAATATTGCATGCAGGGCCCTAGCTTGCAAAAAAGCTCTGTACCTGCGAATCCTCTTCGCACACTTACCAGGGTATTTTCCACAAAATACAACCTGACAGTGTGACCGTGTATGCGCCGCCGGTTCTCAGCCCAGCCCCCTGAGATTGCCCCCATGACTCCCCCCCTCAGACACACAGGCTGATCATAGGCACCTACTCAGGTCTCAGTTTTCCCTGCCAGCAGCAGCAGCAGCAGCAATAAAACGTATACGATCAAACGATACAATATATTGTTCATTCGGAAGCGATATTGGACAGTGAGTACGCTCGATATCGTATGTTCTGGCCTCAAGGGAAATTGGATGTAAAATCGGTCCAGTTACAAGTGTACTCTTCCTTAGGCACAATTTATTAGGGCAGTAGCATTGGCCAAGGCCTCTCCAGTGGTGAAAGCTAAGACGAATACCAAGATATAGAAGGGAAGAGGGGGGTTCCGATGCTCTTTCTTGCCCCGAGCGCTAACATGCCTAGTTTTGGTTCAGCTTCTATTACTTGTGCGCTCCTACAGTGCCACTCTGGTTTAAAGTAACCCCCCACTGCCTGAGGGTTTAGGGTTACAACTGTTAATTTAATAATGAATCCTTCCAGTACTGCTGAACTTTTATTATTTGATAGTATCCAGGCACATAGCTAAGCCTATAATATGCTACTCAGTGGTTAAATATATATATATATACCCTATGTTTCTGTACGCAGTAAACATTTTTGCCTTTGACGTGTTTGTTACTATAGATGTAATAGTGTTTTCTGGTAAATACACCGAACAAAAAAGATGGGTTCAGAAAAAATCCCTGCAAATGCATCGTACCTGAACATTTCTATGACAATGAAAACTATAGAACTTGAGACCCATTTACATGCAATCTATTAGCCTTAAAAACACTAGGAAAATACATGATGATATTTCATGCTAAGGGTTAGGAGGCCTAATAGGACAATTGTCACTCTAATACAGGTAAGAGATCCTGATTTGAATCCAAGGGGTATATTTACAAAAGTGCCAGTTTGTAGAAGTGGAGATGTTGCCCATAGCAACCAATCAGATTCTACTTATCATTTATCTAGCACCTTATAGAAGATAATAGCTAGAATCAGATTGGTTGCTATGGGCAACATCTCCACTTCTAAAATCCCGCACTTTAGTAAATATACCCCCACGTGTCTGAATTTTAATATTCAGGAATTTTTCCTAACCTCGCTTTGTTTCAAAAAAGAGACAACAATTAATTGAAATGTCTGCTGCATTGTTGTAAAATGATGCAAAAAGTTAGCTCTTGTTTTTGTCCTTACATAACTTTGTATTACTGTAGTACATCACACTAGCATGTTCATTAGTTAATTGTAGTACTTGATATAATAAAAATAAAACCAGTACATGAAATTGCTAGCGACCCTCTGTAAGGCACAGCATATACCACAGAGAAAGAGTTACCTTGATTACTACTACAGAGTATTGCAATACATTGTCAGTGACTTAATGTTTCCACTTGTCTACACAATGCATCCCTCTATGGCAATCTGTCACGCATTCTGTCTGTGTCCTCAACCAAGGAGGAAATAGCACAAAACTGAGCACTTTTAACGCTTGTCCGACTCAAATGACATGTGTGCGTAAGGTCTGCAAACTCACATTGTACTTCAGATGTTCATCATCATCTCATCTGGGTCTATTTAAAACAGACACACTCTGTGATTGGCATTTCTATCAAACTATTTTATTATTCCCTATTCTCATAAACTGTCCCACAAGTGACAATGCTATTTTCCTGCCGTGTTTTGAGTGGCATGATTATAGACTAACACAATGTGCCAAGAACACTTAAGGACTATGTGCTACACAGATGGCAGCAACAAATGTAAAAAGATTTGCGTAGTATATTCATTACTTAATGTCATTCATTTTAATTTATGTGTCATTTGCACCATAATGGCATATTTGCACCATAACGGCATATTTGCAAGATGGGGGGTGGATGTTTCATGAAGCAACAAGAATAGGAAAAGTGGGAATTGTATATTCCAGAGAACAATGAGAGAAATGTTTATTTATTTCAAAGGTTAAGTTGTACTTGTTTTACAGTGCAGCACCCGGCCCCTGTCACTGAGGGGGAGCCTGCACTTTGGTATCAACCCTCAGCGGGTTATGATGCCACTGCCATCTGGACAGTACTAAGATATGGCTACTTTGTTTCCATATACTGGACAGTATGGTGGACTGAGATGTAGACAAATCTCAGAAGACTATTTGCTGAAATCTGCAAGATTTTGGATTTCTATTTGATCAGGTCAGTGGCTCAAAATTCAAATAGGGGCGTCACACCAACTGCCACCCCAAATGCTGTCAAACATCGCCGACTGGGACTCAATAATTAGCAGTTGGTGTGGCTCCCCTATTTGAATTTTGGACTCCGCTGCAACCCTACCTCTAGAGCCGCCACTGTATACTACCCCTTTATAGACCTTGTGTAATGCTACTGGTTGTGCTTATACTGTAATTTACATTTTAACTCTTACCTGCATATCCATACAACATCTACACAGTTTACGGACTGTTACCCTTTGGTGTCCTCAGTTTACAGCTGACTCCATAGTGATATAGCCTTGTAATAGACACATTTTGTATTTTACATTTATTTGTTCATTGTCTGTATTTATTATTTCACACTTGATCATCTTATGTCAACTTTCTTATGCTAATATTGAGGCCACACCACAATAGACAGCTTTCGTATCCCAGCTCTATGCAAAGCTGGATGCTATCTGGTTTTCTGTCCTAGTTGTATTATCATGCCTTACCACTACCACACCCCTTGTCACTGACTATTATCATGCCTTACCACTACCACACCCCTTGTCACTGATTATTATCATGCCTTACCACTACCACACCCCTTGTCACTGACTATTATCATGCCTTAACACTACCACACCCCTTGTCACTGATTATTATCATGCCTTACCACTACCACACCCCTTGTCACTGATTATTATCATGCCTTACCACTACCACACCCCTTGTCACTGACTATTATCATGCCTTAACACTACCACACCCCCTGTCACTGATTATTATCATGCCTTACCACTACCACACCCCTTGTCACTGACTATTATCATGCCTTAACTCTACCACACCCCTTGTCACTGACTATTATCATGCCTTGCCACTACCACACCCCTTGTCACTGACTATTATCATGCCTTGCCACTACCACACCCCTTGTCACTGACTATTATCATGCCTTGCCACTACCACACCCCTTGTCACTGACTATTATCATGCCTTGCCACTACCACACCCCTTGTCACTGACTATTATCATGCCTTAACACTACCACACCCCTTGTCACTGACTATTATCATGCCTTACCACTACCACATCCCTTGTCACTGACTATTATCATGCCTTAACACTACCACACCCCTTGTCACTGATTATTATCATGCCTTACCACTACCACACCCCTTGTCACTGACTATTATCATGCCTTACCACTACCACATCCCTTGTCACTGACTATTATCATGCCTTAACTCTACCACACCCCTTGTCACTGATTATTATCATGCCTTACCACTACCACACCCCTTGTCACTGACTATTATCATGCCTTAACACTACCACACCCCTTGTCACTGATTATTATCATGCCTTACCACTACCACACCCCTTGTCACTGATTATTATCATGCCTTACCACTACCACACCCCTTGTCACTGACTATTATCATGCCTTAACACTACCACACCCCCTGTCACTGATTATTATCATGCCTTACCACTACCACACCCCTTGTCACTGACTATTATCATGCCTTAACTCTACCACACCCCTTGTCACTGACTATTATCATGCCTTGCCACTACCACACCCCTTGTCACTGACTATTATCATGCCTTGCCACTACCACACCCCTTGTCACTGACTATTATCATGCCTTGCCACTACCACACCCCTTGTCACTGACTATTATCATGCCTTGCCACTACCACACCCCTTGTCACTGACTATTATCATGCCTTAACACTACCACACCCCTTGTCACTGACTATTATCATGCCTTACCACTACCACATCCCTTGTCACTGACTATTATCATGCCTTAACTCTACCACACCCCTTGTCACTAACTTGAAGCAGTGTCCATTTGATAGTAATAGCATAACACTTACAAATACTGCTCAATCTCCTTCTCAGGGCATTTTTTCCCCACCCCATGATTTGGTTGTTCTTCATACTCATGATAAGTGTCCTAGATTTAAATTCATTGGTATACATGAGAATATCAGGAAATCTGACCTGTCAAATTTGTTTGCTGGCGAATTACCTCTCCTTTCCATATCTCTTTTCAGCAATGTATCTGTCCTTCATGGTGAAAGGGGCCTCCTGAGGCTCCCTATGTGGCAGAATGACTGCTGGGTCCCTACAGCTGGTGTGTGGGCGATTGGCAGGTCACCAGCAGATGAAATTATAGATCTGATAGATATATCTTCATCTGCTGTGCTGCACAGCAAATCGCATATGTCTGTGAACGATGTTGTACTATGCAATATAAATATATCGCCCGTTCGATGGAAATATATATATCACTGTGTACCCTACCCTACTTAATTGTCTTACTGTAAAATATATTGATGACACTTTATTGTTTTATTCTTATATTATTTGAAATACATAAAAAATATTTATGAAAGTAAAAGAAAAACTATTGGGGAAGAAGTTTGGAGATTGGTTCCAATTGCAGTGTCAGGTATTTAGTGAAATTCTTTCAGTTCTTAGGTGACACTTTGGGGTAAATGCAAACTTCAGTTTATATAAACGTTTGAGGGGGTTTTTTACCCGCAGAGGAAAAAAAGAGCTGACTCTAAAAAATGTTCATTTGGACATGATTTTTCTTGTTCTCACTACCAGAAGTAAGTAGTACTAGCCAAGAGCTAATGATCAGCAATTATACTGTGCTCTTTTTCCCTGGCATCAGTCAGCATACATCCAGAGATTTCACCCATGCTCATAGCATCAATCTAGAGTAGCGAACATTAATGTATCTGCATTGACAACCAGCATTTTATCTGACTTTAATCAAAATCTGTACTTGAAGCCTGAGACCAGAATGAGATCACCAAAGTAAAAATGACTTTTTGATGCAGTGTAACTGTTATTGGTGTTCTACTTCAGACACAGCTTTCCAAGTCCACACACTATTGGAACAACGCTTATACACTATGCAATATAAGCCATCATGATTGGCCAAAGTGCAAAGGCTTCTTTCCTTCATTAAACTACAGTATACACTGAAATGTGTTAATACTCTATTGGGAAGTATATTAATTTATACTTTACACCATGCCCTGAACATTTTTATTTACAGATATGAAATAAATCAAGTGTGTGCACAAACTGAATGTACTTTTATACTATGGTGCAATCTGACATCTTCTCAAGTGAGGAGGGATCATAGGAATATGGGGCTTGATTCAGAGTTGTCATAGGAACACGGGGCCTGATTCAGGCGTGACACACCCGCATTTTTGCTGCCACTCCACATTACATTACAAAACACTTACAGCTGTCAATCACACTGCGAGTAAAAAGTCACAGCGAGCGGCTACATTAAAGTACTTTGGCGCATGCGCAGTGCGACTTAGACGTATGCGCAGTTTACCAATAATCGCTCAACTGCAAAAACATTGGCATATCGCACTTCTCTGAATCAGGCCCATGTTCCACTGCCGTGTCAACTCCTTTATGTCATTATATGAGTGTAGCAGACTTAGGGGCATATGTATCAAAGCTTGATGTGAGATAAAATTGTGAGATATAGATCACCAACCAATCAGCTTCTAACTTTCATTTTGCAGGCTGTGTTTAAGAAATGATAGTTTGGAGCTGATTGGTTGTGATCTATATTTCACAATTTTATCTCACATCAAACTTTGATACATATGCCCCTTAGAGGTAGATGCTGAGGTCAGGGCAATCAGAGACAGGCACTTGATCTCACACTAGTCTAGTTCACTCCTCTGTAGGAAACCAGATCCCATGGAAATAAAACATGAAAGGATACCTAACCTTTCACATGCTTCCCATTTTACACAATGGGGATAGGAAGTAGGGAAAGTAGGTCTCTTATTTTTCAAGAGAAAAATGTATTTCTGTATAGTGGTAGTGAATCCATTTTTTCTTAACAACTAGCTGGGATACTCGGTGTTGCCCGGGTTGAAAAATGGACCTTGAAGCACATCTGCAGCCTTCATTTTTTTCAGTAGGATATAAATAGCTGCACCATTAAGTTGGGTTTGTGTAATCATAAATCCTCTAATAAATTAGATATGTTACATACAGCTGTATATGTGTAGCCGACATAGTAAATACCTAACTGCTTCTGTTCAATACAGAGGGCTCCATTCTTCCTTCTGACTCTGATAAATCCCTTCCATGAGGCTGCTGCTGATCTACTCCACAGGTCAGAAAAGGATGTGATGAGCTCTACCAATCAGAGCTCAGCATATACCTCTCTGACCGTTTGTGCTAAGTCTTATGTGACTAAAGGAGCGTACACACTAGACGATATGCTCCCTGAGCGATATTGTCTAATGTGTCCACGGCAGGGTGTGCTCAATGTCGTTCATGACATTGAGACATTGAGCACACCCGCTGAACGATATCATTAACGATATCGTTCAGTGCCGGGCTCTCTCCCCCGTTCCCCAACATGCAGCAACCTGACGACATCGTCCGGTTGGCATGCATGTTTACTCGATGAACGATAATGGCGAACGACCCGCGGGAACGCGCGTCGTCGTTATCGGGGGGGGGGGGCACCACTGGCCACAACACCTAGCTACATGGTGAACGACATATCATAAAATACATGGACAGAATTTATGGATGACCAATAAGCAGAGTTTACTTAATTTAATGAATTTCTCAACAAAAAACTTTGGCCTAGGGGTACCATGAAATAAATGCTGATGCTCTAGATTCCGATTCAAGAAACTTTGGAAACCACAGCTGTAAAGTTTATAGTTTAAGCGCATACGATTTAAGCCATCTTGTAAAGAGTGTTTGCCATACTCATTCCTCGGGGAGCACTAACAGTGCATAGTTTTAATTTTTCCTAGGTGGTGCACAGGTGTCTTCATTACTGGCTGACTCATTTTAAAAGTTCCACAGGTGGAGCTAATCATTTCACTTGTGATTCTGTGAGGAGACCTGGAAAACCGAGGAATGAGTTTGGGAAGAAGCCCCCATACATCAGCAATCTGAAAACCACAATTGAACAATTTGAAGATTTATTGCCCGATCTGAGGATTTCCCAATCTAGCAATCTGCGCCCATACATTACAGATCTTTTTCAGTGATTTGCAGATCGATTGCAGCAAACACAGATCTGCAGTCTTGAAAGGCCTATCCTTTTACTAGTAACGGTCTGCAAATCATCTGATCATCTCCATACACTAGCAATTTAAGGCTCCATACATCAGAGATTGATTGCAGCAATCTTGCAATTTGCAATCGATTGTGTATAAAAATCTTTCCCTTTTTCAATCGATTGTGGCAATTCTGCAATCGATTGAAAAAGGGAAAGATTTTTATACACAATCGATTGCAAATTGCACGATTGCTGCAATCAATCTCTGAGGTATGGGGGCTTACAGCCCTAATCCATCTGTGAAATCCAACATGTTGGACAATCTGATTTAACAATTCCAATCACTTTTTGGTTGCAATCTGCGATCTGTGAACCCATACCCATACATTGCAGATTATTATACACAATCGATTGCAAATTGCAGAATTGCCACAATCGATTGCTGATGTATGGGGGCCTAAAGTGTTGTGGTTTAAGGGCCAATTCATCATCACTTAATTTCTACAAAAGCAGGTGAAAATTAACATTTTCACCTGCAATTGTAGAAATTAAGTTATCAGGCCATCACAGACATCTCCTGCTTACCTTCCTCTGGCGGAATGGCCCACTGTCCCCATACACTAGTATCACAGATATCTCCTGCTTACCTTCCTCTGGCGGAATGGCCCACTGTCCCCATACACTAGTATCACAGATATCTCCTGCTTACCTTCCTCTGGCGGAATGGCCTGCTGTTCCCATACACTAGTATCGCAGATATCTCCTGCTTACCTTCTTCTTGCGGAATGGCCCACTGTCCCCATACACTAGTATCACAGACATCTCCTGCTTACCTTCCTCTGGCGGAATGGCCCGCTGTCCCCATACACTAGTATCACAGATATCTCCTGCTTACCTTCCTGTGGCGGAATTGCCTGCTGTCCCCATACACTAGTATCACAGACATCTCCTGCTTACCTTTCTCTCCCGGAATGGCCCTCTGTCCCCATACACTAGTATCACAGACATCTCCTGCTTACGGTACCTTCCTCTGGCAGAATGGCCCACTGTACCCATACACTAGTATCACAGATATCTCCTGCTTACCTTCCTCTTGCGGAATGGCCCGCTGTCCCCATACACTAGTATGCGGACCGATTTCATCAATTTCCGAAAATACAATTTTGTGAAGAGAGATCCTTTTGGATCCCTCCGCCCCTGTCCGGCTCCTTCCGCTGGACGTCGGGGCTCTCATGCACATGCATGACTTGTAGGTCACACATGCGCACTAGTGTCACTTAAGCCGCTCGCAGGGGGACAGCTGATTTTCAGATTAGCTGTCTCCACGTCAGAGCAATGATGAATTGCTCCGGCTTCCATGGCGAGTTAGAAAGTTAATTAACATCATGATAAGACCACATAGAGAGTCTCTTATACATTCATAAATTGGACAGTTTTAAAACAGCACAAAATGACATTTAAAATTGTGGATTTCAAAACATCATTTTGACTCATTACCCCTAAAACTCTTTCAAACCAATTAACAATAATACAAAACAAGATGGCATGTGGAGCTTTAACATTTGCGCAAATGTACGTGTTTGTCTGCCAAAGTTCCATCCAGTCTTGGGAACTGTCCACAGGAAATCAAATATTTCAAAACAATACTTTCAAAGGGAAAAAGTTTCCTATCTCTTTGTTCTGACTTAGCTGATAGCATCTGTAAGACCCATATGTAATTACAGGTAAGTACTAGGCTTTCATTAAAGCGTCCACATTATGAGCCTTTGTAATGGTCTTCAACCTTCCTGTTATTATGACATACTGGCTGGCACACTGGCTGGCACAGGTACCCCATGATTCATTTCATAGGATACAGTCATTTAATGCATAAAAACAGAATGATGAAAAACTAGGAGTATGTTAAAAAGTACATTATTTCCAGATATTGGGGCTGAAGATACTGAGTCAGATGCTTCTGCAGAAATGAACGGATCTTGTGTTCTTCCATTGACAGCGAAAACGGCAAACAGGATCTGTGCTAGTATATTAATCGGAGTCACATTTTGAGTGGCTCTAATCTAACATTAAACATGTGTCTGCGGGTGGCAGCTGGGCGGAATAATTTGGGTGCATGGAATAGCCGCCTCTCATAGGCGTGTCATTGGAGTGTAGCGTGTTTCCAGTACTTGCTTGAAGCGTCTGAGTTGCCTGTTTCAGACAAATCTTTTGCACCCAGCATGGGGTGAGAGCAAGTGCCAGTATTGTTGATAACACCTGCGGATGGAAAACCAGTAGCCAGCGTGGCTCAGATACATGCAGGTTTTGAGCTACATAGATCTCTGTTCACATATACAATTGAGTGCATATAGGGCATGCATAGATACGTATTTACACATCTCTGCGTATAACCATCCTATTCTGAGTCAGACACCACTTGGCAGGATCTGTCTTTTATTTTGGGGTGGGAAGTGGGCGGTGACAGTGCGATCACAGGTAACAACCCTGACTTGTGAGAGTGTCATGGGGGTCCCATGGAGAGTGTAGCAAAAGCTGTGTGTAATTCTGAGGCATGAGTACATTGTAGGGATAGCCTGTTACACACGTATCGCTTGCTCCTAGTATGGGGCTGATACAGGTGCAGATATTAATGATGGCAAAAAATAAAAGAGCATTGCAGGATTCTGTTTGCACACACACGAAGCTCTGCAGTAGCTGATTGGATACTCACATTAGTGTAATGTATCAGGCTATTGTAACTGTCTGACACCACTTTGAGTACGAATCAGCCCCATAGACAGGTGGATACTGGCATTAGCATAAACTAGTAAACAGGCATAATCAACCGCAGATGCTCCCAAATCATAAATCAGCCCCATTTTGTTCAATTTACAATTAGAATATAGTTTACTCACAATTTGTGTTGAACATCTTAAACATATGTATATTCCATTATCTACACATTTTCTATCTATAGATATATTCTCTTGGCAAGCTCTAATGGATATCAGATAAGTAATACATCATAACCATTTCAATAAAGAGATAAACATATTTACATGGTTAAATGCTATTTTACTTCCACAATATCCTGGATTTCACACTGCGTCTCCAACTTACACAGCTTATCAGTCACTGTACCAATGTGCTTATCACTCTTCAGCAGGAACACTCTGCAGGATAATGGACACAATGATCTGTAGTTACAGTCGGGAAGGGGTGTGTGGGAGGCGGGAGAGGGTGTAGAGCCAATAGATAAATAAGAGAGTGAGAGATTATAAGCTATACACTCAAAGACTGTACAATAGAGACACAATGACCTTTCAACAGTAAGTAAGGATCTCGGGTTTGTGTTCAAGGGGCAAAATTATTTATTACTGGTTTTCTCTGAGCACTTGACACCCAGAGAAACAGAGAATTTGGGGTTCGCACAGGATAAGGAACATATACTTTCCTGGGTTGTCATAAAACAACAAGAATGGGATAGTTCTAATTGGTACAGTGCCAACTAAATGAAATATGGTCACAAAATTGTGATAGAGTGGATTGGGTTGGTCAGAGAAATATACATTTGGAGAAAGAGAAAAATAAGACTCTTTGCTGGGGGCACTTTTATTGGACGATTGAATCAAATGAAAACTTAACCTTTATTAATATCCATTGTAAAATAGATTGTTCAAAAAACACACAATACAGAACATACAACACAAAATAATAATATGTACTGGTGAGTTTAATTAATCGGCATGTAAATAGACAGTGGCAATGCCAGCCTAGGAACCTGTGGGCCCAAGGTGGCCACATGCACCATCTGACAGAGTTATCTGCCCTGCATTAGTCTTTATTGTATTTACATATATTTCTGTGTGTTTTACATTGTTTTTATTCATTGGTTGAAATGTGCCTATAAATGCACTTTCACATTTAAAGTAAGTGCAAAAGGCATTCCATAAAAAATATAGGATGATTACTTGTGACACTATCTGAGCACATAAGAGCAAGTAGCAACTTTACAAATGTATTACATTAACCTTCCTGTATGGAGGGTATTATGCAATGAGCCATCTAATCAGTGACCTTTACAATCATAATCAATTTGCAATAAAGGTGACACAGCTTCATAAGAACCTTCAACATTAAACACTTTGCAACTAGCACTAACCACTAGGCCATATACATATTAGTGAGCCAGTAAAAGCCATGAGCGCACCTCACCTACTGTAGATACAGCCTTTTGAAGGCTCACCACTTGCTTACCTAACAGGAAAGTTCTGAATGTAAAGGTGGAACAAACAAATGAAGGGCCCCATTTACAAACAAAAAGTAACCACTTTAGCGCTCGCTAAAGGGGTTATGCCGCTATTCTGTATTTAGTAAACAGCAGTAATCTTAGATTACCGCTGTTTGTACAACATAGCTCTCGCCATCGGCGGTGCTTTTTCGGCTTCAGCAAAGCCTTCCAGGTACTGCCGGGTCTCCCTGTCATGCACAAGCGCAGACGGACCATCGTGCATGCGCATAACACTGGAGCTCTGTCACTGGCAGCGATAGGCTGCCAGCAGCCCAGCTGAGGACCTCGCCGAGGACGAGGATTCCACTGGACTTCGCGGGACCTCGCTGGAGGGGTACGTATTACTAAATACCAGTGGAATTTTCGTTTGTATCACAGTGATACTAAATGAAAATTGACGCTGGTGTTTCCCTTCATTTGTAAATGGGGCCTAAGTTCTTTCAAGATGTGTTTATTCTTTCATTAACAGAGAATTGTTGTTTATAAAAACAAGTATTATTTTATTATTACGGAAACCTTACATGTAAAATGAATACATGGAAACATATTATGAAACATGGTACCATTCATTTTAACTGACCCTGACATGGAAGGTGGACATATTATTCTGGCTGGTAAGGTAGGTCATCAGGAGATACTGTAACAATAGTCAACATATTACCCAACAATGGCCGGCCTAGCTTTTTCTATTACTTCTTTGCAGCACTACACAGGCTACAGAGAGAATGAGTCGGTTTTAACACAGTTCTATATTAAAGCTTAGAAAGGTCTGGTCATCCTCTATCATTTGGGCATAAAAACATTTATTAGACAATTGACTGAATTCTGTCTGTTTGACACATGGAGATACAGACCTCCAACCTAAAGAAATTAAACTTGCTTTTCCCACCTGCATCAGTCCTACTGAGTGATTGATTTGATAATAGGGTGTAAAGCACCAGCTTTGTGGGTGCTGGGTGTACTTGAGCACATTCATATTTTTGTTTGCCACTAACCAAGTCTATGCATGGCAATGTACAGATCTATGGGGATCTGAGCACCTTCAATCAGTTTAAAAACATGGCTCCTATGATGGGATGAATGAAAATAGTCCAGATCCTCTCCCAGGTGGCCCATAGTGAGAGCACTCTGTTGTTATAGCTTCATTTGACTGGCTTGTGTTACCCTAAATATGCCCCTCCTGAAGGTAAATAAGACTGTTAAAATTTCCTCAGGTACAATAAACAATCACCAATACAAGAATTATTTGAATAAAAACTATTAGATGAACCTCATTTACCAAGGTTTTGAGAAGCCCAGTTTGGAGTCACTTAGAAATGTCCTTATTTTTGAAAGAAAAGCACTGTTTTTTTCAATGAAGATAACATTAAATTAATTAATCAGAAATACACTCTATACATTGTTAATGTGGTAAATGACTATACTAGCTGCAAACATCTGTTTTTAAAGGAATATCAACATAGGTGTATAGAGGCCCATTTCAGCAACCATCACTCTAATGGTACATTGTGTCTGTTAAGCGCGTTAGAAGACTAGATGATTAGAAAACCCTTGAAAACCCTTGTGCAATTATGTTAGCACAGCTGAAAATGGGTTTGCTCGTTAGAGAAGCTATAAAACTGGCCTTCCTTTGAGCTAGTTGAGTATCTGGATCATCATATTTGTGGGTTTGATTATACTTTGCAAATGGACAGAAAAAGAGAACTTTAATGTGAAACTCGACAGTCTATTCTTGTTCTTAGAAATGAAGGCTATTCCATGCGAGAAATTGCCAAGAAAATTAACATTTCCTACAACAGTGTGTACTACTTCCTTCAGAGAACAGCACAAACAGGCTCTAACCAGAGTAGAGAGAGAAGTGGGAAGCCCCGGTGCACAACTGTGCAAGAAGACAAGTACATTAGAGTCTCTAGTTTGAGAAATAGATGCCTCACAAGTCCTCAACTGGCAGCTTCATTAAATGGTACCCGCAAAACGCCAGTGTCAATGTCTACAGTGAAGAGGCGACTCCGGGATGCTGGCCTTCAAGGCAGATTGGCAAAGAAAAATCCATATCTGAGACTGGTCAATAAAAGGAAAAGATTAATATGGGCAAAAGAACACAGACATTGGAAAGAGGAAGATTGGAAAAAAGTCTTATGGACAGACGAATCGAAGTTTGAGGTGTTTGAATCACACAGAAGAACATTTGTGAGACACAGAACAAGTGAAAAGATGCTGGAAGAGGCCCTGACGCCATCTGTCAAGCATGGTGGACGTAATGTGATGGTCTGGGGCTGCTTTGGTGCTGGTAAAGTGGGAGATTTGTACAAGGTAAAAGGGATTTTGAATAAGGAAGGCTATCACTCCATTTTGCAATGCCATGCCATACCCTGTGGACAGCACTTGATTGGAGCCAATTTCCTCCTCCAACAGGACAATGACCCAAAGCACACCTCCAAATTATGCAAGAACTTTTTAGGGAAGAAGCAGGCAGCTGGTATTCTGTCTGTAATGGAGTGCCCAGTGCAGTCACCAGATCTCAACCCCATTGAACTGTTGTGGGAGCAGCTTGACCGTATGGTATGCAAGAAGTGCCCATCAAGCCAATCCAACTTGTGGGAGGTGCTTCATGAAGCATGGGGTGAAATTTCTTCAGATTACCTCAACAAATTAACAGCTAGAATGCCAAAGGTCTGCAATGCTGTAATTGCTGCAAAAGGAGCATTCTTTGATGAAAGCAAAGTTTGAAGGACAAAGTCATAATTTCAAATAAAAATCATTATTTCTAACCTTGCCAATGTCTTGACTATATGTTCTATTCATTTTGCAACTAATTTGATAAACAAAAGTCAGTTTTCATGTAAAACACGAAATTGTCTGGGTGACCCCAAACTTTTGAACGGTAGTGTAATTAGACAAATAATGCTGCTCAATGCAAAAAAAATACTGCAATAGTCTCAGTAGAAGCAAAAACCCAAATTTTAGAGAACTCCCATAAATGAACCCAGTTCATAAAGTGTACTGTATAGACAAATAACCAAACTTAGGGTAACATTTCCAGTGGCTGAATAGAAAAAATGTTGCAAAAAGAAGCAATAACACAGACATATTATTGGCTACTAAACTACTGTTATTGGCTAATAAACTAAAGCTGGCCACACACTAGACCAACTTACATCCAACCAGCCAACTAGTTGATTGGTTGGAATGAAAATCTGGTAAGGTATGAAAGCAAATGACAATCAGCAACTTACTCACAAACGCAGGAAAATGGACAAAAACTGCTGTTTGAACAAATTGTTTTGATCAAACATTTAACAAACTTGTCTAATGACCATTTTCATCTGTTTTCTGGCATTTAGGAGCAAATTGCTGATCATTATTTATTCCCATTCCTTACCAGATTTTCATTCCAACCAATCAACAAGTTGGATGGTTGGATGAAAGTTGGTCTAGTGTGTGGCCAGCTTAAGAGTAAAGAGATGAGCACAATTTCTCATTCATAATGGATACAAAAGAAAAAACTACATATGATGCAGATACAATTAACAAAACTGGGGAGTAGAGGCAGAAGATTGGATGGTATTGTAAGATTTTATTACAGGATCTGAAGTGGGTATTGTTCTGCAATAGTCATGTATAAAAGTTATTAAAATAGAAATTGGTATAGAAATAATTGAGGCAGGTTCCCAAGTGTTCGATTCATCTGATAATTCTCTTCAAGAAATCAGATAACTCTACATCCACAGCATGAGAATCTAGTACATGCCGAGTAACAAATGATTTGTCAATGGACATATGGGAATCAAAGTCCAGGGAAAGAGTCAGTATAAGTTTCATTTTCTGAGACTTCAGTGTAAATTTACTAAAGTGAGACTTTTTAGAAGTGTAGATTCTAGCTATTGTCTTCTAGAAGGTGCTAGTTAAATGTTAAGTAGAATCTGATAGGTTGCTATGGGCAACATCTCCACTTCTAAAAACTTTCACTTTAGTAAACATAGCCCTTAGAGTTGGGGCACCACTTTAGCCCCTAGTTCTATGTGTCACTGATGGTTTACACCAGTCTTGTCCAACCCGCGGCCCGCGGGCCGCATGCGGCTCAGGTCGGCTCGTAATGCGGCCCGCATACCTCTCAAGTGTCCCGGATTCAGCGGGACATTCACGATATGTCCCGCTGTTCCGGGATTGCTCACTGTAGTCCCGGCACCCCCAGACCACGCCCCCACGCTCTCCTTCACTCACTGTGCCGCCAGCGTAATTGCGCATGCTGGGAGGTCACAGTGGCGTAGCAGTACTCTGTGGTGGCCGTGGCCCCGTCGGGTGATTTCTGCGCTCTGCTTACAAGCGATACTGCCTGGTAAGCAGAGCTTGGTACAGTAGCTGTGTGGGGGTGTTTGACTGGGGGTACTCAGCTTGATGCAGGGAATTTGTGGGGTGTTAGGGTAGCTTGGTACAGGAGCCGGGGGGGTGGGTGACTCAGCTTGATGCAGGGGGTGGGGGATGGGTGAGAGAGCTTGGTACAGGAGCCGGGGGGGTGGGGGACTCAGCTTGATGCAGGGGGTGGGGGATGGGTGAGAGAGCTAGGTACAGGAGCCGGGGCACTGGCATGCCATATATACTGGAGGGGGCACTGGCATGGCATTATATAACTGGAGGGGGCACTGGCATGGCATATATACTGGAGGGGGCACTGGCATGGCATCCGAACTCTCAAGTAAGTTTAATATGTTAACTATGTTTTCTATGGTTTTTTTGGATGATCAGGTATCATTACTGTTATTTTATTTTATGTGCGGCCCAAACCAAATTTTCATCTTCTAATGTGGCCCAGGGAAGGTGAAAGGTTGGACACCCCAGGTTTACACAATGACAGATCAGTAGTAGGGGAAAGCAAACCAAATACCAGGGCTGGTGTTCCTCTCTGGTGAGGTGCTGACAAGAACTCTTTCTTTGCATCTTTCTCTTTAGAATAAATTAATTGCACAACTGAGTTTAGGCGCTGTGTGTCATTGGACCATATGCCAATACAGATGTTTGTGACTAATGGGATCTCAGTGATGGGTTCTTTCCATGCTTATGCACATCTTCTAAACTCAGTAGCATGGTGGCTACTTGGGTAAATCATCTGGCATTGTTAGGACTGCACTAGCACTATTTGAATAAGACCCAAATAGACTGGGATCTACAAGGCCATTAATCTGGAGTATAGCAGTAGGCAAAGCAAGCGTTAATTGCAGTCAGGCTAAACAAGGCAACAGTAACTGCAGACAGACTTGGCACGGAATAATAACTGAAGACTGCAGGACTAGATGAATACTGGATACACGGCAAGGTGAGGTTTAACTGTAGGAGCAATCAGGTGATGGTCTGTACTGAAATCTGAAGCAATTAAAAGTGCTGACAGAATGATATCCAACTGCAGGAAAACTTGCTGGATGAACAGATTAACCAAGCTGCAGTCTGTAATAACAGGATATATAACAAAGTGGCAAAACTTTGACTTGAGTACTGGTCCAGGTAATAGGAAACAGCTGCAGACTTGCAATTACAGACACAGCTGGGGTGAATATACTTTGCTGCAATAGTCAACCACAGACACACAGGCTGGATGTGCACAGAACCAGTAAGGCAGGATATGAATAGGGTTGTAGCAGGGCCAGCTACTCAGGATTCTACCTGGAGTATAGCAGAACCAGCTATTATGCAGGATACGGACTGGGTTGTAGCAGGGCCAGCTACTCAGGATGCAGGCTGAAGTTGTAGCAGGGCCAGCTATTCAGGACACAGGCTGAAGTAGTAGCAGAACCAGTAAGACTGTATACTAGCTAGAGTTGAAGCAGTGCCAGCTATTCAGGATACTGGCTGGAGTTGTTGTAGAACCAAGACTTGATATAACTGATTTGGCAGGGTAAACCCATAGGATCTAACTGGGACTGGACACAGACCAGAGGTGACACTGAAAGTAAGCTGCATGGTCTTGGCAAGGCACATAGATGGATGTGGGATAGACACAGGACATGAATACATTAACATGAAAAACATTTTGAGAGGTGCCATATATTTTTTGTCCACATGATTTAACACAAGTTGAGATTGTCAGAAAATATTTTATGAGCAGGAATTTGCTGCTGCAGAGTATATACATGAATAGAGAGTCCTAAGAAAGCTTGTGATATAAGATTTTGCATGTCCAGGAATTCGCATGGCGATCAAGAGGTACTGCCAAGCCTGCGCAGTCTGTCAGCGGACTGTCAATAAACCAGAATACCAAACTCCCTTGGTACATCTCCTGATAATCTCAGTGCCGTTCGAGCGGATTGCCATGGAGTTAGTGGGCCCCTTTGAGAAGTCTGCAACTATGAGACATGATATCCTGAGGCAATACAGCTTTGGAATATTAAGTCAAGTACAATAGCAAAAGAACTACTACTATTGTACACTCGTCTCAAAGGAAATCCTAACAGATCAATCACTACTTTCATGTTAGGCTTAATGAAGGAGTTGTGTAAATTGCTAGTGATACAGAGGCTACAGACCTCGGTCTATCACCCACAAACCAATGGATTGGTTGAGCTATCAATAGGACCCTTAAGAAAATGATTAGGTGAGCCATGGCTCAAGAGAAAAAGACTGTGATACCCTGTTGCCTTAACTCATGTTTGCAATACAGGAGGTGCCTCAGGCATCAACAGGGTTCAGTCCTACTGAACCTTTGTTTGGAAGACAACCCCAAAGAATTTGGGATATTCTTATAGAAGGGTGGAAACGGCAGGGACCCAGGAAACCAAATGTGGTAACGTTTGTGGCCCAATTGTATGACCAACTACAATGCATTGGTCCATTAGTTAAGCAACACCTAAAGGAAGCACAGGGGTGGCAAAAGAAGGGTTACAATACCTGAACCACCATACACACCTTTAATCCAGCTGGCAAGGTGCTTGCCCTGGTGCCCACACAAGAGAGTAAATTGTATGTACATTAGCAAAGCCCTTATGAAGCGATAGAGGCCATAGGACCTGTGAATTATCGACTACGGCAGCTAGGTAGATGGCAAATAGAGTAAGTATATCACGTCAACCTGTTAAAGCCATGGGTGGAAAACACTCCGACGCTAACGATGGAAGCGGTGAAACCAAGGACTGCTTAGGTCCCATAGAGAATTTCCTGGCACCGGCTCAAAGACAACAAGCACTGGAAATGGATGTTTTTTTGGCTATTCCAGGGCGTACTTTAGGAGTCCATGACATGGAGAATTCTGGTTATATGAGGGCATATTGAAAACAACTTTCTATTACAAAAAATGTATTTAATATTGTGGCCACTCAGGGTCTGATTCAGCAAGGAACGCAAGTGTGCGCACGCACGCACCCAGCCACTGAGAGAATATGCTAATCAATGCATAGGCACGGCACCCACAGCACAAGATGCAGATGCCCAGTGCTACATAATACTGTCCAAAATACTGCCCACTTCCCTACACTCAAAGGCTGAGTAGTTCTCAATATTGCAAAAACATCTGTGCCATCGAGAACCATAGAACCCATACGCACAATAGAGGTTGACCTAACCTTGGCCGCAGGATCTTGGCCACTTCCTGCGTGCATTGAGAAGTCTGACTGCATATGCCACTGCACTGCCTTAATTATGCACTGCCCTGAAATGGCATTCAGACGCACAGACATGCCTGTGTTCGCCCAACCACCCCCCCATCACCAACCACAAACAGCACTTCCTGTCGATCAACATCGGCAGGGTCTCCGTGCACATTGCGTATGCCGTTGTCCTCCACCCTGCCACAGTTAATGGTTCGCGCACGTGCACTGCATCTTATACGCATGCGCAGAATGAAATAATCGGCCGAGTGTGTGCGTTTTCTCATTTGCATCCAGGGGCGTTTCTAGAGAGGAGGGGGCCCGTGTGCAGTTTACGACACGGGCCCCCTCCTCTCCACCCGGCAGCCGGCAGCGCACTGAGCTGTACGTGGCCAGCGCTGGAGTTATAGACTCTGGGCACTAGAGTGTGCCCAGAGTCTATAGTGTATGCACAGGTCACCGGGAAAATGGCCGCGGCGGCCATTTTCCCTGTACTGCGCATGCACCAACGATGGGAAAATGACCACCGCGGCCATTTTCCACTTGTTTTATAGTGCCGGACCCCCACGCCGACGTGGGACTTCGGAGAGGTAAATAATATTATGGGTGGAGGGTGTGCTGCGCGGTGCCCCCCTGGACTCAGGGGCCCGTGTTCCCCGCACACCCTGCACCCATTATACTGTAGATACGCCCCTGCTTGCGTCCCTTACTGAATCAGGCCCCCAGTGTTTTTGTAAAATATATTTGAGGCTTTAGAACAAAATGTTTCCTTTACCATGGTTTAAGTAGAGTATATCATTATAGAATGCCAGAGCCCACTTGTCACTGGGTTATCAGTGATGAATTCCCTGGTTGCATCAATTACTTGCAAGAGATTTTATTATTGCTTTTACCAAACATGAATATACACACTTTTCAGTCACTGTTATTCTTGTTTCTAACAAATATACATACTGCAAAGCTTAGTATAGAGGGAGAGGTAAAAATGTTTTAAATGGTTGAGATATGGAGCTCATAAGCAATAATCTTATTGATCTGCTCTGCTACCATTTATTGTGCCTAGACTGAATTCTATTGATTACCAGTAATTTTATTCCACAAGTTATAGGTCATTATAATAATTAGCCATAATTCTATTGATTGGCACACATCTCTTCTTGTTATTTAATCAGTAAGTTTATTGAATTGTAATAACTCCCAGCTTCTTAGCACATAATACAGTAAGTGCAATGTATAATGATACAATGTACTATATTGAGATATATTATGCAGATATGGACAAAAAAAATCTTCACACAAAATATTTATATTATTAATAATAATAATAATAATAATAATTATTATTATTATTATTATTATTATTATTATAATTATTATTCCATGCCATTATGGTGATTAAACTATATTAATAAGTTATGCAAATAGTTTAATCATCATCATGGCATGGATAAAAATAATAATAATAATAATTTGTGTGAAGTTTTTTTTTGTCTATCTATATCTGCTTCAAGATCACTTCCTTAAAAATGTAAAAAAAATGTAAAATAATATTTTGCCTTTATGCTCACTTGCGAACCTCAACTTTTAACACTAGAGGGAGCTTCTCACTTATCTCAATACACATTTACCTACCCTTAACAAAATCAAACAAGATTGGTTCAGTATGTTACATTAGCAAGTCTACTTTCCATCTGTCTCTTTAGTTTTGTGACTTCTAATGGATATAAATGCTTCTTTATCTCTAATGTTTTAAAGATTTATGCTAATTTGCTGATCAAGAACTGTATTTTTTTTAGCTTTACACATTGGTTTCCAATTGAGCAATAGAAGTGCAAGTAAATAACCTAGAATCTGTAAACAAAACAGTAAATCCTAGCTAAAAATACCAAAGTACCATTCACTTACAATTGGTAAGAAAAAGATTCATTAAATTAGCAAATTTAAGTCAAAGTAAAATAGAATTTGATGGAAGAAAAGGAACAATTGCTCCAATAATCCTTTTAATTTTTATTCTATAATAATATAGAAAGTCACTGTTGCTGGGAATAGGCACAAGAAGCGTAACAAATAGATATGTGACTTCACTTTACAATATTCAGAACATTTTGATGCAAAGGGGTATATTTACTAAAGTGAGAGTTTTTAGAAGCGGAGATGTTGCCCATAGCAACCAATCAGATTCCAGCTATTATCTTCTAGAAGGTGCTAGTTAAATGTTAAGTAGAATCTGATTGGTTGCTATGGGCAACATCTCCATTTCTAAATGTAAATATACCCCATGGTTTCAGATGTATGTAGAGGTGGGATTGTTCAAGGCAAGGGATAGGAACTAGGGGGAAGGCTACGGTTTAGCCATACTTAGTGCCTGAAGTGCCGACGTATCCGCTGGAGGTCGTCATAACCTAAAAACTATACCTAGAAGACACAGCTGGAGCCGCTGGACCTGCCGTACCAGGTAAGTAACCACTAGACTATTAGTGACATTTTGTTGACATTCTAATCATGTCAATATTTCATCAGTGTCAACATAATGCATGTCGACGTAGTTTATGTCGACATACTGATTGTCAACAAAATATACTGCACCCAAAACAACAATCCAACTCTCTCATTCTTCCTGCCAGTTACCCACAGTGGCCAAATACCCCTAACTTAAAGGGATAGTGCCAAGTGTTTAAAATTTTCCCTGAGAAATTATTTCTTTTAATATTAAACATCTTCACAAAACCACCACTCTACATGCTAAGTGCAATTGTCTGTATATTTCTTTATTTTGTATGCAGAATACATTATTAAGGCTCTCCACTTTAAGGTCACACTATTGTACCATCTTTAGCTACTGCACTTACTCCCCAGCTTTGTCTGTTGTCTGTGTAGAAAATAATTAATCTGACCAACACTAACATTAAATGTTTTTATGGGGTAGGTTTAAATTGACCCACAAAGCCAGAGATATTATCCTCCATGTAGCAGTTTGGAGGGTTAAAATTTGAATGAGGGGATGTAGCGCCGGAATCCCGACGCATGTCAGAATCCCGGTGTCGGCATCCCGACTGCCGGTATCCCGAAGGTAAGTAGGGTTAGGGGGAGGGTTAGGATTAGGCACTAGGGCAGTGATTCCCAATCTCGGTCCTCAAGGCACACTAACAGTCCCGGTTTTAGTGATATCCATGATTGTGCACAGATGGTTAAATCAATATAACTAAGATACTAATTAAGTCACTTGTGCTCAAGTATGGCTATCCCTAAAACCTGGACTGTTAGTGTGCCCTGAGGACCGTGGTTGGGAACCCCTGCCCTAGGGGGAGGGTTAGGTACTAAGGGGGGTGGGTTAGGTTTAGGCACTAGGGGGAGGTAGGGTTAGGGAGAGGAGGAGGGTTAGGATACCGACCGACAGGTGTCGGTATCCTAACCTTGTCGGGATGCCGGTTTTGTTATTCTGACCGCCGGCATCCCGTACCCAACCCTGAATCAGTGATGTTCAGCAGCTTCAAAGCCACTGAAATCCTTCAAATCACTGGCGTGTTTAAGGAAAGCTACACTTTATAAATATTGCCTATTTCTGATTGGCTAATTTCAGTCCACTCAAAATATGCACAATTTGTACATTACCTGTACTATCACTTAGACAAAAAATGTCTTTGGTCTCTCTGTTTATTGGCCTCTCATTTTCTATTGCTCCATTTAGCCATGTAATTATGTATAACTTGATCGGATTATTAGAGAGCTACTTTGTGTATATAATGTGATTTTTTTTCTATCTACAAAGACAGACTTCTACTTAGCCATATAGGCCGCTCATACATTATTTTTTTTGACACTTCCATTATATAAACCGGAATTTCTTAATGTTCCCCATTCGCCTTGATAAAGACTTTGACAAGGTGAAACATGTCGGTGGGGAGTACATTGGTCCTTACTATCGATTTTTGTTCCTTATTTTGGAGTGTATCCAAGCCTGGGTGACATTCATGACACTACTGACATGTGCGAAATCCATCTGGAGACAGGTAGGAGACCAAGCTAATTATTATTTGGAAGGGTTTACTAAAAAGCTGTAATTTATATCAAGCTTCTTAGGGCATTTTAATCATTGATTAAATATGTTTACTATTAGATAGGTTAATGCACAATTATCTTTATTTCTTTGTGCAAATACATATACCTGGGTTGTATAGGGATACATCTACTGAATCCATTTTTAGGAATTTAGATAAATACCCCACATAACATGCATCTATTTTATTTCAGTAAGTGTAAACACATAAAGGGACTGGTGATCTCTGCCCACAGCACTAGAGATGAGCAGGTCCAGTTCTCTGAGAATCGGACCCGCTCAAACATTGCAAATACGAACCGAATCCGAGTCGGGCTCGGGTCTTCCTGCCTGACTTGGATCTGAAAACGTCATCAATCCTGTGTTGGATTCTCGCGGTTTTTGGATTGCATATAAGTCCCTCCCAACGGTGATCAGTGACATTTGCTTCACTCCGGTTGTGCTGTATGGGCTTTGCTGAGTCTGTCCAGGTGCTGTGCTGTCCGTCCAGGGGCTATGCTATCCAGGGGCAGTGCTGTCCATCCAGGGGCTGTGCGCTGTCCGTCCAGGGGCTGTGCTGAGGCAACCAGGGGCTGTCCTATCAGTCCAGGGGTTGTGCTCCATCCATACACTCCAGCAGCTGCTCCAGTGCTCGGTGCTGTGCTGTGTCCATAGAATCCAGTGTTGCACCTGTCCAGTGTCCATCTGTTCCAATGCTGCCGACGCACCTGTCCGGTGTCCATATGCTCCAGTGCTGCCGACACACACCAGTCCGTTATCCATACCCATGATTGATTCGTGGCTGAAATCAAATTTAACAAGCAGAGAGCAGCCACTTGTTGACTGGCACTGGGACAGTGACAGTCTCAGTGCCGGACGAGTGCCGAAGTGAAGTGATGGCATGACATACCAATTCATACCAGCACACTTCAAGCACTATATATATAGTCAAGAGGTGGAAAACAAGTGTCATTGAAGTAAAAAAAGTAATTATGTGTACCATATAGGATCAAAAATCAGGCATGTAGTAGTTTAATTTGTCAACAGGCACACTCCCAACATTATTGTCACGCCCATTTTTAAAGTTGCATTCACCGGTAGAAAAGCTGGGCCACTTGCTCTGGGTTGCCCCCCAGGCTGAAAGTTGCCAACCAGCCTCTGAAGTACAGTCTATAAAATAATAGGTAGGAGCTGATTGGTTGCTATGGGCAACTTCTCCATGCTTTTCACTGCTTCATATAGACCCCTATGTGCAGAATTAGAGCCCACACATGGCATTCCAGTAAATAATAAATTAAAATTGTGCTTTACTTCCAGCATGGAAATCAGAAAATAATAAACAAACTTAGCTCTCACTCAAGACACTAGCTCACTTCTTGAGCCCTCTTTATGAAAGCAGCTAATCTGTATGAAAGTCTCTCACAGTCTTGGAGATTGGTGGTCCTTCCTGCCACATGCAGGACTGGACACTGGCCTCCTGGCCTAGTATAGCTTGTTTGCTGCCGCCTTTCACAAGTACAGTGTCAGAGGTATAGGGATCTCCCTGCTTCCTTGCAGGTATGAATCCTGACCACCTGGCCAGCTTCACACACTGCAGTCCCATCTGGACTGTCTAACTGTGTCCACCAGCAGCCTCACTTGGGCTCTGGTCATATGGCAACCAATTAGGCATCTTCCCACAATGCTTTTCTTCTCTGTGGGGGCAGATCTCTCCTGCCCCACACAGAATCTGCTGCTCATCAGTACCATCTCTCGGGGGTACTGCCACTATGTGTATATAATATATATATATATATACAGTATATGTTCGTGTATATATATATATATATATATATATATATACAAAGTTCCAATGGATGGCACTCCAAGTAAAAAACATATAAAGTCCCCGGTGCCCTCCGTTTATGAAAACCCCCATATTGTCACGGCTACAGACATTTGAGACTCCAGGAAAGAGTCAGGCTTACTAGGTAGTATAAACTGAGGTGCTTTTAGGATTGACCTTTTCAGGAATTATCACCAGCACAAAATAAAAGTAACTAGAATTTATTCAAGAACAAAACTGTATGGCAAAGTTCCACATTAAATCTCAATAACACAAAGTTCATGACATGCACTAACAGGTGCAGGGGTATGCCCCTGTGAGAAACAAAGTTCAAAGTACACACTGAACTGGTGTGGGGTGAAACCCCAAGTCCGACAGGAGGCTAGGGCCTCAGGATAGAATGGAGGTCAATAGCAGGTTTGAGCCCTGTATCGTGACAGAGGTCCGGAATCAAGGTTGAGCCCTGAGATGTAATGAAGATCTAGAACAGGGTTGAGCCCTGAGATGTGATGAGAGTCTGGGACAGGGTTGAGCCCTGAGACATGATGAAGGTCCGGAACAGGGTTGAGCCCTGAGATGTGATGAGGGTCCAGAACAAGGTTGAGCCCTGCAACAGGATGAAGGTCCGGAGTACGGTTGAGCCCTGCAACGTAATGAAGGTCCGGAGCACGGTTGAGCCCTGCGGCAGGATGATGGTCTGGAGCAGGGTTGAGCCCTGTGGCAGGATGAAGATCCGGAGCAGGGTTGAGCCCTGCGATGTGATGGGGTTCCGATGAGGATAGACTGTAACGGTGCAGTTGACAACTGTATAAGAAGTCACCCCAGTGTCCGTGAGTCAATTATAACAAGTAAACCAAATAGTGTAGCGTAGAATGGAATAGCAGTAATGGAGCCGGATAACAACGGAAAGACAATGGCAATGCTGAGCTCTGTAGTGCAGCTGATAACCTGTATCAGAACTTGAAATGGAACACGAGCAGGAAGGTAGCGAGGTCCACAGCATACACTAGGCACAGCGGGGATCTGGCAGGAGTCCAAGGAAGACCTAAAAGTAACGTTGCACAGACAATGAGGCATATTTAGTAACAGGCTTTATACTAGAGGTCTGTGATCCATATTAAGTTCAGAACATGTGACCCAAATAGAATCAGGTTTGGAATAATAAGCAATCAAGGAATCCAACAACCTGACAACATCCTAAGAAACAGATGGTCACTTTAACTCTCTGCACACTGCATGTGATGAAATCCAGTAAACAGGATAGATCCTCCAACAACCACAATGGAACTTCGGCAAGTGTAGTTTATCTTTATGTACTGAAATAGTCAAAGTCCTGACACATATGAGGTATCCCATATACATCGTCCTGACGATGGAGCAATAAAATAGCTCCGAAACATTGACTATTTACCTGGAAGTTTGGACTTAATCATTTACTCGAGTGCCGCTGTCTCTGGTGATGTATATATACATAGATATATATTTATTTATCTAAAATCAGATGTCCTGACTGACTCATCAACACCCAGCCCAAACATGAAAAGGGAGTATATTCCTTCCATGACGTAGGGGCCCACTAAGAAGGGATTTTTACAAATTTGACTACTATGGGGGTGATAAGGGCTAAAATGTATCCTCCTCCTATGCAATGTCCTGCCTGACTGTCTCACCGTGGCTTCAGCACAGTTCATAATTCAAACACCAACTGTCACACCAAGTGCTGCCAAACATCACTCCCAGTTGGTGTGGCTCCCCTATATGAGTAGTGAGAGAAGAGTTGGGGGTAGAAATACAATATTGGGTGCAGGGTTATGGGGTAATGGTACAGTATTGTTAGAAGGTTAGAGGATAAGGGTACAGTACTGGGTTAAGTGTTGAGGGATAAGGACACATTATTGGGTGCACGGCTAGGGTGGTAAGCATATAGTAGTGGGTTCAGGTTTAGGGGGTAAGTGTACAATATGGAGTGTAGTGTTAGGGACTAGTGTAGTGTTAGGGCTTAGAATGCACCTGTCACTCCAATTCATATCAGAGGCTCTTAATGGGGTTAAGATTTGGACTCTGAGCTGGCCAGTCCATCCGGGTTACTGATTTTTCTGTATACCAGTCCCTGGAAACATGACAGGTGGCATTGTCCTCCTGTTAAAAAACATTTGTTGTTTCCATAGAACTGTAAGTGCATGGGCCTCCCTACAAAGTGTTCTTGTTGAAACCACCATTTGGAACTTGTGTCCAATGTTATGTATGGTATGCATTTTGCTTGCGCGGGGTGTTCAATCAATTTTGTCTACATAGTGTATCTGTCTTCTCCCTTAGCAGCGGGAGGAACAGATTCAATGCCCATAATCAAGAGACATGATCGCCATCATGTAATAGATTAAAATTATGTGGTACACTATGATTTGTGCAACGAATCAGGATATTACGACTGTGTTCCATAATACGGACATGTAATGGCCTTGAGCGGCTTACATAATGTAGACTGCAACCACAGGTCAATAAGTACACAACAATCACGATTCATAAAGGCTTTCAAATGATTTGGTTTCTTCTGTGTAGGTAATATGACAGATCATGGGGCTTATTCCGATGATTAAGTATTGATCTCGCTGTGAGGGATACTTAAGTATCCAACTCACAGTGGGGGATAGTTTACACTGGAGCAATTCGTCATTGCTCCAGTGTGTGGACAGCTGCTCCAAAAAGCAGCTGTCCCCTCAGTTAGTATCGCAGCTACAGAAGTAGCTGCATTACTTACCTCTTCCCCGTCAGCCCGGCTATGCATGCGTGACCCGAGGTCATGCATGTGCACAGCCACCGGGGAGTCCGTGAGAAGGCGGCGGAGGGATCCTCTCGGATCCCTCTTCGCATCCCCGGGACTTTTTACCATAGGAGGGAGCGGGGCCACGAGAGCAAGCACCGTCTGAAGATGGCGCAGTTTTCAGAGTTTGCTGAATATCAGGCGGTCCTATCGGACCCCTGAAGATGAATGGCCCGGTAAATAAATATGTGGAAACTAGCGTTTCCACATGGTTACCGGGCCATTTATCGATGATGAATAGGCCCCTATGTCTTTCTGTCTATATAGGAGCACATAGTGCATCTTGTTTGCCACATTTGAAGAAACCAGAAGGTCTATTTGTTAGCAAATCTGAACCTCCTTTCCTCTCTGCATCCTCCCTGTTGCTTATCTGTGACTTCCCAGGATTCTGACCTTGGCTTTGTTTGTCACTCCAGCAACTCATTTGTTAGTTATCCGTGACATCTCTGTGTACTGACCTTGGCTTTTTTTGTGACTCCTCTCTGCATTATCCCTGTGGCTTATCATGACCTCTCTGTGTACTGACCTCTGCTCAGTTTGTGACTCTCCACTGCACACTCCTCATGACTCCAAGTGTACCAGATAACGGCTTGCTGACTTCTCTTAGTGTTAACTACCACCACGCTAGGACCCAGTATCAGGGGCCACAAATCTGCATACCAGGTGCAGCAAAGTCCAAAACTCTTTGCAGAGTCCCTGGCAAATTCCACACTGAGGACCTCATTCAGAGTCGGTCGTGGCGGCCGCACGGTCGTATGCCACTGATGTTTGCTAAAATGCGCATGCGTAAAGTTTGCAATGCGTGTGCGCAAACTAGCTGCTACGATCAGAAATTTCTCTCTCCTTGAACACAGCCAGGTCGGTAGTTTGAGTGCAGAATGAGGCGTTTTTGGGTGGTAACAGGGGAAGGTGCTTGAAAACGGGGGAGTGGAGATCCGAACGCAGGCGTGCCTAATTATGCAAACGGCGTTTTATGGGAGTGCATAATTAACAAAGTAGTGTCATGGCACACGTGACATGGGTGGTTTGTACACTGACCTGATCGTAGTGCTTAAGAGAGGGTATGGTCAACCTTAAGCTCTACGACCAGTTCCGATGGTTACCGATGGTCTCGATTAATCCTTATATGGCCGGAGATGACGTGTAATGCGTACGAGAAGGGGTCGGCCAGCTAACGATCCGATCTTAAGGACGTAACTTGCGAGGGCATCACTTGCATATCCGACCCCTTTTCCCTTACGACCGTGCGGCCGCAACGACCGACTCTGAATGAGGTCCTGAGTGCCAAAACTAGCAGAATCTTGTATTTCTGGCAGAACTGTGACACCCAGCCACACAAAAAATAAATTTAAAGAAAGTTTGGGAAATCTTATTAAAATAATGAAAGAATAAATATTTTTGGTTCTACATACCTCCGCGCAACTACGTATAAATATAAATCTGTAACTATTTTGACGATCTGGGGTATTTTGCTCCATAGTGGTCAGTGGTATACTATTTGGGGGTCACCATAGAGCTTGACCGGGTTAAAACAAACAAAATGATACTTTAATATCGTCAGCCTACAGCAAAAGAAAATAAGATACACCTATCCCCCATTTCGGCCACTACTTAACTACAATGGCAGCTAGTCTGCACACAACCTCACACTAAGTCACAGAGTCCTGCCTGCTTCTTGCAGGTATGGCCCACAGCTGGTGTGGGTTCCACTGTCCTCCTGGCCTGGCTTGGCTGCACAGCCCCACATGGGTTCTATCCTCTGGGAAGCCCATAGGTGTGGTCACACTACTTTTTAAACCTGTTTGAGCAGATCCCACCATCATAGCACAGATTCAATGGCTCGCCAACGCCAGCTAGCTTAATTCTACCATACTATATATAGTATAGATAGATTTAAGAAGTCACAAAATTATCTTTATTTCCTATGCCTCATAAGGAATGTATTGATTTTTAATGTTGGTAGCTGTTTTAGTTTACGTTAATTGTTTAATGAAATTGGTCTTTGTCTATTTGTACAGATAGAAGACTGATAACAGTCCTTCTGGGTCCATTAATGCACCCTTTCTGACTATGTGGAATGTTAGTGTAGTGTCCAGAGGCCAAAACAACATCAAACTTATAAGTGTATTACTATATTGTATGCTAGAAAATTCTCTTTTACCAATGTGTATTTTAAAATAAAAGTTTTCTCGTTCCAAAGCATGGTGTAGAAATATATTGTAAGAAAAACACAGAGCATTTCCCTTCCAACCTGTAAAACATTTGATCCTATTTGATCATGTCTCTCTTTTGTATGTGGGGACCTTGCTACCTGACTAATCCAAATATTGGATATTCTGTTAGAAGCCTGTCTTAACAATCTCTCACACTGTACATTGTATAAAGTAACATTTTCAACTAGGACTAGAATATCACCATGTCTGGTTATTCTCTATTATATGATCACACTCAGACTGGGCCACCAGTGGTGGGGGAATCCCTCATGGTCCCCACTGCCTATGCACCCCTTACACACACACACACACACACACACACACACACACACACACACACACACACACACACACACGGCTTGCAGAGTTGCACACAAGATCATTTTTACAGATGTATCTTAAGATTGTGAATGCTCCATGGCCGAGCGCCAGCATCTAAGGACAATTTAGCATCAAACACATCTAAGTTGCAACTTCACTGAATATGTCTAACTATGAGAAAATGGGGTGTTAGCATATAGATTTAGTATAGTAGGGTGTGTTGAGGGCATGTAGAATCAATAGCATGCTATACTGAGTTGTGGGTACACTGATTTCAGACGGATCTTTTGCACCCAATTTAATGTCTGTGCGAGTGCTTGCTGATAATGATGATGATATTTGAACATAGATTAATTGGGGTGGGGCGGTGGCCAAGCTACATACAACTCAACTCTACATACAGGTGGACAGATACATACACCCAGCACGGATACAACTGCATCCTACTTACGTGTAACTCCGAAAGAGCAGAGCTGATGAATTGCCCTTGCTAGCATCATACCCGTAAAGACACTGGCATTTCAACACCCACATCCCCCCCTCATTGATGGAGAGGGAACTTAATCCCTGAGCTGTTCGATCGATCCTCAAGAATCTAGCCCTGACGTTTGGGTCTTTCCGGGTGACTGGCCCATCTCCAGATGGTTAGCTTCTTAGGAAATGATACCTAGGCTGACAGAGAAGGTGCAGAGCCAGTCATGGCAAGAGGCAGGTCTATGCTCTTCCTCTCCATTAGTTCAGCCCCTCTCCTCCCCACTTTGTCTCATTTACGCTTCTCCCTCCCATCTGTAACTACACACCCTAAGCACTATTCTTGCACTGTGGGTTGGCCACATCCCCTCCACTAGGTAATCACTCGACCCACAACACCACTTAGTGGCACATGCTATTACATGGGCCCATGCCATTGGTTTCCACAGCGTGTCCTTCTTGACCCAGACTCACACTGTACACTGTATGATGCATTTAAACATTTCCAGTAATATACCGCGATTAAATAGCAGACTTTTGAAAGTTCATATAGTGTCACTAAACTTGGTTAAAAGTGACAGGCAACTGATAGCTAATGCTAATGTTATTTTAAACAATTCTGAAGCCTATCCATGGAAGCCTTATTTACCGTATATACTCGAGTATAAGCCGACCCGAATATAAGCCGAGGTACCTACTTTTACCACAAAAACCTGGGAAAACTTATTGACTCGAGTATAAGCCTAGTGTGGGAAATGGCAGCAGCTGGTAGTGCCCCCAGTAGTAATTCCCCCTGGTTGTGCCCCCAGTAGTAATCCCTCCTGGTAGTGCCCCCAGTGGTAATCCCCCCTTTCAGTGCCTCCAGTAGTAATCCCCCCCTGGTAGTGCCCCCAGTGGTAATCCCCCCTTTTAGTGCCCCCTGTAGTAATCCCCCACTGGTAGTGCCCCCTGTAGCAATCCCCCCCTGTAGCAATCCCCCCCTGGTAGTGCCCCCTGTAGTAATCCCCCCCTGGTAGTTCCCCCAGTGGTAATCCCCCCTTTTAGTGCCCCCTGATAATGCCCCCTGTAGTAATCGCCCCCTGGTAGTGCCCCCTGTAGTAATCGCCCCCTGGTAGTGCCCCCTGTAGTCCCCCCCCCAGTAGAGAGAGGTGACAAGAATAAAAAAAAAAATCACTTACCTGAAACTCCCGCTCCTGGTCCCGCCGCTGCCCGCTCCTCCGGCCGCTTTGCATGGGAGAGACGTCGTCATGACGACGTGTCTCCCATCACCCACTGCGGGAGCCGGAAGATGGCACCTGCAGTGGGAGCAGCAGCAGCCGCTGACAGTCTGTCAGACTCTCAGCGGCTGCTGATTACACCAAACACGCAGCTGCCGGCTCCGGCGGCTGTGTGTTTGGCAGTGTGTAGCGCTGACCGAACTCTGTCCGGTCAGCGCTACACTTGACTCGAGTATAAACCGAGGGGGTACTTTTTCAGCACATTTTTTGTGCTGAAAAACTCGCCTTATACTCTATATATCTGAATTTGGCATGTTACAGTAGATGTCTGTGTTGTTTGCTTGCAATTTCTAAGGTTACGATAAAACCCTTGTGATTATTAAGTTGAGGTCCGGTGGTTTAGTATTATTTTTCAACTGTTGACATTGAACAATTCTTTAACCTCTTAATAACTGGAGAGGTTTCACCTCAGAGCAGATCATTTTTCTCTTTTTTGTAATCTGTCAGTTTCAGAAGGTAATAATTTTGCCCCCCAGGCTACACTGGCTAGTCCTATATCATGCTTTCAGGACAGGTGGAGATTTGTTTTGGATGAAATCGTGTTTGATTTTATGGGCATTAGGTGAGAAGTATATAGGGCACAATGTGCCAAAACATGAAAACAATAAAGTTTTTCGCTTCACAATGACCTAAATGCAAATGGAGCAATCTCCAGAATTTCCCACCAAATGCAAACAGCAAAATTTCATAAATATATGGATAACAAATGTGTGTACTTTGCTATAGATCTGAAGCAGGGACCACAAATGAAGATTATAATTAAGTTTCAAATATTTTTATAATTGTAAATTGCAAACCACAAATGTAGATGTAATTAGGATGGGCTTAAATGGGTATATGAAAGGGTGTGGACAGTCTAAAGCATGTGAAGGATACAGAACGTGTTAGCCATAAATGGGCTAGGAGGAGTTACATACCAAAAGTATCTTTTCATAGGAAATATTTTTCATTTGCATAAAAGGAGAAAAGATATAAAGACATGGGGCAGTACGTAACACAGTATTTATTGTTTTTATACAAAATCTGGATATCAACATCCATAAAACTGAATTAAAAGATTGTAAAATATACCATGTGAAACAAGATGGAGGATTACCAGATACCCCTCTCATTAAAGGGCCTGTAGATTTAAAGTGGAAGGTCTCCAGAAACCTCTTTCAGGACCCTGGTATGTAGGTATTTCTGGATTCCTCCTGATAGTTCATAACTGTCACACTCCGCCAATGCGTTTTGAGAGGGGACCTCTCTTCCTCAGGGCAGTGTAACAGACATGATACAGATCTGAATCCAGGGTGTTTGTATTTACTTTTTAGGTTGGGCTACAGTTTAACAACTCTATTTATGTATAAATATTTGTGTGGTGTGTTTTATATGGCTTCGCTTTATTAATGAGGGATTATATTTTTCCTAGTAATGTCTGTAGAATATAATCTTTCTTCCTTTTTTTTAATGACTGGCAAATGTGTCTTATTTCTACAAATTAGCTAATGGGTGGCAACAAAGATTATAATCAACTAATGTCAAGTAGTGTGTTGCCTTGCTATCCAACATTTGCTTTTATCATGTGGTTTGTCTATATATGGTTATTGATGTCATTGACTTTAGTGCCATTTAAAGGGGCCTATCCATTTGCCAACTTTCTGCACGATGCAGAACGATGTAGGTCGGAACGTGCAGAAAGTCTGCTAGTGGATAGCCGGCAAGGACCAGCGATTCGCGTGCACGCTGCGTCCTTGCCGTCCCCGACAATCTATCGAACATGCCGGTCAACCTGACGATGGTCGTCAGGTTCGACATGTTAATAGATATGGAGGTTGGGCTCCTGCAGTGAAGATGTTCAGTGAATGTCTTTCAGTGCGGTGCCCACGCCTCAGTGACATGGAAGTCTGAACGCTGGACGTTCAGACTTTAATGTCGTTAAATGGATAGGCTCCTTAAGAACTATCACTGCTTCTTTATGTTATATGCTTTTAAGAGATATATCATCTCTCAACTTTCAGAACTGTATTGGCTGGGGACAGAGGGCCTGATTCAGACCCGCTCGCGAGCGCTGAGAGCTCGCAAGCGGGTCGATGGTGCCCTAGTGCGCATGCGCACAACGGAGGGAGCTCCGTCGTGCGCATGCGCGAGACCCGGGGAGCGACGGGGAAGCCGTCGCTCCAGGTCTCGCATCAAAGGGGGCGTGCTGTCGATGTTGATTGCGTGGCTGCCAGACGGAGGCGTTCCCATCACAAGTGATGTCAGTGGGAGTGATTTTGGCTCTGATAGAGCCAAAATCACTCCAGGGCTTGCGATCACCGAGACCCTACCGCAGGGTCTCGTCGCAAGCCCGATGGTCGCGATGGTCTTGACCATCGCAACCATCATCATGGACGCTCGCATAAGCTGTGGGTGGTAACCCACAGCTATGCGAGCGTCCAAGAGGCCGCTCCAAGTTTAGGTAGGAGGGCCCTGATTCAGAGCGAGCGCTCTGGTCAGAGCGTCCGGCTCTGAATCAGGCCCAGAGCCGTAACTAGACTTTTTGGTGCCCTGTGCCAGAAAGAGCTTTGGCGCCCCCCTCATTTTTCAAAGGGACATAATGCACCCAAAAAGGGCCATGGCCTCATGGGGAAGGGCCAGGTAAGAAATGGGGAGCCCAGGAGATGCAGGGGATGAAATAAGAGGAAGCTGCAAGCAAGAATGATAATAAACAGAAATTTGACAGGCCCAAACAGCGCCCTCTGACCTGTTGTGCCCTGTGCGATGGCACTGGCCGCACTACCCTAGCTGCGGCCCTGGCTGGGGAGCTGTTTCTATCCATGGCAGTGAAGTCATCTCATGGAGGATGCAGCACTGAGCAGTATTACCAGAGCAGTGACTCACGCAGAAATCAGGACAACCTGACTCTGACTTCTGTGCTAGTTATACATGGTGTGCGGATATATACATATAATAAATCATCCTTAGTACAGGACAATTAAAATAACATGTTACTAGTACTACAAGGGTAGATGTTTAACTCTATTTCCACAGGCATTCAGTGTCAGAAACAAAGTACCCATGATATAATCTGGCTTTTGGTTAGCAATAAGACTGCCACCGTTATACTTTTTGGAATTGAAGCAAGTCTTTCTCTAGAAAGCCTTATTGATGGGGTTTACAGCAAAGCAGTTGGGATGATATAATAATGGCAGTTGATATATTAGTGATTAATTACCATCCAGTACCACACCTACATTCAGGGCCCGTGCAAGGTATCACAACACCCTAGGCAGAACTTCAGCCCCCTCCGACACCCCTCTACCTCCGACCATTCCTTTGCCTAAGCCGTTCCGGGGTGCTGCAGATCTCAGTGCAACTCTGGCTCTGTGGATCAAGCTCCCTCCGTCCCTCTAGTGGTGATAGCAAAGGAAGGGAATGGGGAGAAGGGGTAATCAGCTGTTGTACATTGCCGCTCTGGCCGTGTAGGTCCCCAGCGGCCGATAGCAGTATAGGGCTTGCACACACCTCCTGGAGCACAAGCTAGAGTTGTTCCGCTCTCCTTACGCCCCTGCTCTAGGCTGGCTGGTCACAACAGCACTGACTCGTCTGTCGTCTGTCATGTGCTGGGATGTAGCAGCTTCCCCCGTTCCTCCGCTCACCAGCTGAGCAATGATGCCAGCCAGGGGCGGATGGGGAACTAAAAGTGGCCTGGGACAAATTTCCAGAAGCGGCCTCAGGCTGGCGGCACCAAATGAACTGTAGGTAAAACCAGTACTAAAGTAGGCAAGATTAGTATATCACTACAGAAATATATATATATATATATATATATATATATATATACAGAGCAGATGTGCCGGGGTGGAAGATCTAAGGAATCAGATGTGGAAGGTGCATATTGCAGGGGTGGACAGTTACAGGGTGCAGGGATGAAAGGTGCAGACGTGTCAGTTGTAGGGAAGGCAGTTTCAGGGTGCAGGGGTGGCTGTTGCAGGGAGCAAAATATGGGTTCAAGGGGGCACTGACAGGGTGCAGGGGGGCACTTGCTGGTTGCAGAGGATGGCTAGTCACAAAAGGAGATGCACACAGAGAAGTGGCAGGTTAAACAGTACCTTAGAGGGGGTGAGGAATCACAGCTCCAGGCACCAGGCAAGGGCAGCGTCCCATGTATTTCAAGCGATAAGACCACTGCAGGAAGCAAATACAGAAACATCCCACAGCAGCAGCAAAAGGCCAGATGGAAACGGCCAGATGGAAAACCAACGCAGGGCTCAGAGACAAAGTAAATCCATGCAGAGAAGCAGGAGACCAAAGAGATCAGCACCCTACAGAGTCTGGGGGCGGCTGCTATACATAGAGCAGAAGGCAGGAGGGAACCGCAGCGGCAAGAAGGATGCAAATGAGCCGCTTGTCCACACATTAGAGGGAGGATCAGACACAGGCAGAGATCATTCACTCTTGCTGCCGGCCGGACTTTCCACAGATACTTACTGCCGAGACTCTGCTGCTGTGTAGCCAGGGCAGCCTACACTACTCTAACTCACTGCTCCACCTCCAGCTTGTCACACTGTAGAACAGGCTGGCCCTATATGAACTCTGCTCGGGCTTCACTCCTACTCTCTGCCTCCCCGGCTTCACCGATTATAGGGAGGAGGTCAGCAGAAAGCACAGCCTCTGTCATCCAGACTTATCTTTTCATCAGCGGGGAATGGAAGTCCCTAGTAGCTCCTGCTCCTGCCACCCAGAGCAGCTGCAGAGGCTGCTGGCAATTGTCCACACAGTGTTAGGCATAATACCCTGCATAGAGGGGAATTATCCTGACTAAGGCCCTCATTCAGAGCCGCTCGTAAGCAGCCGTATGCTCGTAGTCATCCGATGTTGTAAAACCACGCATGCGTCGGTGTAACAGTGCGCATGTGCGTACGGCTGATTGCAATCATTTTTTCAGTCGTTCGCCGAATAGCGAACAGGAAGTGACATGTCAGATGTGATTGACAGAACTGTCCGTTTTGGGGCGGTGATGGGGGGGAGATGGGAAAACGCAGGCGTGTCGAGGCGTTTTTTGGGCGTACATAAATTATCTGATGCGAACGGCCAATGTGAACGGAACAAGTGTTACGTCACTGTCTGATCCATTTTCCATTAAAACTGCTCACTCAGCTTGTGGTCTGGTATACTCTACCGCAATGACGATGGTCTCTTCGTCCTTCCCGAGGCACATCGATGGTATTCCGATTTATCAATTGAGGCCTCAAAAACAATCAGTTTTGAATTGCAAAAATGCTTGTAAGGTGTTTTGCAAATAGCCTTTTTTTAGTAGCAAAAAACCGTACGCAGGTGAACTACTCAGCTGCTAATTTCTGGGTTAGACAATCAATTAGCTTACAAATTTATTTTAAATTTGCATGTTTTTTCCAAATTTGATTTTTCCTTTTTTTAGGGCAACAATATTGTACGCATGTTTGTTTTTTTTCTTAATTTTTTAGGGGCCAAGAAAACAATCGTCCTTTTGTTTTTTGCTAAGTGTTAATTAAAACTCATAAATTGTTTTTAACCCTTGGTTTTTTTATTCAAAAATAATGTTTAGTTTTCCATTGTATTGTTTGTAATTTTGTTTGCGGGATTACCTTTTAACCAGTTTTTGAATAAATTAACAATAGAATTGTTCAGATTTTCAACAGTATTTAATTTTTTGTTGTTGTTTTTTATTTTTTTATTTTTTAGGAAATAATAAAAACTTGATAACGTAAAAACAAATAACAAATGATTTTAGAAACACACAAACAAAATAAGTGGCATTTGAAATCCACAAACAAACAAAATTATTAAAAAATTCACAAGAAAGGAGAGGGAGGTTTTGGGCATTAAGGAATATGAGGCAAACACAGAGAAGGATTGTGGGAAAATTAGCCAGTGCTGTCATCGCCTTTTGGGCCGTTTGGCCGGGGTAGGGAGGGAGCCTGAACGGGTCCGGGATGTCCTTCTGCTGGCCTGGCCAGAGGCAGATGTTGTGGCCTCTGGACTAGGCATAGGGCTAGGCACATTTGGAGGGATGGCTGTTGTTGTGCCAGAGGTGGAGGGTCCTGATGTTCCGGCAGGAAGGGAGGCCGGCTCCAACATGTGCTGGCGAACGAGCTGCTCCAGGGCATTTGCTATTCACACATTGGCCCCAGTATTTTCCGCCAGGGTCTTAGCAATGGTCACGTTGGCCGCAGCACTTTGCTCCAGGGCGTCCGCCACCCGTAGCAGACTGGCGTCCAGCCTCTGCAGAATCTCGGTCTGCTGATCCGTTTTAATATTGAGATCAGTGAGGAGGCCCACTGCCTGCGAGGGGGAATGCCCTGGACTGTCTGCCACAGGGTCCCCAGCCGGATCTACTGCTTCCTCCCCTGCAGAGCCAGCAGAAAATTCTGCGGCCAAAGCTCTCCTCTGGAGCAGACTCATCCGCCTGTGTCTCTGTGAGAAAAAAGAGAAAAGAGTAACATTATAATCTAGATATTGTCCCAAACACATTTCTGAGTTGTTAACATTACAACATTTACCTTGGGCAAAGTCTGGCATGTCGGTATCCATGTTCGACACGCCAAACACCTCCTCATCCTGCACACACCCCTGGGCCATCTCCTCCAAATCTGTGCGCTCCAGTGACACAGGGGTGGGACCCCCACCTGTCCCCCCTGCATGCCCAGCCCTATCAGCCAGTTTTTGCTTAAGACGATATTTGAAGTCGCTCCATCTGTGGGGTAAAAAGTTGGCATTATTACTGCAGTATTTGGACCTGTAAACACTTTTTACTAAAATGTAGTTTTTACGTACCGGCGTTTGACGTCCCTGGTTGAACGTTCAAAATCACCCACCCTATTGACACCACTGGCTATGTCTTCCCACATTTTCCATTTCTGGCTTGCACCCATATTCCTTGCTGCCTGTGGCAGGTTGTCATTGCACATTTGCACCAAAACCTCCATCTCCTTTCTTGTGAATTGTGGCTGCCTTTTTTTTTGTTTGCCCAGCAGCCTCTTCCATGGCATCCTCAACACCTTTTTTTAAAATGGGATTAAAATTTATAATGTAAAATGTTCCCAAAATTATTGTTAAACATAATCCTTTAGCCCAAAAAAGAGAAATACTTACATGGCGCCTCTTGGCCAGTGCTTTGCTGCTCTGTAGTCATTTTGGACTTTCAGGTCTCACTACAGCAGACCGATTTGGGTTTTCAGTGACGTTTTTATACATGTGTCAGCATTATTCGGCCGCATCATTGACTGTGCGCTCCTATTGTCCGTCCTTAATTTGAGCGGGAAAATAAAGACTATTTATGGCTTGGTGTGACTCGAGTCGATGTGGCATGTTGATTGTTGGAGGTTTGGTGTTGGAATGGTTTGTTGGCTTATTGAGTAGAAGGAGGACTTTTGTTTGTTTTACCGTTAGTTTGGCATTGCCCCAGTGACGTTTTTGAACTTTGGGATATATGTCTGTTTTTGGTAAGTGTTTTTGGTTTCATGAATTTACAAATTCGATGCGTTGGTCTTAGCATATGTTTCACTAAGTAATGTTTATTTTCTGGGAACAATCATGTCTTACCACTAAATGTAGCGTACTATTTTGCGAAATAATGTTTGAGTGGTTTTAATTGTAAAATTTACGTACTATTTTGCGAACTAATGTGTCTTGATTTAACTGTAAAAGTAGCGTACTATTTTGCGAACTAATGTGTCTTGATTTAACTGTAAAAGTAGCGTACTATTTTGCGAACTAATGTGTCTTGATTTAACTTTAAAAGTAGCGTACTATTTTGCGAACTAATGTGTCTTGATTTAACTGTAAAAGTAGCGTACTATTTTGCGAACTAATGTGTCTTGATTTAACTGTAAAAGTAGCGTACTATTTTGCGAACTAATGTGTCTTGATTTAACTGTAAAAGTAGCGTACTATTTTGTGAACTAATGTTTTTATACATTTTCTGTGTAAAATCATGTCTTAACACTAAATGTAGCGTACTATTTTCTGAACTAATGTGTGCTCCCTTCTCTATTTTTTCACGAAAACAATTTGTTTCCAATCATATTTTATTTAATTAATCTTAAACATATTTTCTACTTTTGAAATGTAGGTTGTTCTGCACATGACACGTCCCAGGCCTGTAAGCATCTTTGGATTTCTGAGAAAAGATAAGTATATTTTTCTTTACACATTTGTCTAAAACAATAACTACCTGGCTTACCATTTCAGGTTGATGTTGGTCGTATTATATTGGCCATGGTTCCAGAACCCGACCAACCTCAACTTCGTCCCAGGCGTAGGCCTTGTAGGCATGCAAGGCCCCAGATATATAGAACATGTGTCACCCTTTTTGGAATGCCAGATCATGAGGTGTTAAGGCGATACCGTCTGCCACCCCAAATCATCATAGACACTTTTTCATTAATAGAGAGTGATCTTGAACGGCAATTGACAGTCCTACAGCAATACCACCACTTACTCAATTAATGTCGGTGTTACATTTTTGTGCCTCAGGATCCTTTCAAACCACTGTGGGAATAGTTGTGGGAATATCCCAATCCTCCTTTTCAAGGATCCTGAGGGCAGTGATGGAGGCCCTTTTTAAACACCTCCATCATTTTATTAAAATGCCATTGGATATGGGTACCCTTAATGTGGCAAAGGTGAATTTTTACCAAATAGCTGGCTTCCCACACATCATAGGGGTTGTGGATGGCACTCACATACCACTTCAGCCTCCAGCAAGGCTGGAGGCTATTTTTAGGAACCGCAAGCCCTTTCATTCACTGAATGTAATGGTGGTATGTGATGCCTCCCTCCAGATCCTGTCCCTGAATGCCAAATTCCCCGGCAGTGCACATGATTCCTTCGTCATCCGGCAATCAGGGATTTGGCACAAACTAAACAACCTACAAGCTGGTGATGCATGGCTTCTGGGTAAGTTGAAACCTTCTGTTGAAACCAATGCAAAGCTTGTTACACAATGGTCCTGATGTTTTTTTTTATATTTTCACAGGAGACAGTGGTTACCCTTGCACGCCCTGGCTGCTCACTCCTTATTTGGTTCCCACACCAGGGCCACAAAGTGAGTATAATTCCGCACTTACAGCCACCAGGCAGGTGGTGGAGCACTGTATCGGCCATTTAAAAGGCCGATTCAGATGCCTCCACCGCTCTGGTGGCGAGCTCATGTATTTGCCGGCTATGGTTTCAAAAATTGTGGTCCTGTGTGGGATATTTCACAGCATCGCCATAAGGAGTGGTGTCCCAATGCAGCCAGAGGATGCCTTGCCTGAGGATGGCCCCCCCGAGGTTGGTCGGAGGTCAGTATGTGGGGGGCCATACGCGATGACATTGTGGCCAGATTTTTTAGGTAATTATTTTCCAAAATTAAGTTAATTGACACAATGTAGACATGTAAGATTTTAATGTACAATTTTATTTTTTTTTTTTGCTTTTATTTTCTTTTATTCCATAAAATTACCATAAAAAACAATGCCTACTACCTGATCCCAAAAAATGACTTCATGTGGACACATTGGATATAACTTCGGGAACAATGATTTCTTCGCCTCATTTGTGGAATCATGTTGGCATGCTACTTCTTCAAACAGTTCCTGATTGTTGTTTTACTTTTGTTATTTTGGGTGTGTTTTGGAATTTTTTGTGTGTTTTCATTGTGTGAATTGATTGTGACAAATCACTTGGTGTTTATTTTTGTGTGCATTAAACTTTTTTTTACCGTTAAACAAACATTTCCTGGGTAAATTACAAGCAAGTGTAACCTGGTCCAAAAAAGGCAAACTTGCTTAATGGCTAATCCTGTAATGTGTTAAATTGTAATCTTTTTGACCCTGCTTTGTGGCTAAAAACAAACACCAAAGGTATTATGGTGAATCAGTCTGTTTGCCAATGTAGGCCTAAGCAGGTTTGGTTTAATTTTTACGTTACCCCCAAAAAAGAACAAACTATTGTTGCCGTTAATTCTACAAACCTATTGGTATTGTTAGGTGTTTAATGTGCCAGCTTACATACTTACTTGAGCTTTCTACAATCCAATTTACATTACTTTAAACCTCATGGTAAAATAGTAGACTTATGTAAGGTTCAACAATCTAAGATTTACAGACAAGGAATGAGACTTAAATAAATCAAAATATCTTTTATTTTTTTAAAAATGTTTTGGGTGCAAAAACAAAAATTAGTGGCGCAGGAGCGCCAACGGATGATCCAAGACCACTAGCATGCCAACTACATGGCCCCTCAAGCTCTGCAAGCCTGCATACAGTTGTTCGTTACGCCTCTGGTCCTCTGTGGGTTTCAAAAATGTGGGGATTACTAAAATGACACCTTAATTTATATGTTAACAAACAACTTAAAAATCAGACTAAACAAAAAAACAAGAAAAAAAACATCAACCAAACAAAAGTAACGCCAAACGCAAAGATTGTTGTTAAAAAAACAGCAACCACATTTTCCAACATAATTCAACAAAAAATAGGGACAACTACGCAAAAATACTACATTTGTTGGTACCGTAAACAAGAAAGACACAAGTATGAGTGTTTGGACATGTGTCATATGTGTAAGGGGAAAACATCCTAGACATTGTTTCACAAAGATATATATCCAAAACATTAGAACTACTTTACAATTTGGAACTGCACAGGCAAAAGGACAACATCACTAAAAAAACAAAAAATGCAAAAGCAACCATAGTTTAAAAGGGAAACATACCGGGCATAATGCTGACTGGGCCAGGAGCCCTGAAATCATCCTCCTCAGAGGTGGGCCAGTGCTGCACGGATGGAGGAGGGGTGATTTATGAGGAAGTGGAGGGTGAGGAAAAGAGAGGGGGGAGTGGAGGGGAGGGCGAGGAAAAGAGAGGGGGGGTGGAGGGGAGGGTGAAGTTGGAGGGATGGGAATGTGAGGAGAGGGAGGGGCCTCACAGTCTGCCAGGTCTGGGGTGGAGGGGGAATTTGGGGAAGAGTGGGGAGAGGATGTTTGGGTGGGAGTGGGGGATAGGGGACGAGCCCGACGTCGGTGACGTTGGAGACGTCGTAGTCTGCGCTCAGCCCCTAAATGATGTAGAAATAATTATATTATTACATATTTAATATTTAGAATCCAAAATTTACACACCTAAAAAAATAAATAAAAAACAGGCCTATACGGGAAACATGCACACGCAGGTATGTCCAAAATAAAGAAACAGTGCTATACGGGAAACATGCACACGAAGGTATGTCCAAAATAAAGAAACAGGGCTATATGGGAAACATGCACACGCAGGTATGTCCAAAATAAAGAAATAGGGCTATACGGGAAACATGCCCACGCAGGTATGCTTACATTTTAAATATAATTAAAAATAAAACTTACTTTCCTCGATTTGCTGACGCAAATTGGCCAACATCCATGGGGATCTGCGCCCCAGACCGGACCACCTCCTCTCCAGTTGGCCGATATTCCTGCGGTAGCCGATCCAACGCAGCCGGCGCTGCACCTCCGCGTAGGCCAGCCGCTTGCGGAGGTTAGTGATGGGGTGCGGCTGGTGTGTGATTCTCCGGTCCATCACATCAGTGAGGACCAGGAGCTCACGTCTACAAAATGCTACGGCTCTCATGATGGCAATGATTTTTTTTACACAAAACAGTTTTAATAAAGGGCCTAGAAAATTTTTTATTGGCTAATGTACTTTGTAAATTAACAAAAAGCATTCTATTGGTTATTGTATGAGTCATGTGACCTACACCCTCACAAATATAATGTGAGTTATGATAGGCTTGATGCAGTGACATGCGTAATTTAAATATTAAAAAAAAAAAAGAAAAATCGGACTTGAAAAAAAACGCTAAACAAGAGAAGTATTCAAACAAACTTAATTTTGAAAAACCATCCCCTTGGTCCAACCGTACGTATTCGGAAGCAATGACACACACTAACAATAATAAAGTTTATTGACATTGAAAAAAAAAAAGGATTGCAAACATGTGAATAACAATTAAGCTAATTTATATAGTGATTGCTATTAATCGATTCAAGTATGTTTCCTGAATGAAATATCAGGCAATCGAAAACTGACAGGGCCACTTCCAGATTTGACTTGTGCGAGCGTTCCCTGCAACCAAAGAGGAGACGGACGGTTGCTATTTTGAACGTTCTCTAGCTAGAGGACGGGTTGGGAGACTGTGGGGCGGAAGATTAGCTGTGAGCGAACATACGAGCGCGCGCTTGAATTTAAATTTTTCCGCTCATACGCCGAACAAGCGAACGGCCACTTGCGTCCGGGTCTGAATCAGGCCCTAAATCCCGACACCCGGCATACCGAATGAAGGTAAGCTGGGTGTCTTAACATGTAGCCGTTGGGAGGGGGTAGGGGGGGTTAGCATTAGGGACCCCAGGGGGATTTAGGGTTAGGCACCCCCCGGGTAGGTTAGGGCATGGAAAGGGGGGGTTAGGTTTAGGCATCACTAAGGGGGGGTTAGAGTCAGGCACCCCCCCGGAGGGTTAGGTTTAGGGTGCGGGGAGAGTGGGTTAGGTTTAGGCACTAACGGGGGGGAGGTTAGGGTTAGGCACTAAGGAGAGAAGTTAGGGTTAGGCACCCCTTAAGGAGAGTTAGGAAGGGGGAGATGGGAGGGTTAGACTACTTACCTGATGTTGTCGTGATTCCGATCCGTCGGGCTCCCGCTGTCGGTATTTGATCTGACGGCTAAACAGCCATCAGCATTACATACCAGTTACGATATTGCATTGTTCCATTTGAGGTCTTTTGTGACATTTTGGAAAAAACAGGTAATAAATTCAGTATTGGTGTTCTACCTTCTTCTGAGGAGAGCTGCTCTGGAAAATACGAATGTCAGTTGGTAGGTGAAAAAGAGGAACTTTCTGCTGATATAAATATGAACACTAATCATCAGATCAGAAGCTCTCAGATGTGTGACACTTACTAGTGCTGGCACAAGAACTGTATCCCTGAGGCCTGTTTTGTTCTGGTTTTGTCATTTACTTTGTCCGATAGTAAAACAATTAGACGTACTGTTAATCAAAATATTATAAAAGATCTGCAGATTAAAAAACAAATTATAGTTTATTACACTTTGCTAATTTACCCAATGAAGAACTTGTTATAGTATCTGATCATCACATAACCCTGTGCCTAATTCATCCCTAAACAAATCTATGTAATAATTGTGTATGGTCTATCTTGTCTCCAACATGGACATGCCCCAATGGCTCACACTGCTAGGGAGACAGGATAGAGCCCTTAGCCTAGCAGGAGAGGAGGAATACGCTGCCAGGAATGCGGTAAGTATGGAGGCAGGTGACAGGGTTCAAGACCAGGGCTGGATTAAGGGGGACACTACAGGGATATTCGTCCCAGGGTTCCCACACACAGAGGGGCTCCCACAACTAGCACACGCAGGAGATGTTTCTGAGTACTTAGAAACTCCCCCTGATGGACAAATCCCTCACTTACAGCGGGCAAAGTGGGGGTGAAGCCTACATGACAAGCCTCGCCCCCATATGATCCACAAATCGTGGCATTATGTTGCAAGGGGGCGGGGTCTAATGATGTGAGGTGCCCGCCCCCATTACCAACCTGCAGCTTCTGCATAAAAATGTAAGTGTATATGTTGTGTACTGGTTTATGTGTATGTGTGTATATACTGCATGTGTTATTGCGTGCATACTGTGGATTGTTAGTATGCATATATACAGTCAGGTGCATAAATATTGGGACATTGACAGAATTTTCAGATTTTGGCCTCTATTCACCACCACAATGGCTTTGAAATGAAACAAACAAGATGTGCTTTAACTGCAGACTTTCAGATTTAATTTGAGGGTAATTACATCCAAATCAGGTGAATGGTGTAGGAATTACAACGGTTTCTATATGTGCCTCCCACTTTTTAAGGGGCCAAAAGTAATGGGACAAACTAAACAATCCTAAATCTAACTTTCACTTTTTAATACTTTGTTGCAAATCCTTTGCATGCAATTACAGCCTGAAGTCTGGAATGCATAGACATCACCAGACACTAAGTTTCGTCCCTGGTGATGCTCTGCCAGGCCTCTACTGCAAATGTCTTCAGTTCCTGCTTGTTCTTGGGGCATTTTCCCTTCAGTTTTGTCTTCATCACGTGAAATGCATGCTCAATCGGATTCAGGTCAGGGGATTGACTTGGCCATTGCATAACATTCCACTTTTTAGCCTTAAAAAACTCTTTGGTTGCTTTTGCAGTATGCTTCGGGTCATTGTCCATCTGCACTGTGAAGCGCCGTCCAATGAGTTCTGAAGCATTTGACTGAATATGAGCATATAATATTGCCCGAAACACTTCAGAATTCATTCTGCTGCTTTTGTCAGCAGTCACATCATCAATAAATACAAGGGAACCAGTTCCATTGGCAGCCATACATGCCCACGTCATGACACTACCACCACCATGCTTCACTGATGAGGTTGTACGTTTTGGATCATGAGCAGTTCCTTTGCTTCTCCATACTCTTCTCTTCCAATCACTCTGGTACAAGTTGATCTTTGTCTCATCTGTCCATAGGATGTGTTCTAGAACTGCAATAGCTTTTTTAGATGTTGTTTGGGCAAACTCTAATCTGGTCTTCCTGTTTTTGTGGCTCACCAATGGTTTACATCTTGTGGTGAACCCTCTATATTCACTCTTGTGAAGACTTCTCTTGATTGTTGACTTTGACACATATACACCTACCTCCTGGAGAGTGTTCTTGATTTGGCCAACTGTTGTGAAGGGGTTTTTCTACACCAGGGAAATAATTCTTCTGTCATCCACCACAGTTGTTTTCTGTGGTCTTCCGGGTCTTTTGGTGTTGCTGAGCTCTCTGGTGCGTTATTTCTTTTTAAGAATGTTCCAAACAGTTGATTTGGCCACACCTAATGTTTTTGCTATCTCTGTGATGGGTTTGTTTTGATTTTTCAGACTAATGATGGCTTGGTTCACTGATAGTGACAGCTCTTTGGATCTCATATTGAGAGTCGACAGCAACTGATTCCAAATGCAAATGTCACACCTAAAATCAACTCCAGACCTTTTACCTGCTTAATTGATAATGAAATAACAAGGGAATAGCCCACACCTGTCCATGAAATAGCTTTGGAGTTGATAGTCCCATTACTTTTGGCCCCTTAAAAAGTGGGAGGCACATATAGAAACCGTTGTAATTCCTACACCGTTCACCTGATTTCGATGTAATTACCCTCAAATTAAATCTGAAAGTCTGCAGTTAAAGCACATCTTGTTTGTTTCATTTCAAAGCCATTGTGGTGGTGAATAGAGGCCAAAATCTGAAAATTCTGTCAATGTCCCAATATTTATGCACCTGACTGTATATATATATATGTATATATATATATGTGCTAATTTGTATATATGAGATAGTGTGCATATACTGTTTATGTATATGTGATTGTATATGCTTGCTACATATATGTGTGCATATTTAACACACATATATATATATATATATATATATATATTAGAACCTCCCAGAAAACCCTTCATTTGTCCCTGCCCACATAGGGTCATGTGGATTGGTGGGGGCCCCCACAACTTAGTTGCCCCAGGGCCCCCACAAGCCTTATTCCGGCCCTGGTCGAGACGGAGCATGGCAGGACAGTATGGAACAGGACAGAGAGGAGGGTTTGGAATATGTTGGAGTCGCTGGCAAACACTGGGGTGAAAACAGCAAAACACAGGGGAAAACTCCTGTACAAGGCCTAGAAATTGTGTATTGATAGTAGTAAACCAGTTTATTAGTTACTATAATGCAGTATACTGCCATCTGGCCTGATAAGATTTGCATACATATACAAGGTACTGGTGGTGCACCTGGAGTAAAAAGTCTAAACGGGAAACACTAGTGAGAAAAATGAATACTCTCTTTCGGAGGCACCCTTGAAAATAATTGAATAAGTGATATGAAATGGAATTAAAATGTAATTTTTATTCCTATGACAATAAAACAATATCCACAACATGAACATATCAACATACATAAATATCAAAACAAAACAATGGAGCTATCAGAGGATTCGACTCTTGTGGTCACCCTTCTTCCTAATAAGTACCGGTAAGTATGCACACATGCAGTGGGTCAAAGAGAATGGAAATGCAATGTCTCAATTTCCTAATCTAATACAATAATTCATAAACATCCCATTTGAAATAGAATATGAAGTATGTCACATACATATATTGATATACAGGCAAAAATAGAAAGACAAGTTGCTTATTAGTTGACCCAAAATGAAATAATGTAAAAATATGACATTTCAAATGGAATATTAAATGTGCTGCATACATCAAAACATAAATATGAACAATATGGCAATATGAAGCATAATACAGTGTACAAGCGGCAATAGCGGCTCTGAGAGGATGGATCAGCGTCAATCTCTGGGTCTCTCTGAAGTGGGAGACGTCTGTCTCAAACTGTGGCGCTCTAAAACAGCGATAAAATGGCACCGCACATGCACAAAAGTATGCATTTGCAGTGCACCGCACATGTTTAGGTTGTGTATGTAGTAGCGCTCTCCAACTTCAACAGTTTTAGATATGTCCACCATGTTTCACTTTCATGATTAGTTCTGATGAGGCAGCCAATATAATGATGAGGCAGCCTTTGACTGTTCACTTGGTACTTATGTATAAAGTTAATTTGTAGAAAAAAAATAGCAATTCTTTATTTACCTAGTGCTTGATGCATTGGCTTGTTTAACATCAATATTGAAAATACAGTAAATTGTAAACCTTGTACAGTATAAACTCCACAACCATGGCCATTTGCACCTGCACTGTAAATTAACGTGTGATATTATAGCTCCTCTAAACAGTAAACTGCAGTGAGTTTTAACTATTCAGTCTCTTACTGTTTTTTTGCTGTAAAGAGGGATAACGTCAAATGCAATTGCCAAAAGCACCTGCGAATCCATTGATCCACATTTATCTCCACTGTGTGATCGAAGATGCAGATGAAACAGATTCATGGTACACTATTACTTTCATTTACATTCCCTCCAGAGCTGCAATAGTAAAATATATTGATCTGTGGAACAGCCAAATCTCACAACAGGATCCAGATCAAATGCATTTATTAACTGGTGAAACACACACAGTCGATCTGTCCATAAAGAAATATTGGATCCTACTGAAATAAGTGTTATAAAGTCAGACCATAATTTATTATTTAGAGATAAATGACTCCATATCCAAATGATTAGGGTTTTATTCTTTATTTAACAGACGGCGGGGGCATCCTTGTGACATGATGCTTGTACATCGATAAAAGTTACCCCAAGCCACATTGTAAGTGACAAGTCCAATAAGAGCCTGCTCTCATTATCATGTCAGCCAGGTGCATTGCGTCTAGTCTTAGGGAAGGAAATATTTATTAAAAGATAAAAGTTTCCAGAGGTACAAAACACAACTCTCTTAGGAAACTGAGACACGGATAACTCTTGTTAGTATGTAAATATAAGGGGCAGGGACATTTTTCATCATAGTTCAGTAGTGTTAGTACATTGTGTATATATAGTTGTTGTTTAATGGGGTATAATCATACTTTGCAAAACGACAGAGGAAAAATAAGTATCTGCCATGAGACACTGTTTACTATATTAATCTCATAAAACATTATATTTTATTTCAATCAATTCATATTAGGAGATTCCATAATTACATTGTTGTAAATTAGAATAGATATTATCAGTGTGATGCTATATAAAGGAGAAAAAGCTGTCTGTCAGGAGCGGGTCCCGTGTTCCCTGTATCAATCTATAGATGAGAAAACTGGTGTAGTGGTCCGTGATATAGTGTGAGAACAGCATAAACCTCACAGTCTATGATCAGTAATCAGTAATAATATGGTGAGAGAACACCTAGTAAATATAAACGGTTAACCAGTCTCAACCTATCAACAACCTACATACACTTACAGTTCTGATTAAAATTACAGTGTGTGATATGTTTCCCTTCCACCAAGTCACAGTTTTTCTATGGTGTTGTCAGTGTCTAATCTATCATACGGGAATTTAGAGGCTGGATATGGTGCCATACAACACCTATATTCCATATATAAGCTCCTTGGAACACTTAATAAATAAAAATGACTATATTATTATACAGATGTGTCTTCATACACCTATCCTCAAATCGAACCAAACAGACTAATTTAGCACACCATGGATTCACGACTTAGCCGTGCAATGCATCCCGCCACATAGTATGGTTCATATTTGCATCACTAATGCGACAAAAGGTCGTATACAGGGGGTATTCTGACCTCTGACGGTGGCATTTCATGTACTTCTATTGCAGGTCAGTCGCTAATCTGGGTAAAAATGCAATAGTCAGAGTTCTGATATAAGTGACCCATACCTTGTCTAGGGTTACCACATTTCCATTTTCAACTTTCTGGACAGAGGGCATGTGAAGGATTTCAGGCTTGCACATGCCCCTTTACACGCCATCTGCTCCACATGCACCTTAAAAGTCTCAGAGTCTTTTCATGGGTGTGATATAAGAGATCGACAGGTATTAGGTTGACAATGTGTAGATTGACATCAAATGGTCGACAGGCAATAGGTCGTCAGGGTCAAAAGGTCTACAGGTACAATATGTCGACAAGGACAAATTGTCGCCACATATGGTCGACACGCAAAACTGGTTGACAATTTTTTTTGGGGGGCCTAATCCTAACCCTCCCCCTGATGCCTAACCGTAGCTCTACCCCTGGTGCCTAACCCTAACACTCCCCCAAGTGCCTAAACATAACTGTCGCCTAACCCTAAGCCTATTACCTAAACCTAACCATACCCTCCAGCAGCCTAACCCTAACACACCCCAAGTGTCTAACCCTAACTTTAAAAATGTATGGGGGAATGTAGTATAGTGATGTCCCAGATAGTTGTTACCAATAGCGGTCATGGTATTTGTGTCTTATGGTTACATGCATATATTATTATTATCCTTTATTTATATGGTGCCACAAGAGGTCTGCAGCACCTTACAAAATACGAGGGTGGTTCAATAAGTAAGGTAACAAGAACTCTCACGTGTGTAATGTTCTCTATTTCATTCAAATTTCCCGCCAGACCAGAGCAGGTAGCCCACTGCTTCCCCTCACAGCCATTAGACTGTGCCTCATATCAGTCATACTGTCCCAACATCAGTTGTAAGATGGCATGCTGGCAAAAATATGGTCAAACATTGAGGTGTGTATTTTGGGTTTGGTGCACTGCCTTTGATAACAGCAGGACAGATGTTTAAGATGAGCGGCGATCCAGCCGGCCTAGCACATCTACCACAGATGACAATTTGTGCCACAATGAAGGTCTGATTCAGGAGGACAGACACATTTGAGTTAGTGATATTGCTGATGAACTGAACATACTTCATGAGCAACTCCCAAAAGCAAAAAAACCCCATTAGGATGGGATTGTCTCTTGTGCACTTGACACTGTACCATGAGGAGGGAGTAAAGATCTTGCAGCGTATTGTTACATGCGAAGTAACATGGTTGCATCATGTGACACCAGAGACAAAGCAAGCATCAATCACATAGAAACACGCACTGTCCCCTCCTTTAAGGAAATTCAAAACAACTCCAACAGCAAAAAAGGTCATGTCGACCGTGTTTTGGGACCACAAGGATGTGTCCTCACCAAAGGAGATACTATGAATGCTGTTCACTATTGTGGCACATTGAGCCACTTGCAGAGGGCAATTCATCTAAAACAACCTGTGTTGCTGCGAACAGGCGTCGTATTTGCGGGCTAGAGGAGATGGTGATGCTGTTAATAGATAAGGAAATTGAGTGAGGTGAGGTTATTCAGGAGAGTGGGAAGATTAACAGCTCAGTCTTAGACATGTTAAGTTTAAGAAAGTGCTGAGACATCCAGGAGGAAATAACAGAGAGAGAGACAGCTGGAGATACCAGCGAGGAGACAGGGGGAGAGGTCAGGGGAGGAAAGGTAAATCCAAGTGTCATCAGCAGAGAGATGATATTGGAGGTCAAAAAAGCTGATGAGCTCCATACGCGCATGTAGGAAGGGGTCTCTGAGTACCTAGAACCCCCCCCTGCTGGGTTGATCAACGCTGTGACCGCACCAAATATATAAATATATTTTTTACGAGATGGAAAGCTTTGGTCTCCATCTCCTCAGGTCGCCCTGCTTGGAGCTCCAAACAGGCAGAGATCGGAACTGCTGCACAGTTCCTCGAAATGTGAGACTGATGAGTCCAGGGGAGGTACTGCAGTGCACTGCTCCTCCCAGCTCCCATGGCCCGGGCATTTGAGTGACAGTGACTCACTCATTGTCCTCCTAGAGAGGTAATTAGAAAACTGTCTGGCTGAGTCCCTTGCGAGACCACTGGACTCCAATAGTGGCAGCCAGTCACGATTGAAACCAGGTTAGAAGGGTCCCCATCAGATACTGCAGAACCTGACAGGAGACCAATCCCTCAACAGTGGAGACCCCCTCAAACCTGGAGAGTAACATCTAGGGTACGTACCCAGGATCTATATTATCAGTTCAAGACTGTTATCTATCTGTGCAGGCTGTGTACAGTATGTCTTAATTTATAAAACCTTTTTTTTTGTTAGGCTAGCCAGGACTGCAGCTAATTAAATCTGTGTGGCCAGCCTGGAATACATTTGCTCAGTCCAGCTCCGCAGCTGGCTGTGTCACTTCATTTAAAAAGTCCTCCCCCTAAATCAACCATATGGAAACTCCCCTTTCAAAATCCTGCATTTGCCCCTGCACTCACCTAAAGAAGATGTATAGAGGGAGAATAGGAGAGGTCCAAGAACAGAACCTAGGGGGACAACGTTAGTGGAAGTAGGGGAGAAATTGAATCATGAGACAGAGAGAGAGAGGTCAGAGAGATAGGAGGACAGCCAGGAGAGGGCAGTATCATGCACATTGAGGAAGTGAAGGATTTGCTGGAGGAAAAAGTGGTCTATAATGTCAAACTCAGCAGAGAGGTCATAGAGAATGAGCAAAGTACCCCAAATGGATATGAAGTCAATGGTCGGAACCGTAGAATAAACTTTAGTAATCTGCAGCTCTCCATTGACTTCAATGGAGGAGCCATTCATTGGCTGAGAGAGGCGGGGGCTCACCACTCTCAGCCAATGAATGCTCAGATACGGGTCTATAAAGGCAGAAGCCGCGTCTGAGCGTTTCATTTGGGAGATATCAACCATCCTGTTTGGTATCTGTTGCGTGGATCAGGATTTTTGTTTTTTTGCTTTAAGAAGACCTTGGATGCCTACTTTGGATAAGGGGACCACTCCTGGTAATGTAGGTGATGATGTGTGTGTGTATGTATGTATGTAATAAAACTACTTTCACAGTGTTAGTGTTTTGTGTTTCTTTTAGACATTTCTTTACAGGTGAACTACAGGTACCAGAGGACCCTTAATGTCCTGCATGCTAGTACTTGTGGTTCTCCAAGTACCAGCATGTGGGGGAGGCTTGCTGGGACTTGCAGTTTGACTGTAAAGACAATGTTGATACTTCTATTTTTTAATACCACACATACACTATCAACCCGCCACCCACTGCCCAGGGGTGGTGGGGATAGCACCATGCTATCAGCCTCAGCCAGGGGTGCCCTGGAGAAGGGGACCCCTTTATTAGGGGGTCCCCAAATCCCCAGGGATTCCTGGCATGGACTGACTAGCGATCAGGACTGATGCTGCAGCTGGGACCCGATGAAAGGGCTCCCCTGGCTGTGGCATCAGCCCCCCGCTAGAAAGTGTCCAGTGCTGGTTCTGGGAATTACAGGGGGACCCTATGCATTTTTTCCCCTGTAATTCCAGAACCAGGACTGATTCCCAGAGCCCAGTGCTGGTTGTACTAAGTACAGTGGAACCCTACCCATTTTCCTTGTACTTAGACAACCAGGACTGGCTATGAAAAGTCTGGGGCTGGTTTTGTTTTGGGGGGGACCCCACGTCAATTTTTATCTAAAAAAAAAAACATTACGATTTAAAAAAAAAAAACAAGGAGCCTGCACATATTTCACTATTATGTGCAGCCTGCTTGTTCAGGAGATATATTTGGCTGGTTAAATCGGGGCTGCAAAATGGACAGGATCGACCAAATACACCATCAATCAAAATGATCCTGTCAAAACCGGGACCTTGGTAAATTCCCCATTTTTTAAGTGAAAAAAACGGCCGTTTTTGATCAATCCTATCCGAGTTGAAAAACGGGACAAATTGGGACCAAATCGAATCTTAGTAAATTTACCCCCTACAGTAAAAAGGTAGACAATGTCTAGATAGACACCAGATGTTAGACAGACAATAGGTCGGCAGGGACAAAAGGTCAACACACTAAAGGTCGACATGTAAGATGGTCGACAGGTACAAATGGTTTATAGGGTCAAAAGGTTGGCATGAAAATGGTCGACACACACGTTTTTTTTTGTTTTTTTTTAGGTTTAGGGTTAGGCACTTACCAGAGTGTTAGGGTTAGGCACTTACCCCAATGGTTAGGGTTAGGCACTTACCTCAATGGTTAGGGTTAGGCACTTACCGAAGGGTTAGGCACTAGAAGGGACGGTTAGGGTCAGTCGATTCTGTTAAGTAAAGCAGGCCTAGACTAGTAAGGTACTTCAAATGGAGAAAATAATTGAATTTGATAATTTTCCATTAATTTTAAAACTGGAGCCAATTCAGCTATAGCAAAGATCTAATGTCCTTGGCAAAAAAAAAATATATATATTTTTTGTTCCCCAGTGTGATCTGTCATATCCCTCAGCACAACTTTTAGCTCAGCCCGGTTAACTTTATAAAAGACTAACCCACAGCCATTATATGCTGTCCCTGCAATAAGGAGATCCAGAGCTCCTGGTGGACCGTGGAGCCAGTAATCACTATACTCCATTCCATACACTGGTGACGAGACCGACCCCTCATTTAACAGCGGGTGCCGGCCTCTGATCATAGCTGATGCTATACAGGAGATGCGTCATTGGACTGCGGCTGCTGACATCTCACTAAGGTTTGTAGCCGCTCTGAATTCATGAGTAACAGTGGAAGGGCTGCTTAATAGGAAGCAGAGGTTTGCATTTGCCATACTTGAATTGATTTAACCTGGCTTTGAGCAAGTTGATATAAGGACCTATTCATATGGGATTTTTATTATATATATGGAGCTAGCCATTTAACCTTGGATTTCAATTAAGGTATTGAAACCAACAGCTGGATGCGGCTATTAGGTTCTATACTAAGCTTTCCATATGGACTTTATTTTTCATCTAGTTACCTTATAAAGTTTTATTTGTGCTTGGGATATATGTTTTTATATGTTTTTTCCAGCTAAATTGTCAGTGAGTGTATCATAACAATGAATGCAACTGTTGATACTTTTTATGTTATATTGATACAACTCACAATATTGTGTCACAGATGCATTTGTTTTTTTATCTAAATGTACAGCAATGTGTATGTTTGCATGTGAAATACATTCTGTATTTTTTAGGTACATTTGCAGTTTTTCAGTATTTATCCACAGCGCTGTTCATTGATTTCTTATAGTTTCCGTTTTTTGGTTAGCAACCATTTGTAAAAGCTGCATGGAGTGAAAAATATCTATTGAGGAATATTTTTCATATTTTACATTTTATGTTTATCTCCATTAAGTGCCTTTAGCTACCAATTTCCATCTTTTGTATTCTGTTTATGAATCATTAAAACACGTTATGAAGAGAATACACCTGATGCTAAATAGAAATGCACTCAATGTTTGAAATTGGGTATAACACGCATGGTATTTCTTCCCCCATACAGCGTTTATTTAGCAAGAATAAACACCTAATGTAGCTAATGCTGGGTACACACTGACAGATGTATTGGCCAATCAATTGATCGGCCAATATATCTGCTGCCTTTCGGCCAGTGTGTACCCGCGATATTACGGTGAACGTCATCATTAACTGACATATCGCATTGGCTGTGCTGCATAGCCGATGGACAGATATGTCTGCAGACCGCCCGTACACACACAGTGGCAGCCGTGGGGAGGGGGGGCAGTACACGCCCCGCCCACCGAGACATGCCCTCGACACGCCCCCTGGTTGCCGGGACTCACAGCCAGACACAGATGATGGCCGTTCAGTGTGTATGAATGACCGTCATCTGCAGATATATCTGTATAGTGTGTACCCACCTTATCTTTGCACCTTGGTAAAACCATGTTGCACTGCAGGTGGGGAGTATGAGACAGCTGTCGGTTTTTTGTGAGCACCTTTCTATATTTTTCTTTTTACTTTGAGATTGAAAATGTGCAGATAGATTTCTGTGGGGTACACACTGGAATGATGGTCTGTCTCAGGAGACTACACGTGTTGTCTCCTTGGCTAGTTTTGTGTATGCTGCTTGTTCAATGAGACAGACTACAGGCGGCTATTTTCTCCAACACAGAGGGGAACCGCTCTCTCAACTGAGGTGAGGTGAATGCTGCACAGGCGGCTTATAGACATTAATTTCCCAGATCATTATTGATGTTAACATCCTCCGTCACTGACAATTTCATATAAGGAGCGCTCGGACTGTGGTTGTCTATTTTTCCCTACTGCTACGACAGTGCAGTTACTTGCTCCATGCTTTATCAATAGTCATTACAAACTTTATAACTGATTAACATCTACATGGAGCACATTCCTTATCTAAAAAGAAGTTTGCAATTATTTTCAGTACAAAGAACTCTATTTACAATTCTCTTGTCTCTGAACCTGTGACTATTTCTACATCAAAAGTGGTTGGAGATTATGAGATATTGCAATTATATAAGTATACTATGTATCCTTGGACACAACAGCAGGGTGAGAAACTCCACGTGTTTTACTTATAATACTTAACTTTATGCTGTTTTATTAAATGTATACAATTTTATCTATTTTTGAAGGAATCATTGATGTATTTATGTTTAAATATTGTGCAATAAAATGTATTAAAATTAACCTCTAGTGGTAATTACTTTACCTACAGGCGCAATCTATTTTTTTCTTTGTAAGCGTGTAAAGCTGGGAACACACTGGAGCCATGTCGGGCTGATTTGCCGTTTTGTAACGACAAATTACCTACTTCGCTCAGTGTGTACGCTCAATATGCGCGCACCCGCGGCCGCATGCGACTTCGTCAGGTTTGATGTGCTGCACATCAAACCTGACGACATTGCTAGAGACTTATGGTAAGTAAATGAAGGACAGAACAGTGATTGTTCCGTCGTTCATTAACTCGTTCAAGTGTGGACAGGCAATGCCCTTGAACGGGGAATGCCTGTCCACACTTGAACGAGTTAATGAACGACGGAACGGCTGTACCAATAACTACTACTACACTTCAAATAAACCTGACACCTGGTTAAGCACCTGTACTGTTTGGTGTATTAGCAATTCTGCTGGTGTTGCTAATAACTCTGCATACCACCGTCAAATTGCACACACACACATTCAGTTCCACATACACACTTGTTTTGTTTGCTTTGCTTGAAATAGAATCAGCCGCTTACTATTCATTACAGTGTTGTAAACTGGCACCTTTCTATAGAGTGTATATAGCATAGGATACAATTAGAAATCAGCCAAATCCATATTGTAATTAACATTCATAACACTTTCTATTGAAATAAAATGCTGCTGCCGATGATTGATCTTATCTGCAATCAGTTTGAGGGCTACAGAAATGTATTATACAATTTTTATTGAATAATGGCCTGAACTGAGTCAGTCAGACCCCTTCAGGCAGATCACTCAATGTATATAACAGTTGGTCTGATTTCACTATACAGCTATAGATGTATGATATGAGGCATCCGTGTGTGCATCATTCGCTGGTGTTACATATGCAACTTTATGCTAATACCGGTACAAGCCCTTCCCCGGTATACAGCTGTGCGTCTAAATGTGCAAGGACTAAACTGCTAACTTTGAGCATCTTTAGAATAGTCGCCTCCCAGGAATGCCTAATACATTTACAAGACATTTCACACACTGTGGGGTATATTTACTAAAGTGAGAGTTTTTAGAAGTGGAGATATTGCCTATAGCAACCAATCAGATTCTACTTAACATTTGGTTGGATTGCCGACCACAACAATCCTGTTGATAGAGCTGACACCCACAATTTCTGGGAAGTGCGTTTTACTATTTAAAATTGGGTATAATTGCTACCACCAAACACAAAGTCCATAGGTGTACAGGAACCTACTTGGCGCTGAATTCATCCATTATCTCTACTTAACATTTATCTAGCACCTTCTGGAAGATAATAGCTAGAATCTGATTAATTGCTATGGGCAACATCTCCACTTCTAAAAACTCTCACTTTAGTAAATATACCTGTGTGTCTCAATCACTGCTGTGACTCTGCATACACACTGTGTAACACATGTGCAGTATGAGTTCCTAGGGGTTTTCATGTACTCGCAGTAGCATAAAATTGCTCAATCTGTTAACATCGGCATTGAGTGTCCCTCTCAACAAGCCCATATTTTGCAAGGTGCAGCGATTAATTTAATACAGATTTGTATTTAAAACCCCATAAATGTTGCATTTTTCCTTATTTCAACTCTGTATCTACTGGGAAGGGATGAAGACCTGTGAATGTTAATTATAATATGGACTTGGCTGATTTCTAATTGTATCTTATCTGCTATAAAACTCCATGGAGTAGTTGCCAACTTATAACACTGTAATAAATAGTAAATGTTTATTCTTGTTAAATAAACAATGGAACGGGCAAGAAACATCATATACTTATTATTCCCAATTTCAAACTAAATTCATTTAGCATAAGTGGGTAAGTTGAAGCTCTTGAAAGCTGCTGCTTCTTGACGTGCCTAAGCCAGAAATTTAAAATGGCAAAAATATTAAAAGCAAACACAGTGCTTAGTAAATTTACCCCCTGGTGTATTGGCTTTATAATGTGCTTTTAAAATTTATAGAAAGAATACAAAATACTTTATTTATTCCTATAGTGCTTTATAGATTTATAAACGGAACATAGGTGCTGTGTGCTTCGTTTGAAATCCAGTGCACAAAAAGATTATATTTACTGATTTAAGATATGGATTTTGCACTAAGTATTCTCAATATGGATGTCTGCATACTTCGCGCACCGGACATGCAGATGTATAGGGGCTGATTCTGAGCTGAGATCAAAGTATCTTTGCACCTGGACAAACCATGCTGCAATGCAAATTTGTTTATTTATTTTTGCGTGCAGGGAGGGTAAATACTAGATGCTTTTGTATGTTACCTACATATGCTGGAGAGCTTTATTTTGACACTAAAATTTAGATTTGAGTTTGGGCACACTCCTCTCAAATCTATGGGGTAAATTTACTAAGATTTGATTTGGTCCCGATTTGTCCCGTTTTTCAACTTGGACAGGGTTGATCAAAAATGTCATTTTTTTTCACTTTAAAAATCGTGAATTTACCAAGCTCCCAGTTTTAACAGGATCGTTATGATTGATGGTATATTTGGTCAATCCTGTCCATTTTAAAGTCCTGATTTCACCGCCTGAATTTCTCTCGAACAAGCAGGCTGCACATATCAGTGACATATGTGCAGACTGCTTGTTTTTTTTTAATTTTAAGGGTTAATTTTAAGAAAAAAATTGACGTGGGGTCTCCCCCCCCAAAAGGCCAACCAGCCCCGGACTGGTCAGCCAGTCCTGGTTCCTAAAATTACAGGGAACAAAACGAGTAGGGTTGCACCATAATTTAAGAACCAACACCTGGCTGCAGGGCCAGTGCTGGTTTTAAATATAGGAGGGAAAAATTGCGTAGGGGTCCTCCTATATCTAAAACCAGCACCGGACCCAAAACAACCGGGGTGTAATGCCACAGCCCGGAGACCCTATTACCGGGTCTCCAGGGACAAAGCATTCTCACCCCAAGCTGGTCAGGCCAAGCTGGGGATCTCAGGGGAGGTGGGGCCCTCTAAAAAAAGGGGACCCCCTCTCCCGAACACCAGGCTTGGTCTGAAGCCCGGGGTGCTTCCCCGCACACCTGGATCGGTGGGTATGGGGGTAATAAAGTGTAAAATAGTATGAAACGATAGTATTTTACAGTGGAACTACAGGTGCCAGCATGCCTGCCCTTTGGCACTTGTGGAATTACAAGTGCCAGCAGATGGCCAGCACCCGTACCCCCACTGTATAATAAATAGTCAAATAAAGGCAGTACACACAAACCGTATTTAATAAAAGTTTATTACATACATACCTCAATCACCTATACTTACCTTCTACCAGATGTTTCTGTCCCCTTGTCCCCATAGATTCCAATGGGAGTACCTGCAACAAAAATCCTTTACTCACCTGATCCTCGCGCTGGTCTCTGTAGGATCCTGGGGGGTCTTGGCAAAACAATAACACACTTACTCAAAACAAAATGGATTAGTATTGATATGTGTCTTGTCACACATATCAATACTACGCGAATGCCAGCTGCCGGGATGTCACGAGGTTTCCCACGTCCCGCCAGCCTCTAGCGGCCTCTCATCCTATTACAGAAACATGTATATACAATATCATCATTAATCTGAACAGGAATAAGTGTAGAGTTGGTTAATTGTGTTAATTTTCCTGTTGTACCTGCCAAACTGAATATAATGTCCACCTCTCACAGAGAAAATACTGCAGTGTAGATCACCAATATATGTACAAAAATAGTGTTATGTTTAACCGTTTGTACAAAATAGATAAGATCTATATTCACATATCATTTAGATCAGTAAACTGTGTCATTCAATAGAACCCTAGCCTGTTAATTACTAGTATGATACATCGATGATGTTATTTGCAGTGTAAATGTCTCATACATTTGTTGTAACACATATTTCAGGGCTTGTCAGTACACTGTATATATGATGCAGTATACAGAAATATTCAGAATACAGTGCTTCTTTAACACAGTACTGTATGTCTAAGTATACTTTAGATGTTTGCCATAAACACAACTCAGGCAGAAGGGTATTGAGTACTTTGAAGGAAGGAAGAAAAGCCCTGGGCAAAGGTAGTGACCATCCACTTCTACTTTCGCCTGTCTGAATGATTGAACAGGGGATGAGAGAGTGAGGGCCACAGTGCCTAGAGGAAACAACAGAGAGCACTTCTGCTGCCTGGGCACCTAGCCATGTCTCTCCCCTGTTACCCCAGGCATTGCAGGGGGTGACACATGCCTAGCCCAGATGAGAAAGCGCTATTGAGAGGGAGAGAAAATACCTCTGATCCACAGTTCAGGGAGCAATTGCTGCTGGTAGATGTGTGGGTAAAGCTGCTTGTGCATGCAGACCACAGGACACGCATTTCGCCTATGAGCTTGATTACCAGAACAATACAGAGAGTATCCCAGTGATTGCTATCAATTATAGAGAGCATTCTACAATTTTCCATACAATAAATACAGAGACCATCCTAGTGATAATCAGACAATATAGAGCATCTAAGTGACCACTATATCCATGCAGCTGCTTAAATTCCTAAATTCATTACCATTTTTTCTCTGCTTCAACTGTCTTTTCATACTCCTGCCCTCCTATACATGAATCCATCTGCAGGCTCCAACATATTCACCAAGGGCGGCGCTCTTGAAATCCATGGAGTTACTCACTTCCTCCTCTTTCATTTATTCTTTATCCATCTCTTTCCTCCTCGTAGTCCTTTTCCTTCTTTATTCTATTCCTTTTTCCTACTTCATTTTTCTCTCATCCTCCTCCTCTTCTTTTTCCCATCTTCACCATTCTCTATCCTCCTCTTTTTCCATACTTCATCCTTTCCTCTCTTCCTACTTTTCCCTCTTTCATCCCATCCTCATTCACCCTCATGCACATGATGCTGAGTCCTGAGTGGTGGAGCTCAGCACAGAGTGAGTGAGTTCCAGAGGTGGTGGGGATGGGTAATTCTGGGGCCACGATGAGTCCAGCACCCCACCCAACACTCTACAGTCATCCATCCAGGGTAAAAAATATAAATAAATGAATAACAAAAAAGTCCTGGTAGAGAATATGTTCATTCAACCAATGCCAATAGCGATATTGCAATGACAATGACAGTTAAGGAGTGAATTCAATTTAGTTCAATTGATGAAATTTGCCACTTCAGAACAGCAAATAGCATCAATCAACATCACAAGTTTTGCCTCGCATCCCATAGAGGTTCTCAGGAAAATCTGCTGTCTTTACCATAACTGACCAACATGGGCATAGCTGGGTATCACGGCAATGTCTGGCAGCACATCACCAGCAGTTAAATTCCGCTCTTAAAGTGACTCTGATTCACTGTTCACACCCATCTTGACAAAATCCACCTCCAATGTGGACAACATGCATTGATTGCCGACAAGATTTGTCCAATCCGAACATAATAAAATGTTAATTAAAATGTTGAGCTACTGTATAACATTTATCAAACTTATCTCTCAAGGAGATAAACTCAGGACATAAGAGTCCTAAGGATGTTGAATGATATGCAAAAATTTTATAATACAAAGAGTTATTGTTGTTATTATTATTATTATTATTAATAATGATAATAATAATAATAATAATAATAATAATAAAACATTTAATATTTGATGGAACCCTCTAATAATCACAGTATATTAATGCATTACTATTTTAAAGGTGAAAATCAGCAAACCCATGTTAATTGATCTAACAAGATTTCAATCTTTACTCACTCTTGTTAACCTGTAACCAGGAGCGTAGGAACAAAAAATTTCATGGGGGACTACTGTAGGGCCTGGAGCCCCTTTTTCTCAAGATTGGAATCTTGTTTAACGACAGTTGTAACAGTGACTGTAAATATACAAAGACTCCCGGTCATATGTTAAGTTTCGTCAGTGTTTCTGGGGTTGGCCAAACCTAGTTTCATTGTTTATTTTACTATAAAAATGTATTTATACATTATTAAACAAATATTATTATTAATATTAACTACCAATTAGTACAATAGCTGTTAGAGAGATAGATACATTCAGTTGTTCACCTTAAAAATTAACATATTACATAGTCATTAAACTATTTTTTATTCAGATTTCGTTGACAGCCTAATCTCATTTGATTGGGAATATTTTTAAATCTATAGTCACTGTTAAAGTATGTGCTATAATATCTGGTATGTGCTACGATCTGGTGACAATGAGAAGGCTGCTAATGTTTTAAACCATCCTCAGGCCCCAATCATTCGCTTTCTCTGTTTCAATGTTGTACAACTTACTAGAACGGTTAGAACAGTCATTGGGAAATACAGCTTCCCAGGCTCATGTGTCTACTTATGCTTACTGCAAATTGTGATAGGGAAATGAGTGGGACTTCTAATAAAGAAAAAAAATTGCATTTGCAAGAAGAAATGTATGCAGAACAAACATGAGTATAACGTCATTTTTGGAAAACAGAAACGACAACAGTTGGAGAGTTCATATAAAGCTGTTATCGCTTCATCACCATTTTCATTTCATTCATCCCCATCTGCTTTTGTGTAGAAGTTCATGGGGGCAAAACACAATCTTTGCCCACCCAAGATAAATCATGTTCCCCCCTGTTCCTACACCCCTGCCTGTAACTAAGGCATTGGAGAACTATTAATGACTCACACTGTAGCTTACCAATATTTGGCATTTGTATTGGAGCACTCTGTTTTATATATTTGTGCCAGATTTTTAGCACAAGTTTGTAGTAATTAATGAGAGAAAGAGTGGGAAAATATGAGTTGATGTATTTTTTTTGTCAATTTAGCTTTTTGATTAGAAAAGAGTGACTGCACAGATTGTCATAGAAATTGGCAGTGTATATATTATAACTCGTTATGTCAATTTTAAAAAGATAATTGCCTACTTTACCAAGATATTACAGCGCGGAGAAGAAGAAAAAACTCGCTCTTTGTTTATAGCATCATGATTCTTAATTTTCATTCAATGTCAGTCCATTTGCAGTTATCAATTTAATCAGAAACACTTGACATGTACAACATTGTCTTATAAACTTCCATTGCTCACTTGGGTAAGCTTAGAGGGAGCAATGTTTTATGATGCAAAATTTGTATTCCAAGTTGAAATATCAGCTTAATATCTATTTAAGAATACTTAATAGACAACTGAACACATTTAGTGTTCCTGCCAGAAAGTATCACATACATAAACAAGTAGTACATAACAAGTATTATGTTACATTGCACAGAATGTATAGCAGCTACACTATTTGCAGTACTAACACTCCCAATATTACTTTCTTTACATCTGAAAAGATTCTGAAGTGGGTTAGAGCTTGGCAAAGACTTTTTCTTTTCTACTTCTGCACTTGCCTCATAACATCAGCTTTAGAGCTTTCACTCAGCAAAAAGCTTTCTACTGGAGAGAAAATACTAAAAGGTTTCTACTGGAGAGAAAATACTAAAAGGTTTCTACTGGAGAGAAAATACGAAAAGGTTTCTACTGGAGAGAAAATACGAAAAGCTTTCTACTGGAGAGAAAATACGAAAAGCTTTCTACTGGAGAGAAAATACTAAAAGCTTTCTACTGGAGAGAAAATACTAAAAGGTTTCTACTGGAGATAAAATACTAAAAGGTTTCTACTGGAGAGAAAATACTAAAAGCTTTCTACTGGAGAGAAAATATTAAAAGCTTTCTACTGGAGATAAAATACTAAAAGCTTTCTACTGGAGAGAAAATACTAAAAGCTTTCTACTGGAGAGAAAATACTAAAAGCTTTCTACTGGAGAGAAAATATTAAAAGGTTTCTACTGGAGAGAAAATACTAAAAGCTTTCTACTGGACAGAAAATACTAAAAGCTTTCTACTGGAGAGAAAATACTAAAAGGTTTCTACTGGAGAGAAAATACTAAAAGGTTTCTACTGGACAGAAAATATTAAAAGCTTTCTACTGGAGAGAAAATACTAAAAGGTTTCTACTGGAGAGAAAATATTAAAAGCTTTCTACTGGAGAGAAAATACTAAAAGCTTTCTACTGGAGAGAAAATATTAAAAGCTTTCTACAGCAGCTGCTGTTTCTCCCCGTAACCAATCACAATCTACTCCAGAGCATGTTTTCTGGAGTTTCCCAGTTCAGCTCTAACCTCTGAGCATGGTCTGTTTCAAGCAGGGCTCAGGAAATCACCATTCAAACTGTACATGTGCAGTGTTCCAAAGGTTGTGCAAGGTCAAACATAACCAATGATGTTTGTGGAGAGTAAAGGAAACTTTGGCTTCTAGGGAATGCATGGAAGACTATGAAGATAATCACATGCATCATTTCCAGCTACCCAGATGGCGCTTTAGCATACCTCCAAACATTTTAGTTGTAGGATGTGGGACTGTCTGAAAAGGGGCCGAGATTCACTGAAAGGGACATGGTCTTGTGTGAAATGGGGTCGGAGTCTCATTGTTAGGGCGAACTGGGGTGCTGGACTGCCCCCAGGCTCTCCCTCCTCTGTGAATAGATGCACATCTATTCTCCCCCTGCTTACCCACTGCTCTGCTGTACAGTGTGTGCTCCCACCAGCTTCCTACCCCCACGAGGGACACTGCGGCCCGTGGGTGAGACAGCGGGACAGTCCCAGAAAAACAGGACTTTTCCGCTGAATGCGGGACAGTTGAGAGGTATTGTATAGCTCAGTGACTTTAGCAGTATGTTACATGGGGGTCTATTTACTAAGCTTTGGATGCAGATAAAGTGAACAGAGATAAAGTACCAGCCAAACAGCTCCTAACTGTCATTTTTCAAACACAGCCTGCAAAGTGACAGGAGCTGATTGGCTGGTACTTTATCTCTGTTTGCTTTCTCTCCAGCCAAGGCACCACATTGGTGCAGCTATCTGGTAGTCATTTTAAGAACTTTCCTCTCAACACCTCCTGGGGATTTCTGGATTACTAATAATCTTCTTTAATTAAGATGTGCAGCCTCCATCAACATGAAATTAATTATAATAAAGTCTTAATTTTATTTCCCGGGTGCCAACTATGTCTCACCACTCACCCGCCAAACACACACAACAACATTCTGTAGCCTTACACTCCAACACATCGGAATGACAAATCGTGCAAATCACGCAGTGTCCATAAACGATAACGATGCCGATGCGCTGTCCTGCGGGTCGTCGGTCGTATCCTCAGATCTTCCCTACATGCAGTAAGATCTGCCAATCTCGTTAATGATTTGGTGCAGATCGTTAGGTCGTTGGTCAGATTGCACATTTTTACTATATCATTTGTCTGAGACTGCCGGGGAGTTAAAGGGAAATCATTGATGACATTGCATCGTTTGCGAGTCGTCTAGTGTGTAGGCACCATTAGTCTGCAGCCTAATAGTTTATCAGGTACTGGTTTAAGATTTGCAAAACCAAAAAAAACTCAAAAATGGAGAAAGTAAATCTCTTCCTGGTCCCAACAGTGGCAATATCACAAATCACCTGAACCATTCACTACTATTAATGTTCATTACTAATATATAGCTATAGATACTTTGTGGTAAGGTTACTAAGCACCTCATGCGGTGAGGAATTCCACAATGTAGCCATCCGTACAGCATAGTATGTTGATGTTACAACATTTTTCTTCTTTTCGCAATTGATGACTCCTTGTTCTCTGTATGGTCTTTGGCCCTCTAAGGTAAATAGACAAATCTTTGTATTGACACTGGATATAATTATACACATTAATTAGACCAGCTCTTAAGCAGCATTTTTCCAATGTAAACAGACCTGTTTTTTGTTGTCCTTATCATTTAAATTATTTTATTCCCTTTATAAATGAGGGTCCCCTTTGTCCTTCTTACAGGGAGACGCCCAAGACTGTACCCCATATCCAAGTTGTGGTCCGCCATGTGCCTTATACAATTGTAATTCTAAGTGTCATCAGCAAATCTGGACATCTTATTTTCTAGATCTTCTACATGGTTACTAATAAAAATATTGAAAAGTACAGTGCAAGGTCCGATACTGATAACATGAGACTCACCATTTACTATATATCTTTAGCCTAGTTTGAAATTTTGAGACGAGAATTCGCAGCATGCGCGTCCCCGCGATTCACCGTATTCAAATGCAGAACAGGTGAAAAGGCAAATAGGCAAATGCATAACAGGCGGAAAGTGCTGAATAGATTGGGGGAATCAGTCTGTACCCCGAAATAAGATGCACTGACACTGGAAATCATTACAGATGTGTACTATTAGCCCAAACAAAAGTACTTGAGTCCTTAAGTTGTGTAGCTTTATAGAAGCATTTTTGTAAAAGTGGTGAAGAATGATAGAAAACAGTATTTTTTGTGGAAAATAAATAGTTCATTCAAATTTGGGGTACTTGAAAATGAGTACTAGCATATTTTTGTGTGTCTAATAGTGAAGTTTTAAAAAATGTCAAAAATCCACCTGCTGCATGCACCTGCAATCCTAAAAACACCTGTCCCATCCAAAAGCCCCCCTAAGAAGCCTATTTTGCTAGTTTTAATTCTTGTTCCCCCACTTTCTTCATTTTCATTTTCGCCCCAAAAATGACATGTCTTTTTTGGGGTGTTCTAAGGTAATTTTTTTTTGGGGGGGGATGATTTGTCCTTTGGGAAGGGGGGGTGTCTAAAGGGTTCTGAATCATTTCCCCACATTTGCTCCCCAAAATAGAGATTTTGCACTTTTTTCTACCTGCCATTCATTGGAGAAACGTTTCCGCCTGTATCAGTGCATTGAGTTTCCGCTTAGGCGAATTGGTCCTGGAATTGAATTTGAAGATAAGAAGCAAACAGGTGAAAAGCATCAGTAGGTGAAACTTTTTCGCCGATCGCGGCTTTTCGCCTCTAATTGATTCCGGCCCTATGTTTTATTTATAAACCAGTTCTCTCCCATGTACATACTTTTCTCCCTACACTCAAAACTTACCTTTAAGTACAGTACCAGATCATTATATATCAGGTACTGTAGCAAAATATGAACATATAACAAAAAAAACAACTAATATTCAGGTATGACTATTTATGGGTTGGGTACAGGATGCCAGCGGTCAGAATCCCAGCGTCAGAATCTGCCGGCATCCTGACAGGGTTAGGATACCGACACCAGCATGTGAGTATCCGAAACCTACCCCTCCCCCTAAACCTAACCTCTCCTCGCAGCCTAAACCTAACCCTCCCCCTAATTCCTAACCCTCCCCCTAAACCCTATACTTACCTTCAGGATTCTGACTGGTGCCGGCGCCGGCATTCTGAGCACCAGCATCCTGACAACCGGATATTAACTGCATCCCCTATTTATATGTAAAGCCATGCCTTTCACAGCTATAACATTAATTAACTAAGCAGTTTATGATTACAGTCATTGTCGGAATAGTGCATCCAAATAGAGACTCTCCCATCAATGACTGTGCCCCATGGAGAGTTCCTGCGCTGTCTGCTTATCTCAGTGGTGAAAGAATGAACTTCTGTCTACCAGGTCACTGTATTGAGACCATCGGGCCATGCATACAGGTTGGGTATGGGAGGCCGGCAGTCGGGATGCCAGCTGTCAAAGCACAGACAACAGCATCCCGATGTTTAGAATCCCAACAGGGGCTTCGTAAGTATTCTAACCCTCCCCCCTTCACTTCCTAACCCTAACCCTCCCTTCCTGCATCCTAACCCCCCCTCGTATCCTAACTCACCCCGTTAGTGCCTAAACCTAACCCTCCCCCCTTAGAGCAAAAATAAATCATTAACCTCGGTGCTAATAAACCGCACTATACTGGTAATCTAACACTCATGTGTAATTAACTTCATTGTTAACCAGCTGCAGATCCTATTGTTGGGGCCTGTGAACACCCATAAAAATCCAAATACTATAAGAAAAAGGAAGGGAACTACGCTAATAATAATCTGATTGTAAATAGTGAGGTAGCAGAAAATTAAACAGTCACGGCTCCGAAAATATATTTGTATTTAATCGCATAAAAACCATCAATATATATACATAAGCAATAACATACAATAAAATATAATTTGTTGAATATCAGTAATTAGCTATTTATAAAACAGTATAAACCATATTCCTCTGAAAAAAATCTCCTAATAGGATTTTTATATAGTGAAGGGGAAAAAACATTATTTAGTGCTAAATGTCACTTAGTTTCAATTTTCAGAGGAATATGCATTATACTGTTTTATAAATAACTAATTACTGATATTCAACAAATAATATTTTATTGTATGTTATTGCTTATATAAATATTGATGGTCTTTATGAGATTAAATACAAATATATTTTTTAATTTCACTTTCAACAACTCACAATTTACAATCAGATTATTATTAGCGCAGTTCCCTTCCTTTTTCTTATAGTATTTTTTTGGATTTTTATGGGTGTTTACAGGCCCCAACAATAGGATCTGCAGCTGGTTAACAATTAGGTTAATTACACATGAATGTTGGATTATCAGTATAGTGTGAATTATTAGTGCCGAGGTTAATGATTTATTTTTGCACTAAGAGGGGAGGGTTAGGTTTAGGCACTAACGGGGAGGGTTAGGGTGTGTGTGTGGGGGGGTTAGGATGCAGAAAGGGAGGGTTAGGGTTAGGAAGTGAAGGGGGGAGAGCTAGAACAATTACGGAGCCCCTGTCAGGATTCTAAACATCGGGATGCCGCTGTCTGTGTTTTGACGGCCGGTGTAAAGCTAACCCGGCCCGCTATACCTACGTTCGGGATTCTGGCGGCAGTTTCTCAACTGATGTCAGGATTCCGACGCTGGTGTCGTGGCTGCGGGTCGGGATTTTCGGCCGCCGGCATCCAGTGCGGCGGCATATTGACTACATCCTATGCATACGTACTGTCCAGCCTGCTGGGGTGGGATCCAAATATCACTCTCCATTGATGCTGTAGCCGGGGCAGGTGGCACTGCTCTGTGTTGCTGTTTTGTGTGAGCTGTTCTCTTTTACAGCCATTACCTATTGGTTTGATAACAGTTTTGTTCTTCTCCAATGTTGTAATTTCTCTAGTTCCTTCCTAGTCTGGTTATGTTTCAGCAGTAGCTGAGCTAATGTAGCTGTAGCAGACAAGCTTTCTTATTCCAGCTCTCTACACACAGTATCCAACAACTTTACAATTATTCTTTTCCACCTTAATTTATTCTAGGTCACCTATATTTTGTTTGCAAAACATTGACACCTGTCTGACCTTCACTACGCTCTTATTTCCTAGAGGAATGCTACTGCTGACCTGACATCAATGTTGCACATTACTGGGGTCTGTCTCACCTGATTAATCTTCCCTATACCCATTCCTCTAGCTGTGACCCAAGTAAAAATAGACACATCACAAACAAAAATAACCCATAACATTGAGCATGCACTGCAGGGCTAGGGTTTTAGGAGATAATGTTGAGTGTGGCAGTGACAGGAACGGGCACCTTTAAAACGAATTTATTTTTAAATAAATCAAATCAAAATAAAAATCTGTTTCAGCATAAAGCAAAAAGATTCAAACAAAATGTAGAAAAACATTAGTACGTACATTGGTGATACATAGGTGGGCTTATCGTATGTTCCAGATGTCTGGCTGGGGGTACAATTTGGCATGGTTTCTTTTTTCCCTAAAATCTCTATACAGTAGCAATAAATTCTGTCAGATCTGTCAATACCTTTAAACAGCTGAAACCTGGTTGGTTATTCCAAACACATCTCCATTTCAGTGTTGCTTATTATAACCAAGTCATGCTTTTCAATCATAATTTGACAAGTTGCTCTCGGAAGCAGCTAATATATTCAACAGCATCAATAATCTTTACATTTTTCACAACGATTTCCAGCATATGCTGCCCTCTAATTCAGCTGTCTCACAGACTCATAAGGCCACCATCAGCAATACAAACCAATTTGTCCAAGGTATCCTATTCAATTCATTCCAGTATGACAATAAGGGGTAAATTTACTAAAGTGAGAGTTTTTAGCAGTGTTTTAAAAGTGATGTTGCCCATAGCAACCAATCAGATTCTAGCTATTATCTTCTAGAAGGTGCTATTTAAATGTTAAATAGAATTTGATTGGTTGCTATGGGCAACATCACTTTTAAAACTCACTTTTAAAAATTCTCACTTTAGTAAATTTACCCCTAAGATTGAGTTCATAGTACAACAGTGCTACTAATTGGGCCTATATTTTGCTCTTAACCATGTGGCTACTCAAAAAGTGCTATAATTAATGTAGCAAATGTATGGCCACAGTTCCCTCTGTAATGATGGCCCGAGAATGGATCACTCGCTTCTTTCCTGCATTGTTTTAGGTACAATACAAGTTGTTAATTAAGAAAATAATAATTAAGGGGTCATTTCCTCTTCGGCCCCTGTAGCATCCAGCATCTTGGCAAAACAAAGAATAGGCACTACTGCTCCTCTCGGTGCCCCAACATGAATGAGAGGCCACACTGGGACACTCTCCATAGAAATGAATGGGGACATGCTGATTGGTCAGTTCACGGCAGTTCCCATTCTCTGACAAATCAGCACTGCCCCATTCATTTCCTAGTACTGACAGATTAAAGGCAGTTCTGTGGTCCGGTCATCCAGACTCTCACAGAAATCTATATATTGTAAAAGTGCCCCCCTTGGAGACATTACTTGTATTCCCAGAGAATAATATTGGTTTATTTATTTATATACTTATTTAGTTATATTACATTTTAATGGAATTTAGCCAACAAGCTAAAACAAAAAGTCACAATAAGTTGATATTTTACAAATGAATAATACATGCAGCAATATATATTACAATCTTAGGTAACACTGTAAGTTAAGAAATCTTTTCATCCAGGGCATAAATCCAAACTGACAACGTGATGCTCTTCATCCATCAACATTTTTGTTTAGCTGATGGCACAAGGCAGCCGCCAACAGGGCTGAATGAAGTAATCTCTTACACTTTATCTCCATATGCTCCACATCAGTGTGACCTGGTTTATTATCTAGGGGTTAAGAGTATTATGATTATATAAAATATAATAATAGCTCTGTCCTATTAATTGTGTTGCTTTTTTCTTCTTCTAGTGCCTCCACCTAAACCTTGGATGAATACAGACTCTCTCAAGTGGACTTGAGAACACATCAGCTGGTGAGTATTATTCTGATATCAGCTAATACAATTATTTATGGCAGGAAAGGGATTTCAAGAGGTAGGGAACAGGCTGCAGAAGTAATGGGTAACTGGCTCCAGGCCAAGCTGTATGCTTAGTAAATAAAAAAATAATAATAATATATAACAAGCATTGAAGTGACCACCAACCCCTACTACAAAGTGGCAATCCATATAAACTCCATTACCAAAATAAATAAATAAAATGGTCAAATTAAATGTTTAACTTTTAACATGTACAGTATTTGCATTTATAGTGAACATTATTTTCAGATCTCTAAGTTTTAAGTTTGCAAATAATGGCTTGTTGGATTCCAGTGGTAGGAACAAAGAGGAATGTCTATAGTGAAAAGAGATACTTTGATTGCAGAGAATGAGTCTAAGGACTCAGGTAGTAGCAGGTCGTCCGAGAGCCATGGAACAAAGGGCCTGATTCAGAGTTGTACGCTATTTGCATTGCTGCTGCATCTTTGGATGCAGCAGTGATGCAAATAAAATGCTAATGCTGCTGGAGGTGTCTGAAGGCTGAAGACGGCCATTACCGGTATTGCAGATCTTAGTGCTGCATCTGAACACGCAGCATCAGAAAACCATTGGGCTGCCACCGGCCATCTGAGTAAGCTTACTCAGAATGGCCGCCAGAACTCCTCTAGCGGGGCCAGGAAATCTGAGTCTGAAGACGCAGACCCTGACCTAGACACACCTACAAAACAGTCACCGTAGCATCCCCTTCACCCCCCGAATGGCTGCAGCATCTCAAACATGTTGCAAATTGCCCTTTTTGTCACATACCGCTTCCTTTAGCTTCAACAACCTAGGTGAAACGGGTGTTGCAGAGAGCGCATATTTACGGGAAAGAGTGTCCGCATATGCCGGTCTATGTTCCACACCTAGTTAAACACATTTTCATCTTCCTGCTTTACCGTAACCCGCCTAGCTATAGGTCTATGGTAGGGCCGTTGCTTAAGTATTACCCCAGGGAATGAGACTATATTGTGCTCTTTAAGAATAGTACACCCAGGGACAGGAGAAAAGATGTCCCTGTTCTGAGTCACCATTTTACCACCTGTTGCCTTAGAGGTGACGTCCAAGAGGATTTAATAGGCATCTCACAGTCCTCCATTTTATTGACTATCATTGAAGACACAGGTTTTAGTACGTTAACATGATAGTCGCCCCTGATTTCCGGGAGGGATAAGGCCAGGGTTTGCATCAGTGGACGCAGATTTCCTGGCCTCACAGCTGCCAGGACCCGGCCAGGCTGCGGTAATCTTCAGCTTCCACAGCCTGGCCAAAGGAGCAACCTGGCCAAACCTGGCCAAAGGAGCAACCTGGCCAAAGGATTAACCATTGTGATAGTAATCCCAGGCTGCGACCTCGGTCACAGTGCTGGGATCGCAGATGCAGCAAGAACATGTCTATTTCCTACAGACACCTCCCACTGCATTTGCCTTTTAGATGGACGAAATTGCATAGCCGCTTGTGTGCGACTCGACAATTCCATCCATCCCTGAATCAGGCCCTGGACACGGGAATGCCCAGGTTTGCCACATTCAGAGAACTTAGGTGTAAAGACTTTGCCCACCAGCTCTACTGTCGGCAGTGTCAGCCTTTGTCTGGGCAACAGTTTTTTATTCCCCGAAGGAGCCTTTGACATGTGTTGCAGTGCCGAATATTGGTCTATTGCCGTGGCAAGGTCCTCATAAGACTGTGGGTCCGCTTGCAGCACACACATCTGTAGGCTTTGGTCAAGCCCAAACATTCAGAGATCAACTGCTAGAATCTCCATCATAGGACCAATGTAATAGAGTGAGAGTTTAGAAAATGTGAGAGTTTAGCAGTAAAACTCTGACACTATTACATTGGTGAAGTTGTATTTTCAATACAGGAAACACCTGGATGAGAATTTAAATCTTGAGAGTTTTTTGAGTCTGGAAACATGCGAGTTTGTATGTCTGTGACTTTAATACATTGGTTGAGTTTAAAAATTTCTCACATTTTCTAAACTCTCACCCTATTACATTTGGCCCATACAGTCAGGTGTATTAGGTTCTGGCTGCAACCAGCCCTTTAACACTTTTGAGAGTTCTGCCATCTGTTAACAAACTGATTTACCTTTGACAAAACGCCATTCATGGAAGTTCTGAGCTTTCCCTGGTCCCATCACTCCTATCCAGGGCAGGTAGCCCAGTATTCACCTGCTGATAATTAGAAGCCTGTTTATCACACAAATCAACATAAGCCCGCTGAGCTTCGCCGCTCATATACGTTGTCAGTTTCTCTGCCCAGACTTCTAGTGGCCACTAAAGCCTTGTGGAAGTTTTCTCAAAGGCAATGGCAAAAGTGATACATCATCTGAGGAAGTCATTTTCTGCAAGACACTTAGCCCAGACACTTCATGTTCTTGCCTTGCTAGAACTAGCTCCTCACGTAAGAGCTTAGTATTTTCTACTGCAGCATCTGGGCCTTCTGCACCTGCTGCATAGCAGTCACATTCACCAAAGCCGTTAGTATATCCTCCATACAAGTGTCTGTGGGCTCTATTTATTAACATTATTTTTACTAAAATAAAGTGAAAAAGGGTGTTTTCACACCCTTTTCACATTATTTTAGTTTCACCTAAAGTTACTAAAGGGCAATTGGAGTAGAATTCGTAAAATTCTACTCCAAGCCCTAGTTATCACTTATTTTTAGTAATCAGATCACATTTCCCATAATTGTAATGGGAAATACGATCTGTGTGCAAGTTACTAAAAATAAAAAAATTACCGGGGAAAGCCCTGTGCTAATAACGCCACCTGGAGGTGGAGTTATTCAGGGTCTCCCCTGGTTACCGGACTTCTGTTCTGCTCTAACAGGCAGAGTAGAGCCCGGAGCCGGCCCAGTGATCAGCTGTGTGGTATAAACAGACCACAAGCTGATCACTGCTAAAAAAATAAAAAAATAGTAAAAAAAAAAAAACTTACCAGAGTCCAGGGACCGAAGATCGGGGCTCCAGTGTCCGGTGATGTCTTCCCTCCGGTCAGCTGGTCTCCCATCCTGCACTGGGACCCGGTCAGCTGACTGGGTCCCAATGCAGGATGGGAGATCAGCTGACTGGAGTCACGGATGACATCACCAGAGTCCCGATCACCAGGGGTAATTTTAATTAATGGAGGGGGAGCCACAGGGGGGTTACGATCACGGGGGTGGGGCTTACCGGCGACCGGTCGGCGCATGCGCGGGCACTTGTCACAGTATTTTTTGAGAAAATATGTGATAATGCGGAGTGGATTCGCAGGGACAGAGCTTTATCGCAAGCTCTCTCCCTGCAAGGGATTTTTTAGTAAATCCCCGTGATATTGGTTGAATTCGCAATGCGAATTCAGTCGGTAATATCACACTACAATCTGCATTCAATATGCGGATTGTAGTAAATAGAGCCCTGTGTGAGTAGGAAAGTGAAACTTTGCTTCCCTAAGCATAATTTATTGTGTGTTTTTCACATTTATCACACTTTCTTTTCCAAAGAAAAATCCTTCTTAACACAGCAAAACCATCACTCATCAAGACCTGTCCCTGGTTTTGGAGACAGATAAACAAGAATTGGGCTTCCAGCAGCAAAATAAAACACTTTTTTTTCCATAAATGTAATGTGCAGCTATCTTACGAGACCTATCCTGCTGCCCATCAATGATCTACACATGCTGAAGTTAGATTTAACCAAAGTAGTGCCACACTATAACCAGACTATTGAAAGGGAAAATAAATAAATCTAATCCAATACCAGGAAAAGGAATTTATTATATGCAAAAGCTCTGAGGATATTATTGACCACATTCAGAGTTGGACGTAAATGCAAGTTGTGGCTTTTTTGGCTTCAACTTGCTTTTTTATAAAGTACGCATGCGCCTCTTTTCATGATGGTAGTCTGTTTTTCCTGGCAAGCTGCACTGGCAACTCCCTATGACAAGGGGGTCGGGAGGGTAAGTATAGATGTGGCCAAAGTAGAGTAATGTTATGGGTAGTGTTGGCATGAATTGCAGCCAATATGGTCAGCAAAAAGTTGCATATGCACTTGTTTGGAAGGACGTAACTTGCGGGTGTTTATACCCTGGAGAAACCTTTGAGTTGATGTTGAGCTAATGTTGATGTCTGATTCACTTAATGCATCTAAGTCACTTCCTTTAATGCAAATGTAATTAAATTGCTGCAGCTGTGAATTAAAAAGCAAGATTACATTGTACTGAATACTCGTTTTACAAAAATAAAGTCTGTTTACTACTCTGATTGGAAAGAGGAAGGCTGCCCATATGTTTATCAGCGTTTACTTTAAAAACAATAACATTTTATATTTGCTTCGTGTTCGATTAGAATTAATGCATATATATTGTGTACTGACACATCTCCTGTTGTATTACTGGCACATCTGTTCCTGTTAGTTGTATGGGGAGTGAAGCACATTTGCTTCCAATGGAGAGTTGGTCGAATTTTGCATAAGCAGCCAACTCAGAATTGGGCGCAAAATGCATCTTTTACCTCCGAGGCTACATTTTGATATTACGTTTGTGTCCAGGGCCGGCCGGCCCATTACGCCAGGTACACAGCCGCGTACGGCGCCAAGTTGTAAGGGCGTCACCATCTGAGTCTCGCCGATGTCCCCCACAGCCGCCGGCATTACAATGAGTCACGCTGACTCATTAGTTGCCACTGCGCAGCCAGCACAGCCGCTGCCTTAAAAACAGCCCAGACGTTGTTGAATGGCAGACCGGGCATGGCCGGAGGGGGAGGAGTGGCTGCTCTGTTCTGCTCAGCTTCTCCCCCCAGAGTCACACAGTTACAAGTCTGTGCCTGGCTGGAGGAGGAGGGGCCTCACTTTTCCCTCTCCTCAGCTCCTCCCCTTTGGTGAATTACCAGACTCGGCAACACGAGGGGACTGTCCCGGGCCCCGAGGTGCTAGGGGGCCCAGGAGTGTAAATGCTGCCTGTGCTGCTGCTGCAGTGGTCAGCAGGGTGCAGGCATGTATGGGCCCCTGTTGATCACTGCAGCAGAAACACAAGCAGCTGTTCGTGGTCGATCCGTCAAGGAGCCACTGTATTGCACCCAGGGCTTTTAACGAGGAAGGCATGGCCGCTCAGCTGATAGTAATGATGCGGCTGCCCATTAAGAACAAGCTGTGCGCTGGCGTCACCATGCCCAGTGGATTCCACTACCTGCGCGTGTCAGACTGACTCATTATCATCAGCTATGTAAGGGAGAGGAGGCAGAGAGATCCACTGTGTTTGCAGAAAGTACGGGCAGTGCTGCCTTGCCCCAGTCCCATTCATTCCCTGCGCGGTTCTGCAGTTGAAGAGGACTCGAGGCTAAGCTGTTCAGCAAATTGTGTGAAGAGGAGCTGCCCACGGGGAAGTGGAGAAGCAAGGAATAGAAAAGAAGCAGCAGAGAAGTAAGAATTCAGTGAAATGTTCTAATATGAGGCTGTGTACTAAGTGAGAAGCCGATTCCTTAATTCCGGGGCCACAAATGATTTTCCCGTAGGAGGCTGAATCTGTAATGCGGCGAAGACTCTTGATTCCAAGACAGGGGTATTGCTTTGATTTTCAGATTGATCATCACAGAGGAGAGATCTCGATAGGGCATCTTCTGATTAAGTGCTCCAGACCGGGAGGTCAGGGTGAACTGAAACCTGGCAAAGAATATTGCCTAGCGGGCTAAACGAGGACTCACACATTGAAGGTTTTTGAGAAATAGGAGATTTCTATGGTCCGTAAATAAAGTAAATGGGAACTTAGCACCTTCTAGTAAATATCTCCATTCCTTCATCGCTAACTTAACAGCTAGTAGCTCTTGCTCACCTATGGCATAGTTCCTTTCGGCAGGTGAGAATTTTTTAGAAAAGAACCCACAAGGATGGACTCGGTTGTCCTCATAACGTTGAGACAAGACTGCTCCCACAGCTTCAGATGATGCGTCTACTTCCAACAAAAGAGGCCTGTCCAGATCTGGTTGTCGAAGAACTGGTGCTGAGATAAAGGCTTGGTTTAGAAGATGAAAGGCAGACTCTGCCTCAGGTGACCATTGGGAAGAATTAGCACATTTGCGGGTCAAGGCTGTAATGGGAGCCAGCAATGTAGAAAATCCCTTGATGAAGCGTCTATAATAATTGGCGAAGCCCAACAATCTCTGGATGGCTTTCAGTGTCTGAGGTAGGGTCCAATCTAGTAATGCTTGTACCTTCTTGGGGTCCATTTCCAAACTGGAGCCAGAAATAACGTAGCCGAGAAAAGGTACTCTGGGCACACCAAAGACGCACTTCTCCAGTTTGCAGTAAAGGTGGTGTTTTATCAGGTATCAATTCAATTGGACAGTCCCATTCCCTATGAGGAGGTAAGGTATTTGCTTGCTGCTCAGAGAACACGTCGGCGAACATCTGATATTCCTTGGGAATGGAAGAAGAAACTAATGGAACTGTCTTTCTTAGAGGTCGAATTTTTGGAAGACAGGATTTCTGACAGTCCATACCCCATGACAGAATCTGCATAGAACTCCAATCAATCCTGGGATTATGTTGACGCAACCAGGGTAGACCAAGAACAATTTCTTGAGAGGCCTCTGATATCACCAGAAATTTTAAGTACTCAGAATGAAGTGCCTCAATTCGGACCAGTATTGGTTGAGTCTCCTTGGTGACTATCCCGTTAGTTAGAGGGCGTCCATATATAGAGGTCAGGGAGATGGCATGGTTGAGAGACGAACAGGGAATCTGAAATTTATCTATGAAACTAGATGTTATGAAATTACCGGCTGCTCCCGAGTCAAGTAGAGCAGTAGCAAAGACAGGTTTTGGTTTAAGATCCAACGCTAGGGTAATTGTGAAATCTTTAATTTTTGGAGACGGGCTCATAACTCCAAACTTGATGTCTCCAGGGTCAGTTAGGATTTGGCATTTCCCGGTTTACGGGAGCAGGAGATCAGCAGGTGACCGGACTCTCCGCAGTACAGACAGAGGTTCTTTTGCATTCTTCTCTGACATTCTTCTTTGGAGAGGTGTGTATGATTCACCTGCATAGGCTCCTCTTCAATAGGAGAAGGAATGGGACGGGTAGAAATGGAGGGGGCAAATGACCTTTGCCGGTCAGTTCTGTGTTTTTCAGCCTGACGTTCCCTGAAGCGTAGGTCAACTTTGATACACAACGAAATCATGTCGTTCAGATTAGTAGGAAGCTCTCGAGTGACTAGATCATCCTTTAGTCGATCTGACAACCCATGACAGAAGACTGAGGTGAGGGCTTCCTCATCCCATTTGAGCTCTGATGCTAATATTTGAAATTGCATGGCATATTGACTGACAGGATGGATCCCTTGTCTCAGTGTCATGATGTTTGATGATGCTGATACAGTACGCCCAGGTTCATCGAAAATCCTCCTGAAAGATGACACAAAGCCTGCGTAATTATCCAGCAGGGGATCTGAGCGCACCCAGAGTGGGGAAGCCCATTCTAAGGCCTGGCCAGATAACAGAGAGACTATATAAGCCACTTTAGTTCTTGCAGTTAGAAAGTTGTCAGGCTGCAGGGTAAAATGTCACACTGATTTAGGAATCCTCGGCAGAGTTTAGGGTTGCCGTCAAATTTACTTGGTAAAGGAAGATGTAAGCGGGGAGAGGATCTGCCTCCTGTATTCCCAGACACTGATGCGGATGTAGATGCTGGTACTACAGGGGTAGAAAAGGAAGTTTGCAAACTATCCTGTCGCTTGGACATCTCTTGCAGAAATTGAGCCATCTGATGCTGCATATTTTCCAGATTTTCTAAACAACCAGAAATGCACCGGAACAAATCCACTCCTGACTCCTGATCCGTGGCCGGCTCCATGGGGCCAGTGCAAACTGTTATGTTCTGGGTTGTTTGTGGACCCGGGGTGGTAGCAGGAGCGATCACAGAAGCGGATTTGAATAAAAAAACTAGGTTTTTTAATAAGTGCTTGAGTAGACATAAAATATGGCAGTAAATAAAAGTCCAGGAATATATAAATGTGCACAAGAGTTCTGTGGTGGGAGTAATGGGTTAATGTCCAAGTACAAAAAATTAGAGCTGTCCAGGTGTGCAGGTAGTGAGACTGAAAATAATCAACCAGGTATGCAGGTAGTGATGCAGGAAAATAATAGCCAGGTATGCAGGTAGTGAACTAAGGCAAATGAGCAGGATGTCAGCAGGCTCAGGCACTCAGGTATGGGCAAGGGTGATGGAGGAAGAGGGGTAGTCCAGCGGGAGCTAGGAGCTGACAGGCAGACTGGCAGACAGCGAATTCACAGGAACAGGAAAGCACAGAGAACTCCCTCTCAGCTAGGCTGAGATACACGTTGCACTGGCAAAGAAGGAAGGCACTGACCCTTCCTAAATACCCCATGCTGTGCTGTTAGTGGCCAGAGAGAACATGTGACTCACCAGGATTGGCCAGCCACATCACATGGCCAGAAGGCAAGATGGCGGCGCCCATGCCAAACGGAACGGAGACGATGCCAGGCCTTACCAGTGCAAAGCCAAAGCCCCCCGCCAGACACCAGCTCCTCCACCAGACAGCCCACGCCACAACGACAGGTAACACCCGCCTAGCGCCATGCTGAAATACCCTGGCCGTGACAATGTCTCTCCGAACCTTAGCAAGGATCATTGGGAAGATGATTGCAATGTATACTGTTATGTATGTACTATGTAGCCCTGTTATGCTGAGAATTGCAAGGCCTCTTAAGAACTTTGATTCACTCCTGATATTCACAGACACCATATATCACTCTTAGATCCCCCTCCCTGCATGATGATTCCACAGATGCATCTCTAACGGGTTGGGGGGTTTCTCACAAGACAAAGCAGTAAAGAGCACCTGGGCAATGGAAGAATCCCGATTGTTCATAAATATTCTGGAATTAACCACAGCGAAATTAGCTCTACAGGCTCTAGACCCCAGCCACTGAACAGGGATCTGTATCCAGCTATGCTTGGACAATATGACTGTAGTGTTATATATAAACACAACGGGGGGTACCAAGTCAAAATCCCTATGCAAAAAAGTGTAAGAAGTATGGTACTGGGCAGTTAAGAGAGATATAATTCTGGGCCTGATCAGCAAGGAACGCAGTTGCTAATACACACGCAGTCGGCTGATTGTTAAGTACTGCACATATGAATGCATCGCAGTGCGCATGCGCAAACTAGCCATTGCAATCGGGACTGCAATCGCAATGACTATGCAGACCCATCGCAGAGTGATTGAAAGGAAGTGCCGTTTGAGGGAGGTAACGGGGGAGGGGGTCGGCCGAACGCAGACGTGCCAGTGCTTTTCAATGATGTTGCAGGGGTGTGCACAAATTATCGACTGCGATGGCATATGCAACCTGAAGTCTCAGAGTATGCATGGAGCGTGGAAGTTAGTAATTTCTGAGTAAGGTCAGAGCTTGTGCAAGTTTGCGTGAGACTGCGATTGTACTCAATTGTACCGATGGTTTTGCAGTCTTTCTAAACATTACGGATGTGTGTAAGGGAAAGTGGGCATCCTTGGTTAGTGCAGCGGCAGCGTTGTGATCACAATGGATTAGCATACTATCGCAGTTGAACTGCATGCAAAATTGCTATGGCATTCAGCAAGGAACGCAACTGCAAATGCAATAGCAGCTCCTTGCATTCCTTGTTAGATCAGGCCCTCTTTTCACAACTTACGTTCCAGGAGAGCTAAATGAACTAGCAGATTAATAATGACCCTTTATCTTTTCCACTATTCTTTCCAGGATAGTTTGCCATCAGGGGCGTATCTACCCATTGGCCAGGATGGCACTCGCCAGGGGCGCAGATCAAAGAGGGGGGCGCTGTCCGGCATTGCCACCAGCAGCCAAGGGGTGGACTACCCCTGCTAGTCCGCCGGCACCACAAGTGTAGGGTAGACCGCAGTCTGCCCTACACAGTTTACAAACACACAGCTTCCAGCTGTGTGTATGTAGTAGCAGCCAGCCAATGAGAGTCAGACCGACTCTCATTTGCTGCTGCGTCATCCGCGGAGGGAGCTGGCTGGAGCACACTCATGAGCTCAGTCTTCTGGCTCCCCCCACAGCATGTGATGGGAGAGACGTCATGACGTCTATCCCATGGTGCAAGAAGAGCCGGGACTCGGAGCGGACAGCGGCGGTCGCATCAGGAGCGGGGATCAGGTAAGTTGTATTTTTTTTCTTCTGTGTGTGTGTGTGTGTGTGTGTGTAAACCTGGCACAGGGTGGGGGCACTGAAATAAGGGGTGGCTGCTACTGGAGGCACTGTATAGGGGTGGCCTCTACTGGGCGCAATTTAGGGGGGTGGCCACTACTGGGGCACTGAATAGGAGGGACTACTACTGGGGGCAATGCAGCATTGGGGGAACTACTACTGGGGGCACTGTATAGGGGGGACTACTACTGGGGGCACTATAGAGGGGGGGACTACTACTGGGGGCAATGCTGCATAGGGAGGATTACAACTGGGGGCACTGTATAGGGGGGACTACTACTGGGGGCAATGCATAGGGGGGAAGGGGACGCCAGTCCATTACATTGCCAGGGGCGCTTGGATCCCTGGATACACCCATTTGCCACCAGCGGCCCTCAAAAAATCTGTCCAGTGGTGCCTGGCGCACGCTCACGTGACTGCAGGCATGCACGTGACATGTGTGCACACTCGCACTGCTCAGTTCTTATGGCAGGAGGAGTGAAAATTATTTCACTTCACACTGCCCCAGCGTATTCAGGAGGCTTGCTGCCTAACCCACCTGCTGTTGTTAGGTGACAATCCTGTTCCCTAGAACAAGTCCAGTTTGCAGATCATAGATTGCTGCAAACTAGTGTTTTGTGGTTTTGCTGCTAAACGCAATACATAATTATAAATGACAGCACAGAAATTAGGCCCTCATTCAGAGCCGTACGCTCTGAGCAGAGCGCACGCTCTGAATGAGGGCCGCCCTCCATAATTATGGAGCGTCCTCCTGGATGCTCGTATATCTGTGGGTCACCACCCACAGCCTATACGAGCGTGCAGTTTGATGGCCGCGATGGTCGTGATCATCGCGACCATCGCCACTGCGAGCCGGAGCCTGCGGTTGAGGTTTTCAACCGCAAGGCCCGGAGTGATTTTGGCTCTATCAGAGCCAAAATCACTCCCACTGACATCACCAGTGATGTCAGTGGGCCGGCTTCAATTGGGAACGCCCCCGTCAGGGAGGCACGCCCCCGGCACGCCCACCAAAGGGGGCGTGCTGTCAATCAACATCGACAGCACGCCCCCCTGGAGTTCGGGAGAGAACTCCAGCCTCCGGCTCCGGCTACACCGCGTCGCTGCAGAGAAGGAGCCGGGCACCCGCTGGTAATAAATATTACCAGCGGACGTCCGGCTTGGAGCCTCTCTGCAGCGCCGGGCTGGAGGTCACTGGCACCAGGTACAGCGGCTCATCCGGTGCACGTGCACCTCCAGCCCCCCCCTAGTTGCGGCCCTGGTTCAAGTAAGGCTATACTGAAAACCTGGATTGTTAGTGCGGCTTGAGGACCATGGTTGGGAAACCCTGGTCTAAATAGTCATCTCCCAGTCACCACCCAGGAATGCCAAATAGATTTCCAATACATTTCTGGGAACATGCGTCTCAATTGGTACTGTGACTGAGTTTTTAGCTCAGAACCATTTGTGTTAATATTGTCAAGGCATCTGACTCAGAATCAGGCCCTAGAGGTTCTTATGCACATTATGGTGTATATGTAATAGGTTCCAATTTGCGGGAACAGACTGGTTTTGCCTTAAAACAATATTGTTGCTGTAAATCTAGTGGCTATGTAGCCAGAATTGCACAGGTTACCACAAACTGATACATGTACCACTATGTGTTATTAATACATTTTGTAAGCCTATGCTGGTATAGATTTTAATTTATTTTATTTTTTTGCCATGGTAGACTAAGCAGATTTAATTATGTATATCTGCTCTTGTATATATATGTGCTCAATCCTATTAGGTGTGAGTTGGGTCCTGCAAGTCGTTCCCACGGCAAACTCACACTGCAAATTTCATTTGCAATCCAATACCAAATTCTCATTTTTTTGTGCGCAGCCCCCTGTGCAGGTGAAAAGGTAGGGAAAGTCTTTATTCTAAGGTAAAAATGTCAGGACACAGGCCCTGATTCAGAGCCGGATGCTCTGACAGAGCGCTCGCTCTGAATCAGGGCCAGGCTATTTTTTTTTTTAGAACGGCCTCCTGGCCACTCGCATAGCTGTGGGTGACCACCCACAGCTATAGCAAGCGGCCAGGAAATGGTCGCGATGGTCAAGACTATCGCGACCATCGGGCTTGCGACGAGACCCTTGTGATAGGGTCTCATTACCGCAAGCCCCAGAGAGATTTTCTATATCATATGACTAAGAATTATATTAAATCCATCTCCATATCATGCAGAGTTTCAAATAGGATACATGTAAAAGAAGGACATAATATAAATAGTCTATTATATTAAAACATGTAAATTATGCTATTCAATTGGGCTGAGAACCAACCACCTACATTCTAAAATATTTTAAAAAAAATTTAATGTATAATGAATAATTAATGAAAGAACCATGGAGTGCCCCTCTCAATACTGGGCTATTTCACAGTAATCAAACATATTAATATTTTGTACTGTGGATCCAAGTATTATGGATGTCCCATAAGTGACTAAAGAGACAATATCCTACCTCTTCTTACACATATATACCCACATGAAGAGTATCAATAACTACTCAAAAGATATACAGATCGTATCATATTTCTTAGTCCATACTATCCCTGCTGGATATATAAATCCTGACAAATGAGAGAAGGGGGAAGGGGAGACTGAGGTGGTTATAGGAACTCTAGATCCACAGTCTCATTGAGACCCTCTGGACGAAGGGTGCTCAGTATGTGGATCCAGTGTGCCTCCCTCATACAGTCTTCTAAATTTAACTGCCTGTCTCAGGGTTCTGGGTATATGCTCCAATCCCCAACGTTTTAAACCAGCAATTTCCCCACAGTGTTTTTCTAGAAAGTGTCGGGGTACATACACTATGTGTTACTACCTTATTTAAAACATTCCTCCGGTGTTCCGGAAAACGTTTTTTAAGTGGACGGGTAGTACGTCCCACATACTGTAACCCACAGTTGCACTGCAACAAATATATAACATAGGGAGTCTCACAGTTTATAAATGTGGTTGATTGATGAGTGACATTAGTCACTGTGGTTTTAAAAGATGTACTTTTATTTTGAATGAACCCGCATGTTATGCACGTAGTATGGCCACAGCAAAAACTCACAAAAACTTTAGATCTCAGCCACGAAGTTTCCAGTTCAGGTGTCAACCTAAACACACTAGGTGCCAGATGGCTCTGCAGGTTCCTGGCCTTCCTAAAAATTACAGTAGGATGTTTATTTAAACTTTCCTAAATATTGGATCTAATAATAGTAATAGTCACAAATTTACTAAGAAGCGTGTTTGGCTGACTATTTGCATTCGATGGTTATACTCACTGAGTTCTGTCATGTGCAAGTTCACTCGTATTGACCCATAATCGTACATGAATTCACAAATCCCACAAATCCCAGCAGCGTGTTTAGCAGAGGCATGTACAGATCAGTGAGATACGTACATGCTTCTGAGTGTAAAAATGGCACGTAAAAAAATCATGTGGGGTGATTGTCAAGTGTGTCCCCTGGCTTTGTCATTACCCCCTGCTAGTGGAGCACAGTGCTGGTTCTAAAATACAGGGGACTCCTATGCACATTTTTCCCTGTATTTCTAGGACCAGGGCTGTATCCAAGAGCCCAGTGCTGGTTCATTAAATACGAGGTCTTTCTTTCCCCCGTATTTTTTTAACCAGGGCTGGCTCAAAGAGCCCAGGGCTGGTTATTCATGGGAATGGGAACCCCACATCATTAGAAATTGTTTTTTTATCCCTCTAATACCTTTTTTACATTCAGAAGCATGCACAGATCTCACTCTTATGTGAGAAATAATAAAGGAAAAACCTCTAGGAGCTATTACAAGGAGTTTGCAAACATTGCCTTCTGTGAACCCCAATATATTCAAGGAGCAGAGTTGAGTAACTACGGGGAGGAATTGAAATCAGCAATAGCTAAAGAAATAGCATCATTGAATGACACAATACATGGACTGTTGTTAACAGGTTGAGTCACCGCAAAACAGTTAAGAACAAGTAGGTCCTTAGTAAAAAGTTAAATGCAGATGGAACCATTGCCCATTACAAAACCCGTCTTGTTGCAAACGAATATTTACAGAAATCCAGGATCCACTACTGTGAGATCTTCTCACCTATGGCAAGGTAAAGTACACTACTTTTAGTCATTGCCATATCTGCCATGAATGACTGTACCAGTTAGACTTTGGGCAAAATTTACTAAGCGGCAGGTTCTAAACCTCGGGGGTTTGGTGGCAGTTTGGTGGCGGTTTCTAAATGACAGCCCTTTTCTATTCTATTCTAAAATTTGTTTAGACAGTGGTTTTGCAGCAGTTTTGACCTTTCTAAATCTGCGGATAGCAAAACCGCTGCCATGCCACCACCAAACCGCCGTGGTTTAGAACCCGCCGCTTAGTAAATTTGACCGTTTGACTCAGATGTCTTAAATTAAGAGATTTATATAGAACCTCATAAAGCATTACAATGGGAACAAGTTCCAAGAGGGAAAAGTCTGTTTGTTGAAGAAAGATTTATATGGTCTGAAACAAAGTGAATTTTGTTGATATATTAAGTTAGATGCTCTACTAATGGAGATGGACTTTGTACGCTCAGAGACTGATCACTGTCTATACCACAAAACAATAGAGCAGAAACTGTTCATTGTAGTTGTGTATATGGATAATCTGTGGTTAGCAGGGCAGGAGAAACACATATCCAGTGACAAACATCTGCTGGAGCAGACATTTAAAAGATTGCTAGGCTTAAGCATTTTGCAAAACTTGATTGAGGGAACTGTCACAGTTGATCAACAAGAATATTTTGAAGCAAAAATGCAATATACAGTAGATGCAAAACCAGTCAGTCCTTCAATTGACAAAGGCACTAAAAATCACAAAAGCCTTATTATCAAGAAGCAAAGCAGAGATAGAGAATATGAGGAAAGTTCCTTAACAGTGCGCTGTTGGAAGTTTAAATGTATGCAAGTATTGGAACTCGACCAGACATTACACATACAGTAAGCCGAGTGAGACAGTTTGCCATTAATCCTGGGAGATGTAACCCTGTTTGTGACTGCAGATTGGTTAAGTTTAGTGCCTCCACCCAAGCTATTCACTGTTATAATGTAGTATGGGTCCACTTGGGCAAAACCCACCTAATTACTAAATTAGTGTTGCGTTACATAGAAACATCATTCACCTGCTATCTGTATAATTCTTCTCCACTGAATTCACTCTTTGGAATATCTCACCTAAGGATTATTAAGTAAATAACACCACAGTACAAGTTTCTTTTCTATATTTTGTGATAACTTTCAAACAGAGTTTTAAAGGTTTTGTACTACTAACATATTGAATAACACATGTTTATGTTGCAAATACAATAGAATAGTGGTTGTAATACAATCAACCATACTCTTATTATTAATATAGCAATTTATATGATACCTAGCAAATAGCTAACAGGATAAATAACCTGTATATTATTACATACAAACACTGAAAAACATCACATATGAAATTATTTTGAAAAGTCTATGAATGAGTCTATCACACAATAGGCAGCCTGTGGCGTGCCTTTAGTCCTGCATCAGGGAGTAATTCCAATTTGTATTTAACAGAAGGATGTCCTCTGCTATAGTTCGCTTAGACTGAGCAATATTTAGTTTGCTATATGTTCCGGGTAGTTTTTTATATCAGATCCTGAGGACGGGTGCCTTTAGTACAGTAAATGTGCTTCACCTGTCTCAAGTCCAGAATCCCGTTTAATATTGGCAACTATTGTAGCGAATGACCTTTTAAAATTATTTTCTTTTGAAAACAGAACCTCAGTAATATTGCTACTACAGTCTGCTTTTTAAGGATGTCTCATGGCCCCAGGGGTTAGTTAATGTAATAATGATAATCTAAGCCAGAAGGTAATATCTTTGTAAATGCAATCACTGCAGGTCTAAATTAATCCAATCTCTCCCCCAGCACTTTTCTCCATTTGGCTATTATAAAAGTTTTATAAGAGTGACTCCTTAGTGTTTGTTATTAACTGGGCTCACCACCTCCGCGTATAGCAGCTCCCAGCTGACTCCTTATGTCAGTCAGGCAAATCTCTAGCAGCTGCCTCCGCCTCCTGTCTTCTCAGCTGGGCTGCTCCACTGCTGATTGGTTTACTCTGGCCTCCGCCTCCTGTCTTCTCAGCTGGGCTGCTCCACTGCTGATTGGCTTACTCTGGCCACAGACTTCCTTCAGCTGCACTGAGTTCCTGCGTCACACAGCTCCCTGCCTGAACTCCACTATCTCAGTGGCCCGATGCTGCTGCTGCGGCTACTCCTCCGATCTGACGCTGCTGCTCTGCAGCTCAGGTATGTGCTGCTCTGCTCACACTAGCCTGACTGAGCCTGTTACTCCATCTCTGCCGTCACCTCAGCTCTTAAGCCAGACAGCATGAAGGTTATTAAGTCAGTCAGCTCTGGAGGGGGATCAGGAGACTGGCAGTTACACGACTGGCAGTTACACAACTGGCAGTTACTAGACTGGCAGTTACTAGACTGGCCGTTACTAGACTGGCAGTTACTAGACTGGCAGTTACTGCTGCTGCAATGGCATTTATAACCTTGCTGACCTGTCCATGTGCTCTTTCTAGAACTATCCCTCCATGCAGTGTATGAGGTGCAGTAAATCACTTTCACTGGGGCCATGTTTCACCCCTTCACACTGTACATATAATAATTATACACAGTCATGTTAAACACATACAGATACAATACTATCTTAAAGATGTAATATACACACATATAGTTCTGTTTTATTTTACATATTTTACACCCTATATGGATTATCCCTCTTTCTCATACTTATTAAAGGATGTTACAGAGACATCACTGGACTGCAGTTAAAAGAATCCTAAAATATCTCAAGGATTCAACTTCTTTGAAGCTAGAATTTTGGGAAATCTGAACTGAAGCCTTTCTGTGATGCCAACTGGGGATCAGGTGAGGATGACCTTCGTTCTTACATGGGATATCTGTTTGTTCTGCCAGGCACAGCCTTTAGCTGGGTAAGCAGAAAGCAACCCCTGTTGCCCTATCCACCACTGAGGCGAGGTATACGGCACTTACAGAAACTACCAAGGAGGCCTTATACTTTATAGAAACTTTATGTGAATTAAGTCTTCTGAGTAAAGATAAAACTATCAACAGAGTGTGACCACAAGAGTGCAATTATCTTGTCCTACAGCACCAAGTACCATGAATGGTCCAGGCACATTGCAATTAGACATCTCTTGATTCATGAGCTAGTGGAAAGAAAGTCCTATGAGCATCACCTTTGTAGCAAGTGAAGAAATTACTGCTGATATGTAAACAAAGAGTGTATTCCTGAGAAAATGTGTGCTGAAATATATTTGATATTTGAGATGTGTTTCACTGTTTATTTTGTTGCATAATCCCATGTTTTTGGTTACAGGTGGACTTTTACAAAATGTTTGAGTAAAGTGTAATATGTTTTATGTTGCTGGAGACAGCCCAGTGTGAGGCACTAGGACCCAGAGTCAACTAGAGGTGCTACCTCCAACCTGTGTACTGTGTATGTGCAACCTGTGCAACTTACTGTGTTGAGTATCGCAGTACTGTGCAGATGCACAGTACTTAGCTCCCCTAAGAGACCTATTCCTGCTGTTATCACCACTGTTTACCCTGCATTACCACTATGAATTTGTTACCGCTGTTACCAATAAACCTGCAAGCCTGGTTAATGACACCTGTGTGGACTAACCTCCATTTCGCATTCCACTGGTACTTATTGCAACCACCCAGGTTCTACACCAATAGGTCATATCAATAAGTGTACTTCCAGTGTACTGTCTGTGGTTATATACATATGTTTACGTCATGCCATCTATCAAGTTACAGACCCCAGTGTCCTTCTCTGGTCACTCTACCAGTAGGTCATGTGCCCAGACGCACTCAGCCATACTCTGCTTATAAATATAAAATCATTTCTACACCACCTGCATATGTGTCTCAAATGAATTTATTGGAAAATAACTTTGCTATGACAGTAAAACAAAACTAACTTGCTTCAATGTTAGTGAATAAATAATGCAATGTCTTGTTTGTCATTTGAAAATAGTGCACATACAGGTAGGACAGCTTAGAGGGGAGAACGGTCAGGGGCCTTGGGTTATACTGTAGCTTCCAGTTAAGTCATATGCCCATTCAGAGCGCAGCCAAGACTTCTATGCTGGGTGCTGGAGGCATGGCCACGGGAGTGGGCGTGACTACACCACCTTGTTCAGTACTACTTATGGCGTGGTCACAGAATCGTGTGGGAGTGTGGTAATGCCTCCTCTGCCCTTCTGGGCCATTATACCTGCTCCGTTCCCTCTCGGCACCTCAGCCCATGCACTAAAAAATGTAGGTAATACCTCGCACCAGGTGTATAGTATGTGTGTGCAGAACATCCTGATTTGTGCACCTGCCATAGTTACTTTCTTAGATTTTTTATGTATTTTTAAGGGTGGTATCTTTTGGCTTTACTGAGCTTTATCTATATAGTGCTCTGCCCATGTTCATTTTGCAGCATTAACTCATAAGGTGGATTTCTAATTAGCGTCAGTGTATCTTACTTGATTGGCATCGGCCCTACAGTTCATCTGATGTAATCCTACTGTGAGTAGGAGAACTATCCAACTGCACATAGTATGTATTTCATCCTCCCACTCGCTGTAATCTGTGGAAGATTTATTGCTGTAGGAATGAGAAAATGGAACTCTGAGTTCTGGACCTTTTAGCTGACAAGTAGATGTGTAGAAAATAACTCAAAGTGTATGAAATTCTGAAACAAATCTCCAAAGTCCTATTGCATATATTGAATATATGATGGAGGGCTGTGGTGCAGACAATTTAATCTTCTCTTGTCTCTGCTGACCCCTGGTAAACCACTCATGGCTCTGCCGCACATCACCACACATGATGTATTTGAGGTCAGCGAGCACTCGCAAAGACAAATTGTTTCTGCTACAGTCCAATTGTATGTTCTCTGTTAATGTAATCGGGGCAGTGATAAATTGGTTCTGATATAATCTGTGCTTCTAGAAGAACAGATTAGATTTATGCACAGTCTAGATATGTAACAATACTTTACATTTACATTACAGATCCGCAATCAATACACACAAGAAATGCTTTTACTTCAGAGAAAGATACTAGACTGAGCTATTGTTTATGCAATGGAACTTCCAGGTCATTTGGATATTGCTCTTTTCAATCATTAGAACCCACAGAATTTTCAAACCTGTATTGCAGCTCTAAAGATTTCCTGACTACAGTATATATAATGAAGTATGTGCCTTTAGTGTAATGGCACTTGGTGGCGGGTATATGAGGGACATAGGGATGGGTACCTCACCTTCTTTACTATGTCCGCCATTGGTCATTCCTTTCCTACCACCTTCTTTCATCTACTTTACTTTAGCAGTGCACGCAGACAGTGCTCAATGCACCAGAGGTTAGATTACATTGAGTTAAGTACTCCATCTGTAGGTGACATGATAGTGTAGGACAGACAGGTAGGGGAGCACACCAAATAATATATGCATAGGCACAAGATGGCTTGAACAATGGGCCTGATTCAGCAAGGAACGCAGTTGCTAATACGCACGCAATTGGCCGATGCATGTGCATCACAGTGCGCGAATTAGCCACTGCGATCGGGACTGCGATCACAGTGACTACGCAGACTACGCAGACATGTTTGTGGGTGGTGGCTGGGCCGAATGCAGGCGTGCCAGTGCGTTTGAATGCCATTGCAGGGGCGTGCATAAATTATTCACTATGATTCCCTATGCAGCCTGAGGCCTCATAGTGTGCATGGAAGTTAGCAATTTCTGAGTAAGGTCAGGGCTTGTGCAAGTGTGCATGAGGCTGCAATGTGTGTACGGTAAAGTGGGCGTCCTTATGTAGTGCAGCGGCGGCATTGCGATCGCAATGGATTGACCCTGCATGCGTAATTGCATTCACAGTTGCTTTCCTTGCTGAATCAGGCCCAGTATACATATACTGCTTGCTGAGCAAGAGCAGCAACAGGTGAGTTCAGAATCAATCACATTTAAAATGATTTCTGAAATAGTTGGGGGTATGCGAGCTCTGTGCTTAGAAGGGCCTCACACCTACAGGACACTTAAACCACAGGTTCCCAAACTCCGCTATTACAGTCCAAGTTTTAAGAATATCCATGCTTGAGCACAGGTTACTTAATTAGCACCTCAATCAATTTGAATTAACCATCTGGACCCAAGCATGGATATCCTTAAAACCTGGTCTGTGATGGCGGAGTTTGGGAACTTCTGCTTTGAACGATATTTCCACACAGAATTCCTATACTGGATTCCTCCCTGGAGATGTAGAATAGTAGCTGTTCAATGCCTGGGACACCTGTTGTTATTATTAGGGTGACAGCAGATAGTAATAGCAGAGTGTACTGTCACAAACATTCATAGCAGATTGTGCTTGGTGCAGTAGTCCTCCAGTTATGGAGAGAAACCCAGGTGCACTTGTATTGGCCAATATGCTGATGATAGAGTTTGTGTCACGCAGGTGTTGGTGCTGGGTAGTCTGTTATGCTTAACCAGTTCTTAGATTTATTGCAATCTGGCAACAGAGCAAATAATTTAAGACACAAGGATATCACAGGTGTAACAGTGGTAGATTAACTGGGTGGAATAAACCAGCCTGTAGCTTAGGGTAATGCTGGGTGTTGCAGTACACTGGGTGTGAGCTGGGCAAATGCAGCGGTGGATGATAGCCCCAAAGTCCTTCTGTGTATTGGTGGTGGTATAGGGTACTTTCAGTTATTATTACTGACTGTACTGGCACGTATTCTGAAGGGAGCCTCTAGAGTCCGTCCTGTCCTCATGGGGAAAGATACGCTGCACATGTGCATGTCCTAGTGATCGCAGGCTTAGCTCCACCTACAGGATGCTAGAAAGAAAGCTGAGCAGGAACACCCTCCTTCCAACAGTTACATCAGAGATAATAGGCACTACCCACTGTCTGATAGCTACTTAGTAAAAGTATCTAAAAATTCCATTCCTTTGCTATGCACAAACCGCTCTAGGCACGTTACAAGCTGCAATGCATGAGAATAGCGGATTTTAGTCCTATATAGCTGCTGCTGGGGCGTGTATCTCCGAACGTTCCGCTTCACACGCGTTGACAGGGCTATCGCATATCTTGATTTCCAGGGAATCTGTAACTTACATTTAGTGGGATGCAAATACCTGACACACCTATAGGACAGCATGGCCTTGTTAGGTATCACTTTAGATATTCACAGTTACGATGGAACTAAGCTTGAAAAAAACCAAACAGGAATTATATATCATCGCTTGATTGTCAGATGAACGCTGGGTAATCCATATAGTACAGACTGCAGACATTCATGTAATAATTCATCCCACATCCTGTCTTTGAGGGCAATTCATGTGCTGTAAAAATACACCGCCTCAACATATTTTATTTGTGGTAAAATGCCTATTTATCTGCCACGGAAATACATCGGTGCACACACACATCCTTGTTTCAAAATAACACAGAAAAAAGTCAGTAAAAGACTACTTTTGTGTCATTGTGGGTCCAAGGTAGACGGTGTCTGGCCCTAAAGCACTTCATTTAATCATGTAAGGCATCAAACTACTTAAAAGTTTACTTTTAAGTTCTATGTACAGTGTAAACAGTATGACATTGCAAATTTCACCAGGATCCATAGTTGGTTACAGATCTATTTGCCTTTTAAGAATGAACTTGGGAGACATTTTAAATGTTGGTTTCTCATGAGAAATGAGCTTGAGGAAGCCTTTAGAGAACAGTGTTCTATCCTGAATAAGACCTTGAACACGATCTTGCCTCCCTGCAGACACATTATAGAAAAAAAAGTGAAAAGATGCGTCTTGTAACAATTGATCTGATTTTCACAGTGTGTTCCTTCCAGATTTGCCTCCCTGGGTAACAGGATTTCAAGGCAGTTTTTGTTTGTTTTTCATTTATCTAGGCATATTCTGCTGAGCCAACATTTTAGGTTTTAGTTTTAAACGAGGCACTGTGGAATTATTTAGCATTGCAGTATGAAAAATATATGACTGTTATAAGATCAATGCAAAGAGGCAAAAAAAAAAGAACAAGAAAAAGTTGGTCAAAATAGCCTATTGGAAATATCTCCATGACACTAATAACATAATGGAAACCAAAAGGCTTAGAGGTGAGTGATCTCTCTGTGGGAACAGATATCATTGTTGTCTGTAAAAGGTGATAATCCCTGCAGAATACCGTGAGAGTTCCATTCCACAAATGACAGATTGCTTGTCTACAGGGAGCAGTTTCTGAACCCCACTGGTCATAGGAAACCTGTAGAAGACAGAGACACTTCATCTTCCCTTGGCAAACTCTGAACATCAAAGTGCATGTATTCATAATAAAATATATGATGGTCTATTGAGGAACATTTATCAAGGGAAAAAAACCCAGACATGCCTAGTAAACACAGTTATAGTACAGTCACTTTTGTTATATCATGTGTCTATATATCTATAAGCTTTTCTGAGTATGGGGTCCATTTATCAACAAGTTGTATCATAAGCAAAGAGTTTTAAAACTCGTTGCGTCTGATAATGGTGCTCCAACCAATCAGGTCCTGTCATCTGTTTGAAAAATTACTGTTGGGAGCTGATTGGCTGGAGCACCATTTATTATATGCAACGAGTTTTAAAACTTGTTGCGTATGATAAAACTCGATGATAAATGAGCCACTAAGTACCTGGGTTAGTGAGTCAAGATATAACATATCAAAGGGGGAGCAAAAATTAGCTTTGTTTGGTAAGTATTAACAGGTCAGGGGCTTTCCATACTTTATGCAGTCTAGCTACACTTATGTGAGGAAGTTTGTGAACAAATGAAAGCATGAGAATTCTTTTGTTGAAATGAGAAACAGTATCTCAATGAATTTCAGTGGGACTCGTATTATGCCACCTAGCTATAGAGTATATGGGAAAGCACATTTAAATTTCTACATAAATTTACAGAATAAAAAATGTAAGATATATAAATCTGACAGATGAAATATACCGCATAGATGTCCTCTCACTAGGGCCATTACTAGGGGTGTGCAGCCCGTGCAGTTCCACAGGGTGCAGGACCCTTGGGGCGGCGCCGTCACTGTCCCACAGCACCTGCATGTGGTTTGCAGGGTGCCTGGAGGTCAGGTGCTACTTTAAGGGACTCTCCGGACAGGCCCCCTGCAGCCCGCAGAGCTGCCCGTAATGTCATTAGGATGGTACAGGCAGTGGGGCAGTGCTCGGAGCACTGCCCCTGAGCCAGCAGCCCCACCCCATAGGCATAATGTCATATTGTCATGGGTTTAGGGGGTGGGGTTGGCACAGGGTGCACAGCCACCCTGTGACAGCGCTGCCTCTTACCCAACCCTCATGATGCAACTTGCAGTATTTTAGGAAGAAAAACAAAATTAGATTTTTGGGGTGGAAGATGATTGAGAAGGCACTAATGAGTACACTTTCTTATCAGGGTTCATGGTCAAATGTTCTTCAAAAATGGGACCAGAGTCGCAAACAAAGACTCACATTCTTTGAGGAGCAGAGCAACTGACTCTGGATGGCTTTTTTCACTTTGCCTTATACATTAAAGCAGTGATTTTCAACCTTTTCAACTCAGGGCACACTAAACAAGATTTTAAAATTGCCAAGGCACACTATCCGGCTCTGCGGTGTGCATGACCAATGAAAAAACATACCCATTGGCTCCAACATAAAAATATACACACATATTGGCCTCCACAGGAATAAAACACACTACATTGGCCTCCATAGGAATAAAACACACTACATTGGCCTCCTCAGGAATAAAACACACTACATTGGCCTCCATAGGAATAAAACACACTACATTGGCCTCCATAGGAATAAAACACACTACATTGGCCTCCTCAGGAATAAAACACACTACAGTACAAGTGCACTGAGCTGACCGCCACGGCACACTTGACAACCCCTCGCGGCACACTAGTGTACCACGGCACAGTGGTTGAAAAACGCTGCATTAAAGGGTTACCTTTCCAGGGAAACCCATTTATCAAGTAATGTGGTTGAACTTGATCTGTTTTCACCATCTCAGGAGGAGAGTAATAATAAAAGAAAATATACATTTAAAAAATTCTTTAAACTTTGAATAAAGGAATTTTTTAAGGATTACAATTTATAAATGTTTTTTACATTTCATAAGAAATAACTCTTTCATCTGTTATTAAAGGTTTTTTCTATTATTCCCACAAATAAGCAAGCTGGCAGAGAGGTGGAAAAATAAAATAACACTCAGCAATATATTATTGATAAGTTGTGTCAGTAAGCTATTTTTTTTCATTGCAGCAAAAAGTGGCGATCCAAAATCTGGCTCATGGATAAATATAAAGATATATGATAGCTGCAATAATTTTTGGTATTTTTACAATCTTTGTTAAAACATGATTAGTTGTGGGTATATTGCACAAGCAGGAGACATTACTTTTTCAGATCACTAGACACATCCCTGGATGATTTAAAAGTTATATTCTGTAAACTTGTGTTTGTCTACAGATGTATTATATAATAATTTTAATTGTTACTTCACCAAATAATACATTTAATATTTATCTATGTAGTAAGTGAGAAAGTGTGTATGTGTCTGTCTGTCTGTTTGTCCTTTATGCACGGTCAGAGTTTTGTACATAGCTCCACCAAATTTGGTTTGGTGGTGTACTTTGACCAGGATTAGGTTAATGGCTATGTTTGAAGTTTGTCAGAGCTAATGGAGATCTACATGGAACCCACCAAGTTGGTCATGGAGTCGCTGAAGTGAAAGTTTGTTTTAAGCTGCAGTCTGATATGTACCAGTGGGGGGCAGGCAGAGCTCCAACGGAAGAGCAGTGAGTCGGAGGATCTACTGTCACACTGCACCTGCACTGAAAGTTACTAATTTCCTCCAAGCACATTTTCATATGCCATTGTCTCCAATGTTGGTCTGCAGAGATTTCTGCCTGGCAATGATTTCTGTTCTGCAGTGATTTGGGAAGCTAAACTGATTTAATTTCTGTAAATTAAGGCTGCAAACAGTGGTATCCCTCCAAGCGGTGACACCCTGTGCGGGGAGGGCTGTAGTGCACCTGTAAAAAGGGGTTGTGGCCTCTCGGGCAGGGGGCGTGGCCTTGTGGCCCAAACCCATGTTGTATTCACTACAGGGGGGTCCCAGAGGTGCAGGCTGCCCCCGGAGACCTCTCTATGTGCAGTGCTGGCTCCCTCACTGTTTCAGGAGCCAAGTGCTGCACATAATGCTACAGTGCAGTACCCAGCTGCTGTCAGTGAGGAGAAGTAGACACTTTGGTGTCACCCCTTGGCGAGTGACACATGGGAGTGAACCGCACCCCCCTTGTGATGCCACTGGCTGCAGATGGACTTCAAGGTCCATTCATCAACCCACACAATGCCAGGTATCCCAGCTAGTTTAATATAAAGATGATTAATTGTTGTGGCAGATGGAGCTGCAGTCCTAGGAGTGTCTTGCGGAGGAGCAGCGATGGGACTTCTGAGCCATCGCTGGCTATGCCTGGACAGCAGAGACTACACCTGACAAAGATGCTGTGCATTGGAATGGAAGTGATAGTGGAGCTCCCCTTTGGGTTTCTAGCAGTGCAGAAGCAGAGATAGGTGGAACAGAGTGGACATAGAATAGCTGTAAAGTGCAGAATGTTGACAGAGGAGAGTTTGGTTACTGGGCCCCATCTTAGAGAGAGCAACTGCAAATGTCTAGGTATCCTACTATAAGAACAGAGAGTATCCTAATCTGGTGTGTGGTGGTGTATTAATATTGTCCTGTTCTGGTGTCTAGTAGCCAGAGGGTGCCTGATGCCTACACTGGCCTGGCTTCTGAGCATTTGGCCTTCTGGAGAGAACCAGCATCCAGCAACAATAGGGCTCTACAGTCAGAGGCTGCAGTCTGGATCTAAAGTCTGCAGTCATGGAAATACCAGGACTGCAAAATTATGAAACTCCCACAACTGTGTGAGTAACCTTGCAATGCATTCACATTACTACATACTGGGTTTCTAATAGTGACAGCCTGCCCCTCTGAGCTACTGTAAGGGTCTGAATTTAATTGTTACATTTAAAGGGATTCCTAACCCAATCATTAGCAAAATAGTAGCAAGAAACTACATCAGATATACTGGATCTGATCTCTGACAGCCCTGCACCAACTTTATTGCACATTTTATATGAGACAGCTACTTAACTCTGGGCCAAATGTAATAGGGCCAGAGTTTAGAAAATGTGAGAGTTGCAAACTCGCATGTTTTTAGACTCAAAAAACTCTCACGATATAAACTCTCATCTAGATGTTTTCCCATTTTGAAGATACAACTCGTCCAATGTGAGAGTTTACTGGTAAAGTCTCACATTTTCTAAACTTTCACCCTACTGTATCATATTTGGCCCTCTGCATTTACTGTCAATTAAGGCTTCACTTGTGGCCCGGAGAGAGGCCAACCTAAAAGTACTAATGGTACAATTGTGTTAAAGCTCACTAGTGTGCTATCAGTTAGCAGGTTAAAGGGCAGACTAGATGGGCTAAGAGGTTCTTATCCTGCATCAATTTCTATGTTTCTATGGGGTCTACAGTATTCATAAAGCAGAGAAAAGCCCTGTTTTCTGGTAAACAGGGCAATTCTCTGCTTTTGGCAATTCATAGAGACAGTAACGCATGGAGAAACATGCCCCTACTTCATTCATGTATCGCGTCACCATACTGTAGTATGGTGACCCTGATTCATGAAGCTGGAGAAAAGTAATCCTAAAGGATCTCAGATGATTAGTTTCAGAATGGCGTAATCATTTCCCTAACATGCGATAAGTGAGAAATAGCACTCACCCATGGCTTCTAGAAGTACGGAGTGATGATGGCTCCGCCCCCCAGTCTCCCATCAGCCCCCGCTGTGGCTTCTCTAGCAGCAGGAAACATCAGTATGATTAGTAAGATTATAAAGGAAAAAAAACCCAAAAAGGATGTGGTGTCCATGGAGAAGCCCTGATCGCATTATCTCATTATACCGCTTCGCAAGGCATCCCTGGTAGGTCTACACGAATTACTACTAAAATTAACTATAGATCGCAACGACCTGTTGCGATCTATAGTGAAAACTAACAACTCTTTAGTGCAGTTTTTAATGAATAGACCTGTATGTTTCATGTGTCATTTTGCTTATATTGCCGTAGCTTAGCCTTTTCAGTGTGTACATCTGTATCTATTGGAGTGTGAGACTGAGGACCCGCTGAATGCTATGCATTCACTAAGGGTTAATGATTTTGAGATGCTGACCGTACTATGAGCCTGATTCAGAGACGGACTCTAATGCGATCGCAGCTGCAATTTTGCAAGAAACACTGCTGTTAAAATATGCTGTCTGCAAAGATCACCTGAGCACAGTGACGCCCACTGCTGCCTTCTTACCCACGTGCCACGACGCATACCTGTGTAAATATCAGTAACATCACCGCACATCGGCAGCCATCTTGCCCTTGTGGCAGGTCTGACCAGCCGCAGCCTTGGGAGCTCTCCTGACATGCAGAACTGTGTTCAAACACACAGACACCCCTGTGTTTTTCCGACCATTCCCCAATAGCACCCCCAAATTCTGACAACCTGTCTCTCACTTTGCGATGGATTCCTATGTGCATCCACGATCGCTGCGCAAGTGCAGTGTGGTTTATATGCATGCGCAATGGCAAACAATCGCTCGATCTGCATAAGAATCGCAATAGCGTCCATCTCGGAATCAGGCACTATGAACACTACTATTATTGCCTATGCAAATTGTTTATTGACTGCATTAATTCTTAAAGAAGGCCCCAACAGAGGAGGCACAGTTTAAAGATTATCCAGATAAGCAATATTTAATGTACGCTCAGTATGTACTCATGTTTTCCAATTGAGGTTTTACTACACTAATATCACCTTTTGGTGTTTATATTGTTTGTGGTTTGTTGCAGGTCTGGAGTGGCCGGGACCTACCAAGAGGAGCAGCAACTCTTCACCAACACCAAGAGAGAATTATCTATTTAAATAAAAAAAATCATACATGCTCTGCACTCACCTAAATACACCCCAAACTGTATTTCGTTTCAGGGAATGTTTGTTTCAAAATACTGTAATAAATTGTTAACACAGCCAACTCCGCCAAAGTCTTCCCCCCTGGCCAGTGCATGCGCTGACTTACAAAACATGACAACTGGACTGCATCCATTGTCACTATGTATCACACAGATTTTATACACAAACTATACTGTTTTTATGGGTTGAGGTCTGTTAGCTCATAGGCTTATAGAGACAGAACCTCCCCCAAACATAACAATTAATGGGCACTAGAAGCAGGACATATTGTAAAAGGATGAGATGGGTATGAGATGTCAGTGCTCGGGATCCTGGCAGTCAAAATCCTGACACCGGCACCCCAACAGGGTTAGGATATCGACACTTGTTGGTAGGTATCCTAACCCTCCTCCTCTCCCTACCCCTCCCTCCCTCCCTCCCTCCCCGATGCCTGACCCCAACCTCCCCCACTAAAGCCTAAACCTATCCTCCCCCTCCCCACACCCTAAACCTAACCCTCCCCCCATAGTGCCTAACCCTCTCCCTACCCCTCCCTCCCCGGTGCCTGAACCTAACCTCCTATCCTAACCCTCCTCCTCTCCCTACTCTAACCCTCCCTCCCCGGTGCCTGAACCCAACCTCCCCCACTAAAGCCTAAACCTATCTTCCCCCTCCCCACACCCTAAACCTAACCCTCCCCCCATAGTGCCTAACCCTAACCCTCCCCCTAGTGCCTAACCCTAACCCTCCCCCCAACCCTGCTACTTACCTTCGGGATGTTGGTGCCGGGATTCTGACAGGTATCAGGATTCCAGAACCGGTAATCTAAGTGCCAGCATCCCCTGTGTACGGGAAACTTAATGTATCCCTATAAGGATATATTGTAACAAGAAACTCTGATACATACAACAAAAAATGTTAGGAGTATTCTTACCAGATTAACAGGATAAAAGGATTTGTACAGTGACCAGGAATCCCAAGCTTCATTTGTCACCAATTCCTTCCAATCATGTAGATCCTAATCCATTCTGTTTATCCACTACCCACTGCCTACAGCCACAGAGACATTTCAGATCCAGATGATTGTCAAGAGCTGCCAGCATCAATACACTTAATAGAAAAAGATTTGACTAATTCAGCCACATAAACTAATTAGATCACTCAAATACTATATTAAATATGCAGAAACGAAGAGAAAGAAAGGATAGTAGTCTGGTGCACTATAGGGATCACTATAGTTCAAATCAATTTCTCTGTTATCATAATAAAATATAGCTTTTATTTATATTAGTTAAAAGGTAGTATTAGGTCCAAAATTATTGAAAGGTGAAATAAGTTAAAATAAATAGAGTAGAATATGTGATATCTATATGTATATAGGAAAAAAAGAAGTGATTAAAATATCATCTGTCGTCGGTCTATTGTATGTATAAATATGGTCGTTCTGGGTTTAAGTAGTGTACTGTTTATTTGTTATATTCTTTGGTAATAATTCTATATTTCCTCAGTACAATTTAATATCGTGGGAAATATACTCCCTGATACTGGCAATATCAATATAAAATTTATTTCCCCAGTATTGGGTGAGCTGATAGCTGTTTATTAATGAAGTTTTAAATAAACAGATTAGTATCCACTGAGTGTTCGCTTAATTCACAATGTAGCAGTTCATTTTTTCACTTGCTACTAGAAGAATGAGCTTGTTATATTAAGGACACAATTGTATCAACGTAGTAGTAGCTGTTCTGCAAGTGTTTCTATAATTGCCTCTTGCTCACACATATATTGGTTTAACATATAAAAATATTTTAAATCCCTCTAAAATTGCGTGGTTGTAATCACAAAGTTATTACTTCTATATGTTGTTCTGCGTATATATTCCTTTTAACACTATTTCAGTTGCAGAATCCAACTTCCCTTTGGAAATGATTGTATCTATATGTAATACAAAGTGGTCAATTACGTCTGCCTGTGAACATGATGTACCGCTATCAATTGCTCATATTGTCATGTATACACGCTGTATTTCTCTCATGCTGGCTTTATATATGCCGCTTAGCGTTTGTACACGTGGCTACATTGACAGTATCACAGCTTCCAGTTTCAATCATGTAAATACATTATACATATTAAGCATACAATTGTGCTTATAAGACCGGCGGCAGCATGAGGTGCTAACGCGCGTTTCGCCGAGGAATGGCTTTATCAAAGCAGTGCTGGAAACTGGAAGCTGTGATACTGTCAATGTAGCCACGTGTACAAGCGCTAAGCGGCATATATAAAGTAGGGATGAGCGGGTTCGGTTCCCTGAGAACCGAACCCACCCGAACTTCGGGGATCCGGGGCGATCCGAGCCCAAGCTCGGATCTCCCTGTCTGCCCCGGATCCCTCTCCCGAGGCAAAACCTCGAGATCTGCTGTCGGATCTCGAGGTTTTGCCTCGAGCGGCCATTTAAAAAAAAATGCCTTTGCCTTTAATGGGCAAAGTGCTGATTGGCTGACAGAGCCGTCTGTCACGGCTCTCAGCCAATCAGCATTATGGTGCTCATTTGCATGTAGCACGGACTCGTGAGATCCGTGCTACATGCATCTGTGTGATTGACAGTGACACAGAGCACAGATGGGTCAGTGAGACCCGTCTGTGCTGCTGTGTATTTCAATGACACAGATGCACGCACGGACCAGGAGATCCGTGCTACTTGCATCTGTGTCATTGACACAGAGCACTAACGGGTCCGTGAGACCCGTCTGTGCTGCTGTGGTAAATAAAAAAAAAAAAACCTGTGTAAAAAGAGAAAAAAATGGCGTCCTCCCCCCCAAAAAAAGAGCAACCAGCCCCGGGCATTAGTGACCCAGTGCTGGGTGTGCTTAAATACAGGGGACAAACGACATAGGGGTCCCCTGTACTTAAACACAACCAGCACCGGGCTAGTCAGAACCAGAGCTGGTTGCCAAAATACGGGGGACAAACGACGTAGGGGTCCCCCGTATTCTGCGCAACCAGCTCTGGGCTCTGATCCGGTCCTGGTTCTGGAAATACAGGGGAAAAAAATGAGTAGGGTTCCCCTGTATGTTCCAGAACCAGCACTGGACTTTTTCTAGCGGGGGGCTGATGCCACAGCCAGGGGAGCCCTTTCACCGGGCCCCCCAGCCGCAGCATCAGCCCTGACCGCTAGTCAGCCCAGGCCGGGGATCCCTGGAGAGCTGGGGACCCCCCCAATAAAGGGGTCACCCTCTCCAGGGCACCCCAGGCCCAGGCTGATAGCCCGGGGCTATCCCCGCCACCCCTGGTGGCGGTGGGTGGCGGGTTGATTGTGTGGTGTGGTGTAAATAAAGAATATCAAACATTGTCTTTACAAGTAGAACTGCAAGTCCCAGCAAGCCTGCCCCGCATGCTGGTACTTGGAGAACCACAAGTACCAGCATGCAGGGCATTAAGGGCCCACTAGTACCTGTAGTTCACCTGTAAAAAAATGTTTAAAAAAAACACAGGACACACACACCGTGACAGTATAAGTTTATTAAACATACATACACACACACACACACACACACACATGTACACATACTCACCTATGTAACCCTGTAGCATCGGTCCACTTGTCCGGTAAAGTATCCATAGGGGACCTGTGAAAAAAAACATACTCACCATCTCCTATGCGAGGTTCTGTCCTCTTCGTTCCAAAGTAGGCATCCCCGGACTTGGCAAAAAAAAAAAAACGAAAACGCGATCCACGAACTTAGTACCGTTCTATAGAACGGTACTTCCCGAATGAGAGCTTAGCGGCGGGGTATCACCATGGAAACCCCGCTGCTAAGCGTTCATTGGCTGAGAGAGGCCATCTCCCGTCTCTCTCAGCCAATGAACGGCTCCCTCCATTGTAGTCAATGCTGGGAGCCGCAAGGTTATTAAAGTTTACCCTGCGGTTCCCACCATTGACTACAATGGAGGGAGCCGTTCATTGGCTGAGAGACGGGAGATGACCTCTCTCAGCCAATGAACGCTTAGCAGCGGGGTTTCCATGGTGATACCCCGCCGCTAAGCTCTCATTCGGGAAGTACCGTTCTATAGAACGGTACTAAGTTCGTGGATCGCGTTTTCGTTTTTTTTTTTTGCCAAGTCCGGGGATGCCTACTTTGGAACGAAGAGGACAGAACCTCGCATAGGAGATGGTGAGTATGTTTTTTTTCACAGGTCCCCTAGGGATACTTTACCGGACAAGTGGACCGATGCTACAGGTTACATAGGTGAGTATGTGTACATGTGTGTGTGTGTATGTATGTTTAATAAACTTATACTGTCACGGTGTGTGTGTCCTGTGTTTTTTTAAACATTTTTTTTACAGGTGAACTACAGGTACTAGTGGGCCCTTAATGCCCTGCATGCTAGTACTTGTGGTTCTCCAAGTACCAGCATGCGGGGCAGGCTAGCTGGGACTTGCAGTTCTACTTGTAAAGACAATGTTTGATATTCTTTATTTACACCACACCACACAATCAACCCGCCACCCACCGCCACCAGGGGTGGCGGGGATAGCCCCGGGCTATCAGCCTGGGCCTGGGGTGCCCTGGAGAGGGTGACCCCTTTATTGGGGGGGTCCCCAGCTCTCCAGGGATCCCCGGCCTGGGCTGACTAGCGGTCAGGGTTGATGCTGCGGCTGGGGGGCCCGGTGAAAGGGCTCCCCTGGCTGTGGCATCAGCCCCCCGCTAGAAAAAGTCCAGTGCTGGTTCTGGAACATACAGGGGAACCCTACTCATTTTTTGTCCCCTATATTTCCAGAACCAGGACCGGATCAGAGCCCAGAGCTGGTTGCGCAGAATACAGGGGACCCCTACGTCGTTTGTCCCCCGTATTTTGGCAACCAGCGCTGGTTCTGACTAGCCCGGTGCTGGTTGTGCTTAAGTACAGGGGACCCCTACGTCGTTTGTCCCCTGTATTTAAGCACACCCAGCACTGGGTTACTAATGCCCGGGGCTGGTTGCTCTTTTTTGGGGGGGTGCACGCCATTTTTTTCTTTTTTTACACAGGTTTTTTTTTTTTTTTTTACCACAGCAGCACAGACGGGTCTCACGGACCTGTCATTGCTCTGTGCCAATCACACAGATGCATGTAGCACGGATCTCCCGGGTTCGTGCTACATGCAAATGGGCACCATAACGCTGATTGGCTTCCTGTCTGCCACTGCAGTGCCACTCCTAGATGGGCCACGTGTTTGTGCCGCCCCCTTGTGTCGCTTAGCATAGTCATCCAGCTTCCTCGGTACAACCTTTTGGCCTAAAAACAATATTGTGAGGTGTGAGGTGTTCAGAATAGAGTGGAAATGAGTGGAAATTAATGTTATTGGGGTTATTAATAGCGTAGGAACAAAAAAAGGCCCATTTATGTGATTTTAGCGGGTTTTTTTTATTTTTTAAGAAAAAATCCAGATCCAAAACACAAAACCCAGAACCCAAAACACGGAAGGGTGGTTTTGGCAAAACCAATCCAGATCCAAAACACGAAGAAAGATCCAGATCCAAAACCAAAACACAAAACACGAAAAGTGTCCGGTGCACACCCCTAATATAAAGCCAGCATGAGAGAAATACAGCGTGTATACATGACAATATGAGCAATTGATAGCGGTACATCATGTTCATAGGCAGACGTAATTGACCACTTTGTATTACATATAGATACAATCATTTCCAAAGGGAAGTTGGATTCTGCAATTGAAATAGTGTTAAAAGGAACATATACGCAGAACAACTGTCCCGTATTGAAGTAATAACTTTGTGATTACAACCACGCAATTTTAGAGGGATTTAAAATATTTTTATATGTTAAACCAATATATGTGTGAGCAAGAGGCAATTATAGAAACACTTGCAGAACAGCTACTACTACGTTGATACAATTGTGTCCTTAATATAACAAGATCATTCTTCTAGTAGCAAGTGAAAAAATTAACTGCTACATTGTGAATTAAGCGAACACTCAGTGGATACTAATCTGTTTATTTAAAACTTCATTAATAAACAGCTATCAGCTCACCCAATACTGGGGAAATTTTATATTGATATTGCCAGTATCAGGGAGTATATTTCCCACGATATTAAATTGTACTGAGGAAATATAGAATTATTACCAAAGAATATAACAAATAAACAGTACACTACTTAAACCCAGAACGACCATATTTATACATACAATAGACCGACGACAGATGATATTTTAATCACTTCTTTTTTTCCTGTATACATATAGATATCACATATTCTACTCTATTTATTTTAACTTATTTTCGCATTTCAATAATTTTGGACCTAATACTACCTTTTAACTAATATAAATAAAAGCTATATTTTATTATGATAACAGAGAAATTGATTTGAACTATAGTGATCCCTATAGTGCACCAGACTACTATCCTTTCTTTCTCTTCGTTTCTGCTGAATCATTATAGGATTGTCAGGTAGCACCTTCATATAAAATGTATTATTATTTGAGACTAAGGGCCTGATTCAGAGCCGCTCATAAGCGGCGGCTCGTTCATTCCTACCGATGTTTGCACAACTGCACATGCGTACGGATTTTAATACGCATGCGCGAACCAGTCAGTGCGGCCGAAAATCGTGTGCTCACTAAATAGCGAATACCTGCTATTTTGAGTGACAGGAGGAAGCGTTTGTGGGTGGTAACAGGGGAAGGTGCTTGAAAACGGGGAGTGGAGATCCGAACGCAGGCGTGCCAAATGGTCAAAACGGGCGTTTTAAGGGTGTGCATAATTAACAAAGCAGCGACATCGACCACGTCAGTTGGTTGTTTTATAGTCAGAACTGCTAGCATGATTGTGGTCGGAAAAACCAACCACAAGAATAGCGAGCAGTTCATGTACTGGATTAATCTAATAAATAGCGGACATGACTTATGATGTGAGCGGCCAGGGGGCGTTTTTTTCAAAATTACGTTCGCATGTTTTGTTCGCTCGTTCAGACATAGAGGCGTGAACAGACCGCAAAGAGCGAACAGTTAATTTAAATAGCCGGCCCCTTTTTTGTGAATGAGCGAGCGCAAATAGCGTCCGGCTCTGAATCAGGCCCTAAGTCTATGAAGTTTTAGGGTACAAAATCTTATAATTTTTTCTCTGTAGTAATAAGGATCATAGATACATGTTGGTGCGAGATCTTATCATCTTGTGTATGCCACTATATTAAATATAATGCCACTCCTAGTAAGGGTCAATCTGTGTAACCCACATCCGAAAAACAGAGTGAAAAATATATGTGGAGAATATATTCACCACCACAAGGAGCACAATAAAATAATAATCAAACCTTAACTGCAATAAATGATACAATTTATTACACGCAATGATTTTTGGTGTAAGGAACAATAAATTTGTTGGAGGCAGCCACTATTTCCCCACAGGTAATACCTGGAAGAATCTGTTTAGACAGTCACCATGGTTTCCATGTGGATAACTCAGTAATATAGGGATATAGAAGTGGAGATGTTTCTCATAGCAGCCAATCAGATTCCAGTTATTATCTTCTATAAGGTTCTAGATAAATGTTAAGTAGAATCTGATTTGTTGCTATGGGCAACATCTCCACTTCTAAAAACCTGCTCTTTAGTAAATATACCCCATAGTATTCATCCAAAGTGCATGTAATACTCTGCATTTTTGTGTCACAGGGTGACACAAATATGATGGCAGTGTCAGTATCAGACCCTCCAACATGACCCATTCCATTAGGTACAAAATGCTCTTCTCCTGGACTTCCCTCTTAATTTTTGATTGCAGTCACCTGTGCTGAAACACCTGTCTCATCTATTACCTAGTTCAACACAGGTGACTGCAATCATACATTAGGTGGGAAGTCCAGGAGCAGAGTGTTTTGTACCTAATGGAACGGGTCATGTTGGAGGGTAGGCAGTATTACATGTACATATGTGCTAGAGATGTTCTGATCTCAAAAAAGGGGCAAAACATCATCTTTGCAAAGTCGTACCTCATGTGTTTTGGATTGCATATAAAAGTCCCTTCCTTGTGATTGGGTGCCATTTCACACAAGAGAGTGGAGGGAGAGGGTGTGGGACCAGGGGCGCCGAGAGGGGGGGAGCGGGTACTGATTACCTGGGCTTGCTGGAGGTGCCCGACGGGGGCCCAGGTCTGGCACCGCCCCCCTCCTCTTACATCACAGCAGCCTGGGCAGACTGCACTGGGAGACTGCTCAAGGCTGTTAAGCAACAGTCGCAGCAGTCTCCTATGCCTGTGGGGGGAGCAGTCACACTGATCACACACCCACTGGCTATGCGCAGTGCAAACAAAAAAGCTACTATCTATGTGTGGCATTCTTAATTTTTTGTTAATATGAATCTGCCGTTTTTTTCTTTCTAAATATATATCACTGCAGTATACTATATTGTTTATCTGTCCAAAAAATACTATACTGTGTCTGAGGCTGCTGCACCCCAAAAAGACCTCTTTGTTTTGAGGGTTTTTTTTTCCTGTAATAGCCAAAAAAATATAGTTTTTCTAAAACAAAAAACACTGCAGCCTTTGTTAATTGAATTGAAAAATAATGTGTATTTCAAGACATGTGTTTCAAGAAGTGTGTGGTCATTATCTCCACCCCAAAACAATTCTCACAAAGTAGACCAGTTCCTCCTAGAGCATGTAAACAATTCCCAGTGTTTGTGCAAAAAAGAAATTATCGAAAAAAAAACCATAGTGTGTTTTCCTTCCAGTGTAAGAAACGGTGTGTGCGTTGGTATCACCCCCATCATCTGCACACCAAAACAATTTTCAAGTGTAAAAAAATAATTTCTTGGCTTGTGTCAAAACAAATCTCCATTATTTTAATAACACTGCATGGTAAAGGTAACAGTCCCTCCTTTACCTATCTCATTGTTGTACTTTCACTTGGTGTGTGGTGGCAGTTAAGTTGAACAATAGTAGCTTTACTCCAGTCCTGGGGGTATATTTACTAAAGTGCAGGTTTTCAGAAGTGGAGTTGTTGCCCATAGCAAATAAATCAGATTGTAGTTATCATTTATCTAGCACCTTCTAGAACAGGGCTGACCAAAAGGTCGATTTTTTAATTGGTCCAGGTATAGGTGTCTTTTGATGCAACCACTTCAGATTTCAACTCATATGGAAGATGGTTCATAATATGAAAGAAAACATATTCAAATGGACAATAATAATAAATGACTCTGTTAGGCGTACGCTATAGTTTTGCCTATGCCTGCCGACCCATCTTGCAACAGTTACCATTACAGGGGATGGCCCGTCCACTCCTCCTGCTCGTTCGCACCTGCTCACTAGCTACTCCCACCCCAAGTGCAATGCAGTGACAGGGGGGCCTGCTAATACTGCTGCGGCCAGCGGCCATGCATTAAAGTTTCTTTTTTTTCTGTACTTGCCGGCGCGTGTGTGACATGCGTCATGAGGCTGCAAGGCAGAGCAGCCGCAGCATGTTAGTCAGAACTTAGAAAAAAATGTAAGTGTCATGCGGGGGCTGGCTGGTGGAGACTGAAGTTGGCTGTAAAAACAGAAGGGGAGCTGATTGGTAGAGATATGGGCTGGCTGTCGGACACAGAAAGGGGGCTGGCTTGTAGAGACAGGGGGCTGACTGGCAAAGACAGAAAGGGGCTACCTGGCAAAGACAGGGGGTTAGCTGGTGGAGACAGAAAGGGGGCTGACTGGCAGAGACAGAAATGAGGCTGTCTGGTGGAGACAGGGGGCTGGTTAGTAAAAACAGAAGGGGGGCTGGCTGGCAAAGACAGAAGGGGGGATGGCTGGCAGAGACAGAAGGGGGGCTGGCTGGCAGAGACAGAAAGGGGGCTGGTTGGCAGAGACAGAACGGGGGCTGATAGGTGGAGACAGAAGGGGGGCTGGTTGGCAGAGACAGAAGAGGGGCTGGCTGGCAAAGACAGAAAGGGGGATGCCAGGCAGAGACAGAAGGGGGGCTGGTTGACAAAGACAGAAGGGGGGCTGAGAGACACTGCAGGGCTGGAGTTGCAGAAACACCGGTGGGGAGAGGGGGCCCTGTCTGTTTTGTCATTCCCGGGCCCCACAATTTCTGATGGCAGTCCTGGTGGTACTGTATGTACCCAAAGACAGGCGGGAAGTACCGCTTCGCAGATGCGATGCTTAGTACACCCAGACCTATGTCTCACTCCCTCCACTCTCACTCCCTCCCTACCCTCTATCTGTCTCCCTCCCTCTCTCTCTAACCCCCCCACTCAAAATCCTGCATTTGCCCCTAGCAGTGTATTAGATCATGTCCACTTTGCTGCCGGGAGTCAGTTCTGAGAAGTGCTGCGGACATGAAGTAGTATGATGCAACCTTGCCGGTCAGTGCAGAGTACAGAGACAAGGTAAGGGGCATAGCAGTCGCCTCGTGGAGCCATGGCAATTTTATTAATGGGGAGCCCACAACTTAGTTGCTCTAGGGCCCCCACAAGCCTTAATCCAGCCCTGTTGACAGGCATGTTATATTACTGTACTTTATTAGGTCATTCATGTTGTTTTGTATTTTGCAATGCCATCCATCACAAGCTTCTCACGAGATGTATAGGTACAGTTTGCTGCAGCTTCTAAGCAGATACAGAGTAGTACCATCAAATCATATAATCATATTATTAATTATTAATTATTCAATTCAACTAGGCTGCTACTCTACCTTGAATCCTGAATCATGTGACTTGCAGTTTGGATTCAGTTCCACTTTATAGGGATTTTGGATGCTTGTTTTTTTAATAGTTTGTTTCATGTTTCATATTTGTTTTTCTTTATAGTTATATTAGTACTTTAATCGATCAATTAATCAAGCAATCAATATCATTGGGATTTTGGATGCTTGTTTTGTAATAATATTTCCATTTCTCTAATTTGTTTTTATAGTTAAATTAACACTGTAATCAATCGATCAATGCTTTACCTGGCTTCCACTAAATACTCCACCTCCATTTACCTGTGCTGGCCTCGGGCCTCTGATCTAGTTCTTGATTAGTTAATACATTTTATAGCATTGTATAGTTTATATTAAACTGCCACCCTGTCTGCCACTGCAGTACCACTAACTTTCCTAGATATATGTTTGTGCCACTGCTCTGTCAATTCTCCCAAATAACATGATTACAGCTGTTTCTATCAATGTTTACAGAAATCCAGATCTAAACCCAAAACACTTGAGGGTGGTTTTGGCAAAACCAAAACACGGTGGTCTTCACACATCTTTAATATGCATACACTATTGGAGGTGAGGCAAGGTATTAGCCAGTATTGCAAAAAGTCCAAATGTAATAAAAGGCTACAGTATATTCTTCTTAAATTACTCTCACAATGCAGAGAGTGTATTAAATTCAAATTAATGCAGCTCTTGTACATCACAAGACTGTTAGAGAACAGGAATTCCAGGTGCTTTAAATTAGGCAGCAGCTTACCATTGTAATGCCCATCTGTCTACCAGCCTCTGGATTGTTGGCATGCTGTTGGTGAAAACTACTGAAAGAATAAGCTGCAGGATAAAGTTCTTAGTAAAACTCCAAATACAGTAAGACATTGATCTCTTTCATTTTGGATTTAGCTCATGTGATCTTACTTTATTATCCCTTCTGGGTTACGATCTCCAAAAGTGTGCTCTAATATTGGGCACAAGTTAAAAACAATGATATATCCTCTACTATAGTCATATAACCTGTACCTGCAACTTTAAATGCTAACAAGCAAGGAAAGTCAGTGTTTTAAAGAAACATGAATTGTGTCATCAAATTTCTGGAACTGTCTGCTTTTTAGCAACACATCTGTGTAGTGTAGACACCAAAGAGGAATTATTGGTATAGTTCCAAACAATTGATATCAATTGACAGCCAGGTTCCACTCTGTGTCTCCCAGCCACTGTCTGAATTCTATGGTATATTCAAGAACTGAGCTGGTCTCCTGGTATAGCTTTGTGAGTTTGACCTCTGCCATAGTAATCCTATGAGAGTTGTCAAAGTCTTTGGAAAATGTATGCAGAAAGAGTGGAAGGGAATTTAACATTGGAGCCTGTATTTCCAAATTTGAAACTGCCCATGCTAAGGTAATCTTATATATAAAATTATATTTTAGTAATCTTATATATAAAATTCATTGGTCTGTTTGTATGTATGTATGTATGTATGTTTATATGTATGTATGTTTGTCTGTTTTAAGGAGGTTACAGTCCCAGTAGGACCTCCTGTAGGTGTATGCTGCGCAGAACTTTGACCCAGGGAGCCTGTTCTGAGCTTCCACTGGATAGATTTGGATGAAAACTGTAGTAACATTGGATCCCAGAAGACATACTAGGGGGTTGAGGTTCCGGTCAGATCTCCTGTTAGTGTATGCTGGGCAGAACTTTGTCCCAGGGAGCCTATTCTGGGCCTTCCACTGGTTTGAGTTGAATGAAAACTTCACAGAGGAATGGAAATTGGTCAGGGATGCATAATGGAGTAGTTGGGGTACCGGTCGGACCTTATGGCGGAGTGCGCAGGGCAGATCTTTGACCTTGGGAGCCTGTTCTGGGCCTTTCACAGGATGGATTTGTACAACATCACATAATTTGGATGAAAACTTCATAACATTGGATCCCAGAAGACATACTAAGCGGTTGAGGTCCCGGTTGGACCTCCCATTGGTGTATGCTGGGCAGAACTTTGACCTGGGGAGCCTGTTGTGGGCCTTCCACAGGATGGATTTGTACAACATTGGATCCCAGAAGATATACTAAGGGGTTGAGGTCCCATTTGGACCTCCTGCTGGTGTACGCTGGGCAGAACTTTGACCTGGAGAGCCTGTTCTGGGCCTTCCACTGGATGGATTTGGATGAAAACTTCACAGAGAGATGGCAATTGGTCTGGGATGCCTTATGGAGTGGTTGGACTCCTGGTCAGACCACACGGCAGAGTGCGCAAGGCAGAACTTTGATCCAGGGAACATGTTCTGGGCCTTCCACTGTATGAATTTGGACACCATATAATAAAACTTAATAACTTAAAGATTTAAACCCAGGCAAAGCGGGGTACTTTAGCTAGTGTAAACATAAAACCCAATTTTAGAGCATCTGTAGGGTTGGTCCATGGATATATCTAAAAGTCTAAATTGCATTGTGCAATCAATTTTCTACATTGAGAGTCAAATCAAATTTTTTGGAAAATGGAACATCCTGTAGGTTCAAATTCAGGATGTTGGACAGCAGCTAAAGCCAGGGCAGATGTTATTGGAGGTTGTAAAGCTTGACACGCTTGAAGCGAATCCACTCTTAATTGCATTGCTGCATGCCATCATTAAAAAAATCTTGATAGGTTGGATTAATCCAGAGTAGGGGTTTATGCGAAGTTCATGTTTTGGGTTAGTGGATTGTGAGAGACAATTTAGTATATAATTTCCCTGCATTTTTAAACTGAACTCCAATGGCAGGAAAACTATCATATATAGTGGCAGGAGGTGAGCAACCACATGAACATAATTAAGGCATGTTGCTCACTTGTCTAGAGATGTCAGGAGCAGTGGCGTAACTATGGAGGGTGCAAGGGGTGCACTTGCTATGGGGCCCGGCGGCATAGGGGGCCCGCCGGCCCAGCAAGCAACCCCCTGCACCCTGCCAGCATTGTTTTTTATTTACTTTTCTGGTGCCGGACCACCAGCTGTGGCAGCTCTTGATAAACAACGCCGATGTCCACTCCTTTTTAATCAGACGCTTGTCACGAGCCAATAGGAAGTCGTGGACCAGCAGCCGCTGCTGATTGGCTGCTGGTCCGCGAGTTCCGATTGGCTTGTAACCGATGCCTGATTAAAAAGGACATCGGTGTTGTTTCCCCATGGCTGCAGCTGCACTGCATACAGGCACTGGCAGCAGGCCCAGCGATGGGGGGGACAAGGGGGATAGATGTACCGGACCCCATGTTTCGGAGGGGTCCCGCCATTCAGAAGCAGACAATGTCACCAGATCCTGCAAAGTCGGTAAGTATGGCTTGAATGCGCGCTGTGCCTGTGCAGGGGGTTTCCTTCTGCTCGTCCTCTGTGCCGGTCCCAGACACAGTGGGTGTATTATGCGATATGCTCGTCCTCTGTGCTGGTCCCAGACACAGTGGGTATATTATGCGCTATGCAGCAATAATTGAGTCTGTCCTGAAACTGGGGCAAGGGCAGTTGGAGTTTATTTGAATTACACTGCTCTCTGCAGATATCCAAATGGCATCCTGTGAGGAAGATGAGACCCTTACATTCACTGCCAACAGTATTAAACTGGAATACTGGATTCTCTAAACAGTGTTTTGTTGTCTGGCTCAGAAAGCAATCAGTCTAACAGTAGCCCAGTCCATGTGTAATTAGGTTACTAACTATATGAGACACTACAGAAAGTGCAGCACTTTCTCATACCTACAGTATATAACATGGTAATACTATATTAAATTGCTCATGGGGACACATATATAAACAGTGTGTCAGTATCTAAAAATTTATACTTGGGTAATAGTAATACTACAATAGAATGCCCTTTCTATACTACACTGTATATCATAGTTGCTTTCTGTCTGAGAAAGTCCAGGAGACCCCTTGAACCTGAGATATTAGCAATTCTCCCAGAGAATATATACATGCTGCAAAGTAGCCTGGGACATTTTGCAAATTGCAATATTGAGCCTTGGCCACCTCAGTAAATCTGCGATTACTGAAGGGGTGGACTTGATGAGATTGCAAATTGCATTATATAGATCAAGCCCCACTCACTGCCTCTTTTCCTATCTTTCCACTTAATCTGATGTAAGAAAAGCAGGCAAGTATGCAAGTGTTTGGGCTACAAAATGGCTGTCTTCCTGTGTGTAGGTAGCAGATCATTTTAAAGTGGACTATACACATACAATCATTGCATACATCCTGCTCCTTGTAAAGGGAGTGTATTCACATGTGTGTGTTATGTTTCATTAATTCTAGAATACCAAATGGTCATTGATATGGACTTGATATGTATACATCATCGTTTTCAGAGTTTTACCATCCCTCTATACTTTTGATATAAAAATGTGACATGAAATAAAGAGTTTTAATCACACTCTCATGGGTTATAAAAGACAAACTTGACTAACTGAGGAGTAATTGAAGAGAGACTTACTGTACTTAATGAAGGTGGTGCTTTAAGAGTGATTGGAAATCCCATTCTTATATTTTCCAGCCATGGCACAACAAGCAACGAGCAGCTTGTACACCCATTTTGTGGTTAGTAAATGAACCTTACAATGTCTTCTGACTGGGCGTTGAATATATCTATCAATCATGGCAGCACTGTGCTACTATGTTATGAGCCCAAAAAAGCACTATTATTCAAAAGAAAAGCTTGAAAAAGCTTGTATTGTACTTTACTTGGATTTTTTTCATATGATATACTTTAGACTACTCAGGGAGTATATTTGCAGAGTGGCGGCTTTTGCAACTCATTGCTTCTTGGCTTGTTTGACCCCAAAATGTAAATCAGCACTAATATTAAATGCAAAGCCAGATGTGTTTTAATATCAGTAGCACTTTAAATTATGTGGCTAAACCCACCAACAAGCTTCAGCTTGCAAAAGTTGCAGCATCCATGGGTGCAAGGGGTGCAGCTGCTGTGGGGCCAGAGCTGATGGGAGCCCATCTTCCCTGTCAAAGTTTCCTGTGTTATATACATGTTTCACCATTGGGTGGTACATAGGGGCCCTTACAAACTTTTGCTATGGGGCCTTCAAATACCTAGTTACGCCCCTGGTCAGGAGCATAGTATATCATGGTTACACAGTCCAAAGTTGTTGCACAGCAAGGCAAACACTGACATGCAAGGATAAGGCAAACCATAGTCCAATAGCAAATTCAAAGGTTGGGTACACAGGTAATCTACAGTATAAGAGGTAGGCAGAGACTATGTCAGATACATTCCACAAAACCAGTAAATGAGCAGGTGAATGGCAAGTAGGTCAGCAAAGGAGAAGGCATTGTGATAGTCAACAATGGGCAAGAGTCAGAACATTCATAGTTCATGGGTTAATCTCAGAGCACATATCACAGGGCAATCACCTGGCACTGATGACTAGGTGAGATTCCTTTTTAAAAGAACACAAGGGTAGGATCCGAACTGAGAAAGAATTCTGGCTGGAAGCGAATGCACAGGTGGACTTGGAAACATCACTCAACCTGCAGCAAATGTTACTGAATGCCTGGGAGCATTATTGCAGTTTACAAAAGTATGTGAAGCAGGTTTTCAAAATGAGCTGGATTGTCCTGCGCTCAAGATGCCTCCCATCATGCTCCCCTCCTCTGAAACTCAGTCCCCCATCCTGTGATTATGATTATTTACCATCATTTTTAACAGTCATGATTATGGATCTTTGTAAGAGTGGCAAAATTGGATTTGGTGGGTTTATAAGTGATTCGATCAAATGTTTCTTTGTTAAAAGAAAAAGAACAAAATGTATAAAACAAAACTGTAATTGCTATAGAAAAATGTATCATTTACTCATTTAACTTCCAGAACAGCAAAATCCTCAGTTCTGAATAATTAAACTATGTTAACTATCCGTACTAATGAAATTACCTGGTGTTTATAAATGTGTTGTTCATTTAAAATAAGTAACACATTCTTGATTTTAGTGTTTATTACCAAGGGCATTTCTATAATGAGGCAAAGTGGGTTTGGGAAGCATAAAAAATGTAGAGAATGAATTAAAAAATGCAAATGTTCATGCTACAGAAGTGTCAATTAGTGGTCTCCATCCTGCTGGTAAATAAGATAAAGTTGGAGGTGGTAGTGTTAGCATTTATCATATACACTACACAAGTTTATTTGTTTAAGGGATAAAATTTACCCCATTTCTGTGTCTGCCCTCGGCAGCAAAAGAGTAATGCACATCCGTATTTTATTAGATTATATTCACATTGAATGGTGCTATTTGCTAAGGACTAGCTCCATATAGCTCCAAAAATTAAATATGTGCCTTAAGAGATTATAATCTAATGCTCCTTGGGTGCCTGAATAATTATTTTTTGGCACAGGTTTCACTTATATGACATTTCTATAAACAGCAGCTACTGTACTTGAGTTTAACTCTTTTTCAAGTAAATATAAATAAACTGTGGCAACCTGGGTGTAGAATAAATAATACATTTATGTATCATATAAAAGTGACATATTTTTATTATCTGTTCCCAGCTGAGGTTGAACCAATGACCTTAGGAAAATAGTTTGGTGGCCTGTTTCCCTGTTACCATCACATGTGTATGTAATTTAAGAGAAGCTTTTACAGACAATCCAAAATCCTGACTGTATATCCTCAGACATCATACACACAGTATCATAAAAGTATCATAAAATATTGGCCACAGTAATGATAGTACAGGTTGAGTCTACCATATCCAAATATTCCGAAATACGGAATTATTTTGGCATGATTGAGAAAATTAAATCTTTGATTTTTGATGGTTCAATGTACACAAACTTTGTCTAAGGCACAAATTATTAAATATATTGTATAAAATTACCTTCAGGTTGTGTGTATAAGGTGTATATGAAACATAAATTAATTTCATTTCTGTACACAAACTTTGCTTGAGCCACAAAATTATTGAATATATTGTATAAAATGACCTGCAGGCTGTGTGTATAAGGTGTATATAACACATAAATGCATTCTGTAGGTATATTTGGGTCCCATTCCCAAGATATTTCATTATGGTGTGCAATTATTCCAAAATACGGAATATTCCATTATCCAAAATACCCCTGGTCCCAAGCATTTTGGATATGGGAGAGTCAACCTGTATTCCTATTTGAGTTTGTGAGTTGATATTGGTTGTATTCATTGAGATATGTACAGTGAATTAAAGGTATATGATAGATTTGACCTGCCTGTAACTATCACTGCAACCTGGCTGAGAATAACTGATATTGGTAATGAATATAAAGAAGAGTTCATTTAAAAAATGTTGCACAAGAAGTCACATTACTGTATATACTTAATGAAAGGTAATCACATGTTACAATTCACTAATGGGTCCATTCATCAACTCCAGAGTGGCTACATCACAGCTATGCTAATAGTTCCTTCTTCACCTATTTATAAAAACAGCAAGCCCACTTTTTCCATTACGGTAATCATATTGAGCATGTGTGTTACTGACGAAAAAGTGTGTCAAAGCCAATTCAATATATACATTTTACTTACCATAATCCTTTGCACCATATTCCTTATATGTTGTTGAAGAATTAGCAACTTACATTATAAAACCTCAGATGCGTTACTCCATTCTTCCTAATGGGAAAGTAGGGAATTAATTAAACCAGCCTCCAGCGTCGGCGATATTTCAGAAAAGAATAAAAAAAAGTAAAGGAACAGTTCGTAATCATTAGACTAAACATTTAGTATAATATAACAATTAAAAGTTTATATGAAAACACACTTTCATTCATAAATATTTTAATATTTCCACTTGGGATACAAAGTGCATAAATTATAACAGCTGTAATAACTACTAGATACGGATACTCCTAAAGAATGAGTCTCTAAGGAACAACTAGTCCCACAAATATGATTTTCACTCTTTAGTTCTGAAAAGTGGAATCTACATCAGCAAGTCTCCTTTGTTAATCAGATGCATGGTTACACCAATCTTAGCCAGCATAGAGATGTTGATAATAAGCACCATGGCATGCAATCATATGAAGGACATCTGGGCAGTCTTTTCAATCCTTGCTGATTTAGAAGGCATTATAGACCTAAGCGGTGTAATCTTCTGAAGTTGAACCAGCTAGTTGTACTCTCACATAAAACAGTCCTGTTGTTGTCCAATGCCCTATATTGGTGCAAGAACCCTAAGCTCAAATTTGTGTTCAAAACTTGACAGTGCTCGTGTGCAGATGTCTGTCGGTGCATGCACTGAAGACTCTGAAATACAGATTGGTGCATGTTTAGACGCACCATCGGTCACATAATGGAAACATGCACCTGTATGGCCCCCTATGTCAGCAGTTTAGCGTCTGTGTACACAACCACTTTCACTGGTATGCTCGCGATACTCCCATAACACGCCCATAGGATGGACCATTTCTGTCTGTGCGCTCAGACATCTCTCAGTAACTGCACAGGAACACCAGGGCCAGATTAACAATGGGGCGGATGGAGCTACAGCTCCAGGCCTCCACATAAAAATAGACCCATTGTCATGACAACATGATGTTGACTGGCCATCTGCTCTCCACACAGTCAGCTATAAATCATAAGTATAAAAATTGTATTTCTATTTACCTCACAAAATTAAGCATTTTTTTTCTTTTACATATTTAGGGAGACATTGGGTCTGAGAGTATAAGGGTGTACACACCCACATGGCACTGGCCACACCCACACAGCACTGGTCACACCTCCTCTCTTCTCATAATAGGCCCTTGGTCATTTTTAGCTCCAGACCCATGTGGCCCTCAATCCGGCCCTGAGGAACACCATCACTTATCTAAGTTCTTTCTGATACTGTGTGTCTTGATCGCAACAGCGCTTTTGTAGTGTACACTCTGTGTAAAGCAGGAGTGTCACACTCGTGGCCATCCAGCTGCTGTGGGACTACTTATCCCAGTATGCCCTGCCACAGTTTTAGCATGCACTAAGAGCAAAACTGTGGCAGTGCATGCTGGGATGTGTAGTTCCACTGCAGCTGGATGGCCTGAGATTGACACCACTGGTGTAAAGCATGTGCCGTTGGAGTATTCAGGGATTTCTCGCGCATGTGCAATAGTAAAAAAAAATTGCTCAACATGAACAACGGCTTTGTGTGCGACTCAGAATCAGGCCCACGGTGTGCTTTAGAGCAGGCCTGGCCAACCTGTGGCTCTCCAGCTATTGTGAAACTACAAGTCCCACAATGCTTTACCAGCTGATCGGTGGGACGGTATGCTGTGACTTGTAGTTTCACAACAGGTTGGCCAGGTCTTCTTTAGAGAGTGGTCTCAAGAGAAAGAACAAGGGCTAGCTCTAGGTTACCACCCCACGTTTCTTCCCCTGGGTCACTTCCAGAGGAACAAAAACAGTTGGATACTGCCCATATTACTGTCAAGGAACGTCTAAGGAGATTTTAAAAATAGTCTTTGCCTGTATTGCGGAGAATTCTTTCCTCTTGTGACAAGCACCTGGGAAATGGAAAAGACTAACAGATTGTAGGAGGCCTTGTTATGAAATATTATCCAATCTCAAACCTTCTATTAGTGAGATCCTTTTGTGGCAACTCACCATCAGGTTCCCACTCAAACCTTTATTGATATTACATATATTCTAGCATCCCTTGATTCCAAGCATGATCTCTGGTGCTACATCTGAGCTCAAACAGCATGACTTGTGTTATACATTAGGGCTCTGCATTGAGATATGCATTGTGATCCAAACAACCATTCAACGAATACTCTGGAGTTACCCTGGCTAGAATTTTATTCTTCATATCTCGATTGGCAGACAGGGCAAATCTTGTCCTTAGTTACTACTGTTATTTCAATTACTTACAACAAGTGAGACTTTTAGTAACTATTATTCTCTTCACAAAAGCATTTTACCTTCTCAGTATGAATCCTTCAGTGATTTCTCCAGTCAATTGAAAAGAAAAGGATTTTCTCCTCATCATAAATGGGAGTGCCCCTCTAATTTACTTCTTGGCGAGAATCTTTCTAGAGGTCAAGTATATCCATATGGCAGAATATACTATAAACAAATCTGCAACCATATTGACCATGGTGTGAATGCCATGACAAACAAGAATCAATGAGCCTGTTGGGAATAAAGCAAGAAAGAGAACGTAACTGTGGACTTTGGTAAAACCATGCTGCTCTGCTGGTGGGGCGGATTTAAATTATGTAGAGAGATTTAGATTAGGGAGCGGCATGTCCAAACTGAAATTTTAATTGCAGTGTAAAAATAAAGCTGTCTAGCATTTGTGGGCTGCATGCAACAGCAGCCAGTAAAAATTTATGTATTTGAACTCCAGCATTGCTACATGGTTTGTCCAGGTGTAGTTACCAAGAAGCTTGCAGCTATTATACACAACTTAAAGCCAACAAAGCATTTTGGCTTTGCCAATCATTACAGGCAATGACTCCCATTACTGCCATCACCTGTCAGGAGCAATGCAACAAAGACTTGTCCCCCGAGGCCATTGAAGCTTTTCATTGACTTTAGACAATCTTTATTTCATAAACATTTTGCCTCCAAGTCAAGGATTTGATACGATTTGAGCCATAATAGATCAATTTTCCAAAGCTGCCCATTTTGTCACTTTGAAAGGACTTTTTCCGCCCCTAAGCTAGAAACACATTTCATCAAAGAAGTATTTCAGCTTCACAAGAAATCACATGTGATAGAGGAGCCCGATTGTTTCAAGGTTTTGGAAAGCGCTGTGTAAGAACCTCTATTTAAAAATAAACTAACCCATACCTCCTTGCAAAACTCATTGGTGTATTACACGCCCATTTCAGGTAATGCAAATAGTACACTGGCACTTTTTATAGTACATTGATATTCCAGCATTCAAGCTGATCAGCTAAAACCTAGGTATTATAATAAGAAGTGATAGAAGCAACCTGTCTGATACTGATAAACACAGATGAATGACTTTGTATTGCTTTTTTTTGTTTATTTAACTAATAGATTATTTTTTAGAATTAGGTATGTAGGGAGATAGTTCAAATTAAAATATATCTATATCTATAAAATATATTTGATTACATTTAGGGTGGCATTACACATAAAGGGGCCCATACAGTACATCTATCAGGGCAATTCCCCGTTCTGCCGAAGACGGGGTCAGGGAATCGGCGAAATTTAACATTTTGGAAATCCTCGATTCACCGATCCCAATCAAAAAATTTATTTTTTCACGAAAAGCTGATATATGGCTCGCATTAGTTACTAACTCAGGAGTCCATGCTACAATACCCTCACAATTTGATGACATAGTTGTCAATTAGGTAAAGCTGGGTACACACTTCAGCCACGGGCATTCTTTTCGACATCGGAACGAATGCCCTGGAATGGGGATTTCCCATTCGTAATGGAACGAGTTAGTAAACAATGGAAGAATCACTGTTCCATCCTTCATTAACTTACTACCAGTCGCTAGCAATATCACTAGGTTTGACGTCTAACCTAGCAACCAATTCTAGCAACACCAGGAGCGCACAATCGTCCATACACACCGAGCGATGAAGACGATTTGTAGTTACAAAATGGAAAATCAGTGCGACATCACTCCAGTGTGTACTCAGCTGAAAGTTGGCTTTTATGGACAAGTTCTAATACTTATAAAAGCCAGATTTAGCAAACAGCACCTAAAAAATAAAGCAAAAGAAAATGTAATGGTATTATAGCACTGGGACTGTTACTGTTATAGCTGCCCCAGCACATATTTTGTGTGACCTGGTCCGGTAATGATATGACCACTTTGCTCTTATGCCAGTGAAAATCTTTCTTTTACAGGACTAATTTGAATGCTGTTTTGCATAAACCCAGTTTGGCATGACTTGTATATAAGCACATTTGTAAGCCGGGTCATGCACGGGCATTTGTAAAGGGGTTTTCATACATATTGATATTGGGGCACTCTTGGCTCAGCTTTGCATGAGAACATACTTATCTTGTCCTCTGCCACAAAGGCTTTAATGCTTCATTACCACCAAGGAAAGTATTTTTCTAAGCTGGCCTCTTCCACTTGCTGCAGATGCTATATCTACGAGGTAGTGGCAGAGGCCTTGGATAAATGGAGTAAGTGCAGTAAGCTCAGTTGCTGATTTAGGAAAATATATACAAAGGTGGAAATGTAGATTTAAGAGGGATCGTCACGTTTAAGATGATCTTTTTATTTGTAGTTTATTCTCTTACAAGTGATAAAGGAGTCTATTTACTAAGCAGCAGTGTTAAGAGACAGAGTGAAAAGTGGTAATAAAGTGATAATGTGCCAGCCAATCAGCTCCCAACTGTCATCTCACAGGCTGTGTTTGAAAAATGACAGTTGGGGGCTGATTGGCTGGCACCTTATCACTTTCTTATCACTTTTCACTCTGTCTCCTAACACTGCTTAGTAAATAGACCCCTATATGCTATATGTGCACTTGGTATAGTTTAGTCCTTGACAGTGCAGGTAGGTGGAGCTGTGTTATTTATTTTCAAATTATAGTTATCAGAGACTTTGGTGATCCTGTGGTTGTTGCTGCATAATGGGCCATGAAATGACACAACCAGGGGTAAATATAGGATTTCTATGGGGAAAAGGGGTCCAAATATATGCATGGGGAAACCTATTAACAAGTCTCATGGCCGTTCTGTAATCGTCGTACCAGGATAGTGATACCAGATTAATGGCTTCTTTGAATTAAGCATTTTTTAAAGAATGAAGTTGGAGAAAAAGTGAGGACGGGGTGCAGTGTTTAAACGATATGGCCTAATGCTGCATGATTCATGGTGCAGGTAAGGGATATCCCATTTATTTTATTTCATTTATCCCTTCTACTTCTCTTTATCCCTGTTTTGTACCATTTATAGTTTCTGGCTCTTATAGCTCGTTTCTCTCCCTCTGTGTTTCTTAATCCCCACTAAAATAACTCACTCTCTGTTGCTTATCTGACTGTATTCTTACTTTTTTTCTTTTGCTTTTCTTTTGTCTGTATTCTCTCTTCTTTTCCTGTATTGCAGTTTGGCACCTGTGGTGTGGCAGGTCTGTCCTTGTGGGGAAGATATATGGTCCTCACTCTCCTTGTGCAGCCTTGCAGAGCAGCTCAATCAGCCCCAGTCGTGTCTGCACACTAACATACTCAGGATGGGAGGAGCCTCCGGGCAGTGAGGAACTGCTGTTCGCCTCAGTTGAGCCCATACTACGCACAGGTTATGTGGCACACATTGATCCTTCCTTTATGGACTGCCGGAGAATACACCTCTGAGGACTCCGTGAATGTCATTCAAGATCTAAGGAGGGGGGTCTCCAGTTAACCAGAAACACCACCTGGGTGCATGCCTGACATTTAACAGGGTCTTGTGGCAGAGGACACATATGGATGATAAGGGTACGCTGTAACACTGACCATACCTGTTGTGATATTTACAACGTAAACAGTTCATTGTCTTGATATTATCACAAACCTATCCCGAAAAACAAGCAAGATGTCTAAGTATAATCTAAATGGAGTCCCAAAACCCTTGAAAGCTGGTGGCCATTGTTAGCCTGTGTTTGTGGATTGGAACTGTATTCTATTGCTTAGCACTTGGGCTGACTGGCACTATCATTCAGTCTGTACCCAGCGTAAGGATTGACATGTTTAATCTCTGTTACATTCATTGGAACCCCTGAAATCCAAAGTTACAATTCTCCTGAAGAAACTTCAAAAATCTGAATCTCTGCTAGTTAGTATGGGGCCATTCAAGTGTCTACTCCTGGCAGCATCTGACTTCTGAAAATATCAATAATACATATAGAAAGCAAACTTTTGATTCTAAAGATTTAGGGGTCTATTTACTAAGCCTTGGAGATAAAGTACCAACCAATCAGCTCCTAACTGTAATTTTTCAAACACAGCCTGTAAAGTAACATTTAGGAGCTGATTGGTTTGTACTTTATCCCAGTCTACTTTATCTCTCTCCAAGGCTTAGTACATAGACCCATTGGTGACCTTTGCATATGAGATCCCAATGTCCTCAATAGTAGAAGGGCTTTTAAATAAATCCACTTCCATGCAACAGAAAAATAATAATAATAATAATAATAATAATAATAATAATTTAAAAAAAAATAGTCTATGGTATGAGAATAAAGAGCATAATTTACTGGAATTATAGCAAATTTCTCTTCTTTGTCGTCTTGCTCTGTCTGGTGCTATTAATTGTTATTTGTATCACACCTTGCCTTTTTTCATTAGCGAGAAAGTCCCTTCAGAAGAATGTCCTACTTTATGCTAAGTAATATCATTCCTCTACAGTACAAATTATTCTCATACCCCCCTGCACCCATACATTAGAAAAACAAGCTATCAATACTGATAACTTAATCCCCCTGTTTCTAGAGTCATGGTGCAATGAGTTTAATCCTTTACTTTTATCTTGTAGTGAAATATAGCAGAGCAAGTTATTGATTGATAAGGAAAAAAAGATAGTAATAAGATTTCAGTGGAAAGCCAAATAGCACAGTCCATTCATCTCTGAAATTGTGAGCTAACATATCAGCTTAACAGATATGGAAAATGTGGCTGAGTCAGGAATTTTGATTTCAGTTCACGATAAGAATAAATTAATGATGATATACGCTCAGGATTCTTCAGCATATATTTTAACACTTAATACATTTGGGAAGTATTTATCAACCCGTAGAAATCAGTATTGTTCAATCGTAGTTCTCCACAGAGCTTTAAAGTAGGTCAGGATTGTGTATTTATTTAGATGTACAAAATAGCAATACTGTACAAGTTACCTAACTAGAAATGTAGGGGAAATCGGGGTTAGAAACAATTATGTGATACTTTGCAGCGTATGTATTAATAATCGCGGCACTGCCGCAATTTATAACAATCTGTATCACTGTGGATATTTTCATTCTGAATTAAAATATCCTCGCTATGTACTATACTGAACCCGCAGGCAGTGGTGCACACAGGGAGGGTTTATATTTACCCAGAAACTCCCCTGACAGACATTTTTTGTCATTTTGTCCTTAAGGGAGAGGTCTAATGACATGGTTCCCGGTCCTGCCCGCAGTACCATCTACAGTCTGCAGATGTGCGTGAGAGAGAAGTATGATAGATATATATATATATATATATCATACATGTATGTGTGTGCTTCCCACAGCTCCCTGATATTTGTAGGTGCAGGATCTTGGGTATGAATAGACTTCACCACATCCTATAAATGCTCAATTGGGATCATATCAAGTGAACATGGTGGCCATACCATTCATTGGAACTCTCCAGAATGTTCCTCGAACCATGACTTGGGACCAATGACATGGTGCATTATCCTGCTGGAGTAGTCCATCATTGTGGAGGTACTGTAAATTAAGTCTATGATGGGCTGCAAATGGTCATCAAGCAAATCAATGTAGCGGTTACCGGTCAATGACGTGTTCAGGCGGACTTGCAGATCTAACCCATGCCACATGAACACACCTCACACCATTATGAAGCCACCACCAGCCTGCATGGTGCCTTGTTGACAACTGGGGTCCATGACCTCATAGGGTCTATGCCACACTTGAACCCTACCATCAGCCTGAAACAACTGGAACTGTGGCTCATCGGACCATGCCACATGTTGCCAGTCCTCCAGGGTCCAATTAGCAACGTCATGGCCCAGGTGAGGCACTGTGTCCAGTGTTGTAGTGTTATCAGGGGCACTCTGGTGGGTTTTCTGCTCCCATATCTCATAGAAGGTGTCACTCTCTGCTCTGGTGCTTATTTCACACTTAGCTGATGCAACAAACTGCTGAGATACAGACCAGAGTGTGCTAATAGCACTAGAGCAGAGAGCAACACCCCAGGCAGGAAAGAGGAACTGCATGGATTGTGACAGGTGCAGGGTGGTAGAATGAACAATAGTTAATGACGTTATGTCCAAATGCTACATTAATGCAGAGTGACCCCCTTGTACAGAGTAACTGCTGAAATCCCAGGATCGTATAAGAAAACAGCAGCATGGCAGAATACACAAACAAATGGTCCATCAAACAAATACTATTGATTGCAATGTAGACACAGGTCCTGGGCTAACATTTTATACACAGTATGTGCACTTGCTCAATTTAAAAAAAAATGCATTGTGGAGAAAATTTGATGCATACTAATTTACACATATTTTGCATACAGTATCTTGCCCTTATGCTTGGAGAGGTAGACCAGAGGCTTTAACATGACAGTGCAATACAGTGAGGGAGTGTCAGTGCATGTCCCTTTGAGCTCTGTTTTATATTGAGGTACCCAGATCCTTCTATATGTTAGCTATGCAGCACATTTTACACCCACATACATTTTGGGCAAAGTTTGAAATTGATGTTGATAGCATATTTTTGATCTAGATACATCTTTATGTTATATTTAATATTGAACACACACAGTATCGTAAGATGCGTGCACAAATGGAAAACACATTCGGTACTCTGTTGCTGGGAAAAGTTCCCTGCTGGAGTCATTTCACTGACCTCTGTCTTCTCCTGAGAATTCCTGCCTTTACTTCTCACTTATTGGCCCAGTAACAGGGGCGTATCTATAATGGGTGCAGGGTGTGCGGGGCACACGGGTCCCCGCGTCCAGGGGGGCTCCGCACAACACACCCTGCACCCATAGTATTACTTACCTCTCCGGAGTCCCACATCGGTGCTGTAAAAACGACTGGAAAATGGCCACCGCTGCCATTTTACCGTCATTTGCGCATGCGCAGTACAGGAAAAATGGCTGCGGCGGCACTCTAGTGCCCAGAGTCTATAACTCCATTGCGTGACCCCATCGTACACCAACATCTTTACAGTTAAGCAGGAGTTATTATTTAATAATCATGTGGTCGCTAGTGAGATTTTGGCTTCTACCACTACATAGATGATCTGCTTATTGTGTGGAGTGGGTTAGAGGAGACATTCAGAACTTTAATTGACAATCGCAATTCAACTACTACTCTATAGCCTGAAAGTACATTTTCTAGATGTCACCATTACCAGAGTAGGAAGTCGGTTACATACTGCTTTATACAAAACCTACTGACCAAAATTATCTTCTGTCAACCAGTAGTGCACATCCAAAACCTCTAAAGGAGGCTCTCCCTTATTCACAATTTTTATGTGCATTATGTATTTCCAGTAATAGAAGTGACACCATTGTTCAAATTGATACTATGGGGTATATTTACTAAAGTGACAGTTTTTAGAAGTGGAGATGTTGCCCATAGCAACAAATCAGATTCTATGTAACATTTAACTAGCACCTTCTAGAATATAATAGCTAGAATCTGATTGCTTGCTATGGGCAACATCTCTTCTTACTTCTAAAAACTCTCACTTTAGTAAATTTACCCCTATGTATAACAAATTTGTATCCACGGGATATTCCCTGATTAAATTGATAGCTGCAAAAGTCAAAGATATTTCCATTCCCTCTGACAAAATTGTTACATACAAAACTGTGAAGAACAAGGATAACAAAAATATTTTGGTTAATACATGTAATCACATGAGTCCACAAATACATACACAGCCCAAAAAGTATTGGCCAATTATTACAGACCTGGATCTTAAACCTCTCAGTAATACAGGCTTGATGTCCTGTTAGAAGAGGGGTAGAAACTTTTGAGATACCTAGTACATACTGATATAAACAATTTTGATAAGGAAAATCCCACCACCTTTTTGGGTAAGCCTAATAATGGATGTTTCAAATGCCCAAATTACACAACGTGCCGTTGCTTACAAACCGGTAATACATTTTTTCATCCATATACAGGGGGTAAATATTTTATCTGTCATCACTTAACATGTACTAGTGAATTTGTGGTATACACAATAACATGCCCTTGTGCAAAACTGAACGACAGTTTAATGAGAAAATGACCCAACATCGGTCAGCAATTAGAGCCGCCCTTCTTAAGGGAACTAGCGACCCGCCTGTAGCAAGACATTTTGCTACAGCAAAGCACAACTTATCCACAATGCGGTATCGCATCATCGATTGTGCCCCATGTTAATTCGAGGGGGTGATAGATCCAAAAAATTGTTACAACTAGAAAACAACATGGATAGACAAGCTGGACTCTCTTGCCCCTAAAGAGCTCAATGACACCTTAGGTCTCCATTGTTTTTATTATTATAAATCTAGCTTTGGTCTTTCTCCTATTGGTTAAAATAAAATGTTTGTTTTCATATTATTTTATATGCTTTGTGCAATCTTGTACATTGTATTTTGACAGAATTCCTTTTGAGCACGATATATAGCCTAGTAATCTTAAACAGAATTATTCAACTTTATTAATTAGCACCCGCAGTTCACTTAAGTGTTTTTTTAGTTACAATTATAATGTTACTACTTGGTGTTGTACATTATCTATTAGCACTTTCAACCGCTACTCAGTGATTCATAAAGTTTTTATAGTAGATACTTTGTTGCTGCATATATTTTTGTTTTCCCCAGGGTTGTATTATTGTTTTTCCTGTTACTTAGATAAAGAATTTGCTGACGTCGCATCCAGAGTCACTTGCTGAGCCGGTGGACCGCGAGGAAGTGGCATCTAGCAACATGGAAATCTAGGGATATTTATGTTGGCGAGTATTATTTGTTCACTTGTATTGTATTGCTTGACAAAAGCACATTAAAGCGTTGAAACGTTTAAAATCTTGAGAGTCCAGAGTATTATTGCTAAAACTGGAGTGCATCCATTATCCATTGTTTTTTTTTATGGGCCAGCGTCCAGCTGACTTTATCGGGGGGCACCTGGCAAATCATAAAGATTGTACCACAGAGTGCCGGATTTATATCTATCTTTATGTACATGTGATTTCTTCTGGGTTTTTTTTATATATAAATTAGCAAAAATCTCAATTTTTTTTTTATCATTATGGGGTATTGTGTGTAGAATTTCGAGTACAAAAATTAATATATTCCATTTTGGAATAAGGCTGTAACATAATAAAATGTGGAAAAAGTGAAGTGTTGTGAATACTTTCCAGATGCACTGTATATATAACAGCAAATGATCACGGCACTCTTAGAAATGTCGGGGGTTAGAATTCATTGGCTGACAGAGGTGAGCCTTTTCATCTCTTAGCCAATGAATGGCTCCCACCATTGACTTCAAGGGTGAGAGCCGCAAGTTAACCTTTAGCAACCTTGCAGTTCTCACCATTGACGTCAATGGTGAGAACCGTTCATTGGCTGAGAGAGGCGGAGGCTCACTTCTCTCAGCCAATGTATGTATTTTCACAACCAGGACTGGCTCTGAAAAGTCCAGAGCAGGTTGTGCTTTTAGGGGGGGACCCTGCATCAATTTTTGTTTTTGTTTAACTCTTTCCAAGTTAGTTAAACACAGATGCATGCACAAATCTCACTGATCTGTGCATGCATCTGTGTAAATTAGACCTGCTCATCTGGGTCGGTGCAAGGTTTTCAAAGCAAACAATAAGCAACCTAGTGACTGCCATACAATACAGAGATCATCTTAGGGTCCACCATGCAATACAAAGTGCATCCTAGTAACTGCCATACAATGCAGATAGCATAAGCAGATAACACCTTAAAATACCTAGAGCATCTAGTGACTATATACAATATGCAGAGCATCATAGTATTGGCCGCACAATTTAAAGATTATCCTAGTGACCACTGTACAATATGAAGCATCCTAGTGTACCAACCAGATTGCATCCTAGTGACAATCATACAATACAGAGAGCATCCTATGGACAGTTTATAGTATACAGATAGCATCCTAGTAATATACTGGTGTGTCCTCTGTGGCTTCAGTTGCGCCACATAGCCCCTGTCTGCAAACCAGGTCCTTAGCCTTTCTGCCGAACCATGCTTCTTATTTGCTCAAAATGTGAATCTTATTTGCACAAATAAAACGTAGATAAAAAAATAAATAAAAGTGGAAAATAACATAACTACGCAGCTAGACTGCACTGATCAATTTGATATGTGACACTTGTACATCTGTGTGTGAATGAGTCTGAATCTGTACACAAAGTGCTACGATGCAGAGGTCATTGCTTTTTCTTCTGCCAAGACAAGTTCTGTTGTGCTTCATCTGCGACTTTGTACGAGTTTAAAACTAATTCCTGTACAGCTAAAGTCACAGCCCAGCATCTTTAGTACACTTTGAGTGGTGTTTCGCTGTGTCTGCTATGCAAATAAGACATAAAAATGTCACTACGCCAGTTACACTGGGCGTCTCGCACTGTATGGCGTATTGAGGCTAGGTGTATGAGGACACATCTGTATACTCAATAAAGAGTGAGGAAACAAAGTACTAGAGGATCTTCGTGGACACCAAAAAATACTGAGATCATCCTAGTGACCACAACACAATACAGAAAGCAAAATGTGAATCATTTAATATTGGATACTATTGCAACAGCATTAAACAGGAAATTCTTAAATTTCATTATTCACCATAGATCTGTAACCTTCTTAAATAATTCTGTTTCGTTATTTGAAGTTATTAGTCCACAGCAGAAAAAGGATAATGCATTTCACTGTAACATCCATCAATTATTGTTGAGGAGTGGATAGTAGAGGCAGAACTATGTTACTCATCATAACACCTGGTGGAATTCGTCTCTTGTACAACAATATTTTCTTCGTGAGTTTTAATTCATCCCGCAGCTCTTTGCTTTATTCACTTTAATATTTTAACTAAACAGTGCTGTATTCTAAAACTGTTACTGCAAAGATTTCCTGTAATAGGTAACATTTAAATATTCTAGAAAACAGACTTCATCTGTCTTGGTCTAAGACTCACCATTGAAGTAATAAGTGATAGATTTTGCTGAGGATAGCAAATAAGTTTTCTGCATCAGACATAGCACTAATACATTATACATGAAGCTGCACATTAAAACTACTACCTAGGGAAGTACATACTGTATGACATTAGTTCCAAATCCACATATATTTTTTGCACTAAATCTACCATAACTTCCAATTGGGAACCAGCTGCAATAAAGCAATTAAAAAGGGCTGTACCAGTAACTACTGTTATTTTTTTTATCCCCCAGTGTTCCTATCAGCAGTATTGCAGCAAACGTCTATCTGTATGGAGCTAAAGCTGTTCATCTTGTGAGATAATGATTACCTCATCTTGCCAGAGTAAATGTCTGTGGCGACCCCTTTAGGCTGGGTCAGCCCCAAAGAGCCCAGCCAGCCATCCCTTATTAAAAAATTGCAAGGACAAGAAAATCATCAGGTTAACGGCCTATAGGGAAAGGTACCAGTAAGACCTATGGCCAATGCATCCATGGACTTACATAGAGCTGGACACAATTTTTGTTTAACGTATACAATGTAGGCATAAAATACACCTGCAGGAAAGCACATTATATGCAGTATGAGGAGTTGGTAGCACTTTAAGATGTGTCCAACTCCGCAAGGATGCCATATGCACCATGTTAATGCTAGGAAAACAGTAGTATACAGTATGCGGCAGCTTTACACCAGGAGAAAACAGTAATATATGCTCCTAATATGAACCAAGTGATGGGGCTTGACAGTGTATTATTACCACCCAGTGGTGGAACTAGCAGAAATGCAGCCGGTGGCTTGCACCAGGACCCGCTGTGGTGCAGGGGCCCATAGTCGCTGCACCCGCTGCCAGTGTCCCCGGGCCTCACAGTATTTAAGTGTAGTGCAGACCGCAGTGAGAGCAGTCCGCATTACACAGTAATTGTGTGTTTGTTATAGCAGCCAATGAGAGTCAGACAGACTCTCATTGGCTGCTAAGTCTACGGAGGGAGCCGGCTGGAGCTCACTCATGAGCTCCACAATCTGGCTCCCCCCACAGCGGGTGATGGGAGATAAGTCATGATGTCTCTCCCATAGTGCAGAGCGGGCAGGTTGGAGCGGACAGTGGCAGTTGCTGCAGGAGCGGGAATTCAGGTAAGTTGTGTTTTTTGGGGGTTTTTTGTGTGTAAGGGGCACGGGCACCGACACTTCATAAGGGGGGCACTACTGGGGGCACTGTATAGCGGGGGTGGCGGCTACTATGGGCACTGTTTGGGGGGGCATTACAGGGGTTACTGCTACGGGGGCAATATATAGAGGGGACTACTACTGGGGCAATGCATAGGGGGACAGTGGCGGTTGCTGCAGGAGCGGGATTCAGGTAAGTTGTGTTTTGGTTTTTTTTTGTGTGTAAGGGGCACGGGCACTGACACTGCATAAGGGGGCACTACTGGGGGCACTGTATAGCGGGGGTGGGCGCTACTAGGGGCTCTGTTTGTGGGGGCATTACTGGGGTTACTGCAACTGGGGCACTGTATAGGGGGGACTACTACTTTGGGCAATGCATAGGGGGATTACTACTGGAGGCAATGCATAGGGGGACTACTACTGGGGGCACTGGGGACACTGTATAAGGGGCACTACTGGGTGCACTGCATAGGGGGACCACTACTGGGGGCACTGTATATGGAGCACTACTGGGGGCACTGCAAAGGGGTAACCCTACTGGGGGCACTGTATAGGGGGGCCCAAAGCATATTCTAGCACCTGGGCCCACCACTCTCTAGTTCCGCCACTGTTACCACCATCATGCCTTTCACACTTGCATACATTTCAGATGGAAGCCCAGCAATGTCTCATGGCATGGGAGGAATGGCTGCCACTGGATATGCACAGCAGCATCCTCTTAGCCATCTTCCTGTATACGGTAAGTGCACAGAAAACTCTGGAAATCAGCGCTCACTGTCTGAAGAGCTGTCTCATATGAGCGCAGTTGAGAGTTGCAGCAAATGCAGAGACGGAAAAAAAATTGATTGTATTTTGCTTGAACAGGTAGCATCCTAGGGACCATCATGTAATAGAGCACATACAATGTCGGATTGAGACACGAAGGGCCCACTGGGGGAATGCAGTGATAGTGGCCCTTCTTAAGGGGTGTGGTCAGCCAAGAGTACGGAACCTGACCCCTAGAGGACAGGGTGGGGCTTTCAGACAGTGGGGCCCACCGGGATTTCCCTGTACCCCTGTGGGCCAGTGTGGCCCTGAGCACATATAAAATATATGCCTCCTGACAGGTTCATACACTTCTTTCTTGTAGTCTGCAGGGGATTTGCATTAACACGCCCTTACTGTATTCACACACCCTTTCTCACCTGTACTGCCTTTCTAATCTTCAGGAATTAATGAATATGCATGTGAATAAAAGTGTAAGAATGTTTTGTGTGCATGTGCAGTACAGAAATACATATTTTACCCCTCTACTCTACATTAGATTCAACATGCCTAGGACTCCCATACCAGAACTACATTCACAGTGCTCGGAGAACAGAGGACAAATCATATTTTCAGACAAGTGTAAATTTATTCCATCATTTCCAAAAGTATAGTACAATGTTTGTGACTGTTTTTTCTATACTGCATCAATGTCAACTGGTACATACTGGAATAATCCACATAAATCTTAGTAGTGTAGTGGTACCTGCAAATGTCATTACATCATTATATTTTACTAGAATTTTAAACCTGTCACTTACTGGGTCATTAGCTAGTGTAGCTGTTATATAGCCCCCTTTGTGTCTCTACAGCCCATCCCTGTATGCTTCCTACAGCCTTAGTGTGTTTGTTTGGGGGAAGGGCACTGCAGGTGAGACTGCGGCTGTGTCTAGTCAACCAGTGAGAATTGGCTTCTTACACATCACATGGATGGGGTTCTAACGCATGTGGTTTTTTTTCATACATTGCGATGATCCTTAATCTTCTTGTTGACGAGATAAACGGCAATAAGAAATTATAATTATCAAACAAAGTCCCAATAATAAATAAATATTTCCCATTAATAGTTCAATGTCATTTAAATTAGGGCTGTGCGCCGACCCCAGTGTTTTGGTTTTGATTTTAGATCTGTATCTCCTTTGTGTTTTTGATCTGAATTTGGTTTTGGCAAAACTGCACTTGCGGGTTTTGGTTTTGGATCTGTATTTTTTTTCTAAAAAAATCACGAAAACAGCTAAAATCACATAATTTGGGGCTGTTTTTGTTGCTACAGTATTATTAACCTCAATAACATTAATTTCCACTAGTTTTCAGTCAATTTTGACAACCGCACAGCTCACAATATTGTTTTAATCCAGTTGAGGATTTTTAAAGTCTGGTACTAAACATCTGTTATCATTGTGCTTCTGGGATTATAGAGACAACAGTTTCATAAACTATAAAATTAAAAATGTCAGGCAGCAATGCCCCAAACAGCACATAATGCAAAGAAAAGAGGTGCAATATGGAATTGTCCATGGGCCCTTCCACCAACCCTAATGTTGTATATAGGACATGCATAGTTTAACAAACCAATCACTTCAGCGACAGGGACTGCCAATTGTGGCTGAAGCAATTGGTTTGTTTGAGCCTCCACAAAACAAGCTACCAATGGGCAGCTGACATTGCTGGCAATGATCTCTCCATGCACAAACTGGATTTACAGAGTCAAGATGTTGTCGCCATCATCATCCGATTTCTCACCCTCATAAATGTGTACATCATCTTCACACAATATTAATTTGTCCCGGCTGGAATCCACCATTACAGCCTCAGGGCCTGATTCAGAGCCGGACGCTGTTTGCGGACACTCGTTCAGAATAAGGAGCTGGCTATTTAAATTGAGCGCTCGCTCTTTGCGGTCTGTTGACGCCTCTATGTCTGAGCGAGCGCATGAAACATGCGCTCGCTATTTTGTAAAGACGCCCCTTGGCCGCTCGCATCATACGTCATCTCCGCTATTTATTAGATTAATCGAGTACATCGAAAGTCGTATGAACTGCTCGCTATTCTTGTGGTAGCATTTTCCTACCGCAATCATGCGAGCAGTTCAGGCTAAAAGACAACCAAGTGACGTGGTCGATGATGCTGCTTTGTTGATTATGCATACCCTTAAAACGTCCGTTTTGACCGTTTGGCACGCCTGCGTTCGGATCTCCACTCCCCGTTTTCAAGCACCTTCCCCTGTTACCACCCACAAACGCCTCATCCTGTCACTCAAATTAGCAGGCATTCGCTATTTTGCGAGCACACGATTTCTGACCACAATCACTGGTTGGCGCATGCGCATTACAACCCATACACATGCGCAGATGTGCGAACATCGCTCGGAGTGAACGAGCGGCCGCTTACGAGCGGCTCTGAATCAGGCCCTCAGTGCCTCTGAAATTTTTGGATGTAATTGGCGGTAAAGGTCTTCCTCGTGAAATTTGTAGTTCATTTTGATGAACATCATCTTCTCTTCACATATTGAGGAAGTAGCCTCCTACGCCGATTGCTGACAAGGGGCCTGATTCAGAGCCACTCGTAAGCGGCAGCTCGTTCACTCTGAGCGATGTTTGCCCAACTGCGCATGCGTACGGATCGTTATACGCATGCGCGAACTAGTCAGTGTGGCCGAAATTCATGTGCTCGCAAAATAGCGAATGCCTGCTAATTTGAGTGACAGAAAGAGGCGTATGTGGGTGGTAACAGGGGAAGGTGCTTGAAAACGGGGAGTGGAGATCCGATCGCAGGCGTGCTTAAAGGTCAAAACGGGCGTTTTATGGGTGTGCATATTAAAAACAGCAGCGTCATTGACCACGTCACTGGGTTATTTTATAGCCAGAACTGCTCGCAAAATTGTGGTAGCAAAAACCAACCACAAGAATAGCGAGCAGTTCATACCCTGTTCGATGTACTCGATTAATCTAATAAATAGCGGACATGACGTAGGATGCGAGCGGCCAGGGGGCGTAGTTTCCTAAAAAACGACCGCAAGTTTTGTACGCTCGTTCAGACTTAGAGGCGTGAACAGACCGCAAAGAGCGAGCGGTTCATTTGAATAGCCACCCCTATTTTCTGGACGAGCGAGCGCTAATTGCGTCCGGCTCTGAATCAGGCCCAAGGTTCCCGGCTGTGCTGAAAACTCTTTCTGAGTACACACTGGAGGTTGGGCAGCTGAAATAAAGCAAAGCCAGTTTGTGCAAGGGCCGCCAAACTGTCTTTTTTTTCTGCCAGTAGTGAAACGGACTGTCTGACATGCCTATTTGGATGTTATCATTAAAATAGTCCTTCAACATTCTCTGAATGTTGACCGTAATAGATGGAGTCACGGTAGAGGTCTCATCAACTTTAGACAATTCTTTTAGACCCGACAAGATGTCAAAACTTGGTTGTGTTGACTAATCTGCATCACCAGTGGGTCTTTTTTGGGGAAAGATTAGATTTTTCCTGGCTGCCACACTTGCTGGAGAAACTGAAGGAGGAGCCATCGCTGCATCACGAGCTGCTTGAGCTGACAATTTGCTTACCAACAGCTCTTTGCATCTCTTCAGATCTGTGTCCATTGGGAAGAAAGATACAATATATGACTTAAACCTAGGATCGAGCACGGTCGACAAAATTTATTGCTTCGATTGGAAGTGATTGGAAGATCCTGACAACCCTTGGATCCTGGCAAGACAAATAAAGGGCTTGATCTACAAGTCCGACATGCTTAATGCAATTGCTTCATTTCAGCTCATCCTTCAGTTTTTCAAGCTGATTTTCCAACAATCTAATGAGGGGAATTACCTGACTCAAGCTAGCAGTGTCTGAACTCACTTCACAGGTGACTACTTCGAAGGGTTTCAGCAGTCTGCACAACATGGAAAGTATATTCCACTGAGCTTGAGTAAGGTATAGTCCCCCTCTTCTTCCTATGTCATACTTCGATGTGTAGCTTTGGATGACTTTTTGCTGTTCCACCATCCACTCATGCATATAAAGGGTGGAGTTACACCTTTTAACTAGCTTTTGCTTCAGGTGGTGACAGGGAAAAATCAACATTTCTTGCAGGTGCTGCAATCTTCTACATGCACCTGCTGAATGGCAGAAATTTTGTGGGCCACGGAGAGCATCTCCTGCATGGCCCTGTAATTTTTTAAAACATTTTGCACCATCAAGTTAATAGTGTGGGCAAAACATGGAACATGTTGGAATTCACCCAGCTGTAATGCTCTCACAATATTGGTGGTGTTGTCAGAAATCACAAATTCCAAGGAGAGTCCAAGTGGGGTAAGCCATTTTGCAATGTCTTCCCTGAGTTTTTGTAAGAGGTTGTCAGAAATATGCCTCTTAGTGAAACCGGTTAAACACAGAGTAGCCTGCCTCTGAATAAGATGCTTCTGTTCTATGACGCTGCTGCTGTTGTTGGTGCCACTGGGCTGTTACAGTCATGTAATCTTGCATTTGCCGTTCCGCTTGTCCACATATCTGTGGTTAAGTGGACAGTGGGTACAATGGAATTCTGGAGGACACTAAGTTTTTTTAACGTCCCTGTACAGGCTGGGAATTGCTTTTCTAGTGAAGTGGAACCTAGATGGGACTTGGTAGTGTCCACAGGACCTCAAGTAACTGTCTAAAATCCACTGCACTAATGGCAGATATTGGACGCAGATCTATAATCAGCATAGATGTTCTGGCATCAGTGATCCACTGTGCAACTGGGTGACTGCTGTCAAACTTGCTCCCCCTTGCAAAGGATTATTTAACAGTCAATTGTTTTTTAGAACTACTAATAGTAGTCTTCCTGGCCCCCTTCTGGGATGAAGATCCACTCCCAGTAGCAGTAGCAGAAGGCATAGCACTCAAGAATTCTTCTGAGGAATCCAGGATAGGGGAGGACTGTGTTAGCTTTATAAAATTGAAAGCAGGACTACTTCCGATCATGATTGAGGATATTGTTGATGAAGGTGTTGGTGGTGAAGATGCCAGGTGCTTGGATCTAGCAGAGAGAAGGGAGCTAGCTGACACTGGACTGCTTGTTACTTTTCTAACCAAAGTTTCTGAATTTAGCAAATACTTTAGATGGATGCACTGTAAATTATGAAAAAGGGAGGAGGTTCCTAGATGGTTAGGGTCCCTACCTCTACTTACTCTGGCATGACAATGGGTACAGGTGGCTTGACAATTGTTGTCAGGATTTGGGTAGAAATGATTCTACACATAAGAAGTGGATTTTTTTGCTCTATGCCCAGGGATGACAATGGTCTTTTTTATCATGGGCAACAACTGTTTCCACTGGGGCCTGATTTACACAAACAGCATCCTCATCAACAACATCCTCATCATCAGCATTCTCATCATCAACATCCTTATTAGCATCAGCTACACAAATATCCTCCTCATCCCGGTGCACTTCCACAGAAGCATCCTCTATTTCTATGTCAGCATGTTTACTTGTGCTGCTCATCCCCCAATTTGCAGAGGATGCACAAGTGGTGGAAGGAGGCTCCTCTTCGAGTACAGTTTTGGAAAGGTCAGGCTAACATATGGCACCTGCCGACACACTTAGACTCTCCTCAGGGATTAGTGACATTTCTGAGCACACAGTTGGTTCATGAAACTTCTACAGGGAGAAGGGCTTACATCATCAAAAGAGGCAGAACCACAAGTCATAAATAAAGGCCAAGGCCTTAGCCTTTCCTTGCCACTTCGTGTGGTGAAAGGCATATTGCCAATTTTATGTCTTTCTGCAGCTACCTTTCCCTTTGATGTTTTTTTCTTTACCAATGTAAATGATTGGTTCTTTGATTTTAGAAGCCCTGTGTGTCCTTGGGCATTGGCTTTAGTAAATGATGTAGATGGATTAGTATCATCATGGTGGCACTGGCAGCAGCACCAGCCCTAGTATGTGGTTCCTGCTCTCCTCTCAACTGATTGTTCTCCATATCAACAAACATGAATGAAGTGGGGTACAGCACACACGTCAATTTGTACCAATTTTAAATATTACACTACGGTATCAGTGACCTACAGTGTCACAATATTTAGAAATAAGAAAAGAATAACAAACTGCACTACCACTTACAGTGCCACAAGATTTTTTATGAGTAAAACACTGTGCTACCACTTAGAGGGGTATTCAATTAGGTGCAAATGGCTGTCGAATGTGATTTTGTCAAAATTTTCACCAGCGAATAATGTTTCGCCAAATTCAATTAAACTTGCGAATGTTGTGAAAATCTACAATTCGCCTAAAATATAAATCTATCCACTTTTGAATTGTGAAAGTCGAACGTTGCTGTTCAATTACAAATATGCGTATATCATTCGCCCCCCAAAAAAGTACATTTTGCCGTGAATTCGCAAAAAACTGTCCTCACCTCTTGGGGGTGAGAGTTTTAATTCAAATGGTTTAAAATTACATATTTTTCAGGTAAAATAAGTGTGTTACAGCAAAAATGCTTTCCCAAGCATTATTTGTTTTAAATGGTGTTGATGATACATTTTTTAAAATGATCTATTGGCTTGTTACAATAATGGTTCAGTCCATTACAGTTGGTTCATTCCAAAGTTAGAAATAGACCAGGTTGTATTTGTTAATCACTCTTTCCAGCAGCAGCATCAGCAGCAGCAGGTGGAGGAGCAGGAGAGAGAATATTACCTGTCAAGGAACTACACACCTGAATCTGGAGAAGAAGAAAGAAGACATTTGACACAGATAATAGTATCCTTATAATTTGATTGATTATTATCATATAGAAATTTAAATTTTTTAAAATGGAGCGCTTTCCGGCTCAAGTGTGGGAATTCATGTTTGCAGCATGTGTTCAAGTGAGTAGGCTGTAGTTTAGGGCGCAGATGAGTATTGCAGCCACTCCTGATGAATCAGCTGTGGAGATTTCTGCAGGTGCACCTGAAAGTACTCCATCTTCCTCGGGTGTTGCGAGAATCCCAAGTCCACATCTATATAGACAAAGACGGTTGTTGGATGGGATTGGTGAGGATGAGGTGATAAAATGTTATCGCCTCTCCTCTGCTGCCATTTACCAGCTGTATGATCTGCTGGAGAAGGATCTTGAACCGCGTGTTCCTATGAACAGAGCAGTTCCAGGCTTGGCAAAACTGCTAGCCACACTTCATTTTTTGGCATCGGGAACATTCCAACCGACTCTGGTGATAATTGCTGGCTTTTCACAAGCCACTTTTTCTCGCTGTTTGTCACAGGTCCTTCTGGCAATGCGGAAACATGTTTCTGAGTTTGTACATTTTCCTCAGACAGAACATGAATGGAATGCTGTGAAGGCGGGTTTTTTTGCCATGGGACGAATCCCCAATGTTTTGGGTGCAATAGTTGCACCCATATTGCTCTCATGGCCCCCCACCAAATGGAAGAGATTTTTCGGAATCGAAAATCTTTCCATTCTCTAAATGTACAAATGATTTGTGATTCAAAAATGCGTTTCATGCAGGTGTTTGCTGGCATGCCAGGGGCTTCTCATGGGTCCTTTATTTTGCAGCAATCTAGCCTCTTTGAGATGTTTCAACAACAACAGATGCCTCATGGATGGCTGATTGGTAAGTAAATAATTTATTTATCTTTAATATTTTTTAATGTTCTTTTCAAAATTTAAAATATATATTTTTTTAATTTTAGGCGATCAAGGATATGGAAGTTTTCCCTGGCTGCTACTCTACTGGCTAATCCTGACACCCATGCAGAACACAGGTTTCAGGCAGCTCACATTAGGACTATGGTAGTGATAGAACGCTCCTTTGGTCTGCTTAAAACCCGCTTTTGTTGTCTTCACAGGTCAGGGGGTGTGTTGCTGTATTCACCAACAAAGGTTTGCAATATAATTATTGCTTGTACAATTTTACATAATATTTGTATTGCAAACCGTTTGGAGGCCGAGATTGATCCATTGATCAGTCTCGATTCTGACCTGTCTCCTGCAGTGGTTGATGATGCTGGCCGTTACCTGATAGCATCATATTTTCAATGTAAGTTTTTAGAACAATTATTAATCGAAGTTAAACCCACTTCCCAGATTTGTGTTTCATGTTTTTTTTATTTTCCTTTCAATAGAACATCAACCTTGAATCACCAGTCATTGAAGTTTTGGCCTCTACTGGAACAGTTTAAGTATTCCTAAAGTTTAAACACCGTTTTAGATAAGTCTTACATGTGTTACAATTGTTTTGGTCAAGTTGGATCAGTTTTTCATTGTTATATGATTGTTTTTTATAGTATTAGTTGTCTAGTTTTTATTTTTCAGTGTAAACATTAGTAGTTGTTCCTGCATAATCAAATCCCTTAACCTCCTGGATCTCCAATGGACAGCTGAGCAGCGGGGCGATGTGCTAGCCATTCCCAAAAAATCATGTAAGTATCAGCAAACCTCATTGCTGGTGTCATGTAACCTGTGTCTTTCCCTCCCCTCCTGCTTCTAAACTTTTCCCTGGAGCAGAGATGATTGCTTGAAAACCTGCACATGCTAATCACCTTTCTTCTTCTCTCCCTCTTAGGGAAGTGGACCGGACCTTTTTTGGACACCCAGGATGCAGATTAGCCCCATCCTCCTGGATCTCCAATGGACAGCTGAGCAGCGGGGCGATGTGCTAGCCATCCCCAAAAAACCATGTAAGTATATTGTGAGTAATCAATTTTTAAATGATTTAAAATAAAACCAATGTAAGAACATTATTTTATTTTTTTTTCAACAATCTGTTTTAAACAGAAATCTTTTATACCGGGAATGTTTTTTTAACAATAATTTCTTGCCCATTTATATAAAAATTGTTTTTTAGTTTAATTTATTTTTAAACATGTCAAACTTTTTACGTTGTTTTTTTTCTTGCATTCAAATAAACAACTTTGCCATCTTCTTTTTAACTGGAACATTTGAAACCTATAAGACAAGGAAAAAAATGTTAAATTTAAATCAAATCATTTTTCAAACCTCATAAACCCTAATTTAACTCCTATTAAGATTATTTCACTGTTGAAGTAGTAAATGATTATAATTAACTTGCATATTAAATGTAAAGAGAATATCATATATACATGGTCGCCAATCAGCTGAATGAAAGTTGCGGAGTTGGGTCCTTAACAATCATGCGTGCGCCAAGAACCAATCCAGCCTCACAGGTCTCAGGCTGATCCCCCACTGGCTCTCATGTCAAAAATCTCCATTATGCTGTGCCCCCTTGCTGAATTAGTGCCCTTATGTAGTGCCCCCAGGCTGGCCCCTTGTGCAGTGCCCCCATTCTTTAATAGTGCCCCTTAGACAGTGCCCCCAGTCCAACACATACCTTTACTTGCTCGACACTCGCGCTCCCACTGCCATTGCCTCACTCTGACTGGATCTAACTAGGTCCAGCAAGCGCGCAGGGCAAGCTCCTGATGTCACGGGTGACGTCCCCTGTGCAGTGCATCACTGGGAACGCTTGCCTCTGAAACGATCAGAGGTTTCTTTAGCCTCTGGTCACTTCAGAGCCCAAGCTTCTACAGCTGTGGTCGGCAGGGGAAAGTGGCAGGTGGAAGGCTGTTTCTGCCGGGCGAGGTATCCGCAGAAAACAACCCGAGGAGAACACTGCCTTGCCGGGATTAAACGGTCGGGAAGGCAGCATTTGGGATTCCCTCTGTCGGCTACCCTACTGCATCCCCATATGTTCTACGTCCCATATGTCCAATAATAAACATAATCTGTTATTGAAATAAATATACATGAAAGCAGAAATTTCTTTTTTAAACATGGATTTTTACCTGTTTAATTAACGCTAATAAACTGATTTTTAAATATATACCTTAAATCAACATTAGGCAAAAGGCATCGTAGCAGGGATTACTTCGGATTCAACAATCGATTCATTTTCCGGGAGAAGACGTCTCCGTGTTATGGAAGTTGAGTCATCCAGCGCGGGAGTTTTCAACAAAGAACCTGATTGAATTGGATTTGGAAGATTGGTTAGGCTTTGAACTGGATTTAGAATATTCGGTGGACCAACAACGTGGTCAAATCTGTTGGATGGAAATAATTCAGATTGAGTTTGTGAAAAATAATCCTGCCTCATGACTGGTGTTCTCAATAATGAGCTTGAAAAATCAGGAACATAACTACTTATTGGTGGGTTTCGACGGACAATCTGCTCCTCCATTAAGAATTTTATTTCAGATGACATAACTAATAAAGCAGAAGACAGAACCTCTTGTTGTTCTGAAATTTTCTCAAAGGTCTTTGACATTTTTGAAAGTTCACTATTCATTGCACTTGCTACTTGTAGGGATTCTCTATGATGCTGATCTATGTGTATACGTGAAACATGGATTTTTTCATGATGTATTTGACTAATGCTTTTCAAAGCATCTTTAACCTGGATTAATGCTTCAGTTATAACTTGTAAATCATCCTCAACTCGGAAGCGATGATCTTCTTGTTGATCATTCATAGACTTCGCAAAATCTGTGATTGCATCAAAAGGAGTATTAACCTGTGTTTTTTCACCTGGTGCTTGTGGTCTATCTGAAGGGGTAGACCTTACCATTAGATTTCTAAAAGCTTTTGCCAGAATTTTAAAAGCAAGAATAGATCCTAGAAAAAGTAAACTATATTAAAAGAAAATTTCTCTAAATTTTTCAAATTTACCTAACATACATAAATAACTAACTACCTGGAGTAACAGAAGCTGGTGAAAAAGTCAAGGATCCCACTTCAGTCTCCGAATCTTTATAGAAATATCAATTACAATTTTTATTGTAAAACGCATTTATTAGCATAGTGCATTTTTCCACATTCAACCTTCACATACCAGGTGAAATATCTCCAACATCTCCAACATCAGGAATAAGTGGAGTTATAGGTCTTTGTTCATCCCTTTGCATAATAATATTTTTTGAAACTGTTGAAATTAAAAAGGTTTAACATTAACAACATTTAAATGAAATTAAAAAAAAAGTACTTTAAATAAACATACTTTCTGGTGCTCTAGGATTGGCCTCGAATATCTCAGAATCACTATTCTCCAGATCTATAATGTTTAAAATTTTTAAGCAAAAGTCTTAAAATTGTATCAAATATATATTTTAAAAAAAAATTAATACACTTACATGGTGACGATATAGGAAAATGCTCAAAAAGATTTTCCGGGAAGTCAACTTCAATTTGCAATTCCTGACCTATGAAGATTAATTGATTTGGTTCAAAATAAAGTATGCCTTACCTAAGCAAACCCACTACAATTTGATACATACGTTGTCTTTTTGAATTATTTGATTCAGTGAAGGAATTTATATTTTCTCCAGATTGTATGACTTCAGGCGTTGAAATGGGTAAAGATGAAATAGCCGTTTGGGGCAAAGATTCATTTGTTAGTGTCACTAAAGGATTATCGTTTAAACTCCTTTTCAATCCTTTGTCAGATTAAGTTTTTCCAGCTGGAGATGTTTCTTTTCAGGAGGCTTGAGAATTTGTTTTTTTACCTTTTTACAAATTAAAATAAAAATTATAATCTGTTCATGGCCAATACACATTTTATTTATACTGTCCAATAAACATACCTGCTATGACTCTTTTAGGACCTCCATAAACAATCCCTGTAGATGTGGTGGCTCGTTGTGAATCATCTTGCACCTGGATCTGTGTTTGTTTACGCAATGTTTGGACAACTGCCCCACAAAAAAAAATAAAAGTACATTTACATACATATCTTCAAAAAATAAGCTGATATAAATATATATACACAAGCTTCAATACCTTCCAATGGAACGGATGATTGGTTTGTCGTATCAATACTTCCAAGTACTCCCTCAACCAGGACTTAATTTCTCTTCCCAAACATTAAAGATTAAATTTAATGGTGGCCCACCACCAGTTCCACATTGGTGATTTGAAATTTTGCCCATTTTTTTCTTTTCACTACATTTGCAGTCATGAAATCGCTTTTACAATGCTTTATCATGCGTGGTTGCACAGCGATAGAACTAATTTGGTCTGCTATATTTTGCTATATTGCAGTTTTACGTCTTCCTGGGGTACTTTGTGCTCTTTTACCAAAGAGACTGTGGTATATTTCTAGTACCATCGTAACCAGTAAATCACTCTCTTTAAAACTGAACTGGATATTCCTAGGAAGAGACCCATCTTCTACATCTGAACAATTGCCATCATCATCTTTGTCTTCTTGTATTTTGGTTTTCTTTTGTCTGGAACCTTTAAAAAATAAATAAATAAAGAAAAAAATGTAAGTAATACATCTGTATTTATTTAATTATATATCAATATACATCTATTCTATATATATATATATATATATATATATATATTTCAATCTATATATATACATATATATATATTGATCCAATGTTCAGATGTTCAGCACTCACATCTAATACTTTTCTTGCACATCGGTGGGGTGCACACCAGCTGTGTCTCCTGGGTCCAGGGTTCACCAGCGAAGATACGTGTTTAGAGAAGATGGCACTCACCAGTAGAATTGCAGCTTATTTTATTCCATTAGACAGACAGTAGGCTTACATACAGGCGGCGACATTTCGGTCCCCAAACAGACCTTTTTCAAGAAGTCAAGCCTTAAGTTTCAGAGTGATAACCAGATACAGTTCCCCACGGAATGAAGTCCCCACGGGGAACTGTATCTGGTTATCACTCTGAAACTTAAGGCTTGACTGCTTGAAAAAGGTCAGTTTGGGGACCGAAACATCGCCGCCTGTTTGTAAGCCTACTGTCTGTCTAATAGGATACAATAAGCTACAATTCTACTGTGAGTGCCATCTTTTCTAAACTCGTGTATATATATATATATATATATATATATATATATATATTTTCCCAAAAAATAACTGGACAGCACTCACAGAATCTTAGAAAGTGGTATATTCAATGATGCCACAGGGCAACGTTTTGAGGTGTAACCCTCTTTTTCAAGCTTCCAGCATAGCCACAAAGACAGGTCTGTCTTTGTGGCAATGCGGGAGGCTTGAAAAAGAGGGTTATATTGTACATAGCACAGTAGTGTGTCTGAATTTAACTAAAAAGGGCGATGGGGGAAACTCCCCCAATCCTTTGTGGAGACCGAAGCCATCAGCCACCACTGACGGCTCCGCCACCAGCTCCTTGGCAGGCCGCTTGATGTCACACCAGCCTGGCAGCTGCATATATATATAAATATATATATATATATCCAACATATATTATATATATAATATATATATATTAAGTATAACACACACACACACACACACACACACACACACACACACACACACACACACACACACACACACATATATATATACACATATATACATATATATATATATATATATATATATATATAAAACATCTATTCCTCAACACAGCTTCTACTCTGGCTGCTTTATGTGTGTGTCTGTAAACTCCGGGATTGAAAATGGTTGCAAGAAAATATTTAAATTTTTTTAGATTAGTCTGACACTACTTAATTTGATGACTCCTCGTTCAATTATATTGATGACAATCATGGGCATATTAATTAGGGGTGAGCGGGTTCGGTTTTACTCGGTTTTACCCGGATCTTTTTATTGGCTATCGCCGAACATGTGTTTTGGATAGCGAATAAAATCGAGCCAAATTTGCGGTAAAGTGGCGATAAGAACCAAGTAAAACCGAGTAAAACCGAACCCGCTCACCCCTAATATTAATATATATCCATATAAAAACAAATATATATATACAGGGGGCACTGCTTATGGGGATAACTACAGGGGACACTGTCAGGTCAGGGTTTAAAACATTTTATTATTGCGAAGGCCCCACCTGGCTACTTCTTGATACCACACGGCTGGCAAAATTTTCTGTGGAGAACACTGCTAATGAAGCACTAGGATCAACCGTCTGACCATATGTGGCGTTTCCCATGAGGCTGTTTCTGTCTGCTGCCACGCCCTGCCCTATTTCGAAAGGGAAGAAAGCACATTCCCATCCAGTTGGCACCCCACTCCTTCATCCACAATAGCATACACACCATACAGCACTAGGATCAGCCGTTTGACCTTATAAACAGTGCTACATTAGAATACAATAATAGGAAAAACCATTTCCTGTGCAGCATAATACAGGACTAGGATCAGCCCTATTAACACCACTGAATATATCTATCTAGCTGACTAACACACATCACACATGTGGCTCCCAGCAAAACAGACGGAAAAGATAACCTAAAACAAAATAAAAATACACTTTTGGATTCCCATTGCAAAAATCAACAAACAAAATAAAGCAGGATGAACACAACCTTAAACCTGCTAGACACACAAGTAAATCATATAACATTAGACCAGCAATTATAATCAGTAACAATCCACTCACCTGTACCTAGAAACCACTGTTTCTTCCTCTTCTCTTGGTCAGGAGGAGGAGGATGGTAGTCTTCATCTTCATCTGATGCCAGAGAGCTGAATTGCTGCTGAGTTGACATAGCCATCTCCTACTGCAGAGACTGACGCACCTCGAATTCGCTTAAATACTGGCGAAGAGAGCGCCAAATTCTCCCTGTGGAGAGAAATGATACAATTCCCGCCCTTGTCAAACGTTGTTGATTTCGCATTCGACATAGGTGAATTTATGGGAAATTGAATTAGGGGAATTAAAAAAATAAAATTAGCATTTTTAGGAGGCGAACATGGCGAGTACAATAATTTGTCGAAGCGTACTTGCAATTCGCACCTAACTGAATACCCCTCTTAGGGGTAATTTACTAAAGTGAGAGTTATTAGAAGTGAGTTTTAAAAGTGATGTTGCCCATAGCAACCAATCAGATTCTAGCTATTATCTTCTAGAAGGTGCTAGTTAAATGTTAAGTAGAATCTGATTGGTTGCTATGGGCAACATCACTTTTAAAACTCACTTCTAAAAACTCTCACTTTAGTAAATTTACCCCTTAGTGTCACAAGATTTTTTATGAATAAGAAAAGAATTACACACTGCGCTACCACTTAGTGTCACAAGATTTTTTAGGAGTAAAACACTGTACTAAAACTTAAGGTGGCCATACATGGTGAGATTCAAAAGTTGGCCAGATCAGTTGTACGATTTCCCTTGAAAATTCTTCCCTTCAGATACAGGACGATTTGTATTTAAAATGCAACTATTTCACAAAGGACCATACATTTTGATCAATTCCTACACGATCAGTTGAGATCTCTCTGCAAAACCAACTGATCTGCGATCCAACTAGACGACGGCGGGGACGCACATCGGGGTTGCAGAAGACTCAAAATACAACTATTTTCAAATGATTGGTCTGTCCAAACTGTAGAAACTGCCCAAATCGGGTGATCAATCTTTCTGTGTATGGCCAGCATTAGTGTCACAAGATTTTTTATGAGTAAAACACTGCGCTACCACTTAGTTTCACTAAAAAAATTTTTAATAAGAAAAGAATAACACACTGCACTACTATTTACAGTGTCACAAGTTTTATCAATAAAAAAAGAATAACACACTGCACTACTATTTACAGTGTCACAAGTTTTATCAATAAGAAAAGAATAACACACGGCACTACCACATAGTGTAGTACTTTTTCACAGACAGTTAAGGTACTGTAGTAGACAAAATAACTGTGTACCGGATATTACAAAATGTAAAGCATGTAGTTATCTATTCTTGAATGTTCCTGCAGTGTCCCATTAGTAATCCATAACCATGTACATCAGAAACAAACTTGGCTTCAAACCAAAATAGAAAGCATTCCCCATCAGTATGTTTTCAGGTTTTATTGGATACAAAACACAAGGGCATAGGGAAATATAGGAAATAAGATTAAATAAAAATGCTTATCTTTTTATTTAGTAATCAAAGTCTTGCAGGTAGCAGCAGTCCACACTGTAGGGAGGTTAGGTGAGCAGACCCAACATGTTTCATTCTTTAGGACTTCCTCAGGAGAGCCCTGAGAAAGTCCTAAAGGACAAAACACATTGGGACTCCTGACCTAACCTCCCTACAGTGTGGACTGCTGTTCCCTCTCATGGGCCTGTATGAGCCCCTTTAAAAAATTTGTTTAATCTACCTGACTGTGGTGTTATAGTTGATAATACCGAAATCCCACATATCCCAAAAGAAACACGTTTGGATGTCAGATAAACATTTGAAATAATTTTTATTTGGTACGCACAATTTATCTTGAGCACTTGAGCCACTTGCGCAAAGTAATACACTATTAGGCGCATGTCTTCTTCACGGCAATTCTTGCCAAACGGACACCTAAAGAGACTGCAGCTGCCTTTTCCTCAAGGAGTAGTGACTTTATTTGTATATATCCAATATTATTTTCCACTGGTTGTTCACTGTTCTCTATCAAAGCCTATTTTTAGGGATTCTTTGATTTGTGCGCAGTACTCACATACACACTATATATATATATATATATATATATATATATATATATGTGTGTATACACTATATCAGGGGTCAGGGAACTTTTTTACCCCCTGATTTGAAAGGAAGGAAATCATAAAGTAGTGCCCCCATAAAATGCCCCTGTAGTTGTGCCCCCATATAGTGCCCCTGTAGTAGTACCCCCATATAGTGCCCCTGTAGTAGTGCCCCCATGTAATGCCCCTGTAGTGCCGCTTGTACAAAAAAAACACTTACCTTAAATCCCGCTCCTGCATCTGCCGCCATCCTGTCTGCCTGGCTGCTCCTCGGAACTATGGGGAGTTTGACTCATTATTAGTACTGTCCGGCTGCGGGCCCCTTCATTGTCGCGGGCCCCAGTGCACTGCACTGGTTGCACTGCCGATAGTTCCGCGGCCACTGTCGCCAAGCCACGGGATGCCCCAAAGGCATTCCGAAAGCCCTAGGCATTTGCCTGGAATGCCTATGCCTAGGGCCGGATCTGAGATCACCTGATGTAAAATGTATTAATTTCCAGTGGCTTGGCTCCATAATAGCCAGACAGCCAATCAGGAGACATCTTTTTGTCTGTGATGGGATGACTGTTTTGTCTGTGATGGGCTGACTGTAAGAGTGCACTCCTGATTGGCTGCCTGGCTAGCAAGTGGTCCACCAGAGATGTAGAAATGTTGCGTTGAGTGCTTCTAATGAGTGATCTATTCAGTAAATGTTTTTTTTCTAAAAGACCATATTGATTACAGTATATCAGAAAAAGAAAAGTTATTTTCAGAGGGTATTTATTAATAATATAATTATTAATTTGCAAGGGCAATATTACTATTGTGTTCTTTTTTATAAAGGAGACTAAATTTATTATTTATCTAAAGGGGAACTTCTATGGTTTAACTATATTTTTGGCATGAATGCAGTATAAGACATACAGCAGTGAAAAATAACGTGTTTTTTTTTAAAAGATATATTTAAAGCAGACATTCCTGTTATGATCCATACACTACAGCCATACAATAAAGCTGCACTGCTGCCTAAAGTGATCGGAAATTTCTGCTCATCACTTTAAAATGGCTACAGAATAGAGGTGTATGTGACTGTCTTCTCCAGCTCACACTACTTCCAAAGCATCACACAGGTTTTCAGTTGGGAATTTGAAACTAACTACAGAGTCCGAGGAACAACAACATCACAGAGCAGGTCTCTGGGCTCCAAGGATGGAGTTGATCTATAATGCTCAGCTCCATGCCTAGGTGGTAGGACAGTTTTATACAGAATAGAAGTAATATAGTATTAAAGGAAGATGTACAATACATATCATGCAATTTCCCTCTTTTCCTTCCCATTCCATTAATTTCTTAATGCAATGTCATATTTTGAGAAGGACCAGTCATACTAGTACAGCCATGCAATCATACAGTCATGCCAGAAAAGTCATACAAGTACAGTCATGTCAGTACAGTCATGCAGTCATGCCAGTACAGTCACACAGTCATACAGTCTAGTCATGCAGTCAAACAGTCATACAATCATGCAGTCATACCAGTACAGTCATACAGTCATACCAGTACAGTCATACAGTCATACAGTACAGTCATGCCAGAACAGTCATACAAGTACAGTCATACAGTCATGTCAGTACAGTCATGTAGTCATACAGCCATGCCAGTACAGTCACGTAGTCATACAGTCTAGTCATGCAGTCATACAGTCATGCCATTACAGTCACGTAGTCATACAGTCTAGTCATACAGTCATACAGTCATGCCAATACAGTCATGCAGTCATGGTCGTACAGTCATGCAGTCATACCAGTACAGTTATGCAGTCATACAAGTACAGTCATACCAGTACAGTCATGCAGTCATACAGTCGTACCAATACAGTCATGCAGTCATGCAGTCGTACCAGTACAGTCATACAGTCATACCAGTACAGTCATACCAGTACAGTCATGCAGTCATACAAGTACAGTCATACCAGTACAGTCATGCAGTCATACAGTCGTACCAATACAGTCATGCAGTCATACCAGTACAGTCATACCAGTACAGTCATGCAGTCATACAGTACAGTCATACCAGTACAGTCATGCACTCATACAGTCATACCAGTACAGTCATGCAGTCGTACCAGTACAGTCATGCAGTCATACAGTCATACCAATACAGTCATGCAGTCATGCAGTCGTACCAGTACAGTCATACATTCATACCAGTACAGTCATACCAGTACAGTCATGCAGTCATACAAGTACAGTCATACCAGTACAGTCATGCAGTCATACAGTCATACCAATACAGTCATGCAGTCATGCAGTCGTACCAGTACAGTCATACAGTCATACCAGTACAGTCATGCAGTCATACAGTCATGGTCGTATAGTAATGCAGTCATACCAGTACAGTCATACAGTCGTGCCAGTATAGTCATGCAGTCATACCAGTGCAGTCATGCAGTCATACAGTACAGTCATACCACTACAGTCATGCAGTCATACAAGTACAGTCATACCAGTAGAGTCATGCAGTCATACAAGTACAGTTGTACCAGTACAGTCATGCAGTCATGCAGTCATACCAGTACAGTCATACAGTAAAGTCATACCAGTACAGTCATACAGTCATGCCAATACAGTCATGCAGTCATACAGTCATGCCCGTACAGTCATGCAGTCATACCAGTACAGTCATGCAGTCATACAGTCATGCCAGTACAGTCATGCAGTCATAAAGTCATGCCAATACAGTCTTGCAGTCATGGTCGTACAGTTATGCAGTCATACCAGTACAGTCATACAGTCGTGCCAGTATAGTCATGCAGTCATACCAGTACAGTCATGCAGTCATACAGTACAGTCATACCAGTACAGTCATGCACTCATACAGTCATACCAGTACAGTCATGCAGTCGTACCAGTACAGTCATGCAGTTGTACCAGTACAGTCATACAGTCATACCAGTACAGTCATACAGTCATGCCAGTACAGTCATGCAGTCATACAGTCATGCCAATACAGTCATGCAGTCATGGTCATACAGTCATGCAGTCATACCAATACAGTCATACAGTCGTGCCAGTATAGTCATGCAGTCATACCAGTGCAGTCATACAGTCATACAAGTACAGTCATGCAGTCATACAAGTACAGTCATACCAGTACAGTCATGCAGTCATACAGTCGTACCAGTACAGTCATGCAGTCATACAGTCATACCAGTACAGTCATGCAGTCATACAATTACAGTCATACCTGTACAGTCATGCAGTCATACAGTCGTACCAGTACAGTCATGCAGTCATGCAGTCGTACCAGTACAGTCATACAGTCATACCAGTACAGTCATACAGTCATGCCAGTACAGTCATGCAGTCATACAGTCATGCCAATACAGTCATGCAGTCATACCAGTACAGTCATACAGTCATGCCAGTATAGTCATGCAGTCATACCAGTGCAGTCATACAGTCATACAAGTACAGTCATACCAGTACAGTCATGCAGTCATACAAGTACAGTCATACCAGTACAGTCATGCAGTCATGCAGTCGTACCAGTACAGTCATACAGTACAGTCATACCAGTACAGTCATACAGTCATACCAGTACAGTCATACAGTCATGCCAATACAGTCATGCAGTCATACAGTCATGCCAGTACAGTCGTACATTCATACTGGAATTAGACATTTTCTGAATTAATGTATCAGCTTCATTAGTAATTGTCTTGGATCTGGACATTATGACAGCAAGGTGTACACTTATTTACAGAAGTATGGTTTCCAATTACATAACTGTTTAAAACAGTAGGAAATCACAAACCAATAGTGTGCATTTTTAAAGTCATCACTCTGTCACCCAGTTGGGTAGTAAAGACAAAGGGCGGGATGCAGCAACGTGAGAAATGCGGTCAAACCCCAAAAATGCAGGTTTGACCACATTTCTCATATGCGTCAAGCCCCAGAATGCACGTTGTGGGTAATGCCATCTTCTAATGCCTTTACCCGGCTTCTATTCGGAGAGTGCTGTGAGAGAGCAATCCAATCGGATCCCAACCAGCACCCTCTGCGGCTCGTGTGTCATTCTGTACATGTCATAGACCCAGAAGTCCCTCATTCACAAAGGATAGCTCTTGTCAAGAGAGCTATCCTTTGTGATTCTCTTCATGCATACCACAGTAATTAAAGCCAGCCTTCATGCGAAAGTGGCGGGATGCATCTCATTCTGAAGCCGAGGCATTATGCATCCTGCCCAAAGGCACTGAAGTCGGAACGATACTGCCCATGTATTAAATGACACACTGCATTTATTTGAGGCACCATCTGATATTTATGTTCATTATAACAGTTCAGGTCAAGACAAGGTGGATACATTTGGTTTGGGGATCATACTACAGCTTTACATCTCATGCAAATCTTTACTTATAATAAAGTTGTAATGGTTGTGTCTGTACATAGAAATGTTTTTGGAGAAATGTACTCTCTGGGACTGTGTATAAACTATGGAGACAAAAATTATTTTGTTTCAGAATTTTTGTTTGTCTGTCTGTTTGTTCCAGTATCACGCAAAAACTACGGGATGAATTTGGATTGCGTTCTCAATATTGTATAGCTTAGTCGCCTAGAAAGCAACTGAGGTATGTATTATCTCAATGTGACATCAGGGAGAGGAACGATAAAGAAAAACCCAATGCTTGACACTTGGCATGTGCCATGTGCAGGCTGCTCAAGCCAAAAATTACTAGATGCATATAAATATAACGTTTTTAGGACAAATATACTTTTAGGGACTGTTTATGAACTATGGAGACAAAAAATTTTTTTATCTGAATTTGCACAGGCTCCTCAAGTCCAAAATGACTATATGTATATAAATGTATATACAATGTATACATATATTGCACACCTCAAACGCAAACATCTATATTTGTATGCATATATAAATACATATATATATATATATCTCAAGATCTATTTCGCAGGAAAATTCAACTATTTATTAAGCACTACTCAGGCAGCTTGTCTCGAATCATAAAGTTGCAGTATACATGTCAATCCAGTAGATGTTGCACCAAGATAATTACTACCTATCATAGAGTCGCTGCTCATGTTACTTGCAACCTTTCAATGCTACTGTAGGTTACGTGGGTTGCTCAAGAGTTAATAGCCCTAAGCATCGTTTTGTGTTAATCCTTGAAGGAAAAACTGCTAATATTGTTTACATGTTGTGATCAATGTCTATAATATAAAAAAAAAAAAAATACATCACAATATAAGGTGCCACTACTGTCTTTGTAAAATTAGTTCCGCTGAGCAATAACAGACATCCACGTGAGCAAAGCTGCGTGCAAACGCTAGTTTAATAATACATTAATTTATCTTTTTAGCCTCCTACACTGGTTTTCAGCTACTGTATGTCATTATTTGTATTGCCCTGATACACTGATCATAATAATTCACTGACCTCAGATATTTCTGTTGCCTACAAATAAGGTGCATTATCAAATAACTTTTTACCAACTCTGAAGCCTGATTTAATACTTACAGCAATTGAGTCTGAGTTATTAAACACTTCTTGATGTTTACACATATAAATGTTTCTGCAAAACCGTAAAATGTACAGTGAAATACGTGATCGGGGTGGAAAGAGAACAGCATTAGACTGCATTTACCATTCTATTTTTTTTCTCATTGTAGGAATGGAGGTAATTTGAAATGACTTGTAGAGAAGTATGTCCCTGGGCACAGAATTATAACCTTTTCGGCAAAATTCCATAGAGATGAAGCTATTAACTTTCAAAGCTCTTCCCTTAGTCCTCTGCGGTACCTACATACACTTAAGTATTATAATATAAATCCCAGTTGTGAGACGATTCTCTACTATCTGCCTAGCAACTGTGTCAATGTCTCTCCAATGGACAATAAACTGCTATACCTATGCTCGTACTAAAACACTAGAGCTTTGCAGCATAATAGCAATCTTATGAAAATTAGGATGCAATTTAACTCACTGTATTGCTATGGCAGACCTGAAAGTAATATTGACTTAGTTGCAATGTAAGTTTTAAACATTTCTGTATTTAAATTCCTATAAAAAGCGGAATAAAAAAATGATGTTCAAAATAGCAGGAGAAAATAAAATGGGCAAAGATAATGAACAAAATATTTAAAAAAAGTTGCACTGACAAGTAAACATGTGCCAGCTTGCTACTTCCAATCCATCTATACAAAGTCTGACCTTGTTAGCAGCTACTTATCTTTCCTAAATTTTGCCCAGCAACCCCACTGGTAATAACTATCCCTTTATAGCCTAGACCTCATGCATGAAAAGGAAAGTAAAACAATCAGTTTACTTTGCATTATAGGTATGGGGCTCTGATGAGCCATGTTTGCAAATGATTACATTTGCAAATAACTAGAGTCGTAAGTAGACATTTTGGTGCCCTGGGCGAGACCGAAGTCCTTTGAAGATCCACATAGCCTTCCAACCGCAAATTGTAATTAACATATATTACATAGCACCAGACAGAGGATTGTAGCTTTGTTTGTTTAGTAAACTTTTCAGTAAAAATTTGCAAGAATAAGGGGGAAGAGGTACTGAGAGAATAGTTGGGGAGTCATGGAGGGTATAAGTGCTGTATAATAAACTACACACACACACACATGTATCACACCAGTAAATATATCAGTATGGGACATAAACCACTGGGGACATCATCAGTGGGAGATACTCCCAGAATGACTCATTAATCGGCTGCAGCATAAAATCATATCTTCCACTATTTGAAGTGTCACAAATAATGAGGGGTAGTTCTTAAACCATCTCATCCATGATAACCTTGCGTCTAATAATGATTTCAGGCTGCAGACAAGTACTAAACTCCCAATCAGTTGATGTCAACCACCATTGCTACACCAGGTGACTAGTTGAAAAAACAGATCTAGATTAGTATCAAAATCTTGGCAAATAAACCAATAACTGGATTAGCTGGGGCCAACTGGCAGCCCATCACCAACACTTTAAGGCATAGATGGAAGCCATCTGCCTGTCCATCTCCAACAATTTAAGGATTAGCAGACTATTACTCTTTGTTGTATAATTTGGCTAGTGACCCCCATGTCCACCGACCTACTCCTATTGAAAATTGACAAATTATTAGATGCACTTCATCTCCTATCTATGGACTAGTCAGTTTCTCTGTTGTCCATGGTCGGAAAAGGAGTAGGTGACTCTATAGACTCATTGCAATTGGATAAGGCCTCTGGCTCTGAAGGTTATATTAATAATTTTGATAAAATATTTAAGGATTATTTGGTTTCAGTTTTAGCCTCGGTGTTCAACAAAGCCTCAGACAAGGGTTTTTTTTCCATGGGAGATGTTGGAGGCACAGATTGTGGGATTACACAAACCTGTGACCTTGGTCACTAATTGCAAATAGCACTATTAAATACGGACATTAGGATCTATGCCAAATTATTAGCCAAAAGATTGAGCCCACTGATACTTTCCTTGATTAAACAGGACCAATCCAGGTTTGTCCTTGGTAGGGAAACTTCAGGCAATACCCAATGTGTATTTAACATTGTGGAATATTTTGCTGACTCTGAGGATCCATCACTAACTTTTATATTCTTCTAACTTCTATATTCTATACTTACCCCTCTGCTAGAGTTTTTGCAAGTGGTCTCTCTCTTCTATCTGTTGAACAACAAATGGCACATGCCAGGGGGGTCTGCTTTCCTCCATGATTTTCACTCTTGTTATAAAAGCCTTTAGCTTAAGCAATTTGGACTACAGTTGCTATTCAAGGCCCCCGGTTACATTGTTCATCCCATAAAATGTACTTATTTGCAGATGTTTTAATGTGTCTCACAAGCCCTGAATCTTCCTTATCATTCTTGAATGTCATACTACAGGAATATTCTCGAGTGTCTTACTAGAAGTTGAATGGGAGGTTGTCCCATAAACTTGTCCTCAGATCTGCTGACAGTGCTTTGCGGTACCTACAACTGTGCCTGGCAAGATGAAAGTCTCACATATCTAGGGGTTAAAATTCCAAGACCAGGGGAAGAGAAGGTGTCATGTACCTACGTCCCTCCTTTAGTCAAATTATCGCTGACTGACTGAATGTTGGAGGAGATTTTGTGGTTAGCCGGATTGCTGCATTAAAAATGGTTCTTTTTCCTTATTTAATGTATTTATTTAGTTCCATACCCAAGCTATTCCATTGTCTGTATACACTAAAGTTTACGCTATATTAACATAATATATTTGGAAGTCAAATAAGTCTCTTTCATCTAGTTATATTATGTCCTTCTCTAGGGCAGGGAAGGGGGAAAGTAATATTCCCAGACATATAACTATATCAAGTGGCATGTCTGCGTGTATGCCAAATTAGAGATTGGTTTTTAATTGACAATCCCAAACCATGGGCTCTACCAGAACAGAGCATGTCCCATCTGTTTTCTTTAGCCGACTTATTACTGTTACACCTTACCAATAGACGCCTGGTGTTCTCACGTCAAGGTGGCAAGATACCTCCTAACCAGGAAATCACTGTTATAATCCAGCAACTCACCCCCAAAACTCCACCCATTACCTGTTACAGGACTACACAAATCAGGCCCTTAAAAGGTGACCCACCTTACACATTTTTTAACACTTGCACCTAAATGTACAGTAGTTTAAATTCCAACAGGCATATAATGAAATAACTTCTGTCTTTCTTTTGCCTTAGAGAAGAGCAGCATTGGAGTGCCCACCCTGTCCCCTCTGAGCAGGCTCCTGCTCCATGCTGTCACTGCAGCAGTCACACAGCAGAGAGCAAAAGCCCCTGCTGTTAATTCACAGCAGACACCGGATGTATGCTTCAGTGTCAGCCCCCACAGCCTTTTGCTATCATTAAGACATGTGCGACCAGGGCAATTGCAGATACTGTAGCTGCTGTGGTGTCCCAAGGGGTCTTGCACCCTGGGCAGCTGAATCAGTCGCACCTCCCTAGTTATTGCCCTGGAAATAACTATTATAAATCTTTCCCTCTACTTATATAGATCAATTATTATTATTATTACAATGATTATAAGGTAAATATGACTGATTATGTCTAGTAAACTATGCTCTGTCATAATGTTAATTACTCTTGCAGAACTTTTTATTAGTGTTTTCTGAAATTAATATTAACAGAATTTGTAAATAAAAATATTCTCATTATAAAAGCATTCATTTTTTAAAACATGCTCTTATACAGTAAAATCTTTTGAGGTTACTTGATGAGAGGCAGTGGGGTTGCCACTCGTACATACAGAAGTGAGAAAGTCTGCACATCGCTGGTAAAGTTCAGCTACTATTACTAAACTCTACAAAGATGGATACATTAATTAGTAATGAACAGAGTCCATGCAGCAGAGGTCCCTAAACTTAATTAGTACCTCAGTCAATTTTATTTAACCATCTGAACGCACACATGGATAATCTTAAAACCTGGACTGTAATGGCGGAGTTTAGGAATCTTTGCCATACAGCATAAATGGACTTATCTGTAACAAACACATTAAAAAAAAAGTTATATCTTCCTTATTTTCCACAATATCAAGGTGTTATTTTTTCTGTTTAGTTGGTTCTCACTTAATGAAACCTTATGATACATCCAGCAATCAATAGAGAATGTGCTTCATTTATGATACATAGTTGATGCACTGGACAAAACGCTTTGGTTTTCCATCAATGCGCCTAAGTGGTAGGGCCTGTGCACACACCTGCTCTCTGGACAGTAGAAGTGTGTCTAGGTGTGCACAAGCACATTCTGAGCAGTTTAGCTCTTTTTGATTAAATTAATAAGAACATCAAGACTGTCTGTGTTTTTTAGAGCACCATTGTGTGGTTGAGGCTGTGTTATATTGAAGAAAGTGCACATCCACTGACACTGGAAGCAAGATCTATCCCAATAAAAGAATATGATGAGACTGAACCTCCACCAGCTACAAGCTGGTGCATCAGTAAAGTTCAGGGATGCACAAATTGCTATGCATCAATCTGCATGACGAGGAATCCCCCTAAAATGTGCCTGATCCGTCTATTTATTTCATTATAATTAATCTTTCTTGGCAAACTCAAATCTCATTTTTGTCCTGATCTCCAAAACTAGGTGCAGTTCATTACAGAACATACCCCGGGTAACTTACACAAGCACAACAGACACAGCACAAAGTATGGTATGTAAGATTATGTAATACCAGTAGTATAGTAAAAAAAATTAATTCAAATATCCACCTCTTTCCACAACAATGGGTAATAGATATAAGACATGAGTAATGCACCTTATTTAATACTCAAGAAATAACTTGTTTCTCCTGTAGTCTTGTATACTACAGCCGTGGGAAAAAGTTTTAAGAATGACACAAGTATTGGTTTTCACAAATTTTGCTGCTTTGTGCTTTTAGACCTTTTGTCAGATCATGTTACTATAGTATACTGAAGTAAAATTACAAGCATTTCATAAGTGTCAATGGCTTTTATTGACAATTACATGAAGTTTATGCAAAGAGTCAATATTTGCAGTGTTGACCCTTTTTTCAAGACCTCTGCAATTCGCCCTGGCATGCTGTCAATTAACTTCTGGGCCACATACTGACTGATGGCCGCCCAGTCTTGCCTAATCAATGCTTGGAGTTTGTCAGAATTTGTGGGTTTTTGTTTGTCCACCTGCCTCTTGAGGATTGACCACAACTTCTCAATGGGATTAAGGTCTGGGGAGTTTCCTGGCCATGGACCCAAAATTTAGATGTTTTGTTCCCCGAGCCACTTAGTTATCACATTTGCCTTATGGCAAGGTGCTCCATCATGCTGGAAAAAGCATTGTTCGTTACCAAACTGTTCTTGGATGGTTGGGAGAAGTTGCTCTTGGAGGATGTTTTGGTATCATTCTTTATTCATGTTTGTGTTCTTAGGCAAAATTGTGAGTGATCCCACTCCCTTGGCTGAGAAGCAACCCCACACATGAATGATCTCAGGATGCTTTACTGTTGGCATGACACAGGACTGATGGCAGTGCTCACCTTTTCTTCTCCGGACAGGCATTTTTCCAAATGCCCCAAACAACCTAAAAGGGGATTTATCAAAGAAAATAACTTTATCCCAGTCATCAGCAGTCCAATCCCTGTACTTTTTTCAGAATATGAGTCTGTCCCTGATGTTTTTCCTGGAGAGAAGTGGCTTCTTTGCTGTCATTCTTGACACCAGGCCATCCTCCAAAAGTCTTCCTCACTGTGTCATGTTTTTTTTTTTCATGATGCACTCAAATCTAAAACGTTGTGTATATACTGTATATATATATATATACAGTATATATATATATGTATATATATATATATATATATATGTGTATATATATATATATATATATATCCAGAGGAGAAAGAACTGGCACTCGGAGACAGCAACAAGGAAAAACGATGTATATTCTCTTCTAACGTTTTTGAGGTTACCACCCCGTCGTCAGGACACAATACATACAGCAACAAACAACACTTACCCCACCGTTAAATACCCCACCTGTGGCCAGCTTCCATCACCGTGCACCGCGGTCGTCGGCTCCTCCCACCGGATACAGTCATCACCGAACTTCCGGGACGCCTTGCAGCCGTTACCATGGGAACAGCAGACTTGCGTTCCACCAGCCGGCCATATGCGCTCCAGCTCAGTCCAAGCTCAGGGCTGTCACCAGCCGTAAGATGCCGAACTGCCCGTGTGTGCACCAGCTAGGGAAACAAATTAGATAGCCATAAAAACAACATCCCCATAGAAAATAGATACAAACATTATGAACAACTAGGACACACATCATATATTGATACATATGGGAGATGATCTAACAGTATTATACCATGAATATCAAATATACTGTCAGTACTTATAGCAAATCACCCCACTTTTTTTAAAAACACAAGACATTCATAATAACCAAGACAAATATGCACAGTACACAAGCCTCATCACTTATAACAGACTATTCCAGTTAATTTTATCATTGAGTCCCCCTGGTTTAGTCGTGCCCAACTTAATAATCCAACGGGATTCTTTAAATAGCAGTGATCGAGCCCGATCACCACCGCGCACTGAAGCAGGGACATGATCAATGATGAAATATCGCAATGATTCTAACGTATGCCCAGCTTCCAGGAAGTGGCGTGCCACCGGTTGATCAATATCCCTACCATTGAGTATCATCCTGATCGCTGAACGATGAGCCGTCATCCTTTCCCTAAATTTCCTGGTAGTTTGACCTACATAATGTAGTCCACACGGGCACACAACAATGTATACAACATACGTTGAAAGACAAGTCAGCACATATCTAATATCAAAACTAGTATCCTTATGTGGATGCTTAAATGTTTTGCACAGTATCAAAAATTTACAAGTAGTGCAACCACTACATTTATAGCATCCCGAAGGTTTGAAATACATATTGGGGCAAGGGGATTTACCAAATTCAGAGACATCAGACCACACAAGTCTGTCTCTAAGATTCCGACCCCTCCTAAAAGCTGCTAAAGGTCTTTTATTACAAAGCATCGGTAGATCTCTATCTGTACTTACAATTGGCCATAATGCTTGAGTAGCTCTCCTAATGATCGGACTGGCCACCGTGTAGTCACTGACCCACGGGATAACATTAGTCTCCTCCCTTCTCATGGGATTTAACAAAAGTGATCTCTCCATCCCCAAGACCTCCATTTTTTGGTCCTGCAGCATCTTAATATCATAACCTCTAGAGGCAAATTTAGCAATCAGTATCTCTAACTCCAATTCAATCCTAGCGGGATCACTGGTAATACGCGCCACCCTCATCATTTGTGAACGTGGCAACCCTTTCTTTAGCAATGGTGGGTGATGGCTGTTTGCCATCAACAACGTGTTCCGATCCGTAGGTTTACGGAGCACCTCTGTCTGTATCTTGCCCTCATGAATCTTTACAATCACATCCAAGAAATTGACCTGGCTGGTGCTGTAACTGTATGTAAATTTTATAGGTGAGTTAAGTGCATTGATCTCACGCATCACCATTTCAAACCTATCAACACCTCCCAGCCAAATCAAAAACACATCGTCTATATAACGAGTGTACAAATATATATGTCGACTGATATCTGGGTCACTGAAAAACATATCATGTTCTTGTTTAAACATATATACATTGGCATACGAGGGTGCCACAGACGACCCCATGGCACACCCTCGTAGCTGTAGATAGAAAGATCCATCAAACAAAAAATAGTTACGACGTAGTGTAAGTTCTAATAACTTCAGAAACAACTTATGATCAAACACAGAAGTGGCTAAGTTATTTTCCAAAAATAACTTCATGGCACACATCCCACCATTGTGAGGGATGGACGTGTACAAGCTACATACGTCTAAACAACAAAGGAGCGCATTATCAGGTAATATATCTATTGTTAATAGCATCTTCAAAAAACTTGTAGTGTCCTTCAAAAATGTCCCTTGTTGAGATAATAGTGGTTGGAGGATACAGTCAAGCAACTGTGACACTGGTTGTAATAGTGAACCACGGGCCGATATAATAGGCCTCCCTGGTGGTCTAATGGGGTCCTTGTGTAATTTAGGTAACGTATAAATCACTGGAACAATAGGGTGCTGGACACATAAGGCCTTAAATATTTTCACATCCATGATCTCTTTTCCCTTTGCTTCTGATAGAATATTCATCAATTCTTTTTGGTACTCCATAGTCGGGTCAGACACAAGTTTCAAATACACCTCACTATCCGACAATTGGTGGTAGATCTCTCGCTTATAATCATCTACTCCTTGGATTACAATTGCTCCGCCTTTATCAGCGGGCCTAATAATGATGTCCTTATAACTCTCAAGGTCATGCAACGCCCGCGATTCCAATCTAGAAAGATTAGACCGTATCTTACACGGAGTAGATATATATCTATGAACAGAGTCATCAAGCAGTCTGTTGAATGTCTTTAGTGAGGGGTTAGTGGAAACAGGGTCGAAGTTAGACCGTGAGGTTTTGCAAAGGAAGGTATCTAGAACTGTTGGCATCTTCAAAGAATTATCGTCTTTATACAATTCCTTCAATCTCAGTTTTCTCGAAAACTTGTGTAGATTAAGTTTCCAGTTGAATTCATCATGTATATTAGTTGGTACAAAGCTTAATCCTTTACTGAGTACCTTGAGTTCAACTGGAGTCAGCACACGTTCAGAGAGATTAAAGATTAGGGTTTCTTCCGTGGTGCCAATTTTCTTGTTCCTCTTCCCTTGCCCCCCTCTGCGGGTGGGAGGTCATCTCTGGTACTTGCAGAGGCCGTAGTTGCCATCTCTAAAGGGATCATCGGTCTAGATGCAGTGTCATCTGTTTCAGAGATAATGAAATCACTGTCGCTGCTTGATTTATATTTATCCTGATGGATTCCTTGTACTTTCCTCTGCCAAGGACGTCTCCTCCTCATCCCCGCTTTGTTTGAGGGATATAGATCGCCACCTACTAGCCACTTATATACCCTATTGTCCTCGTAGTCAGAGTCTACTGCCATCTTCTTCCTACGTTTGAACTTCAAAAGTTCCTTCCGGTACTGATCACATTGACCGTTTAGTTTAGACATCCAATCATAGTTATTATCCTCCTGTAAAACTTGGATATGGTCTTTCTCAAAGATGGCAATCTTAGACCTAGTAGACGACAGCTCCTTGTTGGCTTCCTCCACCACAAGTATCATCAGGTCAAACGCACACTTATTTAGAATCGCAATCCATTTGCGAACAAATTCAGGGTTATTCCTGCCAATAGTCGGCACGTTATGTACTCGAAACCCCAGGGGAATTTTATGTTCCCTAAAGTAATCTGAGAGGGAGGTGCTGTGCAATAAATAATCTATCTCACGTCGTTTTAGTTTGAGAATTTGAAAATATAATTCTTCAGTATTCAGGGTAGGGTCACAAATAGGTACTGACTCCTTAGACAGAATCTGGTCAATTTCTGTCTGTGTGAAACTGAAAGTCTCTCCCAAAGGTGTAGTTAATACACTGTGATGTCCTATAGGGTCTAATCCCTGTGTAGAACTGCGTAAGGGATCCATTACGCTGCCAAAGTAAAAGCAACTGGAGCTATATCGCACCACTAGGTGTATGAATCACAGTCCAGGGTAATCAACAAAATAATGAACAATATTCAGGTGCCTTGCAACGGGTGCTAGATGCACAAATACAGAAAAGACACAATCTGCCGGCACTCAAAAGAATAAAGGGACAACTCGCTCCGGTGCATCCAGTAGCAAAAACAATATCCAGAGGAGAAAGAACTGGCACTCGGAGACAGCAACAAGGAAAAACTATGTATATTCTCTTCTAACGTTTTCGAGGTTACCACCCCGTCGTCAGGACACAATACATACAGCAACAAACAACACTTACCCCACCGTTAAATACCCCACCTGTGGCCAGCTTCCATCAACGTGCACCGCGGTCGTCGGCTCCTCCCACCGGATACAGTCATCACCGAACTTCCGGGACGCCTTGCAGCCGTTACCATGGGAACAGCAGACTTGCGTTCCACCAGCCGGCCATATGCGCTCCAGCTCAGTCCAAGCTCAGGGCTGTCACCAGCCGTAAGATGCCGAACTGCCCGTGTGTGCACCAGCTAGGGAAACAAATTAGATAGCCATAAAAACAACATCCCCATAGAAAATAGATACAAACATTATGAACAACTAGGACACACATCATATATTGATACATATGGGAGATGATCTAACAGTATTATACCATGAATATCAAATATACTGTCAGTACTTATAGCAAATCACCCCACTTTTTTTAAAAACACAAGACATTCATAATAACCAAGACAAATATGCACAGTACACAAGCCTCATCACTTATAACAGACTATTCCAGTTAATTTTATCATTGAGTCCGCCTGGTTTAGTCGTGCCCAACTTAATAATCCAACGGGATTCTTTAAATAGCAGTGATCGAGCCCGATCACCACCCCGCACTGAAGCAGGGACATGATCAATGATGAAATATCGCAATGATTCTAACGTATGCCCAGCTTCCAGGAAGTGGCGTGCCACCGGTTGATCAATATCCCTACCATAGAGTATCATCCTGATCGCTGAACGATGAGCCGTCATCCTTTCCCTAAATTTCCTGGTAGTTTGACCTACATAATGTAGTCCACACGGGCACACAACAATGTATACAACATACGTTGAAAGACAAGTCAGCACATATCTAATATCAAAACTAGTATCCTTATGTGGATGCTTAAATGTTTTGCACGGTATCAAAAATGTACAAGTAGTGCAACCACTACATTTATAGCATCCCGAAGGTTTGAAATACATATTGGGGCAAGGGGATTTACCAAATTCAGAGACATCAGACCACACAAGTCTGTCTCTAAGATTCAGACCCCTCCTAAAAGCTGCTAAAGGTCTTTTCTTACCAGGAAATTTAGGGAAAGGATGACGGCTCATCGTTCAGCGATCAGGATGATACTCTATGGTAGGGATATTGATCAACCGGTGGCACGCCACTTCCTGGAAGCTGGGCATACGTTAGAATCATTGCGATATTTCATCATTGATCATGTCCCTGCTTCAGTGCGGGGTGGTGATCGGGCTCGATCACTGCTATTTAAAGAATCCCGTTGGATTATTAAGTTGGGCACGACTAAACCAGGGGGACTCAATGATAAAATTAACTGGAATAGTCTGTTATAAGTGATGAGGCTTGTGTACTGTGCATATTTGTCTTGGTTATTATGAATGTCTTGTGTTTTTAAAAAAAGTGGGGTGATTTGCTATAAGTACTGACAGTATATTTGATATTCATGGTATAATACTGTTAGATCATCTCCCATATGTATCAATATATGATGTGTGTCCTAGTTGTTCATAATGTTTGTATCTATTTTCTATGGGGATGTTGTTTTTATGGCTATCTAATTTGTTTCCCTAGCTGGTGCACACACGGGCAGTTCGGCATCTTACGGCTGGTGACAGCCCTGAGCTTGGACTGAGCTGGAGCGCATATGGCCGGCTGGTGGAACGCAAGTCTGCTGTTCCCATGGTAACGGCTGCAAGGCGTCCCGGAAGTTCGGTGATGACTGTATCCGGTGGGAGGAGCCGACGACCGCGGTGCACGGTGATGGAAGCTGGCCACAGGTGGGGTATTTAACGGTGGGGTAAGTGTTGTTTGTTGCTGTATGTATTGTGTCCTGACGACGGGGTGGTAACCTCGAAAACGTTAGAAGAGAATATACATCGTTTTTCCTTGTTGCTGTCTCCGAGTGCCAGTTCTTTCTCCTCTGGATATTGTTTTTGCTACTGGATGCACCGGAGCGAGTTGTCCCTTTATTCTTTTGAGTGCCGGCAGATTGTGTCTTTTCTGTATTTGTGCATCTAGCACCCGTTGCAAGGCACCTGAATATTGTTCATTATTTTGTTGATTACCCTGGACTGTGATTCATACACCTAGTGGTGCGATATAGCTCCAGTTGCTTTTACTTTGGCAGCGTAATGGATCCCTTACGCAGTTCTACACAGGGATTAGACCCTATAGGACATCACAGTGTATTAACTACACCTTTGGGAGAGACTTTCAGTTTCACACAGACAGAAATTGACCAGATTCTGTCTAAGGAGTCAGTACCTATTTGTGACCCTACCCTGAATACTGAAGAATTATATTTTCAAATTCTCAAACTAAAACGACGTGAGATAGATTATTTATTGCACAGCACCTCCCTCTCAGATTACTTTAGGGAACATAAAATTCCCCTGGGGTTTCGAGTACATAACGTGCCGACTATTGGCAGGAATAACCCTGAATTTGTTCGCAAATGGATTGCGATTCTAAATAAGTGTGCGTTTGACCTGATGATACTTGTGGTGGAGGAAGCCAACAAGGAGCTGTCGTCTACTAGGTCTAAGATTGCCATCTTTGAGAAAGACCATATCCAAGTTTTACAGGAGGATAATAACTATGATTGGATGTCTAAACTAAACGGTCAATGTGATCAGTACCGGAAGGAACTTTTGAAGTTCAAACGTAGGAAGAAGATGGCAGTAGACTCTGACTACGAGGACAATAGGGTATATAAGTGGCTAGTAGGTGGCGATCTATATCCCTCAAACAAAGCGGGGATGAGGAGGAGACGTCCTTGGCAGAGGAAAGTACAAGGAATCCATCAGGATAAATATAAATCAAGCAGCGACAGTGATTTCATTATCTCTGAAACAGATGACACTGCATCTAGACCGATGATCCCTTTAGAGATGGCAACTACGGCCTCTGCAAGTACCAGAGATGACCTCCCACCCGCAGAGGGGGGCAAGGGAAGAGGAACAAGAAAATTGGCACCACGGAAGAAACCCTAATCTTTAATCTCTCTGAACGTGTGCTGACTCCAGTTGAACTCAAGGTACTCAGTAAAGGATTAAGCTTTGTACCAACTAATATACATGATGAATTCAACTGGAAACTTAATCTACACAAGTTTTCGAGAAAACTGAGATTGAAGGAATTGTATAAAGATGATAATTCTTTGAAGGTGCCAACAGTTCTAGATACCTTCCTTTGCAAAACCTCACGGTCTAACTTCGACCCTGTTTCCACTAACCCCTCACTAAAGACATTCAACAGACTGCTTGATGACTCTATTCATAGATATATATCTACTCCGTGTAAGATACGGTCTAATCTTTCTAGATTGGAATCGCGGGCGTTGCATGACCTTGAGAGTTATAAGGACATCATTATTAGGCCCGCTGATAAAGGCGGAGCAATTGTAATCCAAGGAGTAGATGATTATAAGCGAGAGATCTACCACCAATTGTCGGATAGTGAGGTGTATTTGAAACTTGTGTCTGACCCGACTATGGAGTACCAAAAAGAATTGATGAATATTCTATCAGAAGCAAAGGGAAAAGAGATCATGGATGTGAAAATATTTAAGGCCTTATGTGTCCAGCACCCTATTGTTCCAGTGATTTATACGTTACCTAAATTACACAAGGACCCCATTAGACCACCAGGGAGGCCTATTATATCGGCCCGTGGTTCACTATTACAACCAGTGTCACAGTTGCTTGACTGTATCCTCCAACCACTATTATCTCAACAAGGGACATTTTTGAAGGACACTACAAGTTTTTTGAAGATGCTATTAACAATAGATATATTACCTGATAATGCGCTCCTTTGTTGTTTAGACGTATGTAGCTTGTACACGTCCATCCCTCACAATGGTGGGATGTGTGCCATGAAGTTATTTTTGGAAAATAACTTAGCCACTTCTGTGTTTGATCATAAGTTGTTTCTGACGTTATTAGAACTTACACTACGTCGTAACTATTTTTTGTTTGATGGATCTTTCTATCTACAGCTACGAGGGTGTGCCATGGGGTCGTCTGTGGCACCCTCGTATGCCAATGTATATATGTTTAAACAAGAACATGATATGTTTTTCAGTGACCCAGATATCAGTCGACATATATATTTGTACACTCGTTATATAGACGATGTGTTTTTGATTTGGCTGGGAGGTGTTGATAGGTTTGAAATGGTGATGCGTGAGATCAATGCACTTAACTCACCTATAAAATTTACATACAGTTACAGCACCAGCCAGGTCAATTTCTTGGATGTGATTGTAAAGATTCATGAGGGCAAGATACAGACAGAGGTGTTCCATAAACCTACGGATCGGAACACGTTGTTGATGGCAAACAGCCATCACCCACCATCGCTAAAGAAAGGGTTGCCACGTTCACAAATGATGAGGGTGGCGCGTATTACCAGTGATCCCGCTAGGATTGAATTGGAGTTAGACATACTGATTGCTAAATTTGCCTCTAGAGGTTATGATATTAAGATGCTGCAGGACCAAAAAATGGAGGTCTTGGGGATGGAGAGATCACTTTTGTTAAATCCCATGAGAAGGGAGGAGACTAATGTTATCCCGTGGGTCAGTGACTACACGGTGGCCAGTCCGATCATTAGGAGAGCTACTCAAGCATTATGGCCAATTGTAAGTACAGATAGAGATCTACCGATGCTTTGTAATAAAAGACCTTTAGCAGCTTTTAGGAGGGGTCGGAATCTTAGAGACAGACTTGTGTGGTCTGATGTCTCTGAATTTGGTAAATCCCCTTGCCCCAATATGTATTTCAAACCTTCGGGATGCTATAAATGTAGTGGTTGCACTACTTGTAAATTTTTGATACCGTGCAAAACATTTAAGCATCCACATAAGGATACTAGTTTTGATATTAGATATGTGCTGACTTATCTTTCAACGTATGTTGTATACATTGTTGTGTGCCCGTGTGGACTACATTATGTAGGTCAAACTACTAGGAAATTTAGGGAAAGGATGACGGCTCATCGTTCAGCGATCAGGATGATACTCAATGGTAGGGATATTGATCAACCGGTGGCACGCCACTTCCTGGAAGCTGGGCATACGTTAGAATCATTGCGATATTTCATCATTGATCATGTCCCTGCTTCAGTGCGGGGTGGTGATCGGGCTCGATCACTGCTATTTAAAGAATCCCGTTGGATTATTAAGTTGGGCACGACTAAACCAGGGGGACTCAATGATAAAATTAACTGGAATAGTCTGTTATAAGTGATGAGGCTTGTGTACTGTGCATATTTGTCTTGGTTATTATGAATGTCTTGTGTTTTTAAAAAAAGTGGGGTGATTTGCTATAAGTACTGACAGTATATTTGATATTCATGGTATAATACTGTTAGATCATCTCCCATATGTATCAATATATGATGTGTGTCCTAGTTGTTCATAATGTTTGTATCTATTTTCTATGGGGATGTTGTTTTTATGGCTATCTAATTTGTTTCCCTAGCTGGTGCACACACGGGCAGTTCGGCATCTTACCGCTGGTGACAGCCCTGAGCTTGGACTGAGCTGGAGCGCATATGGCCGGCTGGTGGAACGCAAGTCTGCTGTTCCCATGGTAACGGCTGCAAGGCGTCCCGGAAGTTCGGTGATGACTGTATCCGGTGGGAGGAGCCGACGACCGCGGTGCACGGTGATGGAAGCTGGCCACAGGTGGGGTATTTAACGGTGGGGTAAGTGTTGTTTGTTGCTGTATGTATTGTGTCCTGACGACGGGGTGGTAACCTCGAAAACGTTAGAAGAGAATATACATCGTTTTTCCTTGTTGCTGTCTCCGAGTGCCAGTTCTTTCTCCTCTGGATATTGTTTTTGCTACTGGATGCACCGGAGCGAGTTGTCCCTTTATTCTTTTGAGTGCCGGCAGATTGTGTCTTTTCTATATATATATATATATATATATATATATATATATATATATATATATATAGTCCCTCGGGTAGCACTCAAGAGGATTGTATAAATAACTATTAACACTTAAAAGTTATGGTCCTGAAACTTTGCTCATAACGTTTATATATTAAAGGTTTTATGTACAGCCAACTTGAGTGCCGCCCGAGGGGCTATATACTATTTTTTTCCAATCCCCAGGGGGTGGTAATAAAGGAGGGCCCCCGACACACCATTTATGCAAGAGAACTGGTGGGCCGACTACCTTGGACTATATATATATATATATATATATATATATATATACTGTATATATATATATAGTATTCAACATAAGGGGTGCACTCGCCAGACTTGAGATACTCAGCAGATTTTTATTCCAGCATAACAGAACATAGTCAACCCATGAAGAGGGCTGACTGTGTTCTGTTATGCTGGAATAAAAATGTGCTAGGTATCTCAAGTCTGGTGAGTGCACCCCTTATGTTGAATACTGTATGGATCCCATGGTCTCAAGGAATTGGTGTGGCACCCCAGCCAATAATGAGAATTATGGAGTGAGTGTGGGCCAATAGGACTTTTCATAATATATATATATATATATATATATAAAAATTCAGCACTCACGTGTTTTGCAGTTGTATAGTTTGTTACCAGTAGTATACTGAATAACAATAAAATATACAATGAGGCAGCACTCCAAAATAACTTTCACTGAAGTCAGAAGTTAGCGTATTACCAGCAACGTTTCAGCGCTATTTATTCCGGTGCTTTCATCAGGCACAGCAGTACATAAAACAACACAGGAGAGTGTAGGGAGAGGGTGTGGGCTGTAGTTGTTGAAAAAACGCCATTAGGGCAGAGAGTTATAGTAGTAGTATACTGTATATAGTTATATAGGTGTGTTCATGTAGCAAAATTTCCTTTTATTTGTTTGGTTTGCATATCTGCTGAGAAGTAAACAGCTCAGCAGCATTCCTAACTTGTCAACGTGTAAATTCAAAACTATATTAAAAGAAAAAACCATCAGCCAATTAAGAGCAGTCTTTAATTTTTCACAATGAAACAATGCTCCTGATTGGCGGCCATTCTATAAAGTAGGCGGGCTTGCCAACCTTAACTAATGTGCATTGGGGAAGTACTACTAAGCAGTCAGCTCAATTGATAAGGGAATTTTTCTTATTCTCTTGGACTAATTTGGCTTAAGAAAGAAGCTCAAGAAAGATAATTATAAGAACCCCAACAATTGATGGGCCAAAAGATTATAAAACAGAAATAAGGCACAAAAACAAATTATACAGTAAGGGAGCAATAATATCACTTTAATTATTAACAACATTTCTATTTTTAAAAATAAAGAAGTCATTATTATTTTAAAGATAAAGAGGGCACTCATCCATTTTATTTATAACAAGGGGATAGATAGATAGATAGATAGATAGATAGATAGATAGATAGATAGATAGATAAAAATATATTTTGGTGCATTTGCTTCAATACATCTGACTGTCTTGTAATTTTCCAAAAAAGAAATTGCACCAAAATTTTGATTTTGAAAATCTCACTGTACTTTGAGTCTCATAACATTTCTCCCTAGTGTTTTTGCCCAGAAGTTAATGGTAAGTGGCCTTTCCTACTGAAAGCTCATCAAATTGTTTGAATGCAAAGGATGACTCAGCAGTAAATATTACATCTTGGAAAGTTTCCCCATATTGGAGACACTGCTTTTTTTTTCATTGTCAAAGAATGATACCTGAGAATAAATAACTTAATATACTGTATATATAAGTAATAGCTCATATAAAAATAGTAATGTCCATGTAACAGCTGTTCATCCTGGCCATTAATAAAAAGGAGAGTCTTACCATGGCGATACAACAAGGCAAACATATAGTACAGCTACAGTTGAAACCTAAAGACTCTGATCCACAATATTCAGTTTTTGAATCAAAATCAATGAAGCCTTAAATCTACGGCGCATTGCCTAATCCCACTACAAATTGCCACAGGCTTGCTCCTTGGAGAGATCATGGACATTTTAGCTGTCTTTTATCACTTGAACACTCCAAGCAGCCCATTACATGGAGACCTGGGAATTTACCTCTGCTGTTACCATGACAACTATACAGTATATCTTGCACTTTACTGGACATGCACCTGGACTTTCTTCATGGACATTTTACAGTTCCTTTGATATTTATGTTTTATACTTTCTGCTCTGTTGCTATGGAAAAAAAACTATATTAATGGATTTGCACTTCCCTTCATCACTGTCTTCTGCATTATTTTAAATGACTTATCCTTACATTATTTTGAGTCATCAAAGTCCAATATGGTTATAATTTCACTTTTATATGGCTTCACGTGTTGTACTTTGAATTACTGTATTGATCAAAATTGTCAGTACTTCAGAAAAGGCATAACCCTTTCACCATAAGTAAAGCCTGTTTTCATTTTACTACAATATGTTGCAGTTGAATGCATTTTTCAGCACAGGATATACTGTATTATTATATATAACATATTGGGCAGGATGTACTAAGCATAAAATTGCGCCCAAAACTCAGAAAATGCAATTTTCTGAGTTTTAGCCACATTTCCACATGTACTAAGCTCTGGAATGCGATACATCTCAGAGATCTGAACCCACCCGAATTTTGAGATCCGGGGCAAGAACCGAACATGCGGATCTCAAACCGAGGCAAAACCATACAGACGAAATCTCACACCTCGCGAGCTTTTGTCTCTATATATAAGGGACCACGTGGCGGCCGCCATTTCATTCCAGCTGTGGAGACTGAACAGGGAGGGTGGGTAGTGTAGGGCTGGGAGGTACTGACCTGTGCTGGTGCTGTGCTGTCGCTGTGCTGTCTGCTGTGTCCTGGGCTGGTGCACTGCTGATCCATTCTGGTGCTGTCACTGCTGTGCTGTTAGCTGTGTCGATCTGGGCTGGTGCTGTTGCTGATCCATCTGGGCTGGTGCTGTGCTGTCTGCTGTGTCCATCTGGGCTGGTGCTGATCCATCTGGGCTGGTGCTGTGCTATCTGCTGCGTCCATCTGGGCTGGTGCTGATCCATCTGGGCTGGTGCTGTGCTGTCTGCTGTGTCCATCTGGGCTGGTGCTGTGCTGTCTGCTGCGTCCATCTGGGCTGGTGCTGATCCATCTGGGCTGGTGCTGTGCTGTCTGCTGCATCCATCTGGGCCCAAGTTCTGCCCCCCCTCCAAAAAAAATATTGTCTTTATATTTCTTTTCTGTGTGTGCGTGTTAGCAACGCAACCTGGTGCTGCCCGACTCCAGTCGTCATCAATCTGTGCTCTGGGCCCAAGTTCTGGACCCAAAATTTAAAAAAAAAAAAAATAGTGTCTTTTTTTGTCTAATATTTTTCTGTGTGTGTGTGTGCATGTTAGGCTTAGCCGCACAAGATACAGCAACGCAACCTAATGCTGCCCGACTCCAGTCGTCATCAATATGTGCTCTGGGCCCAAGTTCTGGACGCGAAAAAAAATAAAACAAATAGTGTCTTTTTTTGTCTAATATTTTTCTGTGTGTTTGTGCGTGTTAGGCTTAGCAGCACAATATACAGCAACGCAACCTAGTGCTGCCCGACTCTAGTCGTCATCATTCTGTGCTCTGGACCCAAGTTCTGAACCCGAAAAAAAAATAAAACAAATAGTGTCTTTTTTTGTCTAATATTTTTCTGTGTGCGCACGACTGCACGTGTGTGAATTTTGTAACCGCACCTTGGCTACACTATTGGTGCTTGTGACACTGCTTCAAGACCGCAGAAAATATAGAGGGCTGTCACATGACAGGAGAGCAAGGCCAAGAACCACATGTTGTAGCTGCCACCAGCAGTCATCATGCTAATGCAAGGCCGTCAACTTCCTTGTCCTCTATGAAGGCCAATGAACCAGGGCTTAAGTCATGCCATGGATATGGTAAAGCTCCTTTTACTGTAGTAAAGAAAAAAACCGAAAGGCAAGTTGCCTTTAGATAAATAAAACATTGGCAATATGCCATTCACTACATGAAGTGGCAAGAAAAGGATAAGGCCTTGGCCTTTATTTATGTTGAATGCTGGTTCTGATAGCCCTTCTGCTTGTAGTAGTAGTAGTGGTGGTACCATTAAAAAATTGAAAATTGTTAAGGAGAGTAAGACAGCTCCGGAAAACCAACTGTGTGACCTGAGAAATCGAAATCACAAATCTCCAAGGAGAGGGCAAGTGTGTCCGCGGTTGCCATGTGTGAGCCAGACCTAAATACTACTTGGAACTTGGAGGATCCTCCAAGTTCCAACATTTGTGTGCCCTCTGTAAATGTGGGGAAGGGCAGTCAACATCTTGCAGACGTATTCAGTGAGGATGCTTCTGGGGAATTGCACATGGAGGAGGAGGATATTTTGGTAGTTGAAGGTGGTAAGGATGATGAGGATGTTGATGATGAAGATGTTGGTGATGAGGATGTTGATGCCGTGGATGTCCTTTGTGTAAGTAAGGCAACAGCTGTTGCCCATGGATTGAAAAAGCCAAAGCCCATTGTTGTCATGCAGGAGCAAAAGACAAAAAAAATCCACTTCTCACGTGTGGAATTATTTCCCCAATCCAGACAACAGTTGTCAAGCCATATGTAACCGTTGCCAAGCAAAAGTGAGTATAGAGGGAGGGACCTAAACCACCTAGGAACCTCCTCCTTGTTATGTTACTTGGAGCGCATTCATCAAATATCAAAGTGTATGTCGCCAAGTTCCAAAACTCAAAATGTAACAAGTCCAGTGTCACCTACCTGCTTCCTCTCTGTGGGATCCAAGTGCCTTCGATCTCCACCACCATCACCTGCATCATCAACATCCTCATTCATCATTGGGAGTAGTCCTGCTGCATCCGATGTTGTTATTCAAAGCATGATTACTCCTCTCCTATCCGTGATTCCTCAGAAGGATCCTTGATGACTATGCCTGTTGCTGCTGCTGTTGCTGTGAGTGGATCTTCATTCCAGAAGGGGACCAGGAGGAAGACTACTTGTAGTCAAACAATCATTTGCAAGGGCAAGCAAGTATGACAGCAATCACCCAGTTGCGCAGCGGATTACTGGGGGGAGGGGGAATGCACCTTACACAAGCGCAGTGGAGAATAATCTCCGTGTTGTGCAAGGTTCTCAAACCCTTTGAACTTGCCACACATGAAGTTAGTTCAGACAGAGCCAGCTTGAGTCAGATCATTCCCCTCATCAGACTTTTGCAAAAACAACTGGAGAAACTGAAGGAGGAACTGAAATGGAGCGATTGAGCAAGGTATGTCGGACTGGTGGATTAAGCCCTTAATTTACTTCACCAGGATCCAAGAGTCATCAATCTATTGAAATTTGAAAAATATATTTTGGTGACCATTCTGGATTCTAGGTTTAAGTCCTACCTTGTGAGTTTTTTTCCAACAGACCAAAATCTAAAACTATGCAAAGAGCTGATGGTAAAAAATTGTCAGCTGCAGCCGCACGTGAAACGCCATCATCTCCTCCTTCTGTTTCTGCAGCTGCCAGGAAAAAACTAAATTTTCCTTACAGAATGCCTGCTGGTTATGCAGATCGTTCACCAAAAAATTACATCTGGTCGGGCCTGAGAGAACTGCCTACTAGTGACATGTCTTCTACCATGACTAAACGTTGTACGGTCTCCATTCACAGAATGGTGGAGGACTATTTCAGAGATAACATCCTAATAGGCATGTCAGACAGTCCCTTTCAGAACTGGCAGGAAAAAGAGGCAATTTGGAGTCCCATACACAAACTGGCTTTGTATTACTTAAGTTGCCCACCCTCCAGTGTGTACTCCGAAAGAGTTTTCAGTGCAGCTAGCAACCTTGTCAGTGATCGGTGTAGGAGGTTACTTCCTCAAAATGTGGAAAAGATGATGTTCAGTAAAATGAATTACAAATTCCACGAGGAAGACCTCTACCAACAATTACATTACAAAATTATAGAGGCGCCTATGGTGGATTCCAACAGGGACGAATTAATAATTGTGTGAAGAAAAGGATGTACACACTAATGGGGATGATGACGATGATGACAACTTGTAATGTAAAGCCAGTTTGTGTATGGGATAATTTTAATTTCCATGTCCAATGCACATTTCCAGCTTGTTTAATGGGGGACCAAACAAACCAATAATTTCAGCCACAATTGGAAGTCCTTGTCGCTGAAATGATTGTTTTGTTAAACTGTGAATGTCCTGTTTCGTATACAACATAAGGGTGGGTGAGAGGGCCCAAGGACTATTCCATCTTGCACCTTTTTCTTTTCCATTATGTACTGGTTCGGGCATTGCTGCCTGAAATTTTAAATTAATGTTATAGTTGGTTTAGGAACCAATGATTTGTTTTTTAATTAATTTATTATCAATTTTACAGCCAGGGGCTGCACCAATGAATTTCTTTTTATTATCAATTATTCAGCCCGACTGCTCCAATGAATTGTTTTTCAATTTATTTATTATCAATTTTACAGCCAGGGGCTGCACCAACTATCAACTATCAATTCTTCAATCCTCAAGGGTATCCCAACCATCATCTTTGCACAGTCCTCAACTCTATTAATAATTATATCAATTCGTTTTGAGCCAGCAAGCTGGATGCTACCTTTTGGCCCTTTAACTAGATGAAAAGAATCAATATTGTGAGCTGTGAGGTGGTCAAAATTGACTGGAAACGAGTGGAAATAACTGTTATTGAGGTTATTAATACTGTAGGAACAAAAAAGGCCAATTTTATGTCATTTTAGCTGGTTTTTTGATTTTGTAAGAAAAAATCCAGATACAAAATCAAAACCCGAAAACAAAACACGGAGGTGAGGTTTTGGCAAAACCAATCCAGATCCACAACCAGGGGAGATCCAGATCCAAGCCCAAAGCCAAAACCAAAACACCCATTATATTTATACTGTTAATATTTATACTGTTAATGACAGTCACTCTATCATTACACATGCAAGGGTCCAGGTGACAGCTGCTCAGGTACCACAGTATTCTTACTGTATACAGATGACTGTGACAAGTTGGCATATCCCAGCACACAAACATATCCACGGTAATAACACAGTACAACGTGTTCAATTTACAGTACAGTGTACAATTTCAGTAGTGACAAGCTGTAGTAATAGAATGCAGATTTATGTGATAATACAGAAGGACAATAAAAATAACTGACGGGTTTTAGACCCAATAATTTTAATTTATCACCACTTATTGCAGCTAACACAATCACTTTACTTTATCTTTCGGGAGCCGGCAGCACTACTGCGCATGCTCAATCTGTTGACCAAGCATGTGCCCGCGGCCATTATCGGGGAGGCCCTCTCCAGGTAAATTTTGCAGAGAGTAGGCAAGCAGATATTGGAGATACATTCAGGGGACACTGTAAATTTGGGGATATCACACAAAAACATGTGTTTACAGGGAGTATCCTGCTAATTTTAATTGGTATTTAATTGGTATAGGCCCCTTAGTGTTACTAGTGAAGTATCAGAGGACAATGCGTGCAAGCCTACATACACTGTAATTCACGTTCTGCATAATAAGACAATATTGTATCTTTAATGTTCATGCATAGTATAAAGTGTCAAAACATTATCACAAACATGGAAATCAATACTACTCCTGCATTAAATGACACAATCAAATTCTCTGATGCGCTGCTGTCCATAACCATTATTGCAGTTCCTGTAATGTCAAAATGCGGTGGATATGTTGCGATGAATCACACTATAAACCTTGTGATATACCTTTCGAACCACGTTTCAACTACAGTATGACCGCTGCCTTTCCCATAAAGTCAAGTATGCTTACCAATGCTTACATAATACCAGGACGTCAGCTTGGATAGTAATGGCTTGTTGATGTTTAGTGTGATTCTAAAAGATAAACAGAACACAAATCTAGAATAACAACCAATAAAATTGTGCAATAATGTAACAAATAGAGTAACTTATATGTGATATAGGAATCTTTGGCAAAGAGGTTTTGCAGCAGTACAGTACACACACAATAATAAAATTGATAACAGTATTACTGGTGCAAGATAAGTTAAACAACCTGTGGCAAGATTTAGCAAAATTAAAAATAAGGATTATAATAAATTTTAAATAATAGCGATAATAAACTGTTAACATAAACTGCAAACATATCTAACTTCACTCCAAGGAGTAAATTTACTAGAGTGAGAGTTTTTAGAAGTGGAGCTGTTGCTCATATCAGATTCTAGCTGTTATCTTCTAGAAGGTGCTAGTTGAATGTTAAGCAGAATCTAATTGGTTGCTATGGACAACATCTCCACTTTTAAAAACTCTCACTTTAGTAAATATACCCCTAAGAGGAAAATTCATGAACCGTCAGTTTTGGGTCTAAACAAAAATGTTGGTAAATGATGGGCATAGACTGCATGTTGCTGCCTAAAAAAATATCTGTTTATTATCCGTCGGATTTCAACTTCAGTTCAAACCAATGTCTATGTGAGTTGGTTTTCCCTGGTGTATTTGCCTTTGGTTTTGACCTTTCCATCCATATAATGGGGGTTCCCCACTTTCCGAGGCATTCCAGCCCTGGACTAACCAGTTTGGGGCTGGTTAAAGTTAAAGCAGAGGGACCCCACGCTGTATCTCTTCTTGCTATAGCATTATCCCCCCACCTGATGCTGGTTATTGGAAAATAGGGGGAACCCCATGCCGTTTTTCCCCCATATTTTCAATTATCAGACCAGGCTCAGAGGTCCAGGACTGGTTATTGATTTAGGGGCGGGCCTCACTCAGTTCGGATAATGTTATTTACCATTTCTATTCTTTTAAACCTAATAAAGCCTGCACAGATCATAGTGATCTGTGCAGTGTTTCTACCAAACTTGTCTGCTGCAGGCACTTCTAATGTTTGGACAGGTTTGCCGACACTTTCCAATAATTTTTTGGTTGGTTTTAAAACCAACCATTAGTAAATCTGCGGCTTCTATTTTCGTCTATGTTAAAAAATTAATTGTTGATCCATGTTCTAAAGTCAAACATTTGGCCGGTTTTTCATCGGTTTTGCCTTTAGCAAATGAGCAATTTTCAAAACCGACAGAAAATCACCCCAAAATCCAAAACCGACACTTAGTAAAATGATCCCTAAATGTAAGAGCAGGCAGAACAGGATCAGTCAGGGAATAAGCCAAAATGAAAAAAAAAATCAAAGCATACTGTGGGTAGTAACTACTGAGCAGGAACTATCACCGACACAGGTGAATTGGAGCATAAGGTATACATTTGTGCATGAGCCGGGTAAAACACCGAGCTTGGAGGAGCAGTGACCCTTCAAGAGTTGTTTACTCCACCTTTTTCTTAGACTGAGCATTTGGTTATAGCGTATAGGATTTCTAGGGGGGATTGTTTGAGTTTTATATCAGTGCTTGTCCCTAAGGGGTAAATTTACTAAAGTGAGAGTTTTTAAAAGTGAGTTTTAGAAGAGATGTTGCCCATAGCAACCAATTAGATTCAAGTTATTATCTTCAAGAAGGTGCTATTTAAATGTTAAGTAGAATCTGATTGGTTGCTATGGGCAACATCTCTTTTAAAACTCACTTCTAAAAACTCTCACTTTAGTAAATTTACCCCTAAGTGACAGTTTCTCCTTGTTCTGGAAATCATTCCCTCCCACCTGTTTGTTTGTGTCGTTGTTTTTGTGTTGTTAAGTTTTTAGGTGATTAGATAAGTGTTTTACATGGGTGCACTCTCCTTTATCTATCTATTATTTATTTAGTTATGGGCCATTGGGTTCCTACCGATAAATGTCTCAGGGCCTAATTCAGAGATGCACGTAATGGCAATATTTGGGCAGTCGAGCAATTATCGGTAAACTGCGCATGTGTCAAAGTACTTTTCCGTAGTCGCTTGCAGCAAGTTTTTCACTTCTGTGGGAGGTAACGGGGAGTGGCAGCAAAGAGCGCAGTCGTGTTGCGAGCATTTTCTGGGAATGTCACAGCAGTTAAAATGGCGTCTCAGTTCCTGCGGTTATTCTAGCTGTAGGGTTACTCAGAACTGTGACAATTTAATAATCTGTGACCAATGCGATGTCTTTGTGCACAGATGTTTGGATTTGCAAAGCCGGCGGTGGGAGGCTCAATACATCTCCCGGCGGCTGCCACATTTTCATATTTGCACACTGCAGCTGCGTACACAGAGGCAGGAGCAGCGGCGGCATTAGCGTACAACTCTGAATCAGGCCCACAACCCCTTCCGGCGTGCTCCTCAAGAGAGATGAACACCAACTAATGATTCGCATGCATGTTCTTGCATTCCGTCATTACTTTTTGTTGTCCGCCAACATACTAATTACAATCCATTTAATTACTTGGAAAATTGAAAGAAGTCTAATTGGTTCATGTCAAAATAAATTTGACCTAAATGAATCCCATCTCTTGTTGTGCGGTGTCTTTATCTTTATCTTTAGATTAGTATTTAGAGTTAATATAAGTCTTATGGGTCACCAGTGGATATCAGCTACTGGGGAGTTTAATGGCAAGGTATGTTTTCCAAGGGTGTGCCGATGGAAAATGCCTCAAACAGCTGCCATTAAGAAGAGATGAGCTGTTTGTGCTTAGAAAATTCTATCTCCCACTGGGAATGGGTATGTATACTTACCCTCCCCTCTTCTCCCCCAACCCTAAACTTCCCTTCTTGTAGCCTAACCCTAACCCTCACCTAAACCTAAGTTTCCTAAACCTAAGTTTCCCCTCCTTCATGCCTAAACCTAACCCCTCCCCCCTTAGTGCCTAACCCCACCCCCAGTGGTGCCTGACCCTAACCCTCCCCCCTAGGGGTGCCTAACACTAACACTCCTCCCCCAAAAATTAACGCTAACCTTGCTAATTTACCTAACCCTCCCTGTCCGCGGCTAACACTATGGGCACCCCGGCTTACCTTCGTTCGGGCACGCGTCCTCCTGGATTCTGGCAACAGAATTAAGATAGGCGTCGGTATTTCAAAGCCTATCTTAAATCCCTTGTCGGGATTCCAGCTGCGGGATCATAACTACATCCCCTCCTATTATTATTATTATGTACATATGAGATGCTTAACCTTTTCCTGAACATTTATGTTATTTATATTACAGTCTACACTGTTGACCATTCATAGGGCCCAATTTAACAACAAGACATAACCCCTTTAGCACTCACTAAAGTGTTATGTCCCCCTTTGAATATTTAAGAAACAGTGGTAAACTAAGATTACTGCTGTTTCTGTCACAAGCCGAGACAGAGTCTTGTTGGACAACGGTGCCCCAGAGAGTTCCCTTAGGCCGGTTGCTAGGAGACAGAGACGCGGCACTGTCAACCTATGATATCCTCTCTCTGGGCCTACGTCTTCTCTGCCGGTACTGGATTGGTTGTTCTTCCTGTTTTCTGTCCTGCTGATGCGTTGCTGGGATGCCAGTGATAGCGTCTCACGTGTTTCCAGTTCTGGTGTTTGTATCCTGTCAAGAGGTTTGTACCTCAGCCTGTCTCAAGTGTCTCTGCTGCTTGTGTCATCCCGGTGGAACAGACCACGATCCAGCGTCTCTTGCCTACGCAATCCAGCGTCCTGCCACTTGTGTCATCTCGGCGGCACAGTCCGCACTTCAGTGTCCACTGCTGCTTGTGTCATCTCAACGGCACAAGTCGCACTCCAGTATCTCCTGACGTTTGTGTCATCTCGGTGGCACAAGTCGCACTCAAGTGTCTCCTGCCACTTGTGTCATCTCGGCGGCACAAGTCACACTTCTGCATCTCTTTGCCGACGCAACTCCGCGGCCTGCTACTCGGCCAAAGGCCGCTTCTTGTCTAGCACTATATATATACTAGGGGTGTGCACCGGCCACTTTTCGTGTTTTGTGTTTTGGTTTTGGATCTGGATCTTTCTTCGTGTTTTGGATCTGGATTGGTTTTGCCAAAACCACCCTTCCGTGTTTTGGGTTCTGGGTTTTGTGTTTTGGATCTGTATTTTTTTAAAAAAAAGCATAAAAACAGCTAAAATCACAGAATTTGTAGGTTTTTCTGCTCCTATGCTATTATTAACCTCAATAACCTTAATTTCCACTCATTTCCAGTCTATTCTGAACACCTCACACCTCACAATAGTGTTTTTATGTCCAAAACGTTGCACCGAGGTAGCTGGATGACTATGCTAAGCGACACGAGTGGGCGGCACAAACACGTGACCCATCTAGGCGTGAAACTGCAGTGGCAGACAGGATGGCAGTTTGAAAAACTAGGCCCCAAACTGTACATAATGCAAAGAAAAAAAAGAGGTGCAAGATGGAATTGTCCTTGGGCCCTCCCACCCACCCTTATGTTGTATAAACAGGACATGCACACTTTAACAAACCAATCATTTCAGCGCCAGGGTCTTCCACACAACTGTGGCTGAAATGATTGGTTCGTTTGGGCCCCCACAAAACAAGCTGGCAATTAATGTGTCCCTGCACAAACTGGCTCTATGGAGGCAAGATGTCATCCTCATCCTCCTCATCCACCGATTCCTCACCCTCTTCAGTGTGTACATCCTCATCCTCACAAAGTATTAACTCGTCCCCACTTGAATCCACCACCACAGGTCCCTCTGTACCTTCTGGAGGCTGGTCTCCCTGGAAGAGCTGATAATTCATTTTGATGAACATCATCTTCTCCACATTCTGTGGAAGCAACCTCCTACGCCTTTCGCTGACAAGGTTCCCGGCTGCACTAAACACTCTTTCGGAGTACACACTGGAGGGGGGGCAACTCAGGTAAAATAGAGCCAGTTTGTACAGGGGCCTCCAAATTGCCTCTTTTTCCTGCCAGTACAGGTATGGACTGTCTGCCATGCCTACTTGGATGCTGTCACCGATGTAATCCTCCACCATTCTGTCAATGGTGACAGTATCATATGCAGTGACAGTAGACATGTCAGAAATTGTTGCCAGGTCCTTCAGTCCGGACCAGATGTCCAAACTTGGTCCTGCCTGCCCTGCATCACCGCCAGCGGGTTGCTTAGGATACCTAAGTTTTTTCCTGGCAGCCCCAGTTGCAGGAGAAAATGAAGAAGGAGCCGTTGACGTGTCACGTTCCGCTTCAGCTGACAGTGTGTTCACCAGCAGGTCTTTGCACCTCTGCAGGCTTGTGTCGGCCGGAAAGAGAGACACCACATAGGCTTTAAACCTAGGATCGAGCACGGTGGCCAAAACGTAGTGGTCTGATTTCAACAGATTGACCACCCTGGAATCCTGGCAAAGCGAATGAAGGGCTTCATCCACAAGTCCCACATGCCGAGCGGAATCGCTCCGTCTTAGCTCCTCCTTCACTTTCTCCAGCTGCTTCTGCAAAAGCCTGATGAGGGGAATGACCTGACTCAAACTGGCAGTGTCTGAACTGACTTCACGTGTGGCAAGTTCGAAGGGCTGGAGAACCTTGCACAACACGGAAATCATTCTCCACTGCGCTTGAGTCAGGTGCATACCCCCTCCTTTGCCTATGTCATAGGTGGATGTATAGGCTTGTATGGCCTTTTGCTGCTCCTCCATCCTCTGAAGCATATAGAGGGTTGAGTTCCACCGCGTCACAACCTCTTGCTTCAGGTGATGGCGGGGCAGGTTCAAGAGTGTTTGCTGGCGCTCCAGTCTTCGGCACGCAGTCGCTGAATGGCGAAAGTGGCCAGAAATTTTTCGGGCCACCCAAAGCGTCTCCTGCACGCCCCTGTCGCTTTTCAGAAAATTCTGCACCACCAAGTTTATTGTGTGAGCAAAACATGGGACGTGCTGGAATTTGCCCAGATGTAATGCCCGCACAATATTGGTGGCGTTGTCAGATATCACAAATCCCCAGGAGAGTCTAAGTGGGGTAAGCCACTGGGCGATGATTTCCCTCAGTTTCTCTAAGAGGTTGTCGGCGGTGTGCCTCTTACTGAAACCGGTGATACACAGCGTAGCCTGCCTTGTAACGAGCTGGCATTTCTGAGATGCTGCTACTGGTGACGCTGCTGCTGTTGCTGCGTAAGGTGATACATCTACCCAGTGGGCTGTCACAGTCATATAGTCCTTAGTCTGCCCTGTTCCACTTGTCCACATGTCCGTGGTTAAGTGGACATTGTGTACAATGGCATTTTTCAGGACACTGAGGACACTTTTTCTGACGTTTCTGTACAGTCTCGGTATCGCCTGCCTAGTGAAGTGGAATCTAGACGGGATTTGGAACCGGGGACACACTACCTCCATCAATTGTCTAAATCCCACTGCACTAATGGCGGATACCGGACGCACGTCTAACACCAACATAGCAGTCAAGGCCTCAGTTATACGTTTTGCTTCAGGATGACTGCTGTCGTACTTCATCCTCCTCGCTAAGGACTGTTGGAGGGTCAATTGTTTAGTAAAAGTAGTGGTGTTCCTACTTCCTCTCTGGGATGATGAACGACTCCCAGCAGCAGCAACAGCAGCAGCGGCAGCAGTAGGCGTAGCAATGCAGGATCCTCCGGAGGAATCCCGGATAGGAGAGTCAGTCATGCCAGTGACATGGCCTGCAGGACTACTTCCGATCCTAACTAAGGAGGAAATTGATGAGGAGGGAGTTGACGGTGTGGTTTGCAGGCGCTTGGATACAACAGGACAACGGGATTTAGGTGTCCCTGGACTGCTTACGGTCTTAGCCAAAGTTTCTGAACTTGACAGTAACTTTTTATGAACGCGCTGCAGGTGCCGTATAAGGGAGGATGTTCCTAGGTGGTTGACGTCCCTACCCCTACTTATTTCACCTTTACATATGGTACATATGGCAAGACAGTTGTTGTCCGGATTTGGATAGAAATATTGCCAGACCAAAGAGGTGGAATGTTTGGTCTTCTGCCCAGGCATGACCGTGATGGGCTTTTTCATCCCACGGACAACAACTGTCTCCCCCGGAGCCTGATTTAAACAAACCACATCACCATCAGAATCCTCCTCGCCAACTTCCTCCTCAGCGCCAGCTACACCAGTATCCTCATCCTGTTGTACTTCAACAGTGACATCTTCAATTTGCATATCAGCAAGTGGACTGTGGGTGCTCCTTTCAGCACTTGCAGGGGGCGTGCAAATGGTGGAAAGAGCCACCTCTTCCCGTCCAGTGCTGGGAAGGTCAGGCATCGCAACCACCACCACACTTGGACTCTCCTTGGGGATTTGTGATATCTTCTTAGAAAGCACAGTTCTTCGCTGTGCTTTTGCCAGCTTAACTCTTTTGATTTTTTTAGTGGGAGGAGGGCTTCCATTGTCATGTGAAGCTGAACCACTAGTCATGAACATACTAGGGATCGACCTTAGCCGTTCCTTGCCACTCCGTGTCGTAAATGGCATATTGGCAAGTTTACGTTTCTCTTCAGCTGATTTAAATGTCTTTTTCAAGGTCATTTTCCTGAACTTTGCCATTTGGGATTGTATGTGCCCTCTACTATGACATTGGGCATCGGCCTTGGCAGACGACGTTGATGGCATGTTATCGTCTATGTCATGACTAGTGGCAGCAGCTTCAGCACTAGGAGGAAGTGGTTCTTGATCTTTCTCTATTTTATTTTTATCGGAGAAAGTTTGGTCCTCCATTTATGTTATATCGATTTGATATATACGTGCGGCTAAACACAGAAAATAATTTTTTTTTGGGTTTGGACTGGAGTGTACTTTGTGGGTTACAGCACCCTTTAACGGTCAAGCCAGCCGGCCCTTTACTTATGACACAGGCGCACGCTTGGCACTACTTTGTTGATGCACGTGCGGCTACTGCGCACACAATTCACAAACACAGAAAATAATTTTTTTTTTGGTTTGGACTGGAGTGTACTTTCGGGGGTTACAGCACCCTTAATGGTCAAGCCAGCCGGCCCTTTACTTATGACACAGGTGCACGCTTGGCACTACTTTGTTGATGCACGTGCGGCTACTGCGCACACAATTCACAAACACAGAAAATAATTTTTTTTTTGGTTTGGACTGGAGTGTACTTTCGGGGGTTACAGCACCCTTAACGGTCAAGCCAGTCGGCCCTTTACTTATGACACAGGCGCACGCTTGGCACTACTTTGTTGATGCACGTGCGGCTACTGCGCACACAATTCACAAACACAGAAAATAATTTTTTTTTTGGTTTGGACTGGAGTGTACTTTCGGGGGTTACAGCACCCTTAACGGTCAAGCCAGCCGGCCCTTTACTTATGACACAGGCGCACGCTTGGCACTACTTTGTTGATGCACGTGCGGCTACTGCGCACACAATTCACAAACACAGAAAATAATTTTTTTTTGGTTTGGACTGGAGTGTACTTTCGGGGGTTACAGCACCCTTTAACGGTCAAGCCAGCCGGCCCTTTACTTATGACACAGGCGCACGCTTGGCACTACTTTGTTGATGCACGTGCGGCTACTGCGCACACAATTCACAAACACAGAAAATATATTATTTTTTTAGCACTTGGGGGGAGCACCCCTGATGGACAGAGCACCCCCTGGACAACACTACAGCACTCCTTTAGGACTGGGACACTGCACAGGACTTTGGAGTGGACACAGCCCCTATGGAGAACTGACTGCACAACACAGTCCAGCCAGCCCCTATGGACTTTGAAGTAGTGGACACAGCCCCTATTAACAACAGCAGCACAGCACAACACAGCCAGCCCCTATGGACTTTGAAGTAGTGGACAACAGCAGCACTACACTACACTACACTACACTACACTACACAGCCCTAACTCCCACCCTCCCTCTTCACTGTCCACAGCCGAGTGAGAAAATGGCGCCGACGCGGGTACCTTATATAGGATCCAAAACCCGCGAGACTCGGAAGGCGGGATGATGACGTTTTGCCTCGATTTCAGATCCGAGTCAGGCGGGAAAAGTCGAGCCTGACTCGGATCGGACTCGGATCGGGGGGGCTCGGGGGGGTTCGGATTTCAGAAATCCGAACCCGCTCACCCCTAATATATACACACACACAATAATACACATATTTGTCATACATACATTACACACACACACACTTACCTTGCAGCAGCATCAGGTTATAGATGTGGACGGAACCAGGCACCATGTCAATAAGCCCTGCCCCCTCATGGCAAAATGCTGCGATTCGCGGGTCAATCAGGAGCGGCAGAGACAAATGACGCAATTCTAATGTAATCCCATCATACTGGCTCCGCCTCCTACCCATTGACCTGTGAATCGTGGATTTTGCAGATGGGGGCAGGGCTTATATACATATTGCCTGCTCTCCCCTCTGTCAAAGGGAGGGTTTCTGGGTACTCACCCCCCCGCCCACGCGTGCGCTACTGCCATCGGGTGAAAGTGTGATGTGCATATGCAGACTGGCAGTTGTACATGACACAGCAGACAGTCACTGGCAGCGATAGGTTACCAGCCACTGAGCGGAGGATACTGCTGAGGAGGGGAAGGTCGCTGGACCTCACCAGAGAGGTAAGTAATGTTGAATACCAGTGGTATAATTATTAGTATTACTGTGATACTAAATGAAATATGCCGCTGCTAATAACATTTGTTGCTAAATGGGGCTCATAGCATTGATTCTTAATATACTGTATTGCATACACTATCCAGTGTATAAGGAAACCAATGTGTACATACTGTGTATGTCCAGGGACTGTGCTAGCCTCTTCTAGATCCCCCAAGACTCCTGGGTATGCTCCAATGCTCCACAGAGCTGGAGACTTAGGCCCTCATTCAGACTAGGGGTGTGCACCGGACACTTTTCGTGTTTTGTGTTTTGGTTTTGGATCTGGATCTTTCTTCGTGTTTTGGATCTGGATTGGTTTTGCCAAAACCACCCTTCCGTGTTTTGGGTTCTGGGTTTTGTGTTTTGGATCTGGATTTTTTCTTAAAAAATAAAAAAAAAACGCTAAAATCACATAAATGGGCCTTTTTTTGTTCCTACGCTATTAATAACCCCAATAACATTAATTTCCACTCATTTCCACTCTATTCTGAACACCTCACACCTCACAATATTGTTTTTAGGCCAAAAGGTTGTACCGAGGAAGCTGGATGACTATGCTAAGCGACACAAGGGGGCGGCACAAACACGTGGCCCATCTAGGAGTGGCACTGCAGTGGCAGACAGGAAGCCAATCAGCGTTATGGTGCCCATTTGCATGTAGCACGAACCCGGGAGATCCGTGCTACATGCATCTGTGTGATTGGCACAGAGCAATGACAGGTCCGTGAGACCCGTCTGTGCTGCTGTGGTAAAAAAAAAAAAAAAAACCTGTGTAAAAAAAGAAAAAAATGGCGTGCACCCCCCCAAAAAAGAGCAACCAGCCCCGGGCATTAGTAACCCAGTGCTGGGTGTGCTTAAATACAGGGGACAAACGACGTAGGGGTCCCCTGTACTTAAGCACAACCAGCACCGGGCTAGTCAGAACCAGCGCTGGTTGCCAAAATACGGGGGACAAACGACGTAGGGGTCCCCTGTATTCTGCGCAACCAGCTCTGGGCTCTGATCCGGTCCTGGTTCTGGAAATATAGGGGACAAAAAATGAGTAGGGTTCCCCTGTATGTTCCAGAACCAGCACTGGACTTTTTCTAGCGGGGGGCTGATGCCACAGCCAGGGGAGCCCTTTCACCGGGCCCCCCAGCCGCAGCATCAACCCTGACCGCTAGTCAGCCCAGGCCGGGGATCCCTGGAGAGCTGGGGACCCCCCCAATAAAGGGGTCACCCTCTCCAGGGCACCCCAGGCCCAGGCTGATAGCCCGGGGCTATCCCCGCCACCCCTGGTGGCGGTGGGTGGCGGGTTGATTGTGTGGTGTGGTGTAAATAAAGAATATCAAACATTGTCTTTACAAGTAGAACTGCAAGTCCCAGCTAGCCTGCCCCGCATGCTGGTACTTGGAGAACCACAAGTACCAGCATGCAGGGCATTAAGGGCCCACTAGTACCTGTAGTTCACCTGTAAAAAAAATGTTTAAAAAAACACAGGACACACACACCGTGACAGTATAAGTTTATTAAACATACATACACACACACACATGTACACATACTCACCTATGTAACCTGTAGCATTGGTCCACTTGTCCGGTAAAGTATCCCTAGGGGACCTGTGAAAAAAAACATACTCACCATCTCCTATGCGAGGTTCTGTCCTCTTCGTTCCAAAGTAGGCATCCCCGGACTTGGCAAAAAAAAAAAACTTCTATAGAACGGTACTTCCCGAATGAGAGCTTAGCGGCGGGGTATCACCATGGAAACCCCGCTGCTAAGCGTTCATTGGCTGAGAGAGGTCATCTCCCGTCTCTCAGCCAATGAACGGCTCCCTCCATTGTAGTCAATGGTGGGAACCGCAGGGTAAACTTTAATAACCTTGCGGCTCCCAGCATTGACTACAATGGAGGGAGCCGTTCATTGGCTGAGAGACGGGAGATGGCCTCTCTCAGCCAATGAACGCTTAGCAGCGGGGTTTCCATGGTGATACCCCGCCGCTAAGCTCTCATTCGGGAAGTACCGTTCTATAGAACGGTACTAAGTTCGTGGATCGCGTTTTCGTTTTTTTTTTTTTTGCCAAGTCCGGGGATGCCTACTTTGGAACGAAGAGGACAGAACCTCGCATAGGAGATGGTGAGTATGTTTTTTTTCACAGGTCCCCTATGGATACTTTACCGGACAAGTGGACCTATGCTACAGGGTTACATAGGTGAGTATGTGTACATGTGTGTGTGTGTGTGTGTGTGTATGTATGTTTAATAAACTTATACTGTCACGGTGTGTGTGTCCTGTGTTTTTTTTAAACATTTTTTTACAGGTGAACTACAGGTACTAGTGGGCCCTTAATGCCCTGCATGCTGGTACTTGTGGTTCTCCAAGTACCAGCATGCGGGGCAGGCTTGCTGGGACTTGCAGTTCTACTTGTAAAGACAATGTTTGATATTCTTTATTTACACCACACCACACAATCAACCCGCCACCCACCGCCACCAGGGGTGGCGGGGATAGCCCCGGGCTATCAGCCTGGGCCTGGGGTGCCCTGGAGAGGGTGACCCCTTTATTGGGGGGGTCCCCAGCTCTCCAGGGATCCCCGGCCTGGGCTGACTAGCGGTCAGGGCTGATGCTGCGGCTGGGGGGCCCGGTGAAAGGGCTCCCCTGGCTGTGGCATCAGCCCCCCGCTAGAAAAAGTCCAGTGCTGGTTCTGGAACATACAGGGGAACCCTACTCATTTTTTTCCCCTGTATTTCCAGAACCAGGACCGGATCAGAGCCCAGAGCTGGTTGCGCAGAATACGGGGGACCCCTACGTCGTTTGTCCCCCGTATTTTGGCAACCAGCTCTGGTTCTGACTAGCCTGGTGCTGGTTGTGTTTAAGTACAGGGGACCCCTATGTCGTTTGTCCCCTGTATTTAAGCACACCCAGCACTGGGTCACTAATGCCCGGGGCTGGTTGCTCTTTTTTTTGGGGGGGGGCACGCCATTTTTTTCTCTTTTTACACAGGTTTTTTTTTTTTTATTTACCACAGCAGCACAGACGGGTCTCACGGACCCGTTAGTGCTCTGTGTCAATGACACAGATGCAAGTAGCACGGATCTCCTGGTCCGTGCGTGCATCTGTGTCATTGAAATACACAGCAGCACAGACGGGTCTCACTGACCCATCTGTGCTCTGTGTCACTGTCAATCACACAGATGCATGTAGCACGGATCTCACGAGTCCGTGCTACATGCAAATGAGCACCATAATGCTGATTGGCTGAGAGCCGTGACAGACGGCTCTGTCAGCCAATCAGCACTTTGCCCATTAAAGGCAAAGGCATTTTTTTTTAAATGGCCGCTCGAGGCAAAACCTCGAGATCCGACAGCAGATCTCGAGGTTTTGCCTCGGGAGAGGGATCCGGGGCAGACAGGGAGATCCGAGCTTGGGCTCGGATCGCCCCGGATCCCCGAAGTTCGGGTGGGTTCGGTTCTCAGGGAACCGAACCCGCTCATCCCTAATTCAGACCCACTCGCAAGCGGGCGCACGTACGTTAGGCGTACGTACAAAAATATTTAAATTCAATGGCTCGCTCGCATTTTCGTTCGCATCTAAAATTCCTCCCAAAACTCTGACGACCCCTCCTCTAACTAACGAGCGTACAAAATAGCGAGCGTACATCCCCGAAATGGCTTGAAAGGAACGCACGCACAAGTATAAACAGGAAGTGGCCTTGTCAGATGTCGATTACCTGCTCCTTTATTCTGCCTACCTCCATCAATCGTATCATGCCAATCAATGTATCAATTAGCTTAATTGTTTGTTTTTTTCAACACAATGCAAGAAACTTTACTCTTGTCCGTGTTTGTGTTTACCCGCAGAATACGTACGGATGAAACATTCGCTTTTATTGTTCAAAAAACATGTGAACCACAATTAAACAATTGTACTATTGCTGTGGATCCCCGCATATTTCCCTGGGTTCATTTCTTTATTTAAATTTGCTTACGCATGTCACTGCATCAAGCCTATCCTAACTCTCCAGAGATTTCTGGCCCTGTCGAACACATGACTCATACACTAACCAATAAAATTGCTCCTGTTAATTTCCAAAATACATTAGCCAATCAGAAAATTTTTACACACTTTATCAAAAATGATTTTTAAGAAAAACACCATTGCCATCATGAGAGCCTCCGCATTCATCAGGCGCGAGCTGCTGGTGCTTACGGAGGTCATGGATCGCCAGATCACCAGCCAGCCTCAACCCATGACCAACCGGCAGAAGCGCTCCGCGTATGCGGAGGTACGGTCCCGCCTGCGGTCCTTCGGCTCACGCCGCAACATCGGGCAGCTGGAGCGCAGGTGGTCCGACCTGCAACGGCGAACGCCCCGCTTGCTGGCATGCTTTCGCATGCAGATCCTGGCAAGTAAGTGTTATGTATTGTGGTTTTAATGTTTGTGTTTGTGGGGCAAACTGCGTGTGCATGTTTTCCTGTCTGTTCTATTTATTATTTGTACTCATATCTGCGTGTGCATGTTTTCCTGTCTGTTCTATTTATTATTTGTACTCATATCTGCGTGTGCATGTTTTCCTGTCTGTTCTATTTATTATTTGTACTCATATCTGCGTGTGCATGTTTTCCTGTCTGTTCTATTTATTATTTGTACTCATATCTGCGTGTGCATGTTTTCCCTCTATTTCTGATTTATTAATTCTACTGCTATTTGTTTTTTTTTATTTGTTTTTCTTTTAGTTTGGTTGCCCGGATTTGTCCATAAACTAAACGCAATTTCTTTGACATATTTTAGGGGGACAGCCAAGACTCCGCCGTCACCGTCCGTCCAGACGGCGTTCCCGCCCACTATCCCCAACCCCCAGCCAACACTCCACCCCAAATCTTTCCCCTATTCCCCACTCCTCCCCATCCTTCCCAGACCCTCTCCCGGAAATGTCGGGCCTCCTTCCCCTCCGTCCCACTTCCCCCTCTCCTCCACCCACCCCTCTTCCAATTACCCCCTCCCCGGAGTCCATCATAACTCCGCCCCATTCTTTGGGTAATGACGGATCCTCCGAGGAGGATCATGGAGGTTTGCCCGGAGCTCCCGTTTTGTCTCCCGGTATGTTTTTTTTTATTTTTTTTTAAAGCACAAACTGTTTGTATGTAATCATGTGTCGTGCCTTTCTTCGTGTTTTTGTGGCTTGACTTTTGTTGATTGTGAAGGTTTGCCTTTACCTCTTCCTGGTGATTTAAACATACACATATCATACCTGTGGGAATTTGTACCTAGGCCTTGTATTTTTGCCAGCCCACCCTTTTTATTTTTGTTTTTGGGTTTAGGAGTGATTTGGTTGTTTTTTTTTTTTTGTCTGTGGATTCCCTATTGTTGTATTAACCCACACACTTTTCTCACCCACAGAGGAACAGAGGCGTCGGCAAGAGGTGGCGGATGTTGTGGGGCAGATGCGCCAACATGTTATTGGCATTCTGGTGGCCCTCGACCGGCTGTCTGGCCTCCTTCAGCATTAGTTTTTTTATTTTTGTTCTATTTTCCAATTAAATTTATTAAGACAAATATACGTTGTGGCTCATTTTTAAAAACCAAAACCAAGATAGTTTAGCCTGAGATAAGTAGACTGTTCCTGCAAGGATTTCCCTTTTTTAAAAGTTAGATTGTGTTTTGTCTTTGTATGTCAAACAGACACAAGAAACACATAACAGTAACAATGTCATTTCCCTTTTTGGGTTTAGTGTCAATTACATATTTCTACATTTTCCAGGTTCCTACTTGGTGCGCAAGCTGCTTAGGCCAATCTTACAAATCCGAAGGTTGGGCCAGGCTTCCTTTTGGTGTGGATTGGGAAGCTGAAAACATATTTCAGTTTAGCTCAACTGGCGTCAGTACTGGTTTACCCCTTAGTGAAATGTAACTTGTGTTAACCTGGTTACACTTGCTGTTAACGTTCCAAAAAAGGAAGACCATTTCACTCTTCAAACATTTATTCACAACATAACAGAGAAAACAAAGTGGTCACTCCCAAAAAAAATACACAGTGATAAATTCAAATACAACACATACCAAGAAATAATTAAATAAAAACACAAAATCAAGAACTGGTTGACGAAGGACCATGCCAACATGATTCCACAAACATGGCGTTGCGATATGGGTTCCAGAATATATGCCCAAAAAGACCAGATCCAGGTTTGGTAAGGGTAGCAGGAAGTAGTGAGCGTTGGAGTGCCAAAGATTATGTGAACAAACAGAAGATGGTGAGAAAAATAAAAAAAAATTAGATGTTCGCCAAAAAACACAAACACATTAGGTATAAACACTGGAGTTTTGTTCAAACTTACCTAAAAAATCTGGCCACCACATCATCGCGTATGGCCCCCCCACATACTGACCTTCGACCAACCTCGGGGGGGCCATCCTCAGGTAAGGCATCCTCTGGCTGCATTGGGACACCACTCCTTATGGCAATGTTGTGAAATATCCCACACAGGACCACAATTTTCGACACCATATCCGGCACATACATGAGCTCGCCACCAGAGCGGTGGAGGCATCTGAATCGGCCTTTTAAAAGGCCGATACAGCGCTCCACCACTTGCCTGGTGGCTGTAAGTGCGGAATTATACGCACTTTGTGGCCCTGGTGTGGGAGCCAAATAAGGAGTGAGCAGCCAGGACATGCAAGGGTATCCACTGTCTCCTGTGAACAAAAATAGACCACATCAGGAACACTGTGTATCAAGCTTAACATTGTTATGTACTAAAGGTCTCCACTTACCCAGAAGCCACGCATCACCAGCTTGTAGGTTGGTTAATTTCTGCCATATCCCTGATTGCCGGATGACGAAGGAGTCATGAGCACTTCCGGGTAATTTAGCATTCAGGGACAGGATCTGGAGGGAGGCATCACATACCACCATTACATTCAGGGAGTGATAGTGTTTCCTGTTTCTAAATATTGCCTCCAGCCGTGCTGGAGGCTGAAGTGGTATATGAGTACCATCCACAACCCCTATGATGTGTGGGAAGCCAACTATTTGGTAAAAATTGGCCTTGGCCACACTAAGGGCACCCATATCCAAAGGCATTTTAATAAAATGATGGAGGTGCTTGAAAAGTGCCTCCATCACTGCCCTCAGGATCCGGGAAAAGGAGGATTGGGAGATGCCCGCCACTATTCCCACCGTTGTTTGAAACGATCCTGAGGCACAGAAATGTAACACCGCCATAAATTGCGTCAGTGGTGGTATTGCTGTTGGACTGTCAATTTGCCGCTCAAGATCACTTTCTATTAATGAGAGAGTGTCTATGATGATTTTGGGAGGTAGACGGTAGCATCTTAAAACCTCATCATCGGGCATTCCAAAAAGGGTGACACGTGTTCGAAATATCTGGGGCCTTGCATGCCTACGATGCCTACGCCTGGGACGAGTTTGAGGTTGGTCGTCTTCCGGGAGCAGGGCCAGAACAATTCGCCCCAGATCTACCTGAAATTCAAAGTTTACAATGTAAGGCTTTTGACCCACCCCAAAAGTAAGAAAAAACAACTTAGCTTTCTGATACCATCCATAGCTGCTTACATGCCGGGGTATTGTCATGATACGTATAAACAGTAAAAAAGCCAACAATGAGACTTCAAAAATTTAGAGGGTGATTTTTTTTTATTCAAATTGTTGCAAGCCAACACAGAAAATTGCGGAAACACACATTTGGCCATCGATGAAAACGACATTGCACACCGTACCTCAAATAGGGTTCAAATGGACCCAAAAAATGGAAAAGGGAAAAGCAAAACTGGATTACATGATGAATAAGCCGCCAAAAATGCGTAAATTATTTCGCAAATGCAAGTCACTACACCAACAGTCAAAAATGCGGTAATTAATTCGCAAATGCAAGTCACTACACCAACAGTCAAAAATGCGGTAATTAATTCGCAAATGCAAGTCACTACACCAACAGTCAAAAATGCGGTAATTAATTCGCAAATGCAAGTCACTACACCAACAGTCAAAAATGCGGTAATTAATTCGCAAATGCAAGTCACTACACCAACAGTCAAAAATGCGGTAATTAATTCACAAATGCAAGACAAAAAATGGACTTACCCAACTCGAATATATAAGATTTCCCAAAAAAACTTCTTTGGGTCCGAAAACCAAAAAAAACTAAAAAAGATGAAATGAGTGTTAAAAAAATTAACTAACCACAAAACAGAAGAAGACACCAATTGGCCACAAATTTGACTGCACAAAACTTACCAAATCAGGAAAGGATGTGGAAAAAAGGAAAAAAATGCGAACGGAAAAACAAAAGAACTGTAGCAAAAACAAACAAAAAACCAACTCTGCCAAATCCTCCAACCGCAAACAAACAAATCCAAACAACTTAACCGACAACACTCCAACAACACCACCTCGACTCCACACACACCAAGCCATAAATAGTGTTTATTTTCCCGCACAAATTAAGGATGAATCATAGGGACGCACAATCAATGATGCGGCCGCAAACAAAGGACGCATGTATAAATACGTCACGAAATCACATTGAATTTCTGTTTTTTTTCATTCTGAAAGCAGAAACATGGCTTCAGACCAGGGAAACAATGGCCAAAAATCCGGCGGTAAGGCCTTCATGCATTTTGTCTCCATGATTATTTTCAAACAAATATATTGGTCAAGTTGTGAAGTGGCTAAATCGGAATATTTACCCAAATAGGTGAGGAGGATGACATGGAAGAGACTGCTGGCCCAGTCAACCCGCCAAAGCTGCCAAAAAAAAAAGGCAGCCACATTTCACAAGCAAGGAGATGGAGGTTTTGATCCAGAAGTGCGTTGACATCCTGCCCCAGGCAGCCAGGAATATGAGCCAAAGCCAGAAGTGGAGAATGTGGGAGGAGGTCGCCGTTGCTGTCAATAGGGTGGGTGATTATGTCCGTCTAGCCCGGGATGTCAAACGGCGGTAAGTAAACACTTTCCCATCCTATAAACAAACCCCATTGTAAAAAAAAGGATAATGGTTCCAATTTCATTCCACAGATGGGCAGACTTCAAATATCGTCTCAAACAAAAACTTGCCGACAGGGCTAGGCATGCAAGGGGGACAGGTGGGGGTCCCACCCCTGTGTCATTGGAGTTGACAGACTTAGAAGAGATGGCACAGGGGTGTGTGCAGGCTGTGGAGGTGTTTGGCGTGTCCAACATGGATACGGACATGCCAGACTTTGCGGCTCCTCATGTTGGCCAAGGTAAGTCTTGTGATGTCACCAACTCTGAAATGCTATTGTGCCAATATGTAGATTCTAATGTGAGTCTTTTCTACAATTTCCTAACAGAGACAGAGGCGGATGAGTCTGCTCCAGAGGGGAGCCTTGGCCGCAGAATTTCTGCTGGCTTTGCAGGGGAGGAACCAGTACATCCGGCTGAGGACCCTGCAGAAGCCAGTCCAGGGCGTGCCCCCTCGCAGGCAGTGGGCCTCCTCACAGAACTGTGTGGACAAAGACAGCTTTCGGAACAAAACATTCTGCGGGACACTTAATCAAAATACAGCGCTCCTCAATTCATCTGTACTCCATATAGAAGCACACCCAACCAGCTAGTGTCTGCATTGATTGCAGGCCAAGACTGGCAAGCAAACTATAGCAGCATCTGAAGATTTCATTATTGGGAAATTGTTTCCTAAAAAAAAAAGCTAACTCTCTACCTCAGGAGCTATTCATTGCTATACCATAAGTAGTTCACTCTCAGTCTTGAACATCATTTGGGAGTTTCTATATGCAAATTACATATGTGAATATAGTGACTTTGCACAATTTATATACTAGAGAACTTTTACACAGAAAGTAATGTCTAGAGTATGCATCTCACGTGTTACCAGCATTTTACTAATATTATTGTTTAGATTGAATATATAATGGATTTTATTTTGATTCTATAAAATGTGATCTTATGTCTATTAAAGGTATTTTTACTATATAAAATATATGAGGTTTAAATTTGCAGCTTCCAACTTACAGTTTTTAAACAAGAAATGGCTAATACCGTATTTTTGGGGGGTCTTGGATAAGCTGGTCATTTGTTTTAAAATTAGTGACTATTATATTACAATATTTTTCATAAACAGTGCCAGAAGCATTTTTGTTCTGTGCTCAAACCAAAGATCCAGAAAGCAGCAGAGGCGCAGTGGCAACTGACTAGACCACATACAGTAGATTCCCAAGGACCAGCAACTAGAACCTACAGTATTGTATGATATAGGAGACCCACTCCTTGACATCGCATTTCACATCATTGATAAATGGAAGGTGTACTGTATTTTACGCACAATTTTATTTTTAAATTTGCATCTTGGAGGAACCAGGTAAATGGGGCTAAATCACACAGTTACTAACGGACAATTTTTTATATGTTTTTGTAAGTATTTTTAAGTATTAGTAAATGTGTGATTTAGCCCCAGAAACAGAACTTTGATGTTGGTTGATTTTAAATCCCTCTAGTGTTAGGCTGTAGGGGGAGGTTAGGGTTAGGCACTAGGGGCAGGGATAGGGGTAGGAATTACAATCAGGTATAGTGGGGAAAATACTCACCGAAAAGCAGTTGCTGGCACATTGCCTGCCGGATCTGATAGTCCTGTAATCACAGGGACCCGGAAGATGATGTCGGAGCCGCTGCAGTTGCAGCGTTTGTCGACAGTTCATCATGTCGACATATCCACCATGTAGACATGATGAAAGTGGTCATGCTGAGCGTGTTAACATTCTCATATCGACATGATAACTGTAGATCAATTGTACCCAACAAAGGAACTATAAATTCTGTACCTACCTGAGATACCAAGCACACTCATTGGGGAATGAACACATATGAGAAGGAAAATATTACAGTTTTAATTTCTTACATTTGTCATATCATTTTTTATTTGACGGTTTTATAGCAGGAACTCCTTTATACAGTGCTAAATTAGATCTTTCATTCTTTCTTTTGTAGAAGCAGAATGCATACTGTATTTATTTTGACATGTACTGTAGCTATGTGTGATTATTAAATACAGTGACATCTTAAATCATTCCAAGTGATGTTATCTCATTCGGTGCAGACAGTGGGGACAGGTGAAAACGAAATTATTCATATTTGAAAAGAATATATCAGTTTTTCTGTAACTAAATGACACGTAGAAGGGCCAGAACAAAGTTAAGGAATAAACTTGATTTTATTCTATACAAAAACATCATATATTTTTTACCCCTTACCAGTAATATATGGTAAAGGTTTCAGTGGTTTCTTTTTTCAATCTTCTTCTAGATTAACATTATCATTGTTCAGTATAGTAAATGTATATGTTTCATGTCATGCAGTAAATGTTGGTTCTTCTACACTTGTTTATGACTCCAGTAGTTTCAGAGAATCATTAAATTGTGAAGTGCCAACATATTAAACTGTGCAGCACAAAGGTACCGTCTATACAGTACATTATACAGCTTACACTCTAATGGGAGAAGGGTCATACACACTTTTTTTCGTGAAAAGTGTGTATTTAAACAGATTAAGGTTCTTTCAGGTGTCCTATTAACTTTTAATTATAAGGCGCCACATACAGTATGCAGTGCCTCATTGAAGAGGCACAGGTGGCTGCAAAAATTGGTTTGTGTATGTTGTTCTACTATAAAGGAAAGAAGATCACATAGCATTAAACCTAATGTGGAACATAGGCATATTTATAATTTATTCATTATTTATTTATTACCAGTTATTTATATAGCGCACACATATTCCACAGCACTTTACAGAGAATATTTGGCCATTCACATCAGTCCCTGCACCAGTGGAGCTGGTATATTCCCTACCACATGCTCACATACACACACATACACACTAGGGTTAATTTTTGTTGGGACCCAATTAACCTACCAGTATATTTTTGGAGTGTGGGATGAAACCGGAGCCCCCGGAGGAAACCCACGCAAGCACAGGGAGAATATACAAACTCCACACAGTTATAATGGGTGCAGAGTGTGTGGTCCAGGGAGGTCCCTGTACCACTCACACTGCACCCAGTGTATACCTACCTGGTGCTGGCAAGTGGGAAGATAACGCCATATAGGACCCCTTGGGCATTAATATGCTCTTGGTGTGAGACGCTCTGCCGTGATATCGATGGCACCCTTTAGAAGTCAGCTTTGTTACAATCACTTTGCACACCACTGTAAGGGCATATGTTCAGTATCCCGACACAGGGGATGCCGGCGCTTAGAATACCGGCGCCAGATTCTCGACACCTGTTAGAATCCCAGCGCCGGCATCCCAACTGCTGGCATCTCGAAAGGTAAGTGGCGGGGTTGGTGGGAGAGTTAGGGGTAAGGCACTAGGGGGGAGAGTTAAGTTTAAGGTGCGGGGAGGGGGAGGTTAGTTTTAGGCACTAGGGGGGAGGTTAAGTTCAGGCACCAAGGAGGAAGGGTTAGGGTAGGGAGAGGGGGAGAGTTAGGATACTTACCGACAGGTGTCGGTATCCTAACCCTGGCGGGATGCCGGCGTCAGGATTTTGACCACCGGGATCCCGAGCGCTGACATCCCGTACCCATCCCAACTGTAAGACGGAGAATACTTGGGGTGCATTTTGCATCTACATTTTTAACACAAAATTCATTTAACTTTTTATGAGGCGCATTGGGCCCGATTCAGAGATTTATGTAAATCTCCGATACGTAATGATCTGTGCATGAGCCGCACTGTGATGTGCAGATCTGTTCCTGCGACATCGGTCGCAGTGCCCTAAAATCTGCAGCATGATTTCCATACTGTTGGCATTTGGAGATGGGGAACATTCCAATAACGCAGGCATGGTGGCCTTGTTTTCTGGGCATGCCAAAACAAGTATGGTTTTGCAGATATCCTGAGATACCTGAGGGTTACTCAAATGTCCGATGTTAAAGCAGTTGATCCGATGTTGCGTCTTGGAACACGGCAGTGGGTGTCTTTTTACTTAAGAGGCCTCCTGCGGCATTTGCATCATTTTGCACAGCTACTGCTGCGGCAAAATCAGCGTCCATCTCTGAATCAGGCTCATTATACAATACTGTCGCTGATAGAGGAAACATAAGAAGGGCACATGCATGTTATAAACTCCTAGTTACTAACTATAAATCTATGACAGGTTTCCAGTTTGTGCGATCTTTCATAAGTATCTTACTATAAAAATAAATGTATTTTCTGTGTGTCTATCTGAAGCTGATATATTATACCCATCTGCACCTATTTTTATGTAAAAAAAAAAATCTCATTACTAATATTACTATGAGTGAGAGCCATTACAGCACCTCATTTTTGGATTGCTTCTCAGAGAGGTTCAGAAACTCTCTGTGGATATATTGACTTTTCAGTAAATAAGTGATAATGAGAACAGATGGCGTTAGAAGTTGCCTGCGGCTGCACACATCAAGTAAAATGGTGATTTTTTTTTAAACTAGCTCATAATGTTCACTGTCCATAACATGTCTCAGTGGTATGCTGGACATTTGGGCAAATTATTGTAACATTTCTTGTCAGTATAATTTGACATGATTACTAAAGTAAAAGCCTGTCTTAGACATGAGACAAGTATTTAAAAAGCACATTAACCTTATTTTGTTTTAATTTCCTATTGCTTTCGTATGGTCACCTTGGTTACATGACATCACTTCTGGCGTTGGAAGCATTGACGAGATTACAAGCAGGTGCATACACTGGCTGTAATAGGTAAGCATTAGGTTTCCTGATTTTAGCAGCTATATGTGTCTCTCAGTCTCACTTTTGCCATTAACCCATGAGTAATGTGTTTTTACTATATATATTACTATGAGATCTAGGGGTCTATTTACAAATCAGTGTTAGGAGACAGAGTGAAAAGTGATAAGAAAGTGATAAGGTGCCAGCCAATCTGCTCCCAACTGTCATCTCACAGGCTGTTTGAAAAATGACAGGTGGGAGCTGATTGGCTGGCACCTTATCACGTTCTTATCACTTTTCACTCTGGGGTCATTCAGACCCGCTCGCGAGCGCAGGCTGCTCGCAAGCAGGTCGACGTTCCCCCACTGCGCATACGCACGACGGAGGGAGCTCCGTGCCTATGTGCCTAGCAAAGACCTTTGTTTTTTTGATGACCATCGCTCAATAAAGCCTTCACCAGCCATGTTTACCAAATGTAATAATGTTACATTCATATTTTTTTTGTAATTTGGATAGATGTTTACCCACGTACATCAAGGGATTTAAAAATTTGATCCTCCACCTGTTGAGGAACTGCACATCCCAGCATGCCCTGGATTCTGTAGTTCCACAGGAGCTAGAAGGGTATTGTTTTAAAGACCCCGGCCATAAAAAATTATGTACAATTAATAACATATTTACATTTTTTTATTAACCTTAAAAGAATCTGTCAATAAAAGTCCACCCGGGGGCTCCATAGTTCTTTGGCCCACCCCCACTGTTGGGGGTGGCCACATTACAAGTCCACAAGGGGGCCCCATAGTTCTTTGGGCCACCCCCACTGTTGGGGGTGGCCACATTACAAGTCCACAGGGGGGTCCCCATAGTTCTTTGGACCACCTCTGCTGTTGGGGGTTGCCACATTACAAGTCCACAAGGGGGCCTCATTGGTTTTTTGGGCCATCCCCACTGTTGGGGATGGCCACATTACAAATCCACAGGGGGACCCCATAGTTCTTTGGGCCACCCCATCTGTTGGGGGTGGCCACATTACAAGTCCGCAGGGGGACCCCATAGTTCTTTGGGCCACCCACACTGTTGGGGGTGGCCACATTACAAGTCCACAGGGGGGCCCCATAGTTCTTTGGGCCACCCCCACTGTTGGGGGTTTCCACATTACAAGTCCACAAGGGGGCCCCATTGGTTTTTTGGGCCATCCCCACTGTTGGGGATGGCCACATTACAAGTCCACAGGGGGACCCCATAATTCTTTGGGCCACCCCCACTGTTGGGGGTGGCCACATTACAAGTCCACAGGGGGGCCCCATAGTTCTTTGGGCCACCCCCACTGTTGGGGGTGGCCACATTACAAGTCCACAGGGGGCCCCCATAGTTCTTTGGACCACCTCCACTGTTGGGGGTGGCCACATTACAAGTTCACAGGGGGGACCCCATAGTAATTTGGGCCACCCCCACTGTTGGGGGTGGGCTTAATGAAACTGCACAATGAATATGTCCTTTACATTATTTTCTCTAATTTTCTCCATAGAAATGTCTCTGGATTGTGAACCAGAATTTATCACTGGATTTATCATGGTATACCGGCAACATGAGCGTACAAAGTCAAAAATGTACAACAACTGGCCAAAGTGTACCCCGGCCTTAATGAAGTTGTCGGAGTATAGTAAGCCATACCATCATGATGCATCTTCCCTAGTGTGGGTGCGTCAAAAGATACAGAATCTATGTACTGCCTTTGTTAAACAGCACAAGAAGGTGCAGGACTCCAAACGTTCAGGATCTGGTGCCGACAGCATATACACCCCTAAACGCTATGGTATTATGATATGATGATGTTCCTGGTGCAGCAGGATCCTGTGATGCCTTCTATAGAGGTGTTGGCTGAGACAGAGGACTGCAGCCTGCTGGAAGAAGATGTTGGTGGTTCCTTGGAGTCATCTATGGTAAGTTTATTTAATTTATTAAATTGACTGTTCTTGCCATGACACTGCACCCTCCCCATTAAAATAGGCAACATATTCTTCTCTCACCTTTTTGGCCAGAGTAAAACTGGTTTCCATAACTGCTGGGACCGCCACAGAGGAGAATGGAGCAACCTCTTCCAGATGATCGGGGTCTTCAACTGAAGGTGTGTCCAATGACCTTTGCTGAGTGGCTTTCTTGCGCATGAAGTTGTGCAGGATACAGCAAGCCATGACCACCCAGTCAATCTTCTCCACTTTTAAATTTATGGGGGTATGCAAAATCCGGAATCGTTGCTCAAGATCCCAAAGGCGTTCTCCACAATTCGCCTTGCACGTGAAAGGCGGTAATTGAACACCCGCTTATCATGGTCCAAGGCCCTCTGTGGAAATGGCTTCATTAAATGTTCATGAAGGGCAAAAGCCTCGTGAGCCACAAAGACAAAATTGAGGCCATGTTTTGTTGCCTCTCTGAACGGCAAATGTAGGGTGTTAGTGGTGAGCCTCTCGTAGAATGACGTCTTCTGAAAGGAGCCTCCGTCAGAAGAACGCCCATTCTTACCCACATCGATAAACACAAACTCGTAATTTGCATTCACCACAGCCATCAGAACTATACTAAAGTAGCCCTAATAATTATAGTAGTAGGATCCACTGTTGGCAGGTTGGTTAATCCTTATATGCTTGCCGTCGATTGCTCTGCCGCAGTTAGGGAAGTGCCAACGGCTATCAAACTCCTCCCCAATGGCAAGCCACTCTTCTGTTGTTGTTGGGAACTGTGAAATAAATTTGAAATTACATTAAACGCTTATTTTTTTATTATTTTCTATATTTAGACAGACATCCGAGAACTCAAGCACAGATATGACAATTACACCGGACCTACAAAGAGAAGTTTATCCATTTGACATTCCAACCACCACAACACCGATTTCCAAAAATCAAAAGAGGAAAAACAAAAATGCAGCAAGGGAAGAAGACCCACTACTTCTACAGGCCAGACAGGCCTTATTGAAGCCACCCGATCAATTTGACAATTTTGCGGCCTATGTCAGTGCAGCAGTCCTAGAAATGGTCCATGAGCAATGGATTCAATTTGAAAGACTGATATCAGACATTATTTTTAAAGCAAGGCAATGTCTACTGACGTCAGAAAGTTACATCATGACTCCACCAGTCGTTCCAAACACCTGTACCTACTATTCCAGACAAACATACCATCCTCCAATGGTAAACTACCCACCCTACCAGCCAGAAACCCCACCTACAACCACCTACCAAACTCTGCATCCACCTACCTTTCTTTTTTTTTGTTCCAATAACTTTTTATTGATTTTTCAACAAGAAAAACACAAATACAAAAATAGTAAAGTAAAATAAAATAAAAACACAAGTAAAAACACATTACTTACAATTGTAATGGTTGCAGATAAATGACATAAAATAAGTAAGCAATATAAAAAGAAAATAGAACAAGGGGAAAATAGATAAATATAATACAATACCAAAATAAAATAAAAAAAGAAAAGAAAAAGAAAAGAAAATAAAAGGTACCACAGTTCACAAAAATATACAGTACAAATAAAATATGTCATAATCAAAATGCCTAAATCCCAGTAAAGACCAATACCCCAAATATTTTCATACAGAAGGTATATCTCCAAGCATAAGGTCTGCACCTTCGCCAACAGATACAAATTCCTGCCATTTACACCATAACCTCAGTGGCGAAACAGCAGACGTGGAATATGCAACTTCTACAGTCTCCATCAAAAATGCGAATTGTACCATATGCATCATTTTATGAATAGAAGGAAGAGAAGATGATTTCCATAATTGTGCTATTGCTGTTTTGGCTGCTAGGAGTACATGCCCCACTAAGTAACAGTCAGTTTTGGCCATGCTTACAGGATAAACGTGCAATAACGCCAAAGAGGGGGATGGCAGGATATTCACTTTTAATACCTTGGAAATCAAATCAAATAAATCTTTCCAGAAAGCCTGAATATGAGAACAACTCCAAAAAATATGAAATATATCTCCAATATTCGTATTACACCTCCAGCAATATTTTGATTGCGTTGGCCATATTATGTGTAATTTGGCTGGAGTGAAATAGAGCCTATGGAGTATTTTATACTGTAATTCTAAATGATTATAACATTTGGACAATTTGTGGGCTGTAGTGAAAATAGATTCCCATTGCAGGGGAGTATAAGACTCCTGAAGATCAGACTCCCATTGCTCTTGGGACTTAAACTTAACTGGGGATGCAAGCCTCGAGACACATGGAGTACCAAAAACCAATAGTACCTTTAGAATTACCCCTTTTTAATTTAGCCAAGATATCAGCCGATGGCAACTCCAAGGAACCACACAGCTTTATTATATTAGCCACCCAGTGCTGAATTCGAAGATAGGAGAAAAGCTCTCCAGAAGGTAACTGAAATTGGGATTGGATTTGAGAAAACGGGATTAGAGAGGAAGAACCCAAAATGTCAGCGATAGTTTCAATCCCACATGAACGCCAGATTGCCACCGATAGATCAGGGATTAAGCGTGCTATAGCGGCTAAAGATAAAGATTTAGCCGGTAATCTGATACATTTAGATTGAAATATCATGTTGTCCCAGCTTTTGAGGGAGTCTAATATGACCCTAGGGGTATTATTCGAAAGGGGACGCATTTGTTTGGGTGTCCAAATTAAGTCCACCAAGGGATACTCTTTCAATAGTGCCCTTTCTAGGTCATCCCAGGGTTTAGTGTTAGGAGGAAGAAACCAGTCACTAATTTGTGAAACTAAACACGCTGACTGATATAACTCTAGGTCTGGGATTTGTAATCCCCCCAGGTTTTAGGTTTGGTCAAGCGCTGGTAAGCTAGCCGTGGAGTTTTACCTTTCCAAATATAAGACATAATTAGTTTACGGGCCTTAATGAGAAAGTGTTTCAGAACCAAAAAGGGAATGGTGCGAAATAGATACATTAACTTTGGCAAAATCATCATTTTAAATGCTGCAAGCCGACCCAGCCAGGAAACCTCGAAACCCAACCAGTTATGTAACAGTTCGGCAATATGTTTTATTGTAGGATCAAAATTACCTACCTCACCTACCTCTTTCTACCCAAATACAAACCAACCATCCTCTTCCTACCTTCCTCCACCCCCCCCACCTACCATCCTGGCCCAGCAATCACCTCCTCAAGCCAAAACAACTCAGCCCCCCCAAGCACCTCCTCCTACCAACCTATTCCTCCACCCCCACCCACCTACCATCCTGGCCCAGCAAACACCTCCTCCAGCCAAACAAATCAGCCCCCCCCAAGCACCTCCAGCTACCATCCTACACAACCAAACTTCTCATACGAAAATATAAATCTAACGGAAACATCATACCAAACGACTTCTAGCCCACCCTCTCCACCAAATTTATTTGCACTATTATGTGAAGATAATGAGGAAAATGATATTTTATAAAAATTGATAGGTCTTTGACCAAACCATTTTTTGAAATTTTTAAAGTTGCGCACTCCCTTGTAAGTATGGTGTGGAATGCAGCATGGTGTTTGGGCCCCAGACTCTCAGGTGACTTGGAACACATGCTGGAAGTGCATGACAGTGGGGCCGGGACCACTGATTTTGCACTTTCAGCATGTGTTTGCGCCCCTGGATTCTGGGGAACAAACACCAAAACTCATTCCGCAACATACTTACCAGGGTTTGGGTAAATTGCTGATAGTTTTAAGATTTTACCCATGTTTATATCAACATACAGTCAGGTCCATAAATATTGAGACATTGACAGAATTTTCAGATTCAGGCCTCTATTCACCACCACAATGGTTTTGAAATGAAACAAACAAGATGTGCTTTAACTGCAGACTTTCAGATTTAATTTGAGGGTAATTACATCCAAATCGGGTGAACGGTGTAGGAATTACAACAGTTTCAATATGTGCCAAAAGTAATGGGACTATCAACTAAAAAGCTATTTCATGGACAGGTGTGGGCTATTCCCTCATTATTTCATTATCAATTAAGCAGGTAAAAGGTCTGGAGTTCTAGGTGTGACATTTGCATTTGGAATCAGTTGCTGTCAACTCTCAATATGAGATCCAAAGAGCTGTCACTATCAGTGAAGCAAGCCATCATTAGGCTGAAAAATCAAAACAAACCCATCAGAGAGATAGCAAAAACATTAGGTGTGGCCAAATCAACTGTTTGGAACATTCTTAAAAAGAAAGAATGCACCGGAGAGCTCAGCAACACCAAAAGACCCGGAAGACCACGGAAAACAACTGTGGTGGATGACAAAAGAATTATTTCCCTGGTGAAGAAAAACCCCTTCACAACAGTTGGCCAAATCAAGAACACTCTCCAGGAGGTAGATGTATCAAAGTCAACAATCAAGAGAAGACTTCACAAGAGTGAATATGGAGGGTTCACCACAAGATGCAAACCATTGGTGAGCCACAAAAACAGGAAGACAAGATTAGAGTTTGCCAAACAACATCTAAAAAAGCCATTACAGTTCTGGAACAACATCCTATTGACAGATGAGACAAAGATCAACTTGTACCAGAGTGATGGGAAGAGAAGAGAAGGAAAGGAACTGCTCATGATCCAAAACATACCACCTCATCAGTGAAGCATGGTGGTGGTAGTGTCATGGCATGGGCATCTATGGCTGCCAATGGAACTGGTTCCCTTGTATTTATTGATGATGTGACTGCTGACAAAAGCAGCAGAATGAATTCTGAAGTGTTCCGGGCAATATTATATGCTCATATTCAGTCAAATGCTTCAGAACTCATTGGACAGCGCTTCACAGTGCAGATGGACAATGACACGAAGCATACTGCAAAAGCAACCAAAGAGTTTTGTAAGGCTAAAAAGTGGAATGTTATGCAATGGCCAAGTCAATCCCCTGACCTGAATCCGATTGAGCATGCATTTCACTTGATGAAGACAAAACTGAAGGGAAAATGCCCCAAGAACAAGCAGGAACTGAAGACATTTGCAGTAGAGGCCTGGCAGAGCATCACTAGGGATGAAACCCAGCGTCTGGTGATGTCTATGCATTCCAGACTTCAGGCTGTAATTGTCTGCAAAGGATTTGCAACAAAATATTAAAAAGTGAAAGTTAGATTTAGGATTGTTTAGTTTGTTCCATTACTTTTTGCCCCTTAAAAAGTGGGAGGCACATATAGAAACCGTTGTAATTCCTACACCATTTACCTGATTTGGATGTAATTACCCTCAAATTAAATCTGAAAGTCTGCAGTTAAATCACATCTTGTTTGTTTCATTTCAAAGCCATTGTGGTGGTGAATAGATGACAAAATATGAAAATTCTGTCAATGTCCCAATATTTATGGACCTGACTGTATATAGATATTTATATTTATACATTTCACATAAGAGATTGTTATTATGCTAATTTAAGTCACCATTAAAAAAATACAGAAAGTATTAATAAAAAATGTCAGAGATTTTTTTTAAAAAAAGGCGGTGTGTGTGTTTTAATTGACCTTACAGTAACGGAACTGCAGCACCTTGACAATAGCCTTGCACGTGTCCGGGATAATGCGTCCCAAAGCTTGAGCTGAGATGTGGGTCCCAAACTTAGGTCCTCAAAGGAGCGTCCCGTAGCCAGGTACCTCAGCGTAGCCACTAGCCTCTACTCGGCTGTGATGGCCAACCGAAATTAGGTATCCTGCTTCCGGATGTAGGGGGTCACCAGACGCAGCAATTCCTGAAAGGTGGGGTCTTCCATCCTCAGGAAGTTGCGGTAGTAGTCCGGATTGTTCTCCCTCATCTCCATCTGCATGGGCATGTTGGATCGACTCTCACTCTCCCGCAGCCAATCCTTGGGCCAGCAGGACCTCATCCTCCTCCTATGCTGGCCCCTCTCCCTCTCCTCACTCAACTTGACCACAGCATAGGACAGCAATGCTCTATAACGGCAGGGATCCATCACCACAAAAATGCTGAAAACAGACCAACCACTGTAAATAGAGCAAGAAGCACTTTGTAAAGCCAGGCAATACAAAGCAATGCACAGTAGCTAGCAATGTGGAGCGTTCAGCAGGGTAAAACCAAGCCTCACTAATCACAGAGCAAACAGGAGTGCACAGAGCTGAAGAGGCAGGCTGTTTTTATACCCCCAGTTAAGCACAGCCCTCTATTTAAATTTATACCCAATCGATTGCATGATCGCATGGTTTTTGAGGTGCACACGATCACACGATTACACGATCCGTCGTATAGTGACGCAATGATCTTACGATTGATCGCATGAAAAACGTGTGTTTAAATAGCATCACAACGGAACGACTTGACTTGTGTTGATTGAAGGGAAATCGTATGATGAATCGGATCTTATGTGAATCGTTTAGGTGTTTGGGCCCTATTAGGGTTAGGCTGTGGGAGGGGAGGGTTAGAGTTAGGCTGCGGGAGGGGAGGGTTAGGGTTATGATGCAGGAATAGCGGGTTAGGGGGAGAGTTAGGGGTTAGGGTTAAGCTACTTACCTTCAAGCGTCGGGATTCCGACTTTCGGGATCCGCTGTCTGTATTCTGACCGCCGGCATCCCGACTGCCAACATCCCATACCCAACCCTATTACTATATATACATTTTATTTATTTTTATTTACCCACTTAAAATAATCTCTACATCATTTTTAAGTAGAAAGGCTTTAATCATTGCGTGATTTATACCGGACATAATGATAAGGAATCCCAATGCTGTATAAAATATATAGATGTTGCCATTTTCCTAAAGATTTGCGTATGCACAGTAGAGAAATCACCAGGAACATGTGCACAGTGCCAGCCTGTATTCTGACAATAAGCCAGCGAGAGGGAGTGCACAGAGGCTGCACACAGACCCCTCCTGTCTTAAACCACCCCTATGGTGAGAGTTATATTTCAATTACTACTTTGCCAGCCCAGCGTGAGGGAATATGCACGTGTGACCAGCCAGCTGTTTCAAGCATGTGTAGTGTAGTAGTGTAGGTAAATAATACAACATTTTGGAAAAAAAAATTTGTTTTGTTATTTTAAATATATTCCCTGTTGAAAAATGCATTATTTAAATAACTTTTTCTTTTTTCATTAATAACTGTTATTCTGAGATGGCAATGACAGAAGAAGTGATGCTGTAATCATTGCTAAATAGGCTTCTTCATGTTTTGAAAGGGAAAGTTTGTGTCGGAGAAACCTGCTGAATCTTTTCTCTGGCGGGGTCTACCGCTGGCGCATGCATTGCTGTAACCTTTGTTAGATTGTTATATAGGGGTTTTCTCTGCCTAATAAACAGGCCTTAGTGAGTAAGAAAAGCCTGCCATCCTAGTGACCATTGCTTCTTTTGTACTCATGAAAGACGGAATGTATCTGAAACAAAACAATTACTATTTTACATCTATCCTGTACTTTAGTGAACAAGGAAGTCACATTTTCTATAAAGATAAGTGACCTATGTAACGGCAGCTGCATCCACTGCATAGTAGTATCTGTCTGCACCGCAAAAAAATGCTGTTTATCCTGTGCATAGGAGTCCCTACTGATTGTACTTGTATGAAGTGAAAGCATAGGATACAAATAAGCTGAAAACAGACTCATTTTTTGCAATCCCCTCAATGATTGCATTGCTCTGGTTGCCTGTTCAGAAAGCTCAGCCTAATACAAACCAACAGTTAGACCATGGTGGTCCACAGCAGGAACCCAAACTATGCTTGTTCCATCAGTTACTAGAGCGTTAGACACAGCAGTGTGTTGTTTATCCAAGTACATATTCTTGCTTCAATGATTACAATTCAGTGGTGACTAGCTCATACACAATACCTAAGTTTGCACATGGGCCCTGATTCAGCGAGAAACGCAACTGCAAAGCTGCACGCAGCCCCCGCACCGACCCTTAAATGCATCTGCCTGTCAATCGCGCAGAGGCATCCAAGGGTTAGCGTGCGTGTTCGAAGGACCTATTCTGCACACTCGCAGAATGGGTCCTGCGCATGCACATATTCCCAACTTGTGTGCACTGCTGAATAAGCCCCGTAGTCTCTAAATAATCAGCATGTGAGCTGTGTATAGATACATATAATATGGCACAGCCGCTAAGGTGTTTATTTCCCTTTACATCATTTATACAGCTAAAAACCATTGACCTACTTTAGCACAATCATTTATTTAAAGGATTACAAATTATCTCACAGACATGTGTTATTAGATTTTCTCCGTGTCGAGACGTCATGATATTATGTACCACTCCCTTGTTGAGCCAGAATTGCTCCTTTACTGGTAGTAGTGTACAGTTTCATGTTGGCTTATTCTTCCCCCTCTGGGAACCACCAGCAAATAATCCAAAATGATGGTGCTTGGATTCGCTGCATCGCACAATCAATGAGCTAGAACATGAAATGAGCTAGAACATGACCTCAGAGACTAACAATGTGAATGTGAGCAGGTAGAGGGAAAGTAGGCCATTATTTTGTGAATAGCAGTATAGGAACTGGATACACAGTCGCTGTTTTAGCAGTATACACAGGGCCGGTGCTACCATTAGGCAGCATTAGGCAGCTGCCTAGAGCACCAACCCCTGGAGGGCGCCACTGAGCTGCCTAAACGAAAAAAATTACTTCTTTTACGTGGTGCCGGAGGCATGCAAACAAAGTTCCCTTGGGCAGACTGTGGCCCCCATTTATTAATGATCACACTTGCAATGCGATCTGGGCATTGCAAGATGTGATCATAGTGACGGGATGTATTATCTGGTACATGCAGAAAGAGGGACTCCGAAAGGAGATACCTGCTGCAGTTCCTCCTTAATACATCTGGGGAAGACTAAATATATGCGGTTAATCCCTGAAAACTGGTATTTTTGGTGACATAGCCACAAATATAGAATGATAAATGGGTCCCAGAGTGTCAGTAGGACACAGCTGCCTGTGCAGCACCGCGGTGTCCAGCCTTGCCTCTTACAAGTCAAGGGACAGGGCCCCCTGTCACCCCAGATTCTGCTGTCTGGCTCCCGAGTCCTGCATGCTAAATCAACTAACCCCTTCCTCCCCCTCCGCTGTAGGTGAGGTCCAGGAGTGGCAGCGATGGCTGCAGTAGGGAGCAACTAGTAGTGAGACTGGAAGAGGGGACTGATGGAGGAGAGTGCTGGAGCCTAGACAGTCAGAGTGCAGACGGTGGTAGTACAGCAGCACAGGAGAGCACACACCCGGCTCAGGCATAACGTGAGGTAGTAACAGAATATAAAATCCTTATAATTCAGTGTTTGGAACAATGGGGCGTATGCGCATAAGTGGCTGCACACTGACTGGATTCGGGGGGGGGGGGGGCGGGAGTAGTCGGCTGACATTTTGCTTAGGGTGCCAGGAAACCTTGCACTGGCCCTGAGTATACGTTGATATTGAATGCTTTGTTGGGAAAGCTTAACATTTATTTTCCACAACCTGAATGCAGCCCACACAACAAGGTTCTGATGTTAATATCCAGTGGTTATCAGGTATGCAGGTGGAAAGGGGTGTTAGGTTTAGGCACTTAGAAGGGGGTTTAGGGTTATGTACTGGGGGAGGGGATGTTAGGGTTAGGCACCCCTAAGGGAGGGTTAGGGTTAGGGGGTAGAATTAGCTTAGCTAATACTTACCTGAGGACAATCTGGATTTTCACTGCTGCCGGGATGCTGGTGTCGGGATTCCAAATGCCGGACAGGCGTCCGGCGGTAAATCATACCGATTCCGCTTATCATAACCCTACCTATACCTGGTGATAACCTCAATGTTACTCGCTTTATACTGACACAAGATTACCAACAACTGCATCTCAATTACTTTATCTAGATGGTTGATTTAAGCAAAACATTTGCATCATAAGAATAGAAATAAGATGCAATCAATCCTAACTTTTCATATAAAGTGAAATTGTTCAAGCGGCCTCTACAAATACAGAAAAGCCTCATTTTCAGGGTCGTCTGTCACTGAATTAGATTTAAAAAATAAAACAAGTGGAAGAGTAGCATTGATGCCTATTTCTAATTAGTACGAATCTGTTGAATCAAACTAAAAAAACACATAAAAAATTCCCAAATAAAAGCTAGTTCTTATCTATTTGTGTTTAAAGGTTTCCGCATTATTATCATAAAAATAAGCATCTGCGCTATTGATGAAGGGTCTAACGCAGGAGCTATCACAGATATCTCCCAATGAACTAACCCGATTATTAAGGATTTATATCACAGGGGATATTTCATTTTTAATGATAATATCCCCGATATGTACAAAGGAGAACTCGCAGGGATAGCGACACCTCTGTCTCTGCAAGTTATATCCCCTGGCAAATTCATGTTTGTGAAAGACTTGGAAGCCGACAGGGTGCATGCGCACAGCAACAGCTTCAAGAGCCGGCCGGAGGCTGCGAGACAGAGATTGAAAAATCCGAAGCCTCCATAAGCTTAAAGCAGTTTACACCATCTGAAAAAGCTTTGCTCTTTGGAGTTTGGTACATAGGGGTCAGTTCGTAGTCCCCATGGATTATAATGGGGACTGCAATCTGATGTGCTAATTAGCACTCTACCATGGATTTCTGTGAATTATCCTGCATTCTGCCATTAGTACATAGCTACAATACATAATTACAATACATAATTTATGCAGAAACTGCAGTTTCTACATAATTTTGTGTAAAAAACAGCTTGATGCATAGGCCCATAAATAATTATAAAATAACCATTCCTTCATAAAACATGGAACTGTTTGTTTTCAGAATTTATCAATCTAAGAACAGTGATAGTCTTCGGATCTTGCCTGCTTGGCTAATGCCATCTCTGTATGTGGCACTGTGGTGGCTGCTGCACTTCCTCTTCTATGTGTGGTCTCACAGCAAACTGAGACCTGTTTCCAACAGGGAGAATAGAGGTGGTGCACACACATTTCAGACTACAACAATTCTTTAATCAAGAGAATCAGAGGTCTATGATAAAAATAGTTTATATATATATATATATATATATTGTTTGTATTAGTGCAATACTCTGAAGCACTTGTTATACTGTACACAGTGGGCCTGATTCAGAGTTAGGAATAGAGGGCCTGATTCAGAGCCGGACGCTCTGACCAGAGCGCTCGCTCTGAATCTGAGCCCTCCTCCCTAAAAATGGAGCGGCCTCCTGACCACCCACAGCTATAGCGAGCGGCCATGATGATGGTCGCGATGGTCTTTGACCATCGCGACCATCGGGCATGCGACGAGACCCTGCGGTAGGGTCTCGCTGCCGCAAGCCCAGGAGTGATTTTGGCTCTATCAGAGCCAAAATCACTCCCACTGACATCATTATTGATGTCAGTGAGGCCGGACTCAGACGGTAGGCGTTCCCATGGGAACGCCTCCGTCTGGCAGCCACACCCCCGGCACGCCCAACAAAGGGGGCGTGCTGTCAGTCACAATCGACAGCACGCCCCCTTTGGTGCGAGACCCCGAGCAACGTATTCCTCGTCGCTCGCCGGGTCTCGCGCATGCGCACAACGGAGCTCCCTCCGTCGTGCGCATGCGCATTCGGCAAACATCGACCCGCTTGCGAGCGTCCTTTGCTAGCGTGCGGGTCTGAATGACCCCCAGAGTGAGATATCTCTCTCAGCTGTGAACCTGAGCAAACCATGTTGCAATGCAAGGGCTGTAAAACTTTAAATGCATAAATTTTTCTACATGTGGTTGGTAAATACTGGCTGATTTTGCATGTAGCCCACAAATACTGCATAGCTTTATTATTACTCTACAATTTAGATGTCAGTTTGGAAACACTCCTCCCAAATCTAAATCTCTCTGCACATTTTAAATCTGCCCCACCTGCAGTGCAGCATGGTTTCAACAAGATGATCAGTTGAGAGAGATATCTCACTCTGGGCCTGATTCAGACTCGGTCGCAAGCTCTGAATCAGGCCCTCTGTTCCAAAGTCTGAATCAGGCCCTGTGTCCCCATGCCATCAGTGCAATGTTCGCCAATGCTTTCTGCAATGTTCTGCACTAGTTTCTGTGCTGGTTCCTGGTATTAGAGCATCTTAGCGAAAGGACACTTGTCAGTCTTTTACTGTTAGATAGTGACTAGAGAGGTAATAGGCAAGTCTGTTGCATATGTTATACTTGCAAGAGAAGTATTGTAACCTCAAATTACTGCTTCGCCGGGACAGCAGAAGAGGGTTTTGTGTATTTATTTTCACTTGGGAGCACTTCTTACTTTGTGTTATGATGTTGCCAGCTTTTGCACCTCTTTATCAGTGGTAAGCCTGGAGTGACGCTGACATAGAATAATGTTGAGAAGCAACAGCATAAGAGCAGAACCAACTACTCTGACATCTAGCTCCTCTGTATGCTGTCCACTGACACTTCAGTACATGCAAGATATAAAACAGTAGAGTCATGAGCAGGGGGAGTAGCATGTGATGGGAACATGATTTGGAGGACTAAGGACCTCATTCAGAGTCGGTCGTTGCGGCCGCACAGTCGTAAGGGAAAAGGGGACGGATATGCATATGGTGCAATCGCAAGTTGCGTCCTTAAGACCAAGGGGAGGATGCGGCCGTAAGACAAAAAATACGCCCCCTTCTTGTACGCATTACACGTCATCTCCGGGCATATAAGGATTAATCGAAACCATCGGGAACCATCAGAAACTGGTCGTAGAGCTTAAGGTTGACCATACCCTCTCTTAAGAACTACGATCAAGTCAGTGTACAAACCACCCATGTCACATGTGCCATGACACTACTTTGTTAATTATGCACTTCCATAAAACGCCGTTCGCATAATTAGGCACGCCTGCGTTCGCATCTCCACTCCCCCGTTTTCAAGCACCTTCCCCTGTTACTACCCACAAACGCCTTATTCTGTCACTCAAACTACCGACCTGGCTGTGTTCAAGGAGAGATATATTTCTGATCATAACAGCTAGTTTGCGCACGCGCATTGCGAACTTTGCGCATGCGCAGTTTAGCGAACATCGGTGGCGTACGACCGTGCGGCCGCAACGACCGACTCTGAATGAGGTCCTAAGTGCCTAAAGGGGCTTGGCTCTGGAGATAAGTATGACTATGGATCTTATTCAGTAGCTGAGGGCAATTGAAGCAGCAATCCCATAAATCTCTGTGGGATACTGCAATCAAAATGTTGCTATTTATAATTTTTGGGGGGTTTGTTTGTTCAGGTTGCTATTACTGATTTATAATTATTTTCAGTGTCATGGCATTCCATGGCAACCACAGTCACATGGCACATAATGCAGTGAGCAGAGAGGCTTTGGAACACCCTCAGAGCTTTGTCTGCTATTTGTAATCTCTCCCCCATTTTGAAATGTGGAGAACGCTACTGTGCAGTCTCCATAATGCTCCCACAGGGAGGTATCAAGTCCCTGACCAAGATGGCTGCCAGTTGGTTTTCTGTCCATGCGTGGCGCCATCTTGTCACTGTAAAGAGTGTCACAGTGGGACACAGTAGTGTTCCACAAAGCTCCATGAGACCTTGCGATATATATGCCACCAAAAAAAACTAAAAACTCAATTGCTGGTTTATGCAAGCACCACTACAATCGTAGGCTTGTAATCTGTATGCTCCGCTCCATGCAAGAGTCTGCCTGTGCCTGTACGGCTGTACAATCACATTACTGCTCAATAAACCACTCCATTGCAGCTTTAAGTGAGATTTTATTTTTCTTTTATACTTTATTTTTTAAGCCTGATTTTTAGCTTGTGATACTGCATTTTAGATACCGTAATTTTTAAAATGTTTGTATTTTTACTAACACATTTCACAACATTACATGTAATATGCTTCTGGTGGCATCTCAGTGTGATAAAACTCAGGGGGTCATTCAGACCCGCTCGCAAGCGCAGGACGCTCGCAAGTGGGTCGATGTTCCCCCAATGCGCATGCGCACGACGGAGGGAACTCCGTTGTGCGCATGCGCGAGACCCGAATAACGACGGCCAAGCCGTCATTATGGGTCTCGCACTAAAGTGGGCGTGCTGTCGATGGTGACTGACAGCACGCCCCCTTTAGTGGGCGTGCTGGGGGCGTGGTTGCCAGACGGAGGCGTTCCCATGGGAACGCCTACCGTCTGAGTCCGGCCCCACTGACATCACTAGTGATGTCAGTGGGAGTGATTTTGGCTCTGATAGAGGCAAAATCACTCCAGGGCTTGCAGCAACGAGACCCTACCAGAAGGGTCTCGTCGCAAGCCCGATGGTCGCGATGGTCTTGACCATCGCGACCATCTTTTTGGCCGCTCGCATATGCTGTGGGTGGTCACCCACAGCTATGCGAGCGGCCAGGAGGCCGCTCCATTTTAAGGTAGGAGGGCACTGATTCAGAGCGAGCACTCTGGTCAGAGCGTCCGGCTCTGAATTAGGCCCTCAATTCAGTGGTTTGGTGCCATATAGAGTAATACTGGTCTCTATTTTAAACTACAGTAAGTAAAATGTCTGTTTCTTTGCCTAACCTCAGTACATGACAAATCACACAGGGTAAGCAATGACCTAAAACTTCCACCTGAGCCGGAGTTATGTGATTACTAAAGTTGACTGGTCCACCACAATCCAGCCCAAATTCCATGACACACTATTAAAAAAATAAAGAAACTTATCAACACCTTCCAACCACTCACAGAAAATCTTTACCCATATAACATGAGAAGAGCATTTGGGTTGGAGGATAAATGTAAAATTACATAGAACTGTGCAGATCTGCGGTGTGCAGCAATAAGTTCCAGTCTATTTATGCAAAGTGTGTGAACCACTCTGCTGAGTCTGATCTTTTTCTCAAAACACATTGCCCATTTTTTTAGAGAGAGTATCATTTACCCGTCTCCAGTGGTTTTACATTGCTCTCCTCTATCTTGCTCCTGTTGTTAGCCTCAGACAGGTAGTAGTGTGTTGATGGTTGTCTATATCAGGCTAGTATTGCTGGGGCCTGGGGGACTATTGGAGGCAACATAGAATCAAGGAAACAGACTACAGAAACATGCGGAAGTCTATCTAAAGATAACTCTTATACATTAACCTTCATTGTAAATCTTAAATGAGATAATGGAGCAGTCATATCAAGTTTTGGAGAGAGAGAAAGTAGAGCATTTGAGCAAAGCATCCAATCAGCTTCTTGCTCATTTATCTAGTACAGTCTTTTCTTTGAAATGACAGATGCTGATTGGTTGTTTTGGGCAACTACTACACTGTATCTCCAAGGCTTGATACATCTACTCTTATAGGAGCAGTTAGAGGAAGGAATTAGAAAAATGTAAAATGAATGAGAAGTGATTGATTTGAGAACCTAATTTACCTTTATGTGCAGGAGAGTTGTAGCCCTAATATGTGCAATGAAAGACCATCTGGATGGGCAATCTTACACATTGTAGGCATTCAGTGACAACCACACATACATATAACACAATTTGCTCTGGGACAGTCAATTGTAAATAATTCCCATTGTCTATTATCCCTCACCTCTGACTTAATTGTTTTTCCTAAAGTATAAATCATAGACTGCATAATCCGCAGCACTAGGTGCCAAAACCAATCACCTAACATTTCAAATGAGGCAAAATGAAAGCAAATAAAAATTTGGAAGAAACAAAAATAAATTAATATCGTTGCGTTAACGAAAAGCTGCTGGTAATTATTTATATGCCAAATTTTAAACACCCAGAGTATAAAAAAAAAGCATTAAAAATCAATTAAAATTTCATTAGGAGTAATTAGGAAATAAAATATGCTATGAACAATCAGAAGAAATATCGCAATGCCACGAGGTGTTTGCACAGAGAAGCGTTTAAGATTGTACAATTAAATAGATTTGAGTTGTGGGCGTGTAGTGAAATTCCATTTCGCTATGAAAATAAATGGAGATAGAAGAATAGCTGCATGTATGCCAGATGTCTGAACACAGAAGGTGGCAATGATACCACTGGAGCTGATAAAGGGGTTAACTACATTTTCCACTCTGAAAATTCATCAGTTCCATTCTTTTCCCAGTTAGAGTTTTACAGTAGGAGACTATAATAATGCAATGATTCTGTACTCTAAATGTAAAGTTAATTTAGCATAAGCAGATGGCTAGGAGACACGAGGGACTGGCAAAGGAAGTCCTGGTTACCTGAAGTCATCTTACAGCGAAAATCAGGACTCCCAGCCCCTGAATCTATACTTTTTGCCTCTCCTTAATGACCAGCGACCATCTGTTAAGACAGCTATAATTATTACAGGTGTCAAAAGAGTATTGGAGCAAGGTGGAGAAAATATGGTCCTTGGCTTCTCTTTCAAGAAATATCCTGCAGCTACCACGCAGCATTGACGCTAGACTATTTTTATTTATATTGTACTAAAACACATATATGGCACTTCACAGAACACCTATTAAATTGCAGAGGACTGAAATACTACATAGAAATAAGTTTAGCAGCACTGGAAGAAAACAAGTTATAAATCCCCGTCTGAATGACGTACTGCCTGAGATTGCCTATACTGTTTTGCAATTTTGTTTTAGAGAGCTAAGGGGAGCTAAGGCAATATTCCCATTTACTAATGTTTATAGGAATGTTATAGTACAGTAAATGTTTAGTGACATCTCTAATGTACTATTTCATACTCAGTGTATGATATATTTTTAATTCTACATTATAAAAGTATTAAATATTAATCATCCGCTACCAACAGCTAATGTAATAATAATTATAACTCTAGGCCACCTAAGACAGTCTATTGGTTTTGTTTGTTTTGTTTTGCATGTACTTTCATTTCAAGTGTAATTGCAGGCTAATTTGCCTGCAAGTCTGACAGGTATGATATCCTGTTATCCAGTACATTAAAATAAACACAGAGCGGTATATGTACTAAGCCTTGGATAGAGATAAAGTGGACGGAGATAAAGTACCAACCAATCAGCTCCTAACTGAAATTTTTCAAACTGTAAAGTGCCAGTTAGGAGATGATTGGCTGGTACTTTATCTACATCCACTTTATCTCTCCAAGGCTAAGTACATAGGGCCTGATTCAGCAGAGCCGTAACTAGGCTTTTTGGTGCCCTGTGCCAGAGAGAGCATTTGCGCTCCCCCCTCCATTTTTTAAATAGGGACATAAGATCGTGCACCTGAAAAAGGGCCATGGCCTCATGGGGAAGGGCCAGGGAAGAGATAGGGGAGGCCAGGACATGCTGGGGATAAAAGAAGATGAAGCTACAAGTGAGAATGATAATAAACAGGAAAATTGACAGGCCCAAACAGCGCCCCCTGAACTACGGTGCCCTGTGCCATGGCACTGCACTACCCTAGTTACGGCCCTGTGATTCAGCAAGGAACGCAAATGTGCTCACTCATGCAGTCGGCCGCTGCGTGTATATGCTAATTAGGCAACCGCAGCACAAGATGCAGCCACCCAGCAATACATAATGCTGCACGCTTCCCTTTACTCAACGCCTGAGTAGTCCACAAGATAGCGGAAACATCAGTAACATAGCGAACCATCGGGCCCGTACGCAGAATAGTGGTTGAACTGACCCTCCCACACGTAGTGAGAGCTCAGGTTGCATTGGGTCTCGCAATGGCTAATTTATGCACGCCTCTGCAACAGTGTTGAAACGCACTGGCACGACCACACCCAGTCACTGCCCACTAACGGCACTTCTTGTCAATCACTGTCAGAGGGGTCTGCGCGCACGCTGCATCTGCTCTGCATACCTTTCCTGATCGCACTGGTTGGTTCCCGCACACGTCGTACGATGCATACGCATGAGCAGTGCGAAATCATCGGCCGAGTGCGTATGTGCGCACATTTGTGTTCCATGCTGAATCAGGCCCATAGACCCCAGAGTGAGAGGACAACTTATTAAATGGTAAAACTAAAATAAAGACAACACCCTAAAAACGAGGTATGTGTAACCCAGAAATCGATCAGTGACATGCTGGACCAGTGCCTAAGTGCAGTTTCACGTCTCATTAGGCGGGATGCATGGCGCATCACATTCTTTAGGCGATGCAACCCGACGCTGTTCGCATGCATGCCGGCGTTCATTACAATGGTATGACACAGTAAATGACCGCTCTCTCTGTAAGAGCGGCCCTTTGCGATGGAGGGACTTCCGGGTCTATGACCCAGAAGTCCCTCTGGCGTCCTTCTGCGCATGTGTAGAGGGACCCGCGCGCCGCGGGGGTGCTGGGAAAGATCTAATTGGATCCCTCTCAAATCACTCTCCTGATAGAGGCGCATAGGCTTCTATAGGGTAACGCCATCAGTAAGATGATGTTACCCACTGCAACCAAGCTTGGTGCATATGAGAAATGCTGTCAAACCCACATTTTGGGGGTTTGACCGCGTTTCTCCCTTTGCTGCATCCCGCCAAGTGAGAGCTATATTGAGCACATTATTTATACTGGCAACTTGGCAACTACAATATATAGACCACTTTACACAAAGCAGTCATTGCACATAGTGGCAGAACTTCATCAGCATGGTCGTAGGCAAGATCTCCACTTCCCTGTTTCTTACCCGTTAGTCATTATTTTATTATTTTCTTTATCGTGGGACTACAGGTGCCAGTGGGCCCTTAATTTTCAGGCATGCTGGCACTTGTTGTTTCACAACTGCCTGCATTCTGGGGCAGGGTTACTGGGACCTATTAATTCAACTGTAAAGAACAATATATTTATCTCATTTTACACCATTAACTTCGCATCCACCGCCTCAAGGGATGTGGGGAATAGTCCTGGTGACCCCATTTAATTTTGGGGTCTGACTTTCAAAGGATTTCCAGCCCTGGGCTGACCAGTTTGGAGCTAATATTACATTATGGCATGAGGAGTCCCACACCGTGTGTCTCCCTGCAATAGTGTAAGCCCCAGGCTGGTTCAGTCCCACACAGATTTTCCCCTGATTCTTCTGTATAGGCCGGGGCTGGTTATTAATTTGGGGGGGGGTGATCCCACATTTTTTTTTTTTTACATTAACCATTTTTTTCTGTTTTACACAACAAAACATTGACAGCGGATTCATATTTCTATTTAACAGCGGAGTCTATTGTAAGCAGCCTAACCCTCCCCCTAGTGCCTAACCTTAACCCATAACTCTAAACATCCCCCTAACCCCAATAATTACTATCGGGATGCCGGCGGTCGGGATGCTGGCGCCAGGATTCTGACGGGTGTCTGGATTCCAATGTCGGCATTCTGAGTGTTACTGATCTAACTGATTGCTGTATTGAATGGCAACTATCCGAGGCTATATTTGGACTGCTCTCCCTCTCCCCATCAGACTCTCCACCTCTCTACAAATCTTCAAACGGGCTCTCAAGACCCACTACTTCATCAAGGCCTTCCAGCACTCATCCTAACCCACCTCATGCTCTTTCCTTCCCATCTTCCCCTTCTGTGTCACGCCTGTCTGTCTGCCCCTCCCCTTAGAATGTAAGCTCTCACGAGCAGGGACCTCTTCCTTCATGTGCTTCTCTTTACATTTTCTTCTACTCTCTACTCCCCATTAGGGCACCTAACACGGGACCGCCAATTCCCGGCAGCTTATTGTGAGTGCTTTAATCACTATTTCAGCAATGTATATAAGTTGTGTCCTTGTCCTGTACTGTAATGTACTGTATGTTACTTGTTTCTTGTTCACCCATTAGTTGTATGTACTATGTAAGGCGCTGCGGAACACTTGTGGCGCCATATAAATAAAGGATAATAATAATAATAATAATAATATATTAGTCACTTGTTCTGGACAGTTATATATCAGGAAGATACTACTGGGATTTCTGTGATCAGCCCAAATGTAAGATCATAAAAGCTGCTCTCTAAATAGGAGCATTTGGATTATAAAAGGAACACTTGCACTAATTGATTTTATGTTACTTATCTCTGTATCAGCATTAGGACCCAATAAGTGCACCGAAAAAACACTCTTCTTGCCCCCACTTTGTTTGTTCTTATATACGTAAAGTTTTGTAAGCTCAGAGTGATCGGTAGCACCTCAGTAGACCTGTACAGATGAATTACTGTATTAATTAATATTATATGTACTTGAACAAAAGAGTTTGGGTCCTAAATATTTTTTTGTACTGGATTAGGAATATGTGTACAATAAACACTGGTGTGGGACCATCATTAGTCAATTAAAAATAAATAAATAGATAAAAACATAGGCCCTCATTCAGAGCCGTACGCTCTGAGCAGAGCGCACGCTCTGAATGAGGGCCGGCCTCCATGAAAATGGAGCGTCCTTCTGGACGCTCGTATAGCTGTGGTTCACCACCCACAGGCTATACGAGCGTGCATTTTGATGGCCGCGATGGTCGAGACCATCGCGACCATCGAAATTGCGAGCCGGAGCCTGCGGTTGAGGTTTTCAACCGCAAGCTCCGGAGTGATTTTGGCTCTATCAGAGCCAAAATCACTCCCACTGACATCACTAGTGATGTCAGTGGGCCGGCTTCTGACGGGAGGTGTTCCCGTGGGAACGCCCCCGTCAGGGAGGCACGCCCCCGGCACGCCTACCAAAGGGGGCGTGCTGTCAATCAACATCGACAGCACGCCCCCTTTGATCAGACACAACGAGCGAAGGACTTTGCTTCGCTCGTCGCGTCTGGCGCATGCGCACGACGGAGCTCCCTCCGTCGTGCGCATGCTCAGTCCATAACATCGACCCACTTGCGAGCGGACAGCCGCTCGCGAGTGGGTCTGAATCAGGCCCATAATGTCTTCTTGTTTGCCTTCATCTTATTAAAATGGAGACACAGGATGCCCTTACATCGTAGCTTTGTGGATCTATTCCTGTCTACAATTATTATTTATCTTTTTGCTTCTTCTATCACTTTTTTCCCCTTTCATTTCAAATTTCACATTCTTCTACCATGTCATTATACCCTGTCCTAAACACATATTTTATACTAATTATCCCCTCACCTCTCCCCAGTCCCAGGTTAGGATGTTTCACCTTTAATCTCCCAATTCCCAGAGCGCATGCACAGATTAGCCAATAGCTCCAGCGGTGGCCATCTTTGAAAAGGGCACAAACTATAAATCCCATGCCACGCCTTGTCCTTGTCTGGCTGGCCGGTTGCTTTGGGCTGACAGCTAACTCAGCATCTCAGCCTAACTGTATGTGGCCAGTGTGGCCAGGTCCCAGCAGGTGCCTACAGCTCACTCCTGCCTCTGCTCTGCCTTGAGCTGAACTGCTGCCTGCAGGATCAGTAGGTGGGCAGGACTGGGGCTGTACTGCCACTGTGACTGGAGTACTGGATTGACTCTGCAGCTATGTTTGCTCTACTATATATATCTGGAGACCGGCGCTTATAAACCAATCATTAAAATTAATACCATTTAGGGGCCTATTCATCATCACTTAATTGTCACAAAAGCAGGTGAAATAGCACATTTTCACCTGCAATTGTGACAATTACGTATTCGGGCCATTCATTAAGAAGGTGAAGCAGGAGATATGGCCCGCTGTCCCCATACACTAGTATCACAGATTTCTCCTACTTACCTTCTGTTTGCGGAATTGCCCGGTGTCCCCATACACTAGTATGGGGACAGAATTCATCAAGCTCTGAAAATATAATATTTTCAGAGCTTGACTGCGGGGGAATTCGTCATCTTCAGATGGCGAATACCCCCGCTTGTGGATCGCTACTCACTCTTCCCTATGGGAAGAAGGTCCGGATCTGCCCCTGTACGGCTCCTTCCGCCAGACGTCGGGGCTCTTGCCGCCGTCACTGCTCGACAGGAGCAGTGAAAAGATTCACTGCTCCGAAAAGGAGCAGTGAAGCCACTCGCGGGGGCAGCTGATTTCACATGATGAATTGCTCCGGTGGCCGTGGCGAGTTAGAGTGTTAATAATCGGGGTCCGTTAATTAACATCAGGAAAAAGCCCCTAATAGGGAAACTAATGTACAAAAAAATCATATATCACATTTATTACTTATACACATAAGCTCATCTTGCTATAAATACAGCCAGTGCCCAAAATATAATTAAATGAGGGACTTCCCTGCTGCTGGATAAACTACAGAGCACTGAACACCATATATGCTCTTATGAGATATTCAATGACAGGTCTCTATCTTTTATTTTTATTTTCATGAGTTTATGTGTATAAGTAATAAATGTGATATATGATTGTTTTGTACATCCTTTTCTCTATTATGGTATTATGGTATTATGGTATTATGGTATTGATTTTTAATATGATTGGTTTATAAGCGCCGGTCTCCAGATATATATTTTTTCATATTCCATAAGGGCTGACAACCTTTGACCAGCTGCTGATTGACAGCGCACATTGGATTTTTTAGAATACTCATGTCTGCTCTACTGCTCACCCAAAAAACAACTCCTCGCTCTTGGAACTGTGGTAGTGTGGAGAGGAGAGATGTCATGACGTCTCTCCCATCACTACAGAGAGTACGGGATCAGGGCAGGTGGAGCTGTGAGTGACAGACAGGCAGGGCTTCATTGAAGGAGCCGGGCGCAACACTATTATACATAGCAGTGGGCACCCGACAAGTAGAGATTGCGGCGAGCGTAGGGCTGCTATACATCCCAGTATTCCCGGGAACGTATCGGAATTGCTCCCTGTGTCCCGCCATCCTGAAAGGCATTCTTCGGGATGCCCAATTGTCTCATTTTCTCGGGGTGGGCAGCTGGTCGCACGGTGGGTGGCAACGACAGGCAAGTGGGTTACAAGGGCAGTATAAATTTGGTGACAGTCGCAAGCCAATCACATTTTGCGAGCCGGCAGCCAATCAGAAGCAAGCATGATAATAGCTCTGTCTGCTCTCGGTGCCTGACGTCAGACACAAACCGAGTGGACCCTTCAGTACTGTCGCTGCCACAAAAAAGATGGCAGATAAAGACAGCGGATGAAGAAGGATGATTGGCGGCGCCGGGCCACCGGCAGAAGAAAGAAGATGAGGAATGGAGAGTGCTGCAGGTAGTGGGAAGCAAATAACTAAAGGAAACTCCCACTGCAGCCTCTGCCAGCTTACTGATAGTTGGCATTGGCCACTGGTAATTTCCCCCAGCCCCCTTCTCCCTAGACCACCAGGTATCGAGAATTAGGCATGTAGGTGCAATCGGGCCTCAGGCCTGCGGGGCATGTTAGGCAGACAGAGGGCCCGTGGTCACTTTATATGCCCTATGTTAGGCAGGCAATAGTCTGAACCCCGGTAAGTGGCTGGGCATTAGGTCCAATCCACTCTTTAGTTGCAGATAGGTAAGGGGGGTGGGTTCTACTGCATGGCATAAAGGCCCTCATTCAGAGCCGTACGCTCTGAGCAGAGCGCACGCTCTGAATGAGGGCCGGGCTCCATTTTCATGGAGCGTCCTCCTGGACGCTCGTATAGCTGTGGGTCACCACCCACAGGCTATACGAGCGTGCATTGTGATGGTCGCGATGGTCGAGACAATCGCGACCATCGAATTTGCGAGCCGGAGCCTGCGGTTGAGGTTTTCAACCGCAAGCTCCGGAGTGATTTTGGCTCTTTCAGAGCCAAAATCACTCCCACTGACATCACTAGTGATGTCAGTGGGCCGGCTTCTGACGGGAGGCGTTCCCGTGGGAACGCCCCCGTCAGGGAGGCATGCCCCCGGCACGCCCACCAAAGGGGGCGTGCTGTCAATCAACATTGACAGCACGCCCCCTTTGATCGGACACAACGAGCGAAGGACTTTCCTTCGCTCGTCGCGTCTGGCGCATGCGCACGACGGAGCTCCCTCCGTCGTGCGCATGCTCAGTCCATAACATCGACCCACTTGCGAGCGGACAGCCGCTCGCGAGTGGGTCTGAATCAGGCCCAAAGCTCCTTATTCACAATATGCCACACAGTAGGGCCCAATGCCAGATTAAACCCTGTGGAGGCCCCTAGGCAGTTGAACTCTCAGGGCACCCCTCACAAATTACTGTATCTCCTAATACGTTTTTTAATTTTACAATTTTAATAAACCATACGTAGGTTGCACCAAAAAAAAATTACAAACTGGCAGCTGACAGAAGATGAGCTATTAAGAGACAATCAGTAATATGAATCTGATGTCTATAATATCTGATTCTTTAAGTTCTTTAAATTGTTAATGGGTAGATTACATTAATACAGTATTTTCTCTATAGAGTCTTTAATGTAAAGTTTTCATTTGATCTGTTGTCACGGGGCCCCTAAAAGGTGCGGGGCTCATAGGCCAGTGTCTACCTTGCCTATTTGGTAATCCTGCACTGGTACTTCCCCTCCATACCTATCTGCATTCTATTGTGAATACAGGGCTACATTGTGTGGCATAATGTGTATAAGGGATACTCCTGTGTGGCATTCTGTGGGTAAAGGACACTACTACTGTGTGGCATACTGTGTATAATGGGCACTACTACTGTGTGGCATACTGTGAATAAAGGGCACTACTACTGTGTGGCATACTGTTTATAAAGGGCACTAATACTGTGTGTCATACTGTGTATAAAAGCCACTACTACTGTGTGGCATACTGTGTATAAAGGGTACTACTACTGTGTGGCATACTGTGCATAAAGGGTACTACTACTGTGTGGCATACTGTGTATAAGGGTTACTACTGTGATGAGCTTGCGGCGCCGCATATTATAATTTTTTACTTTTCGTAGGAATGGCGTCATCACACCTCTCTGATTTGGCCATGCCACCAGTGTGTCCCGGGTTTATATTTTTAGAGTATAGCAACCCTAGGCGGGTGTCTATTTTTGCCCGCAGGACACTCTGCACTCTGAGTGGCGGCAACGGCTGCACCGCCCTAGTTATGGCCCTAGCGGGACAGTGCCCGAAAAATGGGACTATCCACATTAAATCGGGATGGTTGGGAGGTATGTGTAGATTTGGTAGAACTTCTAAAAAGGAAAAGTGGAGGTGTTACCAATCAGATTCTAAAAGTGTGTCTTCACATAGAAATTTTGAGTACAGTTTGCTAAGCATTTAAAAGCTGTAACTGATTACCAAAACCTCTATGGACATGTTTAAATCAGATAATTTTGCACATCCAAATAGGCACATCTGGCACCCGACAACCTTGGAAATCCATTAAATCGCAAAAGTAAAATTAGTGGGAAACGTGCAACTCAGAGCACGGTGCATGATGCACTATAACTATATAGTGATGTGGCTGTATTACAGATATGGCAAGGCATCATTACAAAGTTGAAGGGTAATTATGTATATCAAACCTTTCTTTATCTAGTCCACAATGCATTAACTAAGAATATGAGCAGGTTCCAGTCTTAATGAACATGATCTCATCTGCATCACTCGTACAGAAGCCTTTTTGTCCTAGTCACCCTCCATGCTGGATTTGCAGCTAAGCCGAAATCGTTTACATTCTAAGGAACTGCACTGAAAAAAAATGTAAGTCAGAAAAACATGCAGTAACTAAGTCTGGTTATGGAAAGCCTATTTCACAGCTCCGTGGTGCTGAATTTGTCAATGCTGTACGTGAACTGAACTCTAGAAAGCCAAGTGTTTGAACATTTCATGAAATTACTTAAGATATGTCATCAGTAACCTCACAGGCGATGGTTTTTTAGCCGGTGCCAGGTAATCCCTCAATGTGACAGCATCATCTTGCCTGGTTACAAATATGGAAAGGGAGAGGGAAGGCAATGAGACCAATTTGTTGGAAAATAAATAATACATTATCAGACAGGTTTGGAAAAAGTGTATAGTGTATGTCATGGAGGGCTCATGATAAGAGACAGCCTAAAGGAATCAAAAACATGAAAAGTTCAGTTGCCTTCAGGGCAAAATACTGCTAGTGCTTCAGTAAGTCTGCAGAAACTGATATATTTTTTGGTAGCCTGTAATCTTCTTTGTCAGCAGTCTCAGAATGACCATTAATGGTACCTGGGGATGAACGGGACAATTCCAACCATAACTGTACCCTTGTGTGTAACTTTATTTTCCACCGATGTCTCAAAACTGAACTACATATGGTAGTTTGCACATCTCAAAGAACAAAAATATATATATGTATTGTGATAACTTGGGGTAATGAGCTCGGTAGATTTGGGTCAGTGGTGCAGTGATTAGGTGCAGAATTAGAGTCCACACATGACATTCCAGTAACATAAAGAAAATGGTGCTTTACTTCAGCATGGTAATCAGGAAACAAAAATAGAAAATAACAAACAACCTAGCCTTCTCTTAGGGCACTAGCTCACTTCTTGAACTCTCTATCAAGGTGCAGCTAGTCTGCCAATAAAGTCTCTGCCTGCTTCTCTGCAGGTCTATTGCCGGCTCCAGCTTGGCTTGGCTTGCACAGCTATACAAACACCATTAGTCTTTGTGGCCTTCCCTGTATCCTCCAGGTATACAGTAGGCCCTCGCTTCCTCAGCCTGCAGCCCAGCTGCTTCAATGTCACACAGTCTGTGAGGTTTATGGTCCCCCCTTGCCTCCTGCAAGGTCCAGACACAGGCCTCCTTGCCCCCAATGGCTCGCTTGGCTTCACTGGGCTCTCTGGCTGCCACAGTCCCACATAGACTGTTTCCAACAGTAGCCTAACTGGTCTGCCTCCTTATCAGCCCACACCTGAGCTTTCTCCACAAGGCGGCCACAGGTGTATCACAACTCAGTATTAATACCCTGTTTGGGAGGATCTCTCCAACCCCACACAGGATCTGCTACTCACCAACGCCATCTCTGGTGACACTGCCACTATATATATACATATATATATATATATATATATATATAAAGTTGCTTTGGGTAGTACTATGAAATTCATACAAAACCACACGGGTAACCATATGGCTTTTTTAAATCATCTTTGTGCAAATATCATCCGATCGACGTTTCGGGACTGCGCAGAGTCCCTTCCTCAAGATCACAACAATATCATAGTACTACCCACAGCAACTTGTATGATTACAACGGGAGCACCCAGGTGGCTGATTTTCACTAAACAGGAGTGCCGGACTATTTGACCTATATATATAATACACACACAAAACCATGCCTTCCAACTAAAGACTTGTAGCCACAAGACTCTGTAATAAATATATCCGAAGTCGGCACTCCTGAGAAAAAAGCACTCAATAATCCAATGCTGTATGAAGCAACGTTTCAGCGTGTTTATTAGCGCTTTTGTCAAGCTAAGTACAAACAATGTGAAGCATGACTAACCTTTATAGCAAAACTCCCTCTAGACAGGTGACAGCTCCTCCTCGTCTTTGTTTTCATTATCCATAACTTCTGTGAAAGACTCTGTGCTGCCACCCCATACTATAAACAGTATCATGTTACTAGCAATCTCAGGATTGGCAAAAAATACTTCATGTTCAACGATGAGTATGTAGGCATTTTCTCACCGGAGTGCCGCCTTTGGATATATCTATATAAATATATAAATATATATATATATATATATATAATTATATATATATATACAGTATATATAATCCACCATGTAGGAAACACTATTGACAAAATGCTTTCATGAAGAAACGCAGATGCCCTCCATATGTAACACCCAGCGGGGTTCACTAATGTAAGCACTACCTGCTGGCGGCACTCAATGCTGACTCAGGAATAGTGTGAAGTATATTTCCGACGTTTCAATGTTTTATTACCATTTTCCTCATACAGAACCAATGAAGAACTGGCACTCACTGTTGTGATGAAGAAATTAGAGGAAACGTAATCCAGCATAGGGATGTATAAAGTCCGCTCAACAGCGTCCGTTTCTGCCTTAATCTAGGCTATCATTAGGGGAATAGAAATACTATACGTTGAATGCTGCAAGCACTATATAACCAATCCAAGGTGATCAGCCCTCTCATCCATAGAAATACTGTGACTGGTGCCCTCGCAGTCAAAGAGACTGATGACAATGATAAAACATTGAAATGTTTGAGCAATCGCCAGTTAATGTTCTGATTTTTTAAGCTACGTGTGCTGCACCTACTACGTGATTATAATTAAAAACTATATTAATTTGGACTCTACAGTAGTCCCTCTATGCATTTGCTGCATTAATCATTCATATCTCTCTTGTATAGTTAGATAAAGTGTGTTTTATACCTCTCAATACAAATAGTATTGTCAAAGGATAAGTCAGTAAACCAGTCCTTTAAGACAGATGTTACAAAAAAGAAATGTATTTGAAAGGAGACTAAAGGTCAAGGACTCAATTAAACCTACATATATGAGAGATCACACTATGCAATAAGAGAACGTTAAGTACTGTGCTTGTTCCTGTCTATACCACCAATTACTTCTGTAGCCAGAATGACTGTCTGAGCGCAAACTGCTTATATGTTATCATTGCCATTTATAAAGCACTATTTAAATTGAGGCTAATACGGTCAAAATGGTGGCAACTATAAAAGCACACGGTGCATTGGAGTAATTAGCAAACTTGTAACTATAAGACTTCTTAACGCAGCAGGTATTTTCAGCTGGAGATACTAAGAAATGCGTTTAGTTGTCATGTTAAAATGTTATGTAATAAGCCTAACTAGATATGTGTTTGTCTGAGCAACATTATATTCAGTGTATCATTTCCTGATAAGTAATGTCTGTGTGCAGTCATCCTGACTATCTGCAAACGCCAAACTAAAGCAACTTATTAATGGAATGATGCGTAATAATTTTTATACATTCATTATTTTTATTATATTTCTTTTATGATTCCAAGCCTGCAATGTGTTTTCCACAACACCAATTATGGAAGCAATTTTCCCTTTGTATATAGCTATTTGCAAGTAATTAATTACGTTGATTGGGATTTACCCCCAACTGTGTTGTTTATGAGTATTTTATAATGAATATTTAAACACTGCATATAAAGAGAAGACAGTATAAGTTACATATTATATTAATTCTGCTCTCCACTACAGATCTTTATATCGATTCTGATGAATTTCAGAGCTTTGCCATGTTCAGATTTATAGATGGATTAGTACAGATTCAAACAAAATTTCGAGTATAATTCATGTTCATTAGAGAATCAGACCAATCACAGGGCATACACCGTCAAGAAATCACATCAACAAATATCACATCTACCGTACGATTTTTGTGATTGTGACTATTCGTAGCCCGGTTGTCTGTGCATTTGTGTGTGTTTCTGTTCTTACCATTAGCACCATTAAATATATACATATATACTGTACACAAATATATTCTGAATTAAGCTGGTGTGCTCACTATTACTAGTGCAGTTAATAAAACAAGCAGGAAAATGAGCAGATCTAACAGGGTGTTACCTATTGCACTTTGCCAGTAAATGCTTACACAAACTGTTCATTGAAACAACATGATACTATATGAGATGAATATATGTCATACAATATGCCACGAAAACCTCCACCTAGGGAAAGAGAAATTACAGTATAATAGAACCAAATTCAACTAAATCAATTTTGAAAGGAATGATGCAGAAATTTTTGAAAAAGAGGATGTAGATCCATCCAGGTCTGAAACACGTGGACAGAAAGTGAATCATACATGACGTTCACTTTAGGATTTCTACAAGTAGAAGCTAAATATGAAGCCGAGGGCCTGATTCATTATGGATTGCAATTGCAATCGCGTACACAGATCGATCGATGGTGCGTACTGCGCTGTGCGATCACGTACGCAGATATAATGCCATCGCAGAGTGTGTAACGGGACATCAGCGTTTGGGGGTGGTGATGGGGGAGTGGATAGAGAAATGCAGGCGTGCCTGTCCATTTGAACGCCGTTTCCTGGACGTGCATAAATTAGCCACGGTGACGGCATATGCAGCTTGTGTACTTACTGCGTGCAACGAGAGTTGCAATTTCTGAGACAGGTCAGAGCTGCTGTAATTCTGCATGAGAATCTGATGTTACTTGATGTTACCGATGTACAGTATACACAGGCCTTACGGATGTGAGAAAGCGGTAGTGGGCATCTCTGTGCTGGCTGAGAGCTTGCAAACATTAGTATATTTTTGCAGCAGATCTGCATGCATGATCGCAGCTGAAATCGCAATAGCCATCTGTAATTAATCATTTTGTTTGTAATTGTTTACATTTTAAGCAGAACTTCTTGAGATATATAGACTTGAACACTTAATAGGTTAGTTTCCATTTGCAAATTTGTTGGGTATTGATTCTGAGTTACATGCGCTCCGCATACTGGTGCAAATAGCGAGTTTTAGCAAACTGAACATGTGCAGCAGCAAATTTACTAATCTTTATGTATCTCCGGGAGATTCTGAGTCGGACAGATGCTGGCCTTCCTTGATAAGTGAAGACTAGTTAACTCAGCTTGTTTTTTAAGAGAACAAGATTTTGTATTGGGATTGCGAGCAATGACATAAGGTGTTGGAAAGTGTCCATGTTTAAAGGCATTCCTCACTTTGCAAACACAGCTATTTCCTCATTATAAAATCTCTTGTGCAATAAATCATAATTCACAGAGTAAAACTTGTTACTGTCATGAAATTTGGCTCATTGTGGACCTGATTCTGAGCAATTTTTTTTCTACTGTGCACTGCTCATATGTCCAGATCTCGTCTGCACAGAGTCACAGTTGCGAGAGAGGTAGGGTTGCTATATTTTTTTTAAAAACAATTGGGACACACTGGGGGCATGGCCAAAACAGGGAGACGGGGCCATGTCCATCCCACAAAAAGTTAAGCAAACTACAATACGCTACGCCGCAAGCTCAGCACAGGAGCGGATTCGGGGCCCCTATGCAAGCCATCAGAGCAACAGCACAGTAGTAGTGCCCTTTATACACAGTATGCCACACAGTAGTAGTGCCCTTTATACACAGTATGCCACACAGTAGTAGTGCCCTTTATACACAGTAGCCACACAGTATTAGTGCCCTTTATACACAGTATGCCACACAGTAGTAGTGCCCTTTATACACAGTATGTCACACAGTAGTAGTGCCCTTTATACACAGTATGCCACACAGTAGTAGTGCCCTTTATACACAGTATGCCACACAGTAGTAGTGCCAATTATACACAGTATGCCACACAGTAGTAGTGCCCATTATACACAGTATGCCACACAGTAGTAGTGCCCTTTATACACAGTATGCCACACAGTAGTAGTGCCCTTTATACACAGTATGCCACACAGTAGTAGTGCCAATTATACACAGTATGCCACACAGTAGTAGTGCCCATTATACACAGTATGCCACACAGTAGTAGTGCCCTTTATACACAGTATGCCTTACAGTAGTAGTGCCCTTTATACACAGTATGCCTTACAGTAGTAGTGCCAATTATACACAGTATGCCACACAGTAGTAGTGCCCATTATACACAGTATGCCACACAGTAGTAGTGCCCTTTATACACAGTATGCCTTACAGTAGTAGTGCCCTTTATACACAGTATGCCTTACAGTAGTAGTGCCAATTATACACAGTATGCCACACAGTAGTATTGCCCATTATACACAGTAGCCACACAGTATTAGTGCCCTTTATAAACAGTATGACACACAGTAGTAGTGCCCTTTATACACAGTATGCCTTACAGTAGTAGTGCCAATTATACACAGTATGACACACAATAGTAGTGCCCTTCATACACATAAAAATAATGGGAGCGCTGGTAACTGGCTACTGGTTTATAAAATAAATTTATTCCATAAAAACAATCAATTATACATTGCATCAATCCAATTTTTCCAACACAAGTTGAATCATTAATAAGGCTAAATTGCCACAATTTAAGGCACAGATCCGGCTTTATCTATTAAAACAATATATAACATACAACATGTAAAACATCGATGTATAGTAACATCAATCCGATAATATCAATCACTATTTAGGATCATTAGGCATCAACTCGGTTCGATTATAGTAGCGGAGTGTATAGTCAGGGGTTAATGATGGTCAGCGGATTTATATTAGTAGTAGTTAGTATAGATATCCATTCACTGACAATTAGTATATAGATTAACAGTCACGTGCAGTCACAATATAGAAGATGATAGAAAGCAGCTTATATTATGCAATTTGCAAGGTATTCCTGCTGCTATATATTTCATACATTACCATCCGTCCAATATTGGAGAGGTTTAATAGAAAAAAAGTATATGAAGCATTCGTGGAACAAGCGTACCCATTGTACATCTTAGATAAAGCACTGGAGGATACATTTAAAAGAATAGAAAGGAGTTATTGATGGACAAAAAATTACAGAAACAGGATAAGGATTGGGAAACATATTGTCCGTTTATTACACAATATAATACTCATGCTTATGCAATAAAAGAGATTATTAGAAAAAAATACATCTATATTAAAGGCAGACTCAGCTTTAGGTCCCATTATTGGTGATGATATAAAGATTGTTTATAAGAAATCTGACAATTTGAAACAGAAATTAGCTCCTAGTATGTACAAGAAAAATCGTGATACTAATGAAAGCAGAAATAATAATGTAAATATTAGACATAATGTAGATGACCATCTAAATTGGTTACCTGAAAAACCAAAAGGATTTTTTTTACTATACATCGATGTTTTACATGTTGTATGTTATATATTGTTTTAATAGATAAAGCCGGATCCGTGCCTTAAATTGTGGCAATTTAGCCTTATTAATGATTCCACTTGCGTTGGAAAGATTGGATTGATGCAATGTATAATTGATTGTTTTTATGGAATAAATTTATTTTATAAACCAGTAGCCAGTTACCAGCGCTCCCATTATTTTTATATCTAGTATTTCTATATTTTTTGGTAAATTTCCAGATTTACCTGTGTGGGGGCAGCTTTAAAGGCAAATTTTATTAATCAGAACCCCAGAATTGGTGGTTAGACATTGTTTAGTTCCCACTTTATTGTCCTATTTTTCTATATTGTGTGTACTGGTTGGTGAGGCTGCTTGTTTGTTAAATATGTCTACTTTGAGGTGCCTAAAAGAACGATTAGAAAGAAGAAATCAATATATGATATGTCCAGATTCAACTGCTATTGATAATATTGAAACACTACCTAATGACCTTAACAAATTATTTAATAGATTAGAGACACTGTGTATGGCAGAGATGAGACATTGGTGGGATCAAATAACTCTGCGAAAATATATTGATAACAAGTTCATCCCTAGAGGTTTGCAGATATTCAAATCTGCATCTTTCAGGGATAATGAATTATTTCTCACTAATTGGAATAAAATTTTGGACACCTGCTCCTTCCAGCTAATGGAGCTTTTGATTGAGTATAGGGGAAGAAGATTAAGGATATACAGGTTGAAATTGAGAGTCCTCAGGAAAAACTAAAAATATTTGAAAATACTCTAGAGTTCCAGGAAAGGGATGTTAAAGTTAATAAAAAACTAGAAGAGTTTGAAAAATCTATTATACAGATAAAAGACAAAAAATTAGAGAGAAATAGAGTTGATTATGAAAGAGGGAGAGTTAGAACCTACAATAGGGGAGGCAGACCACAATCAAGATCTAGTAATAGGTATAATCAGTGGAATTCAATTAAGTACAATAGACCAACATCTAGACCCAGAGTATTAGAACATTATAATGAAAGTGATACATTTTCTAAAAAAGGATGGAAAAATAGTGAACATACACCCATTAGAACAACACATGGGTTTATACATAAAAATAGGTATGAATCTCTGGATAATGAAGAATCTAGATTAATAATGGAAGAAACAGAAGGAGCTAGACCTAAAGTCAAGATATCAAATATTAATGAACAACAATCTGATTCTTATGATTTTTTAGGAAGAGGCCATACAAGACAATATCAACCACACAGAAACGCATTAGGTTATCACAAAAGAATAAGAGATATAGAGGATGTAGATGTGGGAGATTTAGGATGAGGAAAAAGTTTAAAAAATTTATATATGAGAAAAGTATCTTTAACCTATCAACTAAGGTCCTTAGCACACCAGAAAAAGCCTTACTAAGTAAAGGGTTGAAATATGCTCCAGCTAAAAAACCAAATCTATTTACTTTATTTGTTGATTCAAACAGATTCATCAGAAATCTAAGTAGAAAGAAATATTTTGCACTCAAACAACTTAAATATAAAGCTGATGAATCAGTCCCAATTATCCTTGATGAGGATGATAATGTAGGAATTGAAGTGTTGGAGGAACTTGCTTTGGAAGGCTGCTCTGGTAATATACCTACAGTGCAGATATATGATGTTTAGGGAACTATTAAAAAAACATGAATGCTAAAAAAGAAATCTGAATTTTATCCTCTACAATATAGAGGGCCCTGTGTGGAGGGGTTCTATAGAATAACGATGGATGATTTTAGAAATTTATGTGAAAACACAGATAAAGCTCCACTTAAAGACAATCTCACTTATGATGAAAGAAAAGCACTAAAGGTACTAATGTCAGATAAAGAAATAGCAATAAAAATGGCGGATAAAGGTGGAGGGGTCGTGATACAAAATACAAATGATTATCTGAAGGAAGCATATATACAGTTAAGTAATAATTTGTTCTATAGAACCCTTCCACAGAATCCTACTCAAGAATTTCAGTGTAAATTCAGGGTGCTGCTAGCCAATGCCCTGGCCAGTGGTGCAATCTCCAGAGATACTTGGCACTTTTTATTTGTTACACATCCCATTATCCCTACATATTATCATCTTCCAAAAATACACAAATCCCTCACTTCACCTCCTGGGTGTCCCATTATTTCGGGGATAGGGTCCCTCACATCGAATTTATCTCATTCTGTGGATATTCATTTGCAAAGTCACGTTGTTACCCTAAAATCATATATAAAGGACACCACACAATTTCTGAATATGATTCAGAATATAAAATGGAAGAAAACATATTACTTCCTCACTTGTGATGTAGAGTCTCTATATTCTAATATTCTACATACAAAGGGAATTGAGAAAATCCGGAAGTATCTGGATAGAAACCCTAATATGGAAGAAGGACTACGTGACTTTGTAATGGCATCCATAAAATTTATATTAGAGCACAATTATTTTTTATTTGACACTAAATATTATTTGCAAACACGGGGACTGCCGTGGGGACCAGGTTCGCCCTGAGTTACGCCAATCTATATATGGGCTTGCTTGAGGAGGAGCTCATTTGGGGCGGTGACTTTGGGGTGAACCTGGTCCTCTATGGCAGGTACATAGATTATTTATTTTTTATTTGGGATGGGGACAGCACATCTATTCTTGATTTTGTAAAATATTTAAACACCGATAATTATGATTTAAAATTCACTAGCACTTTCGGTTCTACACACATCCAATTTCTGGATATTGCACTACTGGCTATGGAGGATCAAATGTATACAGAAAGCACTGGAGGATACATTTAAAAAGAATAGAAAGGAGTTATTGATGGACAAAAAATTACAGAAACAGGATAAGGATTGGGAAACATATTGTCCGTTTATTACACAATATAATACTCATGCTTATGCAATAAAAGAGATTATTAGAAAAAATACATCTATATTAAAGGCAGACTCAGCTTTAGGTCCCATTATTGGTGATGATATAAAGATTGTTTATAAGAAATCTGACAATTTGAAACAAAAATTAGCTCCTAGTATGTACAAGAAAAATCGTGATACTAATGAAATGAGAAATAATAATGTAAATATTAGACATAATGTAGATGACCATCTAAATTGGTTACCTGAATAACCAAAAGGATTTTTTAGATGTGTAAGGGAGAAATGCATGACATGTAAAAATGCGGGACATAGGGACAATACTTTTCAATGTAAAGTCTCATCGGAAGTATTTTACATAGAATCCTTTCTTAACTGCAACTCTAATTACGTTATATATTTTATTGAGTGTGAATGTGGTCTCCAGTACATGGGACGTACCACACGTACACTTAACACCAGATTTCTAGAACATCGGAGAAATATCATGAAGAATAATTCTACACATAGTATGTCTAAACATGTATCAGTCTGTATTAAAGGTGATATGAGTAAAATTAAAATTAAAGCTATTGAACAAAAAAAAAGTACTGAGAGAGGTAGTAATAGGTTCAATATATTGTGTAAAAGGGAGGTGTACTGGATATTCAGGTTACAAACCTTGGAACCAGGCGGTCTCAATGAAACAATTGAATTGAATAATATATAATTTTTGGGCCATTGTCAAGTTCTTCCTCCCTCCTCTATATGATTTTATATACTAATAATATGAATGAGTTCTATATGTGGTGTGGCTATCTATTATAATTAGCAATTTATATGCTTATGCCTTTATGTGGGTTTTTCCCTTAATTATAGTAACTATTTCTGTAGAATCACATTATGGTGGTTTATATAAAATTTGTATATCTAGTTTTGAACTAAATAACGGAAGAGGCCTAACGGTCGCCTTATTTAGGTCTAACCTTTATTTTTATTGTGATAAGATCCTTAACTGAGCTCTATACTAGATCTTTGAAAATTACTTTAGTATATCTGCCATTTATATTATTTATTATTAATATGATATGATTATGATGATATTTTTCGTTGATTCCCCCTTCTTTCTAAGGAACAGGCTGTAATATGGTTGCAAATAGGGATTTAATAATATATAAACAACTACTCACCATATGATTAATTGTAAGATTTAAACTTCGAAATATAGATGGATATTTAAGGTGAAAGGTACTCTAATGTTTAATATTGACTTTATATAGGCACCTCAAAGTATGACAAGATAAAGACCAATGAATTGTACAAGTTGTGTTTACTATTTTTTACTATAAATGTGTGAGTTTTGATGATCTATTCTGCTGAAAAGCATCAATGCAGTATATTATTAGTTGGAATCGTATTTCCCTAATTAGGATTGGAAGTGAACCAATGAGTGTATACCAAGAGGGATATAATACAGCACCAATGGGTAGTGAACTATCTTCTGATGAAACCGCCGTGTCATAGGGCAGAGAAAACCGTCAGGTGACTTGTGGAACGCAGGTGGAACGCAAACTGGAAACTACAAGCCCGATACCGGAAGTAGCGGAGTGTGAGGGAGCCAGCGTGTCTCAGCGTGTCTCAGTGACTTACACACAGCCAGTGGTAAGGAGTGCCGTGAATCAGCAATAGAGGTCCCTCTGTCTGAGGCTACAAGTACCTCTGGACCGCTTGTCATACAGCGCTGATATCATTGACACACTGTGTCCAACACTGACTCTCACAAGCGGTCAGCATTGCCTTATTTCCTCCCCCTGCACTGGGGTAGAGATCAGCTCTATTCTATTAAACCTCTCCAATATTGGACGGATGGTAATGTATGAAATATACAGCAGCAGGAATACCTTGCAAATTGCATAATATAAGCTGCTTTCTATCATCTGCTATATTGTGACTGCATGTGACTGTTAATCTATATACTAATTGTCAGTGAATGGATATCTATACTAACAACTACTAATATAAATCCGCTGACCATCATTAACCCCTGGATATACACTCCGCTACTATAATCGAACCCAGTTGATGCCTAATGATCCTAAATAGTGATTGATATTATCGGATTGATTTTACTATACATCGATGTTTTACATGTTGTATGTTATATATTGTTTTAATAGATAAAGCCGGATCTGTGCCTTAAATTGTGGCAATTTAGCCTTATCAATGATTCCACTTGCGTTGGAAAGATTGGATTGATGCAATGTATAATTGATTGTTTTTATGGAATAAATTTATTTTATAAACCAGTAGCCAGTTACCAGCGCTCCCATTATTTTTATATCTATTATTTCTATATTTTTTTGGTAAATTTCCAGATTTACCTGTGTGGGGGCAGCTTTAACGGCAAATTTTATTAATCAGAACCCCAGAATTGGTGGTTAGACATTGATTAGCGCCCACTTTATTGTCCTATTTCCCTTTATACACAGAACTAGTGCCCATTATACACAGTATGCCACACAGTAGTATTGCCCATTATACACAGTATGTCACACAGTAGTAGTGCTCTTTATACACAGTATGCCACACAGTAATAGTGCCAATTATACACAGTATGACACACAATAGTAGTGCCCTTTATACACAGTATGCCACACAGTAGTAGTGCCCATTATACACAGTATGCCACACAGTAGTATTGCCCATTATACACAGTATGTCACACAGTAGTAGTGCCCTTTATACACATTATGCAACACAATAGAAGTGCCAATTATACACAGTATGCCACATAATAGTAGTGCCCATTATACACTGTATGCCTTACAGTAGTAGTGCCCATTATACACAGTTTACCACATACAGATGCGCCCAAGTTCATTGTGGCTAATCACGCTCCAAATGTGTCCTTGAATCGCGCTATATACTACGATATAGCGCATCCCAATCATGGGAGCGCGTCTCCTTTGAAACCTATGGAGATGCTATAGCACGTCTCCGATTGCAGGAGTGCATCTCCATTGAAACCTATGGAGACACTAATGCACGTCTCCGATCGTGGGAGTCCATCTCGAGCCACGCATGGCACGAGACGCTGCGCTACGCACAAGGATGCAGCTGGGCATATCTGTAGTAGTAGTGCCCATTCACATAAAATTGCAGATAGGTAAGGGGGGCCCTACTGTGTGGCATAATGCGACTAAGGAGCTTTATGCCATACAGTAGTTACACCCCTTACCTATCTCCCATTAAAAAGCAGACTGGGCCTAATGTCCAGTCACCAGGGCCTAATGCCCAGAGTCACTCTTATTTGTGGCATGGGCCCTCTGCCCGCCTAAAGTCTCACAGGCCTGGGCCTTGATTACACACATGGGTCTAATGCCCGACACCTGGTGGTCTAGGGAGGTGGGGTGTAAATTACTGGTGGCCAAGGCTGCATTCCTGTAAGCTGGGAGAGGCTGCAGTGGGGAGCTTTGTTTAGCTCCTTTCTTCCCACCACCTGCAGCACTTTCCAGTCCTCATCTTCTCTCTTCTGCTGCTGGACCAGCACCACCAATCTTCCTTATTCATCCAGCGATGCAAATCTTCCTTCCTCATCAGCCGTCTTCTTTGCTTGACCACCACTGCAGAACAAAAGATTATGCTCAGTGGCGTCTGACGCCAGATGGCGAGAGCGGGCATAGCTATGATGCGGCTTCTGGCTCGCGACTGGCACCAAATTTAAACTGACGCTGCCACCACCAATGCCACTGACACCACTCGACCAGCTGTCCTCCGGAGTCTGGCTCCTTGCGAACTGGGTCCCAAAGAATTTCTTCGGGTAGCCAGGACGGGTTGAATTCCGTTACGTTCCCGAGAAAACTGGGACTTATAGCAACCCGAGATTAAGGTGCATGGTCTTAGAAATGTCTTGAATCTGTATTGAGCTTTCCTGGGCGCAGACTGGGTGGTAACAGAGAGGTGGCTATGCAGATGCACAGAGATGGTCCATTATATGGCCGTTATATGAGTGTTGCAAGCCCAATGCTGTATTTGAGGGTCTAAAGATGCTTAAAGTGGGTGTCTCAGTCCTTGCACATGCAGATGCATGGCTGTACACCAGGGAAAGGCTTGTAGACAACAGATGCACACACATACGTGGAAGCATTAGGCCCTATGTGTGATTTATACACACATTCGGACAAATATAGAAAATGTGTCTTGAATAATCTAAATGATACATATTTATTTTATCCCAGAAGCTGCCAAATCTGTTTACCTCGATATGCTTCATTATATGAAGTTGTTTTTCTTTGGGTCAGTAGTCCCAATTCTGCTGATTCTTGAATCTCATAGACTACTATGGCTATAGCTACACAATTACAGTACGTATGTGCTGATATATGCTATATCATAAATCTCATAGTAAAAATGCAATTAAAATGGGATCAGGTGTTAGACAAGACATGGAGCCTCAATCAGGAAGGATCGCAACTGCTAATACACAAGCAATCGACCGACTGTTGCGTGCTGTGCGAACCAGCCACTGCGATTGGGACTGCGATTGCAGTGACTACGCAGAACCATCGCAGAGTGTTTGACAGGAAGAGCCGTTTGTGGATGGTGATGGGGGCTGGTCGGTGAAACGCAGGCGTGCCAGTGCGTTTGAACACCGTTGCATGGGTGTGCATAAATTATCCACTGCGATGCCTTACGCAGCCTGAGTACTCATAGCGTGCGACAGAGTTAGCAATTTCTGAGTAAGGTCAGAACTTATGCAAGTGTGCGTGAGGCTGCGATGGTACTCGATGTTACCGATGCTTTCACAGTCTTGCTATGGATTATGGATGTGTGTAACGTAAAGTGGGCGTCCTTATGTAGTGCTGTGGCATCATAACGATCACAATGGATTAGCATACTATCGTAATGAGACTGCGTGCGTAATCACGATTACAAACACAGTTGCGATCCTTAGTGAATCAGGCCCATACTCAACTGTTTTTGCAGATGAAATTTATTTGAAGTTTCAGTAGTTTTCTTTATGGGGCAATGTGGCTTTCAAAACTGGGGGGATTATTTACCATCCCTATGTCTTTACCCTTGAAGTATTTTAGAGCTTCATTGTAATGTAGTCTCTTCAGTCTGTAGAATACAATTGCAAACATTTTAATAAAATAATAACTGTTTGTTCGGCTCAGTGAATTTAATATTCCAGCAACGAGAAGATGAAGAATTACAAAGTAACAAAAAAATTAAGTAGAGACAATCACAGTGGGAAGAGATTTCTCCAGCTGTGAGTGGCTGAGACAATAACATACAGAAGATTAACTAATTAAGTTTAGGGGCTGTTAGTTTGCAGACTTGAAGAGTCACACTAATAATATTTTGTGTACAGAAAAAGTATAATTACAACTGAGTATACAAAGTTCTGCTGAATTCCAAATCACTTTTGCTGACAGGATCATTGGATAAGGTGGCATGTCCTATATCAGATGTAGGCAACCGTGTCATTCCAGCTGCTGTGCAACTACACATTCCAGCATTCCTTGCCGCAGTTTTGCTGTTAGAACATGCCATGCTGGTATGTGTAGTCTTATGCTGGCCATACACCTGCACGATTTCGGGCCGATTGCCTGATTTTCGCCAAGTCTTGCGATGAATCGTGTATTTTTGGAGTAAGACCCGATGCGCGCTCCCGCAGCTCCTATAAACGCATCGTATGATCAGATGTGCAGCCCATATTGTTCATCGTATCGTGTACTATTTATGTTGTGCATGCGATGCATCGTGTGTCCATTCATGTCATTTCAATTACCTTTCCCTGATGAGCGCGTGAGGCGCACGATGCTTCGTATAACAGATCGTGTGTAAAAAAAAAAAACAAATCGTGCTGCCAGGAATTCCAGGGAGCTCCGGGGAATCGTAAGTGAATCTTATCTTAAGCTGGTCGTGAAGGTGTATGGCCAGCATAACAGAAGCTGGAGTGCCACAGGTTGCCTACCTCTGTCCTATATGGATCATGTATTCAATATAATAACTAAAGATATGTTGTAATTCAATATTTTTTTATTTTAAAACTGATGATGTTCAAATGTTAGCATTATAAATAGGGTGACATATACAGTAACATAATGCACACATTTTAATAGGACTTTGTGCTCAGAATATAGCTGATGGTGGGGTTGTGTTGCATAAAGGGTGTTATAAAGAAGGAGTGCTGTACTGTATATGGCATAATATGTCACTACTGGTAAATATATAGGCTTAATGTATCCTCTACTGACAAATGTCACTAAGGAGTTCTGTGTCTCTATTAAAGCAGGCAGTTGTATATCTGAGGACTTTTGCTTAGTATATAAGCAGAAGGCTTGATTAAATGGCATAATAACTTTTGTGAAAGTAGAGGGAAATTACAAGCTGGTACAAAACAAACCAGGGGCACCGAGAGCAGGGGTGCGTGTACCTGGGTCGGTTTCTAGGCCAGGGCTGTCAAAGTTGCACACCGTGCCCCCAAGATGGCCTAGTAGGGCACTGGTATTCCCAACGGGGTGTGACAAAGCCACCAAATGTTTGGCTATGATAGCCTGATATATCTCCCAGCGAGGAAGGCAGGGCCGTTTTGAGGTTTTACTTGATCCACTCCTGTCTTTATGTCCAGCAGCACGAAATCAAGAAGCATCCAGGAAATTCTGGCTTTGACACCTAAGTTAACTGTCATTGAAACTTGACAGTGAAGCTTTTTAAAGCACGAGGACAGGAAGAAGGCACACTTAGTCTAAATGTAGAAGAAAATAACATTCATGATTACCAGCAGCTGACTGTATTAATATTTCTAAAATAATTAGTTCTTCTTTTCCAATCATAGCACACAATTGGTAGCTGCACAAATATGCCAATCACATATGTCTGCTTTATTATAGGTGGCTGATGGTGGCTCAGTTTAAAGTAGGGATAAGCAGGTTCGGATTTCTGAAATCCGAACCCTCCCGACCCCCCCGATCTGAGCCGGATCCGAGTCAGGTTCGACTTTTCCTGCCTGACTCGGATCTGAAATCGAAGCAAAACGTCATCATCCCGATGTCGGATTCTCGCGGGTTTTGGATTCAATAAAAGGACCCCGCGTCGGCGCCATTTTTCACTCCGGTTGTGGACACTGAAGAGGGAGGGTGGGAGTTGTGCTGCTGTTGTCGTCCATAGGGGCTGTGTCCACTCCAAAGTCCATAGGGGCTTGCTGGGCTGTGTTGTGCAGTGTCCCATAAAGGCTGTAGTCCTAAAGGGGTGCTGTAGTGTTGTCCAGGGGGTGCTCTGTCCATCAGGGGTGCTCCCCCCAAGTCCAAAAATATATATTTTTCTGTTTGTGTGCGCTATAGCCGCATGTGCATCAACAAAGTAGTGCCAAGAGTGCGCCTATGTCATAAATAAAGGGCCAGTTGGCTCGTCTGTTGAAGGGTTATGTAACCCCCAAACTGCCTGGAAAAAGAAAATATTTTTTTTTCTGTGGTTGTGTGCGCCTTAGCCGCACGTGCATCAACAAAGTAGAGACAAGAGTGCACCTGTGTCATAAGTAGAGGGCCGGTTGGCTCGTCTGTTGAAGGGTGGTGTAACCCCCAAAGTGCCTGAAAATTTTTTTTTTTTTTTCTGTGTTTGTGACTTGTGTGCACTGTAGCTGCATGTGCATTAACAAAGTAGCGCCAAGCGTGCACCTGTGTCATAAGTAAAGGGCCGGCTGGCTCGTCTGTTGAAAGGTGGTGTAACCTCCAAAGTGCCTGAAAAAAATATATATATTTTTCAGTGTTTGTGTGCGCCTTAGCCGCACGTGCATCAACAAAGTAGCGCCAAGCATGCGCCTGTGTCATAAGTAAAGGGCCAGCTGGCTCATCTGTTGAAGGGTGGTGTAACCCCCAAACTGCCTGGAAAAAGAAAATATTTTTTTTTCTGTGGTTGTGTACGCCTTAGCCGCACGTGCATCAACAAAGTAGAGACAAGAGTGCACCTGTGTCATAAGTAGAGGGCCGGTTGGCTCGTCTGTTGAAGGGTGGTGTAACCCCCAAAGTGCCTGAAAAAATTATTATTTTTTTTTCTGTGTTTGTGACTAGTGTGCACTGTAGCTGCATGTGCATTAACAAAGTAGCGCCAAGCGTGCACCTGTGTCATAAGTAAAGGGCCGGCTGGCTCGTCTGTTGAAGGGTGGTGTAACCTCCAAGGTGCCTGAAAAAAAAAATTATAATTTTTTCTGTGTTTGTGACTTGTGTGTGCTGTAGTCGCACGTGCATCAACAAAGTAGCGCCAAGCGTGCACCTGTGTCATAAGTAAAGGGCCGGCTGTTTCGTCTGTTGAAGGGTGGTGTAACCCCCAAAGTGTCTGAAAAAAAAAAAAAAATTTATTTTTCTGTGTTTGTGTGCGCCGTAGCCGCAAGTGCATCAAAAATTGGTCCTGAGAAAAATAAAATAGGGAAAGGTAAAGAACCACTTCCTCCTAGTGCTGAAGCTGCTGCCACTAGATATGACATAGACGATGAAATGCCATCAACGTTGTCTGCCAAGGCCGATGCCCAATGTCATAGTAGAGGGCTTATAAAATCCCAAATGACAAAGTTCTGGAAAATGACCTTAAAAAAGAAATTTAAAATAGTCTGAGGAGAAACGTAAACTTGCCAATATGCCATTTATAAAATGGAGTGGCAAAGAACGGCTAAGGTCCTCCCCTATGTTCATGATAAGTGGTTCAGCTTCACATGACGATGGAAGCCCTCCTCACACTAAAAAATCAAACGAGTTAAGCTGGCAAAAGCACAGCAAAGAACTATGGGCCTGATTCAGAGCCGCTCATAAGCGGCCGCTCGTTCGTTCCGAGTGATGTTAGCTCAACTGAGCATGCGTACGGAGCGTTATACGCATGCGCTAACCAGTCAGTGCGGCCGAAATTCATGTGCTCGCAAAATAGCCTGCTATTTTGAGTGACAGAAAGAGGCGTATGTGGGTGGTAACAGGGGAAGGTGCTTGAAAATGGGGAGTGAAAATCAGAACGCAGGCGTGCTTAAAGGTCAAAATGGGCGTTTTATGGGTGTGCATATTTAAAACAGCAGCGTCATTGACCACGTCACTGAGTTATTTTATAGTCAGAACTGCTCGCAAAATTGTGGTAGCAAACACCAACCCCAAGAATAGCAAGCAGTTCATACCCTTGTCGATGTACTCGATTAATCTAATAAATAGCAGACATGACGTAGGATGCGAGCGGCCAGGGGGCGTATTTTTCCAAAAAACGAACGCAAGTTTTGTTCACTCGTTCAGACATAGAGGCGTGAACAGACCGCAAACATCGAACGGTTCATTTGAATAGCCACCCCTTGTTTTAGAACGAACGACCGCAAATAGCGAGTGGCTCTGAATGAGGGCCTATGCTTTCTAATTCTAAGAAGATATCACAAATCCCCAAAGAGAGTCCAAGTGTGGCGACGGTTGCGATGCCTGACCTTCCCAACACTGGATGGAAAGAGGTGGCTCCTTCCACCATTTGCACGCCCTCTGCAAGGGCTGGAAGGAGCACCCACAGTCCACTTGCTGATATTCAAATTGAAGATGTCACTGTTGAAGTACAACAGGATGAGGATATTGGTGTAACTGGCGCTGAGGAGGAAGTTGACGAGGAGGATTCTGATGGTGAGGTGGTTTGTTTAAATCGGCACTGGGGGAGACAGTTGTTGTCCGTGGGATGAAAAAGCCCATCACGGTCATGCCTGGACAGAAGACCAAACATTCCACCTCTGTGGTCTGGAAATATTTCTATCCAAATCCGGACAACAACTGTCTTGCCATATGTACCATATGTAAAGGTGGAATAAGTAGGGGTAGGGACGTTAACCACCTAGGAACATCCTCCCTTATACGTCACCTGCAGCGTGTTCATAAAAAGTTACGGTCAAGTTCAGAAACCGTGACCGTAAGCAGTCCAGGGACATCTAAATCCCTTTGTCCTGTTGTATCCAAGCGCCTGCATACCACACAATCAACTCACTCCTCATCAATTTCCTCCTCAGTCAGGATTGGAAGTAGTCCTGCAGGCCATGTCACTGGCATGACTGACTCTCCTATCCGGGATTCCTCGGGAGGATCCTGCATTCAGAGGCGTCACTAGTGTTGGTGTCACCCGGTGTTGTAGCTCATGGTGTCACCCCCCCCCACATGGGCCTTGTATCACACCACACGGAATCCTTAGTGCTGTTTTTGTACTATCACTAAATATATGTTAAATCAATGGGCAGCAAGAGTTTCCATTTGCAGATGGACAAACACTCGCATTACCTCTATGGAATGCCCCTTATTCAATCCCCCCAGTAGTAGTGTCCCTTATGCAATGCCATTATAGTTGTGCCCATTATGCAGTTCCCCCTGTAGTAGTGCCCCTTTATGCAATGCCCTCTGTAGATGTGCCCCATATGCAATGCTCCCTGTATTAGAGCCCCATATGCTGTACCCCCAGTAGTGCCCCTTACACAGTTCCCCCAGTAGCGCCCATTATACTTTATCACCAGTAGCACTCCTTATGCAGTGCTCCAGTAGTGCCCCTTATTCAGTGGGCCCAGTAATGCCCCTGATGCCGTGCCCCAGTAATGCCCCTTATGTTGTGCCCACAGTAGTGCCCCTTATACAGCATCCCCAGTAGTGTGTCTTATACATTTCCCCTTATACAGTGCCCCCAGAAGTGCACCTTATACTGTGCCCCCAGTAGCGCCTCTAATGCAGTGCCCCCAGCAATGCCCCTTATGCTGTGCCCCCAGTAGCGCCTCTTATGCAGTGCCCCAGCAATGCCCCTTAAGCTGTGCCCCCAGTAGTGCCCTTATACAGTGCCCCCAGTATTGCCTCTCTTATGCAGTGCCCCCAGAAATGCCCCTTCAGCTGTGCCCCCAGTAGCACCTCTTATGCAGTGCCCCTTAAGCTGTGTCCCCAGTAGTGCCCTTATACAGTGCCCCCAGCAATGCCCCTTAAGCTGTGCCCCCAGTAGTTCCCTTATATAGTGCCCCCAGTATTGCATCTCTTATGCAGTGCCCCAGCAATGCCCCTTAAGCTGTGCCCCAGGTGTGCCCCTTATGCAGTGGCCCCAATATTGCCTCCCTTATGCAGTGCCCCCAGCAATGCCCCTTAAGCTGTGCCCCCAGTAGTGCCCTTATACAGTGCCTTCTGTATTGCCTCTCTTATGCAGTGGCAGTGCCCCCAGCAATGCCCCTTAAGCTGTGCCCCCAGTAGCGCCTCTTATGCAGTGCCTGGTGTGCTCCCAGTAGTGCCCTTATACAGTGCCCCTAGCAATGTCCCTTAAGCTGTGCTTCCAGCGCCCCATATGCAGTGGCCCCGGTCCCCAGTAATCCCCCTTATGCTGTGCCGCCCCTGTGCAGAGAGTCAGTACTTACCTCTGGGTGTGTCCGGGTGGGGTGCTTACTTGTCTTGAGTCCATCTTCTGTTCTTGACATGCAGCACGCTCAGAGGCACCTAGTCCCTCCTCCTTCTCCATCAGGCTGAGCTGCTCCCAGAAGAACAAGCGGACCCGGTGTGCGCGATGACGTCATCGCGGCTGGCATCCAGAACCACACACAGACACAGAGAGATTCTCTGTGCCTGTGTGTGGCTCTGGACGCCGGCCGCGGTGAGAGAATGTGCAGCTCACCCCGGCAGCGGTGGGCAGAGCAGAGAGGACCAGTGTGCGGCAGGACGGACCTGCATACACATTAAAAAGTGTCTCCTCCGGCTCCAGCAGCATGGCGGCGGTGGTGCCGTAGGTGTGCGGCCCGCGTGTGTGACATGCTGCTCTTCTTGGTGTCACCCCCTTGAAGGGTGACACCCAGTGCGGGCCGCACCCCCCGCACCCCCTAGTGACGCCACTGCCTGCATTGCTACACCTACTGTTGCCACTGCTGCTGTTGCTGTTGGGAGTTGTTCATCATCCCAGAGAGGAAGTAGGAACACCATTACTTCTTTTACTAAGCAATTGACCCTCCAATAGTCCTTAGTGAGGAGGATGAAGTATGACAGCAGTCATCCCGTTGCAAAGCGGATAACTGAGGCCTTGGCAGCTATTTTGGTGTTGGACGTGCATCTGGTATCCGCCATTGGTCCAGTGGGATTTAGACAATTGATGGAGGTAGTGTGTCCCCGGTACCAAATCCCATCTAGATTCCACTTCACTAGGCAGGCGATACCGAGAATGTACAGAGACATCAGAAAAAGTGTCCTCGGTTTCCTAAAAAATGTGGTTGTACCCAATGTCCACTTAACCACGGACATGTGGACAAGTGGAACAGGGCAGACTTAGGACTATATGACTGTGACAGTCCACTGGGTAGATGTATCGCCTTATGCAGCAACAACAGCAGCGTCACCAGTAGCAGCATCTCAGAAACGCCAGCTCATTCCAAGGCAGGCCACGCTGTGTATCACTGGTTTCAGTAAGAGGCACACTGCCGACAACCTCTTAGACAAACTGAGGGAAACAATCGCCCAATGGCTTACCCCACTTAGACTCTCCTGGAGATTTGTGATAACTGACAACGTCACCAATATTGTGCGGGCATTACATCTGGGCAAATTCCAGCACGTCCCATGTTTTGCTCACACAATAAATTTGGTGGTGCAGAATTTTCTGAAAAACGACATGGGCGTGCAGGAAATGCTTTGGGTGGCCCGAAAAAAATTCTGCCCACTTTCGCCATTCAGTGATTGCGTGTCGAAGACTGGAGCTCCAGCAAACACTCTTGAACCTACCCTGCCATCACCTGAAGCAAGAGGTTGTGACGTGGTGGAACTCAACCCTCTATATGCTTCAGAGGATGGAAGAGCAGCAAAAGCCCATTCAAGCCTACACATCCACCTTTAACATAGGCAAAGGAGGGGGTATGCACCTGACTCAAGCGCAGTGGATAATGATTTCTGTGTTGTGCAACGTTCCCCAGCCCTTCGAACTTGCCACACATGAAGTCAGTTCAGACACTGCCAGTTTGAGTCAGGTCATTCCCCTCATCAGTCTTTTGCAGAATCAGCTGGAGAAAGTAAAGGAGGAGCTAAGACGGAGCGATTCCGCTTGGTATGTGGGACTTGTGGATGAAGCCATTCATTCGCTTTGCCAGGATTCGAGGGTGGTCAATCTGTTGAAATAAGACCACCTCATTTTGCCCACCGTGCTCGATCCTAGGTTTAAAGCCTACGTGGTGTCTCTCTTTCCGGTTGACACAAGCCTGCAGAGGTGCAAAGACCTGCTGTTGAAAACACTGTCAGCTGAAGCGGAACGTGACATGTCAACAGCTCCTTCTTCATTTTCTCCCGCAACTGGGGCTGCCAGGAAACAACTTAGGTATCCTAAGCAACCCACTGGCGGTGATGCAGGGCAGACAGGGCCAAGTTTGGACATCTGGTCCGGACTGAAGGACCTGCCAATAATTTCTGACATGTCTACTGTCACTGCATATGATACTGTCACCATTGACAGAATGGTGGAGGATTACATCGGTGACAGCATCCAAGTAGGCATGTCAGACAGTCCGTACCTGTACTGGCAGGAAAAAGAGGCAATTTGGAGGCCCCTGTACAAACTGGATCTATTTACCTGAGTTGCCCCCCTCCAGTGTGTACTCCGAAAGAGTGTTTAAAGCAGCCGGGAACCTTGTCAGCGAAAGGCGAAGGAGGTTGCTTCCACAAAATGTGGAGAAGATGATGTTCATCAAAATAAATGATCAATTCTTCAAGGGAGACCAGCCTCCAGAAAGTACAGAGGGACCTGTGGTGTTGGATTCCAGCGGGGACAAATTAATGCTCTGTGAGGATGAGGATGTACACAACACTGAAAAGGGTGAGGAATCGGTGGATGAGGAGGATGAGGACGACATCTTGCCTGTGTAGAGCCAGTTTGTGCAGGGACAGATTAATTGCCAGCTTGTTTTGTGGGGGCCCAAATGAACCAATAATTTCAGCCACAGTCGTGTGGCAGACCATGGCGCTGAAATTATTGGTTTGTTAAAGTGTACATGTCCTGTTTATACAATATAAGGGTGGGTGGGAGGGCCCAAGGACAATTCCATCTTGCACCTCTTTTTTTTCTTTGCAGTATGTATAGTTTGGGGCCTAGTTTTTCAAACTGCCATCCTGTCTGCCACTGCAGTGTCACTCCTAGATGGGCCACGTGTTTGTGCCGCCCACTCGTGTTGCTTAGCATAGTCATCCAGCTACCTCGGTGCAACCTTTTGGCCAAAAAACAATATTGTGAGGTGAGAGGTGTTCAGAATATACTGGAAATGAGTGGAAATTAAGGTTTTTGAGGTTAATAATATCATATGAACAGAAAAACCCACAAATTCTGTGATTTTAGCTATTTTTATGCTTTTTTAAAAAAACATACAGATCTAAAACACAAAACCCAGAACCCAAAACATGGAAGGGTGGTTTTGGCAAAACCAATCCAGATCCAAAACACGAAGAAAGATCCAGATTCAAAACCAAAACACAAAAAGTGGCCAGTGTGCACCTAGTTTATAGTACCACTCTGCACTATATTTACAAATACTGTATTTGAAGAATGGTATTCCACTAAATAGCAAAGCAGAGCAAAAGTGGATCTCGAAGTTTGTTTGCATACAACCACAAAAATATCTTTGTATTTCCTTACATTCCCGAATTTCAGTTGTATTGTCATTACAGTCTTAATCTGTCATTAACTACATTTTTGTAATTCCCATTGCGAAACATATCACGCATATAATACTGTTCACTTTGCCTGTACCGCTGTGCTGCATAAAAGTCTGCAGTAATATTATGTGAAGAAAGACTTAGATCTTGTTTTTTTTAAATAAATACTACAAGCAACCAATATACCACGATTAACTTCTATCATGACCCATTTCAAACAGAACACATTGCTTTGCTAATACTTTTTTTTCAATAATTTTCTAGTTGAATTAACTTGAACCATCTTAAGCAATTGGTGTTAAAGGTGTTTTTCAACATCATTTATTAAAGGTGTTTTTCAACATCATTTACTGAAGGGAGCTCCAGTTAATACAGTTGGGAATTCAGTGTGTGAACTGGGAGCAGAGTAGTATATCCAGAGTGAGATGGGTCAGAGTGGAAGCTATGTTGAAAGCATACCAATGAATATCTGCAGTTGGAGTTATAGAAATACAGGAGCAAGCAGTATAATGCAGCATTTATGTTTAGTTCTTCCAAAGTATCAGCTAGAATCGCAACAAAGATATCCTAATGGTGCCCATCCACTAGCCTATTACACTGTACGATTGCACGATTACGACATCGTAATCGTGCAATCGCTCAGTAATCGGCCGCAAATCGTGCAGAAATCATGCATCCAAATGTCAGAAACGACCAGCAATGCGTGCTCCCGCTAGTCGTTTCCGACATCAATCATCGGCCGAACATGCTAGCCAATCTGCCGATAACGACAGATTGGCCATGTTCGGGGATGATTAATGTGCCTACACTGAATGATCAATCGTTCAGTGTAGGCACTGCACCCCCTAGGGGAACGACGCTTCGATTAAATTGAAATTGGTCCTATTAGAAGTGCTGTGTGAAGGTGCCCATCCACTAGTAGATCAGGGAAAGACGGTACGAATACGACATCGTGCCTTCTTTTCCTGATCTGCTAGTGGATGGGCACCTTCACACAGCACTTCTAATAGGACCAATTTAATCAAGTACACAATGCTGTGCAATTGATCTTCTCCTGTATGTTACATTTGTAGTAGATATCTTCTTTATTACAACTGTACAATTCAGCACAGATTGCAAGTCTGCAATCGCACTCACCCGCTCGCTGCAAAATTATGCAAATGAATGCGATTGCAGTGCGATCGCATCAATATACCCAGACGCCCACCACTGTATAAAGCAACCCACTTCCCATTACGTACAACCGCAAGTCAGTGAAAACATCGGTAACATTGAGTAACATCAGACCCCTAGGCACAGTTGTGGTTGAGCTGACCCTGACTCGCAAACTGCAAAACTTCCTGTCACCATCTAGACCTCTGGCTGCGTATGCCCTCGCATGGGCTTCATTATGCATGCCACTGTAATGGCGTTCAAATGCACAGGCACGCCTGCGTTCCTTCGACCACCCCCCCTTCCACCCCCAAAAGATGCTTCCTGTCAATCACTCTGCGATGGCTCTGCGTATTTGCTGCGTTCGCTTTTGTGATTGCATCGGCTGGTTCGTGCATGCGCACTGTGGCTCATACACATACCCAGAACACAAACATCGACCGAATGCGTGTGTACGCAGATTTGCGATCCAAGCTGAATGAGGCCCACGGTGCTTAGCATTATACTAGTTAAAATAGGTTTGGCAGAAGTTCTGCCTGTTACCTGCTATAATAATTAGTTGTATTATTCTTTCTGCGAATTATACACTAAATCTCCTTATCTGCTTTGTTTAATTTAGGGCTGAGTTCAATTAGTTGGGAGGGCTAATTAACTCCTATGTAGTACCAGGGGATATTCAAATACAGCCCGCACCAGCCACTTAGTGCAATATTCTGTTCATCTCCTCCTGACGCTCTAACAGACATTTGCGTTAAGTAGTGTTTTTTTCCTTTATCGAGACTGCCGTGAAAGCGTTAACCCACGGCTCCAGGTACTTATTTCAGAATCTATGGGTTAACACATACTAGCCAATTTACTGCGCAAGGAAAAGGGCTTCTTAATTTCGCCTCCATAAAAGTCAGAGGCTATTACCCTTTTCCCCTTGCGGTAAATTAACGAGACTAATCGAATCCAGCCCCACGTATTCTTATAAAACCATATGTTGAAAAATTTACACCATGGAAATGGGTTGGGGGATTTGTATAAAAATTGGACACTGAGTAAAACATTATGCACAAATAAACATTACTGTAAATGCTGCAAAAATTAGGTGATAGAGATGGCGCTGCACACAGACCTCTGCCAATCAACTCCAGCAGACCTATCCCAATAGGTCCAATGATAAGATTTGAAAGGAGGATGTGGAATAGAGTGGGGGCGCTGACTGTGTGTGAAGTCAAGGGGTAACAGAGGAAAAATACTTATCTAGACAACATGGGATGGTTTCCTTTCTTTTTCCACAAACGTAATAATAATAGTAAGTCGTCTTCCTTGGAGGTCGTCCGTCGGAATGATTTCGTGTATATGAAAAAAATGATACGAAAAAACGGAATGTGTAGGTTCTTCTATTTTTGTTTGTCATTATTGTCTGATCTTTTTTCTTCCCTGGAAGTAAGCAGCTGCCTTCTATCTTTGCTAAGTGTTTCCTCGATGGTTCTATTAAGATCTTTCATATTATACCCTTTTTCTGTGAAGTCATTTTTCATTTGGGTCATTTGTTCTATGCAGTCCACTTTTTTGCTGCAATTCCGTCTTACCCGAAGAAATTGGCTCTTTGGAACACTCTTGAACCATTGTGGATGATGTTGACTACATGTAGGTATAAATGTGTTTACATCGGTCGGTTTGCGGAACGTTTTTGTCTGGAAGTTTCCTTTTTCTACATAGATCGTTAAATCTAGGAAATTGAACTGTTGATTGCTGTGGGTCAATGTGAAGTTGATGTTCATTTCGTTATTATTAAGACTTGAGAAAAAATCTTGTAAGCTTTCTCCTGTCCCATGCCATATAAGTAGCACGTCGTCTATGTATCTGTACCATTCTACACTTTTATATTCTGGAATCAGTTTAACAATTTAAAAATTCTCATTGGGACAACATTTAACTTACTCCTAAAAGGTAAAGTTACGAAGTCCTCTTTGGTCCAGTTTATTATTAATAAATTAGATTATTCAATAGAAGAATCTACACATTCCGTTTTTTCGTATCATTTTTTTCACGAAATCATTGCGACGGACGACCTCCAAGGAAGACGACTTACTATTATTATTATGTTTGTGGAAAAAGAAAGGAAACCATCCCATGTTGTCTAGATAAGTATTTTTCCTCTGTTACCCCTTGACTTCACACACAGTCAGTGCCCCCACTCTATTCCACATCCTCTTTTCAAATTACTGTAAATGCATCTGCCTGTATTTATTGTTGCTTTATGCAACAGCACGAAAATGCCAAGACACAGCTTAGTAAATCCCGGCCATAGACTTCTTTTAAAAGCATAAAAAGTAGAATATCTTTACGCATTTCATCTATGAAATTATATCCATTATGAGGTCTAAATGAAAATTGTACTTTTGGAATATGCAGAAGAAAATGTTCAGTAGGTTCTATGCTGCAGAGGCTTTATCCACAATCACAAGACTATTGATATGGACGACAAGCATGGCTGAATTAAAGAATATTGGTTTTTACTTTGCAAATAGAATATGGCTGACTCGGCAGATCTGACAAATTGATATTCTGTAGTTAATTTGAAACTTATTATTTTTTTGCTTGCGCAATACTTCAAAGCCATTCAAGGGGAAACTTACTTTACAGCTTCATTACAGAGTGTGAGCGGAATATTAGGCTGAATATACACAATTCTTTAACTCACTATTCATGTTAAACACCTCAAATGTGCAAAACATTACTGTTTTTTTTAATATTAGTATTTATTATAGTAGTAGTGTTTATAATAACAATAAACATAACCTTATTTAATTGAATTTAGCTTCACAATAAATGAACATTACTACTACTACTAGAGTTTTACTACTATGTGTAGGCATCACATATAATAATGATAGGAAACTCTCTCTCACCTCTGTCCTTTTCTGTATTTCCATTCCTTGACCCAGCCATGTTTTCATTACACCCATATAACAATATTGTTCTCCAGTATTAATAATACTAGGTTACCCATTAGCATAAATATAGTGGGTGCAGAGGGTAGGGATGAGCGGTTTGGTTTTACTCAGTTATGTTCAGATCTTAAAAATGGCATCATATTGCCTATCCGGCTCTCACGTGTTTTGGATAGCCAATAAGATAAGTCCGAACTCAGGGGCGGAACTACCGGTGCCCACCGCAATATAGGGGTCCACATGTTTGTAGTTGTATGGCAGGCTGCAGCTGCTAGCAGGGAAGGCATCAAGGCTGTGACTGAGCCGGCTGGCAGCTACACACAGAGAGGACCAGGGCACAGTGCAGTCAGGCTCAGCACTGCAGTGCACTACTGGGAAATAAATTCCAGTAGTCTCTGCAGTGGGGTCAGAGGAGCATGTGCTGAGCTCTGATTGGAGGAGCCCAACACATGTTCCTCTGACCTGGAGTTTAGCAGCAGCGCAGCCTCATTTGTGTGACTCGTTGTGAGGCTGTGACTGCTGCTCTGCCGGCTGCATGAGGATGCTGCTGGTGAGTACACTGTGTGGGCATTACAGGTGGCATAATGTGTGGGCACTACAGTGTAGCATAATGTGTGGGCACTACAGGTGGCATAATGTGTGGGATCTACAGTGTAGCATAATGTTTGGGCACTACAGGTGGCATAATGTGTGGGCACTAATGTGTAGCATAATTTGTGGCACTACAGATGGCATAATGTGGAGGCACTACAGTGTAGAATGTGTGTGTGGTACTAGAGGTGGCATAATGTGTGGGCATTAGAGGTGGCATAATGTGTGGGCACTACAGGTGGCATATGTGTGGGCACTACAGTGTAGCATAATGTGAGGGCACTACAGGTGGCATAATATGTGGGGACTACAGTGTAGCATAATATGTGGGCACTACAGGTGGCAATGTGGGGGCACTACAGTGTAGCATAATGTGTGGGAACTACAGGGTAGCATAATGTGTGGGAACTACAGTGTAGCATAATGTGTGGGTACTACAGGTGGCAAAATGTGTGGGGAATACAGTGTGGCATAATGAGTGGGCACTAGAGGTGACATAATGTGTGGGCACTACAGGTGGCATAATGTGTGGGCACTACAGGTAGCATAATGTTTGGGCACTACAGGTGGCATAATGTGTGGGCACTAATGTGTAGCATAATTTGTGGCACTACAGATGGCATAATGTGGGGGCAATACAGTGTAGAATGTGTGGGTGTGGTACTAGAGGTGGCATAATGTGTGGGCATTAGAGGTGGCATAATGTGTGGGCACTACAGGTGGCATATGTGTGGGCACTACAGTGTAGCATAATGTGAGGGCACTACAGGTGGCATAATATGTGGGGACTACAGTGTAGCATAATGTGTGGGCACTACAGGTGACAATGTGGGGGCACTACAGGGCAGCATAATGTGTGGGGACTACAGTGTAGCATATTGTGTGGGTACTACAATTGGCAAAATGTGTGGGGACTACAGTGTGGAATAATGTGTGTGCACTAGAGGTGGCATAATGTGTGGGCACTACAGGTGGCATAATGTGTGGGCACTACAGGTAGCATAATGTGTGGGCACTACAGTGGTATAATGTGTGGGCACTACAGTGTGACATAATAAAGTTTGGGCACTACAGTTAGACAAAGTGTGGGAATTACTGGTGGCATAATCTGTGGGTACTACAGTGACATAATATATGGGCACTACAGTGTGGCACAATGTGTGGGCACTACAGTGTGGCATAATGTGTGGGGATTACAGTAAGGAATAATGTGTGGGCACTACAGTGTGGTATAATGTGTGGGCACTACAGTGTGGTATAATGTGTGGGTACTACAGTGTGGCATAATCCACGTTATTCCAGTCCAGAGTCAAGTTCCAAGTTCTTCAGTTCAATCCACTTTATTCCAGTCCAGAGTAAAGTTCCAAATTCTTCAGTTCAATCCACGTTATTCCAGTCCAGAGTCAAGTTCCAAGTTCTTCAGTTCAATCCACATTATTCCAGTCCAGAGTCAAGTTCAAGTTCACCAGTTCAACTCAACAAGTCTTCCTGCCGGTCCCAGTCTGGTTCCTCCAAGTTCCTGTCATTCATCATCAAAGGCAGCTCTCACTGCTACATAAATCTTGCAATAGAGCTATCTACATCATCTGTGGTTCCAGTCATGCCGGTCTCCATTGAATCCCACTCATCACCTGAGACAGGTAACTCACAGACACCATTCATGACACCTGTTATCAGAGGCGTCACTAGGGTTGGTGTCACCCGGTACTGTAATGCATGGTGACCCCCCCCCCACAAAAAAAAATCGGGACCATGGAGCGCAGCTCCACGAACTCTTCCCCCTTACCAGTCCAGCAGTCACACTGTGCTCCTCACGGAATGCCAGGCGCACCCGGCAGGCGTGTCGATGCCACGCCCGATATTCTGGGTAGCAATGCTTAAAGTGGTCCTAGAGATGTGGTGGAACGACCCCCCCCTCCCCCCGGCGATTTCTCAATAAAAGGACAGCGTGCGCCTAAGGCATGTAGCGCAAAAAGGGGCGTGATCTTGAAAGAAAGGGACATGGCCATACAATACTATCCCTAATTCAAATTACGCCACACAGTAGCACAATCTTATCCACATTACACTGCTAGAGATTCACATTACACCATAAAGTAGTGTCCCTTATTTATGTTCTGACACACAGTAGTGCCCATTTCACACAATGACCACGTTATTGACACTTATACACAATGCCCACAGTAGTAGTGCCCCTTATTCAATGCCCCCAGTAATAGTGTCAATTATGCAGATTCCCCTTTAGTAATACCCCTTTATGCAATGCCCCCTGTAGTTGTGCCCAATATGCAGTGCTTCCTGTATTAGAACCCATTATGCAATGCCTCCTATATTAAAGCCCATTATGCAATGCTTCCTCTATTAGAGCCCCTGATGCTGTGCCCCCAGTAGCTCCCCTTATGCAGTGCCCCCTATAGTGCCCTTATACAGTACCCCAGTAGTGCCCTTACACAGTACCCCCAGTAGCACCCCTTATACAGTGCCCCCTATAGTGCCCTTATACAGTACCCCAGTAGCACCCCTTATACAGTGCCCCTATAGTGCCCTTATACAGTACCCCAGTAGTGCCCTTATACAGTACCCCACAGGAGCTCCCCTTATGCAGTGCCCCCAGACAGTAGTGCCCCATATGCTGTGCCTTCCATAATGCCCTTATACTGTGCCCCCTATACAGTACCCCCAGTAGTGCCCCCAGAACACCCCCAGTAATGCCCCTTATGCTGTGCCCCCTCCCCTGTGCAATACTTACTTACCTATCTTCAGGATGTCCACTCCAGGCTGGCTTCCACCAGGAGGGTTCCGGGCGCGCACCTCCTTCTTCCTCATGCCGCGCGAGTGATGACGTCACCGCGGCCGGCGTCCAGAGCCACACACAGGCACATAGAAATGCTCTGTGCCTGTCTGTGGCTCTGGACGCCGGCCGCGGAGAGAGAACTAAGTCACTCCCGGCGGCGGCGGCAGAGTGCAGGACCTCGGTGGAAGGGGGTGTGCTGGCAGCAGGTGCGGCCCGCGGGTCTGTATGCTGCTGTTTTTGGTGTCACCCCCTTGAAGGGTGACACCCGATGCGGGCCGCACCCCCCGCACCACCCTTCTGACGCCACTGCCTGTTATCTCTCCCTGGCACCCACTGCTTCTCCCTGTCACCCTCTCCTTGTCGCCTTCTTGCCTCTCTTTGTCTACCTCTTGCCTCTCCCTGTCACCCTCTACTTCTTCCTGTCACCCACTGCACTTTGAACTTGGAGTAGGGCAGAGGAGGGGGGCCCAAAGCAAAGCGGCATAAGGGAGTGAGGAGGGTAGGGGGGTTGTGCCAGTACAATTATATGTTGCAACCCCCAACATAAAATTGTTCTCACGTCCCTGCTTGTGTATATGATAGTGGCACTATAATTGTGGATTTATAATTATTTTCAGTCTCGCACTCAAAACCAAGCTGCTGCCGTCATTTTTGCTGTGCTTTTATCTAGGGTCTGAGCCTCCTGTCATTATCGTTCCTCAGCCCCTGCTCACCTGGTTGTATCCAGTTTTTACGTGCCAGTCTCTAGTAAACAGGTGACATCACCAACTTCTTCCCTGTCTGGGAGAAGACAGTCAAATGAGTGACCATCATGATGGGAGATGAGTGTGAGGTGTTTAGAGGCAGCAGTACTGTTGGAAGTGTCAATGGGGATGTTGAAATAACTGAAAATAAGAGTGCGGAGGTCAGCAGAGAGTAGTAGAAAAAATCAAGCAGCAAAGCTGTTGAGGTATAATTGGGAGGAGTGACCAGGGGGTGGCAGTATTTCAAAGGAGGAAAAGGAGAGAGAGGAATTGGGTGGATGATGTTATAGGTACAGCTGGGAGATAGTAGGATGCTTAGTCCTTCACTGCACAGTCATCAGAATGAGATGGGTGAAGGAGATGTGTACTGTAGGTGAAGGAAATGAGATACCTTTAAAAAACAACCAGGTACTGTCCACAAAATACCTTTTCTTGTTTGTAACTCAGTTGTCTATAAATACAAATTTAACAGATTTTTATGTATTCATATTTCATTTATTCTTTCAGTTGTGCAAATACCAGGAATATAACATAAATATAAGCATGATATGACACAGTATGGTATTTTATCTTGTTAAGCATCTTTGCTATGCACAAACTGTATATTGTTTGGCAAATAAAGAAAGGTTCAAACCAAGCTTCTTACATGATTTATGCCACCTTGACCCCTGCTGAGACTTCTGAAGCTAAGATACCTGTCATATGTTAGCAGCAAGTAAAGCAAGATAAAAATAACTTTCCAAAAATAATTATGCTGCTTAAACCCTTTAGTTACTTAGATGTGTATGTGTAAAGTATCGGTGCTATCCATAAAGTGACATTCTTAAACACAGGATTTCTAGGAAAAAATCATTTTAAATGCACATAAAATATATGTGCTTGTATTTATTATACAGCAAAAAATGGCATTTTGTGATTAAAGCATGCCGGTTTATATTTGATATTTCCAACCTACTGTAAAAATCCATAAGGTGCCTACACACATAGCGATTGTTTTTACCTGATTGGCCGATTTAGAAGAATCGTGATGGCAAATCGTGTAAAATATGGGCAAATCGTGAGTTTCCACTCACGATCACGATGCCAATGCACGTCCCCGCTCGTCGTACATCGCATCTTCAGATCTGCCGTGGTTTAGGGCAGATTTGCCAATCTGGGACATGATGTGGTGCCAATCGTGAGTAGTTTTTACTCACGATTCATCGTACGTCACGGAAATTGACAGACAGGACCCTGTACATGCCCATCCACCATCTTGTGCAGCATCGTGGATAGAAGGAAGCACGATTGGGAGCCTGCACACTGAAGTCTGGATTTCAGCACTTTGGTGAGTATTGGTACTGTATTAATGCAACCCCACTGCCCAACAATGTGTGCCACCCACCTATAAATGCATGACCCAGCCACCGCCCGCTGGAATGAGGTGGGCGGTGGCTGGGTCATGCATCAACCTCCCATGCCCACCATGTGCACCACCCACCTACCCACTCACTGGCCACCAATGTCACAGGCTACCTAATAAATAACTAGAAAACACTCCAAATATATGAAAATTTCAAAAACAAACATATTACAACAAGATAAACAAATACATTACAACAACATAAACAATTCTATTACAACAACATAAATATATTTCATCAGCATAATCAAATATATTACCTTTGTTTATGATGTTGTAATATAACATCATAAACAAATGTATTGCAACAACATAAAAAATCTATTGCATAAACCGAAATCTATTAAAAACCTGTAATAAAACCACATTACAATACAAATAAAAACACGTGACATTTCTCTAAAATAAAGAAAACATCAATATACAAATAAAAGCACATTACATTCCTGTAAAAAAAACATTACAAATTTACAATACAAATAAAAACACATTACATTCCTGTAGAAAAAAAACATTACATTACAAATAAATACACATTACATTCCTATAAAAAATAAAACATTACAATACAAATAAAAACACATTACATTCCTGTAAAAGAAAACATATCACAATACCATAAAAAACATTAAAATCCTGTAAAAAAACATATTACAACATTAAACATTTAACATTAACAACATTAAAAAAATCACAAAACTATTTACAATAATACTTAAATATTTATATGGCAGCTTTAGAGGTGTTGTAGGAGTACACTTAAAAGTTCATTGTGGATCCTGACCTGAAAACAGTCCGCCACAAAATCCAGATCCTGCGTACGGTCTATAACAAGGAGAAGAAAAGGTGGATGATTCAAAAAGGTTCAGAACAGGCACCAATGATGTGTATCATTCAACGTTGTGGTACTATAATTTGATGAGCTTCATCAGCGATCAGGAGCCACAACGCCAGTCTGTCGTCCTGATGGCCATGCGAGAGGGAGAAGAGGAGGCGGCAGAAGTGAGTGCATCGTCTGAGGAGATATTGGTAAATTGCAACACAGTTCATAAACCAAAATCTTTTTTTTTTTAGAACAATCCCAAATGTCCACTATAGTCAGTAAGTTCACAGACAGTCCTCCTGCCATGGCACCGCACCTGGTCCGTTGAAATAGGCCATATACTCCTCCCTCATTTCTTTGGCACATGCGGTTGATGTTGTTGAAATTGGTGGTGCAGACACTGATGTAAACTGGGCAATCTCCTCCGGATGTCCTGCATCTTCTGGTCTAGCTATGACTGTATAGTTTTTCTTTGCAAAAAGTTATGCAGCACGCCATCACGACCCAGTCTATTTGTCCACACGTAGGGTTATGGTGGTATGGAAAATGCGGAACTGGTTGCTGAGTATTCCAAACGCATTTTCCACAATGCGCCGTGCACAGGATAGACGGTAGTTGTAGATCCTCTTCTGTCTGGTCAGGCTCCTCTGTGCAAATGGTTTCATCACATGTTCATGTAAAGTAAAAGCCTTGTCTGCAGCGAAAACATAATTTAGGCCATGCTGTGTCTCGTCCAGTAATGGCAAGTTGAGAGCTTTGTTGATGAGTCTCTGGTAGAATGCCATCTGTTTGAAAGACCCACTATCCAAAGCACTGCCATTCTTGCCAACATCCACAAACAAAAATTTGTAGTTGGTAGTCACCACTGCCATGAGAACGATGATGAAGAAGCCTTTGTAGTTGTGGTAATATGATCCGTGTTGGCAGGTGGGTTGATGCGGATGTGTTTTCCATTGATGGCTCCTCCGCAGTTAGGGAAATTCCAACGTTGTTCAAACTCTTCAAGAATGCTCTTCCACTTCTCCACAGTGCTTGGAAACTAGAAAAATAGTAAAAAATGGCTTAAAACATGACTATAATATTTTTTCTCCATTTTGTTTCCTATATTGAATCACACCCAAGAACCTGATATGTCCTCCGCACCGGACCCAAGTTTGATCAGGGACAGCGAGGTGGAAAATTCTTCACCAGTGCCAACAAGCATTCAACCCTCCCCATCATGTTCCACACCTCCCTAAGGAAAAAAAAAACAGGGGAAAAAGCAGCAGCAGGAGGACATATTTCTGCAACAAGCAGAGAGCATCCTTCAGAAACCACTGGATGACATCGACGATTTTGCAGTGCATATTAACAGTAGAATGCAAAAAATGGATGACCCAACTAAAAAATTTTTCCACAGGCTCGTGTATGACCTATTACTTAGGTCACTCAATAGCAATTTACATGACTCAACTTACATTGCAGACCCACTTCTATATTCGCCTGCCCCAACCGCTTATGTGAGCCCCCCCCAGCCCAGTTGGAGGTTTCTCCCCCACCCAGTACCCCACCCACAAGCTAGACCATTTATAGTGCTCTGCTGGAGGCAGAGGAAGATTTGCCCCGTTACTTGTAATTTTTAGGTATTTTTTTTTTTATTATTGTTGCCTGTACTATCACCAAATTGTTGCCTGTACTATCACTCCAATAGGTGCTGCTGTATGGTATACGGTGATGATGACACTGATTGGACAAGGTCACTACACACATGGCGTAAGTACAGATTGATGGAAACCGGGGCCACAATCTGTACTTGTGCCATGTGTGTATTGGCCTGTTCAACCTGGAGTCTGACCCACCGTATAACATACAGCAGCTTACCTATAGGGATTGATAAATTTGGTGATAATGCTGTTTTCTACATTTTATATACATAATGTAAAATTGATATATTAAAAAAAATACAAAAAAAATGTTATTTAATACTGTGCAGTGTTGTTGGCACAGTCTTGTTAATGCAGCCTTATTGGCTGTCAACACAGTTATATAAAGAGTTAAAAAAAAAAAAAAAAAATTTCTTTCACAAGAAACAAATGTGTAGTGTGTTTTTTTTTTTCTTCTTACCTTGCAATACTGGTACTGCAGCACTTTAACAATAGCCTTGTATGTCTTTGGAATAATGATGCCCAAGGACTGATGGAAGATGAGGGTCCCAAGCTTCAGGTCTTCCAGTGACCTTCCTTTAGCCAGGTACCTCAGGGTAGCCACCAGTCTCTCTTCAGCAGGGATTGCCCTCCGCCACTTTGTGTCCTGCCTCCGGATGTGGGATGTCACCATACTCAGCAACTCCTGGAAAGTGGCGTCATCCATGCGCAGGTAGTTGCGGTAGTTGTCCGGGTTGTTCTCCTTGATCTCCATCAGCAGGGATATGTGACAGCGAGTATCCCTTTACAGCAGCCACTCCTTGGTCCAGCATGCTCTTCTCCTACATCGCTGGGCCCACTCCTGGATCACCTTGACCCCAGCTTGGACAACCAACGCTTTATACTGATAGGGATGCATCAGCACAGAATTCAGGAACAGGATAGAATGCAGGTAGCACACACATGCAGGTAGAAGACACTTTGTAAAAGGCAAGCCAAATACAAAGCAGAGCACAGTTGCAATGTACAGGGTTCATCAGGTATACACCTGCTTTTTAAACCACCTAGCTAGCCCCACCCATTATTTAAATTTCCCACCAATCTTGAGGATTCTCGTGTGTTGTTTGGTAAACTTACGATCTATCGGGCAAGATCTCACGATTTGGACTTCCGACACGATTCACGATAGATTGTGAGATCGTGAATCAAATTGCCAGCTTTTTTGACCTAATCGTGCTCACGACTGCCAGGAGCTCCTGGGGAGAGTTCAGGGGAAATCGTACATGATGTCGGATCGTGAGCACATTGCTATGTGTGTAGGCTACTTTAGTTAGCTGCCACATTCTAGTGACTGCAGACTCTGCAATACTGCTGGGTCCTGGATTTAAGATGTTTTTATTGCTAATCATTTACAATCCCCATATAATCAAGGTACTTTACCTATAGCTGTTTAAAAGTCCTATATTGTTATAGCACATTATAATATAGCATACCTCCCCAATATGAGTCCATGTCCCACCGATGTAACATTTGCACTAACTTGCAGGAAGTTGAGTAAGTGTGCTGAGTATGTGCAACAAGCACTGGAGGAACCCACAGAGGTTCAAGGATGTTTTTAGGGGAATGGAGAAGGGCTGAGGGCAGTCTTGCACTTCAAATCATTTAACTAATCCTAATTTCTAAATCTTATTTTTGAGTAAAGTGCACCTAATATGCACATACTGTAGCAAGGAAAGGCCTTGATCCGCCAACTCTTCTGCTCCTATCAGATTGTACAAACCTTTACTAATCACTAACCAATCCATGTGCGTACCCATAAAAACACATTAATTTGTGCAAAATTAGGCTTGGTATTACATATGCACTGTGCTTTTGAGCATCTATACTTTGGGAAATTACTTTATATATTTATTTTATTCATGTGTTTGTCATGAAAACTATTTAATCTATGTATTTGTTAAGTTGTTATCAAAGTAAAAGAGAAGGCTATAAAGCTACAAATTGATAGTTGGCTGAGGTCAGGTCTACTCCATTCCCAGAGGCCGGTCTATTCCATTCCCAGAGGCCAAGTCTATTCCATTCTTAGAGGCCAGGGCTACTCCACTACCAGAGGCCAGGTCTATTCCACTCCCAGAGGCCAGGTCTATTCCACTCCCAGAGGCCAGGTCTATTCCACTCCCAGAGGCCAGGTCTATTCCACTCCCAGAGGCCAGGTCTATTCCACTCCCAGAGGCCAGGTCTATTCCACTCCCAGAGGCCAGGTCTATTATACTCTCAGCAAAATCAGTATAGGACAGAAAAATTAATAAAAAGTAGTCTGAGAACTTGTTGATCCAGTCACTGCAGGAGAGAAATGCTACCTCTACCTTCACATAGAAGATTAGGAATGTTCCGCAAGTGAAATCCAGCCAAATGCTTATCTTATGTCATTTAAACAGCACTAGATCCCGAGTCATGGAAACAGATGCAAATTGAATTTCAAACTGCATTTACTGTTTATTATCATATGTGCATATCAAAATATACTTGTAAAGAGCCCACTAATGTCCAAATGTCCGCTGCACATTTTGACTGTGGTTTTGAATACAATATTGATTTAAATGGGATTAAGTAGAACTAACAGGTTAAATGTTGGTGGTAAAATAACTACAATGGAACAAAAGATGACTGCAATTGACAATTACAGCAATTCAATGTAGTCATTAACATACAAATAGGCAAGCACATAAGTGCTTTTTGCGCTGTCATGAATTGGATGTTCTACTCTTGCACCTGTTATCCCGGGGCCACTGTTCAATATGTGCAGTAATCTAGTGGGAATATTTACTTGTAATGGTTGATGTAGCTGATTGGACTTTGACTGGTCACAGTCTTATTTATGTAATGTAAGATAATTGAAATGATGTGCCTGATTAGCAAAAATATATTTAATTCTGTTAACCATCTTATTAAATTAAGATATAAATCAGTACTAGTCAACACGGCATTCAAAGATAAAACATTTATTCAGTCTACAGACATTATATAAGGACTGAGCATTATTATGCAAAAGTAAAAAATCCATTTCATATATTAAAATTTTAACCTATGACATTCAAAAAAAAGCAGCTCCAACGTTCCCCTACTTTCACATTGCCCTATAGTACTGTATATATACCTACTAAACAGATAGACAGGAACAGGCTGTTCTAAATGCAATTTGTTCTGCAGATTGAACCATCACTACAATTGCAGTGAAATTCGTGCATTTAAGAAACTTCATTTATTTAAACAGAAGCAGACAGACCTTTTCATTGAAAATCAGATTTAGACTGGGTATGTCTTTTCTTTTCTCCAATTTTAGATGGCTTCTCCTGGGAGATACGCTATATTTCCTGCAGCATTTTAATAGAAGTCATAATTTTATCCCCTGTTGCTGACACATGTGATATTACATCCAACTCCATGACAACTTGGGCAGATTCCCAAATAAATATTGGTGAAATATTAGGCAACTTGATTTTTTCTGTATTTGCTACTGGTTCTTCATTTAACATCTTCAATTCCTGAAGTTTTTTCAAGTCGGTCACTAAGTGATCCTTACGTAAGAATGAAAGCACAATATTTAGTAATAACTACTAAGAAGGTATTTGAATACATTTTTCTTGGCAACAGTGAATTCCATCTCATATAGATGTTCATAACAGTCTTATGTTTTCAAGGAAATTATTGGTAATGACAGAAATGTCAGATAAATATCAATATGTGGCTGCTTATTATATTAGTGACTAATAGCAATCAGTTTTCTGATCTGTACTGAACTCCCTTTGGCTGCCTAAGTTCAGTGCAAAAGAGGCTGACAAGAGATGGGTGACAAGGCAGAAGTACAGCCGGAGGAGGTTACAGCATTGGTGTAATTCCCACTAGGGCACCAAGTGCTGGGGGTGGCAGTTGGTGAAGCACTAGCAGGGAAGTAAAGGGATGCAGGCGTCGATTTGCAGGAAGGAGCTTTAGGAGAGATTGGGGTTACCTGCCTAATTGCTGCCTGCTGGGAGGCCTCGGCTTCGGGACCAAATGGCCAAGGACATTGTGAAGGGGATGGAGCTTGAGCCATCAGTGACACTATCATTAAGACTATGCAGAGCCGCCTGTCATTGCTGCTGGGAGGCTCTACAGCTATGTTTAACTGGCTGTGAACATGGAGGCTGACGGCAGTTGTGAAGAGGGGGGGTGTGGCCAGTAATGTTGCCTGACCCCTAAATTTGCCTTTGGATTACATACTAGCTATAGAATCAGCTGTATTAAGTACTGATTAAGAGGCAAAGGGAACTAGCCATAAGGCAATATGCTCTGCACTAGTATTATAGACACTACATATGATGGGTTATATCAGCTCTCCCCACTTTCTGTCCCTGTCCTAACCCTGCCTCCCTTTATACAGCACAGGGACGGGGTACTCTCTGCTGGCCTATCCCCTCTCCTTTGCAGCAGTGAGAGCTGTTGGTGAGGATGGGAGAGTGTGTGTGCGCGATTCTTGATTATTATATAGAATCTATATAGGACCCCAGGGATTTGGCGCTGTATTGTATATTTGGCGCTCCTTCAATGGTACTCACATAACTAAGGCTGTGGGTTAACTGCAGCTCATTAACATTTTATTTTAAAACAGATAGCAAAACTGGGAACATCCTCCGATATTGCAAATTTTGCAATATGTGTAAAAATATATAAACTAGTTTGTATATCAAATCAAAACAATGTCACTTTATAACTGTGGAAGCTTTTATGACTAGCACTTGTTGTGGGGGACGACAAGGACATCAGTCTGGGGTCAAGAGAAAGTGCTTCTGCTGCCTATGTTCCACCTCTAGCTCAAATGAATTCTGGAGGGAATGGGTATGAGCCTGAGCATGGGTATAACAGCGTAATACAGCATATAAGGCGCAGCGGCAGAGGAAGATTAGTCAAGCAATAACGTTCTGGAAGGATTACAGAGGGGAAGGCCAGTATCTGGGTGTAAGTATCGGAGCTAACTTCAAAATGATTGTGGGTGCTCCTTCATAAATCTGAAAAAGACATCTATAGACATGAATGGTATCAGCACCCAGATCATCCATATACTGTAGCTGGCTCCTATTGCTGTAAGTATGCCTGATGTAAGCTAAAATATCTACGTCTCAGCATATGGGCATACATATGCTATTTGTACTTGTGCCTTTTTAGAGCTATTTTTTAGGGCCTATGGGCCTGATTCAGACCCACTCGCAAGCACACATCGCTCGCAAGCGGGTCAATGGTCCCCAACTGCGCATGCGCCACCTCCAGCGTGCGCATGCGCGAGACCTGTACTGCGACGGCAGCTCCGTCGCAACGGGTCTCGCCCCGGCAGTCGATGTTGATTGACAGCTCGCCCCGTTTTGTAGGTGAGGAGGAGGGGTGGCTGCACAAACGCAGGCGTTCCCTTAGGAACGCCTGGCATTTGTGGGCGGCCCTACTGACATCACTAGTGATGTCAGTAGTGGACTTCCTGCTCTATTAGAGCAGGAAGTCCACTCGGGCTTGCGAGAGCTGAGACCCTACCACAGGGTCTCCTCAAAAGCCCGATGGTCGCGATAATCGCAAGGCCGCCCGCAAAAGCTGTGGGTGGTCACCCACAGCTTAGCGAGTGGCCTGGAGGTCGAAAGAAAAAAAACCCTGCCCTGATTCAGAGGGAGTGCTCGCAAACAGCGAGCACCTCTGAATCAGGCCCTAGGTGTCCAGCTCATCCCCAATGTGTATAAGTGTCAGGTCCTTTTTAATTCCAATGCAAGATGTGATGTATGTAATGTGCGCTGAGGGCTTCCAGGAAAGCGTATCGTGATGAAAGTAACATATGTATCTCAGTAGAACAAAATGTGGACATTTCTGTTATCTGTAAGAATTTAGGTAATGCTCCCCCATTAATGTTCTTCTGGTATTGCTGGTGTGTGTATTGCTAATAAGCTATATTTCATATATAAGACTTTGCTTCAGCCATTTTTCTCTGTGCACCTCTTAAGGAGCAACATATGGCAACTCCTTGAATTAAACACCAAATGAATAACATTACTGCTGAAATACACAAAATCTGGAACGGAGCAGGCTATAACCATTAGTTTACAAAATGAAGTCTGCCAGCTCGTGATATGCCTGGATTATCCCTGCTGTTCTGTAACAACATAAAACACTGCATTGTGTTCTTTCCTTCTACATTTCATAGTCTGTGTAAAGCACCGCTGTCTCTGACATAGGTGTAAGTTTTATTTATAGACACTAAATATGATTATTTTAATATAACATGCATACTGGTTCAAATGGTAAGTTCCAGTTGTTTTTATTGTTATAGGTATATACATCTTTCATGACAGTTCATTGAGTGTCTCTTATTCTATTTATAAAGCAATACAGTATTTGGTTTTATGGTTTTTTTAGACCCACCTAGAAAAGATAGAATCTCTTTATTACCTACAGTATTGGCAAAATAATCCATCTCCTGCACTTATAAGCATCTTAGGCCACACTTAAGCCCTGTACACACTGGACCGTTTATTTGAACGATATGAACTATAACGATATCTTTGAACAATATATCGTTCAAATCGTCCAGTGTGTACGCACAAACGATGCGCGCTCCCAAGGGTCATTAACGTTATCCCCAGTCGTCTGTACATGCCGTCCAATCTGGGGATATCATTAGCGATGCCCTGCTGCCGAATGCAGCATGGCCTCGCTCCCCCCACCCTCCCGCGCCTTCGTTCGTCATTGCCAGCATCGGCATGTGTGTATGCATTTGCCAATGCTGGCGAGCCTGCCACGTCCGATATCACTCTGTACACACATCATCCAGTGTGTATGGGGCTTAACTTTCCCTCTTACTACTGATATGTTTATCACTCCTCTGCAGTATGCTGTTATCATAATCACGCCATCTCTATTCTACAGAAACGCTCTCTTTACTCTATCCAATACATCTAAGCTATACAAAAGTCGTCATTTTTTATACTATTGGATAATGACCTACATCCAGGGGCAGAATGGGCATAGGGCTTACTGGGAATTCTCGTGGCCACCTGGAGGCTGGCTGATTTTTTTTTTAGTTACTCTAATTTTGCAGTGGGAGAGGACTGCAGTGTGAAACTGGGGATGCCTTGGCAGACTCACTGAGGTTGTTGCAATTAGTGAAGTCTAAAGACTCATAGAGCCAGTTTGAAGTGCATTGGAGTTCCTGCATCTTTGCTACATGTTACTTTTGATTTTATTATTTAATGTATTGGATTCAGTATTCTGGACTTTCCTTGGAGCACCAGGAATTATCTAATATAGTCAGATAAATTGTACATGTTTGTTTTGATGTACGGGCCATATACATCCTTAAGGAAGGAGCTTAGCTTCAATCCACATATACAAGTAGAGAACAAATAAAGGACACCCACCAATCTTCTTTAAAAAATAGCAGATATTTGTTTACCACATCAAGACAATCTTCAGGCAAAGTTTCGACCCAGTGTGGGAACTATCATAGTGCACCTCATTTTACAATATACTGTATTTAATGAAGAATTGTATGCCAATTCAAAACATACAATATATAAAAAAACAAAGGGCTTATCTGAAAAGACATCAAATGTTGGACATATACGAGGGTGACTCAAAAATTATCTGCACTCCAGTTATATTAAAACTTCTGTTGGCCGCACTTTCCGTACTGGGTCGCTTTCTCCCCAGTCCCTGCTGTGCAGGTTTGAAAGTGTTACGTCAGTTCATTTGTGACTACAGTGCAAGAAAAAATGGCTGATTTGCAGGAAAGAAGAGCAGCGTGCAGTGATTCGTTTTTTGTGGTCTGAGGGTGTGTCTGGTGCCGATATTTATCGAAGACTGTGTACAGTATGGAGAAAGTGTTTTGTTGAGAAAAAGTGTGTACGAATGGATAGAGAAGTTCAAAGAAGTTCGCACAAGTGTCAACCATGACAATGCACGGCCACACACCGCTGTTCATACTGTCGACACTCTCCAAAAACTTCATTTTGAAGTGTTAAAGCATCCTCCCTATAGTATGACCAATTTCATGAAAACTTCATGAAAAAAGAAAGCGCTATTTAACTTGTAAGAATAAAAATATTCAATTACTTAATTTTTTTTTATAAATAATCAAATAAAAATTACTTATACACATAAAGACAATAATTCATATTACATTCACAATATATCACTGAATTCAATTCATATAATAATTTATTTCAGCTAAATGCTTTCAGGATGACCTGCAAAATATTAATTTCTTTTCCCAACTTGTTAGTTGATATTTTCAGCCAGCAAAGGAAGAATCGTTAAAAAAATCTTATTGTGCACAAAACTATTATTAAAAAAAGGCATTTTTATTGGTTAATAGGCAGTCACTTTATTACTATAAGCCAACAATATCCTTAGTTGTTAATCTGCACTTTAGCAATACAGATACCATATGATTTCTGATAGGTTCCTTCCTTATGGTAGTTGTGCAAGGACACCATCCAGATTACAAGGGAGACAGCTGATCACTGCTGACAGCTGGTTGCAATACCGGATCATACATTATTATTATTACCAGTTATTTATATAGCGCACACATATTCCGCGGCACTTTACAGAGCATATTTGGCCACTCACATCAGTCCCTGCCCCAATGGAGCTTACAATCTATATTCCCTACCACATATACACGCACACACATACACACTAGGGTTCATTTTTGGGGGGAGCCAATTAACCTACTAGTATATTTTTGGAGTGTGGGAGGAAACCAGCGCAAGCACAGGGAGAATATACAAACTCTGCACAGTTAGGTCCTTGGTGGGAATCGAACCCACGACCTCAGTGCTGTGAGGCAGTAATGCTAACCAATACACCATCTGTGCTGCCCAATCTGGAGAGAAATATAGCCAGTGTATGCTCTTTTCCTGGGTTTGGTTATCTGTTTATAGCTCCAACTGTGCAGCCTCCTGTGGATAATGGGGATAATAATGCGTTTCTCCGCCTACTTATAGCGTCAGAGGCTTCCTCAGATGGCAATTGAATACGCCCCATAATCTTCCTAATTGTCATATAAATCTGCTTAGATGAATACACTTTATTAGGAACGGCAGCATATGAATAGACTATATCAATACAAAAATGGATTCAGCTATTACTTTTTATCATTTGAATTCTTCGTATTTATTAAGAAAGATAATGGCAAATCGAACTACTTTATTAATAGAAAACAAAATGTATCTCTTTTTAATCTCTAAGCCTTAAAAGTATATATTATATATCAAGAACAGAGTTATGCGAAGGATGCAACCACATAGCAAATTATTTGAAGTTTTTAGATAGTTACTTGGACCTCACATAGGCCCTGATTCAGAGCCGGACGCTCTGACAGGGTGCTCACTCTGAATCAGGGCGTCTTTTTTTTTTTTATGGAGCGGCCTCCTGGCCACTCGCATTGCTGTGGATTGCCCGTCGCTATCCGGGTCTCGTGCATGCGCACAACGGAGCCGGCCCCATCGTGCACATGTGCTCTGGGCCACCATCGACCCGGGTTGCGAGCGCTCAGCGCTTGCGACCGGGTCTGAATCAGGCCCATAGACCCTTGAATACCGACCAGACCACCTGAACAAACTGCATTTGTCTCTCTAACCATGGGCATAAAGTACTAAAGATGATCAGCATTGCCAAGTAGTGCTAAGATGCACCGACTTTCTGCACACAAACTAAAATACTCTTCTCCATATATAACATATATCTTTTCTTGCACTGCACTATGTATATACACTAGGGGTGTGCACCGGTCACTTTTCGTGTTTTGGTTTAGGATCTGGATCTATCTTCGTGTTTTGGATCTGGATTGGTTTTGCCAAAACCACCCTTCCGTGTTTTGGGTTCTGGGTTTTGTGTTTTGGATCTGTATTTTTTTTTAAAAAAGCATAAAAACAGCTAAAATCACAGAATTTGTGGGTTTTTCTGCTCCTATGCTATTATTAACCTCAATAACCTTAATTTCCACTCATTTCCACTCTATTTGAACACCTCACACCTCACAATAGTGTTTTTATGTCCAAAAGGTTGCACCGAGGTAGCAGGATGACTATGCTAAGCGATACAAGTGGGCAGCACAAAAACGTGGCCCATCTAGGAGTGATACTACAGTGGCAGACAGGATGGCAGTTTGAAAAACTAGGCCCCAAACAGTACATAATGCAAAGAAAAATAAGAGGTGCAAGATGGAATTGTCCTTGGGCCCTCTCCCACCCACCCTTATGTTGTATAAACAGGACATGCACACTTTAACAAACCAATAATTTCAGTGCCAGGATCTGCCACACGACTGTGGCTAAAATGATTGGTTCGTTTGGGCCCCCACAAAACAAGCTGGCAATTAATCTGTCCCTGCACAAACTGGCTCTACGGAGGCAAGATGTCGTCCTCATCCTCCTCATCCAACGATTCCTCACCCTCTTCAGTGTTGTGTACATCCTCATCCTCACAGAGTATTAATTCATCCCCACTGGAATCCACCACCACAGGTCCCTCTGGAAGTTCTGGAGGCTGGTCTCCCTGGAAGAGTTGATAATTCATTTTTATGAACATCATCTTCTCCACATTTTGTGGAAGCAACCTCCTACACCTTTCGCTGACAAGGTTCCCGGCTGCACTAAACACTCTTTCGGAGTATGCACTGGAGGGGGGGCAACTCAGGTAAAATAGAGCCAGTTTGTACAGGGGCCTCCAAATTGCCTCTTTTCCTGCCAGTACAGGTACGGACTGTCTGACATGCCTACTTGGATGCTGTCACCAATGTAATCCTCCACCATTCTGTCAATGGTGACAGTATCATATGCACTGACAGTAGACATGTCAGAAATTGTTGCCAGGTCCAAACTTGGTCCTGCCTGCCCTGCATCACCGCCAGCGGGTTGCTTAGGATACCTAACTTTTTTCCTGGCAGTCCCAGTTGCGGGAGAAAATGAAGAAGGAGCTATTAACGTGTCACGTTCCGCTTAAGCTGACAGTGTTTTCACCAGCAGGTCTTTGCACCTCTGCAGGCGTGTGTCGGCTGGAAAGAGAGACACCACATAGGCTTTAAACCTAGGATCGAGCATGGTGGCCAAAATGTAGTGGTCTGATGTCAACAGATTGACCACCCTGGAATCTTGGCAAAGCGAATGAAGGGCTTCATCCACAAGTCCCACATGCCAAGCGGAATTGTTCCATCTTAGCTCCTCCTTCACTTTCTCCAGCTGCTTCTGCAAAAGCCTGATGAGGGGAATGACCTGACTCAAGCTGGCAGTGTCTGAATTGACTTCACGTGTGGCAAGTTCGAAGGGCTGGAAAACCTTGCACAACACGGAAATCATTCTCCACTGCGCTTGAGTCAGGGGCATACCCCCTCCTTTGCCTATGTCATAGGTGGATGTATAGGCTTGAATGGCCTTTTGCTGCTCCTCCATGCTCTGAAGCATATAGAGGGTTGAGTTCCACCGCGTCACAACCTCTTGCTTCAGTTGATGGCAGGGTAGGTTCAAGAGTGTTTGCTGGCGCTCCAGTCTTCAGCACGCAGTCACTGAATGGCGAAAGTGGGTAGAAATTTTTCGGGCCACCCAAAGCGTCTCCTGCACGCCCCTGTCGCATTTCAGAAAATTCTGCACCACCAAACTTATTGTGTGAGCAAAACATGGGACGTGCTGGAATGTGCCCAGATGTAATGCCCGCACAATATTGGTGGCGTTGTCAGATATCACAAATCCCCAGGAGAGTCTAAGTGGGGTAAGCCACTGGGCGATGATTTCCCTCAGTTTCTCTAAGAGGTTGTCGGCGGTGTGCCTCTTACTGAAACCGGTGATACACAGCGTGGCCTGCCTTGGAACGAGCTGGCGTTTCTGAGATGCTGCTACTGGTGACGCTGCTGTTGTTGCTGTATAAGGTGATACATCTACCCAGTGGGCTGTCACAGTCATATAGTCCTTAGTCTGCCCTATTCCACTTGTCCACATGTCCGTGGTTAAGTGGACATTGGGTACAACCGCATTTTTCAGGACACTGAGGACACTTTTTCTGATGTTTCTGTACAGTCTCGGTATCGCCTGCCTAGTGAAGTGGAATCTAGACGGGATTTGGAACCGGGGACACACTACCTCCATCATATGTCTAAATCCCACTGCACTAATAGCGGATACCAGACGCACGTCTAACACCAACATAGCAGTCAAGGCCTCAGTTATACGTTTTGCTTCAGGATGATTGCTGTCATACTTCATCCTCCTCGCTAAGGACTGTTGGAGGGTCAATTGTTTAGTAAAAGTAGTGGTGTTCCTACTTCCTCTCTCGGATGATGAACGACTCCCAACAGCAACAGCAGCAACGGCAGCAGTAGGCATAGCAATGCAGTATCCTCCGGAGGAATCTCAGATAGGAGAGTCAGTCATGCCAGTGACATGCCCTGCAGGACTACTTCTGATCCTGACTAAGGAGGAAATTGATGAAGAGGGAGTTGACGGTGTGGTTTGCAGGCGCTTGGATACAACAGGACGAAGGGATTTAGGTGTCCCTGGACTGCTTACGGTCTTAGCCAAAGTTTCTGAACTTGACAGTAACTTTTTATGAATGCGCTGCAGGTGACGTATAAGGGAGAATGTTCCTAGGTGGTTAACGTCCCCACCCCTACTTATTTCACGTTTACATATGGTACATATGGTAAGACAGTTGTTGTCCGGATTTGGATAGAAATATTGCCAGACCAAAGAGGTGGAATGTTTGGTCTTCTGCCCAGGCATGACCGTGATGGGCTTTTTCATCCCACAGACAACAACTGTCTCCCCCGGATCCTGATTTAAACAAACCACATCATCATCAGAATCCTCCTCGCCAACTGCCTCCTCAGCGCTAGCTACACCAGTATCCTCATCCTGTTGTACTTCAACAGTGACATCTTCAATTTGCATATCAGCAAGTGGACTGTGGGTGCTCCTTTCAGCACTTGCAGAGGGCTTGCAAATGGTGGAAAGAGCCACCTATTCCCGTCCAGTGCTGGGAAGGTCAGGCATCGCAACCGCCACCACACTTGGACTCTCCTTGGAGATTTGTGATATCTTCTTAGAATGCACAGTTCTTCGCTGTGCTTTTGCCAGCTTAACTCGTTTGATTTTTTTAGCGGGATGAGGGCTTCCATCGTCATGTGAAGCTGAACCACTAGTCATGAACATAGGGAAAGACCTTGGCCGTTCCTTGCCACTCCGTGTCGTAAATGGCATATTGGCAAGTTTACGTTTCTCCTCAGATGATTTAAATGTTTTTTTTAAGGTCATTTTCCTGAACTTTGTCATTTGGGATTGTATATGCCCTCTACTATGACATTCGGCATCAGCCTTGGCAGACGACGTTGATGGCATGTTATCGTCTATGTCATGACTAGTGGCAGCAGCTTCAGCACTAGGAGGAAGTGGTTCTTCATCTTTCCCTATTTTATTTTTATCGGAGAAAGTTTGGTCCTCCATTTATGTTATATTGATATATACGTGTGGCTAAGGCGCACACAAACACAGAAAATAATTTGTTATTATTGTTGGAGACTAGTGCACTTTGTGGGTTACACCATCCTTTAAGAATTGAGCCAGCCAGCTCTTTACTTATGGGACACAGGCGCACGCTTGGTGCTGCTCCTTTGTTGATGCAGGTGCAGCTACAGTGCACACAATTCACAAAGACAGGAAATAAAATAATTTTTTATTTTTTGTGGAGCGCACTTTGAGGGTTACACCACCCTTTAACAGACAGACACACGCTTGGCGCTGCTGCTTTGAGGATGCACATACAGTGCAGACAATTCACAAACACAGAAGAAAATATTTTATTTTGGTTGGAGTGCACTTTGGGGGTTACACCACCCTTTAACAGACAGACGCACGCTTGGCGCTACTTTGTTGATAACCGTGCGGCTACAGTGCACACAATTCACAAACACAGAAAATAATTTTTTATTTTGTTTGGCGTGCACTTTGGGGGTTACAGCACCCTTTAACGGTTAAGCAAGCCGGCCCTTTACTTATGACACAGGCGCATGCTTGGCGCTACTTTGTTGATGCACGTGCGGCTACTGCGCACACAATTCACAAACACAAAAAAATATATATTTTTATTTTGTTTGGAGTGCCCTTTGGCATTTACAGCACCCTTTAACGGTCAAGCCAGCCGGCCCTTTACTTATGACATAGGCGCACGCTTGGCACTACTTTGTTGATGCACGTGCGGCTACTGCGCACACAATTCACAAACACAGAAAATATTTTTTTTATTTTGTTTGGAGTGTACTTTGGGGATTACAGTACCCTTTAATGGATAAGCCAGCTGGCCCTTTACTTATGGGACACAGGCGCATGCTTGACGGTGCTCCTTTGTTAATGCATGTGCAGCCGCAGTGCACACAATTCACAAACACAGAAAATATTTTTTTATTTTGTTTGGAGTGTACTTTGGGGGTTACAGCACCCTTTAACGGACAAGCTAGCTGGCCTTTTACTTATGGGACACAGGCGCACGCTTGGCGCTGCTCCTTTGTTGACGCACGTGCAGCCACAGTGCACACAATTCACAAATACAGAAAAAAAAAATGTATTTTGTTTGGCGTGCCCTTCAGGGGTTACAGCACCCTTTAGCGGTCAATCCAGCCGGCCCTTTATTTATGGGACACAGGCGCACACTTGGCACTACTTTGTTGATGCACATGCGGCTACTGCGCACACAATTCACAAACACAAAAAAATATATTTTTTTATTTTATTTGGAGTGCCCTTTGGGGGTTACAGCACCCTTTAGTGGTCAATCCAGCCGGCCCTTTATTTATGGGACACAGGTGCACGCTTGGCACTACTTTGTTGATGCACGTGCGACTACTGCGCACACAATTCACAAACAGAAAAATATATATTTTTTTATTTTGCTTGGAGTGCCCTTTGGGGGTTACAGCACCCTTTAACGGACAAGCCAGCCAGCCTTTTACTTATGGGACACAGGCGCACGCTTGGCGCTGCTCCTTTGTTAATGCACGTGCAGCCACAGTGCACACAATTCACAAACACAAAAAAATATATTTTTTTATTTTGTTTGGAGTGCCCTTTGGGGGTTACAGCACCCTTTAGCGGTCAATCCAGCCGGCCCTTTATTTATGGGACACAAGCGCATGCTTGGCACTACTTTGTTGATGCACATGCGGCTACTGCGCACACAATTCACAAACACAAAAAAATATATTTTTTTATTTTGTTTGGAGTGCCCTTTGGGGGTTACAGCACCCTTTAGCGGTCAATCCAGCCGGCCCTTTATTTATGGGACACAGGTGCACGCTTGGCACTACTTTGTTGATGCACGTGCGGCTACTGCGCACACAATTCACAAACACAAAAAAATATATTTTTTTATTTTGTTTGGAGTTCCCTTTGGAGGTTACAGCACCCTTTAGCGGTCAATCCAGCCGGCCCTTTATTTATGGGACACAGGCGCACGCTTGGCACTACTTTGTTGATGCACGTGCGGCTACTGCGCACACAATTCACAAACACAAAAAAATATATTTTTTTATTTTGTTTGGAGTGCCCTTTGGGGGTTACAGCACCCTTTAGTGGTCAAACCAGCCGGCCCTTTATTTATGGGACACAGGCGCACGCTTGGCACTACTTTGTTGATGCACGTGTGGCTACTGCGCACACAATTCACAAACATAAAAAAATATATTTTTTTATTTTGTTTGGAGTTCCCTTTGGGGGTACAGCACCCTTTAACGGACAAGCCAGCCGGCCTTTTACTTATGGGACACAGTCGCACGTTTGGCGCTGCTCCTTTGTTGATACACGTGCAGCCACAGTGCACACAATTCACAAACACAGAAAAAATATTTTTTTTTAGCACTTGGGAGGAGCACCCCTGACGGACAGAGCACCCCCTGGACAACACTACAGCATCCCTTTAGGACTGGGACACTGCACAGGACTTTGGAGTGGACACAGCCCCTATGGACAACTGACTGCACAACACAGTCCAGCCAGCCCCTATGGACTTTGAAGTAGTGGACACAGCCCCTATGGACAACAGCAGCACAGTGCAGCACAGCACAGCACAACACTACACTGCACTACACTACAACACTACACTACACTACACAGCCCAGCCAGCACTAACTCCCACCCTCCCTCTTCACTGTCCACAGCCGAGTGAGAAAATGGCGCCGACGCGGGTACCTTATATAGGATCCAAAACCCGCGAGACCCGGAAGGCGGGATGATGACGTTTTGCCTCGATTTCAGATCCGAGTCAGGCGGGAAAAGTCGAGCTTGACTCGGATCGGCCTCGGATCGGGGGGGCTCGGGGGGGTTCGGATTTCAGAAATCCGAACCCGCTCACCCCTAATATACACTTGTGTTAGCCATTCTCTGATTAGCTTTAAATCTTTCACAATTTGTTAGTACATCCTCTCCTAACTGTATACCTATTGTATTTGCATTGTTTCGCACATTGTTTTGCTGAATTTGCATTATAAATAACAAACATGTATTTGCCATTAATTATACACATTTATCATTAACTTTCTCTCTTTTTACATTTTCCTTAATGGCCCCTTACACCCACGAGCTTATTATTCGTATTCATTTTTCTTTCTAGTGAATATATCCATTATACACGTGTAACCTTTCCCCTTCTTTTCCAAAAGAACCCATTAATCTTTGTGTTATAGTTAGTAGTAGTATCTTTGTTTGGTTTTTGCATATCATCTCCCGTTATTAACCCATTGATCCCCATCATCCAGCTAGTAGTTGACCATTTAATTAATACTTCCATAGTAATCAGTACGTCTCTATTTCATGCCTCTACTGTTTGTGTTTTGTATATCATTATCTACAGTATATAAAAGGGAACTATTTATCTCAATTCTTAGCAAGTAGATAACACACTTTAATCCTACTGCCATGTAGAGTAGTAACTCTGTTTGTGTCCCTTTCCTGTCCCCGCTGTTGGATTTTTCTATATCAACATATGTGTACGTCACTGACTAACAACCGCCCTCCCTCTTTCATTTCCCAACTAATCCATTTATACCCAACTCCCGCTAATAGATACCTTACCACATTTAAAAAAAATTGCTACATCACCAGAACTGTATAAACAAACCCATATTATTTATCTAATCTCCCACATTTTCTTTACTACTATATTATACATATCAGCAACCAATGTTTGGCTGGGGCATGAAGGGCACATGTTCATAATGTTGGCACTTGGCATTAACCATGTAAACATTCATCAAGTTGACACTGATGTAACGTCGACATTGTTGAAATGTTGACAATGTTTAGTCTGATTCTAACGCTAGCTCTAACCCGAACCCTAATGGAAATGTGAACATTAAGACAATGTTAAAATTTCTGATGTTGACATTCTCTCAATGATGACATTTTGCAAGTGCCAACATTAATGATGTTGAAATTTTAACCATGTCAACATAATCAATGTTGAATTTCTGCTGTCAATATTGTGAATGTCAACATTGTAAACAGAGACATTCTGACTGCATACCCCATACAGTATTTCTCTGTTTGTGTCCCATACTTTTACTACCACATTTTTTTTCTCTTCTATGTTTATCAATCTGTGAAAAAATGATTGATGGCATTAAATTATGTTGAGTGTTGATATCTGTATTGCCAGCTTCTGAGTCAGAAGTGCTTTTCACTGCTGGCATATCCAACATAAACCTGTTCTGTAGTTCTTGTTTCAGCTTTATTTTAGGTGGTGCTGTTGGAATTTAAAGTCTCTTGACTTTATGAGCCTTTTGTTTGTGGAGTCCCAAATCCTGTATCCCTTGCTCTCTTACAATATTCAAGCATGATACACTCTACTGATTTAGGATCCAGCTTGTGTCCTTGCTATATAGGATTGTAAGCATATGCTTTGATCCAAATGCTTTGAGATAGTTGATGCTTGGCTTAGCTACAGATCACGTCTCAAATGGTGTTTTGCCTTGTACTGCAACTGTGGCTGCACAGTTCTTTAGGTAGACTGCTGGCTACTGCACAAAAGCATTTTTCTAGGTTGGTGCCATGCAGCATTTGACCTTGCTCCTTCCACAATTGTGCGGTTGGCATGTTCACTTACACCATTTTGTTCTGGCATGTATGCAATTGTTAGTTGATGCTCAATTTCATACTTCTTTAGAAAGATTGTTATGATTCTATTTTCGTATTCTACACAATTGTCAAATCTCAAGACTTATCTTCTGATCAGTTTGAGCTTCTAATGATCTCTTGTATTCTGCAATTTTATCTACTTCTTCACTCTTTGCTTTGATGAAGTAAACATGTGTAATTCTTGTGAAGTCATCGATGAATGTCAGAAAGAATTTGTATCCACTTATCGATTTTACCTCTCATGGGCCACACTTGTTTGTGTGTACTAATGCTAGGGGTGCTTCAAATCTGGTTGCTGATTTTGGAAATTAAATAAACAGTCTTGCTTATCCATTATACAACTCTTGCATGTCCATTTGTCTGTGTTATGGTTATTACAAGGGAATCAATGGGATCAATGGGACCTTGAGCCATGTCTGCCTACTTCTGACACCATGTAGATGTGAGTGTAGAAATACTGAAGTGACAACTTTCAGGAGGATACAAAATGTGTTTACTCAGCATAACAAACATAACTAGACTGCGCTCAAAAAACAGGAACCTGCACTTTAGTAAATATACAGGTTTTTAGAAGTGGAGATGTTGCCAATAGCAACCAATCAGATTCTAGCTATTATCTTCTAGAAGGTGCTAGATAAATGCTAAGTTGAATCTAATTGGTTACTATGGGCAACAACTTCACTTCTAATAATCACACCTTAGTAAATACCCCCTAGTGTCTGACAAACACACAGTAGCCTGTTTGCAGTTTGCTTTGCACTGGATTGCAGTTAACTTGTTAGCTAGTTTGTCTGACAAACAAAAACACGTACAGTAATTTATACAATGACAAAGATGCCTGCAGCTACCCTTCCCAAGCACCTTCTCCATCTACCGACTACAAATCTGTCCTAACGGAGTTTTTTAAAGAACAACTACATCCCACACCCTATCCCTTTCAGGTGATGTATTCTTAGATTTGGAGTGCCCTTTCTTACACCTTCTTCTTACCACTTGACCTTCTTTAAAAGTAGATGTTGAAGAAGTACTATGACTGCCAGCACTAGGACTGGGATGCTTCTGTTCTTCAATATTCTGATTCATGAGTGATTTACACCAGGACAGGAGTAAAGCTAATGTACTTGAACTAGTAACTGCCACCACACCAAGTAAACTTACAATGAGATAGGGAAATGAGGGACTGTTACCTTTACCTTGCAGTTTTATTAAAAAACTTGAGATTGTTTTTTAAACCAGAAAAAAATTTCTTCTTTCAGCTTTTATTATTTTGGGGTGCAGATAATGAAACCAGAATACCCAGTAAGTACAGTAATATACTCTGCCTCTCACACTCACACAATCTTTCCTTGAAATATCTAACTTGAATTAAAAGACTTGAGATTATTTTTACATCAGAAAAAGATGTCTTCTTTCCGTTCTTATAATTTTGGGGTGTGATGACTGAGCTACATACAGAGGAAAAGACCATCTTGGGAAATGGAAAAATAAAAAGTCCTACTGTACAATGAAACCTAACGTGGTCCTACTGCTGGTTTTCTGCTTTCATGCTGTGGGTGGCAGTGAGGCCATTAGATTTGAAAAGTTTATAAAGAGAATGAGAAGAGGCTATACAGCCTGGATACCATTGAAATCACCAGACTTCTGCCTTTCCATTGGCCGTGACTATAACCTTTTCTGATGAAAATGTACGATTATAATGGTGGCATGAATGTAACTACCATAGGTGCAAGGTGTGCAGCTACTATGGGGCCCAGAGTTTTGGGTGGGGGGCATCTTCCTTGTGAAAGTTACATATGTTATATACAGTTTTCATCATTGGATAGTACATAGTGTCCCTTACATACTTTTGCTATGGGGCTTTCAAATACCTCGTTACGCCACTGAATGGTGGGAGGGTGCGTAAGATGTAACTGTCAACAATCAGTGGCCGATAGACTAAATCATTGACATACCCTGCTTCCCTGAGATTGGTTGGAGCTGTGGTCACTAAGAGCAGCCATTATGCCAGAACTGAACTTGCAATTAGACCATGTAATCATCGGAATAAGGGCCTGATTCAGACTCGCTCCCTACGATGTGTTTGCACGTAGCCGTCAGTAGCCAAAGTATGCAAATCCCGCGATTGCTTGCAAGACATTAGCACGCTCCCACTATGTCTTGTCATGCGATCACGGTATGTATTTAGAGGCTCACCAGCCTGTCACAAGACACCCACTTTCCCTTAGTAATACACGTCATCTCCAGGAAGTGTATTAAACAATTGGTAACATCGAGTAACATCGGAGCCATATTCAGCACTTGTAGCTGACCATACCCTACCGCAAGCACTGCGAGTGTTTCTGTGTGTAATTCAGCCATGTGACGTGTATGCTGATGCTGTGTCTTAATTATGCACGCCCCTGAAACGGCGGTCAGATGTACAGACACGCCTGCGTTCGCAAACAAGACACCCCTGTTTCCATCGACCACCCCCTGTCACCACCCACAAATGGCTCTTCCTTTCACTCATTCTAGTGGGGCATCTGTTTACAGGGTGCGAGTGCTTCGCGATCGCATGGACTGGTTCGTGCACACGCACTGCGTCTTATATGCCTGCGCAGATTGCAAACATCCGCAGGCTACATACGAACGGGTCTGAATCAGCCCATAAGTCCCATCAACATCATGGTTAATGCACTGCTCATACTATCTACAATATAATTGTTTAAATAACAAAAAGACACAACACTACATCTAGTGAAGATGAGGCAGAAGACTATTTTTTGAACATGTGTTTTATAGAACACCATTATTTAGATTTAGATTTGGGAAAGGTGTGTGCAAACTTTAGTCTAATTTGCAATGTGAAAATAAAGCTTTCCAGTATTTGTGTGGTACATGCAAAGCAGCCAGTATTTACTCAGCTGCTTGAGGGTTCTTAACCACTTAACTGGCTAATATTTGTTCCAAAAAACGCTCAGAATTAGTTGTGTTTTATGATTGAATTAGGTCAAGAACATCAACTTATAACTTATCAACGCTTTTTTATACACATAGGGGACTGAAGGCTGCTAGGGGGGTTCTGCCATGTTGCACGATCAGCAGTGGGGAGGGTGCGGGGATGCAGAGGGTCCGGAAGGTCCCTATGCGATTGGCAGCTGCTGGAAGATTATCTTTCGGCAGCCACCCAGTGGGCATCTCTGTCTTGTTGCATTGTTTGTGACCATGTCAGAGAACGCACGACCTGGCATTGTTGCAAATGATGCGACCACGCCACGCAAGTGATTAATCCATGGAGCAATATACCCACTGATGACAATCACCATCAGCAGCCACTTCTGATTGGCTGAGTGTGTCTTGATTCCTCCCACAGTATAAATATTATTAGTGTGCATTGTTTATTTGTATTATCTGTTTGATATTTGCATGAAAGCAGATTCTCATATGAACTTAAGAAGGAGGAAACAACAGTTGATTGTATTTATCTGAACTTAGGGCCTGATTCAGAGCCGGACGCTCTGACAAGAGCGCTCAATCTGAATCAGGGCCGTCCTACCTATTATTGGAGCGGCCTCCTGGCCACTCGCATAGCTGTGGGTGACCACCCACAGCTTATGCAAGCGGCCAAAAAGATGGTCGCGATGGTCAAGACCATCGCGACCATCGGGCTTGCGACGAGACCCTGCAGTAGGGTCTCTCTGACGTAAGCCCAGGAGTGCTTTTGGCTCTATCAGAGCCAAAAGCACTCCCACTGACATCACTAGTGATGTCAGTGGGGCTGGCCCCAGACAGTAGGCGTTCCCATGGGAACGCTTCCGTCTGGGCAGCAACGCCCCCGGCATGCCCACCAAAGGGGGCGTGCTGTCACTCACCATCAACAGCACGCCCCCTTTGGTGTGAGACCCATAGTGACGGCTTGGCCATCGCTATTCGGGTCTCACGCGTGCGCACGACGGAGCTCCCTCCGTCATGCGCATGCGCACTAGGGCAACATCGACCTGCTTGCGAGTGCTCAGCACTCGAGAGCGGGTCTGAATCAGGCCCTTAATTCGTTCTTTCATTTATGTTTGCATCTGGCTTTAAAAGTATATTTCATGATAAATGCAACGGTAGTGTCTATTATATAATAATCAGAAACATCTGTCTTCATATGGGGCCTCACAGCACTGAGGTCGGGGGTTCGATTCCCACTATGGCCCTAACTGTGTGGAGTTTGTATATTCTCCTTGTGCTTGCGTGCGTTTCCTCCAGGTGCTCCGGTTTCCTCCCACACTCCAAAAATATACTGGTAGGTTAATTGGGTCCCAACAAAAATTACCCCTAGTGTGTATGTGTGTGAGCATATCATAGGGAATATAGGCCCTGATTCAGAGCCGGACGCTCTGACCAGAGCGCTCGCTCTGAATCAGGGCCCACCTCCATTAATATGGAGCGTCCTCCTGGACGCTTGTATAGCTGTGGGTCACCACCCACAGCATATACGAGCGTGCAGGATGATGGTCGTGATGGTCTTGACCATCGCGACCATCGAAACTGCGAGCAGAAGCCTGCGGTTGAGTTTTTCAACCGCAAGGCCAGGAGTGATTTTGGCTCATCAGAGCCCAAATCACTCCCACTGACATCATTAGTGATATCAGTGGGGCCGGCTTCAGACGGTAGGCGTTCCCTTGGGAAAGCCTCCATCTGGCAGGCACGCCCCTGGCACGCCCACCAAAGGGGGCGTGCTGTCAGTCAACATCGACAGCACGCCCCCTTTGATGAGACACTCCGAGCAAAGGAAAGTCCTTCGCTCGTAGGGTCTCGCGCATGCGCACGACGGAGCTCCCTCCGTCGTGCGCATGCGCAGTGCGGACCATCGACCCACTTGCGAGCGGACAGCCGCTCGCGAGTGGGTCCGAATGAGAGCCATAGATTGTAAGCTCCACTGGGGCAGGGACTGATGTGAATGGTAAGTTATTCTCTGTAAAGCGCTGCGGAATATGTGTGTGCTATATAAATAACTGGTAATAAATAAAAAAATATGCGCAATGGAGCTGAATGGAATGCATAAGACCCCCAGCTGGCAGCTACTATTGTTATTGCTGTCCTCTACTCAACTGCCATCCTCGCAGCCTAGTCTCACTCTGTTATACAGGCCCCTCCCTGATTTTCACTGCCATCAATGAGGATCAACTTGCTGCCAACTCTTAGATCCTTGGCCAGCTTGCCAAGGTAGGTACTGCAGGTCAGTGCCTATTTAATGCAGTGTCAAGGGTGGTCACTCAGATGGCCCTCACACATCACCAGCACCATACATATCACTGAACCTGAAACGGGCCAACAAATGAGACACTGATACAAATTCCTGGACAACATTTCTAGGAATGAAGAAACTCCACAGCAAATTGGGCATTAGAACATATGATGGAAGGGGTAGCTGGGCAGCCTAAGCTGTGCCTTACAGGATCTCCGCTTATATCTATACGACCATCCCTTTGATCCGCAGCTCTCACCTCTATTTGGCAGGGAAACTTACCAACCACACACCAGCTGATGATACATTCGTTGCGGCACATTCCTGGGTTTGCAGTCCATCTGAACCAGCACTGCAGCCTTCCTAGAGAGCTCTACTGGCTTCCCTCCAGAAGGAGCTTCAAGCATCTACCATCGCAGCCTCTCATTGGTCTACTTGTGCTGACTTGACCCAGGGCCAGTGCAAGCTTTTTGAACAAAGTCTTTGTTCAGCCCTAGGGGCACCAAGGATTTTAATGTAAAGATCATATTCATTTCCATTTTTGGGATGAAATAATCTGTGTGCAGAGATTCACATGAGCGGTGGACGTTTAAAGATACCTTGATGTGAGGATTCCCGTGCCACTTTTAATAAGTTGGGGTACGCTGCCTCTGGATTTAATGATGCCTCTTAAAGATACCTTTATGTATTTCGTCTATACTCTGCCTATGTGAGTTTTGGTACGCACCTTTTGGGAGTTTCTTATACGTCATATTAAGTATTGGTGGACCCCTAAAAGAAACCTTTATGGGAGCAACTAATCACTCTTTCTTGTGAGTGGGGTATGCACTTTCATCAATTCAGTGGTGTTTTTCAAACACACCCCCCCCCCCTGTTTTTGCATCATAAATATATATCTAAAAGCATGTGAAACTTTGGCTATGTTTTTCTCTTTTATATTCATCTGCGTTGAATGAGGAAACTGCATATGATTTGACTCTTCGGATTCATTTTAGAGATACCAGAAATCCTACAAACTACAACTCTTTAAGGAATGTATATTTTATTTTTTTTACATTTACTAGCGCCTAACCCTATACCCTTGTGTTCATTTTATTGTGTTTCTCAGATTGCTTCCTACCCTAAAATTCCTATTGTCGACATTTTATGTGTCAACATTTTGACCAGGTCAACATTTTGCAGGTATCAATATGTTGGGCGTCGCTATTTTAACCATGTCAACATTATAACATTTAACATTATGATGTCAACCGCTTGACTGTCGACACTGTGATTGTCGACAACATGACTTTGGGCTCTATTTACTACAATCCGCATTTACTGTAAGATGCGGTTGTAGTGTGATATTTCCGACTATTTATCAAAAATCCGTTGCAGGGAGAGAGCTTGCGATAAAGCTCTGTCCCTGCGAATCCCCTTCGCACACTTCTTCCTGTATTTTTCAGGAAAAATACAGGGAGACTGTGTCCGCGCATGTGCAACCCTCCCCTCATGACCCCCACACACACCCCACCACTGCGAAACCCCCGTTGGGATTAATTTTAACTCCGGTGATCGGTGCTCTGGTGATGTCTTCTGGGGCTCCGGTCAGCTGGTCTCCTATCCTGCACTGTGACCCCTGTCAGCCGGGAGACTGACCGGAGCCCTGGAGGACATCACCGGAGCATCAATCACCCTGGATGCAGGTAAGTTTTGGGGTTTTTTTACTTTTTTTTTGCAGTGATCAGCGTGTGGTCTATTTAGGATTCACAGCTGATCACTGGGGCCGGCTCCTGACTCTGCTCTGCCTGTTAGAGCAGAGTAGGAGTCAAGGAACCAGGGGAAACTCTGGATAACACCATCTCCAGGTGTCATTATTATCACAGGGCTTCCCCCGGTATTTTTTCACATTTATTTTTATTTTTTAGTAACTCTGGCCAGATCACGTTTCCCATTACAATTATGGGAAATGCGATCTGCTTACTAAAAATCTGTGATAATTAGGGCTTGGAGTAGAATTTGACAAATTCTACTCCAATTGCCCTTTAGTAAATTTACTTGAAACTAAAATAATGTGAAAAGGGTGTGAAAACACTTTTTTTTAACTTTCTTTTAGTAAAAATGATGTTAATAAACAGATATCAATATTACTCTATCAATGTGCAAATGTTCTGTGATGGATTTTTCCACATAATAGGGCCAGTGCATCCCTGAACGCAATTCAGAAATAATTGCTCCTACATTGGGTGCAAAGAATTAGATGCGTATATTTGCTGGCATACAGAGTTGTTAGCATCTGTGCGGAAGGACCATTCCTATCCATACGCTTGGTTTGATACCCTTCATCATCATCAATGCGCACTTGCACCAGCCCTATACTAGGAGCAAAGGATCTGCCTGAAAAGAGGCATATTTCCGCACAACTCTGCATAGACCACAATTCCATTAACTTACTTGTGCTGCCCCCTACAGGGCAGTTACACCCGATCATTCCCGAGTGAAGTTGCAACTGAAATGCGTAAAATACGGCATCACACAGACTTACCTATACTTACTTCAGGAGCCTGTACAGAGTTATACTTATAACATGGAAGATATGATCTGCAATAGGGCTTTCATCCAACTCTGCATCATCCCCAGTGAGAGCAATGGCAGGCTATATAAACATGCCTAAATGTTGGAGACCACAATTTTGCTATTTTTTCAGCCAGACAACTGCATAGTAAACCAGCATTGTTGCTTCACAATCAGATTTACCTTGTGTTCCTGGGTTTGAAAGCTATCAGTTAAGTTCTTTCAAACCTGCTACATACCAGATGCGACTTCATGCAAATCACAGGTTGTTACATTTTGCAATTTGTGTCCACTATATGGTGGTTTGAATTTGAAAGCTGCACAGTAAACAGTAGTCTATGTCCGTGCATGGGTCTGATTCAGAGGTGGCCGCAGAACTGACTACAAAGCCTTTCCCTGGAGTACATCCATGCGTATGAATGTGTAAGGACTGTGACGTCCATTTTGAGGGTCTGTAGATGGTGTAATACCACCTGGTGCCTCTTTAGACACCACCATCGAAACGTGCACCAGCCCTATGACAGGTGTACATTTTCTGTCTCAGTTTGGTCTTCAATGTGAAAGATGAAGTGTCTGTGTACGCAAAAACTTTATCGACACGCCTGCAACACTCCTATAACACGGACCATTTTCAATGCCCAGGAACGCAGAGCACTTTTCAAGACATTTCTGAATTATGTCAAACTCTTAGGGTGTTGGAAATTGTGTGTTTTTCAACTGGGGGTCCTAATGTGTACCCAAAACACAGCTTGCCACTATGCAGCAGGTTCCCCCACCCATTCCTGTTGCCACTGTGCCTGTCCATGTGAGGAGCCAGCTCCCTATGCTTATCTTGTGGCACCATCTGTGCGGTGATAAATGTAGAAAAGATGGTGCATGCACAGAGACTTTGTTAGCTTCTGTATGGCTCCATCTCTCTAAATATTCGTTAGGTGACGAGAATAGAGAACTGGCACGTCACAAGGGCAGGCACAGTGGTCAGCCCATGGTACAGGGACCCATACCCTGCACCCATGGCAGATACACACTAACTCAAAACATTCTTATTATACAATACAACTGTAAATGTGATGTATTTTCTTTTCTAAGCACATACATTAATGAATGTGAACGTGGAATCAGACAGTATGGTCTTCAATGTGAAAGATGAAGTATCTGTGTACACAAACACTTTATCGACACGCCTGCAAAACTCCCATAACATGGGCCATTTTCAATGCCCGGGAACGCCCAGCACTTTTCAAGACATTTCTGATACCTTGTACATACACACTGTGTAATGCACGAGCCATATGAGTTTTTAGGGATTGTAGCACACACGCAGTAGCAAACAATAGCTCAACTCCATGAAGACACTAAGGGCAGGATGTATGAAGCATCGCATTATGGATGGAATACATCCCGCCACTTACAGCATGCATACAGGCATTAATAATGCTGGTATGCACGTACAAATGTGATTAAATACTTTGTGGTGAATGGATTTCCAGGTTTATGACTCTGGAGTCGTTCTGCATATGCGCACGCTGATGTATGAGCCTCTGGGGATCCTGGGAGGGATCCTATTAGATCCCTCACATGGAAGAGTGGGAAAAAAGCCCATAGGCTACCGGGTACAAGCTCAGGAAAGCTTCACTTTCCTTAGCTTTGTACATATGAGGAATGCAGTCAAACCTCTGAAAATTTTCACTTTAGTACATCCCAGACAATGGGGGCTATTCAATATCACTTATTTTTCACAAAAGCATGTGAAAATTAACATTTTCACATACATTTGTAAATAATCAGTGCCAGGACTATTCATCAAGTTCCGAAAAAGCATTTTTTTTTCGGAATTTGATGGTGTTACTGAACGTCACTGTGAGATGGCGTTCAGCCCCCGATAATCTTCACAGGTTGCTGTTTACATGGCAACCTGTGAAGAAATACCTGCCAGCCACAGCAGAGGTATCTATTAAGATCCCTCCCTGCTGTCTCTGAACAGCCAAGTCCCGACCTGAGAGCAGACATCTGGCCACACTGCTTCTGCTTGACTCACAGCCGGCAGAACACAGGGAGACAGAGGTAAAAGGAAGCCTGGGGAGAAGATGCGGTTGTGAGAGAGGTCAGGAGTATGGGGGGTCCCAGATCGAACCCCCCGCGAGGGGGGGGTTGGACACCCCGGGGGGAGGGTGGTCTGGGGGGGACACCCGGTGGGTAGGGGGGGCATGGAGACACTGGAGGACGCAGTTGGGGCAGACCTGCAGAGGTGGTCCGGGCAATGCGGAGACACAGATAGGAGGTCCGGGCACTGCTGAGACACAAACAGCGAGTTTAAAACATAATTATCTCTAATGATAATTATGTCATGATGAATAGACCCCGATGTATCTTATTATTCAAGGTAAACAGAGTAATATTTGGTTAACAATTCTGTTTTTGAAGTGATTGGACCTTTACGGAAATAATCCAGTAGTGTGCAAACATGGAGGAGAACATACAAACTCCACACCGATAAGCAATGATCGGGAATTGAATTCATGACCCCAGTGCTGTGAAGCAGTAATGCTAACCACAATGCCAACTGTGCTAATAACAGAAAATGTCTTAAAGCTAATGCAGATGTTTTCTCCTGGGTTTCAAACTTCAAAAAGTATATTGGCTCCTGAGTACAAAGTGAACTGAAACGTAACTGCCCACACTATGCAGCTGAATAATGAAGAATATGGCCATTATATCAAGTGAAAGGGAAAAGTTAAGAGAAAGTTGAGTTTCTTTTCTTTAACAACCAAATACGTTGTCCCAGCTTGAGCTTTGAATTTGGCCTCTTTCTCTAGACCACTAGCACAAAATACGCAGCCATAAAAAGTAGTCCGGGCACCTCACGAGAACAAATAATCCTTTCACTGCTCTCTCTGCAGGTAAGTTTTGCTTTAGCTGCCATTACAATTTAACAGGAGGAAGAAAAATAGCAAATTGCGAAGTGTGCAGAGGAAAAAAATACAAATTATTCTTGTATTCCTATTATGCATTGTGAAAGGCGATTTCAAAAGCACAGTATTGGGTGGATCGCCCCGGCATTCTTAGAGGTAAAGTAACCCAATTTCATTGGGCCAAAATACAATAAGACCTACAGCAGCTCAGGACAATGAACATCACACAGCGCTTAAAGTGCTGTACTTTATGAATGAAAATGGGATTCAAAATATATATGTATATCTCCTGGAGTACTGTGAGGAGCAACACATCAGATTTAAACATTTATAATTGATATACAGTATGTTTGGGCTATGAACCAGCTTATATTCAGAGAAGAGCTGCTCAGCCCTGAACCGACTATAGTTTTCTGGCTAAGCCCTCGTACTGATAGCAAACTGTGTTTACAGAATAAAAGTTTTCACGTTGCTGAAAAATAAGCTTTGTTCTCTCTCTGCATACATTTTGAATACAAACACAGTCAATGGATGCCAAACACAAAAAGACTTGCCTGGCATCAAATGTTTTTATTTGATGAAATGTTGACCGATTTAATTAACGTCAGATGTATAGCACCAGATGCTGGCAGGGCATACTGGCACTTGTATTGTTACAACAGCTGGAAATCCTGCCGTACAGTACCTCTGCCATAAGACATCAAGAGCCACTTCCTAATACTTTCCATTATGTTCCCGACTGAAATACTTCATGATGTCTTGGGACATGCAATTCAACTTTATACTGCACTGTAATGCCATATCCAACTCAGTGATATCCTCTACTAGTGTATGCTGCTACTCTATGTGATAAACAGGTTCAATATCAACATCTGCATTGTATGATCACAGGAAATTCTATCTATGCCGTTAAGAAACTTTTTGTTCTTACTGTTGTAAAGCAAGCAGGGAAAACTAGCGAGACACTTTTACTTTTAACAAAAGAAAAAGGCAAATAAGAAAAATAATGTCAAACTCTTGGGCTGTTGGAAATTGTATGTTTTCTAATTGAGGGTCCTAATTTGTACCCAAAACATGGCCCGCCATTATGCAGCAAGCTCCCCCACCCATTCCTGTTGACATTGTGCCTGCCCGTGTGAGGAGCCAGCTCCCTACTGTATGCTCATCTTGTGGCACCATCTGTGCGGTGATAAATGTAGATAAGATGGTGCATGCGCAGAGACGTTGTTAGATTCTGTGTGGCTCCATCTTTCTGAATATTTGCTGGGTGACGAGCATAGAGAACTGGCACGTCACAAGGGCAGGCACAGTGGTCAGCCCACAGTACAAGGTGTGCAGGGGCCCCTGGACCCATACCCTGCACCCATGACAGATACACACTGACTCAAAACATTTCTTATTATACAACTGTAAATGTGATGTATTGTCTAAAGCACATACATTAATGAATGTGAACCTGGAATCATACTTGTGGTTTTCATTAAAATAGTTTTATTAATTCTTCACTATGTGAGCATCTCAGTAGTGTTGGCTTCACCTAGATACTGTATAAATATATTATTATGAATCAATAGGGATGATTCAGCTTAGTTTGAACATACGTCTGTTTCAGAAAAATCACTCTGCACATGCTCAGAAAATTGATTCACACAATTGCGGCCATACAGAGAAGCAGAACTGGGGTGGGAAGAAATATACTCAAGTAGGCCAAGTGGGCACTCTTTTTATGTGAAATGATTCATGTATTTACATTAAAACCTAACTTTTATTAGTCATAAGAAATAAAATATATCTATACTAGGGTTGAGCGGGTTCGGATTTCTGAAATCCGAACCCCACCGAGCCCCCTCGATCCGAGGCCGATCCGAGTCAGGCTCGACTTTTCCTGCATGACTCGGATCTGAAATCGAGGCAAAACGTCATCATCCCACCTTCCGGGTCTCGCAGGTTTTGGATTCTATATAAGGTACCCGCGTCGGCGCCATTTTCTCACTCGGCTGTGGACAGTGAAGAGGGAGGGTGGGAGTTAGGGCTGGCTGGGCTGTGTAGTGTAGTGTAGTGTAGTGTGGTGCTGTGCTGCACTGTGCTGCTGTTGTCCATAGGGGCTGTGTCCACTCCTCCAAAGTCCATAGGGGCTAGCTGTGTTGTGCTGTGCTGCTGTTGTCCATAGGGGCTGTGTCCACTCCTCCAAAGTCCATAGGAGCTGGCTGGACTGTGTTGTGCAGTCAGTTGTCCATAGGTGTTGTGTCCACTCCAAAGTCCTGTGCAGTGTCCCAGTCCTAAAGGGTTGCTGTAGTGTTGTCCAGGGGGTGCTCTGGTCTCTATCAGGGGTGCTCCCACCCAAGTGCAAAAAAAATAAATATTTTTTCTGTGTTTGTGAATTGTGTGCGCAGTAGCCGCACGTGCATCAACAAAGTAGTACCAAGCGTGCGCCTGTGTCATAAGTAAAGGGCTGGCTGGCTTGACCGTTAAAGGGTGCTGTAACCCCCAAAGTGCACTCCAAACCAAATAAAAAAATATTTTCTGTGTTTGTGAATTGTGTGCACTGTGGCTGCACGTGCATCAACAAAGGAGCAGTGCCAAGCGTGCGCCTGTGTCCCATAAGTAAAGGGCCAGCTTGCTTGAGCGTTAACGGGTGCTGTAACCCCCAAAGTGCACCCCCCAAAAAAATAAAAATAAATATTTTTTTGTGTTTGTGAATTGTGTGCGCAGTAGCCGCACGTGCATCAACAAAGTAGCGCCAAGCGTGCGCCTGTGTCATAGGTAAAGGGCTGGCTGGCTTGACCGTTAAAGGGTGCTGTAACCCCCAAAGTGCACTCCAAACAAACTAAAAAAATATTTTCTGTGCTTGTGAATTGTGTGCACTGTGGCTGCACGTGCATCAACAAAGGAGCAGCGCCAAGCGTGCGCCTGTGTCCCATAAGTAAAGGGCCGGCTGGCTCATTTCTTAAAGGGTGGTGTAACCCACAAAGTGCACTAGTCTCCAACAAAAATAAAAAAATATTTTCTGTGTTTGTGTGCGCCTTAGTCGCACGTATATATCAATATAACATAAATGGAGGACCAAACTTTCTCCGATAAAAATAAAATAGGCAAAGATCAAGAACCACTTCCTCCTAGTGCTGTTGCTGCTGCTGGGAGTTGTTCATCATCCTAGAGAGGAAGTAGGAACACCACTACTTTTACTAAACAATTGACCCTCAACAGTCCTTAGCGAGGAGGATGAAGTACGACAGCAGTCATCCTGAAGCAAAACGTATAACTGAGGCCTTGACTGCTATGTTGGTGTTAGATGTGCGTCCGGTATCCACCATTAGTGCAGTGGGATTTAGACAATTGATGGAGGTAGTATGTCCCCGGTTCCAAATCCTGTCTAGATTCCACTTGCATCCTCAAAGCAGCAGCGCCAAGCATGCGTCTGTCTGTTAAAGGGTGGTGTAACCCTCAAAGTGCGCTCCACAAACAATAAAAAAATTCTTATTTTTTTTTCTGTCTTTGTGAATTGTGTGGGCTGTAGCCGCACCTGCATCCTCAAAGCAGCAGCGCCAAGCATGCGTCTGTCTGTAAAAGGGTAGTCTAACCCTCAAAGTGCGCTCCACAAAAAATAAAAAATTCTTTTTTTCTGTCTTTGTGAATTGTGTGCATTGTAGCTGCACGTGCATCAACAATGGAGCAGTGCCAAGCGTGCGCCTGTGTCCCATAAGTCTGTTAAATGGTGGTGTATCCCCCAAAGTGCTCCAAAAAATAAAAAACTATTTTTTTTCTGTGTTTGTGACTAGTGTGCGATGTAGCTGCACGTGCATCAACACAGTATCAGCGCCAAGCGTGCGTCTCTGTCATAAGTCAAGGGCCGGTTTGGACATTTGGTCCGGACTGAAGGACGTGCCAACAATTTCTGACAAGTCTACTGTCACTGCATATGATACTGTCCTTAAAGCAACAGCGACAAGCGTGCGTCTGTCTGTTAAAGGGTGGTGTTACCCCCAAAGTGTGCTCCAACAAAATAAAATAATATTCTTTTTTTCTGTGTTTGTGTGTGAAATGTATGCGCAGTAGTCGCATGTCACAATCCTGGCTAGTTTTTACCTTTTGTGACTTGCCTCTGCCAGCTGCTCCATGGATCTGTGTTTGTAATTCTCCTGGGACATCTGCTCTGGCTGAATCATGCAGGCTGTGACATCTCTGTGTGTGCAGACTGCTCTCCTTCCCACACTGATTGATCACCTGGACCCTGCTCTGTCTGTGAGCATTGCTAGTCTTATTTGAAATCACAGGTGTGGTCCTGATTCTCAAGGGCTGCAGAGATGATTACTCCCTCTGCATGTTGTGCCTTGCTCCACTCAGAATGCCACTGCCAGGCCATCTGTCTGTGTCCACCAATGGGAATGCCTCCATTTGGCCTGCCACCCCTCCGGCCCGCCTTCCAAACAGGGCGAGCTGTCAATCAACATTGACAGCTCGCCCCCTTTGGAAAGAGACCCGCTATGACCGGCACTGTCGGTCGTAGCGGGTCTCACGCATGCACACGAGGGAGCCGGATCCCTCGTGCGCATGCGCACTGGCCAAACATTGAGGCGGCTGTGCGGTCGTAGACCATACGGCTGCCTCTGAATTAAGCCCTCTGTGCTTGAACATCTCATTATGTCCCGTGGTGTACAACTTGTGCTATAGCTGTACCTCTGAGTACCAGTGTGTCCCAGGCTCCTGCTGGTTCCTAGACCAGTGCTATCTGTAAGCCTGTTGTGTTCAGCTATCCACGCTACCAGCCTCTCACCTACGGCTACCAGGCCGCTCCAAGTAGCTTCCATGCTACCAGCTTCTCCACACGGCTCCCAGGCTGCACCAAGTAGCTTCCACTCTACCATCTCTAACCTACGGCTCCCAAGCCGCTCCAAGTAGCTTCCATGCTACCAGCTTCTCCTACGGCTATCCAGCCGCTCCACATAGCCATCCAGATACCAGCATCCACCCACGGCTATCCAGCCGCTCCATGTAGCCACCCAGCTACCAGCATCTACCCACGGCTATCCGGCCGCTCCACGTAGCCACCCAGCTACCAGCAACTACCCATGGCTATCCAGCCACTCCACGTAGCCATCCAGCTACCAGCGTCCACCCACGGCTATCCAGCCGCTCCATGTAGCCACCCAGCTACCAGCGTCTACCCACGGCTATCCAGCCGCTCCATGTAGCCACCCAGCTACCAGCGTCTACCCACAGCTATCCAGCCGCTCCACGTAGCCACCTCAGCTACCAGCGTCTACCCATGGCTATCCGGCCACTCCACGTAGTCACCCAGCTACCAGCATCCACCCACGGCTATCCAGCCACTCCACGTAGCCACCCAGCTACCAGCGTCTACCCACGGCTATCCAGCTGCTCCACGTAGCCATCCAGCTACCAGCGTCTACCCACGGCTATCCAGCCGCTCCACGTAGCCACCCAGCTACCGATGTCTACCCACGGCTTCCCAAGCCACAACAAGTAGCTTCCACGCTACCATCCATCTGCAAGCCCATCTACTAGTAACCCAACCAGCTCAGTCAGCCTTCCTGCTGGTCCCAGCCCGGTTCCTCCAAGTCCACTCACCTCACGGCTCATTAGCTGCACCAAGTAGCTTACGTGCTACCATCCATCTGCAAGCTCATCTACTGGTACCCCGACCAGCTCAGTCAGCCTACCTGCCGGTCCCAGTCCGGTCCCTCCAACTGCCTTCTGGTCTCACTCCAACATTTCAAGTTTCCAGTTCCAGTCACTCATCACCAAAGGCAGTTCTCACTGCTACCCACTTCTTATATTAAAAGAGCTATTCATGTTACTCATGGTTCCAGTCCAGCCGGCCTCCAGTGATTCCAGTTCATCATCTGAGACAGGTAACTCACTAGCACCAACTGTGACACCGCACCTGTTTCCTCAAAGCAGCAGCACCAAGCATGCATCTGTCTGTGTAACCCTCAAAGTGCGCTCCACAAAAAATAAAAAATTCTTCTTTTTTTTTCTTTGTGAATTGTGTGGGCTGTAGCCGCACCTGCATCCTCAAAGCAGCAGCGACAAGCATGCACCTGTCTGTTAAAGGATTACATCGGTGACAGCATCCAAGTAGGCATGTCAGACAGTCCGTACCTGTACTGGCAGGAAAAAGAGGCAATTTGGAGGCCCCTGTACAAACTGGCTATATTTTACCTGAGTTGCCCCCCCTCCAGTGTGTACTCCGAAAGAGTGTTTAGTGCAGCCGGGAACCTTGTCAGCGAAAGGCGTAGGAGGTTGCTTCCACAAAATGTGGAGAAGATGATGTTCATAAAATGAACTATCAACTCTTCCAGGGAGACCAGCCTCCAGAACGTACAGAGGGACCTGTGGTTGTGGATTCCAGCGGGGACGAATTAATACTCTGTGAGGATGAGGATGTACACAACACTGAAGAGGGTGAGGAATCGGTGGATGAGGAGGATGAGGACGACATCTTGTCTCCGTAGAGCCAGTTTGTGCAGGGACAGATTAATTGCCAGCTTGTTTTGTGGGGGCCCAAACGAACCAATCATTTCAGCCACAGTCATGTGGCAGACCCTGGCGCTGAAATGTTTGGTTTGTTAAAGTGTGCATGTCCTGTTTATACAACATAAGGGTGGGTGGGAGGGCCCAAGGACAATTCCATCTTGCACCTCTTTTTTTTTTTGCATTATGTATAGTTTGGGGCCTAGTTTTTCAAACTTCCATCCTGTCTGCCACTGCAGTGCCACTCCTAGATGGACCACGTGTTTGTGCCGCCCACTCGTGTCGCTTAGCATAGTCATCCAGCTACCTCGGTGCAACCTTTTGGACATAAAAACACTATTGTGAGGTGTTCAGAATAGACTGGAAATGAGTGGAAATTAAGGTTATTGAGGTTAATAATAGCATAGGAGCAGAAAAACCCACAAATTCTGTGATTTTAGCTGTTTTTATGCTTTTTTTAAAAAAAAATACAGATCCAAAACACAAAACCCAGAACCCAAAACACGGAAGGGTGGTATTGGCAAAACCAATCCAGATCCAAAACCAAAACACAAAACACGAAAAGTGACCGGTGTACACCCCTAATCTATACTGATATTATAAGATTGTTTTGTCTGTCTGTTTGTTCCAAGTTGGCGTTCAGTGAGAGCCAGTGCATCATCATTATGGCAGGCCCCAGTTCTAGTAGCACCGTGTGCGAGAATTTTTAGAGCAACCCCCATAACCTAGAACCTGGTATAAATAGATAGATAGATAGATAGATAGATAGATAGATAGATAGATAGATAGATAGATAGATAGACATGGTGTGTAAATAGAGCTACATATTTTTCAGATATACACACATAGGGCTGAATTCAATTAGCCCCTTTAATTTAACATAGGTGAAAAAGTATGGTAGCCTTAAGCTTTAACGCCTGAGGCTATTCAATTCCAGACCCTTTTTCACCTGAGACCTTTTTCAGCGCCTGTTAAATTAATGTGTTAATGAGCGTTAACACATAGAATCCGTAGTAAGTTCATGGACCTTGGTGATAACAGGGTCTCTTCACCTGTTAAGATGCTACTTATCAGACCTGAAAAAAATCTCAGTTGTCTGCTGCCTTTGGGGCTAATTGAACAGCCCCGGGGGATCAATTAGCATGCGCAAAATTACACCTGCTACAGCTTAATATACATACACAATACATATATATATATATATATATATATATATATATGGGCGTTTTAAGAGAGGAAGGGGTCCGTGTGCATTCCCTGTCCTTGTTCTCCTCCTCTCTCACCGGCGGTCGGCAGCCGACTGACACGGCTGGCTGGCCACCGCAGCATCAGTAGACTCTGGGCACTAGAGAGTGGCCAGAGTCTACTGCGCATGCGCAGATTGCCGGGGAAATGGTGTGTCCGCCATTTTCCCGGTGATTTCCTCACAGTGCATGCAAAATTTTCTGCCATTTTGAGCAGCACTGAGACACCCAACGTGGGACCTCAGAGAGGTAAGTTTTATAATATGGGTGCAGTGTGTGCGGTGTGGGGCCCCCTGGACACGGGGACCCGTGTGCACTGCGCACCATGCACCCATTATAGATATGCCCCTGTGTGTATATATATATATATATATATAGAGAGAGAGAGAGAGAAAGAGAGAGAGAGAGAGAGAGAGAGTAATATAATAAGAATGTTGTGTCTGTCTGTTCCAAGTTGGTACAAAAACTACTGAACAGATTAAAGCTGAATGATAACAAAATCAAAATTTGTTGACATCATCAATGCAAGAGAAAGGTGTTTGTAAGTTGGGGGGGTGCTTTAGGCACACGTGCAGTTGAAAAGTCCGTATATCGCTGCTTGGAGTAAATTTACTAAGAATCGAGATTGGTCGAGATGACAATCTCAGGGGAGTTTAGGCATGTTTTTCAACTCACAAATTTACTAAAGGCAAAGTCGGGTGAGTTAGAGAGAGATTTTTCTCTTCTCACTCGTAAAATTCGGGTGAGATAGCAAACTCAAATCTTATCACCATCGAGCAAACTCGGAAGTACTTTTCACCTAAAAGATACAGCTCGCAAAGTTACCAAGAATCCAGATGTCAAACTCAAGTGAGATGGCAACAAACTCTCTGCCATGTTGAAGTTTTACACACACTCACCTCCAGAGCTGCGAGCTTGCCAGAAACATACACAGATCAGCATGATTTGTGTATGTTTCTGCCTGTAAATAGTTACATTAGGATTATTTTTAAAAAAAAATTATGTAGAGTCCCCCCCAAAAGCATACCCAGCCCCGGACTTGTCAGCCGGTCCTGGATCCTGAAATTACGAGGAACAAAATGAGTAGGGTTCCACCATAATGTAGGAACTAGCACCAGGCCACAGGGCCAGTTCTGGTTTTAAATATAGGGGGAAATTGCATAGGGGTCCCCTATATTTAAAACCAGCACCGGACCAAACAGGCCGGGGTGTAATGCCACAGCCAGGAGACCCTATTACCGGGGCCAAAGCATTCTCAGCCCAATCTGGTCAGGCCAAGCCAGGGATCTCAGGGGAGGGGGGTACCCCCGAAAAAAGGGTCCCCCCTCTCCCGAAACCCCAGGCTTGGTCTGAAGCCTGGGCTCTTCCCCACACCCCTGGGCTGTGGTTACTTGGTAATAATGTGTAAAATTATAGAAAACTATTGTATTTTACAGTGGAACTACAGGTGCCATCATGCCTGCCCTTTGGCACTTGTGGAACTACAAGTGCCAGCAGGCAGCTGGCACCCGTACCTCCACTGTAAAATAAATAGTTAAATAAAAACATATCACACACACCTTAGATAGTACAAGTTTAATATACACAAACCTCAATCACACATACTTACCTCTACCAGCCGGTCTGTCCACTTGTCCCAAGTAGAAATCTGTGTGCATGGCCCTGCAAAAAAGATTCTATACTCACCTACATCCTGGCGCTGCTCTCCATCGCATCCACGATCTTGTTAAAACAAAAAACAACTTACCCGAACCAAGCTGTACAGATGTAAGTATATGCTGTTACATATACTTACACCTCGCGAAATGACAGATGACTGAAGTCAGCTTTAATTTCTCACGGGCCGCTAGCCAATCAGAGGACGCTTTATATGTAGCGGCTGGTTCCACGTGGGTCCCAACCAATGAGCGGCCTCTTTTTGATTGGCTAGCGGCCCGTGAAAAATTTCAGATGATACAATATATGCGGGCTGCTAGCTCGGGAGATATTTGCAGAGAGAAAACACTGCAATCTCGGGTGAGTAATCTCATCTTTACTTGCAACTCGGGGTAGATATCTGCTTCACCATCGGCCATCTCAATTTCAGCTAAAGTCACTTCTTTTGAGAGATGAAAAATGGAGAAATCACCTGAGATTCGGCATGCAAATCGAAATTAAAAAAAACTAAACTCGACCATTTTTGATTCTTAGTAAATTTACCCCCTGGTCTCATGAACCACTACCATGACATGGCCCCTATGCAAAGGAATACAACTATAACACCTCAAATAATAAAAATGTTGGCAGAAGCAATTTAATAATGTGAGAATATACAGTTTTAATGTATGTCATATAACAATAATGAGGGGAAATGATTGGCATCTATGGATGTATACACATCTTCTTTAGACCTTCATGGCACAATAAAGGGATTAAGATAGTGAATTCTCCTCCAGAAATAAGTTCTGTACTTGGAGCCTGATTCAGACCCGCTCGCAAGCAGGTCGATGGATGGCCAGTGTGCATGCACGGCATGCGCAATGCACGTGTGCGCTCCCTGGTGCTCGCTACAAAATGGGGCGGCTGTCGATGTTGATCGACAGCTCGCCCCGTTTTGTAGGCGGGGAGGGGGGGTTGGCTGGACAAACGGAGGAGTTCCCGAAGGAACGCCTGCCATTTGTGTGCGGCCCTACTGACATCATTCATGATGACAGTAGTGAACTTCCTGCTCTATTAGAGCAGGAAGTTCACTCGGGCTTGCAGGAACCGAGAACCTACCACAAGGGTCTCGTCGCAATAATCGTGACCATCGCCAGGCCGCTCGCAAAAGCTGTCAGTGGTCAAATAGCAAGCGCCTCTGAATCAGGCCCTTACTTCTTATAAAATATATATAATATCATGGTGCAAAAGATGGTGATAGACTCCTCGATATTCCATGTTTCACTTATTTATATCAAAATAGGTCCCACTATAGACAAGATTCTATCAATTGTTGTTTACATAAAGTGATACACAGGAAATGCAGAAGATAAAGCAACCTGGCCAAAATGTGTGGTCCAGAAATGAAATACACTATATAAATGCAAACATAAATGAGACAATAGCATATTACTTCAGCTGTGTGGACATTCACATAAATACTAATAGTGTAATAGTATAACTGTAAATTGGTTGTCGCAGCTGTAAATCAAATCCTGATAGTTACTGTGACATTTACAAAAAATGATCACAGACATAGAAGGAAATTTGCCATTGAGGCCATCTGACCGTGTCTTGTGGTTCACAAGTTAAATACAGCATCTGGATACAAATGATGTTGAGCTATTGATATCTTGTTTCATTTGTATATTGATTCACATTAATGCAAGTAATAGTGCTTACATCAATTCCTCTGCAAAGAAATTGTTATACCTATGAGCATAGACATGTAATATCACAATTCAAACAATAAGGAGTGTAACCATTAATAGAATAGAAAAGAGGGTAAAATAATCCAGTCTACCTAATTACCTGCTGTCTCGCCATTTTACCTGAAGTAGGGGATAGTGGATGAGAGAACAGGAGGAGACTGCTGGTTTGAATAAAAGATAAGTTGAGGCACTTTGACTGTAAGTGATATTACAGCTCACATGGCCTGATATCTAAGGACATTGCAGGACATGTGGTGTAAGCTGCTTATGAGAGGGTGCCTATAGAAGGAAAAGTGGTAACTGACAGGGAGATATTTAAGAATTGTGTTTGCTGTCAAACCTGCATTGTCTGACATTGCTGGAATGTTCTTCGATAAAAACCACATATTTACTAACAGCGTGCCGATGTTGATACACATCGATTTAATTCGTTATCGAGTTCAGTCAAAAATGGAACAATACAATGGACTTCTCAAACCATAGACATGTTGGAAAACAAATGTAATCAATAGAAATTGATTGAAATTGAAATTCACGTCCTATATTTTTATGATTGGTTGAATCATCACATGCCCCAGACCGCTCAAACACATGCATTGTGGTGGATTTGGTTGTAGGCAGTTTGCACTAGAGTTGGAGAGAAGAGTTATAGCAGTAAGACATAGTTGTTTGATTTTGTATTCTGTAATCTTTTTGCATTGTGTACATTGTTTGGTCCCTTTTTTATTTAATTTTTGTCTTGTCAGTACTTAGGTGTGTCTGTGGTGTGTGTGAAGGGTGTGTGCTTAGTGATAGTGCAGGTTTTCTTTAGGAGGGTGACAGTAGTAGGAGCAGGGTGGTAGAGTCAGAGATGGAGGAGGATGTGGTGCAGCATACAGCTTACGACTTGGATTTGGATGATGATGATGATGAGGCCACTGTGTGGACCAAAACAAAAAGTGAACTTAATGTTTGCTTTGCATTTGAAGAAAATGTGACCATTGCAAGATCTGTTATGTGCCATTATAACACCCTCTATGTGCGTTTGGCTGCCCATACTTCTGGCCAACAAAAAAACAAGATTTGTAAGTTGGTAGTTGCTGAGGTTAACTGTGTGGGCACCATCGTGCGCATCAATGATACAGGTGCATTAAGTTGGTGCGTAATGTTAAGACCTGCAAAAAGAGGTTCAGTGATATTAAACAGAGGTCAGGATCAAGATAGCCAATGAAGCAAAAGTACAGAGGCAGACTGGTGGAGGCTCCCCTTTGCAAACAGAGGGGCTGATTCAGACCCACTCGCGAGCGCAGGATGCTCGCAAGCGGGTCGATGGTGCCAAATTGCGCATGCGCACGACGGAGGGAGCTCCGCCGTGCGCATGCGCGAAACCCAAATAACGACGGACAAGCCGTCGTTATGGGTCTCGCACCAAGGGGCGCGTGCTGTTGATGGTGACTGACAGCACGCCCCCTTTGGTGGGCGTGCCGGGGGCGTGGCTGCCAGACGGAGGCGTTCCCATGGGAACACCTACCATCTGAGTCCGGCCCCACTGACATCACTAGTGATGTCAGTGGTAGTGATTTTGGCTCTGATAGAGCCAAAATCACTCCAGGGCTTGCGGTCACCGAGACCCTACCGCAGGGTCTCGTTGCAAGCCCGATGGTCGCGATGGTCTTGACCATCGCGACCATCATCATGGACGCTCGCTATAGCTGTGGGTGGTAACCCACAGCTATGCGAGCGTCCATGAGGCCGCTCCAAGTTGAGGGAGGAGGGCCCTGATTCAGAGCGAGCGCTCTGGTCAGAGCGTTCGGCTCTGAATCAGACCCAGAGTTTTTAGAATATGAAGAGCCACTGCAGAACTTAATACCCCTAGAAGTGGTGTGGGGACTCCATGTGCATGACACAGATGCCCCACCCAGGCCTGTTCAGTCTCCTTGTATTTATTTGCCTTTTTTACAAAATGTACAGTATGTAGCAAAACATTTGTTCTATGTACTTCAGTAACATTCATCATTCTAATTTATTAGCAATGTTGTATGTGATGTACAGGTTAATGACTGTTTGCAGCATGAAAAATGTTGTAGGCCAGTATCATTATAGTTAGCCTTCCCCTTATATTCCAAAAATTCACTACATCTATGATATACACAGGTATTTTGTCTTTCAAAATGAAAGTATTCATTTGTGCTAGTCTTAAACGTGTGTAAATCATAAGTATACTGGTTTAAATTAATATTATGAAAATCCAAACTATAGTGGCTTGTATGATCTACAAATGTGTTTGCCACTCTTGCTAGGACACGTATGTAACTTGTCTATGGACTGCTGCTTCCGTCACATGTTTTACCTGCATATTGCCATCGATTTGGCTTTAGTAAATCTCCGATCAGCAGAGGCGTCACCAGGGTTGGTGTCACCCGATGCTGTAATGCACGGTGACACCCCCCCCCTTTCCCCACCAAAAATAAATAAATTTAGAACCAAGGTGCGCAGCTCCGCGAACTCTTCCCCCTTAGCAGTCCAGCAGTCACATTGTGCTCCTCCCAGAATGCCAGGTGTACCCGGAGGGTGTGATGATGCCACACCCGATATTCTGGGTAGCTGTGCTTAAAGTGGTCCTAGAGACGTGGTGGAATGACCCCCCTTCCTCTGCGATTTATCAATAATAGGACAGCGTGCACCTAAGGCGTGTGGTGCAAAAAAGGGGCATGATCTCGAAAGAAAGGGGCATGGTCATACAATACTATTCCACATTCAAATTACGCCACACAGTAGCACAATCTTACCCACATTACACCGCACATAGTGCCCCCGATTCACATTACGCCATAAAGTAGTGTCCCTTATTTATGTTCTGACCCACAGTAGTGCCCATTTTACACATTGACCCTTATGCACAATGCCCACAGTAGTGCCCCTTATACTATGCCCACAGTAGTAGTACCCCTTATTCAATGCCACCTGTAGTAGTGGCCCTTATGCAATGCCCTCAGTAGTGCCCCTTATGCAATGCCCCTGTAGCTCTGCCCAATATGCAGTTCCCCCTTTAGTATTCCCCCTTTATGTAATGCCCCTGTATTATAACCTTTTATGCAATGCCTCCTGTATTAAAGCCCCTTACACTGTGCCCCTTATGCAGTGCCCCCAGTAGTGCTCATTATACAATGCCCCCTGGAGCTCCTCTTGTGCAGTGCCCCCAGACAGTAGTGCCCTTATACTGTACCCCCAGTAGAGCTCTTATGCAGTGCCCCTTTTACAGTACCCCCAGGAGCTCCCATAATGCAGTGCTCCCTGTAGTGCCCTTATACAGTACCCCCAGTAGTGCTTTTATGCAATGCCCCCAGTAGTGCCCCTTATAGAATACCCCCAGAAGCTCCCCTTATGCAGTGCCCCCCAGACAGTAGTGCCCCTATACAGTGGCCCCAGAACGCCCTCAGTAATGCCCCTTATGCTGTGCCCCCTCCCCTGTGCAATACTACTTACCTCTCTTCACCATGTCCGGGCGCGCACCTCCTTCTTCTTCTCCCTCCGGCGTACCGCATGCGTGATGACGTCACCGCGGCTGGCGTCCAGAGCCACACACAGGCACAGAGAGATTCTCTGTGGTCTGTGTCTGTGTGTGGCGCTGGACGTTGGCCACGGTGAGAGGAAGCAGGAAGTGACCCCCTGGCGGTGGTGGCATGCTGGGCCAGCCTGTTTCGGCGGAGGTGCTGTGGTGCCGGCGAAGGAGGTGTGGATGGGGTGCAGCCCGCGGGTGTGTGTGCTTCTGTCTTTGGTGTCACCCCCTTGAAGGGTGACAGCCGCACCCCCCGCACCCCCTTGTGACGCCACAGACGATTAGCATTATTATGGGGATATTGCATAAAAACACCAAACTGACAAAAAAACTAATATTTGTAAATATTTCCTTTAGTGCGTGGTTTCGTAGAGTTCCGTTACGGTCTGCCAATCCCGTCAGCACTAGCAGCACCCAGAAGAGAGAGAGATGATGTGTATTTCACCTCGGGGCTTTTTTCTTTGTTTTTTTTAAGATTTACAACTTGTTGAAACTGCAGGATTCTGACTACAGGGAAGCCACCCCTAATTTGAGGATGGTATTAAGGACCTGGGCCCTCATTCAGAGCCGTACGCTCTGAGCAGAGCGCACGCTCTGCATGAAGGCCGGGCTCCATTTTCATGGAGCGTCCTCCTGGACGCTCGTATAGCTGTGGGTCACCACCCACAGGCTATACGAGCGTGCATTTTGATGGCCGCGATGGTCGTGACCATCGCGACCATCGAAATTGCGAGCCGGAGCCTGCGGTTGAGGTTTTCAACCGCAAGCTCCGGAGTGATTTTGGCTCTATCAGAGCCAAAATCACTCCCACTGACATCACTAGTGATGTCAGTGGGCCGGCTTCTGACGGGAGGCGTTCCCGTGGGAACGCCCCCGTCAGGGAGGCACGCCCCCGGCACGCCCACCAAAGGGGGCGTACTGTCAATCAACATTGACAGCACGCCCCCTTTGATCGGACACAACGAGCGAAGGAAAGTCCTTCGCTCGTCGTGTCTGGCGCATGCGCACGACGGAGCTCCCTCCGTCGTGCGCATGCTCAGTGCAGACCATCGACCCACTTGCGAGCGGACAGCCGCTCGCGAGTGGGTCTGAATCAGGCCCTTGGTTCAGAGTTGTAGCTAATCCGATAGCGAGATGTATTGAGAATCCTACCTGCGGCTTTGCAAATCCAAGCATCTGCTTCAAAAGTTGCAGCATCCGTATAAAATGTTGCAGCATTGGCAGGCTTGCCTACCCTCCCGATTTGGTCTGGAGCCTCCCGAATATCGGGTGCCGCTCCTGATCCCCCGGAAAGGCAGGCAAGCCCCCGGCTGCCGCCTGCCCCCCCACTACTTATAGAAACCCCAGCAGCGGGGGAGGGGGGGCAGTGGCGCAAATCGCAATGAATTGCGTCATTGTGGACCCGCCCCCTGCTTCACAATGTTTCGACATTGTGAAGAGGGGGCGGAGCCACGATGACACAATCATGTGGCTCCACTCCCAATGCCACATCATTACCCGGCCACGCCCCCCTCTGTGTGCAGACATTCAGCTCCCTCCCGGAAGGAGGGAGCTGAATGTCTGCAAATATGAGCATCAGTCACAGATCAGTCAATCATCGGCCTCCTGAGTAACCCTATGGCTGCTCAGAAAGATGCCGGCACAAGTGAAGCTGCGTACAAACATGCAGTAACTGGATACAACACTCCTATAAAACAGTTATGACACACGCATTTTTCTAAGCAACCTTCCATTAATACCCACGAACGGTCCATAGCTGTCAATCAGTCTGCAACTAAATGCTCTCTGTAAGCGATATCGCAGAGGCACCGAATGCATGCGCCATGTGACCTAGATACATACGCTGTAAGAACAACATCAGCCAACTGCGTAAATATCGGCAGAACCATATATATGTGGTACCCCCATAGTTATGGGTTATGGGGTTACCCCTTAGTAAATTAGGGAGACACTCAGGTGTTCTGTAGCCTCTGTCAGTTTTTTTTTATCTGAGCTATCTTAGGGAGCTAGTAACAAGTGAGATTCTGTTTAAACTGTTCATTTAAATTAGGTAACGTGTTGAAGTAAGGGATACGATACCCCTTTCTCATATTTATTGCTTATCTGGTGTTTTATCTTTCTTGTGAACCTCCAGTTCATGCTGGGAGGGGACCTGATTTGGATTATTGTGTCAGCTCATGTCTGATGCAATTTTGATTTCTGTAAATGCTGTTTTCTTGCCATGTAATGTATATGTATTCGTTGATATTGGTGTAAATGCAAATGTCTCATTGCTAAAGTTTTATTTTGTTAACTTGTACATCTATGCCCGCCGAGGCATCTTTTCTATTTATGCATGTCTCTGTACCTAATGTCAGTCAAGTCAAGCTAAATGTTTGCTGTACTGTGATGGTGCATTGCAGGTTTTCAATATTCTAATGTAATGTATAGTCATCCTTGCCAGTGCCTAATTTGTATGCTGACATTTCTCAAAATACTGTGTATTTTACCATGAAGCATTTACCTTGTTAATTTCTGTGGTGCAATGTATATCTAATGCTTGCTTAATCCTGTGTTACCCCGGCTGGCAATTCTGGTGGTAATAATTTGTGGCATAGGCATTTAGGTAGATTGTTATCCCTATTTTTCTCCAAGGCTCAAAGACTGTGTTTAAGGTACTGCAAGTTGCCGGTGAACTACTGCTATCAGCATAGCCTCAGTGTTATCCCTATTTTCTCAAGGCTCAAAGATTGTGTTCATTAGCTACAATTGGCCAGTGCACTACTGCTCTCAGCATAGCCTATGTAATGTTGTTATTTTTCTCAGCAAAGGCCCTCATGCTAGCAAAAGACTGTGGGCCTGATTCTGAGCCGGACGCTATTTGCGGACGGTCGTTCAGGAAAAGGGGGTGGCTATTCAAATGAACCGTTCGCTCTTTGCGGTCTGTTCACGCCTCTAGGTCTGAACGAGCGAACAAAACTTGCGGTCGTTTTTTGAAAAAATACGCCCCCTGGCCGCTCGCATCCTATGTCATGTCCGCTATTTATTAGATTAATCGAGTACATCAACCAGGGTATGAACTGCTCGCTATTCTTGGGGTTGGTTTTTGCTACCACAATTTTGCGAGCAGTTCTGGCTATAAAATAACCCAGTGACGTGGTCAATGACGCTGCTGTTTTAATTATGCACACCCATAAAACGCCCGTTTTGACCTTTAAGCACGCCTGCGTTCGGATCTCCACTCCCCGTTTTCAAGCACCTTCCCCCGTTACCACCCACATACGCCTACTCCTGTCACTCAAATTATCAGGCATTCGCTATTTTGCGAGCACATGAATTTCAGCCGCACTGACTGGTTCGCGCATGCGTATAACGATCCGTGCGCATGCGCAGTTGGGCAAACATCGCTCGGAGCGAACGAGCGGCCGCTTACAAGCGGCTCTGAATCAGGGCCCTGTGTTCATTAGCTACAATTGGCCGGTGCACTACTGCTCTCAGCATAGCCTGTGTACTGTTGTTACTTTTCTCAGCAAAGGCCATCATGCTAGCAAAAGACTGTGGGACTGATTTAGAGCCGGAAGCTCACTGGGGCTTGCGGCAGATGAGATCCTACCACAAGGGTCTTGTCGCAAGCCCGATGGTCGAGACCATCGCAACCATCACCTGGCCACTCGTAAAAGCTGTGGGTGGTCACCCACAGCTTAGTTAGCGGCCAGAAGGCCGGACAAAAAAAAAGCCCTTCAGAGCAGGTTTAAATCAGGGCCTGTGGGCCTGATTCAGAGCCGGACGCTCTGAAAGAGCGCTCGCTCTGAATCAGGGCGTTTTTTTTTTTTTCAGCTATTGCGAGCGGCCAGGTGATGGTCGCGATGGTCTCGATGAGACCCTTGCGGTAGGGTCTCCTTCCCGCAAGCCCCAGTGAGCTTCTGGCTCTTAATAGAGCCAGAAGCTCACCACTGACATCATTCGTGATGTCAGTGGGGCCGCCCCCAAACAGCAAGCGTTCTGTCGGGAATGCCTCCGTTTGGCCAGCCACCCCCCCTGCCTGCCTCCAAAACAGGGCGAGCTGTCGATCAACTTCGGCAGCCGTTCCCTTTTGGTGCGAGACCCGGAGCGACGGAGCACCCATCGCTAGCCGGGTCTCGCACATTCGCACTTCGGAGCCGGCTCCGGCGTGCGCATGCGCAGTTTCCAAACATCGACCCACTAGCAAGCGCATAGCGCTTGCGTGCGGGTCTGAATCAGGCCCAGTGTTCATTAGCTACAATTGGCCGGTGCACTACTGCTCTTAGCATATCCTGTGTACTGTTGATATTTTTCTTAGCAAAGGCCCTCATGCTAGCAAATCACTGTGATTATTACCTGCAATTGGCCGGTGAACTACTGCTCTCAACATAGCTTATGTACTGTGTTCATTTTTCCCAGCAAAGGTCCTCATGCTAGCAAAAAACTGTGATTAATAGTTGCTATTGGCCGGTGAACTACTGCTCTCAGTATAGCCTATGCACTGTGTTCATTTTTCCCAGCAAAGGCCCTCATGTTAGCAAAAGACTGTGATTATTAGCTGCTATTGGCCGGTGAACTTCTGGTCTCAGCATAGCCTATGTAGTGTGTTTATTAGCAGCAATTTGCTCATTTTTAAGTCAAGTATACTACTGTTACAAACATGCTACTTGGTCAAGCATAGATAGTGTTTCCCGTAGTTATCCTGTTAATGGTAAACATATTTTTATGTCAATTGTTGTTTACTTAGTGGCAATAATAAAATTGCGTTGTACCGTTCTTCCTGACTGGTCACTGTGTCTGCAATAGGGGAATATCAGGTTTGCCTCTATCACAGTGTGTCCTATCTTAGCTATGGGGAAATCGACCACCAAAGCATTCTGAGCACACCTGAACCTGGTGCTAGTGGTGCAGCACTGTACTAATTTCCAGGGCATCACATATATAAGCAAACTGTATATAGGGTTTTTTTATCTAGAAGAAAACAAACAGCATATACTGCAGATACCTGTGTAGATAGAAAACCTAGGCCCTCATTCAGAGCCGTACGCTCTGAGCAGAGCGCACGCTCTGAATGAGGGCCGCCCTCCATAAAAATGGAGCGTCCTCCTGGACTCTCGTATAGCTGTGGGTCACCACCCACAGCCTATACGAGCGTGCAGTTTGATGGCCGCGATGGTCGTGACCATCGCGACCATCGAAACTGCGAGCCGGAGCCTGCAGTTGAGGTTTTCAACCGCAAGCTCCGGAGTGATTTTGGCTCTATCAGAGCCAAAATCACTCCCACTGACATCTCTAGTGATGTCAGTGGGCCGGCTTCTGACGGGAGGCGTTCCCATGGGAATGCCCCCGTCAGGGAGACACGCCCCCGGCACGCCCACCAAAGGGGGCGTGCTGTCAATCAACATCGACAGCACGCCCCCTTTGATCAGACACAACGAGCGAAGGACTTTCCTTCGCTCGTCACGTCTGGCGCATGCGCACGACGGAGCTCCCTCCGTCGTGCGCATGCTCAGTGCAGAACATCAACCCACTTGCGAGCGGACAGCCGCTCGCGAGTGGGTCTGAATCAGGGCCCTAGAGTATTATATTATCCATAAACAGTATAATTTTACATTTTTCTAGGTTATTTCTTTTTCTAGGTTACACGCATCTTTTCAATATATAATCCAGAAGCTATAAACCTCTTTTTTCAGCTCAAATATGGTAACAGATGTGGCACATTAGATGGAGGATCATCTCAGCTAAACATTCACTTCTGCCATGAGAAATCATTTCAGTACCACTCCTGTGTCTATTATAGAATGGATAGCTCTATGCTCACCCGTAAGGATAGTGATGATTGTATGTATGACAATTACAGTATTCACTCCAGTGACAAGGGCCCTTTCATACCCATAGAAAGCGACTAATACTTATACAGTACAGTACAGTGAAATCTTATTAGCAACCAGCAATAATAAAGAAATACAGTGTAGGTTACTTTCTGTAGCTTTATGTGATGCTATGGATAAGTGTTGGCTATGTAATATGAATTCCAATAGAGGTCTATTTAATGTGCTGAATAGTAAGTAATATAAGCCCTATGGGATACAGTGAGAGATTCCCGGTTCCTTGTTAGGTACAGTGGTCAGTATGTAAGAGCAGCAATAGTGAGAGTCTGATACTTAGGGCTCTATTTATTAACATTATTTTTACTAAAATAAAGTGAAAAAGAGTGTTTTCACACCCTTTTCACATTATTTTAGTTTCACCTGTAGTTATTACAGGGCAATTGGAGTAGAATTAGTAAAATTCTACTCCAACCCCCAGTATCACTTATTTTTAGTAAAGCAGATCGCATTTCCCATAATTGTAATGGGAAATGTGATCCGACCATAGTTACTAAAAATAAATTGTAAAAAAATACCGGGGGAAGCCCTGTGATAATAACGCCACCTGGCTTAGCGCCAGGGGGCGGGGCTTAGCATCGGTGGGGGGGTAGTAGCGGTGGTCGGTCGGCGCATGCGCGGGCTCTTAGTCGCGGTACTTTTTCCGTAAATACCGCAACTAGAGTCCGGATGGGATCCGCAGGAACAGAGCTTTATCGCAAGCTCTGTCCCTGCAAGGGATTTATAGTAAATCCCTGTGATATTGCCTGAATTCGCAATGCGAATTCACTCAGTAATATCACACTACAATCCGCATTCAATATGTGGATTGTAGTAAATAGAGCCCATCTATCAGTTTTTGGGCCAGTGATACCTTCTGTCAGAAAATGGAATTGTGGCCAAGGCTACTGTTTAGTAGAAAGGAGTCAATCCAGCTGGGGAAGTGCCAGGAGCCAATCACATTGCCAGGACTCTTCTGTGCAGTAATCAGGATCTACAGCCCCACACTACAGATGTGGCAGTAATGGCACTATGCGTTGTTCTACATTTTTGCCTTATTGAACACAATTTACTTATTCAATCTATATCGGTTAGGTTAACACTAATGAGGTGTATTTATAGATCACATTATCTGGGTTCTAGCAAGTTGGTAGGCCTGCAAACCTAATAAATATTTACCTTCAGATTAGTTCGATTGACCAAGTTCCTTAAGTAAGCAGACTATAAGGTCGTCCTCTTATTAATTCTAATGCATGGCACTATAGCTGAGCTTCAAAGACTGTATTTTCAATCCACTTACAGTAATTGCATAATACATTATTTACAGAACAAACATATCACACACCACAGTGTCATTCACGCAAACCTCCTGATTAGTGATGCCAGGTCAGGCATTTAAACAAAGAGCCCTTTCACATGTGCATAGAAATGGGAAGGTTTTATACACATCTATTAATTCAGTGTAACATAAAATGTGTTTTTTAAGGCTCATTTTTGCTGCAAAATCAGAATTTGGGTACATAACATTTTGAATTAAATATATGCACATATAGATTAATATATGAGGATCGACCCATGAACATGTGTTCATCAAGGACTTAAATTGTGGGACTTATACACTGTGAGGACGTTACTAATTACAAATCTGCATTTGTATATCAGCCACAGTGGTCAGGTTATGGAGGTACAAAGAACTACTGTACATTCTATTTCTCCAGTGAGGCCAACAGTGTAGCCAGTTCATGAACATTTGTATTGTTGCTGTACAGTTACAGAGTTCAGTCATAATTTTACTTTACCTTTGGGAGTCTTTCATTTTACATACTGACTTGAAATGGGTTCAGGTTTTCAATTGACAGTAAAAGTATTACACATGAGGCCTTTGATCCCTTCCCCTGTCTTCTCTTATTTTGATACTGTATGTATAGTTCTTTATGTGGTGTACATTAGTCTTGTGGTGCTCACATAACTCAATCTATGATTTTATACACAGTATGTGGAAATGGGATAAAAGTAGAGAAGAGCGGGTCCGGTTCCCTGAATTACGGACTCATCCATAGCCCTATACTGTATAACATATATACATATGCATCTCTGAATTAGGGACTCATCCATAGCCCTATACTGTATAACATATATACATATGCATCTCTGAATTAGGGACTCATCTATAGCCCTATACTGTATAACATATATACATATGTATCTCTGAATTAGGGACTCATCCATAGCCCTATACTGTATAACATATATACATGTGCATCTCTGAATTAGGGACTCATCCATAGCCCTATACTGTATAACATATATACATATGCATCTCTGAATTAGGGACTCATCCATAGCCCTATACTGTATAACATATATACATATGCATCTCTGAATTAGGGACTCATCCATAGCCCTATACTGTATAACATATATACATATGTATCTCTGAATTAGGGACTCATCCATAGCCCTATACTGTATAACATATATACATATGCATCTCTGAATTAGATCCACTTATGTGACTTCAGCACTAGTGGATGAGTCACAATTAGTAGAAATGTCAGTGACATAGGGGACTATGTATCAAGCCAACTGCAGTTTCTGCATAATGTTATGTATCTGTCCTATGTACTAAAAGCACAATGCAGGATATTTCACAGAAATCTGTTGCAAAGTGCGAATTAGCACTTCAGATTGCGGTCCTCATTATTATCAATAGGGACTATGATCTCTGCCCTATGCACTAAACTCCAAAAAGCAAAGCTTTTTGGAGTTTAGCTCCTGTAGTTTACACCATTTTCAAATGGTGTAAACTACTGTTTGCCTATGGGGGCTCCTGGTGCAGGAGAGAGATACTTATGGAGAGGAGGAATGATGAATTCATCTGGTAATTAGGTAGAACTCCATGCGAGTTCTAAACCTAATGACCTATATCTAATTTTTAGTAATGATGAATAGGAATCTCTGTCTCTTTTTGTGTAAAACCCCGTAAACCAGTGACTACTCCCACCAGCCTTCTGTGCCACCCCATAATCCCACTTACAGGTCTGCTCCTCTGCTGTTCCTATACACCAGAAAGCACTATTAAGCCATATATATACCTATACCTCAAAGCCCTATGCTTCCAACCTTTAAGCATTCCTTGAAAAGAAAGCTTCTCAGTAATCCCTTTACCATTGTATACCTCCTAATATCATGTATGTTCTCTCCCAACAGAATAACTGCTCTGCCCACACTGCATCCGGTCCTCACAGCAAATTATTTGTGTTCCAGCACAGAAACTGGATGGATGGACAATCAATATAGGATAATTGAGTACCTATTAAAGTCCATCTTGCAATTATAGTTGTGGTCGGTCTGTTGCACAAGCTATGGTGTCTTTTTGTTCACTACAGCTGCAACTTGTTTTGTAGATTACAAGCTCTTGTGAGTGGTGCTCTCTGCTTCTCTGAATCCCTTCTCTAATCTATGTGGGCCTTATTCAGAGTCAGTCTGAAACACTATTTACGTTTTTATTCTCAAGTTACGTTCTCACGCTCTGCATCTTTATTCAGTCACAAACGAAACTTGAGCCTGTGTGCATTTACGGGGACTAGACCGAGGCTGTAATGGGCATGAAGCTGTGTAAAGCGGGCGTGCTTATGATTGCAGGGGGTGTGCTCTGGCAGGGAATGTACAAGTGAGTGTGCAGTTTCAGTGTATGACTAAAATGGCAAATGAAGAGTTGCGAAATCAGTTGTGGATGCTATGACCATGGTGTCAGTCTAAAGTTCATAGTGATGACTGTGTGTGATTGGTCTCAAATGGTAAAAACACTCCCATAAATGCAAAACCTCTGAAATTGATACAGCAATGTTTTCAAGGGATTTGACACTGCAGTGCACATTTGTTTAACACAAATAAATAATGCGTCTTACTCAGTTGTAGATGGCGACACCTGCACACATATTCAAAGTTGTTGCCATTAAAAAAATTTTTTAAATAAAATCTTATTTGCGTATACTACTATTCCCAAGTTACAGGATCCATTTCTATTGGCTAATTATCAACTGTTCTCTCCAACTGTTAACTTTACTATAGTCACAATCCCCTCTCATCTCAGCCATGTATGACAATGGGAGGGAGCCGTAACCAGGGCCGTAACTAGCGGTGTGCAACAGGTGTAGCCGCAGTGTGCAGGGCTCTTTGGTCGACACTGTCGCAACAGCACCCTGCAGCCAGTAACACTGCGGCAGTGCCTCCCGTACCATCCTTTGTACGCTACAGACAGGCACCCTGCCGTGTGTACAGCTGCCCGGAGCACACTGCTGCCCTTCCGGGTGCTGGTGGTCCTGCTCCTATGCGGGAGTCATGTGCATGGTGGGTGGGCAGGCACAGGACTTTGCTAAGCACTGTTACAGCCCTGGCCGTAACTAAAGGTAAGTAGTTGCAGCTCAATATTTCTCTATGCAACTGACTCTAAATCGGTCGCAAATATGCATTTTCTGATTCCATTTACGTCCTGATACCCCATGTGTTCTCATTTATAACAAATAAGTGGTGGTCTGTATATGCAATAAGGTAGTGTTTACGGTGAACTCGCAGGTGAACGTGATGTGGAGGAAAGTAAAATTGTTTGTATGCATTTAGAGCCACCAAAAAGTGGTAGACCGTAAAACTATAACAGCAAGCAGCATAAAATGTGTGCCGTAAGTCTTCTCATTTCTACAGTGCTTACTTTCTGTGTACTTTAAACAGTGCCAGCCATTATGGCCAATAAATCATTGTATTAAGAATGCATTTTAACTTGCTTTCATCTATATGCTAATATTTCTATGTGTTAATATACTTTTGTTCTTCGCAGTACCTCCATGTTTAGTAATTGCAAATCTCCTTAATCTTTAATTTAGACACAAAGATAAAAATCAATGTTCAAATAAAGATATATCTTATAATATTAAAATATGGATATTATTGGAAATGTAATTAACACCTGCACACTGGGGTTATATCAGATATGATTTGTAAATGCATTTATTACAACAGCGAAAGTGCACTGTTTGTGTGTAGCCCATACAAATAATATTGCACCTCTATATTAGGGGTGTGCACCGGCCACTTTTCGTGTTTTGTGTTTTGGTTTTGGATCTGGATCTTTCTTCGTGTTTTGGATCTGGATTGGTTTTGCCAAAACCACCCTTCCGTGTTTTGGGTTCTGGGTTTTGTGTTTTCTATCTGTATTTTTTTGAAAAAAAGCATAAAAACATCTAAAATCACAGAATTTGTAGGTTTTTCTGCTCCTATGCTATTATTAACCTCAATAACCTTAATTTCCACTCATTTCCAGTCTATTCTGAACACCTCACACCTCACAATAGTGTTTTTATGTCCAAAAGGTTGCACCGAGGTAGCTGGATGACTATGCTAAGCGACACGAGTGGGCGGCACAAACACGTGACCCATCTAGGCGTGATACTGCAGTGGCAGACAGGATGGCAGTTTGAAAAACTAGGCCCCAAACTGTACATAATGCAAAGAAAAAAAAGAGGTGCAAGATGGAATTGTCCTTGGGCCCTCCCACCCACCTTTATGTTGTATAAACAGGACATGCACACTTTAACAAACCAATCATTTCAGCGCCAGGGTCTGCCACACAACTGTGGCTGAAATGATTGGTTCGTTTGGGCCCCCACAAAACAAGCTGGCAATTAATGTGTCCCTGCACAAACTGGCTCTACGGAGGCAAGATGTCATCCTCATCCTCCTCATCCACCGATTCCTCACCCTCTTCAGTGTGTACATCCTCATCCTCACAGAGTATTAACTCGTCCCCACTGGAATCCACCACCACAGGTCCCTCTGTACGTTCTGGAGGCTGGTCTCCCTGGAAGAGCTGATAATTCATTTTGATGAACATCATCTTCTCCACATTCTGTGGAAGCAACCTCCTACGCCTTTCGCTGACAAGGTTCCCAGCTGCACTAAACACTCTTTCGGAGTACACACTGGAGGGGGGGCAACTCAGGTAAAATAGAGCCAGTTTGTACAGGGGCCTCCAAATTGTCTCTTTTTCCTGCCAGTACAGGTATGGACTGTCTGACATGCCTACTTGGATGCTGTCACCGATGTAATCCTCCACCATTCTGTCAATGGTGACAGTATCATATGCAGTGACAGTAGACATGTCAGAAATTGTTGCCAGGTCCTTCAGTCCGGACCAGATGTCCAAACTTGGTCCTGCCTGCCCTGCATCACCGCCAGCGGGTTGCTTAGGATACCTAAGTTTTTTCCTGGCAGCCCCAGTTGCGGGAGAAAATGAAGAAGGAGCTGTTGACGTGTCACGTTCCGCTTCAGCTGACAGTGTGTTCACCAGCAGGTCTTTGCACCTCTGCAGGCTTGTGTCAGCCGGAAAGAGAGACACCACATAGGCTTTAAACCTAGGATCGAGCACGGTGGGATACACCACTCTTTTACAGACAGATGCATGCTTGTCGCTGCTGCTTTGAGGATGCAGGTGTGGCTACAGCCGCAACACAATTCACAAAGACAGAAAAAAAAAGAAGAATTTTTTTATTGTTTGTGGAGCGCACTTTGAGGGTTACACCACCCTTTAACAGACAGACGCACGCTTGGCACTGCTGCTTTGAGGATGCAGGTGGAATCTAGACAGGATTTGGAACCGGGGACACACTACCTCCATCAATTGTCTAAATCCCACTGCACTAATGGCGGATACCGGATGCACGTCTAACACCAACATAGCAGTCAAGGCCTCAGTTATACGTTTTGCTTCAGGATGACTGCTGTCGTACTTCAACCTCCTCGCTAAGGACTGTTGGAGGGTCAATTGTTTAGTAAAAGTAGTGGTGTTCCTACTTCCTCTCTGGGATGATGAACGACTCCCAGCAGCAGCAACAGCAGCAGCGGCAGCAGGAGGCGTAGCAATGCAGGATCCTCCGGAGGAATCCCGGATAGGAGAGTCAGTCATGCCAGTGACATGGCCTGCAGGACTACTTCCGATCCTGACTAAGGAGGAAATTGACGAGGAGGGAGTTGACGGTGTGGTTTGCAGGCGCTTGGATACAACAGGACAACGGGATTTAGGTGTCCCTGGACTGCTTACGGTCTTAGCCAAAGTTTCTGAACTTGACAGTAACTTTTTATGAACGCGCTGCAGGTGCCGTATAAGGGAGGATGTTCCTAGGTGGTTGACGTCCCTACCCCTACTTATTTTACCTTTACATATGGTACATATGGCAAGACAGTTGTTGTCCGGATTTGGATAGAAATATTGCCAGACCAAAGAGGTGGAATGTTTGGTCTTCTGCCCAGGCATGACCGTGATGGGCTTTTTCATCCCACGGACAACAACTGTCTCCCCCGGAGCCTGATTTAAACAAACCACATCACCATCAGAATCCTCCTCGCCAACTTCCTCCTCAGCGCCAGCTACACCAGTATCCTCATCCTGTTGTACTTCAACAGTGACATCTTCAATTTGCATATCAGCAAGTGGACTGTGGGTGCTCCTTTCAGCACTTGCAGGGGGCGTGCAAATGGTGGAAAGAGCCACCTCTTCCCGTCCAGTGCTGGGAAGGTCAGGCATCGCAACCACCACCACACTTGGACTCTCCTTGGGGATTTGTGATATCTTCTTAGAAAGCACAGTTCTTCGCTGTGCTTTTGCCAGCTTAACTCTTTTGATTTTTTTAGTGGGAGGAGGGCTTCCATCGTCATGTGAAGCTGAACCACTAGTCATGAACATACTAGGGATCGACCTTAGCCATTCCTTGCCACTCCGTGTCGTAAATGGCATATTGGCAAGTTTACGTTTCTCTTCAGCTGATTTAAATGTTTTTTTCAAGGTCATTTGCCTGAACTTTGTCATTTGGGATTGTATGTGCCCTCTACTATGACATTGGGCATCGGCCTTGGCAGACGACGTTGATGGCATGTTATCGTCTATGTCATGACTAGTGGCAGCAGCTTCAGCACTAGGAGGAAGTGGTTCTTGATCTTTCTCTATTTTATTTTTATCGGAGAAAGTTTGGTCCTCCATTTATGTTATATCGATTTGATATATACGTGCGGCTAAACACAGAAAATATTTTTTTATTTTTGCTGGAGAGTAGTGCACTTTGTGGGTTACACCACCCTTTAAGAAATGAGCCAGCCGGCTCTTTACTTATGGGACACAGGCGCATGCTTGGCACTACTTTGTTGATGCACGTGCGGCTACTGCGCACACAATTCACAAACACAGAAAATATATATTTTTTTGGATTGGAGTGTACTTTGTGGGTTACAGCACCCTTTAACGGTCAAGCCAGCCGCCCCTTTACTTATGACACAGGCGCACGCTTGGCACTACTTTGTTGATGCACGTGCGGCTACTGCGCACACAATTCACAAACACAGAAAAAATATTTTGTTATTTGGTTTGGAGTGTACTTTGGGGGTTACAGCACCCTTTAACGGTCAAGCCAGCCGGCCCTTTACTTATGACACAGGCGCACCCTTGGCACTACTTTGTTGATGCACGTGCGGCTACTGCGCACACAATTCACAAACACAGAAAATATATATTTTTTTGGTTTGGAGTGTACATTGGGGGTTACAGCACCCTTTAACGGTCAAGCCAGCCGGCCCTTTACTTATGACACAGGCGCACGCTTGGCACTACTTTGTTGATGCACGTGCGGCTACTGCGCACACAATTCACAAACACAGAAAATATATATTTTTTTGGTTTGGACTGGAGTGTACTTTGGGGGTTACAGCACCCTTTAATGGACAAGCCAGCCGGCCCTTTACTTATGACACAGGCGCACGCTTGGCACTACTTTGTTGATGCACGTGCGGCTACTGCGCACACAATTCACAAACACAGAAAATATTTTTTTTTTTGGTTTGGAGTGTACTTTGGGGGTTACAGCACCCTTTAACGGTCATGCCAGCTGGCCCTTTACTTATGACACAGGCGCACGCTTGGCACTACTTTGTTGATGCACGTGCGGCTACTGCGCACACAATACACAAACACAGAAAATATATATTTTTTGGGTTTGGAGTGTACTTTGGGGGTTACAGCACCGTTTAATGGTCAAGCCAGCCGGCCCTTTACTTATGACACAGGCGCACGCTTGGCACTACTTTGTTGATGCACGTGCAGCTACTGCGCACACAATTCACAAACACAGAAAATAATTTTTTTTTTGGTTTGGACTGGAGTGTTTGGTTTGGGGGTTACAGCACCCTTTAACGGTCAAGCCAGCCGGCCCTTTACTTATGACACATGCGCACACTTTGCACTACTTTGTTGATGCACGTGTGGCTACTGCGCACACAATTCACAAACACAGAAAAAATATTATTTTTTTGGCACTTGGGGGGAGCACCCCTGATGGACAGAGCACCCCCTGAACAACACTACAGCACCCCTTTAGGACTGGGACACTGCACAGGACGTTGGAGTGGACACAGCCCCTATGGAGAACTGACTGCACAACACAGTCCAGCCAGCCCCTATGGACTTTGAAGTAGTGGACACAGCCCCTATGGACAACAGCAGCACAGCGCAGCACAGCGTGCACAACACTACTCTGCACTACACTACACTACACTACACAGCCCAGCCAGTCCTAACTCCCACCCTCCCTCTTCACTGTCCACAGCCGAGTGAGAAAATGGCGCCGACACGAGTACCTTATATAGGATCCAAAACCCGCGAGACCCGGAAGGCGGGATGATGACGTTTTGCCTCGATTTCAGATCCGAGTCAGGCGTGATAAGTCGAGCCTGACTCGGATCGGGGGGGCTCGGGGGGGGTTCGGATTTCAGAAATCCGAACCCGCTCACCCCTACTCTATATAAATATAAAGAGGAAAAAGTCTTTATGTCACGTGGCCCATAAGTAGACCCTTATGTCAGTGGCTCCCAAACTTTCCTGAATCACGGCACTCTAGGGCACCGCAAGGAGGCTGTACAATAACGTACAACTAATATGCTAATGTAGCAGGAGGCATCTAGAAAGGGCCGTAGCTAGGGTAGTGCGGCCGGTGCCATCGCACAGGGCACCACAGGTCAGGGGGCGCTGTTTGGGTCTGTCAAATTTCTGTTTATTATCATTCTCACTTGTAGCTTCCTCTTATTTTATCCCCAGCATCTCCTGGCCTCCCCTATCTCTTTCCTGGCCCTTCCCCATGAAGCCATGGCCCTTTTTTGGGAGCATTATGTCCCTTTGAAAAATTAGGGGGCGCCAATGCTCTTTCTGGTACAGGGCACCAAAAAGTCTAGTTACGGCTCTGCATCTAGACAGCATTGCAGATCTGAATGCTGTGTCCTAAGACACAGCATCGGATCTTCTGCGAGACCATTGGCATTCTGAGTAACCCTGAGGTTACTCAAATGGCCCCTTGCAGTTCCATAGCACTGGCACTGGCATTTCCAGAAAACAGGAGCGACAAGCCTGTCAATCAGGTTGTGGCTTGGGAACTGTGAGAGACCTAGCAGAAGACATGCACAGTACAGATCCTGCGTATGCCCCAATCTTCTAACATCAGAGTAGTACACAAACCATCGGATTTGTGTTCTACTCTGAATCAGTCACAAAGAGCAGTTTTCAAATGTGACCGAAAGAAAAATCCTTCTGTGTCAGACACCTCTCAGGAAACCTCCAGCCGACGGAGATCCTGGCCTCTTCCCTCCCCCACAATGGCGTTTCGGAAAATGGAGGGCATCGCCGACAGCTCCCCGCCCCCAAACGGCAGCAGACTGTCAATCACTGACAGTCTGCTGCCAGTTTATGTGCGAGCTCGCAGACCCGTTCTGCACATGCGCAGAACGGGTCTAGCATGCTCTGCTGAATTAGGCCCACAGTTACTTGCTCTTTCTTAATCTATTCCTAACTGTGAATCAGGCCTAATGTTTGGAAGGCTGAAAAGTAAGAAATATGAACATACACATATACAGTATAGTAAACTGGGAAAAGCAATCTGCAATCAATCATTTATACAGCAGTCAAAAAGATTCATCTAACTATTGCAGCGCCAGAACAGAGCAAGTTTGCCCTTTGCCAGCTCCGCACCCCAGAATGTGAGACATCATGATCTCATGCTGAAGGGGCATGGCCGCAGCCATGAAGAGGAGCACTGCCTGGAGTGTCCTTAGATCACTCTGGGAAGCTCCACAAACTGGAGTGTTCTATTGGCCATGGGTCTGCGGCAGACGCAACAGGGATTACGGTTAGGGTTAGACTGTGGTTAGGGCTAGGCTGCCCTAGGGTTAGGGCTCTGATAGTAAAAACATTATGCCAACATGCTGACTGCTGACATACACAGTTGACATTATGACATACACAGTTGACAGTTGACATTATGACAATGTTGACAATCTGCATGTCGACATGGCTCATGTCAACATAACGTCCATATCGGCATTCAGACTATGGGGCATATTCAATTAGATGTGATAAATCAGTTTCTGCGTTAAAGTATCGCCAGTGACGTAACTTCACCAGGCGAAAACTTATCCCCGTATTCAATTCCAAAGACTTTTCACTGGTGCGGAAAGTCAATGTACTGGAATAAGCAAAAAAGTTTTGCCTATGAATAGGTGTCGAAAACAAGTGCAGAAATTGGGGTTTTGAGGTGCAAACATCCGGAAACCAGTCAGCATCCTTGGGACAGTCCCCCAAAGGTAAACTATGTCAAAAAAATACTTACGAACACCCCCAAAAAGCACTTTCATTTTTGGGGTGAAAAATACCAGTTGGGGGACAAACTTAAAATTAGCTAAATAGACTCCAGGGGGGTCCCCAAGGATGCCCCAGGTGTTTTTAAGTTTGCAGGTGCTTGCGGCAGGTGGATTTTTAAAGTTTTTTAAAACTTCACTTTAGCAACTTTAAAATATGCTAGCACCCATTTTCGTGTGCCCCAAATTTGTTTTCCGGAAAAAAACTGCTAAATTCTATTCTTCACCATTTCTGCAAAGACGCTAATTAGCAGCTATTGAGAGCATTTAAGTACCCCAAATACCTTCAGCAGGGCTATTCAGGGGTATCCATAGTGATCCCCAATGTCAGTGTATCTTTTGGGTGGTGTCAGGCTGATTTCCCCAAATCTGAAAGCACTTTTCGCCAGGTCCGAATTCACCAGGTTCTATTTTCGACGATTTCTAATTGAATAAGGGGATAAGCGTGGGCGAGCGCAATGCTTTTTCACATGGAAAACCAGCAATGTTGGCGAAAAGTCCAGCATGCGAAAAGTACGGGACTTTTCGCACCTAATTGAAAATGTCCCTATGTGGAGATTCTGGTGTTGACGCACTGAATGTCGACATATAACAACCTATTTATCCATATGCTATTTAAGGCTAATGTCACTAGGGTGCACCTTGTGCTGAGTGTTTTTGCCTGTAGAAAATTAACTCATACACTTATGTAAATTCATAGACTCATTCTTATGGGTAAATAGAGAACACAAATGCAATTTTAAGCAATCTCCAAATAAGTCATATCTGTCTCATTGGGTGACAGTCACACTCAGAGATGTTAAGTAAAGATTGCATTGCAGCATCTTACTGCATATCCATCTTATAAACAGATGGATATTTTGTTTCTGTCTTTCTGTAATATCATGCAAAAGGTGACAATATTGTCTTGTACATACTGAATGTAAAATACTATGCTAGCCAGTGATGTAATTGGGACAGCGAGCAGCCAGAACAAGTCACTAAAGTAAGGCAAAGTGTTGCAGAGTGGGCACTAGTATTTATTATTCGTGTATTGACAAGTGCATAATTCTATATGCTGGGGGATAAGGGACAACAATTACAATTCATGTTTTATTATAATGTGCATTTGCATTGTCAAACAAGTCTTAAAATCAATAAAATCACAGAAGCAAACTCTTTTCTAATTCTGAAGTCACTGTTTATACAACAGTTGCATAACTAGGGTATTTGGAGCCCAGGGCAAATGTAAAACTGGAGCCCCCCCTCCCCCATATGTGCACGCACAGCGAAAATTGGGCTTGGTCACTTAAAAATGGGGCGTCTCAACATGACACACCCCTTTATCGTCACTCTGAACATTCCTTTCCATAAGCACTTTAACCCCAGTAGTGCCCCTTATACAGTACCCCCAGTATGCAATGTCCCCAGTTGTGGTCCCCCTTATGCAGCCCCTCATTAGTTCCCCTTATTCAGTGCCCCCAGTAGTGGTCTCCCTTATGCAGTGCCCCATGTAGTGGCCCCCCCTATGAAGTGCCCCCAGTAGTGGTACCCCCTTATGCAGTGCCCTTTATATAGTGCCCCCAGTAGTGGTACCCCATATGCAGTGCCCTTTATATAGTGCCCCCAGCAGTAGTCCTCCCCGCATGTCCTCCCAGTAGTGGTCCTCCTTATGCAGGCCCCCAGCAGTGATCCTCCCTATCCAGTGTCCCTTATACAGTGCCCCCTGTAGTGGTCCTCCCTATTTAGTGCCCCCTGTAGTGGTCCCCCCAGTGCAGTGCCCTTAGTAGTAAGCCCCTTATATAGTGCCCCCAGCAGCAGTCCCCTCCCATGCAGTGCCCCCAGTAGTGGTCCCCCTTATGCAGGCCCTCAGTAGTGATCCTCCCTATCCAGTCCCCTTGTACAGTGCCCCCTGTAGTTGTCATCCCTATTTAGTGCCCCAAGTAGTGGTCCCCTAGTAGTAAGCCCCTTATATAGTGCCCCCAGTAGTAGATTCCCCCCCAGTATTAGTCCCCAGTAGAGGTTTCCCATCCCGATACAGTGCCCCCAGTAGAATCCCCCCCAGTTGTAGTCCCCAGTACTGCCCCACCCCCAGTAGAGGTCCCCCCCAGTAATGGTGCCCCCAGTAGTAGTAGAGCAGACACACAAGTAAAAAATTTTTTTATAAAATACACTCACCTGAATCCACGCTCCGGCTCCAGCCACTGCTCCCGCCGCCGCACGTCCGGGCTGGCGCGCTCTGCATTATGGGAGAGATGTCATGACATCTTTCCCATTACCCATTGCAAGAGCTGGAAGGCGGAGCTCATGAGTGAGCTCCAGCCCGGCTCTTGCAGTGGGCGCTGCAGCACTCCCTAGTAGTAAGCTCCTGGTTAACACACTGGCTGCTGGTTAACACTGGCTGCTGGTTAACACCTGGCTGCTGGTTAACACACAGATCGCCGCCATGCTGGCGGCGATGTGTGTATAAACTGCACAGCCTGAGCCCACTTCCCACCCTCCTCCTGACGCTATTGGGTAAGTGCTCAGGGGAGGGAATGGGCTCGGCTGTGCAGCACAGGACTGTCACAGGGAAGCCCAGCGCCAGTCATGTGTAAATGTGTAGCGCTGGCCGCATACACTGCGGTCGGTGCTACACTGCCTAACTAGGGCGGGCCGGTACCGTGGCCGGCGGCACACTCCCTCACGCCACCAGTCCTACGGTGCCCAGGGCACACGTCCTGCTCGACCCCCCTTAGTCGATACAGATATTATATATATACATTTACAGTATGTGTATATAACATCACTTGTCTGATATAAACAAACACATTATTATTTGTAATTTTCATTTATAGCATAGAATGTTGTACTGTACATTGATGGGATAATAATACAAACAAATAACATATCGTAACATGACATGAAACAAAAGGTACGATGCCCAAACAAGCTTACAGTCTAATGCTGGGTACACACTGGTAGATATATTGGCCAATCAATTGATCGGCCAAAATATCTTGTGTGCGAAGGCCAGTGAGTACCAGCAATATGTCTATAAACGACGTTGTTAACAGACATATCACGTTGGCTGTGCTGCACAGCCGATGTCCAATGTATCTGCAGATATATTGGGGCATCGTGTTGTGTGTACAGACGTTCAGATGAACACCCGTACACTTGCTGCAGAGCACGCAGGGAGGGGAGAGCGACACGCCCCCCGGCAAGTGGGACACGCGACCAGATGACAAATGATGGTTGTTCAATCGATCTGCAGATATATCTGTAAGGTGTGTACCCAGCTTAAGAGATTGGGAAACCATCGATATGGGAGGTAGTTAATAACCACAGACATAGAGGGGAATTCAATTAGAGGCGAAGTTTTCTCCTGTCTGACTTTTCACTTCATTCACCTGTTTCAGAGGCAAATTTATTCTGTGCTCCTCCCCATTTTTCGCCTAATTCAATTGCAAAACAGGCGAAAACAGAAATAGGCGAATTCGGAACCGGCGAAAAGTACTGAAAGAATTGGGAAAATCAGTCTGTACCCCAGAAAAAGATGCTCTAACAATGGCAATCAATATAGATGTGTACTAATTAGGGGTGTGCACCAGCCACTTTTCGTGTTTTGTGTTTTGGATTTGGATCTGGATCTTTCTTCGTGTTTTGGATCTGGATTGGTTTTGCCAAAACCACCCTTCCGTGTTTTGGGTTCTGGGTTTTGTGTTTTGGATCTGTATTTTTTTTTAAAAAAAGCATAAAAAACAGCTAAAATCACAGAATTTGTAGGTTTTTCTGCTCCTATGCTATTATTAACCTCAATAACCTTAATTTCCACTCATTTCCAGTCTATTCTGAACACCTCACACCTCACAATAGTGTTTTTATGTCCAAAAGGTTGCACCGAGGTAGCTGGATGACTATGCTAAGCGACACGAGTGGGCGGCACAAACACGTGACCCATCTAGGCGTGATACTGCAGTGGCAGACAGGATGGCAGTTTGAAAAACTAGGCCCCAAACTGTACATAATGCAAAGAAAAAAAAGAGGTGCAAGATGGAATTGTCCTTGGGCCCTCCCACCCACCTTTATGTTGTATAAACAGGACATGCACACTTTAACAAACCAATCATTTCAGCGCCAGGGTCTGCCACACAACTGTGGCTGAAATGATTGGTTTGTTTGGGCCCCCACAAAACAAGCTGGCAATTAATGTGTCCCTGCACAAACTGGCTCTACGGAGGCAAGATGTCATCCTCATCCTCCTCATCCACCGATTCCTCACCCTCTTCAGTGTGTACATCCTCATCCTCACAAAGTATTAACTCGTCCCCACTTGAATCCACCACCACAGGTCCCTCTGTACGTTCTGGAGGCTGGTCTCCCTGGAAGAGCTGATAATTCATTTTGATGAACATCATCTTCTCCACATTCTGTGGAAGCAACCTCCTACGCCTTTCGCTGACAAGGTTCCTGGCTGCACTAAACACTCTTTCGGAGTACACACCGGAGGGGGGGCAACTCAGGTAAAATAGAGCCAGTTTGTACAGGGGCCTCCAAATTGCCTCTTTTTCCTGCCAGTACAGGTATGGACTGTCGGACATGCCTACTTGGATGCTGTCACCGATGTAATCCTCCACCATTCTGTCAATGGTGACAGTATCATATGCAGTGACAGTAGACATGTCAGAAATTGTTGCCAGGTCCTTCAGTCCGGACCAGATGTCCAAACTTGGTCCTGCCTGCCCTGCATCACCGCCAGCGGGTTGCTTAGGATACCTAAGTTTTTTCCTGGCAGCCCCAGTTGCGGGAGAAAATGAAGAAGGAGCTGTTGACGTGTCACGTTCCGCTTCAGCTGACAGTGTGTTCACCAGCAGGTCTTTGCACCTCTGCAGGCTTGTGTCGGCCGGAAAGAGAGACACCACATAGGCTTTAAACCTAGGATCGAGCACGGTGGCCAAAATGTAGTGGTCTGATTTCAACAGATTGACCACCCTGGAATCCTGGCAAAGCGAAAAAAGGGCTTCATCCACAAGTCCCACATGCCGAGCGGAATCGCTCCGTCTTAGCTCCTCCTTCACTTTCTCCAGCTGCTTCTGCAAAAGCCTGATGAGGGGAATGACCTGACTCAAGCTGGCAGTGTCTGCACTGACTTCACGTGTGGCAAGTTGGAAGGGCTGGAGAACCTTGCACAACACGGAAATCATTCTCCACTGCGCTTGAGTCAGGTGCATACCCCCTCCTTTGCCTATGTCATAGGTGGATGTATAGGCTTGAATGGCCTTTTGCTGCTCCTCCATCCTCTGAAGCATATAGAGGGTTGAGTTCCACCGCGTCACAACCTCTTGCTTCAGGTGATGGCGGGGCAGGTTCAAGAGTGTTTGCTGGCGCTCCAGTCTTCGGCACGCAGTCGCTGAATGGCGAAAGTGGCCTGAAATTTTTCGGGCCACCCAAAGCGTCTCCTGCACGCCCCTGTCACTTTTCAGAAAATTCTGCACCACCAAGTTTATTGTGTGAGCAAAACATGGGACGTGCTGGAATTTGCCCAGATGTAATGCCCGCACAATATTGGTGGCGTTGTCAGATATCACAAATCCCCAGGAGAGTCTAAGTGGGGTAAGCCACTGGGCGATGATTTCCCTCAGTTTCTCTAAGAGGTTGTCGGCGGTGTGCCTCTTACTGAAACCGGTGATACACAGCGTAGCCTGCCTTGGAACGAGCTGGCGTTTCTGAGATGCTGTGACTGGTGACGCTGCTGCTGTTGCTGCGTAAGGTGATACATCTACCCAGTGGGCTGTCACAGTCATATAGTCCTTAGTCTGCCCTGTTCCACTTGTCCACATGTCCGTGGTTAAGTGGACATTGGGTACAACGGCATTTTTCAGGACACTGAGGACACTTTTTCTGACGTTTCTGTACAGTCTCGGTATCGCCTGCCTAGTGAAGTGGAATCTAGACGGGATTTGGAACCGGGGACACACTATCTCCAGCAATTGTCTAAATCCCACTGCACTAATGGCGGATACTGGACGCACGTCTAACACCAACATAGCAGTCAAGGCCTCAGTTATACGTTTTGCTTCAGGATGACTGCTGTCGTACTTCATCCTCCTCGCTAAGGACTGTTGGAGGGTCAATTGTTTAGTAAAAGTAGTGGTGTTCCTACTTCCTCTCTGGGATGATGAACGACTCCCAGCAGTAGCAACAGCAGCAGCAGCAGCTGGAGGCGTAGCAATGCAGGATCCTCCGGAGGAATCCCGGATAGGAGAGTCAGTCATGCCAGTGACATGGCCTGCAGGACTACTTCCGATCCTGACTAAGGAGGAAATTGACGAGGAGGGAGTTGACGGTGTGGTTTGCAGGCGCTTGGATACAACAGGACAACGGGATTTAGGTGTCCCTGGACTGCTTACGGTCTTAGCCAAAGTTTCTGAACTTGACAATAACTTTTTATGAACGCGCTGCAGGTGCCGTATAAGGGAGGATGTTCCTAGGTGGTTAACGTCCCTACCCCTACTTATTCCACCTTTACATAAGGTACATATGGCAAGACAGTTGTTGTCCGGATTTGGATAGAAATATTGCCAGACCAAAGAGGTGGAATGTTTGGTCTTCTGCCCAGGCATGACCGTGATGGGCTTTTTCATCCCACGGACAACAACTGTCTCCCCCGGAGCCTGATTTAAACAAACCACATCACCATCAGAATCCTCCTCGCCAACTTCCTCCTCAGCGCCAGCTACACCAGTATCCTCATCCTGTTGTACTTCAACAGTGACATCTTCAATTTGCATATCAGCAAGTGGACTGTGGGTGCTCCTTTCAGCACTTGCAGGGGGCGTGCAAATGGTGGAAAGAGCCACCTCTTCCCGTCCAGTGCTGGGAAGGTCAGGCATCGCAACCACCACCACACTTGGACTCTCCTTGGGGATTTGTGATATCTTCTTAGAAAGCACAGTTCTTCGCTGTGCTTTTGCCAGCTTAACTCTTTTGATTTTTTTAGTGGGAGGAGGGCTTCCATCGTCATGTGAAGCTGAACCACTAGTCATGAACATACTAGGGATCGACCTTAGCCGTTCCTTGCCACTCCGTGTCGTAAATGGCATATTGGCAAGTTTACGTTTCTCTTCAGATGATTTAAATGTTTTTTTCAAGGTCATTTTCCAGAACTTTGTCATTTGGGATTGTATGTGCCCTCTATTATGACATTGGGCATCGGTCTTGGCAGACTACGTTGATGGCATGTTATCGTCTATGTCATGACTAGTGGCAGCAGCTTCAGCACTAGGAGGAAGTGGTTCTTGATCTTTCTCTATTTTACTTTTATCGGAGAAAGTTTGGTCCTCCATTTATGTTATATCGATTTGATATATACGTGCGGCTAAACACAGAAAATATTTTTTTATTTTTGCTGGAGAGTAGTGCACTTTGTGGGTTACACCAGCCTTTAAGAAATGAGCCAGCCGGCTCTTTACTTATGGGACACAGGCGCACGCTTGGCGCTGCTCCTTTGTTGATGCACGTGTGGCTACTGCGCACACAATTCACAAACACAGAAAATATTTTTTTTTTTTGTTTGGACTGGAGTGTACTTTGGGGGTTACAGCACCCTTTAACGGTCAAGCCAGCCGGCCCTTTACTTATGACACAGGCGCACGCTTGGCACTACTTTGTTGATGCACGTGCGGCTACTGCGCACACAATTCACAAACACAGAAAATAATTTTTTTTTTGGTTTGGACTGGAGTGTACTTTGGGGGTTACAGCACCCTTTAATGGTCAAGCCAGCCGGCCCTTTACTTATGACACAGGCGCACGCTTGGCACTACTTTGTTGATGCACGTGCGGCTACTGCGCACACAATTCACAAACACAGAAAATATATATTTTTTTGGTTTGGACTGGAGTGTACTTTGGGGGTTACAGCACCCTTTAACGGTCAAGCCAGCCGGCCCTTTACTTATTACACAGGCGCACGCTTGGCACTACTTTGTTGATGCACGTGCGGCTACTGCGCACACAATTCACAAACACAGAAAATATATATTTTTTTGGTTTGGACTGGAGTGTACTTTGGGGGTTACAGCACCCTTTAACGGTCAAGCCAGCCGGCCCTTTACTTATGACACAGGCGCACGCTTGGCACTACTTTGTTGATGCACATGCGGCTACTGCGCACACAATTCACAAACACAGAAAATAATTTTTTTTTTGGTTTGGACTGGAGTGTACTTTGGGGGTTACAGCACCCTTTAACGGTCAAGCCAGCCAGCCCTTTACTTATGACACAGGCGCACGCTTGGCACTACTTTGTTGATGCACGTGCGCTACTGCGCACACAATTCACAAACACAGAAAATATATATTTTTTTTGGTTTGGACTGGAGTGTACTTTGGGGGTTACAGCACCCTTTAACGGTCAAGCCAGCCGGCCCTTTACTTATGACACAGGCGCACGCTTGGCACTACTTTGTTGATGCACGTGCGGCTACTGCGCACACAATTCACAAACACAGAAAATATATATTTTTTTGGTTTGGACTGGAGTGTACTTTGGTGGTTACAGCACCCTTTAACGGTCAAGCCAGCCGGCCCTTTACTTATGACACAGGCGCACGCTTGGCACTACTTTGTTGATGCACGTGCGGCTACTGCGCACACAATTCACAAACACAGAAAATAATTTTTTTTTTGGTTTGGACTGGAGTGTACTTTGGGGGTTACAGCACCCTTTAACGGTCAAGCCAGCCGGCCCTTTACTTATGACACAGGCGCACGCTTGGCACTACTTTGTTGATGCACGTGCGGCTACTGCGCACACAATTCACAAACACAGAAAATATATATTTTTTTGGTTTGGACTGGAGTGTACTTTGGGGGTTACAGCACCCTTTAACGGTCAAGCCAGCCGGCCCTTTACTTATGACACAGGCGCACGCTTGGCACTACTTTGTTGATGCACGTGCGGCTACTGCGCACACAATTCACAAACACAGAAAATAATTTTTTTTTTGGTTTGGACTGGAGTGTACTTTGGGGGTTACAGCACCCTTTAACGGTCAAGCCAGCCGGCCCTTTACTTATGACACAGGCGCACGCTTGGCACTACTTTGTTGATGCACGTGCGGCTACTGCGCACACAATTCACAAACACACAAAAAATATTTTTTTTTGGTTTGAACTGGAGTGTACTTTGGGGGTTACAGCACCCTTTAACGGGCAAGCCAGCCGGCCCTTTACTTTTGACACAGGCGCACGCTTGGCACTACTTTGTTGATGCACGTGCGCTACTGCACACACAATTCACAAACACAGAAAATAATTTTTTTTTTGGTTTGGACTGGAGTGTACTTTGGGGGTTACAGCACCCTTTAACGGTCAAGCCAGCCGGCCCTTTACTTATGACACAGGCGCACGCTTGGCACTACTTTGTTGATGCACGTGCGGCTACTGCGCACACAATTCACAAACACAGAAAATATATATTTTTTTGGTTTGGACTGGAGTGTACTTTGGGGGTTACAGCACCCTTTAACGGTCAAGCCAGCTGGCCCTTTACTTATGACACAGACGCACGCTTGGCACTACTTTGTTGATGCACGTGCCGCTACTGTGTACACAATTCACAAACACAGAAAATAATTTTTTTTTTGGTTTGGACTGGAGTGTACTTTGGGGGTTACAGCACCCTTTAACGGTCAAGCCAGCCGGCCCTTTACTTATGACACAGGCGCACGCTTGGCACTACTTTGTTGATGCACGTGCGGCTACTGCGCACACAATTCACAAACACAGAAAAAAAAAATTTTGGGGTTTGGACTGGAGTGTACTTTGGGGGTTACAGCACCCTTTAACGGTCAAGCCAGCCGGCCCTTTACTTATGACACAGGCGCACGCTTGGCACTACTTTGTTGATGCACGTGCGGCTACTGCGCACACAATTCACAAACACAGAAAATAATTTTTTTTTTGGTTTGGACTGGAGTGTACTTTGGGGGTTACAGCACCCTTTAACGGTCAAGCCAGCCGGCCCTTTACTTATGACACAGGCGCACGCTTGGCACTACTTTGTTGATGCACATGCGGCTACTGCGCACACAATTCACAAACACAGAAAATAATTTTTTTTTTGGTTTGGACTGGAGTGTACTTTGGGGGTTACAGCACCCTTTAACGGTCAAGCCAGCCGGCCCTTTACTTATGACACAGGCGCACGCTTGGCACTACTTTGTTGATGCACGTGCGGCTTCTGCGCACACAATTCACAAACACAGAAAATAATTTTTTTTTTTGTTTGGACTGGAGTGTACTTTGGGGGTTACAGCACCCTTTAACGGTCAAGCCAGCCAGCCCTTTACTTATGACACAGGCGCACGCTTGGCACTACTTTGTTGATGCACGTGCGGCTACTGCGCACACAATTCACAAACACACAAAAAATATTATTTTTTTAGCACTTGGGGGGAGCACCCCTGATGGACAGAGCACCCCCTGGACAACACTACAGCACCCCTTTAGGACTGGGACACTGCACAGGACTTTGGAGTGGACACAGCCCCTATGGAGAACTGACTGCACAACACAGTCCTGCCAGCCCCTATGGACTTTGAAGTAGTGGACACAGCCCCTATTAACAACAGCAGCACAGCACAACACAGCCAGCCCCTATGGACTTTGAAGTAGTGGACAACAGCAGCACAGCGCAGCACAGCACAGCACAACAGTACTCTGCACTACACTACACTACACTACACAGGCCAGCCAGCCCTAACTCCCACGCTCCCTCTTCACTGTCCACAGAAATTGCAAGTTCCGTCACAAATAGTGAGTACTCAAGCTGCGTTTGCAATCGCAGTGGCTAATTTATGTACGGCCATAAAACGGCATTCAAACGGACAGGCACACCTGCAATTCTGCAACCACATCCCCGTCGCCACCCCCAAATGCTCATGGCCTGTCACTCACTCTGCGATGGATTCCTGTCTGCGTGTGTAATTGAAGTGCGATTTCTATGCATGCGCAGTACACAACAATCGGCCGATCTGCGTACCCGGTTGAAATTGCGATCCACGTTGAATTGGGCCCATTGTACTAATAGGAGATCAGCTTAAATAATTAAAAAGACAGACAGTGGAAATCCTTGTACATATCACTTCTCTAAATGTACTAAATAATTTTCACTGCTTTCTCACTGCCTGTACTTTTAGGAAGTTTTGTTCTGAGTATCGCAGTTCCATAGACTGCTGTTGTGTTAATATTTCCCTTAGCTTTTACTAAAGTCTGAGATGACTCACCAGTGGTGCTTTTCTCCAGCGCCGTTATCTACCCTCTCTGTAGTTTAGAGTTGTGGTCGGGTCTCCATTGTTGTCATTTTTGCTTATTTTAAATAAAGTTATTCTGTTGTTCAAAAAAAAATAGTTGAGGCTGATCAGCTGATTCTCAGTGTGCCCACCTGATTGGGGCATCTTATCTCTCTGGAGTCTGTACAGTTCAGGATTGAATGGCCAGCGGAGCCATAGAGAGCTGGCCCAGGGGAAGGGGACGTGACCTAATCGCAGGAGGTGTGGCCACACTCCCTTAGAAAAAAAAAATAAAAAAATATTTTTACAGCTTTGCTGGGAAAGTGAGCGCTGTGAGCCCCTCAGCCCGGCACAAATCCAAGGGGGGGCGTGATCAATGTGATTGCTCCCCCCCACAGGCAGAGGAGAGGAGACTGCTGCTATTTCTCACTGCAGCCCAGCCCTCAGCAGAGTGGGCTGGGCTGCTGAAAAGCAAGAGGGAAGGGGAGTGGCTTTGGACCCAGGCCCCCACCAGGCCCCTCCAACAAGCCCCGTCCAGGGTAATTAGTACCCATCCCCTTTAGGCGCCCTTGATGGCCGGTATCTAATTGGAGAACAGAGTTATGTATACCTTTGTTAAGCACCTAAAAAAAATTGGGATATCTAATGTTGATTTAACCTAGCATTTTTAATTCTGTTCCAAAGCTCACATTAACATTTTTGCCATAACTCAAAATGTAAGGCAGATAAAGTAATTTGGTTTGGATTTTTAGATTCAAGAGAAAAAGTTACCTTAGGGGTCCAAATTTTGTGGTGATTCCTTAATAAACTCCCGTGATACTTCAAATAAACTGGAATAAATAAGCCGCGATTAGTAAATAGTTTCATACATTGAAAAATCAGTATTTCAGAAACTAATGGTCAGACCGTCCAGATATGTGGCAAAAATTGTTTTTTTTACATCCTCTCTTAACTAAAAAAAAAATTGTAAAAATCTGAGATGGATGGTGGACATTTAACTTTTTTGGGGTGATCTGATGTGGAATGACCCAGATGTTAAATTGATAATGACCACAATGCAATATTAAGCAAACAGCTGTTTATGGAGAAACCATTACACCCTCTAAAATCCCCATTATCAGCAATGGAGACCCAGCAAAGCCTTTCTGGCTTTAGCTTTGCTGAATCCCTCACAGGATGAAGCACTGCGCATGCACAGACAGCCCACGCTCATTTAACCTTAACCCATTGCTGGCAGCGCTAGCATGCAGGCAACACAGCAAGGATACCACGGAGGAGGAAGACACTGCTGGACCTTGCCAAACAGGTAAATATTACCGTGACATGCAGTGATACTAAAATATATTAAAATAATTATACCGCCATGTATTCACTAGTTTCATTATTAGGTGCAGCCCAAAATGTTGTATTTCCCAATTTAATGCATCATCATATGTATTGTACATCACAGTAAGCTTGTAGTGGTTCTATAGTCTGAAATTTTATTTTGTTTGAAGCTTTCCAATGTAATTTTCCATTTGTTTGATATAATCTCAATGGCAAACAGCTGTCATATATTTCTTCAAAAACTTAAATAAATGTATAAATAAATGTAATGCATCAAATTGTCATAACTTCAAATCTAAATGTAAAGTCACTAAACCTTCCTATTTTTATGTTCTGTCTTTGATTACACAGGTCTGCGATGAACAAGCTTTTTTAACGAATTTATGTGATACTTATAGATTTTTGGCTTCTGAACACGAAAATAACTCCCGATTTTGCATATCACATCACGTTTTTCTGCAAAACGTGTATTTATGAATGTTATTTTTTCATATTCTTTAAAGTAATAAATGTATTCTGCCTACATCTATTATAAAACATTGTCTTAAATGAATTCAGTCGGTAGTATAGAACATTGCAATTCAGTTCTCGTCATAAAACTTCCCCCCGCCCAGTGCCAGATTAAGGTCCACATGGGCCTGGAGCTGAAATTTACACAGGGCCTAAACCCCATACTGTCTAAAGGAACATTGTACACACTACAACTACAACTACAACTACAAGGTGAGCTGGCGAAGGTGGAACCAAATACAACAGATGCAACACAGATATTTTTGGTATCGACGAAGAAGAATTTACAAATTTTTTTATGAAAGAGGATAATATTGTTTCTTGCAATGATATCAAAGGCTTAATGCAAAAGTTTGCTATTGAATACTACCCGGATTAATGGAGGTTATTCATATATACTTCAAAAAGAAGTTTAAAAGCTGTTTTATTGCACAATGGCAACACATACGCGTAAATACGATTAGCACATTCAGTGTATCTTAAAGAAACATATGAAAATTTGAAAACTGTTTTGGAACTGATTGGATATGCAAGACACAACTGGTTAATATGTGGAGATCTTAAAATGTTATGCATGGTACTTGGCCAGCAACAAGGTTACACTAAGGGCCTCATTCAGAGGCGGTCGTAGGATGCAAGCGGTCGTTCGGAAATAGGGCGGCCGCTTGCATCCTAAACGGCCGCCTCCATGTCGGTCATTAGGCTGTGGGTTAACGACCGCTAAGGGAGATGGTCGCGATGGTCAAGACCATCGCGACCATCTGGGCTTATGATGAGACCCTAGGGTAGGGTCTCGTCAACCTTAAGCCCCAGGGAGCTTTCTGCTGTGTTTCAGCAGGAAGCTCCCCACTGACATCACTGATGATGTCAGTGGGGCCACCCCCAAACAGCTAGCGTTCCGGCGGGAACACCTCCGTTTGGGCAGGCACGCCCCCTGCCCGCCCAGCAGACGGAGCGAGCTGTCAATCAACATCGACAGCTCGCTCCATCTGCTTCGAGCCCGCTAACGATGGATCACCCGTCATTAGCGGGGGTCGCGCATGCGCATGACGGAGCCGGCTCCATTGTGCGGATGCCCTGTGGACCAACATTGAGTCGGTTGCGAGCGCTCAATGCTCGCGACCGACTCTGAATAAGGTCCTAAATTCCATTGTTTTCTCTGTGAATAGGATAGCAGAGCTAAAAATTTACATTGGCAAAAAAACAATTGACCAGCTCAAGAAAGTTTAGAAATTGGAAAAGATAATGGCCCTGATTCAGACCCGGACGCAAGTGGCCGTTCGTACGTTCGGCGTACGTGCCAAAATATGTTAATTTAAGCACTCGCTCGTAATTTCGGACGCAGCTAAACTTCCTCCCCAAAGTCTCCCAACCCCTCCTCTAGCTAACGAGCGAGCCAAATAGCGAGCGTACATCCCTAATGTGGCTTGCAGGGAACGCTCGCACAAGTACAAACCGGAAGTGGGCCTGTCAGATTTCGATTACCTGCTCGTTCATTCTGCCTACTTACTTCAATCGTGTCATGCCAATCAATATATCAATTAGGTTAATTGCTCTTCACATGTGTTCAAAACCTTTTTTTTTCATTTTCAATAAACTTTACTCTTGTCCGTGTTTTTGTTTACCCGCAGAATACGTACGGTTTAAACAATGGTTTTCTTTATCCAAAATACATGTTTGATCCAATTATCAAATTGTTTTCCGTGTTTTTACCCACGCATATTTTACTGGTTTAATTTCTTTATTTAAATTAGCTTACGCATGTCACTGCATCAAGCCTATCATAACTCACACTAGATTTTTTGGCCTGTAGAACACATGACTCATACACTAACCAATAGAATGGTTCCTGTTAATTTCCCAACTACATTAGCCAATCAAAAAAATTTTCTGGTCTTTATTAAAACTGTTTTATTAAAAATACACCATTGCCATCATGAGAGCCTCTGCATTCACCAAGCGGGAGCTTATTGTCCTGACAGAGGTGATGGACCGGCGTATCACCAGCCAGCCTCCCCCCATCAGCAATCGGGAGAAGCATGCCGCCTATGCGGAGGTTCGCCGCCGCCTGCGTTCCTTCGGCTCACGCCGACAGATCGGCCAGCTGGAGCGCAGGTGGTCCGACCTTCAACGGCGGATGCCCCGCTTGCTGGCATGTTTTCGCCAGTGTATAGCGGAAAGTAAGTTATGTTTTGTTTGGTTTTCATGTTTTTATTTGCGGCCCTATCTGCGTGTGCATGTTTTCTTGCTTGGCCTGTTTCTTTTTTTCACACCTATCTGCGTGTGCATGTTTTCTTGCTTGGCCTGTTTCTTTTTTTCACATCTAACTGCGTGTGCATGTTTTCTTGCTTGGCCTGTTTCTTTTTTTCACACCTATCTGCGTGTGCATGTTTTCTTGCTTGGCCTGTTTCTTTTTTTCACACCTATCTGCGTGTGCATGTTTTCTTGCTTGGCCTGTTTCTTTTTTTCACACCTATCTGCGTGTGCATGTTTTCTTGCTTGGCCTGTTTCTTTTTTTCACACCTATCTGCGTGTGCATGTTTTCCTTTTTGTTTGTTAACCAATTAGCGTTTAGAAAGGTGAATTTAAAAACTAACCTCAATTTGTTATCCATCATTTAGGGGCCGAGCGAAGACTACGGCGTCATCGCCTGCGAAGACGTCGCCCTCGTCCCCTCTCCCCAACTCCTAGCCAAACCTCCTCTCCCCAAAATTTCCCCTCCACCCCAGCCTGCCCAGACCCTGATGCCCCTCCCTCTTGGAGAATTCCCATCCCTCAAAATTCCCCCTCCCCTCAAACCACCCCTCTCTTGACCTCTTGACCACCCCATCACCACTGTCAGTAATCACCCCGCCGACCTCCTTAGGCAATTGTCCCACCTCCGAGGAGGACGATGGTGTGGTTCCTGGTCCAGGCGTCATTCTGAACGGTATGTTTCCCTTTTAACCCTTTTTTTTTTTTTAATGTGTTGATGTAATCCTTTGTCTGTGCCTTTTCCACTTTTTAGGATTTAAAAAGGTTGTTTATATATATCTTTGTTTAAAAATTTCGCAGATGTTTTGCCCATACACATATCACACATGTCCAAACACTCATACTTGTATCTCTTGTTTACGGTAGCAAGAATAGTTTTTGTTTTTATTTTTTTTTATTTTATATTTTGGGGGGGGGGTTTTGTTTTTTATTTGAAAATTGTTTTGGTGTTTTTTTGGATTTTTTAAAACAATTGTCACTTTTGGCTAAGTCGATTTTGCTTTTGAAGTTTGTTAGAATCATAAATTAAGGATTAATTTTAGTAAGCACCACAATTTTATAACCCACAGAGGAACAGAGGTGGTTGGCGGACCTAGCCGGGTGTGTCCAGATGTTAAGGGGGCATGTTATCGGCCTGCTGGTGGTCCTGGATAGAATGACGGGGATCCTGCGCCACTAATTTTTTATTTTTTTTTTCAAAATATTGTAAAACAATAAACATTTAAATTTGGAATACAGTCTCATTCCTTGTCTGTAAATCTTAGATTGTTTAAACTTACATAAGTAGACTATTGCAGCAAGTATTTGAAAGTAATGTAACTAAGATTGTGTAAAGCTGATTTTTTTAAGCAGGCACATGAAACACCTAACACTAACAATAGGTTTGGAGAGTTACCAGCATTTGTGTTTTTTTTGTTTTTTTTGGGTTCGGTAAATATTTTTTAAAACCTGCTTAGGCCGAGATTATAAAACATACTGATTCTACATAATACCTTTTGGTGTTGGTTTTAACCCACAAAGCATAGTAAAATACAGAGCAATTTGACACATTACAGGATTAGCCATTAAGCAACTTTTCCTTGGGTGAACCAGCTTACACTTGCTTGTAATGTCGAAAAGAAATGATGTTTTTAAAGTAAGCGAAAATTTATTAAACATAAATACTAAACAAAAAGTGTTGGATCACAATCAATACACACAGTGAAAACAATCTCAAAAATCCAGCCTACACCATAATAAAAAAGGCAAAAAACAATCAAGAACTGGTTGACGAATTAGCATGCCAACATGATTCCATAAATGTGGCGGTGCAAAATTGGGTCCAGAAGATATATCCAATGTGGCCACATGAAGTCATTTTTTGGGAGCAGGAAGTAGTCATCGTTTCATTCCAAAATATTATGAAAGAAAACACAAGATGGGAAATAAAAAAATGATTAATTTGATTTAAAAATAATTACCTTTCTACATTGTGTCAAATAACTTATTTTGTGTCAATAATTACCTAAAGAATCTGGCCACCACATCATCGCGTATGGCCCCCCACATACTGACCTCCGACCAACCTCGGGGGGCCATCCTCAGGCAAGGCATCCTCTGGCTGCATTGGGACACCACTCCTTATGGCGATGTTGTGAAATATCCCACACAGGACCACAATTTTCGAAAACCATATCCGGCAAATACATGAGCTCGCCACCAGAGCGGTGGAGGCATCTGAATCGGCCTTTTAAAAGGCCGATACAGCGCTCCACCACTTGCCTGGTGGCTGTAAGTGCGGAATTAAAATCACTTTGTGGGCCTGGTGTGGGAGCCAAATAAGGAGTGAGCAGCCAGGGCGTGCAAGGGTAGCCACTGTCTCCTGTGAAAAAGACGTGACAACATCAGGATCACTGTGTATCAAGCTTTGCATTGGTATCTACTAAAGGTCTCCATTTACCCAGAAGCCACGCATCACCAGCTTGTAGGTTGTTTAATTTGTGCCAAATTCCTGATTGCCGGATGACGAATGAGTCATGTGCACTCCCGGGTAATTTTGCATTCAGGGACAGGATCTGGAGGGAGGCATCACATACCACCATTACATTCAGTGAGTGATAGTGTTTTTGGTTCCTAAAAATGGCCTCCAGCCATGCTGGAGGCTGAAGTGGTATGTGAGTACCATCCACAACCCCTATGATGTGTGGGAAGCCAGCTATTTGGTAAAAATTGGCCTTGGCCACACTAAGGGAACCCATATCCAAAGGCATTTGAATAAAATGATGGAGGTGCTTGAAAAGGGCCTCCATCACTGCCCTCAGGATCCTTGAAAAGGAGGATTGGGATATTCCCGCAACTATTCCCACCGTGGTTTGAAAGGATCCTGAGGCACAGAAATGTAACACCGCCATAAATTTTGTAAGTGGTGGTATTGCTGTAGGACTGTCAATTTGCCGCTCAAGATCACTCTCTATTAATGAGAGAGTGTCTAGGATGATTTGGGGCGGAAGATGGTAGCGCCTTAACACCTCATCATCGGGCATTCCAAAAAGGGTGACACGTGTTCTATATATCTGGGGCCTTGCACGCCTACGATGCCTACGCCTGGGACGAGATTGAGGTTGGTCGGCTTCCGGTAGCATGGCCACAATAATACGACCAACATCAACTTGAAATGTTAAGAATTGTAGTGATATTGTGGCAAATTGTTGCCCCCAAAAAAGACTGAAAAATACTTATCTTTACAATACAATACAAAAATGCTTACAGGCCGGGGTATTGTCATGATTTCCAAAACCTACATTTCAACAGACCATAAAAAGTAAAGATTTTGGGATGTCCATTTTGTAAGCTTGATTTTTGAAAAGGCACAAAAATAAAGGGGGTAAACACACATTTCTACAAAGAGCAAATCGACATTGCGACGACTTCCACAATTTGGCCCCCAAAAAGCAACCCAGATTGTGAACGCTAAAGAGTTCGCAGTTTAACAAGGGGAATCAAGCCTACAAAAGTGCGCTAAATAGTTTGCAGTTTAACAAGGGGAATCAAGCCTACAAAAGTGCGCTAAAGAGTTTGCAGTTTAACAAGGGGAATCAAGCCTACAAAAGTGCGCTAAATAGTTTGCAGTTTAACAAGGGGAATCAAGCCTACAAAAGTGCGCTAAAGAGTTCGCAGTTTAACAAGGGGAATCAAGCCTACAAAAGTGCGCTGAAGAGTTCGCAGTTTAACAAGGGGAATCAAGCCTACAAAAGTGCGCTAAATAGTTCGCAGTTTAACAAAGGGAATCAAGCTTACAAAAGTGCGCTAAAGAGTTCGCAGTTTAACAAGGGGAATCAAGCCTACAAAAGTGCGCTAAAGAGTTTGCAGTTTTCACATCCCAAAAACCCGGACGAAATCCGTAATGTCCCCAAAAGATGCGAAAAACAAGTCATGGCCAAAACCAAATAAAAAGGAGAGCTATATTTTACAAAAGGATCACGGGAAAAAACTTACACAAAAAATACACCACAACTAAAAGAACGACACCAAAAAATGCGAACGGAAAGTTAAAAAAAAAAACGCCACTAACAAATTCCAAAACACCTCCAAACACCACTCCCGCCAACAATCCACTCCGACCAACGTAACCTCCAACAAACAACACCCGCCACCTCGACTCGAGTCGCCAAAAGCCATAAATAGTGTTTCCTTTCCCACTCAAATTAAGGATAGATCATAGGAACGCACAATCAATGATGCGGCCGAATAATAAGGACGCATGTATAAATACGTCATGGCAAAAAACAAACGGTCTGGTGAAGTTCTTGTTTTTGTTTGAAAAATGGCTACAGACCAGCCAAACAATGGCCAAGAGGCGGCTGGTAAGTATTTCTCACATTTCTAATCAAGGCTTATTTAGAAGCAGAATATAGTGAAAGATTGACATCTAACTTAACAATAATTTAATGTAAATAGGTGTTGAGGATGACATGGAAGAGGCTGCTGGGCCCAGTATTCCGGCCAAAGCTGGCAAAATGAAAAGGTAGCCACAATTCACAAGAAAGGAGATGGAGGTTTTGGTTCAGAAGTGTGTGGACATCCTGCCACAGGCAGACAGGAATATGGGTGTAAGCCAGAAGTGGAGAATGTGGGAGGAGATAGCCAGTGCTGTCAATAGGGTGGGTGATTATGTCCGTCTAGCCCGGGATGTCAAACGCCGGTAAGTAAAAACTTGACCCACAGAAATAAAAAGGGTCAAATAATGCAGGAATAATGCCTACTTTTTCACCCACAGATGGCAAGACTTCAAATATCGCCTGAAGCAAAAAATGGCTGACAGGGCTAGGCATGCAAGAGGGACAGGTGGGGGTCCCACCCCTGTGTCATTGGAGTTTAATGATTTGGAAAAGCTGGCACAGGGGTGTGTGCAGGATGTGGAGGTGTTTGGCGTGTCCAACATGGATACGGACATGCCAGACTTTGCGGCTCCTCATGTTGTCCCAGGTAAATGTTGTGATGTAACCAACTCTGAAATGTTAGTGTGACAATATGTAGATTGTAATGTTCCTCTTTTCTCTTTTTTCCAACAGAGACACACGCGGATAAGTCTGCTCCAGAGGGGAGCCTTGGCCACAGAATTTCTGCTGGCTCTGCAGGGGAGGAACCAGTACATCTGGCTGAGGAACCTGCAGAAGCCAGTCCTGGGCAATCCCCCTCGCAGGCAGTGGTACTCCTCACAGAACTCAATTTTAAATCGGATTACCATACGGAGATTCTGCAGAGGATGGATGCCAGTCTGCTATGGGTGGCTGAGGCCCTGGAGCAAAATGCTGCGGCCAACGTGACCATTGGTCAGGCCCTGGCTGAAAATACCAGGGCCAACATCCGAATCGCCAATGCCCTGGAGCAGCTCGTTCGCCAGCACATGGTGGAGCCGACCTCCCTTCCTGCCGGAACATCTGGATCCTCCACCTCTGGCACAACAACAGCCATTCCTCCAAATGTGCCTAGCCCTGTGCCTAGTCCAGAGGCCACAACATCTGCCTCTGGACAGGCCAGCCAGAGGACATCCCGGACCCGGTCTGGCGCCCACCCTACCCCAGCCAAATGGGGAAAGAAACGATGACAGCACTGGCTACTTTTCCCACACTCCTTCTGTGCTTGCCCCATATTCCTTAACGGCCAAAACTTCCCTCTCCTTTCTTGTGAATTGTTTTTAATTTGTTGTTTTTTTTGGGCCAAAATTGGCTTTTTTTTAAAGACAAATGTAAAAAATATTAGTGGGTAACAATGACCCCAAACTTTTAAGGCAAAATGCACATGATTTGTAAAAAAATGTGTTGAGAAAATAAAAAATAAAAAAATGTTCTCAACTGTATTGTGACATTATTTGAAAAATGGTTTAGAGTTAATCCTGTACCACAAGGCAAAAACGAAATCTTAGCTATAAAAAAAAACCATTAAAAAAAAGGGTTAAAAAAAATGTTTCTTTAAGGAACACTTTGTTAAAAAAAAAAAAAAATCTCCAGGCCAATGCAAAAGGTTACAATACACACAAACATGATGACAATATTGTTACAATATCACAAAACACTAACAAAATTGTAAAAAACATTCCTTCAAAAATACGCTAATTGATTGTGTAATCCTGAAATTAGCAGCTGAGATTTTCAGCTGCGTACGGTTTTGTGCTAACCCAAAGAAAGAAAAAAAAACACATTACAAGCTGGTTTCAATCCAAAGTTGATTGTTTTTCTTAGAAGCCGTGATAAATCGATGAAACATCGAGGAGGCCCGGACCAGAGGACAAGGCCATCGCCATTGTGGTCGAGTAATCCAGACCCCAAGCTGTGCGAGCAGTTTGAACGGAAAGAGGATCAGCCAGTGACGTATGACTTGGTACGAACACATTTGACGTTCGCATGAGCTAATTTATGTACGCCCAAAAAACGCCTCGCCACGCCTGCGTTTTCCCATCTCCACCCCGTCAACGCCCAAAAATGGCCTGCTCTGTCAATCACATTTCACATGTCACTTCCTGTTCGCTATTTGACGAACGAGAGAAAAAAAGCTCGCAAACTGCCGTACCCTCGTGCGCAGTGTTACACCGACGCATGCACGGTTTCTCAACATCGGAACGCAACGAGCGTACTGCTGCTAACGAGCGGCTCTGAATGAGGGCCAATGTCCTCAAATTCAGTTTAGTAGATCCAAATAAACTTTTACTTTCACTTTTACATATAAAATTAGGACTGATGAAACAATTTGTAAAAGCACTGCCTAAAGATGGAGAATCTTTGAAATATCTTTTCACCAAATTCCATAACCTATCCGATGCTAAACTGAAGGAAGGCATTTTTACAGGCACTGACTTTAGAAAGTTAATAAAAGATGAACATTTTGGGCGTGTAATGAATATTGTGGAACTTTCGGCATGGACTTCGTTCAAACAAATGATTTAAATATTTTTAGGCAATGTCAAGGAGCCAAACTACAAATAAATTGTCAGGGAAATGCTTAATAGTTACAGAAACCTTGGCTGCAATATGAGTTTAAAGGTACATTTTTTAAATTCCCATATTGAGCATTTCCTGAATAATCTCGGAGACTACAGTGAAGAACAGGGTGAACGGTTCCACAAGACATTAAAAAGATGTAGAAAGAATATACCAGGGTCATAAATAATTTTAGCATGATGGCTGACTACTGCTGGATGGTACATAGAGACGACACAGAAAAAGGTTATAAGCGAAAAGAGACAAAACGAAGTTTGAAGACAAAAAAAACAAGATATTAATGATTTTTTCAATAAATATGGTTTGTTTCTATTATTGTTTGATTTTATTGTTATTTTATTATGTAATTAAGAGAAGAACATAGTGATATCATCTATACTTCTTCGTATTTCACAATAAATATGTCAAAAAAAATGTAACTTCTTGTTTTTTCTTTGAAATCTATGTAAAACCCTTTTAGGTAACTATGATGTGGTAATTTTTTTGACTATACTATTTCTTGATGTACACAGGCGTATAATTAAGAATATAAAAGTGTTATTAAAAAAGCTTTCAATACCTTAAACTTCACAGACCTGTGTTATCAATTACTCACAAATTATTTTAAATTCTCCTCAGCAAGTAACACCCATGTAATTTACAATTTGGATTTTATTCATTTTCTCGTGCATGTGCCAGAACTCTTCTTCACTTTCTCTGAACCTCTCTGTATGATTTCAGCTTGAACTTCTGTTTTCTTCCCAGTTGACATTTGGAAAGCTGTATCCATTGAAAACAGTTATTCTTAACTGTGCTGCATTATTGTCACTAGGAAACAAAATGTATAAAAATCATTAAACAAGATCTGTACAAAGGCAGTGAAGTCCACGTTAAGCTATCCATTCATCGCAGTTAAAGAATATTGAATAATCTAAATAAAATCACACTTGCAAGCTTAAATGTATCAAATAGTTGGATGTGACTGACAAACTGTCAAGTACATTCTCCCCCCTTTCTGAGGATCAGATGCTGATGGTTTGTTAACTTTGAAGATGGCATGGTGATAATTAGATGTTCAAAGGAAGAAAAACACCTTTGTCCTTGCAATGTTTCACGCTGAGCCACTTTTGGTATTATAATGTATTATGTCTTTGTGTTTAAGTGAGTGATAACTAGCTTATTAATATCACAACATATAAGAAGCTCACAAATAGACATTGTACAAGAAGGATCAAAACTGTAAAAAGACAAGGTCTGCAGTGGAAGAGATATTCAGATAAGAAATAGTTTTGACTTACAAATTATATTATATATATTTACATTTAGTTTGGGGAAAAGAGTAAGGAGTTGTTTTTGTGGGCGCACAAAAAGGAAGAAATGTTGAATAAACTTAACTTTTATTTGTTAATACATTAAAATTACCTCAATTCAGGGGAAATATACAGTGAAATATAAGGGATTAAAATTATTATTTAACAAGACAAACATAAAATATAAAAGGGCAGGTCCACTGATGAATTGTTAGTAATATAGGGTAACTCTATATAACTAGTTGAAAATATTAATATATTGATTATAATTACTGATAATATTCAGGATAATGGTACATTTTATTATTATCTCAAGAGTCACCTGTTATTGGCTTATATTGCCTATGTCAACAGTATATTTTAATTTCTTCCTAAATTTCCCAATCCATTACAAGTGCATTAGATGGAGAGCAGCCAGAAAATCAATCTATATCAATGGGGTAGCAGATTTATTGTGGGTATGTTATTGTTCACACACCTTGGATATAGGTATTGTCAAAAATACATCTAAGTATCCCTATATCCACATAATAATACACATCCGCATAATTAGGATTGGAGGTTTGATTCGACATTGCTGAGAGATACAGGGAATTAATATTATATCCAATATTTCCCAGTAAATATTGGATATAATACACTGAATGCAGAGCTGTAAAAAAGAGATGCTGATCTGTTTAAAGATGTGCAGAGCTGTGATAAAGAGATACAAAGCTGTAACAAAGAGATGCAGAGCTGTAATAAAGGGATATAAAACTGTGACAAAGAGATGCAGAGCTGTAATAAAGGGATACAAAACTGTGACAAAGAGATGCAAAGCTGTGATAAAGAGATACAGAGCTGTAATAAAGGGATAAAAAACTCTGACAGAGATGCAGAGCTGTGATAAAGAGATGCAGAGCTGTGATAAAGAGAAGCAGAGCTGTAATAAAGGAATCCAAAGCTGTGAAAAAGAGATGCAGAGCTGTGATAAAGAGATACATAGCTGTAATAAAGGGATACAAAACTGTGACAAAGAGATGCAGAGCTGTGATAAAGAGATACAGAGCTGTAATAAAGGGATACAAAACTGTGACAAAGAGATACAGAGCTGTAATAAAGGGATACAAAACTGTGACAAAGAGATGCAGAGCTGTAATAAAGGGATACAAAACTCTGACAGAGATGCAGAGCTGTGATAAAGAGAAGCAGAGCTGTAATAAAGGAATCCAAAGCTGTGACAAAAAGATGCAAAGCTGTGATAGAGACATATAGCTGTAATAAAGGGATACAAAACGGTGACAAAGAGATGCAGAGCTGTGATAAAGAGATACAGAGCTGTAATAAAGGGATACAAAACTGTGACAAAGAGATACAGAGCTGTAATAAAGGGATACAAAACTGTGACAAAGAGAAGCAGAGCTGTAATAAAGGGATACAAAACTGACAAAGAATTACAGAGCTGTGATAAAGAGAAGCAGAGCTATAATAAAGGAATCCAAAGCTGTGAAAAAGAGATGCAGGGCAGTTGTAAAGAGATGCAGAGCTGTGATAAAGAGATACAGAGCTGTAATAAAGGGATACAAAACTGTGATAAAGAGATACAGAGCTGTAATAGAGGGATACAAAACTGTGACAAAGAGATACAGAGCTGTAATAAAGGGATACAAAACTGTGACAAAGGGATGCAGAGCTGTGATAAAGAGATGCAGAGCTGTGATAAAGAGAAGCAGAGCTATAATAAAGCAATCCAAAGCTGTGAAAAAGAGATGCAGGGCAGTTGTAAAGAGAAGCAGAGCTGTGATAAAAAGATGTTATAAAGGGATGACACTGCCAAAGCCATTGCTATCTTCTGTGCATACAGTACGCCATATTCAAAATTATCCCTGGGAATTAGAGATGTGTGTATTGGCTATACGGCTGTCACGTGTTTTGGATAACCAATAAGAGAATTCCAAACTAATCCAAACTTGCGAGAATTTGGCTATAAGAACTGAACAAAAACGAACCCGCACATTTTTACTGGGAATATGACCTCTGAATGGTGGTGGAGGTGGGAGGACACTGCATATGAATATGCCACTGCCCTGAGCGTGGTGGGATGGCAAACCAGTGTGTCTAACCAATCAACATAGTAATAGCATGAGTGGCTACATTACTGCCAAGAGAAATATATATTTCTGCACACATAACCACAATTACAGTAACTGTGGTACTTCTCACAATGTCATAGGCTGCAATCAGAAAATAGCTAGAGAGTCACGAAACCTCCGGAAACTGCTCATGTCACAGCTCTCAGGCCCAGAAAGCAACTCAGACTCTGGTGATTATCATATAAAAGAGGATCCCTGAGCCTGTGACTATACTGGCACACACTACCTGTTCTACAACAGAAACATGATCTGAGCATATTACTGGGAGACTGGTGAATACAGCGGCACACACTACCTGAGCACCTCTTGGATCTTTCAAGCTCTGTGTTCTGCATGCACAGTTAATACAGTGCAAAGTGACTCCCATGTCTCCTCATCATCATCACAGACCAGAGGGGACTCCAGGCAGCCACAGGGTCACGCCGGGAAGTGATGTCTGAATGTGCATGTGTCAGAATCAGGCCCTTAATATGAATGGACCATGTATGTCCCTGAGGATTCAAATAATCATAAATCTTACTCCACTCCACCTGATATAACAAATGGAGCAGGAGCCTAATTATGGGCTATTAATAGACGGCCGTAAGGTTTATAGAAGCCTATATTTTTTCCTAAATAACTATTAAAACACACGGTGTGTTAACATTTATTTGTTTTAATAAACTAAATAATTTTATGTAAACAGACTGCAGTAAGAGATAAAGGTCTCTCGGCAATGATACATTAATATCTACAGTCATTACTTCTCTGTGACCAGTACTATTATATCATGCAAAGCTGAGCTCTTTTCATGTACATATTGTTAAAACAAAGTTTCACTGTCCCCTCTGTACAAAACAAAAAAATACAACGATGGATTCTTTGTATATCATTCACATAACCATTGTAACAGATCACTAAAGATGTCATTGTTATTGACGAGCCTGCCAGAAAGCCAAGGTTATGAAGTGGCTGAGAAAAAATGGCATCTTTCTCTCAAGCCTGTGTGTTCCCGGATTACAAATGATCTGAATCATATTGGCAGAAACTGGACACTCAGATTCCTTCTGATAAATTAATTCAATGGAGAAATTAACATGTCCATCAACAGACTGATAGCATTTCCCAGCCTAGCACTGAGCTTCATCAGTTATAAATTAAAACTGTCCCACTCTCTCCCTTTCCTCTCCCTTTAGAGTGTAATACATATACTGTATATATGTATGTATGAATGGGAAGCAGACGGGAAGCCGATGGACGGAATCCCGACCGTCGGCTTCCCGACTGTCTAATCCCGGCAAGGGGTTAAATGACAAGTGTTGATATCCCCACGCCTATCATTTTACCTACCGCGGGAGCCCGACACCCAGTTTACCAATCGAAGGTAAACCAGGCGCCGGGCGCGGACAGCCGCGGGGGGTGGAGGGTTAGGTTTAGGGTTCCCGGGGGGGACTTAGGGTTAGGCATCCCCCGGGTGGTTAGGTGTAGGCTAAGGGGAAGGGGGGTTAGGGTTAGGCACCCCCAGGGGGAGATTAGGGTTAGGTTTAGGCGGCGATGAAGGGGGGGTTAGGTTTAGGCACTTAGAGGGGGGATTAGGGTTTGGCACTTGGGGGGGAGGTTAGGGTTAGGCACCCCTAAGGGAGGGTTAGGGGGTAGAATTAGCTTAGTAAATACTTACTTTTGACAATCGGGATTTCCTCCTCTGCCAGGATGCCGCTGTCGGGATTAGAACATAAAATCATATGTATCCCGTATGTATGTACACATATACATAATATATATATATATATATATCTATATATATACAGTCAGGTGCATAAATATTGGGACATTGACAGAATTTTCATATTTTGTCCTCTATTCACCACCACAATGGCTTTGAAATGAAACAAACAAGATGTGCTTTAACTGCAGACTTTCAGATTTAATTTGAGGGTAATTACATCCAAATCAGGTGAACGGTGTAGGAATTACAACAGTTTCTATACAGTATGTGCCTCCCACTTTTTAAGGGGCCAAAAGTAATGGGACAAACTAAACAATCCTAAATCTAACTTTCACGTTTTAATACTTTGTTGCAAATCCTTTGCAGGCAATTACAGCCTGAAGTCTGGAATGCATAGACATCACCAGACGCTGGGTTTCATCCCTGGTGATGCTCTGCTAGGCCTCTACTGCAAATGTCTTCAGTTCCTGCTTGTTCTTGGGGCATTTTCCCTTCAGTTTTGTCTTCATCAAGTGAAATGGATGCTCAATCAGATTCAGGTCAGGGGATTGACTTGGCCGTTGCATAACATTCCACTTTTTAGCCTTAAAAAACTCTTTGGATGCTTTTGCAGTATGCGTTGGGTCATTGTCCATCTGCACTGTGAAGCACCGTCCAATGAGTTCTGTCCTGGAGAGTGTTCTTGATTTGGCCAACTGTTGTGAAGGGGTTTTTCTTCACCAGGGAAATAATTCTTCTGTCATCCACCACAGTTGTTTTCCGTGGTCTTCCGGGTCTTTTGTTGTTGCTGAGCTCTCCGGTGCATACTTTGTTTTTAAGAATGTTCCAAACAGTTGATTTGGCCACACCTAATGTTTTTACTATCTCTCTGATGGGTTTGTTTTGAGTTTTCAGCCTAATGATGGCTTGCTTCACTGATAGTGACAGCTCTTTGGATCTCATATTGAGAGTCGACAGCAACTGATTCCAAATGCAAATGTCACACCTAGAATCAACTCCAGACCTTTTACCTGCTTAATTGATAATGAAATAACGAGGGAATAGCTCACACCTGTCCATGAAATAGCTTTTGAGTTGATAGTCCCATTACTTTTGGCCCCTTAAAAAGTGGGAGGCACATATAGAAACCGTTGTAATTCCTACACCGTTCACCTGATTTGGATGTAATTACCCTCAAATTTAATCTGAAAGTCTGCAGTTAAAGCACATCTTGTTTGTTTCATTTCAAAGCCATTGTGGTGGTGAATAGAGGCCAAAATATGAAAATTCTGCCAATGTCCCAATATTTATGCACCTGACTGTATATATTATTATTATTATTATTATTATTATTATTATTATTATTATTATTATTATTATTATTATCCTTGACTTTACTCTGAAACCACTCTTTGGTATTTCTGTTTATAAATGCAACTTTTCTCAGTCTGATCTAAATACTGAGCTGATTGAAGTAGTAGCAGGTGATTTACTGTTCTTTGTTTCAAGATGTCAATCAGAATAGGGGAATATGAAATAGGACACTGCGCCTGATTCAGACCCGCTCGCGAGCGCTACGTGCTCGCAAGCACGTCGATGGTGGCCCAGTGCGCATGCACACGACGGAGCCGGCTCCGTCGTGCGCATGCGCGAGACCCGGATAGCGACAGGCAAACCATCGCTCCGGGTCTCGTACCAAAGGGGGCGTGCTGTCGATGTTGAGTGACAGCACGCCCCCTTTGGAGGGCGGGCCGGGGGCGTGGCTGTCCAGGTGGAGGCGTTCCCATGGGAACGCCTACCGTCTGGGGCCGGCCCCACTGACATCACGAGTGATGTCAGTGGGAGAGCTTTCGGCCCTGTTAGAGCCAAAAGCTCTCTTGGGCTTGCGGCAATGAGACCCTACCACAAGGGTCTCATCGCACGCCCGATGGTCGCGATGGTCTTGACCATCGCAACCATCTTCCTGGCCGCTCGCTATAGCTGTGGGTGGTGACCCACAGCTATGCGAGCGGCCAGGAGGCCGCTCTAAAAAAACAGAAGGCCGGCCCTGATTCAGAGCGAGCGCTCTGTCAGAGCATCCGGCTCTGAATCAGGCCCACAGTATGGTGGACGAGTGCAGTATGAAAAAGAGTATTCTAGAATCAGAACTAAAAGAATCTGCTACATCAAGGATCAGTGACTGAGAGAGGATGTATTTATATTTCAGCGTTTAGCCTTTCATTTTGCAGAATTACTCGCTTAAAAAGGAAGTTGCAGAATGTCTGTGATTAAATATTTGCTTTAAACAGTCTATAAATAGTTTTTATTTTCTACATTATTATAGTAGTATTATTATTGTCTGATGACAATATTCTTTGTATTCTTAAGCTTGGTACACATCTGTACAATCACACATTCAAAGTGATTTAGATTTCACTTATGTTCGGAAGTCCCGATCGCAGTTCCGATACACGTGTACACACCTAATCTAACCTGCGATCTTCAAACCCCCCCTCCCTCATTTGTCCAGAATACCAGAAGAAAAGATTGTATCACCGTACACAATCTACAGGGTTCAGGCTACACTGTTGCCAGATGTAGACAGAATTAATATAATGTGCTGGAGAATGGTGCGATTAAACAGCACATAAATAAACATACAAGAAGAGAACTGGAATTATATCATCGACATTTTCTACAGTAGCGCTGAATTGTTTTTTAGTGCAGAATACGTTCTGGTAACTTCTCCATCATGAGTTTGATCGGAATAAAAGCTTGTGCTTGTTGTATTGTTGCTATGGTGACAGCACTGCCAACAATTAGACAACAATCAAAAAAAAAAGTGTAGTTGCTGGACTAAAGATTGGCTGCAGAGGCGAGACACCTAATCCCATATGACACTGCTACAGGAGATCTGAGAGAACAATCCTGATGACTTCAGGAATTTCCTGTGTATGGATGACCCTACCTTCTAGGAGCTTCTCATAATTATATATAAAAGAATACATGATCATTTAAGTAAGACTCACTAGCAAGATAGAATACCATTAAAGCACAGCATATCCAAATATGTCTACAATTGGCATACTATGAAATGGAGACACTACAATGTGGCAATATGAATGGAGGAAACTTCGATGTGATAGAATATTTACTGGGAACAATGTATTGCAACTCTGTCCATTATTAGTACTAGTCACCTTAGGGTTGCCACTAGTACAAATAGGCCCCTTATTATTTTAGATGCGTAAATATGTGTTTCTTTGGTGATCAGATAACAAAAAACAAAAAGATGCTCTTTGGAGTGAGGAAGGGTGTCAAATCTCATGTTTGGTACTGGATCCCTGACATCTGGGGGATTATCCCTTGAAAATTCCTGGGGCTGCGGTGACAGATCTCTGTCATGTACATGTCAGATTTTTGCGAACGACTAACGATATCGCATGACATCATTCAGGGAGTGGATTTTTTTCTCTGCAGCGCTCTGTAACTGCTGCTAATATCTTTCGTTGTTCGACGTTCGTCATTTACCGCTTATAAACTGCCAGATAATTCTAATATCTGGCAGCGATAAGCGATAATTGACCAACATGAGACGAGAGACGATAGAGAGTTTTTATCGGCCGTGGGAGTGCGCATCTGTCATCGTTCAGGGTCTATCCATTAGCAGATAAATTGAACGACTGAACGATATATATTGTTCAGTCGTTCAATTTATCTGCTAATGGATAGGCCCCTTTACTCTCTGACAAGACAAATTATTACATGGAATTAACAGTTTGCTATGTGAGATTGGCAGAATTCTATAGTATAACCTGACAGCTTTGCCTGAAAGATTGGAAGCTATTTAAGCAAGACTGGAAGCTTTTTCCATAAATTTGGATGTCAACCAAGCAGCTTTCTCTGTAAAACCTGTAGCTCTTATCATTTGTTATAGTTTCTTTATGCTTGAGATGACCTCTATATCTTTGACTTGCTTTACAGCATTTGTTCCCATTATATTCAAGGACCTATTTATCAAATACTACTTGCGGGATATTTCCTGAGAACACACATTTTTGGGGGGTACCTGATATCTGTTGTGGTTCCTCCATTTCATACAACAGCCGCAGACCCGATATATTACTATGGTTGCTGCAAAGCTTGAAAAACAATGGGAACAGTTCCGCACAGAATTTACATTATGTTCATGTATTTATTCATTTGTATTTACATGAAAACCAGGTACCCTTGTATCTTTTTATACCCTCTATATGTTAATAATATTTATCAATTTACATAATGGGATACAATCCATTGGATGTATGTTTCTTCATATGAGATACTTGGGTGCTATCTTTCTCATGGTATACTAACGTATACCTCTAATGAAAAAAAGGGGGCAAAAAAAAACAAAATAAAAGACTCTTATGATTTAATAGACAGTGAGATTAGCTATACATTATATTTTAGCTATATGAGCAATGATATATCTCCACAATACTAGAAGATCAGTAAAGAAATTTGCTTGAAGAATCAGTATATATCTCAATAAAAAGAGAAGATTGCAACAGTGTTGCCTGAGACAGCTGAGATTTCACAAACAATATAACAAATTTTGAGACAATTGCCACATTATTGGATGGAGTCTATATTGTTGCTATATGTAACATAATAATAATAATAATAATAATAATAATAATAATAATAATAATAATAATAATAATAATAATAATAATAATAATAATATTATTCTGAAGGAAATATAATCCAATGGGGTTTTTCCCTTTCAAATCAGAATAAACATACTGACATACAAACACAAACAATAATTATTAAAAACACAAATAAGAGACACAGAGGTTATGATTTTTATATCACTTTATTTTCAATCTTTTTCACTATATTGATTTTAATCTATTTTTCATGCTATTTCTAAACCGCCAAATAAATGTTAAGTTTTAATTTTGATGTTAGCCTTACATTCATGGTTCCAGGTGTGCACCAACTAATCTCACTTTCTATTAAATCATAAGAGTCTTTTCTTTGGTTTTTTTTTGCCCCCTTTTTTTGTTGCTGCAAAACTGTTAGATTTACCAAGCTCCAGAATACAGAGGATTTCGAAGCTTGCCCCGATAGAGTAACACCATCTCCAGATGGCATTAGCCTATAGTAGACTATTGGCTAATAACGTGCAAATTTTTCGGCATGTTTAGAATGCATTGGAGACCCGAAATAGGAAGAAATGTGGTAACATTAAGCTATCATACTGCTTTCTTCAGCTCTATTCGCCAGGACGGGCTCCTATCGGACCTCCTGGCAAGAGGATTTTAATAAATTCGCATAAACATCTTAACTTAGCGAATTCGGTCAAAAAACATATATCACATCCACATTTAAAATGTGGATTGTGATAAATATGTCCCTCAAACTCACAGTAACTTCTCTTATGTATGTTCCATAATATTAGCTGTACTACTCTCCTGCTTGGTCAGCTGAAACTCCGATTGTTGATCCATTCTCTAAGGCTGAACTCCCATTCTTGCCTTTCACTTTCCTCTGACATTACTTCCTTTGCCCCCATTACTTGTGCATGTTGGGAGGTGTCATTTCATCTATCCAACAATATGTTGAGCAGCCCCAGTCTGTCAGTGACTCCTCCTCCCCTGTCACTTTACACTCATGAAAAGTGAGCAATGAATTGTCGAAGCTGGAATGTTGCGAATGGCCGCCTATGCGCCATTTTAGATAAACTCACACTTTAGTACATGTGGCGTTATTACTATTAGCATCATGCGATTGCATCTGTGACCGTCGCCATAAGTTACGGCGATTCATCAAAAGCCCATTTCATGACTTTACATAGTTTGGGTGCTCTGGATAAAGTGTGTATATTATTATAATTCTCCTAAAGGATATATTTCAGAAATGGCTGTACAGTATGTCAAAATTGGATGGCATTAGCTAAACAGAGCAAATGGCCACGTGACAACTAGCTTGTGAAGACAAGCTTCATGGACATAACGTCTGCCTTCACTCCAGGTGGCCCTGCTCGAATACAGCAAGAGGGTCATTTGTAGCACCTTACATTAGCAGGCTTCCTACAATAAAATACCTTCAAAGCCAAGAGTGTTATCTGAGGTTTGGGTCTTGTAGCTGTGCTAATTTGCATCCACACAGGCCCTGGGAGAACAAAGACCAGTATTTTGGAGCCTGAAAAGGGTGGGGGCTGCTGGGGCATGAGCAAGTCATGGAACTATAAGGCTCAGCATTCCACACTGCTAGGTGTTCACTTAGTTTAAGTGAGATTTAAGTGCACCATTTCTCATACACACATTAATACGCACAATTGCGCTGTTAACTAGTCGCATATTAGCGAATGCATAAGATCCTGTATGAAAATGCTGTTTATTAGCTTCATGCGCACGCATCTGCCCCAAGTTAACTAGTGTCTTTACATCACACCCTGCATACTTACACATTACATATTCACATACAAGGTTTAATAAGCTTTAAAGTATAAGATTTAAGTTTGTTCATTTAGCATAAATGCTGTGAAATAAAGATTATTTGGTAACTAAGGTTTTATACATGATAAGTAAGCCGTGATTGGTATTGTACTGATGCGTACTTTTTCAACAGTATTCTGGTACCATTGGTGTGGAGATCGCATCATGCATTCTCAACTTATGGACCGCAGAGACTTCAAGCAATAAAATGTACATTATATGAACAACTGTTAGGATGTTGCATGAGGCAGGAAACCAGAGACCCCAGTTGTTAGAGGCTGGGTTGTGTCTATTTGAATCAACCTGTTAAATGCCTTGTAACATATGCCCTCTCCTTTAGGATCAATGGTATTAGCAACAAACTTCTCTATTGTGTTGTTTATTTCTGGGGGGTATAAATATGTGTACTCTGACCCTGGGTTTCTAGTCTTTGTGCTGAATGCTGATTGACGAGGGGTTTCTTGCTGATGCCTAACATCTGGACCAGAGAGCACTGCGTATGTATAATTGTACTTGGGTCTGTATAATCTCTTTGCGCTAAGATTATATGAGGATCATAGCGTGTAACTGCTGTACTTTTACATGAATAATACTTTATGCTTTGGAACCACAGATTCTAGTTCTGGAGTCTTTATTTACTGTATGACTGCGTACGCAAATTAGCGTCATCCTTAGAGGTTTATAGGTAGGATATTAGAAGGTATAGGCAGGGGTATATAGAGTTTCAAAGGCAGAATCCTTAGAATTTGGAGGTTTCAATTCCCTATAGGAGGAAGACATTTAAAAAGGCTTTTCTACTAGAGCACACAGAGCAGGAGTCACAGCTTGGCTGGCTTGCAGTGTAGAAATGCACAATGTGGAGTGGTTTACTCATATACTACTGAGAAACCCAAGGACCACTGCAGGGAGTCAGCAGTAGTCAGCTATATATATATATATATATATATATATATATATAGCAGCAGTCCCACTGGACGGGGATATTCACAAAAGCAATAGTAATTGCAAGGAAGTTTAGTAAAGTGCTATTATGTTATTTCTTAGGGGGGAATTCAATTAGCCGTGAAAAGTTTTCACAGGTGAAAAAAGAGGTAGCCTTGGGATTTATCACCCGAGGTTATTCAAATAGGCTCCTTTTTTACCTCGATACCTTTGTTAACACCCGTTAAATTGATGTGTTAATGACGTTAACACGGGTAACTGGCGTTAACACACAGATCTGTGAAAAGTTCAAGGAATTCTGCGTTAACAAGGGTCACAGTACCCATTAACCACTTAGTTATCAGGAATTTTTGTTTCATTGACTGTGCAGTGGTAAATTACAGCGGATAATTGAATTCCCCTCTTAGTGTATTATTTTATTGAGAAATCAGAATTCATATATATAGTTATATAAATTTATGGATTTAAATTGTAGATAGTTATTATAAATCAATGTCCATCAAATGCATGCACATTTACATGAAACTCACGTAGATTAAATGGTTTAAAAACTTGTTCAATTTAAAAATTGACTCATGCTGGCAGATTAAGAAGTAACAAGTGTTCCACAAGAAGGATATCCTCAGTTCTTATAATATGCAGTCATGTCGCTTAAGTAGTTTGAGTAAGTGTTCAAGTGTATAAGTGAAACCAACTTGTTCTAGCAAAGAAATCAATTCAAGCATGGGCACAATATGAGACTGTAGAGACTGTTGTTATCCGTAAGTGGAGTTGTTGCAGTATGTGGCAGATTGTATTTTACAAAGAAAAGGCCCAAAGTACAGAATGACACAGTAGGAACTCTAAAAGATTAATAGTTGCCCTTATGAAACAGTTTGGGTAACAAGCACCATTATGAAGTTGCTAAAAATGTATACGTGTTTCACAACTAATAGGTTGATTTGTGTGTAATTTACTGGTTCTTGAGAACCTCCGAAGGATTTAATGCTATAATATATTAAGTGTTGCTGACATGTACCACATGGTGATTTGTTTTTCCATTTGCTTTTTCATTTGCCTACCTTCAGAGTCCAGTCAGCATACTTCATGGCACCTGTTTACCTTCATTCTACCACCACAATCTGCAATCTGACATTTTACTGGAACACAAACTTACTGTGCTTGGCCTACTCTTGAATGTGGGCAGGACCCAGTCCAGATACCCTAATCGCCCTCTCGCGTGGCCAAGATGGCGTCAGCGGTACTGAATGAGTTAATGCTCATGCCCTGCACTGTTTTTAAATATACCAAATGGTGATGGGTGCCCTTTTCAAATGTATTACTGGCACCAGCAGTGGTGTATTTACAAATGTTCTTTGGTGGTGTTGTGTTATACATCACAGCCCTGGCAAGGCAGCAAGTTAACTGTATGGAAAGAAAGTACCTGCAAAGTCTCGGGCTGTAGCAGGGGGATCCCGGTGCTAAGCGCAGGGCACTTTGTGTTCTGCAGTATGTTGGGGATCGGTAGCTCCTGGTTCAGCCAACACTGTATTGGTTAGTATTTAGGCAGCTTGTGAAAAAAAATAAAAATAAAATGTATAACGTGCTTTATGTATGTGTAGCACTGAGCCGGGAAAGCAGATCCCAAGCTGTAATGCTGTAGTGTATAAAGCCTGGTGCTGGGCAACATGCACAGAGTGTTATATATTTAACATGTTCTAAATGTATTTAGGGTTTAACTGTATATTTAAAGTAAAATTGCACTTACTTCTTCCCTGGTGATTGAGGAGGATCTGGAACCCTCCGTGGGCTGCTGCTTCCCCAAGTCCCCCTCCCGGCAAACCAGAAATTACTCCCTTGCACCCAGGCCCGGCGACAAGGGGGGACTAATGGTACACCTGTACCGGGCCCCGAGGCCCAGACAGCACAAAGCGGGGCCACGGACGGCAGACTTATGGCCTCATTTATCAACAAGTTTATCACTCAAAACTAGTGATAAATTTCACTTTTTATGATAAATGGTGCTCTAGCCAATCAGCTCCCAACTGTCAACTGTTATAAAAATGACAGTTGGGAGCTGATTGGCTGGAGCACCATTTATCATAAAAAGTGAAATTTATCACTAGTTTTTAGTGATAAACTCGTTGATAAATGAGGCTGTTAGTCCTCCAGCCACGACCGCCGGTACCCATATCCGCTGCCCTATTCTTTTGTACTCTGGCCCGGGCAGCACTGAGCTTGACTTGCCAGTGGCTCAATAGCGACCCGTATTGGAGCTGACCTCTTCAAGCAATGCAGCAGCGTGACGTGATAGGTCATGCCGGTGCACATCATCTCCGTTGGTCAGGCATGCCGCACAGTGGACTGCGCAGCGGTGGTGAGTGGCTGTGTGTGGAGGAAGGGGCTGGGGTGGCGGAAGGGGCTTAGTGCAGAGGAAGGGGGCTGGAGCAGAGGAACAGGGTGGGGCTGGAGGAAGATGAAGGGGACTGAGGGCTAGGGAAGGTGAAGAGGACTGAAGGCTGGGGAAGGTGAAGGGAGCTGAAGGCTGGGAAAGGGGAAGGGGGCTGAAGGATGGGGAAGGTGAAAGGGGCTGAAGGCTGGGGAAGGTGATAAGACTAAGGGCTGATGAAGGTGAAGGGGGTTGTGAGGCTGAGGAAGGTGATAAGGGACTTTTGGGCTGAGAATGGTGATTAGAGGCTGAATTTGAGGAAGGTGATAAGGGGCTGAGAACTAAGGATGGTGTTAGGATCTGTGGTTAGCAGATCATCTTGGTGACAGTTCCCAGTCATAGTTGCTACTAGGACACTGCATCTTGTCCTGTCCTTGTTCCAGTTGTTGCAGGCAGCTGGAAATCCTGTCTTGTCTGTGTACAGCTCATAGCCTGCCTGTCTGTGTGCAGATCTCAGGTGCTCACTAATTAATCATTTGTCTCTGTGTGCGGCTCATGTGCGCACTAGCCTGTGATTAGGAATTGCTCTCTGCAGGAAATGGCTGTGATTGGACACTGTATTCCTTAAGTTACAGCCAGCCCTTCACTCCATGCTGGGTATACTGTCTGACTACCAGTGTATGTTGCTCTTTCCACAGTTACCAAATTCTACTATCATTGTATCCTGATCCTGTCAGTTATCAGCCCTGCTGTATTATTACCACTGTCTTGTCAATTCGTGTGAGCCGGCTATTCTGCTAGCAGTGTTCTCCACCTCACTGCCTCCAGTTTGTGTTTCTGCTGCATCAGAGTACACCTGTCTGCCGTCTGGTTCCTGCACCTTGGCCTGCAAGGCCGCATCAAGCCGTGTCTGTTTATTGCCAGCAATTCTACCAGCAGTGTTCTCCATCTCGCTGCCTCCAGCTTGTGTTCCTGCGGCGATTGAGTACACCTGCCTGGTGTCTGGTTGCTGCACCTCGGCCTGCAAGGCTGCATCGTACTCTGTCTGCATCATCACAGCTCAGTATCCGCATCCCAGCTCTCTAAACCGCAGCACGACCTGCAAGGCCACATCGTACTCTGTCTGCATCATCACAGCTCAGTAGCCGCATCCCGGCTGACTAAGCCGCATCACAGCCCGCAATGCCGCATCAAACTCTGTATCATCATGGCTCAGTAGCTGCATCCGGCTGACTAAGCCGCATCACAGCCTGCAAGGCCACATCAAACTCTGTCCGTACCTTGGCGGCTCAGTACCGCACCTCAGTTGGTATAGTCTCACACAGCCCTCAAGGCCACTTTGTTCAAGTCTTGTCTCTGGCTACTAGGCCACATCATAGTCTGCTACCATCTCGGCTAATTAGCCACACCATGAACTGTGTCTGTACTCCTGTCAGTATTCTTGCAACATCAATTGGGCCTTGTCTGTTTCTTGTTTGTCCAGTCTTGTCCGTACTCTAGTCCTGTTTGTCGTGTCTTTGCCAGTCCAGTCTTGTCTTTGTCAGGCCAGTTCTGCCAGTCTAGTCCTTGCTTATCCAGTCTTGTTTGTGTTGTCGTGAAATCCAGCATACCTCAGTCCTGGTCACTCCTGTTCTGCAGCAATTAGTATTGTCTTGCCCCTCATTGCCTGACTACTCAGTTGCTCCTCAGTCCCTGACATACCAACAACCATATTGATCCGTCACTGCTAGTGCTCTGTGTCCATATCTGTGCTACTGTTAACTTCCTGCAGCCACACTCCAGCTAGACCAAGTAGTGGAATGACTACCACATCTCCATCCTGTCTTGTCCTTGGTTAGCAGTCCTGCAGTCTCATCTCATCGTATGAGATCATAACAGATGGCTGGCTACAGACGCCATCCCTCCTACCTCTGAGGTATCCACAGCACTGTGATCAAGAAAACCTGTCTGCATCATCAGTGACAGCGTGGTAAGCCAGAGTGTATTATACTTTATTAAAAGGCTTGCATATCTTTCAGTTAACATTATCAATCTTCACATATCATACATGCAAGGGAGTTATGTGTGGATGCGAGGTTGGGGCTTGTGGTGAGAAGGTCGGGCCACCAGAGACATCAGTGTACTAGGCCCCGAGATTTCTGTTGCCGGCCCTGCTAGCAGCCTCCTGCATGAGGGTTGTATCAGGAGATGCAGGGAGAGCTGCAAAATCATCTAATTGTTTCAGTGGAGCTAAAAAGAGTTCTCACTCAGTGGCCAGGAGACTGCTGGGGATTTTGTCTTCCTGCCTCTGAAGCCCAAATTCAACCAGAGAAGGTGATAAGGTCCCCCAGCAGATTCCTGGAAGTAAAGTCTTGGAGGAAACCATCTCCCACTTCAGACATAACAGCACCTGGGATGTGGTTTCCTGTCCATGTAGTAACCACTCCCCACAAATGTAAGCATGCACAGCATATGAACTTAGCTTGATTGGTTAAGGACAGACTTACCGCATGTGGTATTGAGTGTTAGAACTGGATAAAAAGAGGGCTTGTGAACCTTGAATGTGTATCATCTGACCATCAGAGACGACTGTACTACTGAAGAATATCTGTATGCTATGATTGTCCCAAGAACCTTCAGCAAGGGTTTTGTCTTTCTGAAGACATTGAGCAATAAATATATTGCCTTAAGATGCCTGCATCACCGGATGAATGCAAAATGCTATTCCTGTTCTGAATTGAGCCCAGTGTCTACAATTTGGACCTTTTTGCCAGCTGCTCAGTGCAGACTAGTCCAGGGGGCAAAACTGTATTCAGTCAGTTGTATTTGGAGGCGGAATGGGTTCCATCTCCTCTGGCCCACTTTACCCGGCCACAGCATTCAGAGACTGCTGTAGTGATGCAGGCCACAGCTGTCTGATTATGAGGGAGACAGAGAGGACTCTGAGAGATACTTGCCTGACTGCTGCACTGCCCACTGTCACACCACCCATATCAACAGATGCAGCGGGGCAAGCGGCTCTACAAAGAGTCACTTGGTCGGGCCTGCCTCCTCCAGTGAGTCCCCCTCCTTTGGTGCTGATGGCGACAGGAATGATGTGATACAGTGATGTCATTAGGTGTCTGTCTCTCCTGCTGCGTGAAGAGGAACTGCCCTGAGGACCCATGCCACGCGGACGCGGATCAGTGTATAATGCTTTTAGAAGGTAGAAGGTGAGCTGCTGCTGCAAGAGGGATTGGGGGGAGTCATAAGCTGCTGGTGGGAGTGGAGACATGGGCAGGGAGCTGCTGGTGGGGACAAAGGGGCAGGGAGCTGCTGGTGGGGACACAGTGGCAGAGAGTTGCTGGTGGGGGACACAGGGGCAAGGGAGCTGCTGGTCGGGACAAAGGGGCAGTGAGCTGCTGGTGGGGGACACAGGGGCAAAGGAGCTGCTGTTTGGGAACACTGGGGCAGTGAGCTGCTGGTGGGGGACACAGGGGCAGTGAGCTGCTGGTGGGGGACACAGGAGCAGGGAGCTGCTGGTGGGGGTCACAGGGGCAGGGAGCTGCTGGTGGGGGACACAGGGTCAGGGAGCTGCTGGTGGGGACACAGGGGCAGGGAGCTGCTGGTGGGGGACACAGGGGCAGGGAGCTGCTGGTGGGGGACACATGGGCAGGGAGCTGCTGGTGGGGGACACAGGGGCAGGGAGCTGCTGGTGGGGGACACAGAGGCAGGGAGCTACAGGTGGGGGACACAGGGGCAGTGAGCTGCTGGTGGGGGACACAGGGGCAGGGAGCTGCTGGTGGGAGACACAGAGGCAGAGAGCTGCTGGTGGGGAACACAGGGGCAAGGGAGCTGCTTAAGCAGGGTCCCCCTTAAGCAGGGTCCCATTAGTGCCCCTTATACATGCCCCCAGTAGTGGTCCCCCTTATGCAGGCCCCCAGTAGTGCCCCTATACAGTGCCCCCCCTTATGCAGGCCCCCATTAGTGGCCCTTATACAGTGCCCCCAGTAGTGGTCCCCCTTATGCAGGCCCCCAGTAGTGATCCCGCCTATGCAGTGCCCTTTATACAGTGTCCCCTTTAGTGGTCCTACCTATTCAGTGCCCCCAGTAGTGATACAGTGCCAGTAGTGCCCAAAACATAACACACACAGACATACACAAACAAAACAGAAAATACTGACACTGACTTACCTGAATCCCAGCTCCTGCCACACCTGCCACTGTCTGCTCCTCCATCCTCCTGCCCGGTCACGCTCGGTACTATGGGAGAGATGTCATGACGTCTCTCCCATCACCCACTGCAGGAGCCGAAAAGGCGGAGCTCATGTGCGTAACTGTGTAGTGCGGACCGCACTCACTGCAGTCTGCACTATACTGGCTGGCTAGGGTGGGCCTGTACCGTGCCCAGCTGCGCGAGGGGGCATGAGCCTCGGCGGCCCTGCCCTAGTTATGCCACTGCCCTATTGCATTTATAAATTATCCTTTCATAGGAGAAAGCATTCCATGTCCTTATCTGTGTTCTATGTGGTGTAGGTATGACTAGGTAGTTAAGAACAAAGGGCCTGATTTAGATTTGGGAATAGAGAAAGAGTAAGTAACTGTGCATCTTGGCAAAATCACATTGCACTGCAGGTGGGGCAGATGTAAAGTGTGCAGAGAGATTTAGATTTGGGAGAAGTGTGTCCAAACTAACATCTTAATTGCAGTGTAAAAATAAAGCTGTTCAGCATTTGTGGGCTACATGCAAAATCGGCCAGTATTTACTGTACATACAAAACAAATGTATGTACAGTATTTGCACCCCTTGTATTGCAGCATGCTTGTCCAGGTGCACAGTTACTGGCTCTATTTTACTCTAGGCCTCCAAAATCCGCTGATAAAATGCTGTAAATTTTTGGCCAACGCTGACTGGGGCAAATATTTAGCAATGTAGTATCTTTTCATTTATTTTGCTAAACCCTATTTACTAACTATTCCACTATGGCAGCATGATCATCCTTTCATCCTTAGCCTGGGCCTATGCATTTTTACTCTTTCCATTATCTCAGCAATATTACACTTCACACTAACCATCAACTTCTTCCTCTTTTACCAAATCGTAGAGTGTCACTTAATTGATGGGTACGGGATACCGGCGCTCGAGATCTCGGCAGTCGAAATCCATACGCCGGCATCCCGATAGGATTAGGATACCGACACCTGTCGGTAGGTATCCTAGCTTTCCCCCTCTCCCTAACCCTCCCTCCTCAGTGCCTGAACCTAACCTCCCCCCGAGTGCCTAAACCTAACCTCCGCACACCCTAAACCTAACCCTCTCCCCATAGTGCCTGACCCTAACCCCGCTACTTACCTTTGGGATGCCAGCATCCCCTGTGCTGTGATACTGAACGTATCCCATTTTAATTTAACACAAATTTGACATTGTTCTATTCATTAATGAGCAGATATACATTAGTCACAGCTTTCATTTTTCCCTGCAAGTAATCCCAATAAACTTATATATCACACCAGTAGCTCTCCTCAATCACACACCTCTTTCTTGTCATCCAAATAATGCACTATTACTTTGTTCCACAGCACTTTTACACTCTCACATTCATAATATTGTATATATTTTACATAAGTTACAGATGTGTCCTCATACACCTAATGTCTATCTGCCATACAGCACGGGACGCCAGGAGCGACTGAGATGCCCCAAGAGGAGTAGCGTACCGTATTTTAAAAACACCACTCACAGTGTACTGTACTAGAGGTGCTGGGCTGCGACTTTACGTGCACAAGAATTAGTTTGAAATACATACAAAGGGCGGTATTCAATTAGTTTCGCACCCGCGGAAAAGTTTTGCCTGCCGGACTTTTTCACTGATATTGCATCTTTTGGATGCGGAAACTTATCATGCGCGTCCCTACTATTCGCCGTATTCAAGTGCAAAACACACGAATACAGCAAGCGGCGAATTCAGAACAGGCGGAAAGTGCTGTCAGAATTGGGGAAACCAATCTGAACCCCCCCAAAAAGATGCACTAACGTTGGGGATCAATGAGAAAAAACTGTGGCCGCTGCATCGTAGCACATTGTATACAGTTTCAGACTCAGTCTCTCACAGACATACAAATGTCACACATCACAATGATCAGGGCAAGCCAGCAATGTAATTTTGTTACTCCCAAATGATTTACTTATGTGAATAAGATGCACATTTTGAGCGAGAAAGACTTGGCGTGCCAAGAGGGGATTATTGCTGCTACTAGAGCAACAGTGTATGAGAACCACATCTATAGTTCCACTTTTGCATCCATTTCCTCAAACATTCACTTTCCATCTCCACACTGCAATTAAAGTTCCCCATGATTTCATGAACCTCCTAATTGTCTTATGTGTTACCTCCATCACCAATCACCAATCAAATATAAATCCTAAAATTTATTCCTATTTATTTTACATCTTTCTCTTGACAAGTTCTTCACACCGTTCTCTCCATTTATCCTGACTGCACACTTTCATTTCTCACTAATCATCAGCTCACTTTATTTCTTTTAGTCTTTCATCTGTTTCTAGATGTTTATAAACTTCCAAAAATTTCTGTATCTCGCTTCCCAGGGAATTGATTATTTCAAGTACAATTTTTCAATAATTGTTTTCTATCAGCGATCACTATTCATCTCCATAATGACCAACTTCAGTCACATAACCTCCACTTGTTACATGTATTACTTTCTGTTAAACACGGGTGTATTTATAATTGGTGCAGGAAGTGCAGTGCAGGGGGCCCTACCCCGCACACTCTGTACCCAGAAACAAATAGTTTGACACTGTGTCACAGCAGCTGATCTATTGTGCGTTTGTGCTATCCACAATATCACTGGGGAGATGGTGCCACAGAGGAGGAGGGACCTGCTTGCCAGAACAAGATAAGACATGATGCACAGGGGGGAGCAGCTGCTCAGAGGAGGAGGCCCGCTGCACAAGTGCCCCCTCGGGTGGTAATATGCCCCTGCTCCTAGATCATACATCAAGTACCAAATTCAATACTCCAGGCTCATCAATCTGATCATATGCCGCTGCTTCAGAAATATACCCTTTCCCTATTATTTCATCTTGTTTGCATATTGTTTTTCCTATTCTGAATGTTATGTGATATTTGACTCAATCATCTGATCTGTGCACCAGTTTCCACTGCCCTTCATTAGATGCAAATACTGGTTTCCCCAGTTCCTTATTTTATTTTGATACGTCTTTCCAAAGTTTAATTGTCATACTTGTTTATTCCTGTTGGTTTTCTGATTTGAATGCCTGTTTCGCCATCCTACACTCAGTTTGCATATGAGTGCCCTAAGTGCTTTAATAGTAACCATGCCATTCCTAGCAGTCTCTATGTGCTTGCTATACATCTCCCACAAAACCTTATTCAGTAATATATTTCTATTACCAGTACGTCATTATACAGCTTTTGGCAGTACTTTGTTTAAGTCATATAAGTGTCTTTCTAGGATATTATTAATTAAATATGTGCACTTAACCAAGTCCCTTGAATTGATCTATATGCCTTCTGAAGAAATTCTCTGATGAGAAAGAAACACGTTAAGGGTGTCCCTGGAATCAAGTCTGCTAACCTGACCCACATTTGTTTTGCGGATACTGGTGTGGAGCGGTTCCAATTGTCCGTGCAGACCCGGTGGACACATTGTCCAGTGATTCCGGCTGCACTCATCAGAGCTCCGGAGTTTGAGTTGCGGATACTGGTGTGGAGCGGTTCCAACTGTCCGTGCAAACCCAGTTGTCACATTGTCCAGTGAATCCGGCTGCATTCATCAGAGCTACGGAGTTTGAATTGCTCGAATCGAGCGCCTCCGTTGAGCTCCGATCACCACAAGATCAGCAATCGGCTTGAGTAGCCAGCTGCTCTGATGAGCCAGACCACATGAGCCAGCTGCTACACAGTCTCAAGCTTAAGACGGACCAGCCGCTTCACTCTCACACACAGACCCCCGCTTCCATCATATACAGGGGAAAACGGAACTTGGCTACCAGGTGAGCTGCTTTTGTTCACCTTTCCACACAGAGATTATAAGTGGGCTATTAAAGGTTACCAACATTTTGTCCTCCTAATTACTATATATAGCCCACTTAGGACTATTCCACGCTGGTTGACTTTATTGAATTTATATATGCAGAGATTCATGTGGATTTGTCACCACACTGACCACACAACTAGGTATCTGGACTAAGATAGGCTGCCAGTGTGAAACGAATCCTATCTACATTGTTCAGTTACGGAAGAGATACTTTCTCCCCATATGTAGGATACTTTGTCTCTTATTGTGGGAATTCATGGACATTTAGTAACACTGTTTGCAAAGGTGTCAGTTCAGAAGATTTATCTTCATATGTGCAGATTCACTGTATTGTATTATGGTACCATAAATTATAATATTTTATGTTTCTTTTATATGCCAATTTTAATATATCTGACTATTGAATATTGAACAATTAAAATATTATTGGAACTATTTGGTTTGTGTGTCTTTTGGTCTGGGACAGACACTGTGGCCCTATCCATATCCAGGGCTGCCATTAGAAATTGTGGGGCCCGGGACAGACAAAATAGGCAGGGCCCCCCCACCATATCTTGCCCCTTCCTGAAGCTGCATGTGGCTCATCGATGTTACTGTTTGCAAGGGGACACTTAAAAAAGCTACCTTTATGGTCTTATTGCACTTTATCGTAATTAAAAACAAGAAACAAATTTGTTTCAGTATGTGACATACTGTACAAGTGATTATATTTAGCCTAAATATTATCACTTGTACGCCACATGATGAAACAAATCATCCCATCCCATAAATTAAAAGTCTCATTACTTACCTCCTTGAAGGAGAATCCTTCTGTCTTTTTCTCCTGGTTTGGCTGGCTTGCTGACACTGCTCCTCATGCGCGGTGGCTCCTCTGACGGCCTCTGTCCACTTCCAGTGGCACAGCATGAACAAAACAAAAAACAAAACTTCATTAGTGGAAGTGGGGGGATCATATAGTCAGGGCCAAGGGCGTAAGCTCACCCCTGTCGCTCTGAGGCAAAATAGCGTTTGGTTGTGCGTCACTGGCCAGCTGAGTGGGCTTGTGAGGCCAGGAAGTTTGCATCCAGGGACGCTCACCCTGGCCTCATCCATTAAGGAAAACAGGGCCCCATTTCCAGGAACACAGGTCGTCCTCGCTGCGCATACACAGGTACCTAATAATTGGGATCTGCACGAAAACCCTGATCTGCGTTAAATGCTGAATCAGCCCCTCTGTCATGGTCTATTTAAAGAGCAAGATAGCGTAATAATGGCATTACAATATATTAGATACACCTCCAGTGCGCTATATATATATATATATATATATATATATACACTATCATGCTCTTTAAATGAATCACTCAAGGGGAATAGGTCAATGTAAAATAGAATGCAACACTCCCTCCCCCCGCCCTCATTACCTCCTCCCTCTCATAGGGATTTCAAGTGCTGCTGCCAGTGCCAACCGCCGCTGCTGCTCTCCCAGCTCCCGTTCACTCCATACAATGACATCCGCCGCCTACAGCTCCTCTGCACACCCGCACTTCCGGCTCCTGAAGTGGGCCGCGGCTGGCTGCTGCACGACGTCCACAATCAGCAACCAGTAGGTGCAGCAGAGCAAAGAAGAGGAGCGCCGCTGATGCTAGCCAGCGCTCCGCTCGGCAGCTCCTCTCCTCTGTTATTTACAGCTGTAGTGTGGGTGGTTAAAGCGGACGGGCCCCCCTCTTTCAGCTGAGTGTCCGGGCCAGGGACTGCAGTGCCGGCAGTCCCCCCCTGATGGCGGCCCTGTCCATATCTATCTATCTATCTCATTGCATTCAATTTGAATTAGGGTGTTGGGAGACCCTTAGGAGAGCTGCCTGTTAAGTTCAGCCATCGATGGGTGGGCGCCCATACCTACTTTTTACACAATTTTGATCTATATACCTGTCTCGTCTATTTATTCTATAATTCATATTCCCATTATGCCAGTCCATTATTAGATGAACATACACACTTACTCAATTTATTTCAATTGTGTACACTTTTTCAGTTCATCACACAATTCATATGCCCATCATTCAATACAATGTACTTCACCAAGTCCTTATTTATTTCCATACACACACATCCTCCAGTCATGTACTACTCTTTTGAATCCTATATGTGTCTTGCAGTGATGTGCGGTGAGGTCAATGGCTGGGGAGGCACATATGGAGATGGGTCTGAGTGCTAGGAGCCTGTCTCACCCCCTACTCACTGTAACTCTCCTCTCACTACACTAAGCTTCAGTGTCCATTGATTCTTCGACATGCGTCACTGTGTCTTATCTTGCTTCTGCTGACTGAGTACTTCCTGGTCACATGACAAATCTAAGGTGTCCATCAGTTCTCAAGGCACGTCCCTCATACTCAGAGGCATGCCTCTTTTAGCTCTTTCTGTGCAGCTTTCTGTCCATGGTGTTGCACCACCCCCAGCTCTGCAAGCTGTGTCTGACTATACGGAAGCGAGGCTGAGCTGTTGCTGCCTCATCTCTAATCTCCCTGCAGTCCCAGGGAGCTCCACAAAGCTGGTGAGTGTTAGCTATAAAAATTATTAAAATAGACAAGATGTTTATAAGTTAGATATATCTTCTTTGTATTATTCTAATAATTTTTAGACCAAATCCCAGGAGTATGAGAGGGGACTGTAGCAGCGCGCCAGACACCGGCCGTTACATACCGGCTCTGGCAGAGCTGGGGTCCTTGCCGCCGGCAGGCAGTGGGCGAGGTATCCCTGGCGCTCGCTGCTGTCATCTTTTCTTCTGGCTCCTGCCATATCAACAGCAGCATGCAGGCGGCCACAGTTCCCAGAGGAACGCGCACGCCGCTCTGTATTCAATTTTAAGGGCAATATACATCAATGGTGACATCACAGAATGCGCCAAATTTAAACCCTGCCTATTTAAGGAAGTCCCTGGGAGGGCTCCTGTGTCAGAGTTTAGGCTCCCAAACCTTGTTCCAACGTTCCTGTGTATTACTTCATTGCTCGTTTCTGACTTTGGCTTTGTCCATGACCCAATTTCATCTGATCCCTGATACTGTGCTTTGTGACCTGCATATGTCTTCTCTCTGGTACCGTCTTGTCCGTTTGGTTCTGACCTGGCTTGTCAACTATGCTGAATGTCTTCATCCTTCTCCGCTCCAACCAGAGCTCACTAGCACCTGTCTAAGGGAACCTAGACTGAAGGCCGCGACCTGCATGTCAGTCCCAGCTAAGTCCATACCTCCTTGCGGGGGTCCCTGGTGAACATCGCCAGCACATTAGACTCCACGCCTCAGTAATAGTTCTCGCCAATCCCAAATACGAGTTTCATCCATTTCCCACACAAGAGTTGTGACAAGGAGGATCTGCCTACCCTGACTGCACGTCCCTGGTGTCTTGAATGACCTACAGAGTATTAAATTCATATACCAGTATCATCAATCATTATTTGATTTAGATTTCAACTTCCCCAAGTCATTATTCAATTAATACACCCACCTTACAATCCTTAATTTGACTCACATGCCCAGTGTACCATATGTCTATTCACCAGTCCTTTATGTAAGCCATATGCCTATTCACCAGTCCCTTATGTAAGCCATGTGCCTATTCACCAGTCCTTTATGTAAGCCATATACCTATTCACCAGTCCTTTATGTAAGCCATGTGTCTATTCACCAGTGCTTTATGTAAGCCATATACCTATTCACCAGTCCTTTATGTAAGTCATATGCCTATTCACCAGTCCTTCATGTAAGCCATGTGCCTATTCACCAGTCCTTTATGTAAGCTATATGCCTATTCACCAGTCCTTTATGTAAGCCATATACCTATTCACCAGTCCTTTATGTAAGTCATATGCCTATTCACCAGTCCTTTATGTAAGTCATATGCCTATTCTCCAATGCTCTGATGCCCACAAATATGGTAATGTGTACAAAATGGTAAAATTCTGCGCTCTACACTATAGAAAATGCAGCTTGATTAATATGTGGTCCCCACCACACTGAAATGCAAAATCAACAAAAAATATAAACCCAGCGCAAAATCAATTAGGGTACTGTATAATGTCCACTTATGTATAATGATCAAAAGTCAATAGTCCATTTATATCACAAATCTTCTTTCAGCATGTATCTTTTACCAAAATCATATAACTTTGGAATAAACGTCTTTCTTCCGTCTCTCTGTTTGGAAACAAATCTCTTGACTGAAAATTCATATGTAGCTAATGATGTCCCTCAAAGAGAATTATAGAAATGGGGACAGACCATAGTGTATTACTGACACCAACAATTTTATTAATACACACAAACAATAAAATTCCTGCGTACGATAGGGAGCCTTCAGACCAAGGCAAGTGTTAATCGCATGTAACAGAGGACTTTAACTCCGGAAAAAAGTCAACGTCAATAGGCTGCTTTCACAATCCCCTCAGGTTCCCAAACACTCCACAGTACTTGTAGTCCCACTCCTGTAGTCACACTATGGTAATACCTGTGTGTTGTATGGAAAAGTTAACATTTGGAACATGGATATGTAAAAGTCATGTAATGATTATGTTATTGTCTGGGAATTTTTAAATATTTTTCTCTAAGAGGTTTGAAGTATTATTAGTAGAGAGAAGCTTATTAATCCTTTCATTCTCAAATGTATGTGTTAATAGCATATATACTATCACTATAAGATGCAGATCAATAAACAATTGTGCATGACATAGTCTAGTAGAAGTAATCACAATCAATTGGAAAGCAATATCCACAAGCATCCAACAATCTTTATTTCTAATAGATTTTTTTAATGCTAAAAACAGCTAATTTTTTTATTAAAGATTATTGACCCAGGTAAGTACTTGAGGTGTTTATCATTGACATTAGTAGTTGAGCTGGGATGCACATAATAAACTCATTAAATCACTCTGCGCATCGGATTTTATATATAGACCCTCTTGTGTCTGAACAATCGCTTTTCAATGAGTGCCAGAGAATGCAGATAGCTTTTGTTTTTCTTACACATAAATGTATGTGTTACTTTGCATGGACCTCTCTAGAGATCATTGTTTGCTAAATCTGTGCTGTATGTGCTCTAAAGTGTAATGCGCAGCACCTCAGACAGATTCAACGGTTGTTTAATCAAATAACACTGTACTGCATTACTAAAGAAAACCATCTTTGTAAGAAACACAGATGGAATGTATGAAACATTTGCAGACATAGGGACCTATTCATCATCGAAGGCCGTATGGCCTCTGAGGATGATGTTGAGAACTCGCTGCGAGGGATACTTTAGTATCCAACTCGCAGCGGGGGAAGCCTGACACCGCAGCAATTCATCATTGCTCCAGTTAGGGGACAACTGCTCCGAAAAGCAGTTGTTCCCATGGAGCGTATCGCAGCTACTTCTGTAGCTGCGTTACTTACCTTCTCCCCATCGTCCAGGCAACGCATGCATGACCTCGGGCCACGCATACCCAAAGCCTCCGGGAGGGAGTGAGGAGGCTCGAATCCCTCTTCGCATCCCCGGAACTCCTTCCAATAGGGAGGAACGGGGATCCGAGTACAAGCGCCGTCTGAAGATGGCGCTTTTTCTCAGCAGCAAATTCTGAAAAGTTTCAGTTTTCTGAGTTTGCTGAATACCAGGGGGGTCCTATCGGGCCCCTAATGATGAATGGTCCGGTAACTTAAAAATTAGGAAACTAGCGTTTCCGCATGGTTACCGGGCCATTTATCGGTTGATGAATAGGCCCCATTAGGAGATACTTGATTTAAATGTATGTAAATTTAGTGGGGAAGCAAATTTAAACAGAGTTTCAAAACAGTTTCATGAAATATTCACATAATTCTGTATTTTGAAGCAAACTGAAGAAAATTGTTGTTGTCCTTGCAGCATTCATAGGGGCTGATGCAGACCTTCCTATTTTGGCATAGAGTAAAATTAAATAAACAATATATGCACAATAGTTGCATGCATGCAAAAAAAAAACCTGCAAACAGATCTTCCTGAATCTGATACTTATGATCGCTGGTGCCTAAAGAGGTGCAGCTTGGGTGGTCGAGTACATCAAATTTTTCCTCCTCTTGAAAAAGCAACCTGGTGCGGGGAAACACATCGAGGATACGGGACGTGTGGCAGAGCTCTCCTGTGAAACCCATTTGCATTCACTGGCACCCCCGCGTATTACAACTTACAAACCTGCGGGATTTTCCATCTCTTGGGTGTGTGAGTCCCATGGAGAGAAGTGCCATGCTTCAGCATTGGGAGGAATATTCACATAATCGGCGGACTCGCTGGTATCTGTCATAAGAGCTTGGTACAACTACCTATACATACCGGGAGACTGTGAGTATTTGGAGAGCTGCGGCTCCCGGCGGCCAGCTGTGAATTAATCTAAGAGCTGCAACATACTGCTTTGCTAGAAGTTTGTTACTGTTCCATTATTGGAGCCTTTGATTTACAGTTACTCACCTGGAATATGTGGACGCAGCAAAAACAAGGATCAGTGTATTGGATTACTACCGTTAAAGGAGGCTCTATGGGCAGTGAGATCCTGCTTATATTAACTGGATTTACAAATTGATGCCTGCACTTATTTACCGATTTTATATGTGCTTTTTTGTTTTAAATATATGCTCATATTTTGTATTATTAACCCCACTCCCGGGAGTTTTATAAAGCTGTCCAATAATTGCTATAGATATACATTAATAAATTGTTTCATTTATCCATTGTTGTGAATACAAACGCCACCTACTATTTTTTCTTGTTTATGATTTGGTGTAAGAGGGTTGGCAAAACCTCTTTGTAGGTGTGCAGCTGTGATTACTAGCAGAGGATAGATAGTCCATACACACCGACTGGCGCCTCGATCATTTGTTGTTTAGGGCTCTATTTACTACAATCCGCATTTTGAATGCAGATTGTAGTGTGATATTACCGAAAGAATTTGTATTGCGAATTCAGCCAATATCACAGGGATTTACTAAAAATCCCTTGCAGGGATAGAGCTTGCGATAAAGCTTTTTCCCTGTGAATCCCCTCCACACACTTATCATGGTATTTTCACAAAAAATACAGTGACAAGTGCCCACGCATGCACCGACCGGTCTCTGCTAAGCCCCGCCCTCGTGATCACGACCCCCCCCACAGCCCTACCCCTCCGCCTCCCTGCGATCCCCCCTCCCTTTAGTGCTCCGGTGATGTTCTCCGTGGCTCCGGTCAGCTGACATCCCATCCTGCACTGGGACCCGATCAGCTGATGACCGGATCACAGTGCAGGATGAAAGACCAGCTGACCGGAGAGAGGACATCACCGGAGCCCCGATCTCCTGTCCCTGGACTCTGGTAAGTTTTTATTTTTTTACTAATTTTTTTTTCTTTTTTTTACAATGTATCAGCATGTGGTCTGTTTAGACCATATAGCTGATCACTGGTGCCAGCTCTGTGATCTGCTCTGCCTTTTAGAGCACAGCAGGAGTCCGGTAACTGGGGAAGACCCTGGATAATGCCACTTCCAGGTGGTGTTATTATCACAGGGCTTTTCCCGGTATTTTTTCACAATTTATTTTTAGTAACTTTGGCCAGATCACATTTCCCATTACAATTATGGGAAATGTGATCTTCAACTCCAATTGCCCTTTAGTAACTTTAGGTGATACTAAAATAATGTGAAAAGGGTGTGAAAACACCTTTTTTCACTTTATTTTAGTAAAAATAATGTTAATAAACCCCTTATTGAGGACATCAAATTGGGCGTTTGCTTAATTCTGAACAGATTGTAGACCAGCACAGAGAAGAAGACCAGCACAGAGACACAAATATGGCTGTCAGAGTCATTTAATGGGTGCCTTATGGAAGGTAGAAATACACAATAATGATGACTCTCCCTAGTACTAACTAAACATTTCTGATTGGCTTATTGAGAATTACTTTCTGAATCTGATAGGTGCTTTCATTAATGCTCATGTATATATTATGTATTTGCGTGTTTTAGAATTTTTGTTTTTGTACATGACGTAGAAAGTTTTATCTGTTGTATTGAAGAGGTTTTATTGAAACTTAATAGTGAATACGTAAAACAAATGTTTGCAAAAAAAGAAGGGGTAAGTGTAGGTCTGAAATAAACCTGGCACTTATGCTACTGGGCTGACTGCACGCATAGGCTTGCACAGTATATTACATGAGGGTGTGCACCACCAGAAACAAATTTCGAGCTCTGCTTATGGGGGTGTCTAGAACCAGTCAGAGTGCACTGTGCCAGAGGGAGCATTGGTGCCCCCCCTGCATTTTTTAAATAGGGACATAAGATAGTGCACCTGAAAAAGGGCCATGGCCTCATGGGGAAAGGCCAGGGAAGAGATAGGGGGGGCCAGGAAATGCTGGGGATAAAAGAAGAGGAAACTACTAGTAAGAATGATAATAAACAGGAAAATTGACAGGCCCAAACAGCGCCCCATGCCCTGCGGTGCCCTGTGCCATATCACTGGACACACCACCCTAGTCATGGCCCTGCATGACCTTGCAAGTGGCTATTGCTCTCTTCTACTGCAACAGATGTGCATGCTTTGCATCTTCATCTCAAACAGGCTGACAGCTGCTGCCTGAGTCAATGTCTGCCGCCTGCCAGTGCCAAGTAAATGCCAGTGCGCTGCAATTGAAGAATGTGTAATCCTTTTTATAGCCTAGCACATGAGGAGAGACAGAGCGGGCTGGTGGTTGGGCATGTGCACGGCATGACATCGTGCACATACTCAGAGTCAGAAAGCACTGGGAGGCGGAGCAACTGTGCCCATTTTAGCCCAATCAGTAATCAGCCCTGACCGGGTGCTGGGCGCCGTGGGGGGGACATTAATTGGTGGCGATCACTGCAGGTGGGCCCGTGACTGACAAAATAGGCAGTCCCCCCCACCTGATTAAATCCAGTGATCTGCCTTCTGCCCATCTCTTTTTTTCCCCACCTCACTCCCCCCCCCAGTTATTAAATCCAGTGATCCTTCATCAGCCCAATTCTTTTTTCCTCCACCACTCCTCCCCCCCCCCCCCAGTTATTAAGTCGAGTGCTCTGCCTCTGCCATCTGCTCGGCTCTTTTATCCCTACCACACTTCCCCCTCTCGTTATTAAATCCAGTGCTCTGCCGTCTGCCCTGCCCGCTGTACCTTATTTCCTTGAAGAGGACTCTGAGTTCTTCCCTCTGGCTTCTTCTCTGCTTCTTCCCCGGCAGACACTGATCCTCACGCGCCGCAGCTCCTCCAACCTCTCCCTGCAGCGGCGCGGCATGATGTCATGACGTCACGCACGCCGAATCCCAAAACAAACTTTATTGAACATAAGGGAGGGCAGGTGTCCTGTAGGTTGGTGGAGAAGTGGCCCGAGTGGGCCCTGGTTGCCTCCTCCATTTACTTAATGGGGAGAAGTTCAGTGACGGGCAGTAGCAGTGGCTGTGCCCCCTTTTTTCTGTTCAAGGGGGTAGTGCTTGCTGCAGGTTGTACAGTGGTGATAGGAGCGGATGGGCCCCGGCATGCCTTCCTGGTCAGCCAGGGTCCGGAACTCCAGTCCCGGCAGTCTTCCCCTATGGTGGCCCTGGTGAGGGGGGTGCCTGACATTAGGGTGTGCCTGTGCACGCCTATGCCAGCACGCACCTTCAGATTTTTTTTGTTTTCAGGTTTTTTTTGCAAACAAAAGTTTTAAAATGGATATGTAGGTTACAGGCTGCAGGCCTGTTACAAGGCTGCTTAGGTTTTTTATTTCAAAGTGTTTTTTTTCTAAGTGGTATTAGATATACAGCAGAATTGAAGGAGTTAGACAGAAGATCTTACCAGCTTTATTCTCTGCGAGGGATGATGATATGACTGATTTTCCCTTCTCACCTTGCAGGTAATCTATTGGCACCAATCATCTGACATAGAAATACCATTGCTGTTTGAATATACTGATGTTACAGGTAATCTATTGGCACTAGTCATCTGACACAGAAATACCATTGCTGTTTGAATATACTGATTTTATAGGTATTTTGTCATTAATTATTATCTACAAAACCAGAGTAACTTAAGGTCTGGCAATATAACTATATGTTAACTCCTAGATACATGGAATACTGTGTGGGGTCTGTTTGTATTAGAATTTTATGACTTGTATCTGGTGTGGGTGAGGTTATTGGGGGGTGGGGCACAATCAGTGACTATACATGTATGCTTCACTATATACTCAGTATGGTACAGGCTGCAGACCTGTTACAAGACTGCTTAGGTTTTTTTTATTTCAAAGTGTTTTTTTTTCTAAGTGGTATCAGATATACAGCAGAATTTAAAGAGTTAGACAGGAGGAACACAGGATAAAAACATTTAAAAATAATTCTTTACAACTTGGAAACAATTGAAAAGGATCTTCTGAGCTTCTGGATACCCTGCAACTCGGCCACCAGATTTCATTATAACCTGGACATACCTTTTGCCAACTTCCTGCTTCAGCATTACAAACAACTACCAGTTAGTTTGCTCCATTTTAATTTTGTATGTATTTTTTTTTACTCTACACTGTTTATATTATTCCTGTACCACTGTCAATTTATGTCAATACCACTGTAGTATCTACCAATGTTTAACACCTGTGCATCTTTAGGAATACTTTATCCTTAATTTAAAGTCCTTCAACTTTAACAGCTCCAAACTCATTTTGTTTATTATATACTATTATAGTTGTGCCTTTACATCTACCAGCACTGTTCTTCCTTTTATCTGATTTTTTTAACATCTTAACTGTACTGTTCCTGTATCTCACTCTCATCACTACTACTGCTGTTTCTCTCCAAATACCCTCATCTACACTATGGGCTCTATTTACTACAATCCGCATATTGAATGCGGATTGTAGTGTGATATTACCGAGTGAATTCGCATTGCGAATTCAGGCAATATCACAGGGATTTACTATAAATCCCTTGCAGGGACAGAGCTTGCGATAAAGCTCTGTCCCTGTGGATCCCATCCGCACTCTAGTCGCGGTATTTTCAGAAAAAATACCGCGACTAAGAGCCCGCGCAAGCGCCGACCCACCGTCGCTGCTGCTCCCCCCCTGCGCTAAGCCCCGCCCCCGCGATCGCGGACCCCCGCGACCCCCCCCTCCCTTCATTACACTTACCTGCATCCTCCTGGCCTCCGGTGATCTTCTCCGGGCTTCCCGATCAGGTGATCTCCCATACTGCACTGGGGCCCGATCACCTGATGACCGGGCAGCAGTGCACTGTGGGAGAACAACTGACCAGAGAGGAGCCATCACCGGAGGCCCGATCACCGGTCCCTGGATTCAGGTAAGTAAAAAAAAAAATGTTTCATTTTTTTTTCTTTTTTTTACAGCAATCAGCTTGCGGTCTATTTAGACCACATAGCTGATTACTGGTACCGGCTCCCGGCTCTGCTCTCCCCGTTAGAGCAGAGTGGGAGCCCAGTAACCGGGGGAGACCCTGGAAAATGCCACCTCCAGGTGGCGTTATTATCACAGGGCTTCCCTCGGTATTTTTTTACAATTTATTTTTAGTAACTATGGTCGGATCACATTTCCCATTACAATTATGGGAAATGCGATCTGCTTTACTAAAAATAAGTGATACTAGGGGTTGGAGTAGAATTTTACTAATTCTACTCCAATTGCCCTATAGTAACTACAGGTGAAACTAAAATAATGTGAAAAGGGTGTGAAAACACCCTTTTTCACTTTATTTTAGTAAAAATAATGTTAATAAATAGAGCCCTATGTCTTTCTTTTCTTCTGCTCCCCCCATCACTCAGAAGCTACATAATACTTTCCTCTATCACAAGTTCCCATCTCTTTCCTCCCTCTACATTCTCCTCTACCTCCTTCCTCTCCTTTGTCTCCCTTCATCCCATCTAGTACTCTCCACTGCATCTCCCATAAATCCTAAGCACAGCACCCTCCCTTTACTTCAAGTTACACCTCTTCTTAACCCACGCCACACTAAACCTCCACCTTGCCCACCACCTGCTGTCACCCTTCCTCATTCAGAAGCCCACCACATACCCACACTCTCCTTATCCCCCTGCACTAAATCAATCTCAACCCCACACTACAGCAACCCTAACAGTCTCCTTCTCTCTCCTCCCAACCTTGCCCCTCTCTCCTGTCTCCTCTGGAAAGCCAGTTCTGTCTATAATCAACTGGTCCCCATCCATGACGGTTTAACTCCAACTCCTTGAATCTCCTAGCCATCACCAAATCCTGGATTTACCCATCTGGCACCACCTCTCCTGCAGCTATCTCCTTTGGGGGCCTCACATTCTTTCACGCTCCCTGGACTGGAGGCTGCCACAGTGTTGGGGTACTTCTATCGTCTGGTCACTCCCACCTACTCTTACCTTCTAAACCAGTGATTCCCAACCTCGGTCCTCAAGGCACACTAACAGTCCTGGTTTTAGTGATATCCATGATTGTGCACAGATGGTTTAATCAAAATAACTGAGGCACTAATTAAGTCACCTGTGCTCAAGTATGGCTATCCCTAAAACCTGGACTGTTAGTGTGCCTTGAGGACCGTGGTTGGGAACCTCTGTTCTAAACTCTCCATTTCATTATTTCCATTCAATGCTCATATCAGTCGCCTCTTTCAACTTCCTCGAGTAGCTGCCTTTCTTTGTCCCCCTGGATTTGGCTCAAAATTCCCTCATAACTTTGCTTCTTGGCCGCTAATCTTCAAATGAACTCTCAAGACCCCTTTCTTCCTCAAAGCTTTCCAGCACTCATCCTAACCCACTACTCCATGTTCCTTCCTTACAATCCAGCCCATCTGTGTCACCCTGTTTGTCTGACCCCTCCCCTTTAGAATGTAAGCTCTAATGAGCAGGGTCCTCTTCCCTTACATGCTTCTCCTTCCCTTACTTATACTTTAATTTACAACAGCACCTAACACATGGTTGCTGAAACCATGCTGCTTATTTAAGTCTTATGCTGCAATGTTTATAAATCATGTATTTGTCCTGTATTGTTTGTACTGTTAATAACTATTTCTTGTGTGCTAATTTGTTTATGTATCTGTGAACTTCAGCGTATATGTGCATCAGCCCCTTAGGCTATAAATTCCACAACATGCTTGTTGTGATTATGTTATGGATCATGAGATAGTAGGCAACATGTAATCCTTTATGTTTATTAAGTGTACATCTTATAATGGCATGGTGACCTGCAGGGTAAATTTGTCTGAGAAGATACCACAAGTAAATTGGTGTATTTACTGGATTATTTTTCAAATATATTGTTTATCTCCCCTGACCTGCTTGGAGACAGGGGGTTAGGCAGATGTAGTGAGTTACCCAGATCAGGGAACAGATAATGATTTATGGGAAGGTCATAAAGTTTTGCATGGTGACTCTTGTTACTAACATGTCAATGTTCACATGACATAGTAATCTACTCCCCAAATTTCTTGAAGATCTACAAAATGTCACAGAACCTAGTCCTATGCCATAGACCACTCCAGCCATGCCAAAATTACCTTTAGAAAGGTGGAACAATAAGGTAATATTATAATGTTTAAAAATAAAAAAAATCATCTATCCACATCTGTCTGTTTGTAATGAGATGCTGTATTGTTTGAATCCCATATTCTCCTTCTCTGATGTACCGCTGTAGAAATATGTGTTTTAACTTTTTTTCACTTCAGACAGTTGGTTTAAGCATGCTCTGGAAAATGGTCCATAAAACCTAGTTTGCATTGATACAGAAAGCCAAGGGAAAGAGTGGGGGATAGGGATAAACACTATGGGCTCGCCAGAAGCGTACGCTCGCTAGATGTGTATGCAAAATTGGCTAAGAGACAGCAAGGCAGACTATCACATGGCAAGGCATAAGCACGCCCACTATGTCTTGGCGTGCGAACGCTCTGTGTATGCAGATGCCCACCAGCCTGTCTTAAGACACCCACTTATGCACGTCATCTCCAGGATGTGTATGCAACCATCGGGTTACTATCGGAAGTGAACACAGAGTTTGTGGCTGACCATACCCTACCGCAAGCACTGCGAGCACTTCAGTGTAAAATTCAGCCAGGTGATGTGTACTATGACATTACGTCTTAATTATGCACGCCTCTGAAACGGCGTTAAGACGCTCGGGCACGCCTGTGTTCGCACCTCCACATCCCCTTTTTCAAAGACCAACCCCTGTCATCACCCACAAATGGCTTCTCCTGTCACTCACTTAGCTGGGCAGTCTATGCGCAATGAGCGTACGCTTCCCAATCACTCGGACTGGTTCACGCACCTGCACTGCGATGCATGCGCACAATGCAAATATCGGTAGTCTGCATGTGAAAGCTTCTTAGCAGGCGGTCGGAATTGGGCCCTATATCCCACAGGCAGAACTTTGTATATTTAATGAGAGCCAATATGACATTGGAAATTGCTCCATCTTCTTGCATCACCCCACATTCAGTTTCATGTAAATGAGACTGTTCATTTTTCCTTTTTGTTTCTAGAAAATTATTTGCATAGGACTATCTTTGTATGTCATTTGTATTAAATTTAGCATTGTTAGAATATTTATCATATGAAACTCTATTTAATAAGATTGGTCTCTGTGATTCTTATCAGATCCATTTTGCCTATGTATCTGGCTTACCCATGCTACATATATGTAGTGTACTACAGATTATTCTGTGGGTAATGATAATGGGACTTGATGATAATTGCATATGGAGATCAGAAACTTCTTACTTGTGTAGCTCCTGAAATTCTTTCTATGGTGTCAATTATATTATTGGAAAATTAATAGTGAGTCGTAGAGATACTGAGGAGTGTAATCATTTCTGTAAACTGACCATGTGGTTGTTTTTTTATCAATTCTATGTCATACCCATATCACGCAGGTTCAAGTGAGTGCTGACATTGACAAAGTTGCAGACAGTGGTTAGAAATTGGAGTATCGTGAAACAGCGCCCATGACAATGCAAATGTACAGTAAAGAATAGAAATGCAGAGGCAAAACCTGACAACAGCGGGCCTGATTCAGCAAGGAAGGCAGTTGCGTATACGCACGCAATCTGTTGATTAATTCGCACTGCACATGCACTGCAGCGAGAGTGCGTGAGACAGGGGCTGTGGTCAGAGCTACATACGCAGACCCATGGCAGAGTGATTGACAGGAAGTGACATTTCTGGGTGGTGATGGGGGGTGGCTGTGCGAACGCAGGCGTGCCAGTGCGTTTCAACGCCATTGCATGGGCGTGCATAAATTATCCACTGTGCTACCAGAAGCCTCTTGAGTACTCATAGAATGCGCAGAAGTTAGCAATTTCTGAGTGAGATCTGGGCTTCCTTGACTGTGAGTATGGGTCCGATGTTACTCAATGTTACCAATTCATTTGCTATGTTGCCCTAATATATACGGATGTGAGTAAGGGGAAGTGGGCGTCCTAATGCAAGGCTGCATACGCAATGTGAATGAGAACCGCGAATATTAGCAACTGCTGTGCGTGCATATAAGCAGAATTGCGTTTCTTGCTGAATCAGGCCCAGTATCACCAGAACTGTGAAATGTTGATTCCTGCATAAGTTCACCACAAATTGGCTCATCTCTGCGACACCGTGATTACTGTTCTCTAATAATTCTGTAATGTAGTTGGCATCATTCAGCAAAATTATTATCACAATGTAGCACCTAAGAATATCTTCTGTATTGTGTATCTGCCACAGTTTACAGGCAAAAAGTTACCATCATTAAAATATATTTTGTGTATTTACTGGCATGACTAAACTTTTGATATTGAATTAAAGAATAAATGACAGCAACTGCTAGGCAAAGACAATCAATACTAACATAATCATTCTTTAGAAATTGAACACAATCTATTCTAAACAAAATATATTTTATATCAAAAATTATACAGCAGTCACAGATTCACTTTATGGCCAGTTTGAAATAATTTGTCAGTGTCTCTCACAAAAATAAAATTGTAACATCTGGTTTAAAATAAATGAAAAACATTTGAAGCTCTAAGGGGTATATTTACTAAAGTGCAGGTTTTTTAAATAGGAGATTTTGCCCATAGCAACCAATTAGATTCTACTTAACATTTATCTAGCACCTTCTAGAACAGGGATGGGGAACCTCAGGTCCATGGTCCGTATAAGGCCCGCGGAGTCATTTGGTCTGTCCCTCTGAGCTTTTTATGCTAGCCTCATCACCGGAGATTGTTGCCCTGCCCCCATGTGACTTCACACTGAGGGGCGTGGCCTGCACCGGGCCCGCAAATAATGTTCTATATATCAAAATGGCCCTCGGCAAAAAAAAGGTTCCCCACCACTGTTCTAGAAGATTATAGCTAGAATTTGATTGGTTGCTATGGGCAACATCTCCACTTCTAAAAACCCGCACTTTGATAAACTCATAGGGGTATATTTACTAAAGTGCATCTAAGTCATGGTTTATAGGAGGTCAGTTATTGTAAGTACATAAAAGTTGAGAATTTTGGAGCTGATGCTGAAATGAATTTAAATTCATTAGTAGTTGTGTGAATTTGCACTGCACAAGCCCCGAAAATGTGAGCAATGCAGTTGTCTGCATTTCAATCACATCTAAACTTATGAAGAGGCTGAACTACTGTACGTTATAATGGGGAGTTCAGTGAGAGCCAGTGCATCACCATCAGGGAAGGCCATAGGTCTAGTAGAATCCTGTGCGAGAATTTTTGGAGCAGGCCCCCCCGTCACTAGCACCAGGGATAGATAGATAGATAGATAGATACTGTAGATAGACATGGATGTAAATAGAGCAACATATTTTTAGATGTACACACATAGGGGTCTATTCATTATTACTTAATTTCTACAAAAAACAGGTGAAAATTTAAAATTTTTCACCTGCTTTTGTAGAAATTAAGTTTTGGGTCCATTCATTAAACAGGTAAAGCAGATATTTCCATCTTACCTTTCTCACACAATGTGGTCCACTGTCCCCATATACTAGTATGGCTTTTGCTCCTGCACACGGCGCTCACCTCGCTCCCGAGTTGAGTAGAGGGAACCCGGGTTGAGAAGAGGGATCAGCAGACAATGTAGTGCGTACTCTGGACTCAGAGTACTGTCCGTGCCGCCTGGATGACACGAACGGTAGAAGACAGGTTTGCGGACCGTGCCACCTGGATGATACAAATGGCAGGTAGATGATATGCAACACTGTGCCGCCGAGGTGACACAAATGGCAGAACAACAATATACAGTAGGAGGCAGGAACACTGGAGCTCAACTGGAAGACAGGAGACAAAGCCAGAACCGGAAGCACGAAAACTATCACTGGCACTGGATCAGCGTTAGCGCCAGCAAGATGTAGACGCAGGAGCCAATCTGGACTGATTCCAGGATGATAGACAGGAGGTAGGTGGAGACTCTGTGAATTTGTTTGGCATTCGCAACTGACTGTCACAAGCCGCTGCACTGCTAATAGCTTTGTGCTGCCTTCCACCTGTGCTCTATTCACCGAGAACGGTATTATTGGAGACGGAGCATCCCTGTGGCTAAGAGTGAAGACGGAGATTGTCTGCGCCAGCTACTGCGCTTCCGCTCCACATGCTATTGTGAGCCAGCTCTGCCACAGACATCACCTTTAGCACTCGCCACAGATGCTGGCATATTGCTGGAGCTTAACGGGTCTCGCGACACAGAGCTACACACTGAGCCTACAGGCCCGGCACATTGCTGGAGCACACCGGGTGTGATACTAAACAGCTACAAGTGTGTTTGTTATACAGACAACTCTGATATGGTAGCATACTAATTTTCTCAACATCAGCCATAAGGAGGTACCTCTAACTATATATATTTGTTCCCTCGTCCCAGGACTGTGAGTATACGGAATCTAATTGGCATACAGCATATATGCACTCTAAGCCTGCTTCACTGGAACTTTAATATCAAATGTGCAAAAACATTATTGCAACATTGTATTGTGGTTACCTATGAGTCAAATTGTTATTTTACTAAGTTCAACTATCATAATGTGGACACACTAGTGTCAACTGCATAGAATTCTGTGCTAACAAGGATATTCCTTGAGTCTTACAGGAGACTTTCTATTTTGATTAGTAGCTTTATATGTACATGTCTAATCACTATTTTAGATTGTATTTTACTCATTGTGATATTGCGATTAAAACAGGATATTATATTATATTGTTCTGTGTCTATTAAGCGCCACCTTATACATTTTGTTTGTGTAATTTTTGGTAGATACATTACTAATGTATTGTTCAATATGTAATTATATTACATCATATCTTGAAATATTGTGAATTGACGCCATTGACTGAAGTTTTATCATATGACTGCAACGTTTACATTTTATGCGCCTATGTTAATGCTTTGAAATAGCAGGTTTGCATGTATACGTGTATGATACGGCCTGGAAAACTGATCCTGCGTTTTTCCTGGAATGATGAGAGATGGAAAATCTGCACTTCTGTATATAGGCAAAAGATATCTTTTAACACTGACTTTTTTTGAGTGAGAGGTTATGTCAGTATTGCCAGCTTGTGCACAGGACTCCGACGTGTCACAGCTTTCCATAACGTCCACTTTTCTTTCACCCACATTCTTTCATTTGTACTATCAATTACATATCTATTTTCTGCACTATAGTGTAATTTCATTTATTAAGTCTTATTCAGCTAAATCAACTTTATTGTTTCTGTCTGTGAATTGAAAGGAAAAATGAATAGAAGCTGCTTTGTCCTAATGCACCCTCTGCTGTTTGGTCTCCTTAGGCTGCTGTTAATGTCTAGCTTCATATTAGTGAACCAGGTGACAGAATAGATCTCTTTCCAGACATGGCGGTTTATGTAATAGGTTGCGAGCTGCAGCCAGGAACCTCTGTATTTTCAAAGCGGCAATCATTTGATAGGCAACACCAACTTGGTTTTGCCTTTGAAATGATTGCCACTTTAAAAATACGAGGATGTTTTTTTAACGTGTTCTCTAAGATGTAAAGGGTACATATCCGATTTTTCCACCCAACTTCAGTTGTATTTTATAGTCAAGATTGTGAAGGTACTGTCTCTCAATGTTAAGGGGCTTAATTTCCCAAATAAGAGACGCTTGGCCCTGAAATACTTATATAAGGCACAAATTGTGGCTTTCCAAGAGATGCATTTTCTAAACGCATCTACTCCTAAATTTTTTTATACTTATTTCCCACATTGATACCTGTCTAATGGCCCCCACAGAAAAGCAGGTATGGCCGTATTGCTTTCTGCTTCCTGTAACTTTATATGAGAAAAACAAATTGCGAATAAAGAGGGTCATTATTTGATGTTGCTAGGGAAATTGGAGGGGCTTCCGGTAATGATAGTTTCAGTATATGCTCCCAGTGCTAAGCAGATCTCTTTTTGTACAAGTCTGCACCAAATTACAAGATCATCGAAAGGGGTCCCTTTTGTTATTAGGTGATCTTAATATGGTCCTCGACCTGTCCATGGATAAATCTTCCTCGACTTGTAAATTAAGATCTCGGGTACTCCGAGACCATTCCCCCTCCTTTGGCCACATTTTACAGGAATATGATCTATATGATATATGATATATGAAGCGCAAAAAATCCCACTATATGGGATTATACATTTTATGTTCACCATTCATATTTCCGCATTGACTTTGCCATATCTGACAAATGGACACTCCAGCAAATTAACAAAGCGGTTATTTTACCCAAGGTTTGGTCAGACCATTCAGCCCTTAGTTTGCTTTGGGAGACAAGGAACCCCTCCTAGTACTTGGCTCTTGGGAGAACATTTATTTTCAGACTAGACATGCTATAAAGCATCAGGAGGATTTGGAATTACATTTAGATTTGGAAACTAAACATAAATGCTCCCCTCAGAATTCTAACATCTATCGGGAGCTGCTCAGACTTAGGGAAGAATGGAATATTTTAGCTCTGAAAGAAGACCATAAAAATATTTTCAGACTAAACCAAAAATTCTATGTCCAGGGAGATAGGGCGGGTAGGATGCTAGCACCTAAGCTGAGAGGGAAAATGACATAGGATCTAAAGTAACTGATCCTAAGGAGATAGCGACTGTTTTCTGAATATTATTCTAATCTTTATAATTTAGTTTACGATCCCCAAATCCCGCAACCCGCAGACAAAAGTATTGCTAATTTCTTAACTAAGGTATATTTACCAACACTGGATGAGGATTCGGTCTGCTCTCTAGGTAGGCCATGGACAGAAGAGGAATTGGGAATAGCTATTGATTTTATGCCGCTGAGTAGAGCTCCTGGTCCTGATAGATATATAAATAAGTTTTTTAAAGAATTTAAGAATGTCTTGATCCAGTCTTAATCCAGCTTTTAATGACGCTTCCAAACTTGGCTCTTTCCCTAAAGAAATGTTAGAAGCCCGTACAGTGGCCTTTCCCAAACCGACGAGGAACTCAGCATTGATTTCTAACTACCGGCCAATTGCACTTTTAAATACTGACGTTAAAATCAATGCTAAACTAATTGCTAATAGATTGAGTCCATTGCTTCCCTCTCTTATCCATTGGGATCAGGTAGGATTTGTGGTAGACAAGCCCCAGACAACACCAGACGTGTTATTGATGTTATTGAGTCCTTCTCCGCCTTTGATGAACCTTTGCTATTGTTATCACTGGATGCGGAGAAGGCTTTTGATAGGCTTCATTGGGCATATTCAATTACAGTGTTGAAGCGTTTTGGGTTTTTTGGACGAGGCCTATCTTCTATACTCACCCTCTACCCCTGTCTGTCAGCTCGAGTTATGGCAAACGGCATCCTTTCTTCAACCTTTCCTATTGCTAATGGCACCTGTCAGGAGTGCCCCTTATTCCCATTGATTTTTGCCTTCACCATAGAACCCTTAGCCGAAACGGGTCGGGTATGATATCTCGGCGGTCGGGATGCCGCTGGTCAGAATACCGACAGTGGCATCCCAGCAGTCAGAATTTCGACACCCATAAGGAAATAAGGTAAGACTAACCCCTGCCCCTAACCCTCCCTCCCTGGTGCCTAACCCTAACCTCCCCCTCCCCGCACCCTAAACCTAACCATCCACCCTAGTGACCTACCCTAACCCTCCCCCTAATGGCTAACCCTAATCCTCCCCCTAACGCCCGATACTTACCTTCGGAATGCCGGCAGTTGGGATTCTGGTGCCGGGATCCCGACGCGGTCAGGATTTCAGCACCGGCATTTCACCCATCAGAATCCCGCACGGCGGACTGCTGACTACATCCTGCCAAAACTAAGAAAATTAAAGAAGATATACGAGGACCAGTCCTTCATGGCTGGGTTTATAAAATTTGACTTTTCACGGATGATATCCTCTTAACCCTTACGGATCCCATATCTAGTTTGCAACATTTAAATATAATTCTAGAGGAATATACGAAAGTATCTTATTACAAATTAAATACATTCAAAATGGAGGCCCTTCCGATAAACACCTCCCCTGACTTTCTTTTAAAATTACGATCCTTGAATCATACTCCTGCCAGGATAGAAGCCTAAAATACCTGTGAATACATATCACACCTAAGATAGCTGACCTGATTCCATGTAATTGTCTCCCTTTATTGAGTAACTTTACATTACTAACTACGGATTGGATGATGCAAGAGGTATTTTGGATGGGGCGCAACGCAGCACTGAAAATGGTGCTCCTCCCTAAGATCTTACATTTGTTTAGGACTATCCCTATCCTCTTATCTAATTCTCTACTTACCAAATTCTATGTGATTTTCACCAAATATATATTGAGAAATAAGAAACCACGTTTAGCACGAAAGATCATGTGTCTCCCAGAATTAGAGGGAGGTTTGGCATTCCCAGACTTGAAAGGTTATCAATAGGTTAGCCTTTTTTATCAGATCATAGAGTGGTTTGTTAGAGATAATCCAAAGCCATGGATTGTTCTAGAACAACATATGTTAGCCCAGTTTCCCATAACTGATATCCTACGGGTGCCAGTCTCTAGTAAACCCTACAAAATTCCTATCACGGTAGCACACACTCGTAAAGCTTGGCGTATGGCAATGTCCAAAGTGGATAATATTACTTTTCCTATGACTGATCTCTCTTTAGCAGGTATTGCCTGCCTCATCCCTGATTTACATTTTAACATATGGATTGAAAAAGGAGTGTAGTCGCTACGTGAGGATACTGTAGATGGAGTGTTGCTCCCTTTTACTCAAATACAGGAAAGACTCTCCATCTCAGCTTGGGATTTTTATAAATACCTTCTACTCCGTCATTGTTTATTCAGTTGCACACCAGATTCACATTTAGTGTCTTCTATTCCTAAATATATTCACGATAAAGTAGTTAGAGCTGCTCTTAAGGGAGAAATATCATGGTGGTATGCCTTCTTACTTACTTTGCAGAACCCAGTGAAATTCCCCTCATTAGCTCAATGGGAGTTAGACCTAGCATCAGGGGCTGGCGGGCAACTTTTAGCCTTGGGGGCAAGTCCAGGGCACTGGCCCATAAACAACGGCTTATCCTTAAATAGAGATTGCGAAGTCTCGCACGCAAATCGACCGCGAGAGCGTGTCCTAATCAATGGCTCAAATAGGAATGTTAGTTTCAATACATACACTTAAATAAAACATAAGAGCAAAATAGAATAGTGGATAATTCTCAGAAAAAGAGGCAATATAGGGCCCCATTTAACAATGAAACAGAATACCTTTAGCACTTACTTAAAGAGGTTATGGTCCTCTTTCAGTATCTAACAAACAGCAGTAAGACATAGGGCCTGATTCAGAGCCGGACGCAATTAGCGCTCGCTCGTCCAGAAAATAGGGGTGGCTATTCAAATAAACCGTTCGCTCTTTGCGGTCTGTTCACGCCTCTAGGTCTGAACGAGCGAACAAAACTTGCGGCCATTTTTTTGAAAAATACACCCCCTGGCCGCTCGCATCCTACGTCATGTCCGCTATTTATTAGATTAATCGAGTACATCGACCAGCGTATGAACTGCTCGCTATTCTTGTGGTTGGTTTTTGCTACCACAATCTTGCGAGCAGTTCTGGCTATAAAATAACCCAGTGACGTGGTCAATGACGCTCCTGTATTAATTATGCACACCCTTAAAATGCCCGTTTTGACCTTTAAGCACGCCTGCGTTCGGATCTCCACTCCCCGTTTTCAAGCACCTTCCCCTGTTACCACCCACATACGCCTCCTCCTGTCACTCAAAATAGCAGGCATTCGCTGTTTAGCGAACAAACAAATTTTGGCCGCACTGACTGGTTCGCGCATGCGTATAACGATCCGTACGCATGCGCAGTTGGGCAAACATCGCTTGGAGCGAACGAGCGGCCGCTTACGAGCGGCTCTGAATCAGGCCCTTATTCCCTAGCCCCAGTATATATCTGCCTCATTCCCCCAGACCCAGTGTGTGTCTCACTCATTCCCCCAGACCCAGTGTGTGTCACTCAATCCCCCCAGACCCAGTGTGCATCTCTAAGCCCCAGACCCAGTGCAGTGCCCTAGTAGTGCACAGTATGCAGTGCCCCAGTAATGCCCCTTATGTTGTGCCCCCAGTAATGTCCTTAGTAGTGCCCCTTATGCAGAGACCCCAGTAATGCCCCTGATGCAGAGCCCCCAGTAATGCCCCTTATGCAGAGCCGCCAGTAAAGCCCCTTTATGCAGAGCCCCCAGTAATGTCATTAGTAGTGCCCCTTTATGCAGAGCCCCCAGTAATGACCTTAGTAGTGCCCCTTTATGCAGAGCCCCCAGTAATGCCCCTTATGCAGAGCCCCCAGTAATACCCCTTATGCAGAGTCGCCAGTAATGACCTTAGTAGTGCCCCTTTATGCAGAGCCCCCAGTAATGGCCTTAGCAGTGCTCCTTATGCAGAGCCCCCAGTAATACCCCTTATGCAGAGCCCCCAGTAATGGCCTTAGTAGTGCCCCTTTATGCAGAGCCCCCAGTAATGGCCTTAGTAGTGCCCCTTTATGCAGAGCCCCCAGTAATGTCCTTAGTAGTGCCCCTTATGCAGAGCCCCCAGTAATACACCTTATGCAGAGCCCCCAGTAATGGCCTTAGTAGTGCCCCTTTATGCAGAGCCCCCAGTAATGGCCTTAGTAGTGCCCCTTTATGCAGAGCCCCAGTAATGCCCCTTATGCAGAGCCCCCAGTAATGTCCTTAGTAGCGCCCCTTATGCAGAACCCCCAGTAATACCCCTTATGCAGAGCCCCCAGTAATGGCCTTAGTAGTGCCCCTTTATGCAGAGCCCCCAGTAATGGCCTTAGTAGTGCCCCTTTATGCAGAGCCCCAGCAATGCCCCTTATGCAGAGCCCCCAGTAATGTCCTTAGTAGTGTCCCTTATGCAGAGCCCCCAGTAATGCCCCTTATGCAGAGCCCCTAGTAATGTCCTCAATAGTGCCCCTTATGCAGAGCCCCCAGTAATGTCCCTTATGTTGTGCCACCAGTAATGTCCTTAGTAGTGCCCCTTATGTTGTGCCCCCAGTAATTCCCCTTATGTTGTGCCCCCAGTAATGCCCCTTATGCAGAGCCCCCAGGAATGCCCCTTTATGCAGAGCCCCCAGTAATGCCCTTAGTAGTGCCCCCAGAAATGCCCCTTATTTTGTGCTCCCAGTAATGCCCCCTATGCTGTGTCCCATCCCAGTATAGAACACGCCCCACTCACCTGTCTGTGCAGTACTTACCTTTCTTCATGACGGCCGCTGGGCACCACTCCAGTCTACGCCATCCCGTGTAGATGCTGCCGCTGACTGGATCTAATTAGATCCAGAGCGGCAGGCTCCACTCATCGCGGGCGATGTCATGATGTCTCCCGCGCGCTGCATCACTGGGAATGCAGGCCTCTGAAGCGATCAGAGGCTTCTGATCACTGCAGAGACCACTGTTGCCAGCCCGTACTGCCTAGTCGGAGCTGTGCTCCGATCGTGGCAGGGATGTGGCCTGCAGGCTGACTATAGCTGCCTGATTGGAGCTTAGCTCCAATTGCGGCAGCGGGCCAACATAGGGACCAGCCCAGCGGGGACCAGCCCGGGGGGGAAGATGGCACCCTGGCCCAGTCCACTACTATCTAGCATACCAGTTTACAGAAGAGGACTGGAATCTGATATTTCGTACGTGTTTTCAATTCTCAAAATGTATCATTGAACTGGTACACAGATTATATCAAACCCCTGTTAAATTGCATAGAATTTGGCCATCAGTGTCGAATCTTTGTTGACATAATTGTGGCCAAATGGGATCTCTGATTCATATATTCTGGTCATGCCCAGCTCTCACTAGTGTTTGGACTTGTTTCTAAGGTTTTTAATGTCACTGTGCCCCATAATCCTCATGTGGCTATGTTTCATATATCTTTAGACACTTTCTCTAATAATGATCGCTATTTTATAGGTCATATTTGTCACGTCTGAAACTGGAGAAGAGGACGTGGTGGGCCTAAGTTGGGGAAAGAAACGGAGACGAGGGGCCTGGATGTACGTTCTCCTCATCCACAGGTCTTGAGTGTTGGCGAGACCTGGGCAAAGGTGCGGAGTCTAACCCACAGGATGGTGTTCGCCAGTGACCCCCCCAATTGGGATATGGGCTTAGCTGCACCCCGTGAGCAGGTCGCGGTCCTTTGACCAGGTACCCAAGCCCTGCAGGGATAGAGACACTACACCCGTGGCCCAGCGAGGATATGCCAGTTAGGCACAACACAGTCCCTTAAAATACTGTATAGAAAACACCTTGACACGAGGATCAAAACGTCAATAAGGATTTCAAAGTGGGAAGCGACTCACGGTTACTTGAGACGTCACCAGGGATAGAAGGCACATGGGTAGAGGTGGTAAATGTTGTAGCACGGATGTCCACGGGAGACGTGAGGCACACAGGTGGGGATGGTAACACTGCTGCACGGGTATTCACGAGAGGCGTATAGGCACACAGGTAAAGGTGGGTACACTGCTGCACGGGTATTCACCAGAGACGTAAAGGCACACAGGTAAAGGTAGTAACACTGCTGCACGGGTATTCACCAGAGATGTTTAGGCACACAGGTAAAGGTGGTAACACTGCTGCACGGGTATTCACCAGAGATGTTTTAGGCACACAGGTAAAGGTGGTAACACTGCTGCTGTGCGGATGAATAGGAACCTGGACCGGGAACTCACTAAGGCACGCTAGGAGACAACCGTTGTTCAGGCAATTTCCCATAACCTGTGGGACAGTTTTATACCCAGGGGAACCCTTAGACAGGTGCACAGCATCAGCTGGAAATGAGCCTATCAGGAGGAAGGATCCAGTCACATTGGCCGACTGTTATGGCGGCGCAGATGTCCGGATTTGTGATGCCGGACACCAGCCCTCCAGGAAGCCATAGTAAGCGGGGAGAATCCTCAGCTTCTCCCCCGCCGTCGCGCAGGCCGACCGACCACCCAGGATGAAAGGGGAAGCCGGCGGTGCGGTAAGCGGATGTCGATCCCCGGCTGAGCCCTGACAGTACCCCCTCCTTTAAGGGTGGGCACTGAACACCCAACAGGCTTATCTGGGAATCGCCTATGAAAACTCTGGATTAGTCGCAGAGCGTGTACATCAGGGGCTCTGATCCAGGCCCTTTCCTCGGGGCCGTAGCCCTTCCAATCGATGAGATATTGAAGGGTGTGGAATCTGTGCCGGGAATCCAAGATCTTTTCCACCTCAAATTCAGTGCCTTGTAATGTCTTGACTTGAGGCAATTTAGGGGAACACTTCTGAAAACGATTGAGCACCAGGGGCCGTAAGAGAGAAACGTGAAAAGTATTTGAAATCTTCATTTGAGGGGGAAGTTCCAATTTATAAGTTACTGGACTGATTATCTTAATGATACGATATGGACCGATAAAACGCGGAGCGAGTTTCATGGACGGGACTCTTAAGCGAATATTTTTGGAAGATAACCAGGCCCTGTCCCCGACTCTCAACAGGGGAACCGTCAAACGTTTCCTGTCCGCAAATTTCTTGTAATTCCTAGAAGATTGCTTTAGAGATAAGTGAATTTTATTCCATAGAACTGAAAAGGATTGAATCTCTTGATTCACAGCTGGAACATCTATAGATGGAAGCTTCTGGAAATCTGGAACTCGTGGATGTCTACCAAAAACCATAAAAAAAGGAGTGGATTTAGAGGAAGAATGAAATTTAAAGTTATGAGAAAACTCTGCCCATGGCAGGAGGTCCACCCAATCATCCTGGGAAGATGACACAAAGAGCCTAATGAAGGTCTCTAGCTCTTGATTGACCCTTTCCGTTTGACCATTCGACTGTGGGTGGTAGGCTGAGGAAAAGTTCAGTTTGATTCCACAGGTACTACACAGGGCTCTCCATAATTTGGCTGTAAACTGAACACCTCGATCAGAGACTATTTCCCTGGGGAGACCGTGTAATCTGAAGATGTCTCGAATAAAAATTTTTGCTAATTGAGGAGCAGAAGGAAGGTCAACGAGTGGGATAAAATGTGCCATTTTAGAAAAGCGATCCACGACCACCCATACCGTGTTATGTCCCTTGCACCGAGGTAATTCAGAAATAAAATCCATTGAGATGTGGGTCCATGGAGCAGTTGGGATAGACAAGGGATGAAGAGGACCAACCATCTGTCTACGCGGAGTTTTATGTTGGGCGCATTTGATACAGGAGCGGACAAACTCCGTGACATCCTTCTTCATGGTCGGCCACCAGTACGATCGAAGTAAGAACTGGTAGGTCTTGGTGATTCCAGTGTGACCTGCGAACAAGGATGCATGAGCCCAAACCAGCAATTTTTTACGTAACTTAGGAGGTACAAAAGTTTTCCCAGGTGGCAGGGACACTACTTGAGTAGGAGCAAATACAATTGGGTCAAAAATGGAACGAACTTGAGAACACTCCTCCTCCTCCAAGTTAGTCATGAAGGAGCGAGATAATGCATCGGCCTTCTTGTTCAACACACCAGGACGAAACTGGAGTTTTAAATCAAACCTAGAAAAAAAAAGTGACCATCGTGCCTGCCTGGCATTTAACCGGTGTGCAGTTTGTAGATAGATCAGATTCTTATGGTCTGTAATAATCGTGACAGGAAATTTGGCCCCTTCCAGAAGATACCGCCATTCCTCTAAGGCTAGGCGCATGGCTAGAAGTTCTTGGTCGCCAATAATATAATTTCTCTCGGCAGGGGAAAATTTACGGGAGAAAAATCCACAAGGATGCATCTTCCCATCTTCAGCAGACTGAGATAATACCGCGCCTACTCCAACGGAGGATGCGTCCACCTCCACAATGAATGGTTTGTCTATTTGAGGTTGACAGAGAATGGGAGCTCGAGAAAAGGCACCTTTTAGGTTTTGAAAGGCTTGTACTGCTGGAACAGACCATTTAGAAGGATTGGCTCCTTTCCTTGTGAGAGAGGTAATGGGTGCTACCAGTGTAGAAAAGTGTGGAATAAACCTCCTGTAATAGTTTGCGAATCCTAGAAAACGCTGAGTACCTTTTAGCGAAGTAGCCAGGGGCCATTCAGAGATTGCCTTGTTTATCAGGAACCATCTGGAGAGTCCCCCCGGAGATAATATGGCCTAAAAAAGGTACTGAAATTTGGTGAAACATACATTTGGAAAGTTTCCCGAAGAGGTGATGAGTGCAAAGGCGGAACAATACCTCCCATACATGAAGACGATGACTCTGTAAATATCTGGAAAAGATTAAAATATCATCGAGATAAATCACAACAAATTTATGAAGAATATCCCGGAAGACCTCGTTGACGTAACCTTGAAAAATAGCTGGTGCATTACAAAGACCGAAGGGCATTGCGAGGTACTCAAAATTTCCGTCTCTGGTATTGAACGCGGTCTTCCACTCGTCCCCGGTTTTAATTCGAATAAGATTATACGCACCACGTAGATCCAGCTTCGTGAAAACCTGAGCCCCTTGAACCTTGTCAAACAGTTCTGAAATTAAAGGTAGCCGGTACTGATTTTTTATGGTGATTTGATTTAACCCTCGATAATCTATACAGGGGTGGAGTCCACCATCCTTTTTCCCTACAAAAAAGAAACCTGCCCCTGCAGGAGAAGAAGAAGGCCGAATGAATCCTTTAGCAAGGTTTTCCTTAATGTATTCCTCCATGGCCGCGGTCTCAGGCACGGACAAGGGGTAAACACGGCCACATGGAGGACTTTTCCCGGGAAGCAAATCGATAGCACAATCCCAAGGTCGATGCAGAGGAAGTTTATCTGCGGCTTGTTCACAAAATACGTCAGCAAAGTCTTGATAAGCCTCGGGCAGCCCGGCTGGGGGGAATGTTTAGAAGACTCGGGTCGAAGGGACTTCTTAGCCGAGTTGGCAACCATCGCTTGGTTACATACTGGAACGACCCTGGTCAAACAATCTTGGAAACACTGTGAACCCCAGGATAGGATTTGCATAGCATCCCAGTTGAACACAGGATTGTGTTTTCTCAACCAGGGCAGCCCTAATACCAGCTCATAGGAGGATTCGGGTAACACAAAAAATTCCAGCATTTCATGATGTAGGCACCCAATTTGGACAGACACAGGATGAGAGAGTGAAGAAATGGGTAACCCCACCAGAGTTTTACCATCTAGTCCAGACAGTAACAATTTATTAGGTAGGGAAACGACTGGAATACCCAAGGTGTGAATCAATCTCTCTGCAATAAAATTACCAGCAGCACCAGAATCAATTAAAGCGTGAACCTCCCTTGTCCTGGACTTATGGGAAAGCGACACTACTAAAAGACTTTCAGATAATTGGGATGGCTTGAGAACAACCCCCAACTGAATGCTCCCTACTTCAGTCAGGGTTTCGCATTTCCCGCAAGTAAAGGACAATTCCTCAGAATGTGGTTAGGTGCAGCGCAATAGATACACAATTTATTTTGGAAGCGTCTATTGCACTCTGCCGGGGTGAGTTTGGCTCTGTTGACCTGCATTGGTTCGTCTTCACTAGCTAGGGTGGGTATAGGCGGACTAACAGCAGAAGAGCGGACTGGTAGACGTTCACCTCTTCCCCTACTAGCCCATCTCTCCCGATGGCGAAGGTCAATTTTGATACAGAGAGAGATAACGTCAGCGAAGGATTCTGGCAAATCTCTGGAGGCAAGCTCATCCTTCATCCTCTCAGAGAGCCCATGAAGGAAGGACGCTTTAAGAGCTTCCTCGTTCCATTTTAATTCAGATGCCAGGGTCTGAAATTGGACTACATACTGCCCCACGGACCGTGTGCCCTGTCGCACTCGGAGGAGGTCAGAGGATGCAGAAGCAGAACGGCCTGGCTCGTCAAAAATTCTCTTAAATGCGGAAACAAATTCCTCGTAGGTAGATACGATGGGGTCGGCCCGTTCCCATAGAGGGGAGACCCAGTCTAACGCTGCTCCTGTTAATAATGAAATCACATATGCTACTTTGGCCCGAGACGTGGGAAAGTTCTGGGGAAGACATTCGAATTGGATTTCACATTGGTTGATGAACCCGCGGCACCGCCTGGGGTCGCCATCAAACCTTTCTGGAGTGGCAAGCTGTAGTCGGGGTTTAGGAGTAGGAACCACCGGTGGAGGACCTGATGGAGAAGGTACAGGAACCGCAGGCGGGGGAACCGGGAGAATAGAAGCCAACGTGGTTTGGATCGAAACCAGTTGCCTCGAGAGCTCCTGTAAATACTGAGCCACTTGTTGTTGTTGCGCCTCCTGGTTGTCCATCCGAGAGGTCAACTCTTGCAGAGACCCAGTACCTTGGGATCCTGCAGCCTCCATTGGGCCTGAACAAACTGTCACGTCTGAAACTGGAGAAGAGGACGTGGTGGGCCTAAGTTGGGGAAAGAAACGGAGACGAGGGGCCTGGATGTATGTGCTCCTCATCCACAGGTCTTGAGTGTTGGCGAGACCTGGGCAAAGGTGCGGAGTCTAACCCACAGGATGGTGTTCGCCAGTGACCCCCCCAATTGGGATATGGGCTTAGCTGCACCCCGTGAGCAGGTTGCGGTCCTTTGACCAAGTACCCAAGCCCTGCAGGGATAGAGACACTACACCCGTGGCCCAGCGAGGATATGCCAGTTAGGCACAACACAGTCCCTTAAAATACTGTATAGAAAACACCTTGACACGAGGATCAAAACGTCAATAAGGATTTCAAAGTGGGAAGCGACTCACGGTTACTTGAGACGTCACCAGGGATAGAAGGCACACGGGTAGAGGTGGTAAATGTTGTAGCACAGATGTCCACGGGAGACGTGAGGCACACAGGTGGGGATGGTAACACTGCTGCACGGGTATTCACGAGAGACGTATAGGCACACAGGTAAAGGTGGGTACACTGCTGCACGGGTATTCACCAGAGACGTAAAGGCACACAGGTAAAGGTAGTAACACTGCTGCACGGGTATTCACCAGAGATGTTTAGGCACACAGGTAAAGGTGGTAACACTGCTGCACGGGTATTCACCAGAGATGTTTTAGGCACACAGGTAAAGGTGGTAACACTGCTGCTGTACAGATGAATAGGAACCTGGACCGGGAACTCACTAAGGCTCGCTAGGAGACAACCGTTGTTCAGGCAATTTCCCATAACCTGTGGGACAGTTTTATACCCAGGGGAACCCTTAGACAGGTGCACAGCATCAGCTGGAAATGAGCCTATCAGGAGGAAGGATCCAGTCACATGGGCCGACTGTCATGAATGTCAGGAAGCCACAGCAAGCGGGGAGAATCCTCAGCTTCTCCCCCGCCGTCGCGCAGGCCGACCGACCACCAAGGATGAAAGGGGAAGCCGGCGGTGCGGTAAGCGGACGCCGATCCCCGGCTGAGCCATGACAATATTCTTATAACTACAAAATTATTAATTGCCCACCTTTGGCGCACATGGATAACCCGACATTGGATACAATATAAACTAAGGTGCAGGTACACTGTTAATTCAAAACTGCAGGCTGCCAATACTCATCCTCAGCATCCAATCCCCAGATCCGTTGGTTGAGTGGAGTGAATACTGGGCTAATAAACGTTCTTCCATTGGTTCTAGCGATCATCACAGCTGAATAATTTTATCGTCTAACATGTCTCATTTTGGATTTGTATATGCTCCTTTTATCTATTCATATTAGTTGTGGTTCAGTGCTTTGGTCATCTCTATGTATTGTGGTGATAGACTCTTATGTTGTACCTCATTGTATATATATTGACGTTGATTGTATGGACATTTTGTGATGATGTTTATACCCTATTATGTTTGTAATATTAGAGAAGGCAAAAGGGGAGACTCTGAGCACCGGTGCCAAATAAATTAAGATGAAGGTAGAATTACTCCAAATTAATAAAAATGCAAATGCAGATAGTAGTATCAGGGATATATTATCCTTATGGAGGTGCACCCATTAGAGTAAGAACAGCATATAGAAAAAGGGAAAGAAAGTACTCTCTTTTTGGGGGCACAAGAATCTACCTTGTACAGTAAAACTTACATTTTAATGTTTTGTCATAAAAGAATCATAAAACTGAAATTATAAACATACAATAATATACATACAATACTTTTACAACGTTATATTAAAAAATGATACAAGTGTTCGCTTTTCAATATAATGTTGTGCAAGTATTGAATGTATATTATTGTATGATTATAATTTAAGTTTTTCGTTTCCTATGATTCTTTTATGACAAAACATTAAATGTTAAGTTTTACTATCCAAGGTAGATTCTTGTGCCCCAAAAAAGAGAGCACTTTCTTTCCATTTTTTTCTATACCCTGTTATGTGTAATATGTTTACTTTTCACTTTCCCTTCTTTTTTCTGTATCCCTCTTTTTTCCCCTTCCCCTCATTATACCTCTAATAAAAATAATTATGGAAAAAAAAAAATATGAGGGTGACTCGCCGGAGTTCCCACAGCGACTGCAGCTGACAACCTGCTTCCCAAGCCCCATCGTGTGCAGTGGATGGTGCAACCTCACCACGAGGCTAGGAGAGTTTGGAGAACCCGCAGCAAATATTGATAGTGACGTACCTCTTGACTAGCTTTGCAGGGCTTGTCTGAGACTGGAGGCTTGTTTATGGTTGTAAAACATTTAAATATCAAAATGAGTAAAAAAGCAGTGATAGACTTAATGTGTGTGCTCCTGTAGATTTATAATTACTATTTCAAAATATAAAACTGATATATAGCGCAGTGTATGTTTTGCAGTTCTACAATACAATTTATAGGCAGGTGTTCTGTGTTAAAATCCTTAAACAACTAGTTGACTGCACATGTTCATTCCATTACTATTCTACTAACATCAAGTGTATGCGGCCAACCATCAATTAAGTGGACTTTGCGTCTAAAATGTAACCGTAAAATACATCCACAATACAATACAAGCAAGATACAGATTGACAAGCATACGCGCACGCAGGGGGGGTGTCTGAGTACCTAGAAACCCCCCCTGGCCGCCGCTCCATCGCCGCGCAGCTAAACAACATTTTATTTATTTCTATTAAAAGGAGCTGCCGGAGTTCTCTTACACTGGCTGCGGCTGGAGCTGGGGCTGGCTGACTGTAGGGGGAGCTGCTGCGGAAGCGCGCAGCTCCTCCTAGGAAGGGACGGGGCATTGACTGCAAGAGGGCCAGGCTGAGCTGCCGCCGGGTGACTGCTTCACGGCGCCTTCACCTGGACCTGGAGCCCAGGTGAAGTTATGTGGGGGCTCTGCCGGTGGGGGGTTCTTCCAGCGCACGCGGGGGGGAGGAGGTCTGCAGGTGTAGACCTCCTGCAGTGCACCAAGAAAGCCATCGGCAGGTCCCGCCCGCCCTCCAACCCCTGCATGGAAAGGTAAGCGCTCAGGGGGAGGAGGGGGCGGGGAGGGAGCGAGAGGGGCGGCAGTGCTGCACAGGGCGCACTGCCATCCAGCTACGGCACTGCTCACCCCTCTTTCTAGGCCCCTGTGCAGTGGCAGTATTAAATGCTAAAATCATAGTAAATAATTCATACATACTATAGTACATGTCTGGACAATTACAGTACATGAATAACTTATAAAGTCACATTCACCATGTAAAAGGAAATTACACCAAACCACAAATACTGTATGAAATTAACATTTTTCAAATCATATACTGTTCACCTTTTAACAGATAAATGTGAAACTTATTTTATTGCTGCAGAATGACTGCTAATAGCACTGTAGTAACGCAAATAGATAGCAGCACCAACATTAATACAATATTAGCATAAGTGGGATGGAGGCAGATATTTTCAGCAAATTGCCTTCTGACAGTCATCATAATCATGTTGGAGCATCCTCCCATTATCGAACTGAAAACAGGCAAATATACTGTATGTCTTTACTGCATGCAACCTATTTTGTGCAAATACATCCATAATATACTTCGGCTGTATTTGCGTGCCTCCTCCAACCCCATTCCATCCTCCTAAGTTGTATCCACAAAATCTGTCTTAGTCTACATGCTGCATGGCCGAGAATGCATAAGACTCTTTGGTGCGAATGCACAGTTGAAATTTTGTGAGGAAAAAAGACGCCAATTACATTTACTGTATATCCAACTCTATGTGACCTCCCTTGTCTTTGTCATGCCAGTAAGTGCCCTTTTCACATAGTGTCTGATCACTAAATACAACGTGTTCTTGGGGCAATAATAAAAAATGTCTAAGCATGGTAAATTATCCACCTTTGCTTCAGACTATGGCCTTATGTTGTCTTCTCTATACATTAAACTCCCCATCGCCTGATGAGTGTTCCCTCCTAACAGTGCAGGGTAAAACATCAACCATTATCATAATGAAATAACGACACAGAGGCTTGTGTAAGGGGAAAGGAAGGTAAGCTTTATTTATTTTTAAACTAATGAAACTATTTAATGTATAATTGAACTAACTAATAGAAGAAGAAAGAAAGTGTCACAAGCCGCGGCCGCGTCTTGTTGGACAACAGTGCTCCTGGCGATTTTCTTAGGCCTGTTGTTGAGAGACGGAGATGCCACGCTGTCAACTCATGAAGTCCTCCCTTTCGGCTGTACGTCATCTCTGCCGGGACTGGATTGGCTCTTCCTCCTTTTTTCTTTCCTGCTGATGCGTTGCTCTGATGCCGGTGATAGTGTCTTACACGTGATTCCGGTTCCATAGAGTTGGTATCTTTCATTGTGTTCTTTCAGCATCCCCAGTCTAATGTGTCTTCTGTCGAGTAACATCCTGTTGGCCCAGTCCACACTGCAGCAACTGAGGTTCCAGCATTACATCACAACTATTCCCACCCCAATGAAACAACATGAGGCCCACCTGTTGAGGTGGATGCCACTGACCCCAATAGGGTAGAATCAGCCTAAGCCATGTATTGGAAGGGAGAGCACCTCAAGTTCCAAATACAGATGGCGACTGCTACCGTTCTTTCCCACCAACAGCGGTTCCCAGCTAAGAACCGCACCACCACCATACCCTAATCTACCACACCTTAACTTCCACCAATATGTCCCTTAATCAATCTGCATTTCAATCAGCTGACCAATTGGCTCAGATGTAGGCCAGTGTTGTAATCAGCCATATTATTTTTTAACAATCAGTCTAAGGGCAGCTTGCTGAGGGTTTGGAGTTTGATGTGGATATGCACGAAGTGTGGATAAACTAATACCCCTTTTACACCAGAGCTAAAATCCAGGTTATTGCTGGGTCTACCCGGGTAGCAGCTCAGTCCCTGAAAAATAACCCCAGTCAAGTGACCCGGCAATCCAACCCAGGTACTGTAGCTACCAGGGTCTGACCCAGGATGGACCTGGGTAAAGGTGCAGTGTAAATGGTGCAACCTGATGTCTGACCTGGGTTGGAACCATATCTAAAAACCCAGGTCGGACCCGGGTTTTTGGTGGAAAAGAGATATTAGTGTGCTTTCTGAACAGTTAAACAAACATTGAACAACCTTTAAGACCAGGTAATTACAACATCATTTCTCAACGTAGTTTGTTTTTTGTGTTTTTTTTCCCCAAAACATTTAAAAAACACAATGCATCCAAAACTTCTTTTTATAATCTCACTCCATGGAATCAGCTCTAATGCTGCACATCCACTACCTGACCCAGGGAAGACAATAACTATACAACATCGTAATCATACCGTCGTTCCCCATCCCCTGCAGTGCCTACACTGAACAATCAGTCGGTCAGTGTAGGCACCGTCCATCATCCCCGAACATGGTCAATCTGTCATTATCGGTAGATTGACCAGCATGTTCAGGCGATGATTGATGTCGGAAATTGCCAGCGTGGGGGACGCATCGCTGGTCGTTTCCAAAATTTACAAGCCTGATTTGTGCCCGATTAACAAGCGACTGAACGATAACAATGTCATTATCGTTCAATTGCACTGTTTAGTCGTTTAGTGGATACCCGCCTTAAGGTTACTACATCCCTTACTCTCCCTGCAGCTCATCCTTCTGTATATATTGCCGCCTCATTAATCTACTCTCCTTTTATAAACACACATGAGCTTTTATCTTATCTATACACATTGACAATAACATCCCCAACCTGTCACCATAAAAATCTTTCATACAAATCCCACCAATATATTTATATCTCTCTCCTGCTGCTTCTATTAGCTGGTGACATATCACCTAATCCAGGCCCGACCCACATGCCACACCCACAATGGACTATAAATTCAGCTACTCTCATAAACATTGCGTGCCTCCCTTCACCCTCCAAATCACTAAAATGTGCCTTACGGAATGCACGCTCTGTCTGCAATAAGCCAACATCCATCCATAACCTCTTTATTTCAACTAACCTCAACCTTCTGGCGATAATAGAAACATGGCTTACACAATCAGACACTGTCTCCCCTGCTGCACTTTCACAAGGTGACCTACACTTCACCCATACCTCCAGGCCTGGAAATTGTAAAGGAGGTGGGGTAGGAATATTACTCTCCCAATCTTTCATATACACAGTTCTCCCACAGGTACTTTCACTCACATTTACATCATTTGAAGTACATTCTATCAGGACTTTAACCCCTTTCTCTCTGCGCATTGCTGCTATCTATTGCTCACCTTGGCCACCCCAACAATTTCTGGAACATTTTTCTTCCTGGCTCCCTCACTCACTTCCTATCCTCAGACATCTCCACCATCATTATGGGTGATTTCACTATCCCCATTGACAGCCCACAATCTCCTCATGCCTCCAAATGACTCTCTTTAACCTCCTCTCTTGGCCTCTCCCAATGGACTGACTCTTCTGCTCATCAGGATTTGTAAAATGCAACGGAATATGCGGCACTATATAATACACTGTAAATAAAAAAAAATAATAATACTTATTACTATTATACAGAGCAGTGTGCTCACCTCAGTGTTATAACTATATAAATATATACTGTGTATACTCAATATTATTATACAGAGAAGTGTGTACATCATCAGTGTTATCACTATACACTGTGCATACTCTGTACTATTATACATAGCAGTGTGCTCACTTCAGTGTTATCACTATACACTGTGTACACAGTACTATTATAAAGAGCAGTGTGTATACCATCAGAGTTATCACTATACACTGTGTATAGTGGTGCTATATACAGAGTTCTCACCTCAGTGTATAGTGATAACACTGAGGTGAGCACACTGCTATGTATAATAGTACTTAGTTTGACTGCTATTTTTCAAATTCCTCAAAAAATGAATTTACAAAATACATTGCGAATGGTATACCACAGAATGGCGAAACTAAAGCAAGATTTGAAAATTGTAATTCTGGAATTTTGCATTTTTGCAAAATGGGCAGACTTCGTACATACAAAACGTATCAATGATTTCGTTCATCTCTACTATCCATCTTTCTCATATCTAAAGATGCTCAAAAATGTCACCAACCCATGGCTAAGAACATTCTGTGCATACTATTACACATAGCAGTGTGCTCACCTCAGTGTTATCACTATACACTGTGTATACTAGTGCTATATACAGAGTGCTCACCTCAGCGTTATCACTATACACTGTGTATACTCTGTACTATTATACATAGAAGTGTGCTCACCTCAGTGTTATCACAATACACTGTGTACACTATGGGCCTGATTCAGAGCCGGACGCTCTGACCAGAGCGCTCGCTCTGAATCAGGGCCCTCCTACATGAAAATGGAGCGGCCTCTTGGACGCTCACATAGCTGTGGGTGACCACCCACAGCTATAGCGAGCGTCCATGATGATGGTCGCGATGGTCAAGACCATTGCGACCATCGGGCTTGCGACGGAGACCCTGCGGTAGGGTCTCGCTGCCACAAGCCCTGGAGTGATTTTGGCTCTATCAGAGCCCAAATCACTCCCACTGACATCACTACTGATGTCAGTGGGGCCGGCTTCAGACGGTAGGCGTTCCCTTAGGCACGCCTCTGTCTGGAAGTCACGCCCCCGGCACACCCACCAAAGGGGGCGTGCTATCAATCAACATCGACAGCACACCCCCTTTGGTGCGAGACCCGGAGCGACGGCTACCCCGTTGCTAGCCGGGTCTCGCGCATGCGCACGACGGAGCTCCCTCCGTCGTGCGCATGCGCAGTAGGACACCATAGACCCGCTTGCAAGCGTCCTGCGCTCGCGAGCGGGTCTGAATCAGGCCCTCAGTACATAGCAGTGTGCTCACCTGTGTTACTATACACTGTGTACACTCAATACTATTATACATAGCAGTGTGCTCACCTGTGTTATCACTATACACTGTGTACACTCAGTACCTATACACAGCAGTGTGTATACCATCAGTGTTATCACTATGTACAGTGTATACTCAGTACTATTACACACAGCAGTATGCTCACCTCAGTGTTATCACTATACATTGTGTATACTCAGTACTATTATACATAGCAGTGTGCTCACCTCAGTGTTATCACTATACACTGTGTATACTAGTGCTATATACAGAGTGCTCACCTCAGTGTTATCACTATACACTGTGTATACTCTGTACTATTATACATAGAAGTGTGCTCACCTCAGTATTATCACAATGCACTGTAGGTCTGATTCAGAGCCGGACGCTATTTGCGCTCGATCGTTTAGAAAAAGGGGCCAGCTATTTAAATTGAGCGCTCGCTCTTTGCGGTCTGTTGACGCCTCTATGTCTGAGCGAGTGAACAAAATATGCACTCGCTATTTTGTAAAGACGGCCCCTGGCCGCTCGCATCCTACATCATCTTCGTTATTTATTTGATTAATCGAGTACATCGAAAGGCATCTGAACTGCTCGCAGTGCTTGTGGTTGGATTTTCCTGCCGCAATCATGCGACCAGTTCAGGCTAAGAAACAACCAAGTGACGTGGTCGATGACGCTGCTTTGTTAATTATGCACACCCTTGAAACGCCCGTTTTGACCTTTTGGCACGCCTGCGTTCGGATCTCCACTCCCCATTTTCAAGCACCTTCCCCTGTTACCACCCAAAACACCTCATTCTGTCACTCAAATTAGCAGGCATTCACTATTTTGCGAGCACACAATTTGCGACCGCAATGACTGGTTCGCGCATGCGTATTACAACCCATACGCATGCGCAGTTGTGCGAACATCGCTCGGAGCGAACGAGCAGCCGATTACGAGCGGCTCTGAATCAGGCCCAGTGTACACTCAGTACATAGCAGTGTGCTCACCTGTGTTACTATACACTGTGTACACTCAATACTATTATACATAGCAGTGTGCTCACCTGTGTTATCACTATACACTGTGTACACTCAGTACCTATATACACAGCAGTGTGTATACCATCAGTGTTATCACTATACACAGTGTATAATCAGTACTATTACACATAGCAGTATGCTCACTTCAGTGTTATCACTATACATTGTGTATACTCAGTACTATTATACATAGCAGTGTGCTCGCCTCTGTGGGCTTGATTCAGACCCGCTTGCAAGCGAGTCGAGTGTTAGGCAGTGCACACGCGCGAGCCCTGTAGCGAGCGCAAAGAGCATTCGCTCCGGCGCCCGTAGCCAAAAGGGACGGCTGTCGAAGTTGATCGACAGCTCACCCCGTTTGGAAGGCGGGGCAGGAAGGTGGCTCTGCAAATGGAGGTGGTCCTGCAGGAATGCCTGTAGTTTGTGGGTAGCCCTACTGATATCACTCGTGATGTCAGTAGGTGGACTTCCTGCTCTATTACAGCAGGAAGTCCACTGGGGCTTGCGGCAATGAGACCCTACCGCAAGGGTCATGTCGCAAGCCCAATGGTCGCGATGGTCTTGACCATCGTGACCATCACCTGGCCGCTCGCCATAGCTGTGGGTGGTCACCCACAGCTATGCGAGCAGCCAGGAGGCCCCAACTAAAAAAACAAGTGGCCGCCCTGATTCAGAGTGAGTGTTCGCTTTTTGCGAGCGCCTCTGAATCAGGCCCAGTGTACACTCAGTACTAATATACACAGCAGTGTGTATACCATCAGTGTTATCACTATACACTGTGTATACTCGATACTATTACACTCAGCAGTGTGCTCACCTCAGTGTTATCACTATACACTGTGTACACTCAGTACTATTATACATAGCAGTGTGCTCACCTCAGTGTTATCACTATACACTGTGTACACTAAGTACTATTATACATAGCAGTGTGCTCACCTGTGTTATCACTATCGCCATTGTTTCATTGCTGCCAGCATTGGCAAGTGTGTATGTACTTGCTGATGCTGGCACTCTGCCGGGTCCCGTCGCTAACGAGGTTGGTACACACTAGACATCATCTAGTGTGTACCCACCTTTAGTTCTTGGATTGTGAATGGAGGCTGTAGAGTTTTTTGGTTGAAAGTATAACAAAAACAAAGTTTAGGATAGAAGGGTATGGGAAAAGATCATTCTAACTCTAACTAAATATAGATAGATTTCTTCAAGTTTCGAATCCAGGGGTGTTGCTATCAGGGGCGGCTCCAGAGGTGGGGTTGCAGAGCAGTCCAAAATTCAAATAGGGGAACCACACCAACTGCCATTCCAAGTGTTGCCAAACACAGATGGCTGGGACTCACTGGCAGTTGGTGTGGCTCCCCTATTTGAATTTTGGACTGTGCTGCAGCCCCACTACTGCAACCGCCACTGGCTGCTATCATTTATTGCATTTTGACTGCCGGAATCCTGTCTGCTGGCATATTGAACGTATCCCGTAGCACAGTTCCTTCATCTGGCCTTGTCTTCATCTCCCCATGACTGATGTTCAGCTTTTCTTATTTTTCTGCATCCACCTCATGACTTCCTATTTATCACAGTCCCCTTAATTTCCTTTTTTTTAGATTGAACTCATATCACAGACTAATTATATTTACTGTTGAACAACAACAATGGGGCTCCAAATTCCTTACCATCATTATCAAATATACAGACAATTATTTAGTCTTAATTTTCTGTTAGGTACCAAAATGTAAACAGGTCATTGCAAGAGTTAATATGATGGAAGGTTAAATGTCATTTAAGTGAGACAATTTGCAGTTCTTGGGAGCTGAGTGATGTCCATGGTCACTTAGAGGAAGTGGATAAAGTGTCACCCGATGCTCAAGAATGGACAAATGAGGAGGACACATTAATACTGTATGATTGTTATACCTATGAAACTGGGAAAACCATTTTCAGATAATCTGGCAACAAAGATTTACAAATGAATGTTATGGCAAAGAACGAATAACACGTACCGGTGAGTCATCTACATCACCAAGCTTGAGAGCACATAAGGGTGATAAAAATGAGTTGGATGCAAGTAAAGATATCCATTCTCTGTTTTAAGATGTTTGTGGCCGCGCTGCAGGGAATGAATTGCTATTCTGTAATCAATGTTTCTAAAGCATGTGAGTGTCAAGTGCCGAGGATGGCAGTGTTTTAGGGGGAATTAATGCAGGTACAAGTCATAACATGACAGAAAACTAAAAAACAAAAGAAAAAAATTGAAGAGTGAAGTAAAATATACCATCGCAGTCAGTAGCTGAAAATAAAACTGCAATAAAAATAGTGACATGCCTGTCTTATATTCTTTCAAAGAAGCATCACAAATGCTCCCAATACAAATGTTGTTTCCTGCATATAGATCATTCAAACATTTTCACTTGGGGAAATAAAAACACAAAAGGATAAACACTAGCTTGTCTAGCAATAAACAAGGGATAAACCCATGGGTAATGTGCACCGCACACCTTGCACACAATATAGATACACCACAGTCACATGACTTGTGTGGAATATTAAAAGCTCATACTGGTAGCAGTCAGCTTGAGAAAAAAATATATAAAACAGTGGTAGAGTGACAGCATGCCTTGCCGCAGTTTGCCCTTAGGGTATGCTAAGATTATGGCAGGGCATGCTGAGATATGTTGCTCCACAGTAGCTGGAGTGCCACTTACCCCTGGCCTAAATATGTGTCTGTCTATCTACTGTATCTATTAGAGATGAGCAAAAATTTCAAAAATTGTTAAAAAATTTTCTCATTAGGCATTTGCCTGTGAAATAACGTACATTTCACCTGTGGAATTGGCCTCATGTTATACCCCAGTCTTACCCAACCACACTCCAGACTTAGCTGACTGCTATTTTTCAAATTCCTCAAAAATATGAATTTACAAAATGCATTGTGAATGGTATAACACAGAATGGAGAAACTAAAGCAAGATTTGAAAATTGTAATTCTGGAACTTTACATTTTTGCAAAATGGCCATTTCCTCTATCAGACTTACTGTACGGACAAAACGTATCAATGATTTAGTTCCTCTCTACTATCCATCTTTCTCATATCTAGAGATGCTCAAAAATGTCACCAAACCCATGGCTAAGAACATCATGGAGAGACAATTGTGAACAAACCTCAATTTTATATTGATAGTTCGCACATTGGGCGCAATCTATTGAAATTATAATTCACATATTCACTGTTTATCAATCTGTCTGTCCAACCATCCATTATTCTACATCTATCTCGATCTAAAGTCATATTTCGTGCCCAGAGAATGGAGCTGAATCCATTATGTGGTAAGTTCACAAGTAGGATAGGGCTCAAAAAAGTAAGATGCTATATTTGATGAGAAATGGTCAACAAATATACATGCCCCTGGTGTAGAGGCATACTTGCCGACAATCATCTCCCTCCTTCCGGGAGGGAGCTGATTGTCGGGTAACAGTGGGGGGCGTGTCCGGACAGTCATGACGGGGTGGGGGTCATCGTTGGCCCGCATCATCGTTGGCCCACCCCCTCTTCACAATGCCGTTGTTTTCAGCATTATGAAGCAGAGGGCAGGGCCAAAATGATGCGATTCAGCCCCCCCCTCATGCTGCAGGGATTTCTAGTTTATTCTTGGGGGAGGTCAGGAGGATTGGTGGGTGCCCTGGAGGCTTGCCTGCCATTCTGGGGGGCCGGGAGTGGCACCCGATAGTCGGGAGGCTCTCGGCCAAAGGTTAGGCAAACCTCAGCAGAGGTTCTCCAAATATATCCAGAGTGTTGTATTTTTGAGTGTTAAATGGCAGCAGGTTTTCTATAACAAAAGGAACATTTTCAGAATAACACAAATTTTTATTAAAAAATGTAGTCACTCAAATGTGCAGATCATATCAATTTATTAAAATTAAATCATATAAACAATATATTACTCAGAAACATTAAAACAACATTCATAGGTGGCAGTTAGGTGAAAAATAATATTTTATCTTCAAGGATATGATACAGCAATATAGAATATTGCTATGGATGTGTTGAGACTTGTAACTCCTGTTATCCCAATACATGGATCCAACTAAAGATGATGGTTTAAGGTGTATTTGCATGTGTCAGCCTACAGCCTTAATTGTAACAACAAAGTATCTTGTAGCAAATCCAAGTGGAGTTAGCAGTATAAATAAGTTCCAATGGTTTAAATACGTGGGTATAAAGGAACATAGACCTAGCTTGTAAAGTCCTGTCCTGTTGTTGACAAATGGTAAATAAGCATAAATGCAAATCCAAAATAATAACCTGTGACAAACAGAATAGTAGGGGTCATAAACTGTGGTAAGGGCAGGCAGCAGACAAGGATGGTCAAAAACTAGTAGGGTCAAATATCATTCAACCAACCAAAAAGATAACAAACAACACAGTTATTAAACAAGTTAACACTGTAACAGCTAATGACAATGTGCTGCTGACAGCTTTATGATACTACCTGGAACCAAAGTCAATCAAAGTCAATCAGCCCAGCCTTCACAGTGCTGATATGTGATGCTAAGCACCTATGTTTCTGGGAGTTTGACTTTTGTCAAGACAAATAGCGTAAATGGGCTGAGATGTGGTAGAATGCCTTAAGGGGCCTATCCATTAGCAGATAAATTGAATGACTGAACAATATATCATTCAGTCGTTCAGTTTATCTGCTAATGGATAGGCCCTGAACGATGACAGATGCGCACTCCCGCGGCCGATAAATTTTATCTTTCGTCTCTCCAACATGTTGGTCAATTATCGCATATCGCTGCCAGATAATAGAAATACCTGGCAGTTTTTGTGCGGTAAACGACGAACGATATTAGCAGCAGCTACAGAGCACTGGAGAGAAAAATATCCACTCCCTGAATGATGTCATGCGATATCGTTCTTCTTTTGCAAAACTCTGTCATGTACATGACAGACATCTTTCAGCACAGCCACCGGAATTTTCAATAGATATCTTTTGTCTTTCATCGTTCAGAATAACATCCGCTAATGGATAGGCCCCTTTACTCTGCCACAGTTTGTAGCTCAACTTTTGCTTATTAGTCTGACACTGGTGAATTGGTTACATGGGGATATAAGTATTAAAGTAAATATGGAGCAAAAGGCAGCACTTTTTAACTCTTTCCCTTATATCTGTTCCCTCTTGGCCACTTTACACCAGAACTGAAGGCAAAATGTTGGTCCTCGGCTCATGCAGCACCCGTTCATGCTCTCCACAAAATGTATGCTATGGTACCTGATGATTGGGTGCTACGTGTCTGTATAAGGAATTACTTAAAGCAGGAATAGAAATACTAATTAACACAAATATCAATCTGTAATGTGTCAAAATATTTAGATGAGTCTGATTAAAGTGCACAAAGTGAGAATAATTTTATTTGTATCTATCATATGCTTCTGCATGTTTTTATACAAATGTTACTGTATACAGTACCCAATCACATTATACCTAGACATGATCAGCATACTGCTGTAATAACACCCTGTGGATGTCTCCCTCAGGGAATAATTATATAATTTGTGCTTCACATGGTGATTTGAATGGAGACAATTAGTATATACTGTAACATGTTCATTGTAAAAACAGGATGTATACATGTGGCATGCACAACGATAAATACATATAGTGTCAGTTATAACTGTACATACAGTGCCACATGTCACTGTTTTGGCCTAATGCCATCATACACAACTTGTGCCATCCAGTAACGCTTCATAATATAAACCTCCTCAGTGGGCTGGACACAGAGGAGCACACAATGCAGATGTTAGCAGCAGGGGCAGAACTTTGGGAGACAATGGAGGCGCCTGCCGCCGGGCTCCAGCTCTGAAGGGGCACCTCCTCCATTGTCCACAACATATTCACCCCACTTAGGGCTGTAACTATGTACCCGGAGTGTACCATCACGGCCGCCCAATAGATGGCACCCTTCCCGGCACCTGAGAAGCCACCGTACACTAATGGAGAGCTCCATGTCAGACCATCAGCTGCTGCCTTTGTCTATCTATAGCCTGTCTGCATGCGAATTGCTACATTACAGTGTCAGCGGCTGTGATGGGGGGGGGGCACCAAATTATAACTTGCCTCCGGGCGTCTGGAATGAACTTACGCCACTGGTTAGCGCTGTTGAGTGATTAACTGCTACTGCGCAAGCGCAAAAAATTCTAAGAACCCCTCACTGAGTGTACACTATTGCATATGGGATCACTGGCATTAGGAACAGCAGGGCAAAACCATGGGCGTTCCTGGATGGTGACTGGGACGTGGTCAGAAGTGAATACTAAAAAATGCAGTCTCATGGGCGTGTTATGGGAGAGTCGTGGGTGTGTTAGTCAGAGTGGCCGCTTTCTTATACGCAGAGCCCGCGCCACAGAGACCATGTTCACACAATTTTCAAAAGGAGACACTATGCGTGCCGAGTATTCAGAACCACCAGCGGAGTTGCAGCATCCACAAGCATTCAAAGTGAGCGTCCCAAGGCTTGCACAATCCTGTGCACACTAGAACACAAGGGGAAGGCTGAAACTAGTATTTGCATATTATCACCACTGTCACGGTCCTGCTGGCCAACCCTCCAGATACACCAATCTGAGAATCGCCACCCATGACTTTTACAGGTTACCTCAGCACGTGTGGTTAACTAAACCTGGTAACTGCCACCAGCAGAAGAAAACTGTAATGCTAAAGCATAAGGTGAGCTTATGCTCTCACCTGCATACACAATTGTCAATACTTAGAAAAATAGGTAACATGAGCTATATGAGGCCTTTGGTCATAAAAGCACAGATCCAGAACTAGAATTAATGTTTAATTCAAGAATATCCTCAAAGCTTATTTACAAAATGTTACAAAGAATATAATAATGTTAAAAAGAATCACACAGTTACTTACAATTTCCAGAACTAAAATAAAATAACAAATTGGGGAAACAAACTACTCAGTTGGATTGAATGGTTCTGGGATGAGGTATTCCCCTCTGGATCATCTGTATCCTTTAATAGCCTCATGCAGATGAACACTGGACCAGGGTCGAGTCACATTTTTATGCCTGCTTCCAGGCACCCCCCTCACCCCCTCCCTGGGGTGATTTTAACCCTTGTCAGTTCAGAGTGGATTATCCAGTTGCCTGAAGCTTCAGGGTTTCCCGGTCACCTGAGCAGGGGTTCTTTAATTATACATTTAGCTCTTCCTGAAGCTGGTTAGCAGGCTGCGCATAGGTGCCGAAATTCACACCTGTGAAAACCAGTGCCTTTCTGTGTAAACAACTATCTTTTGATCGCTGCCCCCAAACAAGACACAGGGCTCTTAAGGACTGGTTTAGCAAGGGTCTGGCCAGCTGTCCTATAATTTCCATGGACATTTGTTTATGCACCATACTTCCAGACAGGTTTATGGCTAACCCTGATATTCCTATAATCTCTCTTGCCCAACTTCAAAAAGGCTTGTCATCTTTCCACACACAAATGATGCTACATTCAAATTTACAAGGGAAAATTACATGTTTCTACCAACCCAATATCATATGCGGTTATTCCCATGCTGCTGTGAAATGAGCTTTTCCGCTACAACCACGACTCTGCAAGAGTGCACCTCTGTATTAGGCCCAGTATACTCTGGACATAAAGCTAGGCTTTCTGTCACATTAAAATAAAAAAATGTGTACCAATTTATGCCTGCTAAAAGACATAAAGAGCACCTCCAGGCTAAGGCTGCTGCTGCCATAGGAAGAATACTAATGCGTCTCCAATTGGGCTCCTGATCAGAGACACAAAGTGCAGCCTCCTCCTTCTAAATTCACTGTACAGTGCATGCGTGGCCAGTGTGTCATCGTACTGAGCCTGCGCACCTGGGAAAGTAACGTGACTGCAGAAAATGCCACTTTGAGCGCAAGGATATCTCACCATGGTTACAATATTCAGGCTCTGATCGGTCGTCCTTCAGCTGGTGCCTATCTCTGTCTTCTTGGAAACATGCAACGTCTGCTCCCCCCTAACTGCATGTTTGTTTTATGTGTATCAGACTTATATACAAATAGTGAAAATTGCCTGGGAAAGTAAGATATAATAAGCTTATGAATTATTATAGAATGTGTGCTTCAGCTGTCACCTCAGTCTTATATAAATAGGATACAGATAGCATTAATGACATAGAGTGCCGGGAAAAAAAAGTTTACTCCTTTCCTGAATTGTATTTTTGCATATTTGTCACATTTGTTTCATGTCTTCAAACAAAATTGAATATAAGACAAAGATAACCTGAGTAAACACAAAATACAGTATTTAATTGATCATTTCAATTATTGAAGAGAAAAAGCCAACACCTATATCACCCATGTAAAACATAAATTACACCCTTAAACAAAATACCTTGTTGTGCCACCGTTAGCAGTAACAATGCAACCAAATGCATAACTGGAGATCAGTCTATCACATCGCTGTGGAGGAATTTTAGCCCACTATTCTTTGCTTCAATTGCTTTAATTCTTACCTGAGCGGTGGCTGCGGGCGGTCAGGGGCTGTGCTTTATTGTAATAGACCGTGCATTACACCTCCTCCTCTGTTCGGTGCAGGGGCCGTGCAGCCTATTGCTATATAGCACAACCCCTGACAGTCCGTGGCCGCTACTCCTTTCCATGGCCAAATTGGAGGGATTTCAACTATAACTAATTCCATGTATACTGTGTTTTAATATTTTCTCTTACTATGGAGTGGAATACAGTCAGGGCAGGATTAAGGGCCACATGGGCTGGGGCTGAAAATGTGAGAAGGGGAGGATGTGTGGCCATTGCTGTGTGGGTGTGTCCAGTGCTATGTGGGCGTGTACACACTTTACATGGGATGCAATCGGGAAACCGGCTGTCTTAATCCCGACAGCCGGCTTCCCGACTACTTTATCCCGGCGAGGGTTAAATGACAGGCGTCTATATCTAGACGCCTGTCATTTTCCCAATGTTGGGAGACCGACGCCCGGCATCCCGATCGAAAGGATGCCAGGCGCCGTGAGCAGACAGCTGCAGGGGGGGAGGGTTAGGTTTAGGGCACCCGGGGGAAACTTGGGGTTAGGCAGCCCCCTGGAGGACTTAGGTTTAGGCAGCGGGGAAGGGGGGTGTTAGGGTTAGGCACTATAGGGGGGATTAGGTTTAGGCACTTGGGGGGGGAGGTCAGGGTTAGGCACCCCTAAGGAGGGTTAGGGTTAGGGGGTTAGGTTAGTTTTTACTTACCTTTAGGACGATCGGGATTTCCAGCGCTGTCGGGCTTCCGCTGCGGGGAACTCTGCTTCTGTCGGCCTGCCGCTCTCGGGATTCGAACTGTGGCCAGAGGGCCGGCGGTATTTCATACCGATCCCCTTTACACAATCAGTCCCAATATCTCCCTAAATACAGTAGAAAATATAATAATTTTGTGAAGAAAATAGACTTACAATATGAATACTTATGATTTATACTGTGTGGCTTATGTGTGGCCAGCTGATCATAATCATGCTGACATGATGATGGGTCTATTCCTATGCGGAGGCCTGGGGCTATAGTACCATCCAGTTTGGCCCTGAACACTTTTGGAACTTGTACTGGCACAGAGGAGGCCTCAGCTCTGTTCTGCTCCATTGCAGCCACACATACCAATATTTTGCCCTTTACTGTTGCTGACTTTAATATCTACTTACCTTGCCTTCTGCATTCAATTATCACTATGTATTATTTTTTATTGTATACTACATAAGCTATAAATTAGTAAAGGGGCTGTTGGTCTTCATGAAGAGTACCAGAAACAATGAGTCTAGATTCGCCTGCCCTTCTCTGATATAGCACTGGAATTTATTTAAACATTTTGCAAGTAGAAGGGACCATCTCCCTCTCAGACCCAAATTACCCTGTTCCGCCTCACTACCTGTAAATTGTCCATCTTCTTCATCTGATGTGCACTACTGTGAGGAACAAATGGAACATTGGCCTCATGTAATATTAATATGAGTTACTGCATATACTCTTTATGTTTTCATGGTTCTTATGGTTGTGTAGTTGTGGTGTATGACATGCATCTGTTTACACTAATCCTGACCAGAATTCTCTGGGGTGTGCTATATTTTGTCAACATTCAAAATATCGACAGACATGGTCTTAATGTCAGCATACTTTGCATGTTGACATTGACCACCTTGACAGTCATCATGTCAACACTGATGAAATGGTAACATGATTAGAATGTCGAAAAATCATCCCTGGTGATCTAGTGGTAGCTTACCTGGTCCGGCGTGTCCGGCGGGTCCAGTGGTGTCTTCCAGGCGAATATTGCTAATCCTAGCCCCTGACTTCCTCTCCTGCAGCCTAACCCTCCTCTCCTGTAGCCTAACCCTAACCCTCCACTGATGGCTCATGCTGAATTTCAACATTTCAGATATCAACATTTCAACAATGTTGACTTTATAACTGTTGATATTGTGATGTCGACATTGTAAATGTTGACATTATATCTACACTCCCTTCTTTGGTCATAAGAATTGATACATGATGTGGTGTATACAAGCTATTTGATTATTGAATGAGTAAAAATGTTCATTTCTTGCAGATGAACACCTTTAAAAGATGATGGGGACATGACTTAAGGGGATATTTGTGAGGTATGGATTTAATATTGCACTAAAACTTTTAAAACAGTACATGATCTCCATCCAACCTGCAGATTAATGTCAAAGATTGGTCTGTATGAGAAGTTTTTATCATACTGTAAATGTAAAGTGTGTACTAGCTATTGTACACAGTTATACTGTACCTTAAAATGTTTTCCACATTCATACCACATTATTTTATAGGTCTATATATACATTCATGTGATTTCTACCAAATACTACTGTATAATGCTTTTTTCTGTGCTTTCCAGCCATGCCTACACATCAATAGTCAGCCTTGCTTGTCTTCCCATGGCTGATGAATACATAAGAAAGTTGGACTCTGAATACATTGTTATACAGTACAGAGAGCATTGAGTTTCTCAGCATACAGTTATTAGTATATTAGACAATTTTGCTTCATGATATAAGTTTCTGCCTGAAAAGCAGAGAATGAAGTTGGAAAGGATGAACAATGTATTTAGCAAAATTTGCGGGAGGGCTATGTAAAACTAACACAAATTAAAGTCATCTGTCAGTAGCTACCCCTTTAATTTCTTTATATTACAGACAAGTACAGCAACAAGCAAATATTGGATGCATTGCTGAATGTTTATAGTAAGTACAGAGTATCATTTTTGATTGGTCTATTTACAAGGCACGTTAAACAGCAAGACCATACCTGAAATGACAATACATTTATCAATGAGGAGGAGAACATCTAGGTTATTTTTCAGTATAAATCATCTGTGGATTTATAGCAATGTGCCCTGGTTGGTGGACTGGTGTGTTATGATTAATCTATTTATTAAATACAGCATTCATACCTTACAATTTTACCCAATCAGGACAAAATAAGCTCTGTCCTGGTTGTGGATAACCACGCCCATTTTCTATCTGCAGGTACTGTCGTACTGAGCTTGATCATGAGTTGGACCAAAGCACAAAAAAAAACACCTGGACAAACCATGCTGCAATGCAAGAGGTATAAATACATTTAATAATTTTGCATGTGGGGTAAATAATGGCTGTTTTTGCATGTAGTCCAGAAATGCTGGACAACTTTATTTTTACACTGCAATTTAGATTTAAGTTTGGACACACCCTGACCCCTCCCAAATTTGAATCTCTCTTCACATTTGATGTCTGCCCCGTCTGCAGTGCAGCATGGTTTTACCCAGGTGTAAAGATGCTTGCTTGCTTTTTTTTGATTGGCACCCAACTCAGAATTAGTGATGCCGTCGATGACTCTTCCATTGAAGACGATGGTTTCGAACCATCAGTAGCAAACCATCGATGGTTTAGGTGCTGCGTAGCCTACAGCCATCAGACCAACACCACCAATGTTTTATAACATTGGAGCTCTGCATTTGATGTTGTGGCATTGGTAGCGCACCATCACTGGCAAAAACAATTGAAATCAGCCATTGACCATCGATGGTTGCAAAACCATCAATTGTCGATAGCCATCCCTACTTCAAATCAAGGCCACCATGAACACTGGTCCCATATCTCTAATAATTATCTTGGCCAAAAACTCTGTTTTTCCTTTCACAAGTCTTCTTCATTTTCTATTAAATTAAAAGGCAGCACAGCTATTGAAATCCTGATGATAAACATTAATGCTGTGCATTTGAACAGCTTGTGAATTTCTCATTAAAAATGTGAAAGTTGCTATTAATAGGAAATACACACTCCCCCCGGAAATTAACAACTTTTTTTTTTGTAATTATTATTCGTGTGTCATGTATTTTTGGAGTCTTAAGGCAATGCTTTCTGTATGGCTGAGTTAAACATTGCTTTGCTGCGAGGCCATAGTATTCAGAATTGGCCAATTAAAAAAAGTCCATTTATTTGACTAAGTTGTTCGCATATTATTGAATGGCAATAAATCAATATTTCATTTATACTCTGTATTGTTATCCTGTATTACAGCACTTGATCATCTGCGTTTTAGTATTATTTATTTCCCCTTTAAATTGTGTCCTTAATGAGGAGTGTTTGATAATTTAGGGGTTTACAAGGATCTTAAAGATATATGTATTTTTAAAACTGGTAGTACAGTAGTTCAACTGACTATTGAAGTTAAAGTGATTAGGGAGTACCGGTAGATGGCAGTAGAGAGCCTTTCCAGGGGATTTAAATTGTCATCAGACAGATCTGAACAAGAAACAGCAGCAGAGCTGAGAATTACTGGGCATCACTAGCAAGACATTGCAAGGGGGACTGGGGGAGAGAGAGCTGGAGACACCGATCCTCTGTCACTCCCTGCACAGGCATAATATAACAGCAGCAGCTGAAGGAGCTACACATCCTCAGCCTGTGTGCACGACCAGGCGCAGATACGCAGAGCCAGGGATTCTGTCTGCACTTTCCTGCCTTTCTTTTCCCAAGGATGTCAGTTCAGTGGGTGACAGCAGTTTTCTTCCTGGGTGTTGGCTGCGGTGTCCTCACCACAAAAGGTAAGAAGAGATCATCTGTTACCACTGAGCAAGAGGCTCTCGGAGTTTGTTGCCCAATTCTTCTGTGCAACCATTGCAATCTGACATATTACCATGGCCATTTAAGTGCACCAGCTTCTCTACATCCTAGAACACTTTTGGAGGGATGTATTGTTCTAAAAGCTCAGTGCATGCCTTTTATTTCTTGTCCTAGATTTAGCACGTCTCTGTAATTCATTATGGTGAACATCTTCTCACTGTTATTAAATGTAACACTGTAAAAGTATTTTAATGCTGGTATGAATTATCCTGGTTTATATTGTGATAAAGTAAAGGAAAAAAATAACTGGATAAGAGTTAATAGTTGCTGCTGAACTAGAAACACAATATTTTTAATAGTAGGCACTGGGGCGTGGATGATGGGAGTTGTAGTCTGGTGTCGCCATTGGGAGGGTTAAATAGACACAACACATGTCTTATTGGAATTTTCTCTTTGATGTTAACTCAATAAGAAACCAATATGTGTTGTGCTGCTTTGTTTTGGTGCTGGCTGTGATTTAGGGATGTAGCTGTAATAAAATAGTAAACATGATTGTAGTAATATTGCCAAGGCATTGTCATTGTTAGACTTAATGATGACAGACTTAAGCTCAGAAGTGGAGGTTGAATATAGGCACTATATAATGAGTGTGCCATTCAGGTTATAGGAGCGTTTTACATATTTTGGCATTCCCTCTGGTTTTGGGGAGTTTAATGGTTGTGTTTCAGAAGCAGGTGTGTGTAGCACCTTACAAGATAAATCAGAGTGTGTAGTGACATTGCTTGTAGCTGAATATCAGCAGAGCTCCCTATCCAGCCATCCATCAGTTACTAAATGGAGGAATGCATCATTTTTAAGGGTCTAATGTTCCCTTTTAACACCAGTGGCTGTTTTCACCCCATTGCGTCCAACAGCCACTGGTGTTCTGTTGTCCTCGTCCATGCTGATTTGTTAAGAAGCAAATAGCAGTCATCTTCCACCTCTTGCATTAGACAGGGAATAGTAAGTCTCTAACTGACTTTAAAGGCTTTGTTTTGTAGCCATGGCTGATGACTCCTGAATATCAGGATGATGTACTGCTGGATAACCAATGCACTCTACACGCTTGTTTGTTGCATATTTGCTGCTGATACTTATATGAAAAGTAAAATGTTCTGCAATTTATGGTAACCACTCTCTTGTTTTGCTCATATTCAGCAGACTTTTCACCTGCATTCAATGTCCAAGACAAATGAAGTGTGTATTGGAAACTTTGGTAATAGTAGAGTATAAAATATAATAAATGCCATTTACTGATTGCTGTTTGTATCCGACTTGCTGAACAGTCTCAGAGAATGTGTCCGCTGGTTTAAATTGACAGTACTAACGACAGCACTTAGAAGAAGTTTCTATCTACGTTCTACACTATTTGCACATTTTCTGAAGCAATACACTTAATACACTTTAAAATGTGTTTTCTGCATCACTGCAGTTCCCAAATTTATATTAAACAGAATTATAATGAAAATATCAACATTAAAATGCATTCTACCTTTTTACATTTCTGTTCTTTTGGTCTTTTAATAATATTTATAGTATTGTCCTTTTTTATTTTGTTTAACTTTACTCTGATAAATACTATGCTTACGTGTCTGGTCTATCGGCTGTTCTGGCAAATCTTTTAGTAAAACCAAGCAATATATAGTAAGTGTGAGCTGAATGACATGTGCCGCTCCGAGAGGGAATAATGGTCTTTAGAGTTATTACAGATAATTGACAGATAATTGGGATCCAAGCACTAAATTCAGTTGGAGTTGATGGGCACTTGTTAAACGGTTTTATGTACAGCACAGAACATATTCTTGGCCAAAAACAGTTATTGCCACCCCAGGTTCAGTTTTGAATTAATAATCACTTTACTATTGCAAAGTTAAAAATATTATTTACTTTAAACATGATAAAGATGAAATTGATTAAAATCTATGATAAATAGTTTGAAAACTGTGGATCACGGCAACTAAAAATGTCCCAGCAACCAATATTTAGTTCTCACTGGCTTGTAGGTTAAGAGCACTTGTTTTATCCCCATGAAATTAGGACTCCAATGTATTTTTACATTATGTTATCTTTGTTAAAATAGATTTAATGATTCCTTTCACCAAATAAATTATCAAAGGTTAGCGTATATTTTAAGTCAGTTTAATAAGTAGCATTTACTTTATACTGTATAACTAATGCAGATCAAAGCATTACTATTACATATTAACATTCTGGAAAAAAGCAATTTTATTATCTTTCCTATAATATTTGTGAATGCATCAAGGACACGTTATACACTGTGTTCCATTTATACAAGGTTGCATTCTACAGGTCTTGTTTGAAGATATTCATGTAAGTTGTATTGGTTACAGAAATTTATAATATACTATTTGATTAAAGTCTCATAAGCCTCCATGTTTTATGCTATGCTTCTATCCTTTGTGTGCATCAATGGTTGAATATGTTCCTTTATTTGTTATGAAAGGAAAGCAAGACAATGTAATGTTATACTTGATCAGATACATTAGGCTGCTTCTTCCATTGCCAGTTCCAGTGTTGGTTCATAGAATAGAATATTTCATAACAGCAGCGTACCGGATCTCCGCATTTCCATCTGTATTCAAACCTGTCAGAGCAAGTCTACTGTCAATTCTCCAGTGATCGACACCCAGGAACTCTGTAACAACATAGTGAGCGGGACAAGTGTATGCAGAACTCTGATTGGATGGACTGTCATGCCATCCAAACAGTATTCTCGACACACTGGCAATTCTCACTGTATTTACTCAAAGTTCCCGAGTTGTCCATCCCAGGAAAACTTGCACATTGCCAGCAATGGCGGCTCTAGAGGTGGGGCTACAGTGCAGTTCGAAATTCAAATAGGGGAGCCACACCAACTGCCCTTTTAAACGCTGACAAACATTGCCAGCTGGCAGTTGGTGTGGCTCCCCTATTTGAATTTTGGACTGTGCTGCAGCCCCATCTCTGGAGCCACCACTGATTGCCAGCATTATACTAGTGGGGTAATGTTTCTTTGTAATTGGGAGAGGTCCTCCCCTCTCCTGGTCTGTCCTCATTGCAGCAGTGGGAGCCGTTGGCACAGCAAGGAGAACTCTCAGTACAAATGAAAAAATTGCCCTGGTGCCTCTAAAAGTCTAATACAAACATTCAATTTTGCCAACTCAGGTAAAAAAATAAGCGGCTTTTTTTTAATCACAAACAATATATTGTGGAGGAGAGTCATGTGTGTGAGACATAAAGACATCAGAATAGCTTTACTGAATTTACTACACATATAACCTTTTGAGCGAGATTCCACTGGTTTTAAAATTGTACACTATGAGCTGCTTCCTGTCCTATTTTTCTGTTTGTTTTATAGATCCGTTTGCTGGCAAGGATCCCATAGGATGAGCAGCTATTTTCTTATATTGTATATGTGTGTCCAGGTATTAGCTCATTGAGGGCTTGTTACTTTATATATACTCCGGATAGTGTAATATGTCACAGTAATAATTAAATGGTTGAAAATCATATGATAATATTCGTACCAAATGTACGCTTATTCAAAAGCTTATCTGCAGGAGTTTATCTTTTCAGGTTTGGCACTCCTCCTGGAAGAGAGTACTTGGGGGTCTATTCAGCAAGAGTGACAATGTTGCCCAGAATATTTTCCGGCAACATTGTCACAAGTTTTTATCAATTCTGTTAATTCATTGCTGCTATTCAGCAATATTTTCTGTAGGGACAGCGGTTGCGATAACACGCTGTCCCTGCGTTGTCACTTAAGGCATTGTTTTCGAGATTCCGAAAACAATACCTTCTGTTTGTTCTTCTGCACATGCTCAGTCATGCGTTCGGGAATAGTCTTTGTCCCTGCTTGCGATGACCACGGACGGGGTAAGTACATCTCCAGCCTGTCCAAATTGATTGACATGTGTATACAGGCTTTATATTAATCTGTATACATGTATATTTATGTGCTTTTATATTTAACATTTATATATAAATGTTAAATATAATCGCACAAAAATATAAATGTATACAGACTAGTATAAAGCCTGTATACAGATGTCAATCAATTAAGGCAGGTCTGACATGCTGTAGTTGGACTTACCTGCCGGCGGTCACCAGAAAGCAGGGACGGAGACTGGGCGGACTTACAAGATGCTGCAGGGACTTATGGGAAAATTTCCTTCTGTCCCGGCAGTTTTCAGGATATTTCAGTATTTTCTTCATATAACACCATTCTGAGATGGCGTTATATAAAGTAAATATTTTTCAAGTGATTTAACACTTTTTGCTTTGATGAAGAGCAAACAGCGTTAAAGCACTCTAGAGATCAATGGTTGATCCCTGCAGTGCGGTACTCAGCGAGATGGGAATGAATGGAGAAGATAATTGTGTTATCGTCTCCATTATCCCATTGCTGAATAGGGGAGCTACATAAAAAATATGGAAATCATAGTTTCCGTATTTTAAATGTAAAATAATAATCGTTGAATAGACCCCATTGTCACTTATGAACATACTTGCTGACTCTCACGCAATGGCCGGGGGGCTCCCAAAAATTGCCCCCCCCCCTTCAAAAGAGGGCAAGTCTCCCGAACTGGTTGCCACCCCCATTTATTTCAACAATACATACAGCATAGAAGATATATCTTACAGAATAAAATAGCTTATATGTGAATCAAGATGTGAGGGCATTGGTGCAGTCCAATAGAATATCTCCTTTTAAAAATCAAAAGTTCTGTCCAAAAAGTCCATTTCCTGGATGGAGGTAAGTAGAGGTAGGTAATTCCTCCCTCTACTTACCTCAATCCAGGAAAAGTACTTATTGGTTGCTGTATGTATTGTTTAAATAAATGTTCCAGTTTTTGCAACGTACATTCTACACATTATCATATGAATTTCAACTATTTGATTATTACTCTGACATATTACACTATCAGGTGCTTGTTCTGTCTCCATATATATATTATGGTGACCTATTTGTTTTTGATATAGTTATCTAGTCATCTGATCTTAGTTGTTTGCACCATTAATGCAATGACCACTACTGTGCCGGTGTTTGCTGTGTGAGTGTCTTACACATGCCTAGAGAGCTGACCATATGGTTGCTGTTCCTGAGGACTCTGAGACACATTATGTGCCATTCCATACAGTACCCCAGAGAGAACCGTCTGGCTTACAGAATTTGTACCTGTCAGTGAATTGCCCAGAGACTGTCACTGAATAAGTGCATATCTTCACTCTTACCAGTAAAATTCACTTCAAAGCTGTATCCTGTTGTTATAGCTAGAACAATAAGAAAAGAGGGGGGATGTGAATGAAATATTAGAAGCCATTCACCTTCATAATACAGATGTAGCCTCATATTCAACAATCTGTTGGAGGTTATTGAAGAGAAATATATTATGTCAGTTTTTTTACTGAAGGTTAATATTAATTTCTTTTTGTTAGTTATGGTAGTTATGTAGAACTAAAATAAAAATTAATTAGTAAATAATATAAATAATATATTTTATTTCTTCCAATATACTGTACGGAACTGAACATGGTTCGTGCTGCTATGGATTTTGTATAAAAACCTTTATTTCACATTCTGCATATCAATCTATTGATCTATAGCAAGTGATTAGACATTTGCCAGTCAGGAAAGATCTAGCAGGATATGCGAGCAGTAATAAGTCAATATGGAGCAGGAAGGACGTGATTTGATGCATGACACCATTTTTCAATCTTACATGCTTCAAAAGAAGAAATAGTATCTCATATCTGGGACAGATAACTAAAACACGGAATGTTATGTCAGCATAAAACAAGTCTTTTTGCTTGTCTTTTTTTATTGGATTAACAGTGTGAAGTTTGGGGGCACTGATGCATAGGGAGTACTATGCTACTATGCCAGTTTTGGAAGGGCATCATGTGCATTCCTAGAAAAGCTGTCGTACCCATGTGCGTCTATGCAAATTTGCTTGATTCTGGCATTAATTACACCTGCCTGAGCCCAGGACTGCCACAATTAATTCTGGGGCCCGGTACTGACAAAATAGGCAGCCCCTCTCCCCTGGGGCAGAGGTGGATGGAGCTGTGGATAATGTGGGTGGAGCTACTTCTGTGTGGGGCATCATTTGGTGCGTAGAAATAGCCAGACCCACATAAAAAAACATTGAAATAGCCAAATCCACATAATACTTTGAAATAGTCAGATTCACATAAAATACACTGTAAAAGCTGGATCCACATAAAATACATTGAAATAGCCAGACCCACATAATACTTTGAAATAGCCAGATCCATATAAAATACATTAAAGTAGCCAGACACACACAATACTTTGAAATAGCCAGATCCACATAATACTTTGAAATAGCCAGACCCACAAAAAAAACACTGAAAAAGTTGGATCCACATAAAATACACTGAAAAAGCTCGATCCACATAAAATACATTTAAAATAAGCAGACCCATATAAAAAGCCAAAAGGAACAGGGAGGGCAGGACTTAATGGGCCCGGAGATAGAGGGGAGCTCAGGTGACAGCGGTGCAGAATGCAATCGGCAGCCAGGGAATACGAGCAACAGCGACATGTCAAATATGGCGCCGGCTGCAAGCTAATCACAGCTTGAGGCGGCCTGTCTGTGTCTAGAGCAGCAGAACAAGCAAGGGGAAGGGAGGGGCATCTTACACAGGCTGAGTATAGTAAGGGTGTGATAGCGCAATTGTAAAAAGGCTGAGGCTGGGACATAAATGGGTATACTTCTGAGAAATATGTATTATTTGTGGCATACTTGCCTACCCTCCCGATTTGGTCGGGAGCCTCCCGAAAATCGGGTGCCACTCCCGACCTCCCGGGAAGGCAGGCATGTCTCCCGGCAGCTGCCGACCCTTCCTACCCCCCACCGCAATTACAAGAAGCTCCCCGGCAGCGGGGGGCCTGTGACGCAATTCACGCAGAATCGCGTCATTTTGGCCACGCCCCCTGCTTCACACTGCCTGTAATATCGGCACTGTGTAGCGGGGGCGGGGCCAAAATGACGCTATCGCGTGGCTCCGCCCGCCCAACTCTTGTAGTCTGGCCAGCCCCGCCCCTGTCTTCTGGCCATGCCCCCCCACTCAAGCAGATCTGGCTGCTCCCTCCCGGAAGGGGCAGCCAGATAGTCGGCAAGCATGATTTGTGGGTGTTCCAGGCCTTGTGCAAATTTTGGACAGTGTTGTAGATGATTGGCACCACCACTGGCAGAACACTAGTGTTTGGCTGGATGCAGATACACCACTACTGCTGATAGGTGCTTTTTTTGATGCTCGTACATATTTTAAAAGTGTGTGTGTGTGTTTGTGTGTGTGTCTGATTGCACATTACCCCCATTATGAAGCTGATATATAAAAAAAAGCCCAGAGATTTATACTTTCAAATGGGATCATTAGTATAATTTCCCTGCATTGGTTATAAGGCACAATGATCCGGAATTGGTATGTAATGCCGGCTGTCGGGATGACTCCTGTTAAAATACCGACAACAGCATCCCAATGGTTGGTATCCAGACAGAGGTTGGGTAAGTATACTTACCTCCTCCCCCTAATCCTAACCCTCCCTTCTTGTAGCCTAACCCTAACCCTCCCCATCTCGCACCCTAACCCTCCCCGTTAGTGCCTAAACCTAAGTCTCCCCTCTTCATGCCTAAACCTAACCCCCCCAGTGGTGGCTAACCCTAACCACCCCCCCCCCCCCAAAACCTAACACTGACCCTGCTACGCTACCTAAACCTAACCCTCTTCCCCCTGCTGGTGCCCCGGATTTACGCGCATTAGGGCACCATCGACACGCTTGCGAGCGTCCTGCGCTCGCGAGAGGGTCTGAATTAGGCCCACAGTCTCACACACACACTTACATGAATAGATTCCCCCCCACACACAAACACACACTTACAAGAATAGATTTACACACACGCACAGTGTCACACACACATCACTTGAATAGATTCCCACACAGTCTCACACACACACATACACAGAAATAGATCTCCCTCCCCCTCTCCTCCCCCACGGCACTGACATGAATAGATCTGGCAGGAGCTGCAATGAGCTCTAACACTCACAGGGGTCTATTTACTAAGCAGTGTTAGGAGACAGAGTGAAAAGTGATAAGGTGGCAGCCAATCAGCTCCTAACTGTCATTTTTCAAACACAGCCTGTGAGATGACAGTTGGGAGCTGATTGGCTGGCACCTTATCACTTTCTTATCACTTTTCACTCTGTCTCTTATCACTGCTTAGTAAATAGACCCCACAGTCTCAGGCAGCTGATCGGTCTGTCTTCAGTGTGCACTGCCTGTCCTTCGGCGTCGCCTCCTCTCCCCTCCCTTATCACAGGCTGGCCAGGAAATGCTTGGAGCATCAGCCTCTCCCAGCAGCAGCAGTCTGTGAGCAGGGGAAAGCGTGCCCAGGAGACCTCCGGCCCAGTAACAGCCACACTCCTGACTCCCTGCACCCGGTAAGTGCCCCCTGCGTACTAAGCCCAGGCCCCGCCCCCTTTATCTCCGGACTTGCGCATGCACAGTCTGAATTTTTATGCAGGGCTTTGTGTATGCGGGGGATGCAGTCTACTTTGCGGGGTGGCGGGAGCTCCAACCTTAATTCGGGAGACTCCCGTGAAATTCGGGAGGGTAGGCAACTCTGCATTAAAGTCATTATTGTCCTGTTAACAATACAACAATAATGACTGAAGCTAAATTAACTTAATTGATCAAGGTTTCTGCTCAGTATTTAAAACAATGATCTGCTTTATGAGCCCAGCTATTCTTACAGACTGATCTACATTATAAGGAATCCTCTATGTACTCCTTACACTGCTGCATTTCCCGGCCAATAAGTGGCTCTTCTGTCATTGCTGGGAACTAGCTAATTAGTGACAGGGTCATGGACTCCTATTCACAGTCTAGTTTGAAAAGCTCTAGTGAAGGTAATTCACCTCATGCCATAATATATTCCCACTTTGTGTTACCATATTTACATGTGCGGATTTATCATGTGTGACCAGTAATGCAAAATGACTCACTTACCAAATGAATTCACAAAAGACAGGGAGGGGAGTTTGGGGTCTTGTAAGATCTGTATAGGCTACAAATTATTTTGAGATAATTAAAAAAAAAATACTTTAAGACCAATGTAACACAAAATACATGATGTCAGATTACAGAACATATTATTATTACAACTAGGGAATCCCGATGGTAACAGTCTTAGTTATAGCGGATATTATGGATATTAGTTACTGAGGATATTATGGAAATAATTAGTCCGTAATTTGAGGGTATTTGTCATAAAGAGTTCTGCTAAATATGGTGGAACAACCGCGTTGTGACAGCAGTCTGATAAATGGCCGCTAATCTCCTCTTATAAGAAGTGCAGTGACTACAGTTCACACCATGTACGTCCATAGGCCCCAATGAGTAGTATGATCTTGTTATACGTGACGATAATATTCTTGGCTGTAAGATTTTTGAACTGCACGCTCTTGGCGACCGGTAAGGGTACCACTACATTGACGTCCTCAAGGCCGGCCTCTAGACATGTTTGGTGTAAACAAAGCATGGAGAAGTGAATAATGAAATAACACAGCAGTTAGTGATTGAGGTCCCTGCTAGACACACGAATATATGTGGCTGCAAATAACTGTTACAGTTTCCCAGCAGGTCACATGTTTTAGGTGTTCCTGCAAGTACACAGGAGAGTTCACCAAATGGGAAACACTATTTTGTTACCGGGCCATTCTTCATCAGGGGTCCAAATGGGACCACCATATATTCAGCAAACTCCGAAAACTGAAAGTTTTCGGAGTTAGCTTGCGAGAACAAGCATTCTCGGATCCCTGCTCCTTCCTATGGGAAGGATTTTCAGGGATGCAAAGAGGGATCCGAGCGGATCCCTCTGCTGCCTCCTGACTAACTCCCCAACGGCTTTGCGCATACGTAGCCACGCCGACGGGGGTGAGGTAAGTAATACAGCTACTTCTGTAGCTGTGTACTAACCGTGGGGACAGCTGCTTTTCGGAGCAGCTGTCCCCACACCGGAGCATTGATGAATTGCTCCGGTGTAAATGATCCCCCTCTGTGAGTTGGATACTTAATCATCCCATATGGCCCCCGATGATGCATAGGGCCCATAGTCACGGCACCATATTTGCTACAGGTATGTGGGTTACCGATGGGAACAATGTTATATCCAAAACTGTTATCTTCAATAGACTCCATCTTTTATATCTAAGATATGGACTGTTTGGCTGTAGTGCACAGAGGGTAAGCTTACGGCTGCAATTGTGCACTTAAAGCAGTCCCGATGAGCATCGGTGTACTGTAAATCCTTCCGAATATCTACTAATCCAGTTTGTTCATAGAGCTGACCAGGTTGATTTGTTAGAAACAAGATTCACCCAAATTTCATTTGAGGGATTTTAATTTATTAATAAATTATTTAAGACAAATTTTTCCAGTTAACGGGATCATTTGTGGATTTGAATAAATTATTAACTTGTGTATAATTAGTTTGATGATTGCTATGGTCAGAGCTATACATCCATTGTGCTCAACCCTCTCACATGCCAATCTTTTTGTTCCCATTAATACTCATAGTACAAGAACCCAAAGTCAGCTTTAATCTTGGTTTTAATCTTGCTGCAAAATAAAACCGGTATTAAGACATCCAAACTGGCTGGAAAAAATAATCACTTTAGCTAAGTCTTAAAGCAATCCACTGCATTGGTCCATGCATTTCATTCACACTATCATTTTATAAATAAGACTAGTATACTCGTGTCGAACATTTCGACAATTTGAACCCAGTACATACATATGGAGAAATTATTCGCTAGGTTATGGCTAGATCATATGTTAATACGATGGAATCTGGTAATAAAAGATGTGTGTGAATCCTAAGCCATGCACTTTTATGGTTTTTGGGGATTTTTTTGTAAGTGTGATTATATATTTGGCTATGGACTATAAGCCAATTGGCCCTTTTCCAGGGGGTATTTCAAGCTGAGCCCCTATAGATGCAAATGATAATGCACTGTTACTCCGCCTCACCGTCTCCCAGCCTCCTGCAAATAAGCGGCTGCCGGCAGCACTTGTAGAAAGCACAGAAAAGAGGCGTTGCTTTCGAGGCGCAAAACCCAATGCTGATTGGCTGGGAGTTGTGAGCCTGGAATCGACGTGTTGGAGAAAGTTGGTGAGGCAAGAGTGCCCCATACGGCAGCAGCCTCACGTGTTGTGCCGCCCTTGCGCCCTCATTATGTGATAGCTACGTCATGCAGCCAAGCTCACCAATCAGGAGCCGAACTGGGCAGAACATAAACAGTGTCCGCACATGGCTAGGGCGCCGGATCCATGTGAGAGAACAGACCACCAGTAGTGCGTGAGAACAGCAGCCGGCGGCGGTCACCCCTGTCCCGCTTCCCCGGGTCACTGTGCCGGCTCTGTATTCTGGTAGTTTTCTTGACATTTTAAGGTTAGCTATACCAAAGCATTTATTGTGGTTTTTGTCTAATTTTTTTATTTTTTTTTTATTTTTCATCAAATTTTATACAGTTTTATTCCAAATTCTGTAATTTATTGCAAAAGAATCACATTAATAGTTTAATTAGTCTTTGAGATATTCAAATTCAAACAGCGTTCCGGACAAGGGGACTAAGCAAATCATATATATATATATATATATATATATACATATATAAATTTTGTGCTGTCTTCTTGTAACAATAAAATATGCAACAAGGTTAAAGGAATAGTGGAATTTTTGTAGGGTTTAAATATTATATTTTTATATTTATATAGCTCCAGCATATTTTCTTGCACTTTACAATTTAAAGCATATACTACAACTAATCGTTTACTAGATGCGCTGTCAGTCTAATCACATATACACAGCTTCTTTCCCCTGGTCTGTCAGCTGCCACAACCAATGCTCTAGGAGAAAAGTAAAATTTAATCACCATTCTCAGCGTAGTGTCATTACTGAACCTGAAATATTTGTGAAGGTTCCATAACATAATTGATTCAATTTTTATAGACAAAACATAGCTGTGATCACATAGCATAAGCCAGGGACGAGTCACTGAGGCTTCCAACCATGTTACCACACTGTGTAGTAGTCTGTGATCAGTGTAAAAAAGTAATTCATAAACATATAGAGATATGCGGCCACTCAAAGCCATTTTATCTGTGTGACATCGAGAGGGATACAGGCTACCAGGCTATTTTGTTTAAAGAAAAATGCGGAAAAAATTGATTTTCTTTAAATTTTACCTTCTCCCTTGTAACCCAGGTATATATAACAGGTCTGAATGAAAACTTTTTTTTTTTTTAGTTATTAGTATTTTAGAGGTTGTTACAAGTATTGTAAGATAGACATAGAACAATTATAAGTTACTCGGCATGGCCGAGAAAGGGTATAGCACTGAGTGGGCTTATGAAATGCTTTGCTGGTTACACAACTAGATCATACTTCCCAACTCTCCCTGATTGTCAGGGAGACTCCCTGAGATAGTAGACATCTCCCTGATTGCACCTTACCCACATTATGTAGCTGGTATATACAGGTACTTGGAAAAAAAAAGAATGAGATTCATCCATTGAAGTGGTATAATCAGTGCCATTCCCCTGCATTGGTTATAAGGCACTGATCTCTATAGCTACATGCATTTCATATAAGGTTTTTCTTCCACTTAAATAGACCCCCCTGTAAAACAGAATACGTGAGCAAGCCCTGAAAAGTATCAGTGTGTATTCATCAACAAGTAGATCTTACTAACTGCTTTGAGGCTCTTTTACATTTGGCTGTAAGTCAGTTTTATGACACGTCTCTCAGATGTAGCAGGACACGCCCACTTTACCGCCGCACTCATAGGTGCTGCTTTCACAATCTCCTTGAAATGCTTTTTCAAAAGTAGGCAAGTATGAACTAAAGTACTGGAGATAACTCAAATACAGAAATTGAACTATTATAGTGTGTTACAAAGTGCTAGTAATGGGGATCCATTGCTAAGTACTACTACCAGAATACACTGAGGAGAGCCGGGCAGCAATGATGAGTAAAAAGGACAAACACAGCAGTGGGGAGTAAGAAGGACAGCCGGGCAGCAGTGGGGAGTAAGAAGTACAACCGGGCAGCAGTGGAGAGTAAGAAGGTCAGCCGGGCAGCAGTGGAGAGTAAGAAGGGCAGCAGAGGGGAGTAAGTACAGCCGGGCAGCAGTGGGGAGAAAGAAGGACAGCCAGGCAGCAGTGGAGAGTAAGAAGGACAGCCGGGCAGAAGTGGGGAGAAAGAAGTACAGCCGGACATCAGTGGGGAGTAAGAAGTACAGCCGGACAGCAGTGGGGAGTAAGAAGGACAGCCGGGCAGCAGAGGGGAGTAAGTACAGCCGGGCAGCAGTGGGGAGTAAGAAGGACAGCCGGGCAGCAGTGGGGAGTAAGAAGGACAGCCGGGCAGCAGTGGAGAGTAAGAAGGACAGCCGGGCAGCAGTGGGGAGTAAGAAGGACAGCCGGGCAGCAGTGGAGAGTAAGAAGTACAGCCGGGCAGCAGTGGAGAGTAAGAAGTACAGCCGGGCAGCAGTGGGGAGTAAGAAGGACAGCCGGGCAGCAGTGGAGAGTAAGAAGTACAGCCGGGCAGCAGTGGAGAGTAAGAAGTACAGCCGGGCAGCAGTGGGGGGTAAGAAGGACAGCCGGGCAGCAGTGGAGAGTAAGAAGTACAGCAGTGGAGAGTAAGAAGGACAGCGGGGCAGCAGTGGAGAGTAAGAAGTACAGCCGGGCAGCAGTGGGGAGTAAGAAGGACAGCCGGGCAGCAGTGGGGAGTAAGAAGGACAGCCGGGCAGCAGTGGGGAGTAAGAAGTACAGCCGGGCAGCAGTGGAGACTAAGAAGTACAGCCGGGCAGCAGTGGGGAGTAAGAAGGACAGCCGGGCAGCAGTGGGGAGTAAGAAGCAATTCCCTTGTAGGGTAGCAAATATTATTAGTTACTATGTGTTACTATTAAATACTATTTGCACAGGATCTATTAGTGATGAAAATGGGGGAGACATATTGGAGCCCGAGGAGACTTAAGTTCTGTCCTAGTTAAAAAAATAATAACAAAGATTTGAAACAAATTAGCAAGTTAAAAGTAAAAAACAATACCATCTCCTCTTCTCCTTTTATTTCAACACGAATATATATATAATGTATGTGTGTGTGTATGTGTATATATATATATATATATATATATATATATATTTATATATATATAATTATACATTTTTTACAACGTATGTGTATTGCAGATGGGAGGGGGGTTTGTATTTTTACCTTATTAAGCCATCCAAGGAATGAAAAGATATTTTATACAATATGCCAAAGAAGAAGATCAGCTGAATACAATACAAAACTAGAGAAAAAAAATGACTTAGTTTGACTTTCATAAAGCCATAATGCAAAAATTATTCAGTTCATTATGGTGCAAACTAGGCATGACATGATACATAAGCTGCAAAGGTATAACATTGCCCTTATTTAATTCAGCATATGCCGAAATAATGAGATGTATTCCATGGCCTTTCTAACGGCTCAAAAAACTTGTAACCCAGGTGAATAAAATAAACAATAATGCAGTAATACCTTGTACTTTCATTGGCATGCTGAACTTCAAAGGGGTTAAAAGCTTGTGCATGATGTCAGCTTTCTAAATGTTTGCAAAGCAACCGTAAGTCTCTACTTAACTATCCCTAGGGGATATTTCTGTTCTGTCTTCACAAATACTCATGCTGACTGCAAGAAAATTAATAGTTTAAAACTCCAATTCCTCCTACACTGTTTAACTGCATACTTGTTATGTGCATGCACCAAGCTCAGTTTCTGTGGATTATGTAAAATATATGTAATATTGACACTTGGCTTTTTCAGCAAATCGTTATGCAGAAAGGAATAGCGTAGTCTATATATATCCAGCTGTCTCTCTTCTGCTACTGGAGTCTTCTCGCTTCATGTTCATTCTTATTTCCGTCGGAGGATGAAGCTTATGAACCCCATTTATACGGGTTTAAATATGTCCATTCTATCAAACATGTTGATTTCTTTTCTTCTGTAAGTAAACAAATTAATAAGAGCAGCTAGGAAGGAGAAGACATGAACACTGTGATAATAATTAGGTCTCATGGGAAGCTATGATGTATCAAGGCTCATATGGTAAATTGGTTATGCCGTCCTCCTGTTTTCTGGGCTCTGAGGTTGGCATGGCTCTGTGCGTAGAGACATATCAGGCACCGTACAGTCGGTAACACAGTTACAGCAATAGCAGTCCAAGCTTTCTAATCATACAGCTTGTGATAGGAAACACATTGTGAGACACATACAGGACATATGATAGGTTGTCCATTTTTGAATTTAATGACTAGCTGTAGGGAGAGAGATGACAGTCACAGCATCATCTCAAATAACAAAGACATTTATTAGACATAAACTGTTTTACTCAGCCTGGCCGTAATTGCCCTACTAATCTGTACTCATGTTACTCTATATACTGATGATAATGCAAATGTCACAATGTTGTTGTTTTTTAAATAGTATTGAACCATCCTGTTTGTATAATCCCAGTCCAGCATCCCAGTTTGTATTGTCATTTGCCAAGCATTCTTCTCTCTTCAGTCATTGCAGATTGCTCGGTATGGGTCTGAGGATTAGGCTGTGCAAATACAATTCCTAGCACTGGCCAATAAAATTCATAGAGGGATTGTCTGACAAACGTTATTTGATAGTTAAAATTCAAACATGCTCATAAATTCTACGACTTTCCTTTACAAGGGATATTGTCACGTGTAGCTTGGTTTACTGTGTAACTGTTTTAATAGCTTATAAAGAGGGCGGTGGATTAGGGATAAAAAATGCCGGCTGGCACTTGGATATGTCATTTTATATCCCTATGATTAGGAAGTTAGGGCTATAATAAGCTAAAGCCAATCAGGATATTAAATGTAAGGGCTTTGTAACCAGTAGACAGAACATTGGAATGCTATAAAGCACCACATATGACTTAAAATCAGCCAACTCCACCCAGGTAACACCTGCATACTGCATTGGGCTTCCAGTTGCAGTTTTAACACAAATGTAAAAAAAAAATAGTCAAAAATAGTGAGAGAAAAAAAAAATATTCTACTAGGACTTTCAATAAAAAAAATGCTGTATATAATTAAATAAAGCATTTTTTCTTTGGCCACTCCCTGTTATCGCCACTCTGAGATGGGGAAGCTAACCTACAGGTATACCGTGAAGGCTGTCACCAGCAATACTTTTGCGATGACTTTTGTTGGCTGTGGAGCTTGTTAAATAGGGACTATCTCCAGCGACAACATCTGTTTTTACCAGATTTAGGGCTTTTCTGTCTTATAATTATATTATTTTATTGTACACAGTGGAAGAAAACATTTTTCACATTCCTGCCATTTTGCATTCTATTGAATATTGGTTGAGTAAACAAAATGGCGGCCTCTGCTATGGTTAGGTAATGGGTACACTTTATGGTTGATATGCTCTCGTAAAGTATAGCATTTCTAAACAGTGGAATGAGTTATATAATATTGCACATTATACAACTGTATGGATATCAACATTATCTATTAAGACTTGTCCATTATTTTGTCCGAATGTTATTCTTCATTCAACATGGGTATAATATACCTGCAATGGAATTTTGCAATGTGTTTTTTTATAACGCTGACAACAAAGATCTGTCTATATTTGAGCCTTGGAAAATGACACTAAATCTGTGTAAGGAATTCTGTTACTCTACATGTAAGCTACCTTGTTGTCAATCTGACATACCTAACGCTCAGCAAGACAAATAATTGTAGCATTTCTCAAAACCTGTAAGTGTGACATGAAAAACATCACGCTTTACCAACATCGTCCAAAGACAACTGAGAAATGATCTTCAAATATAGCGTAAAAATCAGTCATAGTCACAAACATTTTAACTCAATGAAACAAGTAATAATGTACAACTGATGTTGCCTATATGCCTTTTAAAATGGCTAGAGAAAAAATGTTTGATGGTTATATAGCTCATAATTAGAGCCCAATAACACCCCCCAACACACACACACACACACACACACACTCCCAGAATCCCCCTGTGCTGATTACACTCACTGATCACTCAACGGAGTATTAAAGCACTTTAAATTCTCTTTCCTGAATTTTCACGTGATGTGCTCCTGTGCAGTATGTGTTTATTGTCTGGTTTACAGAGTATTTTTTATGTTTTATAAGAATATGTGGGTAAAATTCGTGTCCGGGCGCATTATATGCAATTATGTTTGTTTTCAGTTTCTCTTCTACCTCTCAGTCGGGCTAATCTTTCCTCCTTGGACTTATTTAATTGAAAAAAGATGATGATGTCTGATACCCCACTGATTTTCACTAACCAAATATGTATGCACTATGCAAGCAGTCTATGGTGTTTTTTTGTAATTTCTGTTTTCTTTGACCACTAGAGGGCAGTTGAGAACAGTCATCAGGAAATTAATTCCTACAACCTGTAACAGCCAAGGACCCAATTTACTTATTTACTTGTTTGAGGCTTTTTTTTACAACTTGTTCCAAAAGCAAAGCTGTTGTACAAATTCAATACTAAAACAACTTTTAGAAACTATAATTTTAACATTCAATCTATTTAAAGTGATGTTTTAAAGATTGCCAAGCTGATGTTTTTCCATGTTCACTTGTATATTTCTTTTTACATGAAATCAATATGTATAGTGACAACAGCTTGATGCTTGCTAAAATTGGGCTGCTCACTTGAGGTTATTATTAAAGGAAGAATCAAAATGTTTTTATTTCTTTACTGAGCATCTCCATGGCAACGGACGAGGACACCTCACTGTATGTGCTTGTCAGAGGATGTCACTGCCAAATATACAAATCAGTTACTATCCCATCTGATTTATATATATTTATATACAGTACTGTGCAAAAGTGTTAGGCAGGCGTGGAAAATGTTACAAAGTAAGAATGCTCTCAGAAATAGAAGTGTTAAGTAAATGAACAGAAGAGAAATCTAAATCAACTCAATATTTGGTGTGACCACTCTTTGCCTTCAAAACAGCATCAGTTTGTCAATTCTTCTAGGTACACTTGCACACAGTTTTTAAGGAATTCGGCAGGGAGATTGTTCCAAACATCTTGGAGAACTAACCACAGATCTTCTATGTATGTAGGCTTGCTCCAATCCTTCTGTCTCTTCATATAATCAAAGACAGACTTGATGATGTTGAGATCACGGCTCTGTGGGGGACTCCTAGTTCTTCTTTATGCTGAAGATAGTGCTTAATGACACATACATCGTGTGAGTGGTGCTGCCACAAGTCTGTATAGTGTTGCTAGCCACGTGGGCCACTCCAGCTACAAGGCCCATATGTAAAGCAATACATGCAGAACACCTCAAATAAAAAATGTTGGCACAGGCGTTTTCATCATGGTGAAGCCGTGGGCGACAGCTAGTATAAGTTTATGGTATGCTGTTAGGATATTGTCTAAGTACAGTAAAATATATGAATAGTTACAGATGTGTCCACATACATCTTACTTCCTTTTCGCGCCACTCAATAGTATCGAGTGTCTTTTGGTGCAAATTTTTACCTTCAAATGTGTCTTATCCACAAAGCGATGTGAATAGGACACACACACAGCTTCTGCTGATTAAAATGATATACGGCATGCCTATATTCTGTGTGCAACTGCGGGTGTATCTGAATGCAAAATGCTGCGTTACAGTGTCACAGTGTGTGCAACTCTGCGGGTGCATGTGAAATGCTATGTTACTGTGTCACAGCCGCTGACATTGTAATGTAGCATTTAGCATGCAGATACACCCGCAGTCTCACACAGAATATAGGCATGCCGCATATCATTTCAATCAGCAGAAGCTGTTTGTGCGTCCTATTTGCATTTGAAGGTAAAAAGTTGCACAAAAAGACACTTAGCGCTACCAAGTTGCACACCGCTCACGCGTTATGTTTAGCGCACGGATGCAAGATATATGTGGACACATCTGTATGCTATAATTGTTATATGTGCTAAGGCAATGGATATGACAACTATTGGGGGTTTCCTCAATTACCCTGAAATTCCTCCAGGATTGAATATTCAATCTCCTCCAAAAGCTTACCTGCAATCCTCACAGGCAAACACGTGTAAGTCCATATTGTAATCATTGCAGGGACCAGAGTGCATTAAATCAGACAGTTCCATATTAGTCTGAGTATTTCTAGCCATGTGTCGGATTATCTGCTGCTCAGGCCAGCACAGCCAGCTAGCAAATTGGAAAAAGCCACAGACCTCTGCATCTGATTAAGCAGACAAGTTTAGCTAATTGGTCTTTACCTTACACAAATATTCAACAGTATATTATTCTAAGACTTCCAGTGATATAAACACCTTTGGTTTGTAAGCCCTTTGGCTTTATTCTTGAGTTTCTTTGATAAACAGTTATTTCATGATACCACTGAATTAAATCAGCATTTCCACTTATACCCCATTTCCATTGCTGCAATAACCCGGATTATTGCTGGGTCTTCCCGGGTAGTGTCTCAAAAAGGGTCCCTGAAATATAACCCGGGTCAAGTGACCTGGGAATCCAACCCACGTAGCTACCAGGGTTGGACCCAGGATGGACCAGGGTAATGATGCAGTAAATGGCGCGATCCGGGTTATCCAACCTGATAAAATGATCTGATTGGTGGCTATGGAGCAGTCACCTCCCACTTTTTATGACCCAACGAGTTTAGCAGGGCAGACCCGTGTTTAGTATGAACGGGGCTGGCCCAGGAATAACCTGGATCGAAGGTGCAGTGTAAATGGGGTATGACCTAGGTTGGAACCAGTGGCGGATCTTACCTAGGGCTGCGAGGGTGCAGCTCCCCCCAGTAAAATCCTCCACTGTTCAGTGAGCCAGTGCAATCCGTGACTGCACTGGCTTCACTGTGACTGGAGGTGGCTTCCTATTGGAAGCACCACCTGCCAGTCACGCTGAAGACAGGCAGCCAGGGGAAGGTGTCTCCTCCCCCTGGGACTGCCAGTCCGGGCTGCGATCAGCAGAGAGCGGTTTCCAGTGGTAGCCATATGACATTAGAAGATCTGCAAAATGAGCTATCAGTCTGAAGAAAAAAGGACATTAAAAAAGGCAATTACCAAGCTGCTTCTTTTAGCCTGTTAAAATCATTTATGTTAAAAAAACACCTTGGGCTATATTTACGAAGCAGCAGCTTTTGTAAGCCTCCGCTTCTCAGCTGAAAATTTAAAGCGCCACTCACATTCACTGAAAAGCACACCAGGCTTTACACTGAAAGTGAGTGCCGCTTTAAATTTTCAGCTGAAAACTTCCACGAAGCGGCGGCTTACAAAAGCTGCTGCTTCGTACATATAGCCCCTCATTTCTAAAAGGGATTACAGTTTTAAATAGGGAAGGGGGGTCAAAATGTAAATATTGACAGTCATTTGACATTATTTAGTATGACAAGCTACCCTATTGTATATCTATTGAGATGAAGAGACTTACTTAAGAGGAGAGTATCCTGAGATTAAAAAAAAAATTGTCTTATATTTCCTCCTTACAGATGTGGTCTTCTGCTCAGGGACATAGCACTTAGCAAAAAATAACATAGCACCTTTGGAACACCGACAGATCCGTGTGAAAGTAGGCTTACCCCTCACCACTGCAGCATGGAGTCTTTAGAAAGCTTTTCCATGTTTTAGCTTAGCAGTTACGGTATATCCGCAGGCAGGATTTGTGAATTAAATGGCTGGACCTGCGATAGCACAAGGGAACCAAGTGAAGTGGAAAATAATTAAAGTGACAAGTTGTGTTATTCTGATCAAAAGTGCTGAAGGCAAATAACCCTGACAGTTCCTTCGTTTATTTGAGGCCTTCTTAATGAAGGACAAGGGCATGGAGAAGAGAGCTGCCTTTTCTGCATGATGTTTCTGCTTTTGGGCTTCCAAATGCTTTTTTGACCTAATTCTGTTAAAATATCAAAGGTTAAAACTACAGGACAGTGCAGAGAGACAGGCAGAGGGATGATTGATTTAGTTACACAGTGCACTGTAGATTCTTGTGTTTGCAGACCTTTACAGGTGCAATATACCGAACAGATTTGCCATGGAATCTGCATCTTCTAATGCTGTTGCAGTCTTTTATTTTTATAGTAAATGTCATTAGAAATTGTTTTATACCAAACTGAAGTTGATTCGATTTCAACATACCTGAAAATATTGCTGTTTGCTCTACAAAGTCATCTGCAAACATATCTAGCTCCTATTAAACAAGTAGTTTGATCGGATCGCTGACCCGTGTGTGTTGATTTTAGTACATGCCGTTGCCTGTGCCCGTGCAATCCCGTCTGGCAATGTTCGGCTAGAGGAAGCTCAGCTGTATACATGATTAAAGTCCAAGATGGCAGTCACGCAACCAAGTTCTCCTATAATACTGCGCCACAGGGGGCTACTGTTTCCTCTTTTGGACCCTAGCATTACTCTACCTCCTTTTTTTGCATTATGTTTTTATGCTTCATTTACATTTACATGTGGCTCAACTTGATAAACCCTATACATTGTATTAACAACCTGTAGTTCGAACAGAAGTAAATTTAAAATTATAAAGAGGACCCGACAATGGAGGTAATTGGGTGGGGAACAAGTACTGGACAACAGGTTATAATTCTTATTGTAGATTGATATAGAGCCCAACATATCAGGTAGTGCTTTAAATAGAATATTTTATCTTTCTCAGCAGCACCAGTGGAGCTTACGTCTGATTGCACAAACACACATTAAGGTCTATTATCTAATCAGCATGTTGGGCTGTGAGGGGAGATCCATATAAACACCGTGAGAATATACCAATTCCACACAGAAGGGGTAGATGTACTAAGCCTTGGAGAGAGATAAGGTGGAGTGAGATATTAAAGTACCAACCAATCAGCTCCTGTAATTTTACAGGCTGTGCTTGAAAAATGGTTCTTAGAATTGATTGGTTGGTACTTTATCTCCATTCACTTTACCTCTCTGCAAGGCTTAGTACTATAGGTCTACCTCACAGTGCCTTGTTTGGAACTAAATTCATGGGCAAAGTTCTGTTAGGCAATAATAACATCCACTGTGCTACCGTGCTGCCCTTCTCTCCAGTGACTGAAACAAAACAAAAAAACATGTTGGTCTGAGTTCAGTTGTAACAATAACATTGAAATGCTGGATAAAATATCTTCACTTTACTTTTATATATTAAAGCACTTACTCACTCTAACTCCATTACAAATATGACTGTTAACCTGGAGCTGTCCAGCAATGACACATACATTATGGCGAAAAAATGAAATATATAGAAATGTTCTGTGCACAAGCCAAATAAAGAAATAGAAAGGCATTGAGGTTGATTCTGAGTCTTATGGATCTCTCTTCACGGACGTAAAAGGCAAATGTTTCCATACAGGACATGCACAGAAGCGACTTTACACTAGGGATGTGCAGGCTGGAATTAGTTCGGATTTTCTCGCCAAATTCTGATTTTTCCTGCCCAAATAATCGGGTCTCAGAAAGAGGCAAAACGTCATCTTTCATGGACAAACCTCATCATTCCTGGACAAAAGTCCATGAAAGATGATGTTTGTCCATGAAAGATGACGATTTGACTCTTTCTGAGACCCGATTTTTTGGCGGGAAAAATCTTTGGCAGGAAAATCCGAACTAATTCCAGCCTGCACATCCCTACTTTACACATATTTATGTATGCCCATCCCAACGGCGTATCTATAATGGGTCCAGGGAGGCCCCCACCGCACGCCCTGCACCCAATTATAATTATGCTTACCTCTCCGCAGTCTCCGGAATGCTGCTTTGCACCGAGCTAGAATCTACTCGCTGCCAGAGAGGAGGGGGCTGCACTGAGTCTGCACACAAGCGCTCTCTGCTCTTAAATCGCCCCTGACACATCCTATTCGCGCAGAGCTTTGCCGGATGTGTCTTTTCGTGCAATATGGCATTTCAGGTCAGGAACTGGGCAGTGGCAAAGAGATCATATGGAGCCACTCTGACTTGGGTGTGCCATTTCAGTTTTGTGGGCGACAGCGCAGTGCAATTTTGCATACGGGGAAAGGAACCCTGTTTCTGACACACCTCTTGCCCCCAGCATGGAGCTGTGCAAGTGCAGATAATAATGATGACAGTTGCGACAACTGGAGTAAAACCAATGGGTGGCATGGGTTTCCACTTGCAGATGCACAGTTTCTGCATTTGTTAAACGCATTCTTGCATTGGCATATGGTAGTAAAACAGGCTTCCACAGCTGCCCGCAACTACCCATTGTGCAAAATTATATGTTCAAAATAGAACTTTGTGCTTTCATTTCACATTTGTAGCTTGTTAGTAGCTGAGATTCAGAGATCTGATGCAGAGCTCAACGTATACAGTACTTGCCGACTTTTAACTTCTCCTCTCTGGGAGAAGCCTAGATAGGAGATACAAATGAACAATTTGCTGCATTTTGCTACGGGGAAGGGCCTAATGATGGAAAAGCCAGCAAAATGCCAGAAATTGCTGGTCCACGGAGAGGGGGTGGAGCTAAAATGATGTGATTATTCTAGAGTCATACTGGCCCTGCACCCTTCCTAAGGACCTGCGATTCCTGTTATCTCCCCATCCAGCCCAGTCCATTAGGATGTGGAGAATCCACCCACTTTTTCACTCTTCCAGGGGTCCAGTCACGACCTAGCCATTGAGGTTTCCAGTCAGAGGACTGGGAGTTGGGGTGACTAGGTGGGGAGGCAGCAGTAGACGAGGAAGAAGTACATATGACTTTCTCATCGGCTAATTCCGGGTGTTAACGAGACCTGACCAGAGGCGCGTAGTCTAACTCATTGGTGGTTTTCACCAGTGACCCCTCCAATTGGGATATGGGTTTAGCTGTGCCCAATGAGCAGGTCACGTCCCCCTGATCAGGGCCCCAGGAATTAGCAACTGAAAAGGAGATAAAGACAACTGAGTGGCTGGAGATTATTAATGGGGAATATCGGTAATCACCGATGTAGAATAATTCTGAAGAATAACGGTAGTAACCGACGTTGAATATCACTGGAGAGTATCAGTAGTGAACGATGTTGAATATGACCTAAGAGTATTGGAGGTGACTGATGTTGAATATCACTGAAGAGCTTCGGTAGTGACTGATCTGGAATATTCCTAAAGAATATTGGTAGTGACTGATGTTGAATATCACTGAAGAATATTGGTAGTAACTGATGTTGAATATCACTGAAGAGTACCGGTAGTGACTGATGTTGAATATCACTGGAGAACAACAGTAGTGACTGAAGATAAATATCACTGGAGAATATTAGTAGTGACCAATGCTGAATATCACTGGAGTATATCACAGAGACTGGGCAAGCGCACTGAGGATACCACAGCATGGAGCCTGGAACAGTGATCCAAAGCTAGCAGCTACTGGAGAAGAGAAGTTCTTCTTGCTACTTCCTGTTTCATGGAGTCCTGCTTTATACCCTTAGGTAGCTGTCCATTGGTGGAGGGTCCAGTCAGGTGAGACAGACAATATGGCTCCGCCCATGACCGCCGCCGTGGGAAATCCGATATGGAGGATTGAGTGGAAGTCAACAGGGCCCCGGGGATAATACTCAGCATGTTACCTGCCGCTGCACCTGGCGTCTGACCACACGGCTAGTCAAGGCAAGCCGGCGCTGTTGTGAGTGATGGCCGATCTCAGGCTGAATCTTGGCATGGAAGACTACCCAAAATATCTGAAGTCTCTTGGATCTTCTGGGAGAGTAGGAAAGTGGTAAACTTGTAATCAAAGTTTAGTGATTATACTGTATGTTAACAGAATTGTGGGCTATGCAGGGTTGTGCATATGCATAATTCAGCAGCGCCTCCTACCCTTATGGATAAGGGGGCTGCCGCTACCCATGCTGCCTGCGCAATGGAGAAGAAAGGAGACAGTCCCAGGCTGGCCGAGTCCTGGTGCTTGCAAAGTGGATCTGGCATGTGCACAAGCGGTGGTGGGACCGTGCAAGTGCAAAACATCAGCTTCAAGGGACTGCATTGGATGCAGCTCCTAAATGCCAGGTATGGCTGCCCAAAAGATAGAGGAGCGGCTTCCCACTGGAAGCACACACTCTGTTAATCGTAGACCAGTCTGGCAGTCCTAGGGGGAGAAACACCTCCCTTGTGACTGAGGGGTAAAATCCGCCACTGGCATAATTACATCTGTTTTCAGATGGAACCTTTGCATCAGGGATGGAGGTAGTGCAAATGTGCATGAAAAATGATGACCGCTATGAAACCAAGTGTATGGATATGGCGGTCTGTCCGCAAATATGCACACAACTCTGCATATGGGCGAATATACTGTAGGCATTTCATTCTTTGCAATGTGGGGTATCAAACATTTAGCAGAAATGATAAAGACTGGAAACCCAAAGTGCAGTTTATTAGTTTACAGCTGCATCCAGACATGGTATAATTAGACAACAATGCAGGCAACTCAATGTCAGATGCCAGGCTGCTCACATATATAGGCAGACTTTCCTTTTTTTCTAATGAAACCCATTAGACGAGTAAAGGATCTGTAGATCACTCCCAATATTATCTTCAGTGGATCACAGATGACAACATCAGCTACTGTATTGTTCTTTGCAAATGACATAAACAAATGATCCCTTTTCGAACACTGTCATTTCCCTTCTCATTAAGAAATCAGCAGTGCTCTTCAAAGTGACTTGGTGGTCATGTTTATGTACAATACACGGCATTACCATGGACAGCATTGTGTCATTTATTTATTTTTCTGGTAATGGACTTCGGTTTGAGATCCCTTACTTGTATTCAATGTAGCACACACATCTGAGTATTTCTCAGTGGATTTACCACTTTCCTATCTCGCAACAGGAGGTCTAGGCACATATATATCATTCATACAGCAATGAGGAACCAAAAATAATATGACGTCTATTTATTTCTCTCTGCATTGATGAGCTTCCCCCATGCTGGCACACAGTCTGTAGAAATGGCTTATCAGATTACACTATAGCTGTATCTATGTGATGAGGGAAACAGTCATCTTGTGTTACTATAACACCCACTTAATATATGATAACTGTGTATATTTAATTGAATAATAATATAGAGTTCCTTTAATGTAGGGGCTTGTTGAAGTGAGTTATTACCAAGCAGTTTCTCATAATGAGTACTGGATGAAACGAGATGTGAAAAAATAAAAATGAAGAGTAATTCCTAATGGGCAGTTTCCTCTGACATGTACGTTTAGCCCTGCCGCTCGTGAGAAGAGTGCTTGTGATGTAACGCGTAACTGAATATGCTGGCGATATATAAAAAGATGTTTAATAATTCTAATAAGTTGGCACAGGGACCTTTGATATCTGCGCCTGCAGCACTTTCAGTGTGTTGCCTCCGTGCTTAGAAAAGGCTTGTCAGAACCAGCTGGAAAGCAGAACAGCCTGCCCAGCAATTCTCCAGCCAAGTGCCGTCCTTCAGGGCATTATTTGTTACGCAGCTTTTTTGAGATCCTCCATAGACTTTATTATAGGGCATGATTGTTTATGGGATCCATGCCGTGAACATGTATTTAGAATTACAGCCACTTCTATGGATCACTAGGAAAGCGTGCAACAATTTGCAATCCTGCAGCAGTCTATTGCCCCCTGTGATCAGCTTGTATGTTATATTTATTTTGATGAGGAATAAATGTTGCCAAAGTAATACAAGAATCCATGTGTAATATATAATTTGTGATGTCATGTGAAAGTCAATATAATTGTAAAAGTCAATATAATTAAACTTCGAGACTATTGGACAAAAATGTAGAGTTACAATGATATTTTCTACACTGTTATTCTACAATCATTTTCATAATACCATTATATGTCTTGCAGCAGTGACTACTTAACATTATAATAAGGTACTTTACTTTTAATAATATTTACATGTTTCTGAAAAATGTTTCATTAATATTCTTCCTGGGACTCCACTCATTATTATCTGAAAGGGAATTATGCAAATTGATCATTATTATACACAAGATAATGCAGTGACTTTTTTTTATTAATATTTACAGTTTCTAAAATGTTTTTTACTTTATTAAATATATGCTATGTATTAATATTACAAATGTCTCCGGAGGAAAAAAAAAACCTGCATGCTGAAAAGACAGCTGAATGCTGCCTGTAGTGATCCCAGAAGACAAAATAGCTCTCTTTGAAAATATCTGTAGGGATCGGTATGTAAATAGTTTGATTAGTAATTTGGTGCACATGCACGCACAGGTCGTTGGTTTGCGTCCATCTCTGAATCAGGCCTGATATGCGCAGTATGACATCAGCATAACGGTGCTTCGTAAACACCAACACCACCAATTTTTCTTTGCACGCCCGTAGAGGGGTGCAGGACAATTGGTCATGTTGGGATACCGTATTCTATCGTGATATCATAGAGAATTGATTACAGTCCATAAATGTAACGGGACAGTATCGCAGACAGACAGGAAGGCAGGAAGCCATAAATAGAATTTCTACTCTGGTAACAGGAAGCTGTGGTGACCTGAAATATCGGCATTAATTTAGCGTGGGGCATGCACCATCACTTATAATACACAATATTTTGTAATAAATGCTCAACAGATTAAATCAGAACTACCCATTTATACAGAAATGCGTATAAAATGTATGTACTATGGAAAGAACTCCTTTATAAGTATAGCAATGTTGAATAGTCATGGTCTAAATACATGTATTGGACCTGATTCTGAGTTGAATGTGGATGCATCCAACAATATTTAGCAAAGGGCTGCATACACATCGTTACAAGCAATTGTGACTCATACTCATCTCAGTTTGTTCTGTGCAGTGACTGATTGGCATTATTGGGTGGCAACTGGGGGGGCAACAGGGTGTTTGTGCTTAAGAACAAGGTTCCATTTTTGTGTCGTGGGCATGTAGTCCAGGAGTTACTACCTGTATTGAGTCACATGTATGAGCAGTGCACACCAAATTCCGTTACATCTCTGCAACTAACATGGGCTAGCTGTAACTGTAGATGATGGTGCTGATGGCTGCTCTCACGCCAGAGGGCTGAGGGAGGTGGAGTTGCATTGATGCATAAAAGTCAGAATACAGGCATATAGTAGCATATGAATTCCATTAATTGTAGGCGACCGGATTTGTGATCACATTATGTGCGATTCCGAATCAGGCCAATTATATAATTATAAGTTATACAGTAGGGCAAGTATAGAAATGAATTCTGAGAATGTACACAGAACAATAGAAATAATGTTACCTTACAATTGGTCAATGTTTCATATGTGGTAGATTATCAGGGATAGAGAAAATCTAAGACACCATCATTTTATTTTTAAACTTTTATACAGCGTCCCTTCATCTTTCTCAGATCATGTGTAAGTCAACCTAAACTCCTGCCTTGGAGGACCCAGTGGACACTAAGAGGCCTGAATTACGATAAACTGTTGTTACATGGGGGTTGACAAAAGAAAGGAGAGAAGTGGGTAGAAACCTGTATCCTGCCTATTGCTCATGGAGCCTTAATTGAGTCGTGCCCTGTTACTGTACCGGAAAGCAAAAAATGCCATGCCCTGATACCCTCTGTGTTCTCCCAGAATTATTGCAGGAGACCAGAATCCATAGGCTGTAACTTTGTTCATTAGCACTGAATTAATCTACCTTGTAAGCACATATTGCATACCGGTTCATCAATGCTTTCAAAGAAAGGTCCCAAATGTTTGTTATATGGGCCTAATTCATCAAAAAATAAATGGGCCGGTAACCATGAGGAAATGCTAGTTTCCGCATATTTAGGTTACCTGGCCATTCATCATCAGGGGTCTGAATAGAACCACCTGATATTGCAAGTTTGCTTGCAAGAACAAGCACCATCTTCAGATGGCGCTCGTTCTCGAATCCCGCTCCTTCCTATGGGAAGGAGTTCCAGGAGTGCGGAGAAGCATCCGAGCGGATCCCTCCACCACTTCACTGCCTCCCGGCGGGCCTTGCACATGCGTAGAAGCTGCGATGGGGGACAGGTAAGTAACGCAGCTACTTCTGTAGCTGCGCTACTAATCGTGGGGTCAGCTGCTTTTCGGAGCAGCTGTCCCCGCACCCACTGCTGAGTTGGATACCTAAGTATCCCCCGCGGTGAGATGAATACTTAATCATGATGACCCATGGGCCCATAGACAGGTGAAAATGTGGAAGCTGCCCATTAGTGGACAACACTTTAAATAATCAGGACTGTTTTTAACACATAAAGAAAGAGCTGACTTTATTTAAGATTGCTTTAAGAAAAAAAAGACTGTAGTTAAAGCAAAACCTAGAGTGTTTTTTAATTAAAATTTTGTAAAAAGAAAAAACTCTTCCTTCATTGCACTCTTTTAAATAACAGCACTATTTCTATAGTCAACAAATGTTTAGTTGTCAAATAAATAAATAAACACACTTCAGTGCATGACCATGCATGATTAATCCACAAGACAGTAACCAAATATTTATGCAACCAATAAAATGTTTAACTTGAATCTCATTATGGCTCAGACCACAGCCAAAACGTACCATCTGCAAATAATATCAAATGAAATCTTAGGGAAACAACGGAGTGCAATTTGCTAGAGAAAAGAGCACATTTGTAGAAACACAAAAGGCTTGAAATAATTGATTTTTCAGTACAGAATCATATCCCTGCACATAGTTTTCCTAAATGGCTATATTTGCATGACAAAAGGCTTATAAATATTGCTAACAGCTAGAGGTAGAATATTTAGTACAACTGGTAGGCTATGTTTGAAACGTGAAAGGTTAAAGAGTTAACCTATGTGTTATACCAGAATTGTTTTACATTTTTCTGGTTTTCTGTCTTGCTGTAGAGGAAATTATTAAATGATAATTCCATCTAACACTTAAGGGGGGAATTAAATTAGCTGCGGGAAAATGTTATTCAATTAAATAGCCTGTGCCCCATGCTAACCCACTGATTCCGCATAAACTGCGGAATCAATGAGTTTTCCACGCGCGTTGACTCCCAGCGGGTGTTTTTTATTGCAGACTTTTCGTCATAGCTCTTGAAGCTGCAAGGAAAAGTCAAGCTCTGTGGATTAATACAAGGGTGTAAACCCCGCCAATTGAATCTCTCGGTGCAGGTGTACTTTTGCTAAATTATTTCTTATGGCACTTAGGGTCTCATTCAGACCCGCTCGCGAGCGCAGGATGCTCGCAAGCGGGTCGATGTTACCCAAATGTGCATCCGCACGATGGAGGCTGCTCCGTCGTGCGCATGTGCGAGACCCGGCGAGCGACGGGGAAGCCGTCGCTCGGGGTCTCGCTACAAAGGGGCGTGCTGTTGATGGTGAGTGACAGCACGCCCCCTTTGGTGGGCGTGCCAGCCCAGACAGAGGCGTTCCCATGGGAACGCCTACCGTCTGGGTCCGGCCCCACTGACATCACTAGTAATGTCAGTGGGAGTGATTTTGGCTCTGATAGAGCCAAAATCTCTCCAGGGCTTGCGGCAGCGAGACCCTACCACAGGGTCTCGTCGCAAGCCCGATGGTCGCGATGGTCTTGACCATCGCGACCATCATCATGGACGCTCGCATAAGCTGTGGGTGGTAACCCACAGCTATGCGAGCGTCCAAAAGGCGGCTCCAAATTTAACTAGGACGGCCCTGATTCAGAGCGAGCGCTCTGGTCAGAGCATCCGGCTCTGAATCAGGCCCTTATTTCACTCCTGCCAATGCAACTTCATGCATGTACAACAAGAAAAGTCACCCCAAACTGAAAATGGGGTGACCTGTCAAATCAGGTAAATCACCCCAATGCTGCTAAGTAATTTCATTTTAATTAATTGAACTTTACCCAATACTGAATTTTCAGTTTGAAGAGGAGCTATATTTTAAATATTCATTTGCATATGTTTCTTTTTATTCCAATGCAATGCATGTTTTCTTCTGTCTTATTTATATAGTTTTAAAATAGGTAAATATTAGGTTTGCAAAGATAGTACCCCGGCACTCACACCCACCCCTTTCCTATTAAGTACAATGTCATTTGCCAAGTAGTCGGAACAGCTGGCAGTATTTTCACCTTGTTTAAACAAATATTGTTTTTTCACCCATATGAGTGGTGTCAGAGTGGGCACTTTGAAATATCACCTAAAATAGCGCTATCGTTTATAGCCCTCAGATCGCTCACTGCTGAGACATTGAGAGGACCCCTCCCCAATTAAGCTGTGAGGACATTGGGGCTGATACTGATACAGAGTTGAATACAAGTCAGTGTGCCAATCATATCTTGCACGATTTCTGCAGTTGAGCTTATGCGTGTGTGGGTGAAGCCGAGGCGTATGCAATTTATTTGCATCTCCACTTGAGGTTTGAGGGGTGAAACTTGGTTGTAAAGGGGATTTCGCACCTTGGCAAAGTTCAGAGACAGAATTACGGGTTATACAGACTTGTGCATATGCATAACTACACCTCTTATCAGATGGCTCTTTTGCACTAGGGATAGAGCTGGTGCAAGTGCGCACCGCCAATGATGAGGGCAATGAAACCAGATGTATGGATAGTGGTGGTCCAGCTGTATAGGCGCCTAAACCACTGCATACAAGCAAATATAGGTGTTGAGTCAGGGCTGGCTTGAGGCACTTCTGACCAGTGCGGTCGAACAGGGGCTCCACCCCATAGAGGGAGCGCCCCTCCCAACCATCCCGATTTCAGCGGGACAGTCCCATTTCCTGGGCACTGCCCTGCTGTTCCACCCGCAGGGCAAAGTCTCCCGCCGTTGGTTGGGAGGTTGGGCACCCCCACCGCCGCAGCTGTGCAGCAGTGCCGGCCCCGGATAAGAGGAATGGATGCTGCGCGCATGCGCGTGGCATCCATTCAGTATATGGAGAGGGCTGGGGGCAGCCCAGCTACTGAAGGAGTGCTGGGCTCGCCCCCAGCCTGACAATTAAATGGGAGGCGTGCCATATGGATACGACCCCAAATAGCATCATTTAGGGGCGTGCCCTTCTGTAATTAGGCCACACCCCCATTATAGACGCGCGCAGCGTCAAGGGACGGCTACTCCTGGAACCGACCCTGCGTTGAGTTTCATGTACACAACATGGGAGCAATTACTCTGACTAGCATTTAACTCTGCAGCGGCCACAATGTCTGCAACATTTTCTAAGTGTGATGCATGAGAAGGTCAGTGTGTGTCATAACAGGGCAGCAGTGCGCCTGGTGCCGACCCCACCGCCTGATTGCGTTATATCATGATGTTGCACAAAGGGGCAGGGCCACTAGCACCGAGAAGACCAGCAATACCCAAAGCGTTCCCAGGAGGCTCCGGGCGGCTGTACAGGCTGCAGGGTGTGGCACTGCAGCAGTGATACTGGCAGCCGGGTGCTGTTCCAGGCACAATGCTAGCCAGATGTAGGGATTGTGGGACAGCGATGGTGCCGCCCGCAGAGTCCTGCGCTCTCTCCTAGTTACAGCTCTGCTGACTGCTGTGTGACTTGAGATTCCCCATGCACTTTGATATCTCTGTGCAGAGCGTTTTGGGCAATTTCAACCCTGGAAAAGTTCTAGTATTCAAAGCGTCCATCTAGTACAGGGGTGGGCACTCCAGCTGTTGTTGAACTACACATTCCAGCATGGCTTGCAACAGTTTTAGCATGTTTAAATAGCAAAACTGTGGCAGTGCATGCTGGGATGTGTAGTTCTACAACAGCTAGGAGGTCGCTTATTGCCCACCCATAGACTAGTACCTCCGAAAGGGATCAGAAAAAAAGGAAGAAAGATGTTTGTAAATTATCATCATTAGGGAGTATATATATTTTTGCAAGATTTGTGTACTAGGTACTAGCCTAAAACAATGGTGACATACAAGAGTTCTTGCTTTAACGCACAGGAATCCATTTTGATGTATTTTTTACTATAGCAGAAAATCACGTTTATGTGACAGTTCATAGATGTAAGATACTAGCTGATTTACATGGCCATTACAATCACTAATGCATATTAGCAGAATAGATGAATAATCTACTGTGATCTTCTGTGTCAGACAGTTCTTGTGAGCACTGTGCAGCCATTTTCCTGAAGTATAACGAATTGAACCACTAGCTAAGTACCCTTGCACGCGTAGAAGAGGCCTTTGCACTGATCATTATACTGTAATTTCTTTCTAGAGAAGGGCTCTTCAGCAGCAGACAATCAAGTCAAGGAACCTTGGGTGATTGTGTATCTGACAGAGGATGGATAGACTTTTGAGACATTAGCTATTGTGCCAACTAATACAAAATAATTACAGTCAGAATGACCTTAGATAAAGAGTCTTTGCTCTTCTATACATCCTCTATATAAAGCATCTAAGTAATAAAATACGGGAAACCATTAGTATTACGCATGTTTTATTGTTCTTTTCCTATGAGTTCTCTGAATGGCTAAATTCGATTTAAATCATTCATTTTGTGATTGTTTGCAAATGTATTTGTTTTAATCAGGAGACTTTTTTTTCTGTACAAAGTTATAATTCAAAAGAATTGGCTTTTTCATCTCTACGAACAGTTAGGGGTATATTTACTAAACGTCTGGATCTAAAAACCGGTGCTTCCAATTGTGTTTATGCCCAAAATTTAGAAGGGCAAAGATTTTACTAGCAAACATGGCTAGTAAAAGCACTGCCTTTGGGATATAAACACAATGAAAAGCACAGTTTTTTTAGAACCCAATGCTTTTGTAAATAAACCCCTTAGGCTTATTTGCAAAGTGCAAAAGTGTGGATGCATAGTGCAAATATTGTATGTCTTTGGTGACACCTTAATTTGCACGGATAGGTCTACCAAAGCATGTGGGTTTGCAGAGCGAGGAGGTAGTATTTGCTATTTGGCCTCTTCCACCAACCAATGGGAGCTGGATAGTGCAAATGCGTTTCTTGCTAAGCGTGAAAAGAGCACATGTTACACCTATATTTATGAAGCAATGCAAGATGAAGATTTTATGTAGCTTTGCAAGAGCAACTTGACATTAGCCTCAGCATTGAGCTGGCAGAGGTCAGGTCTTGTCCCATACTTACTAATGGGATGTGTTTTGCATCCTCTAGTTGGTACACTTTGTGCATGTAAACAAAATCAAAGAAACGCACACACAAACATAATAATGGTAATCGCAATGGCCGCTTACTCTCATGAATAATTAAAGCAACACGAGACTGAACTAAGCAGTATTTAAGTAAAATCTGAGAAGTTATATGTAATGAATTTCGTGTTTCTACAGTAGTAAGACTTTACTGCTACAGTACATGTACAATTCTACATACCGTAATATGGCCCTTCAAAGGGATGTCTTCTTTTTTAAGAAGGCAAACTGTATCAGATCTGGCACAGACAGGTCCATCTGGGATAGCCCCAGTGCGTCCAGACTCTACAACATTGGTGCAGAATACACAGCCCACATTAGGAAGGTTATATACAGGGAGACTCCCAGCTACTGGGACAGAAATGCTGTATCTGCCCTGCATTGTACCAGCCATCACTATGGTGGCGTGAGTCCATCCTTCAGCTTTAGAAAGACCCAGTCACATATCAGTGGAGTAAGTCTGGCAGCATATAACAATGAGCTTCACTAGAGGTGGGTACACCCTACAAAGATATATCTGCAGATCAAGTGATCTGCAGATATTTCTGTAGATGATGATTGTTCACATACACTGAACTGACATCCTCCCCGCGGCTGCCGCTGCATGTGTACGGGCGATCGGCAAATCGCCTGTACACACTTGCCAATGGACAGATATGTCTGCAGATATATCTGTCCATCGGCTGTGCAACACAGACAACACAATCAGGGGTATTCAATATGGGTGCGATAACATCGTTTTTTGCGTTAATATCGCACTTTTTAATTTTTTTGCGTTAATATCACTGGTTTTAGTTTTGCACCGTATTCAATTTCAAAGACTTATCGCAGTTTTGAGAAGTCTTTGATAAAAAACGGTGATAACTTTTCACCATTGAATAGGTGTCGAAAAAAAGTGCAGAATTGGGGTTTAGGGGTGCAGGCTTAAAAAAAATAGCCTGCACCCCTGAGATTGACATTTAAAAAAGAACTGTGTCAAAAAAAGTAAAAAAAAAAATAGGGACACCCCAAAAAATTAATTTAAAAATTGGGGTGCAAAAAAAAAAAATTGGGAAAAAATTGTTGAACAATAGGCAAATAGGTTCAGAGATATTCTGCAAGTATGCGGCAGATGTTTTCTAGAATAGAATTATAGCGGCAGGTGCACAAATGCAGAATTTTTAAAAACTTACTTTAGGGACATCAAAATATGCTAGTACCCATTTTCATGTACCCCAAATTTGATGGGACCACTTAAAAAAACAAAAAAAATAACCTAAGTGCTCTTCTGCATCACTTCTTCAATGTCGGGAAAAAAACACCTGCTGCGGCTATTTAAAGCCCCGCCTTTAATTATAGGCTAAAACGGGGGTACCCATAGTGTTCCCCCATGTTTTTACAACTTTAGGGGGGTCTTACAATTATTTTAAGGAAAAATTCATAACTTTACGCAAATCCAACTTCGGAGTTTCCCGTTTTCGTTAATTTGATATTGAATATGGGAATAAGCGGGAGCGCGCACCATACCTTTACGCAGAAAAAAACTCCGATATGAAACGTTAACTTCGCCAGGGAAGTTAACCTTTCATATTGAACACCCCTAAATATGTCTGTGATTGACATCCTTCACAGACATATTGCTGGTACACATTGGCCAACGGGCACCAGATATATTGGCCGATCAATCGATCGGCCAATATATCTGTCAGTGTGTACCCAGCTTATGACTATGGGATCCAGTGGTGGGCTGGGCCGGGGTTGCAGGGTGCCATGAGCCCCCCGGGCCGCAGCGTCATGCGGGCCGCGGGCAGTCTGTGTCACTGTGACACAGACTGCACCGCGTGTGTAGCGCTGACTGGACGGAGTTCGGTCAGCACTACACAAGTGACAAACACACAGCCGCCAGCCCCGGCAGCTGTGTGTTTGTTTTGATCAGCAGCCAATGAGAGTCTGTCAGACTCTCATTAGTTGCTGCTGCGCCCACTGCAGGAGCCGCTCCATCTTCCGGCTCCCACTGTGGGCAATGGGAGAGACATCATGATGTCATGATGTCTCTCCCATAATGCAGAGCGGCCCGACCAGACAGACGGAGGAGCGGATGGCGACGGCGGGAGCGGGGATTCGGGTAAGTGTTTTTTTGTGTTTTTTTTATTACGTGTGTCTACTGGGGGAGGGGCGGGCACTACTGGGGGCACTACAATGGGGGAACAACTACTGGAGGCACTGCAAGGGGGGGACTACTACTACTAGGGGCACTACAAGGGGAGGAGACAACTTCTAGGGGCACTGCATAGGGGGGAGGGGACTGCTACTAGGGGCACTACATAGGGGGGAGGGGACTACCACTGGGGGCACTGCATCGAGTGACCACTGCTGGGGGCTCTATAAAAAGGGGAATACTGGGGGTACTGCATAGTGGGGAGACTACAACTGGGGCCACTATTTAAGGTGCACTGCATAAGGGTTACCACAATTGGGGGCACTGCATGGGGGGTGGACTGCTACTGGGGGCACTATATAAGGGGCACTGCATAGGGGGTGCCACTACTGGGGGCACTATATAAGGGGTTTACTACTGGAGGCACAAGGGGCACTGCACAGGGGGGATCACTACTGGGGCACTGTATAAGGGGCACTGCATAGGGGGGATCACTACTATGGGCACTACTGGAGGCCTGCATAAGGGGGTCCTCTCCTGGGGCACAGGGGGGCACTGCATATGGGCACCACGATGGGGCTGCCCCTAATCTTTATTTTTACTTTACATTAATCCCATATGGACCCGCCTCCTCCCTGGAACACTTGAGGGGATGGTGGGGGGGCACCGTAGCACGCACGTTCTTCGGGCACCCTGGCTACACGCTACTCCTCTACCAGGGACGCCTGCATGCATTTGCCCCCCAGGCTAAAAGTTGCCAGCCAGCCCCTGATGGAATCTATGCACAAAGCATTGCAGAGAGATAAAGTGGATGTAGATAAAGTGCAGACCAATCAGCTGCTTACTGTCACTTTACAGGCTGTATCCATTGCCCCAGGTCCCCCACAAACCTCAATCTGGCTCTGCAAGAGAGACTAATTTGAAGCTTTGGAGTACAGGTTACAAATGTGCAGGGAAATGTGCTGTTATAGGTGGGTGACATGTATTAATGTTTTGCTATGGGGGATGGATGTGTTGCTACAGATTGGAATGGGTTGCTATGGAGGTGATATGTGTGCTACAGTGGGGACAGTGGAAATGTGTTACTACAGTACATAAGTGATGATATGTGTTACTACAGAGGTCTGTTAATTAAAAAAATGTTACTGACTTAGCATAAATATAGAAGAGGACAGATAAAAATAAACGCCTTGATATCTTTATATACGACACACTAAATCAACCATATGTGTATGTTATGAATGTATTTCCTTTGAAAAGGTTTAAAAACCTTATCTGAAAGCAAACTGTAAATCCTTAATTAAGGCAGTTTGCAAGATTTTTGTCTCCTATCATAATTATCTTATAATATAAAACTGTAAAAAAAAAAGTTGTGACACCAGTGAGACATAGCACAGTTGTAAATATGAGTCATCACCCAAGAAGAGGGTTGTTCAGAACATCTGTTGGATGCCCAGGGTGGTAGAGAGCGGGGGCGGTCTCGGTACTGTGCAGGGCTGCACCTGGATGCCCAGGGTGGTAGAAAGCGGGGATGGTCTCTGTACTGTGGGGGATGGTCTCTGTACTGTGCAGGTTCGGCCATCATCTACAAAAAGCCTATGAAAAAACACTGAGCGTTGGCAGAATGTGCTGGGCTGGGGAGAGAGACTGCTAGCCCTGACAGGTCAAAAGTGCTACCTGGGGGGGTGATGGGGAGTCGGGGTTGGGTAATTATTAGTACTTGCTCCCCCTCCATCTCGGTACCCCCGTGAGACCAAAAGCTGAAGGACCAAAAAAATGAAAAAAATGAAACTGTCTTTACTGTTGCCATCTCCTTCTGTGGTCTTATTGGTAACAGCAGCTGCTGCCACAAATATAAGGAGTAAGTGTCCTGTCTCTGTGGCCAGCACCAAGCATGTTACCAAAGAAAATATGCCTGGCATACAAATTCTCTGAGCTGGCAGATAACCACAAGAGTGTTCACACAGCAGAAATTGGAGCCTTATCCAGAGGAGGAAGGAGATTCATGCCATATAAATGGTGAAGCACAGTTATGGCTTCCAGCAGATGTCTGTCTTGACATTTCTATACTGACTATGTCTCCACCTCACACTTTCCAACATTTAAACTACCTCTGTGATACTATAATCACATAATAGTAGATCCAACCCCCCCCTATACAAAGCCCTGATTCCTATTCGCATTGCAAAGCAAGGGATGGCGCAATTCAGCGCGAATCGCGTCATCGGACTGCTCGGACTGCCCACTTCACATGAAAATTGGGTGTCAGTGAGCGGCATGTATGAGACTGGCCTAATGTCCCAGAGTACAGGAGGGCCACCTGTAATTCTCAGACGTATCAGTCCGGGAGAGTAGGTAAGTACGCTCTGCCTTCCACTATCTCTCTGCACTCCAGCCGTACCACACCACCACAGCTGTACAGAAATGCCAGCTGCCCATGGCGACATTAATATTGGCGGCTAATCATTCTGCCTTACAATAGCCACAGACATTTTCCCCACCAACAGCTACAATTGTTTCAGACCTCCCAACTGTCTTGATTTTGGCAGGACAGAGGGAATAGGCTGGGAAGTCTCCCTCTCACCACAGCAGCAAGTGAATAGGCAATGTGCTGTATCTAACCATTACAGAGAGGGCATGCCCAAGCACGCAGAGTCACGCTTCCCCCCCCCCCCCCCTCACATATGATAGGATGTATGATGGAATTTTCCACTTCCGTATATATCAAGTGTCCCTCAAACCTCTTAATATTTATCTGCTGTTTCTTTGTGGGGGTTTTTGCATCAGAATCTATTTATTGTGTCATTGTACAGCACTACGTAATATGTTGCCGCTGTATATAGAGAAGGATAACAATAATAATAGTTATCTTCTGGCTCCTTTTAAATTACTGTGATTTTTCATCAAAGAAAAGCGCATGAACTTTGTAAGTAACTGAATGACTTTGAATGAGAACAAGAAGCTCAGAATGTTCAGGTCAGCACTTGCATTGTTGGTGACTTATTAACGGTCCTGAAGTCTCCCTCAGAGAATCGCTGCCTGATTCTGTGGCTGTAGTTAGTTGCCATGGTAGCAGCCTAGGCAACAAATCAGGTATGTTGTATATTTTCTCTCAGGTTCACTCCAAATGTCTGGCAATTGAGTCCCCTGGCCTTTCTCCCACATCAGTTACAATAATTGAATTACAAAAAAGGACAAAATATGTGGGAAGGAGTCATGAGTGGGCAGGGATTGGAGTGAAGTTGTAAGTAGTTCTGTTGTCTTTTTTTCTCAGATGAGAGAATAACAAGCATGTACAGATGGGTCCACATACATCTAGGCTCCTTGCGCGTTAAACAGCCCTTCTAGTCGTGCCATGCCGTGGCGTGACTCAGTAGCGCTGAGCGTCTTTTTGTGCTGCGTTTTACCTTCAAATGCGTCTTATTCGCACAACGATGTGAGTAGATAGCACAAGCAGCTTCTGCTGATTACAATGATATGCAGCATGCCTATGTTCTGTGAGCGACTGCGGGTGTATCTTCACGCTAAACGCTACGTTACATTGTCAGCGGCTGTAACACTGTAACGTCGTGTTTAGCATGCAGACACACCCGTAGTCACACACAGAACATAGGCATGCTGCATATCATATTAATCATCAGAAGCTGCTTGTGCTATATATTCGTATTGTTGTGCGAATAAGATGCATTTGAAGGTAAAAAGACACACGAAAAGAACATCGGCGCTACCGAGTCACACTGAGCTCCCGGGCACATCTGTAGATAAATTATATAGTTTTATATACAGATAATAGGGTAATTTACTAACACTACATTTAGGTTCAAACATTGCACTGGTCTGGTTGAGTTTCCCAAACTTGGTCCTCAAGGCATCCTAACAATCCCAGTTTTAACGATATCCATGATTGTGCACATATGGGATAATCTTAATGACTGCAGTATTAATTAAGTCACCTGTGCTTAAGCATGCATAAGCGTTAAAGTATGGACTGTTAGGGTGCCTAGAGAACCGAGGGCCTGATTCAGCAAGGATCGCAGTTGCTAATACGCACACAATCAGCCGATTGTTGCGTGCTGCGCATACGTATGCATCACGAACCGGCCACTGTGTTCGGGACTGTGATCGCAGCTGCTACGCAGACCCATCACAGAGTGATTGACAGGAAGTGCCGTCTGGGGGTGGTAATGGGGGGGCGGTCGGGCGAACAAAGGCGTGCCAGTGCGTTTTAATGCCGTTGCATGGGTGTGCATAAATTATCCACTGCGATTCCATACGCAACTTGAGGCCTCATAGCGTGTGCTGAATTTCGTAATTCCTGAGTGAGGTCTGACCTGCCTTCAGTGTGCGTATGGGTCCGATGTTACTCAATGTTACTGATTATTTCGCTATGTTGCTAAAGAATACTGATGTGACTAAGGGGAAGTGGGTGTTAGGCTGCGATCGCAATGCAAATGCAATTATTTGCATATCATCGCTTATATTGGCAACTGCGTTGCGTGCGTATTAGCAGAATAGCGATCCTTGCTGAATCAAGCCCCGAGTTTGGGAACTACTCCACTAAACCATGGCAACCAGCCAGCAATTTAACTTATATTTGTCTAGTGCACAGGTTCACAAACTCAGTCCTCAGGACCCCAAACAGTGCATGTTTTCCAGATCTCCTCACAGAATCACAAGTGAAATAATTAGCTCCACCTGTGAATCTTTTAAAATCTTTTAAAATGTGTCAGTGAGTAATAAATACACCTGGAAAATGTGAACTGTGTGGGGTCCTGAGGAAAAAGTTTGAGAACCACTGGTCTAATGTAGATGATACTATGACAGCAAGTATTAGGGATTGTTTACTGTGGATCAGTCCAAATTTGGTACCAAAATGCAATGGTAGGAAATGTGCTCTTACTGTATGTATGCATTTTTATATTTCTATAATTCTATACAGATAAATATTTCATCCATTGAAGTTGAAGAAAATACTAGCATTGTCACATAGAACTTTTGATGCACGAATACATCATACTTGCCTACATTTGGAACCTCTCCGTGGGTCATCATGACCCCTTCCCCCAATGTGCAATTCCATAAATCACTGCCTCATACAGTGGGCCAATGAAGCCATGATGATGACATAAGTAGTGATTCATGTAATCAAGCCTTCACTAGGGAAGTTGGTAGGATCTAGGAGTGTGCTCTACTCTCCTGCAAATTTGGTAGTCGCTCGGACATTCTGGGAGAGTAGGCAAGAATGGGATACATGGCCTGGGGTGTGGTATAAAAGATAGACAGTTAAAAGGTCAACAGTGTCTAGACAGACAACAGGTGTTAGACAGACAATAGGTTGACACAGAGAAAAAGTCGACAGGGACAAAAGGTCAACATGTCGACGTGGAAGAAGGTCGATGTGTGCAAATGGTCGACATGAAATGGTCGATTCACAAATGTTCGATGCATTTTCTTTTCCTAACCCTAATCTTCACCATAACCCTCACCTTGGTGCCTTACCCTAACCCTCCCTCCTGGTGCCTGGACCTAACCGTCGAGGTAGGTGCCAGACCCTAACCGTCCCTTTAAGTGCCTAAACATAACCCTCCGGTAAGTGCCTCACCTTCCCCTTAGTGCCTTACCCTAACCCTTCCTCCTGGTGCCTGACCTTAATCGTCCTCCTAGTGCCTAGCTATAACCCTCCGGTAATTGCCTAAACCTAATCCTCTGTCCTGGTGCCTAACCCTAGCCATCGGGGTAAGTGCCTAACCCTAACCGTCGGCATAAGTGCCTAACTCTAACTGTTGGGGTAAGTGCCTAACTCTAACTATCTAGTAAGTGCCTAACCTTAACCTTAAAAAATAACAACAACAAAAAAACGTGTCCACCATTTCCGTGTGTCATCCTTTTGACCATGTGTGTGTCGACCTTTTGGCCCTGTCAACCTATTGCTTGTCTAACATCTGGTGTCTATCTAGACATTCTCGACCTTATAACTGTCTATCTATACTCCGGATACCCATTGCCTGGACCATTATTCTAATGCAAAAGATCATGTTTGGAATTTAAAACAAAGCCAGAATAAAAAAGACACTAAGGGGTAAATTTACTAAAGTGAGAGTTTTTAGAAGTGAGTTTTAGAAGAGATGTTGCCCATAGCAACCAATCAGATTCAAGCTATTATCTTCTATAAGGGGCTATTTAAATGTTAAGTAGAATCTGACTGGTTGCTATGGGCAACATCTCTTTTAAAACTCACTTCTAAAAACTCTCACTTTAGTAAATTTACCCCTAAAGGTTTTTTTTTTTTTTACCCATTTGTATCTACTCTGTATTTTGCCATGAAAGCTTATTTTAATCTGTAAGCAGTGTATAGTATTTATAGCCTTTACTAGAATTCCTGGGTTACCATGCTCCACTGCAATATAGCTCATTATATTACTGTATTACTACTATGTTATAATATTAGCATATTATGTCATCTATATAGCACATTAACGTTATCTAAGGTGTCAGTGAAGCACAGGAAACCTGGAGCTGTAACAGAAAATATATTTCCCTGTTTGAGGACTGGGCCTGATTGAGCAGCGTTCACAGATGCAACTATGTACGCAGATCGGCCAATTGTTCATTAATGTGCATGCGCTGTGGGCAGGGCCGGATTATAGGCAGGGCGACAGGGGCGGTCGTCCAGGGGCCCCCACACATAGGGGGCCCCCACACCCTGTCCCCTGCCATTACTGCCCTTGCCCTTCCTCTCCTAAGACCGGCGGAGTACAGCATTTAGCTGTCTCCGCTGCGGTCCTCCTCGGCAGTCACCATAGTTTCTATGGTGACTGCAGCCGGGCAGCACTCGCTGAGCACTTTAGCTTAGAGTGCAGCGCTGCTCCGGCCAGCAGACAGGCTGCGCAGTGGGGCTTCACAGCAATGCAGGCGTGACGTCAAAAGTCGCGCTGTGCAGCCCCACGCCAGCCCTCAACATCCGCATGGCCCGCATCTGAAGACAGTGGAGGAAAAAGTATACAGTAGCTGCAGTTGCTGCCTCGAGTCTGCTGCCGTGTGATTGGCCTGAGGGTGAGTCAGTTAATGTTTTTTTTATATGTGTGGTGCTGCTGGTTGTGGGGTTGGGGGGGGCAAAATATGAAATTATATATATATATATATATATATATACACACCCTGTGTATGTGTGTGTGTGTGGGTATATATATATATATATATATATATACTAGGGGTGTGCACCGGCCACTTTTCGTGTTTTGGATCTGGATCTTTCTTCTTGTTTTGGATCTGGATTGGTTTTGCCAGAACCACCCTTCCGTGTTTTGGGTTCTGGGTTTTGTGTTTTGGATCTGTATTTTTTTGAAAAAAAGCATAAAAACAGCTAAAATCACAGAATTTGTGGGTTTTTCTGCTCCTATGCTATTATTAACCTCAATAACCTTAATTTCCACTCATTTCCAGTCTATTCTGAACACCTCACACCTCACAATAGTGTTTTTATGTCCAAAAGGTTGCACTGAGGTAGCTGGATGACTATGCTAAGAGATACGAGTGGGCGGCACAAACACGTGGTCCATCTAGGAGTGGCACTGCAGTGGCAGACAGGATGGCAGTTTGAAAAACTAGGCCCCAAACTATACATAATGCAAAGAAAAAAAAGAGGTGCAAGATGGAATTGTCCTTGGGCCCTCCCACCCACCCTTATGTTGTATAAACAGGACATGCACACTTTAACAAACCAAACATTTCGGCGCCAGGGTCTGCCACACGACTGTGGCTGAAATGATTGGTTCGTTTGGGCCCCCACAAAACAAGCTGGCAATTAATCTGTCCCTGCACAAACTGGCTCTACGGAGGCAAGATGTCGTCCTCATCCTCCTCATCCACCGATTCCTCACCCTCTTCAGTGTTGTGTACATCCTCATCCTCACAGAGTATGAATTCGTCCCCGCTGGAATCCACAACCACAGGTCCCTCTGTACGTTCTGGAGGCTGGTCTCCCTGGAAGAGTTGATAATTCATTTTATGAACATCATCTTCTCCACATTTTGTGGAAGCAACCTCCTACGCCTTTCGCTGACAAGGTTCCCGGCTGCACTAAACACTCTTTCGGAGTACACACTGGAGGGGGGGCAACTCAGGTAAAATAAAGCCAGTTTGTACAGGGATCTCCAAATTGCTTCTTTTTCCTGCCAGTACAGGTACGGACTGTCTGACATGCCTACTTGGATGCTGTCACCGATGTAATCCTTTAACAGACAGACGCACGCTTGTCGCTGCTGCTTTGAGGATGCAAGTGCGGCTACAGCCCACACAATTCACAAAGACAGAAAAAAGAAGAAGAATATTTTTATTGTTTGTGTAGCACACTTTGAGGGTGTCACCACCCTTTAACAGACAGACGCACGCTTGTCGCTGCTGCTATGAGGATGCAAGTGCAGCTACAGCCCACACAATTCACAAAGACAGAAAAAAAAAGAAGAATATTTTTATTGTTTGTGTAGCACACTTTGAGGGTGTCACCACCCTTTAACAGACAGACGCACGCTTGTCACTACTGCTTTGAGGATGCAAGTGCGGCTACAGCCCACACAATTCACAAAGACAGAAAAAAGAAGAAGAATATTTTTATTGTTTGTGTAGCACACTTTGAGGGTGTCACCACCCTTTAACAGACAGACGCACGCTTGTCGCTGCTGCTTTGAGGATGCAAGTGTGGCTACATCACACACAAGTCACAAACACATTAAAAAAATAGTTTTTTATTTTTTGGAGCACTTTGAGAGTTACACCACCCTTTAACAGACAGACGCACGCTTGTCGCTGATGCTTTGAGGATGCAAGTGCGGCTACATCGCACACAAGTCACAAACACATTAAAAAAATAGTTTTTTATTTTTTGGAGCACTTTGAGAGTTACACCACCCTTTAACAGACAGACGCACGCTTGTCGCTGCTGCTTTGAGGATGCAAGTGCGGCTACAGCCCACACAATTCACAAAGACAGAAAAAAGAAGAATATTTTTATTGTTTGTGTAGCACACTTTGAGGGTGTCACCACCCTTTAACAGACAGACGCACGCTTGTCACTGCTGCTTTGAAGACAGTATCATATGCAGTGACAGTAGACTTGTCAGAAATTGTTGGCACGTCCTTCAGTCCGGACCAGATGTCCAAACCAGCCCTTGACTTATGACACAGGCGCACGCTTGGCGCTGCTACTATGTTGATGCACGTGCGGCTACAGCGCACACAAGTCACAAACACATTAAAAAAATAGTTTTTTATTTTTTGGAGCACTTTGAGGGTTACACCACCCTTTAACAGACAGACGCACGCTTGTCGCTGCTGCTTTGAGGATGCAAGTGCGGCTACAGCCCACACAATTCACAAAGACAGAAAAAAGAAGAATATTTTTATTGTTTGTGTAGCACACTTTGAGGGTGTCACCACCCTTTAACAGACAGACGCACGCTTGTCGCTGCTGCTTTGAGGATGCAAGTGTGGCTACAGCCCACACAATTCACAAAGACAGAAAAAAGAAGAATATTTTTATTGTTTATGTAGCACACTTTGAGGGTGTCACCACCCTTTAACAGACAGACGCACGCTTGTCGCTGCTGCTTTGAGGATGCAAGTGCGGCTACATCGCACACAAGTCACAAACACATTAAAAAAATAGTTTTTTATTTTTTGGAGCACTTTGAGAGTTACACCACCCTTTAACAGACAGACGCACGCTTGTCGCTGCTGCTTTGAGGATGCAAGTGCGGCTACAGCCCACACAATTCACAAAGACAGAAAAAAAAAGAACAATATTTTTATTGTTTGTGTAGCACACTTTGAGGGTGTCACCACCCTTTAACAGACAGACACACGCTTGTCGCTGCTGCTTTAAGGATGCAGGTGCGGCTACAGCCCACACATTTCACAAAGACAGAAAAAAAAAGAAGAATATTTTTATTGTTTGTGGAGCGCACTTTGAAGGTTACACCACCCTTTAACAGACAGACGCACGCTTGTCGCTGCTGCTTTGAGGATGCAAGTGCGGCTACAGCCCACACAATTCACAAAGACAGAAAAAAGAAGAAGAATATTTTTATTGTTTGTGGAGCGCACTTTGAGGGTTACACCATCCTTTAACAGACAGACGCACGCTTGTCGCTGCTGCTTTGAGGATGCAGGTGGAATCTAGACGGGATTTGGAACCGGGGACACACTACCTCCATCAATTGTCTAAATCCCACTGCACTAATGGCGGATACCAGACGCACGTCTAACACCAACATAGCAGTCAAGGCCTCAGTTATACGTTTTGCTTCAGGAAGACTGCTGTCGTACTTCATCCTCATCGCTAGGGACTGTTGGAGGGTCAATTGTTTAGTAAAAGTAGTGATGTTCCTACTTCCTCTCTGGGATGATGAACAACTCCCAGCAGCAGCAACAGCACTAGGAGGAAGTGGTTCTTGATCTTTCCCTATTTTATTTTTATCGGAGAAAGTTGTGTCCATTTATGTTATATTGATATATACGTGCGGCTAAAGCGCACACAAGCACAGAAAATATTTTTTTATTTTTGCTGGAGAGTAGTGCACTTTGTGGGTTACACCACCCTTTAAGAAATGAGCCAGCCGGCTCTTTACTTATGGGACACAGGCGCACGCTTGGCGCTGCTCCTTTGTTGATGCACGTGCAGCCACAGTGCACACAAGTCACAAACACAGAAAATATTATTTTCTTTGGTTTGGACTGGAGTGTACTTTGGGGATTACAGCACCCTTTAACGGTCAAGCCAGCCGGCCCTTTACTTATGACACAGGCGCACGCTTGGCACTACTTTGTTGATGCACGTGCGGCTACTGCCCACACAATTCACAAACACAGAAAAAATATTCTGTTATTTGGTTTGGAGTGTACTTTGGAGGTTACAGCACCCTTTAACGGTCAAGCCAGCAGGCCCTTTACTTATGACACAGGCGCACGCTTTGCACTACTTTGTTGATGCACGTGAGGCTACTGCGCACACAATTCACAAACACAGAAAATAATTTTTTTTTTGGTTTGGACTGGAGTGTACTTTGGGGGTTACAGCACCCTTTAACGGTTAAGCCAGCCGGCCCTTTACTTATGACACAGGCGCACGCTTGGCACTACTTTGTTGATGCACGTGCGGCTACTGCGCACACAATTCACAAACACAGAAAATAATTTTTTTTTTGGTTTGGACAGGAGTGTACTTTGGGGGTTACAGCACCCTTTAACGGTCAAGCCAGCCGGCCCTTTACTTATGACACAGGTGCACGCTTGGCACTACTTTGTTGATGCACGTGCGGCTACTGCGCACACAATTCACAAATATAGAAAATAATTTTTTTTTTGGTTTGGACTGGAGTGTACTTTGGGGGTTACAGCACCCTTTAACGGTCAAGCCAGCCGGCCCTTTACTTATGACACAGGCGCACGCCTGGCACTACTTTGTTGATGCACGTGCGGCTACTGCGTAAACAATTCACAAACACAGAAAATAATTTTTTTTTTGTTTGGACTGGAGTGTACTTTGGGGGTTACAGCACCCTTTAACGGTCAAGCCAGCCGGCCCTTTACTTATGACACAGGCGCACGCTTGGCACTACTTTGTTGATGCACGTGCGGCTACTGCGCACACAATTCACAAACACAGAAAATAATTTTTTTTTTGTTTGGACTGGAGTGTACTTTGGGGGTTACAGCACCCTTTAACGGTCAAGCCAGCCGGCCCTTTACTTATGACACAGGCGCACGCTTGGCACTACTTTGTTGATGCACGTGCGGCTACTGCGCACACAATTCACAAACACAGAAAATAATTTTTTTTTTGTTTGGACTGGAGTGTACTTTGGGGGTTACAGCACCCTTTAACGGTCAAGCCAGCCGGCCCTTTACTTATGACACAGGTGCACGCTTGGCACTACTTTGTTGATGCACGTGCGGCTACTGCGCACACATTTCACAAACACAGAAAATGTTTTTTTTTTTGGTTTGGAGTGTACTTTGGGGGTTACAGCACCCTTTAACGGTCAAGCCAGCCGGCCCTTTACTTATGACACAGGCGCACGCTTGGCACTACTTTGTTGATGCACGTGCGGCTACTGCGCACACAATTCACAAACACACAAAAAATATTATTTTCTTAGCACTTGGGGGGAGCCCCTGATGGACAGAGCACCCCCTGGACAACACTACAGCACCCCTTTAGGACTGGGGACACTGCACAGGACTTTGTAGTGGACACAGCCCCTATGGAGAACTGACTGCACAACACAGTCCAGCCAGCCCCTATGGACTTTGAAGTAGTGGACACAGCCCCTATTAACAACAGCAGCACAGCACAACACAGCCAGCCCCTATGGACTTTGAAGTAGTGGACAACAGCAGCACAGCGCAGCACAGCACAGCACAACACTACTCTGCACTACACTACACTACACTACACTACACTACACAGCCCAGCCAGCCCTAACTCCCACCCTCCCTCTTCACTGTCCACAGCCGAGTGAGAAAATGGCGCCGAAGCGGGTACCTTATATAGGATCCAAAACCCACGAGACTCGGATGGCGGGATGATGACGTTTTGCCTCGATTTCAGATCCGAGTCAGGCGGGAAAAGTCGAGCCTGACTCGGATCTGCCTCGGATTGGGGGGGCTCGGTGGGGTTCGGATTTCAGAAATCCGAACCCGCTCACCCCTAATATATACACATATATCTAAATATATGAACAAAAAAGTCCCGGCACACTGTATAGGTTCTGTATGCTCCTGTGCCTTCCCAATGTAAAACATGTATCAAGGCAGGGGCGGGCGGCACTCAACGAGACTCCGCAACCACATTAATGTACAGCAATACTTTGCTAGTTGATGCCAACATTTCAGTGTTGTACCACTTTTATCAGGACTTGATAAAAGTGGTACAACACTGAAACGTTGGCATCAACTAGCAAAGTATTGCTGTGAATTATTGCGGTTGCAGAGTCTCGTCGAGTGCTGCCCGCCCCTGCCTATATATATATATATATTTGGATCACTGATAGGGCCCCCCAGTGGCGTAACTAGGGTATTTGGAGCCCAGGGCAAATTTGAAAAGGGTGCCCCCCCCCTCCTTCGGCGCGCGCAGCAAAAAAATGGGCGTGGTCACTTAAAAATGGGGCGTGTCAACATGACACACCCCTTTATTTTCAAACTGAACATTCCTATCCATATGCACCTTAACCCCAGTAGTACCCCCAGTATGCAGTTGTGGTCCCTCTCATGCAGGCCCATAGTAGTGCCCCTTATACAGTATCCCCAGTAGTGGTCCCTCTTATACAGCCCCCAATTAGTTCCCCTTACTCAGTACCCCCAGTAGTGGCCCCCCCAAATGCAGTGCCCCACGTAGTGTTCCCCCTTATGCAGTGCCCCCAGTAGCAGTCCCCACAATGCAGTGCGCCCAGTAGCGGTATCCCCTTATGCAGTGCCCTTTTATCTAGTGCCCCCAGCAGTAGTCCCCCCCATGCAGTTTTCCCAGTAGTGGTCCCCTTATGCAGGCACCCTGTAGTGATCCCCCCTATCTAGTGCCCCCTGTAGTGGTCCCTGCAGTGCCCATAGCAGTAAGGCCCCTTAGTGCCCCCAGCAGTGGTGTCCCCCCCTCCCATGCGGTGCCCCCAGTAGTGGTCCCCCTGATGCAGGCTCCCAGTAGTGACCCCCCCTATCCAGTGGTCCCTGTAGTGGCCCTTCCTATTATTGCCCCCATTAGTGGTCCCCCGATTGCAGTGCCTCTAGTAATACTATGCCCCTTTTAGAATGCCCCCAGTGGTAGTCCCCCCCCCCAAGTAGTAGTCCCCAGTAGAGTAGCCCCCCCCAGTATAGGTCCTCCCAATGGCACCCCCAGTAGAGGTCCCCCCAGTAGATGTCCCCCCCAGTAGTAGCCAACCCCTCCCCCGTTGTGCAGATAGGTAAGGTTTAAAAATAAATAAATATATATAAAAATATACTTACCTGATTCCACGCTGCTCCTGTCCGCGATGCCGATGCCGCTCCCGCCCTCCAGTCCGCCCGGGCTGGCGCGCTCAGCATTATGGGACTGACGTCATTACGTCATGACGTCAGTCCCATTACCCACTGCAGGAGCCGGACGGTAGTCCGGCTCTTGCAGTGGGTGCTGCAGTAGTCAATGAGAGTCTATCTGACTCTCATTGGCTGCTGTTTAACACACGCATCGCCGCCAGCGCTGGCGGCGATGCGTGTGTTATGCACAGCCTGAGCCCGCCTCCTGGCGCTATTGGGCAAGCGCTCAGGGGGAGGGAACGGGCTCAGGCGTGCAGCACAGGACCGGCGCTGGAAGCCTAGCGCCGGTCCTGTGCAAATGTGTAGCACTGACCGCACTCATTGCGGTCAGCGCTACACTGGCTATCTAGGGCGGGCGGGCCGGTACCGTGGCCGGCGGCACGCCGCCGGTCCAACGGTACCCAGGGCACGAACCCCGCTCGCCCTGCCCTAGTTACGCCACTGGGGCCCCCCATCAAGTTTATTGCCCAGGGGCCCCCACAGACCTTAATCCGGCCCTGGCTGTGGGCTGTGGTCGCACTGCGATTATGGACGCACAGAGGGATCCATCGCAGAGTGAGTGATAGGCTGTGAGCATTTGGGGCTGGTGACGGGGGAGTCTGTCCGTTTGATCTCCGTTTCATGGGCGTGCATAAATTAGCCACTGCGATTACATACGCCCCTTGAGTACTCACTGCATGCGACAAGACTTGCAGTTTCTGCGGCTGGTGAGACCTGGTGTAAATTGTGCGTAAAGGGCCGATGTGTGACGATGGTACCGATGTATACGCTGGAGTGCGATGTAGTGCAGATATAAGAAAGCAGCAGTGGGCATCTCTATCCCGCTTCGACGTGGCAGGCATTAGCATACATTCGCACCTGCGTTCCGTAAGGATTCGCAGCTGCATACGCAATAGCAATCCTTGCTGAATCAGGCCTGTCCAGCTGTCATGATAGGGACTGGTGTGTTAATTCACTGGTGCATGTGGCAATGAAGGGGTTGTAGAAGGGGGGATGCCCACTTCGTGCCATTTCCACACCATTTCCACATTTTCAGGGGCCATGCCCCGTGTGGCATTGGTCACGCCCACTTTTCAGCATGCACACATACTTGGTACATTTTTCATCTTGCCCTGAGCTCCAAACACCCTAGTTACGCCACTGTATGTAACATTGGGCATTGGTAATTATGAAGTACTGCATATGTAAGGTTACTGTTGGGAGATGATCAGATATTTACAAAACTGAGATTTATGCATTTGTGTACAATTTCATATAACTACTGATCTTGGTAGTGGTCCTGGATATTAATGCATGGGAAAACATCTGGCCTAGTCGGTGGGATCATTTACAGCATAGCACCATTACAGGGTTTGGGATGACACTGAACCATGTATGGCTAATTACAACACTGGGGCCTATTCATCAACACTAAAATAACGTTTTTAAGGACATTTTCCTTAAATAACGTTATTTTGGTATTCATGAACAGACTTAGCACAGGAGATATCACAGATATCTCCTTGCTAAGTTCCCCTGCGTTAATTTCCACACTCCCCATACATTAGTATGGGGATGTGGAAATTGTGGTATTCATCAAATTCCGAAAATAATGAATTTTCGGAATTTGATGCAGTTACTATTCGCCACTGTGAGGTGGCGAATAGCAGAATCAATTTACCTGTATCCGCGTGTGCAGGTCCCGAGTCCCTCCGGCGCTCTGCTCCGTCGGACATGTGTGCTCCCCAGCAGAGCACAAGAGAGTTTAGAAAAATAAATTTATTTTTTTTCTTTTCTAATCTGTCATGTGGTCTGCTGGGAAACCACATGACAGACCAGCAGGACGGAGCCGGAGGCTGCTGCGCGGACAGGTAAGTCTGGGGGGGGTGGTGAGCGGAGGAGGGAGGGGGGTTTAGGGGTCGGGGGGTACACAAACTTACCGCATCTGTAGGCAGTGCTGCGCATGCGCTGGTTTTACAGATGTAACAGCGCATGCGCAGCACTGTTTCCAGATGCGATAAGGTAGTGTAGGCAGGGAAAAGTATCTATTTCCCGAAAAGCTGTCATCGCAAAAATGACAGCTTTTCGGAATAGATACTTATGGAGAGGTGGAATGATGAATTCCACCTATAATTAGGTAGAACTCCATGAGAGTTCTAAACCTAATTATCTCTATCGAATTTTTAGGTGTAATGAATAGGCCCCAATAAGATTGACCTTTTAATTAAATTTCTTAGAAATGCTTCTCATAGTGACTGGAAATATGTAGAATGTGTCTACAACATTCTCATTAAACAGTTCAAATATTTTATAGGATATACCCTATCTGTGCTTTATTCATTTTAACTGATAAATGAGATGTTGCAACTCTTTTGGTCAATGTTAGAAATAATCAAAGTTATACTCAGATCCTTGGCTTCCAAACATAGATATCTTTAGTAAACTGATCAATTTACTGATCCAAGTGATGAATGGATCTGTGATGTTGACACAATTGACCTTTCTCATGGAAATCAGATAAGCGAATGTCAATTCATCCTGTGGCTTAATCATTTTTTGTTTCCTTGAATTAAATTAGTTTTCTTTTTTTATATACAGTACTAGAGAGTACACGAAGTAATGAATAAAGTCTATTTTCTCACTCATTCAAAACACGGTTATGTGAAAATAATGTTTACTCATACTGTATACAGTATGTATTACGATAGCTACTATAGGGCATTTGTTTTGTACGTTTGCTAGGTTTTTAATAAAGTTATTTTAAAGACAGAATAGATGGGAAACTAGAAACTGACACCTACAGATGTGTCCACATACATCTTACTTCCTTGCGCGTTGAACAGCTCTTCTAGTCGCACTATGCCGTGGCGTGACTCGGTAGCGCTGAGCATCTTTTCATGCAACTTTTTACCTTCAAATGCGTATTATTCTCAAAGGATACACAGGCAGCTTCTGCTGATTAAAATTATAGCCGCTGACACTATAACGTAGCATTTCGCATGCAGATACCCCCGCAGTCACACACAGAATATAGGCGTGCCACATATCATTTCATCAGCAGAAGCTGCAGTTGCTGCTTGTGTGCTCTTTGCGTATCAGACACATTTGAAGGTAAAACGTTGCAGGAAAATTCAGCGTTACCGAGTCGCACGACACTCATGGATTATGTTTAACGCGACTTACAGCACACAGACATAAGATGTATACAGGGGTATTCAATATGGGAGCGAAAACACAGTTTTTGCGTTAATATCGCACTTATGACGTCATCGCAGGTTTTAGTTTTACACCGTATTCAATTTCAAAGACTTTTCGCAGGTTCGAAAAGTCTTTGATAAAAAACGGTGATAACTTTTCACCATTGAATAGGTGTCGAAAAAAAGTGCAGAATTGGGGTTTAGGGGTGCAGGCTTAAAAAAAAATAGCCTGCACCCCTGGGAATGACATTTAAAAAAGAACTGTGTCAAAAAAAGTTTAAACAAAAAATAGGGACACCCCAAAAAATTAATAAAAAAATTGGGGTGAAAAAAAAAATGGGAAAAAAGTGTTTTAACAATAGGGAAATAGGTTCAGGGCTATTCTGCAAGTATGCGGCAGGTGTTTTCTAGAATAGATTTATAGCGGCAGGTGCACAAATGCAGAATTTTTACAAACTTACTTTAGGGACTTAAAAATATGCTAGTACCCATTTTCATGTACCCCAAATTTGATGGAACCACTTAAAAAAACGAATAAAATAACCTAAGTGCTTTTCTGCAACACTTCTTCAATGTCGGGAAAAAACACCTGCTGCGGCTATTTAAATCCCCGACTTTCATTTAAAGGCTAAAACGGGGGTACCCATAGTGATCCCCCATGTTTTTACAACTTTAGGGGGTCCTACAATTTTTTTAAGGAAAAATTCGTAACTTTACGCAAATCCAAGTTCGCAGGCTCCCGTTTTCGTTAATTTCATATTGAATACGGGGATAAGCGGGCGCGCGCCCGATACTTTAAAGCAGGTAAAAGCTCCGATATGAAATGTAAACTTCAACAGCGAAGTTTACGTTTCATATTGAATACCCCTCATAGTATGTGGACGCATCTGTAATATTGTACTTCCTAATAATGAAAGCATCCATTTAATTTTAACATACTTGAACAATGTCACAAACTGTCTGTTGCTATGTTAATTTAAGTTTTACATTTCATCATGCCCCATAGATTCTAAGCTTGCGAGCATGGCCTCTTAACTCCTTTATCTGTCATTACCCAGTCCTGTTTTATTACCGTTTGTTCCCAACTGTAAAGCACAATGGAATACTGTATGTAGGTACTATACAAGTAACTGTTAATAATAATAATAATAATGTTGCATGTAAGGAATCTTTGTAGCTGCACAGCCTCTGCAAGGAATATGTGATTGCGGCTCCCAGAATGACCTGGCAGTATGCAACAGCTGGAGAGCCACATGTTGTACTATGATTGCATGTCAAGGCAAGGGTGGAAATAATCAATGTACGTGTGTCTTACATTTTCTCTCTATATCTAGCTGAAAATTAGGGCAGCACTAGATTAATGTTGCTCATTTTTTAACACTTTCATGCACCAAGATAAACCTGGTGTAGTGATGCCCTACTTAGGAAGAATCTAAATGAAGGTAAAAGATGGGGATATAATTGTACAGTATATATGCACGACAAGCATACCATATACTTACTGGATGTATGTATGTGTGTATATATATATATATATATATATATATATACACATTTCAGTGATTTACATCTGTTTATATGCAGCATATTGCCAACCTGCTATTCTAATACCTTAGTAGGCACAGGGGGGCATCAATGTACATCAGGGCCCTAACTAGACTTTTTGGTGCTCTGTGCCAGAGACAGCTGTGACGCCCTCAACCCCCATTTTTTAAATAGGGATATAAGAAAAGGGTCTGAAAAAGGGCCATGGCCTCATGAGGAATGGCCAGGGAAGAGATAGGGGAGGCCAGGAGATGCTGGGGATAAAAGAAGAGGAAGCTAAAGTAAGAAACATAATAAACCTGAAAATTGACAGGCCCAAACAGCGCCCCCTGCCCTGCGGTGTCCTGTGCCATGGCACAGGTCGCACCACCCTAGTTACGGCCCTGATGTACATATAACATATGACATCATGTGCAATGTCATTGTGCAGTAACACTGCTAGCGACACTACTATTTAGTTGCGTTTGCAGACTTGATGAACACTGTTCCTGTAGCTAATATTTTGTCATTCATGGGGCTTAGTAAATAAAAATATTTAAAAATGAGCAACTCGTTTTATTACAGGTATCACTTATATTTATTTAGAGACCACAATTGATGCTTCTGAAAAGTGAATGCCTGGCATTATTAATCTGTTTCCTTCCTATCCTGTATACGGTCAATGAATGTGCAGTAAGCTGCCATGATCACCTCTAAAGTGGGGACAGTTACATCTTCTATGTAGCGAGTAATGAAATCTTATGACAGTGACAGCATGTCGGCTATTTACTGTATATGACATTACATAGAAATACACCAGTCTGTTGTAACATGTTACAAGAATACAATTAGTGAATTTTCCCAGTGGCACATGGACGGCAATATAATATCTAAAGCATCTATTTGTGATCCCCTATTAATACTGGGAATAGAAATATTTAGTTGTATGGAAAATAAGTGTATGTTATAGTTATTGAAATAGGTCACTGAGGGCTATAACGAAGTGCTGGAATCAGAGAGCCAGGATAACATGAGGCTTGGGAAAGACTAATCAATATTGTCATGTGTATCCAAGTCAGAAAGTGGGCCATGTGTAAAAATCGGGACACAAAGAAGCTAGAGACCCAAAGGAATATGAGGATGGACAGATCGGCAGTTGTGGCAGTTGGTGAGGTACCTGAAAGGCATCTGGGCTGCTCTGAGGGCTGACAGGCAGTGGTTTGGTTTGGCCATTTAGCCAAGCAAAAGGAGTGACCAGAGCTAGCCACCCACCGTTCATATAGCCCTGGCCAAGCCCAGTGAGTGCGAGAGTCCTGTGAAGTGAGCCTCTCGCTGTTAACAAGGCAGTGGCGTACCGTAGGTGGTGGTAGTGCTGGAGGCCGGTGGAGGGAGCCGCCTCCTTCAGCGGAGTGCAGCGCCATAGCCAATGGGGAGAGCCAGTGATCACCTGAGCTGTCTTCTTCTTGCAGGTGCTAACCAGACCTAGCAACTATGGCTGAATCAGGTCTGTAATATTGCCAGAGCCGTAATGAGACCTTTTGGTGCCCTGTGCCAGAGAGAGCATTAGCGCCCCCCAACAATTTTTTAAATCGGGACATAAGATAGTGCAGCTGAAAAAGGGCCATTGCTTCATGGGGAAGGGCCAGGGAAGAAATATGAGAGGCCAGGAGATGCTGGGGATAAAAGAAGAGGAAGCTACAAGTGAGAATGATAATAAACAGGACAATTGAAAGGCCCAAACAGCACCCCCTGTCCTGCTGTGCCCTGAGCCTTGGCACTGCACTAACCTAATTACGGCCCTGGATACTGCATTGTGTACATCACTCTAGTCTAGTTGCTAAATATCACAAACATCCACAGACATACTTCAAACTTTCCGGTCTCACTAATACAGATATTCAGCTTGCTGGCAGCTGTTCAAAAAAATGAATACTGGAGTAGCTGATAAATGAGATATTGCTTTATGATCATTATTACTATACCCATTATAATACTATAACTCCTACTCTCCCTCTCAGTGGACGATACTCAGACTGAATCTGAGGCAGCATGCTGGATAACTCGGTGATGGCCAACCCTAGTGCCATATGTAGCCCTCCAAGTCTTTCTTTGCAGCCCCCAGCTACTTCTTTCTTCATTGTAATTTTTGTTTGTTATTGCTTGTAACCTTTTTAAAAAATCCTGCTGATACATTATTACAGATGTGTGTCTCTATTATTGATTAACTGTATTCATTTAACTTGCTAATGAGTAATGGAGTAAAGTACGGCCCATAAAGTGTTTCCTGGCGATTTCCTCACTGGGCACGCGCAAAACACCAGAAAAATGGGCGCGAGACAACCCGACGTGGGACCTCGGAGCGAAAAGTTTTAAATATAATGGGTGCAGGGTGTGCGGTGCGGGCCCTTCCTGGACCCGGGGGCCCGTGTGCACCGCACACCCTGCACCCATTATAGATACGCCCCTGAACCTAATCTAACCCTGTGTTAGACTTGTCAAGTAAAGAGAAGCATATTGTGTGGAGACTTATTATATATATATATATATTTAATAATTTTATAGGAGAGGTCAGGTTAATAGCAAATAGAAGCATATATAGATGTAGCCCATGGCTATGGGGTGCGTACACATGTGCACACCATAGACTTCAATGGAGTAATCGCCTGCTGCGAGTGCTCGCAGCCAGGCAATTGCTGCGCTATGCTGCGATGTGTGCACACGTACGCACGCATCGCGGCAACGATTTAGATACATACTGAAAACTCGGGTACCGCTCCCAGCCCCCTGGAAAGGCAGGCAAGCCTCCTGGCGGCCGCCGCCCCACCCCCGACCACCCCGCAATTACCTGTGAAACCCCTCAGCGGGGGGGGATCCGGTGACGCGATTGCCTGTAATATCGTCATTGTGTGTCTGGGCCAAAATGACGCGTTCGCCCACAAATGGCCGTCATCTGTCTGCCCACGGCCCCTTGTGCCGGTCATGCCCCCCTGCCCTGCCGATCTGGCTGCTCCCTCCCAGAAGGAGCAGCCAGAAAGTCAGCAACCATGGTAAGGGGTTAGAGTTAGGCACTAGGGGAGAGGATTAAGTTAAGGCTGTGGGGGGGTAGGTTTAGACTGCGGGGGTGGGCCCTTGGGAGGGTTAGGGTTAGGCTAGGAGAAGGGGGTTTAGGGTTAGGCACCCCCGGGGGGAGGTGAGGGTTAGGCACCCCCACCAGGAGGGTTAGGTTTATGGTGCGGGGAGGGGGGGGTTAGGTTTAGGCACTAGGGGGGAGGTTAGGGTTAGGCACCACTAAGGGAGGGTTAGGGAGGGGAAAAGGGTAGGGATAGCCTACTTACCTCCGCTGTCGGGATCTTCACCCACCGGGCTGCCGGCGTCGGGATTTCAACCGCCAGCCTCACGTCCGGCAGTCATACTGTACATACCGATTCCAAACAAATATCACAGTAAAGCAGGAAGGAGCTAGGGGTTGCAAGTGAAGGCTTGGAGGGCCACATGGTGCCCATCACTGGTATATACAGTAAAGTCTTGGTGAATAAGACACAAAACTGATGCTTATAGTATGAACATTTCAAAGTATTAAACCTCAAATTCTAAACATTTATGCATGCAGATACTTAGATTTGTATTCTATAGTATTACAATTTCATTGAATGTCTATAGATATAAAGTACAATGCATAAATCGTTTATCAGAGTGTATTGGCAAACTGTAATACATAGAAAAGCAATTCTGCCTCTTCTGCAACTGAAACATATTTCCAGAGCTGCTATTGTAGTAACTATATGGCTTAGGAGAGATGTGGGGAGATCAGAATAAATCTAGAGCCGCACTGTTTCTAAGATATTAACATTTTGTCTATGTCTACCAGGTTTTTGTTGTACCATTATTTTTAATAACTTTGTTTTTAATATCGATGTTTTCATACACTTTTGCATTCTGTAGTAATGTCTTTTAGCAGTGCAGTGAAATTGTATATTTTGTTTTATTGACATTGCTCTTTTTTTTGTTTGCTTCTGCTCTTCTGCCATATCTGTAAAAGATAAAACAATGCAGCATACTGTAAATAGAGCTACGGAGTTCATGAATATTTAAATAAGTTAAAATGTACCTGTCTTGCAGATCTGAAAAATTAAATGTAAATAGAAAAACTGAGCTATATTGGCAGCGGTTTGTGATGGAGGTTAGTCCATCCACTCGGTAGACCACTTAACCAGGTCATAGATTTATTAACCAGGCAGAACATGTTTACAGGATGACACAGAGTTAGTGCAGCAGGTCCAGTATGTAGAAAAGGTACTGAGGGCCTGATTCAGACCTGGTCGCAAGCGCTGAGCGCTCGCAACCGGGTCGATGGTGGCCCAGAGCGCATGCGCACGATGGAGCCGGCTCTGTCGTGCGCATGTGCAAGACCCGGATAGCGACGGGCAATCCGTCGCTCCGGGTCTCGCACCAAAGGGGGTGTGCTGTCGATGTTGAGTGACAGTACGACCCCTTTGGTGGGCGGGCCGGGGGGATGGCTGCCCAGACGGAGGCGTTCCCATGAGAACGCCTACCGTTTGGGGGCGGCCCCACTGACATCACAAGTGATGTCAGTGGGAGAGCTTTCGGCTCTGTTTGAGCCGAAAGATCTCTGGGGCTTGCGGCCACGAGACCCTACCACAAGGGTCTTGTCGCAAGCCCGATGGTCGCGATGGTCTTGACCATCGCGACCATCATCCTGGCCGCTCACATTAGCTGTGGGTGGTAACCCACAGCAATGGGAGCAGCCAGGAGGCTGCTCCATAAAAAAAAAAAGACGCCCTGATTCAGAGCGAGCGCTCTGTTAGAGCGTCCGGCTCTGAATCAGGGCCACAGTGCAGTATATGTGTGCACCAGATCCAGCCACGAACATATGAAGGAGCACAGGTGGTGTGTGACGTGTGGGAGCACACACCTGTGTCTGTACATACATGTGTGGCAGTGGAGTATGCACACTGGTTCTGTAAGTGCAGGGGTACAGCGGTGGTGGCCTACATAACGCCGAGCAGAAGACTCAGGCACACCACACATGCGTAGTAGTACATAGAGGTTCAAAGTCGTAAATCCTGATGTCCAGGGGTCCTAGTGCCCAAACAGAGAGACAACACAGGTCGCTCTCTCCCGGCAAGCTAAAGTTTGATTGCAGTATACAGTTTGTAACACACGCACACACGCACCTCTTTTAGTGGCAAAACTATGCCCCCCCCCCTTCACTGGGGCCCATTTCCAGAAGTGTATAAGTACAGTGTAAATGCTGTTTTGTAATGTAACATGCAGATTGTTGCACAGTTGCTCCTGATTTTATAGGAAAGCTCTTGGTATTGTGGACCAAGGGCCTGATTCAGAGCCACTCGTAAGCGGCCGCTTGTTCGCTCTGAGCGATGTTTGCACAACTGCGCATGCGTATGGGTCGTAATGCGCATGCGCAAACCAGTCATTGCGGTCAGAAATCGTGCGCTCGCAAAACAGCGAGGGGCTGCTAATTTGATTGACAGAATATACCGTTTGTGGGTGGTAACAGGGGAAGGTGCTTGTAAACGGGGGAGTGGAGATCCGAACGCAGGCGTGCCTAACGGTAAAAAAGGCGTTTAGTGGGAGTACATAATTAGTAAAGGAGCGTCATCGACCCCGTCACTTGGTTGTCTTTTAGCCTGAACTGCTCGCAGTGATAGCGGTAGGAAAATCCTAGCACAAGTACTGCGAGCAGTTCTGATGCCTTTCGATGTTCCCTATTAATCTAATAAATAGAGATGACGTGTGTTGCGAACGGCAAAGGGGCGTCTTTACAAAATAGCGAGCGTATTTTTCGTTTGCTCGCACAGACATAGAGGTGTCAACAAACCGCAAAGAGCGAGCGCTCAAATTAAATAGCCGGCCCCTTTTTTGGAACGACCGTCCGCAAATAGCGTCCGGGTCTGAATCAGGCCCCAAGATCGCGACACCTGTACAATTGTGGTATGTGGATATTCATTGGTATGAGTGGATCAGGTGCTTGGGTTAACCTACTTTTAAATCTTAATGATAACATAAGATTTCATTTTGTAGAAGTAGATTGTTTAAATAAGGTGGGCGGGAAGGGGCACATATAGAGACAGCCTTGTTGTCCCCTCATTCTCATATATTTTTTAAAACATAAATGAAAGTAAATCAGATGGCATTTTAAAAGAAAATTGGTATTGGAAATAGATGAGCCGGGTTGTGGTAGTAGGTTGGTCTTTAAAGTGACATTTCTCACTTTTTCTGGAGCATCCATAATCCTGAAATATTAGGGATCAGATTGGTTTTATTGGCGTTGTTCCGGGGATTGTAAGCGGTGTGTACCTGGAAATTGGCAGGAGATTATGTGCTCTTGTGCAAATAAACAGGACAATTTGTAAACAAACCTTCCAAACTCTTTACATATAACATAATGCAAATTAACTGTTATCATTGGGATGTTGGATGGTATTAACAGTAGTAAGCACTATGATGTCTATTATTAGAGTAATATATAGTAAGGCCATGTACAGAGGCATCTGGATGTAATTAAATAAATGGGCTCTAATTGCAGCATACTAAGGGGCCTATGTATCAAGCCATTTTTTAACATACAATTATGCTGACTGCAGTTTCTGCATACTTTTATGTATTTTTCCTATGTACTAATGACACAATGCAGGTGATTTCACAGAAATCTCCGGCAAAGTGCTAATTAGCGCTGCAGATCGCAGTCCCCATTATTATCAATGGGGACTACGACATGCTTACCGACTAAGGGCCGTAATCAATTAGAGACGAAAAGCCGTGATCGGCGAAAAGAGTTCGCAGATGCGATGTTTTCGCCACATTCCAAAGTATCGCCCTATTCAATTCCAGCACGTTTTCGCATGTGCGAATACTCCATAGGCAAAAACAGGTGAAAAAGTTTCTCCATCCAAAGGCAGGAGAAAAGATATCCAAAATCCCTATTTTTGTCTAAAAATGTGGGGACTTGGTTCAGAACCCTTTGGACACCCCCCCACCCCAATGACTAATTAGGCAAAAAAAAAAATCTTAATTCCCCTAAAAAAAAGTTGTGTAATTTTTGGGGCGAAAAAGGAAAAAGTGTTTGAAAATGGGCATAGAGTACTGGGACAGGTATTTTGGGGTGCTGTATGGATGGGGCAGGTGTTTTTAAGATTGCAGGTGGCTGCAAAACGTTTTTATTCTGCACTTTATAGACACAAATATATACCAGTACCCATTTAAATGAACCCCAAATTTAACCACAACAATTATTTTTCCAGAAAAATCGTGAGTCTCCCGCGACTTCCGGGAGTCTAGGCAAATATGAACTACGATCTGACCCCTTGGTACTAAACGCCAAAATGCGAAGCTTTTTGGAGTTTAGCCACTGTAGTTTACACCATGTTCAGATTGTGTAAACTACTGTAAGTCTATGGGGACTCCAGGGGCAGTAGAGAGATATTTCGATCTCTCCGTGCAGCCCCTGGCCGGCCCCTGAAGATGACAATGGGCCTGATTCACTACAGAACGCAACTGAGAATTGTAATAGTGATTTACGCATGCAGTTCAACTGCGACAGTATGCTAATTCATTGCGAGTAATTCATTACTTCGGTAATGTCTAAGAAGACTGCAAAACCATCGGTACAATCAGGTTCCATCGCAGCCTCACGCACACTTGCACAAGCCCTGCTCAGAAATTGCTGACTTCCACGCACGCTATCAGGTCTCAGGCTGCGTAGGCGCTAATTTTAGAACGCCCCTGCAACGGCATTGAAATGCACTGGCACGCCTGTGTTTCCCCGACCAACCCCCCCTCACCACCCACAAACGGCACTTCCTGTCAATCACTCTGCGATGGTTCTGAGTAGCCGCTGCGATCTCAGTCCCGATCGCAGGGGCCAGTTCGAGCACACGCACTGCTATCCATAAACGTGCTCAGTACTCAACAATCGGCTGATTGTGTGCGTATTAGCCACTGCGTTCCTTGCTGCATCAGGCCCGCTGTGCGCATGCGCAGTGTCAGCTTCCCCTGAAGAAGTCTTTCACGTCTGTGAAAGACTTCTCCTAAATGCCGGGGATACAATTTGTGGGGACAGCAGTTAACACAACCGCTGTACCTGTGAGTTCCCCGTAGTACATAGCTGGGATATTTTTATTAAAAATGAAAATATACCCAGCAAGTTAGGTACATAATAATCGCGACAGTACTGCGATTATTAGTACATAGACCCCTAAGTCTGCGCACTCTACAGTGCAAATGAAGAACAATTACAGGAAAGTGATGTGATTTAAAATATTCTATCCTGCCATTCACTTGAAGCTTCTCATTGGCTGGCGGGCCGTGAGCCGTGATTGGCTTGTGGCCGCCCCTTCTTTTAATTGTCAGCCTGTCCGTGAACCAGGATTGGCTGGTGGCTGGTGCTAACTGATGTCAGTGTAGGCTCCTGGCTGTCTTCATCCCAGCGCCGTCGTCGAGATGTGTCCCAAGCGGGACACATCTCCACGCAATGCCGCTAGTGTTCCAGCGTTGGCATCCCATATACGATCCCAATACTGGTAACTTTTTTAATGTGGCAAAAACGAAGTGGTGGCAGGAAGTGGCGGTATATCATACCGCCGTATACCGCCCCACTTCGAGCACTGAATAATACAATATGAAATCATTAGATGAAATAAACAGAAATAAAATAAAACAAAGTAAACTACCTTTGACAGTACAGGCAAACTTACAACACAGTAAGTGTAAAACACATGCTGTGTATAAAGAGAAAAGACATACTAAATCTTATTCATCTGAATATATTAAGCAGGAAATCTTTCATAAGGTGTAAACGCTCCAGTTTGGGAAATTCAAATACACAGTCAATAAGAAAACACCCGTTTAAGGATAATGTTATTTTATAAGAGCCTTTGAAAATGTCTTACAACCAGGGCCAGCTCTAGGGGTGTTCGACCAGTGCGGTCGCACAGGGGTGCCACCCATAGAGGGTGCACCCCTGCCCAACATCCCGATTTCAGCGGGACAGTACTGTTTCACTGTTCCACCCATGGGCCGAAGTGGCCCACGGGTGGTCAATTGGGAGGTTGGGGACAACTGTGTGATGGTGCCGGACCCCGGAGACTCTGAATGGATGCTGTGCGCATGCGCGCGACATCCATTCAGTGATGGGAGAAGGGCTAGGGGAAGCCCAGCTAGTGAGGCTCCCCCCAGCCTGACGTTATTTGGAGGCAGGCACGTACCATAGGCCACGCCCCCATTTTAGGTCATAGCCGCACGCGAAGATAGGGCGCACTGGAGAGGGCCGGCACAGGGTGCTCCGACCCCTGGAGCCGGCCCTGCTTACAACGTACTGATAGAGTCGGCCTGACAGTCATTTTCAGCGATAAGACAGTTCTCTTTAAATATTATGAAGGAATCCCAATATGTGTTCTGCTAATTATGGGGTGTTTTTTTTCCTGCAGTTGGATATTGCAGTGTCAGTCTCGGGAAGTGCGACAGACTCCCCTGAGTTTTCTGTATATATGAAACTGTAGCAGCTCTGCCAATGTACTGGGAGACTTGGTCTTACAATGTAGTGTTTTGGGTGCTACATACTTGCCAATTCTCCCTCATTGTCAGGGAGACTCCCCGAAATCGTAGTAATCTCCCTGACTCCCTGAAGACCCTAGCAATCTCCCTGATTGCACCTTACCCCCATTATAAAGCTGTTATATAAAGAAAAACAGAGAAATATACATTCAAATGGAATCATAAGTATCATTTCCTTGCATTGGTTACACGGCACAGTGATCCCTATGGCTTCATGCATTTTCTGAGAAGTATCAGTGTGTTTTCATCAACAAAATAGATCTTACTAACTGCTTTTGGGCTTGTTTACATTTGTATGTAAATCAGATGTAACAGTACACGCCCACTTTACTGCGCGCTCATAGGTGGTGCTATCACAATCTCCCTGAAGTGCATTTTCATAAGTAGCAAGTATGGTGCTGTTGACTGAATGTTTATACTTAAATCGAACACATTTCATCTTATGGAGGATTGTGTGAAGGTTGTAAGTGACATAAGCTCTGCTGGGTGAATTATACACAAGTGTTTGGCTGATTGAACAACTGCCACTAAAGGAGACACAACTGCTGCTATGCCTGGAGGTGAGGGGTACACAGGAATGCTGGCATACCTCCCAACTGTACCCTTTGGGCAGGACAGTCACAATTTGTGGGCTCTACACCGTAGTGCATTAGTCCGATTTGGTCCAGAAGTTGGGAGGTATGTCTTATTTCCTGCAGAGAGTGGGTGCTGTGGACATCAGACATGGTGTGTGTGGCATTTGATCTGATCCTTTTTGGGGAGGGGAAGGAAGGCTGGGGGACTACAAGGGTGCCGAAAGCACTGGCCACATCCTGGGACATGTGGCCGCTCCCCCTCTTGTGTCTGTTTGCAGAGGAGCGTGCACGCTTGTCCCAATTCCCATACAGTAAAAGTTAGGAGGTATGCTTTTCCGGCACATATAAAATATTATATTGTGTATTGGTCTAGCTCAGAGGTTCCCAAACGCGGTCCTCAAGGCTCCCCAACAGTTCAGGTTTTAGAGATATTCATGGCTGAGCACAGGTGGTTAAATCAAATTGACTGAGGTACTAATTAAGTCACCTGTGGTCAATCATGGATATATCTAATACCTGAACTGTTGGGGAGCCTTGAGGACCGTGTTTGGGAACCTCTGGACTCTAGCTAATAACAAATAGGAAAAGAAATAAAGAAAAATAGGCAAAAACAGGGAAAGTACAATACGTAAAGAATTTAAACTAAAAGCTCTGAAAGCTTAGATGTATGCAACTTGATCCTTGATAGAGCGACCCACTGGGTGTTACAAATCCTTATGTGTGTTTGGTAAATAGAACAAAATGGATATTCTCAGTTTATTTTCAGTCAGGTATTCAACTAATTGTAATTGAGAACTCCCAATGTGAGACCTTTTATATACTGTAGATCTGCATTAAGATGTCGGTAGATGACATGATCTGATAGTAATCTCTACTACTCCCAATGGATCACTATTCTGTACCACAGTTCAACTTGTTTAAAACTAAGCTCTCAGTATACCAGTTGGTATCTACATCCATTAATAGTACAACAACAAAAAAACACATAATCCCATAAAACAATAAAAAAAAATGTGTTTGTTTTAAAAAGCCCCTTAGGAGCCACCCGGGCTAAGTGTTGCCTGTGATACCTTCACCGTTTACACCATTTCAGGAATACGTAAAAAGAAGTGACCATCAAAACATATTTTTTGATCAAATAAATTCGATTTTTCACTGCAGATCTGTTCGGCAGTTACCCACTGGTGTAACATTTGTGTCACAGAACATAAACACAAACCACATGGAAATGCTTATGTATTTGGCCTGTGGTTCACATATGGTATACCTGCGAACTTGTTATCAGGGGTTTGCAAAGGCTTCCAGATACTAGTGGCAGAGTGTATTTCCAATTCCATTCAATGGCCCATTCATTTCAGTGATATTTCCAGAGTGTATAAACTCCATTAAAATTAAAGCGATATTGAAAAAATTGGGATAAGTATCACTATTAATAAACAAGTTATAAAAAAAAATCCACAAATCCATAAACAGCACCAGTGTTAGAAATCCTGGGATCTCGGGGACAGCTGATTTCCGGATCAGCTGTTCCCGCCCCAGAGCAATGTTGAATTGCTCCGGATGTTTTAGTATCACGCGCTGCATCTCAAAGAGAGCTGCCTATTAAATTGCTATAGCACTGCTGCTCTGCAGTGCATAATGAATAGACCCTTAAATAACAAAATACTTTTGATAACTTTTTGGTGAAAACCCAGATACATTTTGTCCACAATATGCCTGTGTGTATCCATGTGTGATTATTTGTGTATTGCTATTTTAGAAAATAATTATTCCACATTAATTGTTGTACCAATAGTTAATTAGATATATTACAAAATGGATGCACCTCTTTGGTTGTACTTTTCTGATCTTAAAGCATTATATATTTCATGTTATATATAAAATTCATTGGTCTGTTTGTTTATTTGTTTGTCTATTTGTCCGGTTATACATTTGGACACCCCTGCACCGATTGAGACAAACCACCGAGAAGTGGTTCAGTTGGATACTGGCCAGGTTTTAGGGGGGTTAGGGTCCCGGTCGGACCTCCCGTTGGTGTACACTGCACAGTACTTTGACCCGGGGAGCCTGTTCTGAGCCTTCCACTGGATGAATTTGGACGAAAACTTTACAGAGTGGTAACATTGGATCCCAAAAGACATACTAGGGGATTGAGGTCCCGGTCAGACCTCCCGTTGGTGGCACAACTTTGACCCAGGGATGCTGGACAGAACTTTGACCGGGGAGCCTGGTCTGGGCCTTCCACTGGATGGATTTGGATAAAAACTTCAAAGAGAGGTGGCGATTGGCCTGGGATGCCTAATGGTGTGGTTGTGGTCATGGTTGGCCCTCACAGCGTAATGCGCCGGGAAGAACTTTGACCCTGGCAGTCTGTTCTGGGCCTTCCACTGGATGGATTCGGACGACATCACATAATAAAACTTAATAACTTAAAGATTTAAACCACGGGCAACGCCGGGTACTTCAGCTAGTATACTATGGGCCTGATTCAGACCCACTCGCGAGCGGCTGTCCGCTCGCAAGTGGGTCGATGTTATGCACTGAGCATGCGCACGACGGAGGGAGCTCCATCGTGCGCATGCGCCAGACGCGACGAGCGAAGGAAAGTCCTTCGCTCGTTGTGTCCGATCAAAGGGGGCGTGCTGTCAATGTTGATTGACAGCACGCCCCCTTTGGTGGGCGTGCCGGGGGCGTGCCTCCCTGACGGGGGCGTTCCCATGGGAACGCCTCCCGTCAGAAGCCGGCCCACTGACATCACTAGTGATGTCAGTGGGAGTGATTTTGGCTCTGATAGAGCCAAAATCACTCCGGAGCTTGCGGTTGAAAACCTCAACCGCAGGCTCTGGCTCGCAATTTCGATGGTCGCGATGGTCTCGACCATCGCGGCCATCACAAAGCACGCTCGTATAGCCTGTGGGTGGTGACCCACAGCTATACGAGCGTCCAGGAGGACGCTCCATGAAAATGGAGCCCGGCCCTCATTCAGAGCGTGCGCTCTGCTCAGAGCGTACGGCTCTGAATGAGGGCCTATATTCTTAAATTTGTGACGCTATGTAAGACTGTGCTGATGCAGGCATTTGATGTATACTCTTTAAAGGAGAGAAGATGGTTGGTAATCAGGTTGCTACTTTTATAATCATAATTTTAAATTTAAACTTCCTGTCTCCAAAATTATGTGCATCACAGTCCAAATTACAAACCTATTAATGAAACACGAATTTTAATATTAACTGAAATTGTGCAAGTCTATTTTGATTTATTTCAGAAGATATAGTTTTTGTTTAAATGTTGTTTTAAGTGTGTTAGTTTTTCCAATACAAAAACTGAAACAAAAGACTAAAAAATATGGCGCCTGATACAGAGATGGACGCGGTGTTAATGTTTGTGAAGTTGAGCGATTTTTTTTTTTGCTACTGTGCATGCGGGATAAGTCAGAGAAACCCCTACGGCATAGGTGTACAGTACCACTGAGTGTACACAGAGATTGCTGATGAGAACAGAGTTACTTGTAGTAGAGCTGGCGCCGGACAACCTGGGAGGTGACTGGGAGTTGGCCTGAAGTGAAAGCAAAAAAATGGCCGTCTCATAGGCGTGTTGTGGAAGTGTCATGGGGTGTCTCAGCTAACACGGCTGCATTCTCAAATGCAGCGTTGTTGTCACAGAAGCCATAATTAGAGAAAGTTCAGTAGAAGACCCTGCACCAGCCAAAGGGCATCGTAATTGTCAATGGTGGTCACGATGGTGCATCGATGGTGGAGTGTTTGCGTTCAGTGGGAAACGCTGAGACTTGCATTTGCATATTATCGCAGCCGCGACTGCATTAGTGTCCACCTCTGAATCAGGCCCCTGGTTCTTTGTATATGTGACATACTGTATGGAAGACGAGTGTAGTGTGAAATGATTAATGATACAATAAATAAACAACTGTGCAGTATACATGTCAGAAAGCAGGGTCATTGCTCTATACTCTACATCTGTGACAGTGATTAATTATGCCCATTATAGACATTTAACCTCTGTTCCAGAACAAATGAGAGGCCATACTTACTTCATAAACTGTGCATTCAGGACTCAATCTAAGGGTTTTAAAATGATAAGTATTAAGTATGGCTTACAGCCTTTGGAAACTATTAAACAGAATGTTTCATCAAACTCAACTATTGTACAGTCTTAATATTGGGAAATAGACTGTTCTTTATTCTATTAGAAGCGCTTAACCAATACATTATGATAAATACTGTAGCTTAATGAAAAGCTCCATCTAATACTTTATTGGGTGGAGTTCATTAAGCTGACATAAAATATTGAGTTTTCCCCATCTATCATAACCTCATCAGTCCGATTCACCGCCATTGCTTGCCTTTCCAAACAGGTGTCCATTTTGTTGCTGTCTTTCTTCTGTGTACTTTCCATTAACATTCAGCTAGAAGTACACATGGTATGGCCCTAACCAACACAGCTGCCTGTTTGGAAAAACTATTGGAACCATTGAAGACCCTGGGGATGCTGTTGGAACAGTGTACCCCATGTAAGTACATAAGGACACCAAATCTTCTGTTAACCTTCGGAAATTCAATAAATATTACAAATATTTCAAAATTATGAATTTATTAATATTATATATAACTTACTTACCAAAATTTGTGACTTAGCTGAAGCCTGAACCTGTCTCTCAGTGCTCCAGTAAGGCAGCAAGATTGCTGTGTGACAGGCTTAAGGCCATTTAGTATTGGTGTCAAAACTTTTTAATTGTAGTACAAGCATGTAAATGACAATGTGTATTGAAATCTCCTTGTGCCCATCTACTATTGTGGTCAGAAGAATTTGCAGATTAGAGCATTTGCATGTGTTGGTCACCACCATGTGTTAAACACTTTTGTGTTTGCCATACATTGTCCCTGGTATTTTTCTAATGAAAAGGAAAAGACAGATATAAATACATTTACTTTACACAATACCATCTATAGAAAACCACATGTTGGAAGTGTGGGTTCAGTGTTTTACTGCAACAAACATTTATATAGAATAAAAATATAGTAATAATAATAATACTATAGATAACCTCAGTGGGAAATAGTCATTGTTGAGCTGTTGATAATTTTGCTCTACTGTTAATATGTGGAGATTCTGAATGTACCTAACGTTATTCCACAGTTCTGCAGCAAGTCATTTCCGATAGCGATGATGACTTGAGAAGCTGTCAATAGTGGCTGCAAGCTATCCAGCCATGCTATCTCTAAATCACAGATTTCATACACAAATTACCCTGCTCAAGAGTAAGTGACTTGAGACATTGATGCTAAGTGACACATTTGTGTTTTTCTGCTATCTGAGCTGTTTCAGGGATGTGCGATGGTTGATTTATTTCTCACCTGTGCTAGTGAAGCCTTTGAGCTTGAAATATATACAAGCACATTTTTTTTTTACCTTAGGAGTGGATGGTGAACACTGCAGAGATTGACAGTTTGTGATTGTCCTTTTCATTGCACTTCAGTATGAGAAATTTAGCTATTATAATGATGAATAAACATTGTTTCTTTTCAGCGTTTACTAGTGTACAGCATTGCTATATATTACAGATTATTTATTATTTACGTGCATGTTATTCAATAGACTCTATAAGAAGGTTGAGCACATAGACGAGATCCAAGCTGTTGAGAGCAGCTCTCTCTGCAGTGGTTCGGGTATGCTTCCTCACATAGCATCTGCTTGTCTTCAGGAAGCCTGACCATGCCAAGTCTTTTGGATGTAGTTAGTAAAGGATTTCAACAATAAGTTTCTCCAGAATACTGTCTCAGGCATTCATAAAATAAAAACTGTATGCAAGGCTGTAACTATAGGATTTGAAGTGTATGTGACTTCTATGGGCCTAAAACCACAAGCGACCCATTCCAAAATAGGTGCTTTATAGATACCTATAATGATTTCATAATGAACTTATCCATTTGTGTCCATATTTACTGTATTTGATTTGTAAAATAAGGATAATCAAATAGTTTATATCATTTAGACTAATGTGCAAGTGCTATTAATGAACAGAGGGGGTCAATGTACTAACATTGCCATTTTCTCAGCTCTCAGCTTAGTGCAGCAATGCAGGATGTCTATGCCCTGAAATGTATTAGAAAGAGGGTCGCCAGACAGGTGATACGGTAACTCACCCCTGCGGTGATGCATATCCTGCCTATATTTCATCAGCCTAGTGGTGCAATACGAAATGGGTCTGCATGGGAGCAGTGTGCATACAGGAGATCTCATTCAGGACTGACAGTGCATGCACCAAGATCTCTGGCGGTGAGACTGATATATAACACATAGCGCCATCCTCAGATTGTGCCATGTGTAAATTAGAAAGCAATCACTTAGTAAGTGCCCATACAGCTTTGCCCCCATAGCCGGTAACTAAGGCACCACTGGAGAAATCTCTGATCTCTCCTTGGTCTGCCTTTTCATACATTTGGAGAAGCAGGAGTAACCCCTTTTTGGAAAAAAATGCCAGATAAGGTTATAAGCTTCATACATTTACCTTTTAGTACTTTGCCCTATTGGATACAGCTGCATAGAAGATCCTATTACAATTTTACTATGGAGCCCAGAAATTTTATATTACATGTTAGCAATGCTATACTATATACTTGATCATTTCTTTACAGCTACAAATGAAGGACTATGTGTTCTAAGTAATAATAGTTTCAGCAGTGCCGCTATAATGTTCAGTCAGTTCCGTCATGGACTTAATTTTTAACTAAAGTGCTCCATAGGCATAAACGGTTTAACACCGTCTGAGAATAGCGTTATCTAATGGGATCAAACTCAGAAAAACTATGCTGTTTGGACTTGGTACATAGGGGTCAGACTGTAGTCCTCATTGAGAATAATGGGGTCTGCTGTCTGCAGTGTTAGTCATACTTACTTTTTCATCCCTCTTTTTGGCCCCGCAGAGAGGATACAGCTGTCTACTTTCGGGGCGGGCACTCACATAATTAGGTACCACCCCTGTTGCGGCAAAATGCCGCAATTTGCAGGTCTGTGAGGAGGGGGCGAGGCTAAATTGACAGGTTTTGGTGTCATTTAGCCCCGCCCCCTCCCTGCGGACCTGCGATTCCCGTTTTTATCTCCCCCATCCTGCCCACTGCACTAGGAACTCTTTGTGAGCCTCCCCCAACTTTCGGGAGCGTAGGTAAGTATGGCGTTAATTATCCTTCGCTAGGAGATTATGTATCCCCACTATGTACTAATAGCTACGGCTAGTAATACATAGCGGGGATACATACAATTATGCTGAAACTACAATTCTATGATAAATACATACCTCCCAACCATCCCAAATCTGGCAGGACTGTCTTGCTTTTTGGCCCCTATGTCTCCCAGATAAACCTACAATTAATGATTTATTTTGTACAGTAGTTGATCCTTGTTCTGTGTGGTCTAAGCACGAGTTCATTCAGCAATATTATTACTATATGTTACTTACCGTCGCAGATTTCTGGTCAGTTCCTTGTCTGCATTGCATCTGTGTGTTTTACAGTCAGCTCTTCCATATATACTATATAGAAGCTGCATAGAAATCAGTAGAACACGTAACGTGAATTTATTTCTTTCCTTTGACCTTTTATACGCCTGTATAATTTTGAGAAGTAATTTACAAGTGCAAAGCTGTTATGTATCTTCTTCCCACACACGGCAGCTAGCAGGTAAAACACTTACAGCATACTTGTTATGTGCGCATGTAAACATGTTAGTGTCTGTAACACAATTCAGGCATTTGTCTAATTAAAGCACAGCTCAATCCAGGACACATGCTCTAAAGAGATGCTATCGAATAAGAGAAGTACAGCCCCCTGCACCCCTTCTGCTCCCCCCACACACAGGTCACTCCCATTTAGGAAAGAGGATCACCCCTCCATCTCAGCACCTAAGGACTCTGCTGCTTTACCCAAGTTATTATTAGAACTCACTAAGGTACATATACAATGCGATATTTCCCTCATTATGTGCTGCATATGATTTCACCTTCTCAGCTGGTGGTGAGCTAATGATATGAATGAAAACATTCTCTGTCAGATATGTTCAAAGATCAGCAAAGCATTATGTCAGTTAATTAGCTTGCCGAGTTATTGGAAGTGATACTGGCAACTATTTATGAATGGTTAGCTATAAACAGGAGTTCTGCAGATCACTGTGAAATATGCAGTACCGTAAGTATTGCATGCAAGAAGCAATGGACAGATGCCGAACTGAGTGCTCATCTGTTGTCTCATCACACCTGTAATTACATCTGCATGAGACTGGTCATTAATTATGCACCAATGGCGGATTAACTAGCATCACATGCATTGTTCTATTTAAAATTCCAGCACTATTCCCAGTCCTTACAATAGGATTTGTTGCTGCGATGCACAGGCCTGAGTTTATTGTCTTAATTGAACCATTACCATTCATGACCATATTTATTTATTTATTACCAGTTATTTATATAGCGCACACATATTCCGCAGCGCTTTACAGAGAATATTTGGCATTCACATCAGTCCCTGCCCCAGTGGAGCTTACAATCTATATTCCTTTCTATTTCACATGCACACACGAGTTCATTTCTGTTGGGAGCCAATTAACCTACTAGTATATTTTTGGAGTGTGGGAGGAAACCAGAGAACCCGAAGGAAACCCACGCAAGCACAGGGAGAATATACAAACTCCACACAGGTAGGGCCATGGTGGGAATTAAACCCACATCCTCAGTGCTATGAGGCAGTAATGCTAACCATTACACCGTCTATCCCAGACCATTACACCTTCTGTGCTGTCTGTGACACCTTTCTGTGTCCCTTTCTAATGCTGGGCATACACTGTCAGATAAAATGTCTGTCAGACCAACAGTTTATCTGGCAGTTATCATGGGCATACACTCACCGATGTTTCACAGTGTATGGCACCCGATATCTGCTTTCATCCCCTGGGGAGGAAACATTTACCTTTCTCTCCCTGTGATGGAATAGAGAATATGTCGGACAGTCAGCCGCGGCAGCGCATACACTGTCAACAATAGGATCAGTCAGGCATGTTGGAAGATTTGTCAAGCCTAAAATGAACAAAAACATAGAATTATAAATTTGCAAGTCCCTTATTATAAACCTACTAAAAAAGAAAAGGATTGCGCTGTTAGACAAATTTTTTTAGACCACATTTAATATTCCACATACAAAATATTTTTTATTTTTACTCTGTTATATGTATAAAATAAATAAAAACAGAAACAACAGAACATATATAATAAAATTTAGGTGCACCTGAATATTATTCCGTTTAAATGAACCTGTGTATGTTCTCATTCTAATATTATTATTATTATCCTTTATTTATATGGCGCCACAAATGTTCCGCAGCACCTTAGAACGTACATAAACAAGTTGTAGACAAGCGACTAACAGAATAATATAATACAGGACCAGGCCATGGATAATATATATTGCTACATTAGCGACCATAGCAACAGAGCATAAGCAACCACGTGTTAGGTGCCCTAGAGGTGAGTAAGAAGTAGATGAAACTAAAGTAGGGAGAAGCACAAGAGGGTAGAGGGCCCTGCTCGTAAGAGCTTACATTCTAAAAGGAAGGGGAAGACAAACTGGGGTGACACAGATGGGGTAGATGGGGAGGAAGGAGCATGTAGCATGTAGAGTTAGAATGATAGCTGAAAGGCTTTGATGAAGTAGTGGGTCTTGAGAGTCCGTTTGAAGGATTGCAAAGAGGTGGAGAGCCATTAGGAACAATTTGCTACTGTACTTCACATAAAACATAAACACAACACGAGTAACAGTGTATCAGTATCCCGTTTGACTTAGATACTGACATAATGTCAGGTGATTGGAACCCAGCTGTAACAGTGTTCGTGTTGCTACAATAAAAAGAGTTCCTTTATATGAAATTAGTTATCTCCAATTCACTGTACTTGTGTAAGTTATACTCAAACTGAATCACAGTATGGAACAAAAGTCTCAGTATCTGAGATAAGGCACGTTACCTCTGTATTCACAGGCCCTCTTTCCTGGCCGATCCAGCTTGGTGTGGCACAATTAAGGATCCGGGGTGGACAAAGGCTGTGTGTGTCAGGTTCTCCTGCCCTTTCCTAGTGAGGAGTGGGCACTCTCTTACAGCCTCACCTATTTGTTGATATGACAGGGGCCGTTAGTTGGAAAAATTCCAGAGAACTGGATGAAACGCATTGCTGTGTCTCTGGAGCTTAACCTGAATGCTACTGTGACCAGATTACAATTTGACTTGTTGACTTGCACTACCTGCCCTTTTCCAGCGTGTGTCCACCCCGGACACTACAGCAGGAATTATTCAGTAGTCATCAGGTTTTCTGCAACAAAATCTAGCTACTCTTTTGGGAAGAATGGTACTGTAGAAACCCTGCTGAGCCATTGTCAATCTGCCAGGTATGCATAGAATCCACCTAATACTAGCGACGGAATAGGTATGTATGAATGAAATACCGATGCCAGAAGACCAAAGGTTCTACATCATGACTGGGGCTGGTGAGTACCCTAACCCTCCTCTGTCACCCGCCTAACCCTCCCTTAGTGTTGCCTAACCTTAACCTCCCCCTGGTGGGGCCTAAACCTACCCCCCCTCCCCACGGCTAACGCTAATCTGTCCCCGCTTACCTTCGTTTGGGATGCCTGCTGTCGGGATCTTGGTGTTGGGATAAAGAGAGGCGGTGGTATTTCGATGCCTATCTTTAATCCCAAGTCGGGCTTTCGCTGTCGGGATTCTGTTGCCCAGCGTTCCGGACACCGGTAACATAACTACATCCCCAAGCGAATACAGTTTGCACCATAATTGTGCCTATGATTTCTTTTTTTTTTTTTTTACGGTTTTTATTATTAAATTACTTTCACTTCTATTAGTCTTTTTACATGATCTACAAAAGCGCTTTGAATGTTACTTTGTGAATGTGTAAATTTGACAATAAAACACACTATCCTGTCCATCAAATTTCCCTCAAATCTGAGAATCTTTTTTTCTTTTAATAGTTTTAAATGGCGTAAATACAATCTCGAATAATGTTCAAATGGTGTATCAAACTATCCATCAGCACGTTGTCATATAACACATTTTTTAACTAAATTATCTCCTAACTTCCCCAGTCTTGAGTTCCTTCTTGTACGACACTGAAATTACACACTTTTTGAGATTGCATACAGCTTTTAAATAATATAAAAATTGTATGTGCTGTCATAACTTATAGAAAGGGTATAAAATTGTAGAAGCCTAAAATATCCTTTTGTTGGTGCAACCATTTGAGATTTGGGGCTATTTCCATCTCTTCTTGAATCTTCTGTCAGGATCCTAAATTCTGCATCATTTTGCTTAATACTGGCACCGGGACAGAAGCTTATAAACCTGTACTGTATTTGCCAATACCTAGTCATTTATAGAGTGTTGCATCTTTAAACCATCCTCTATGGTGCCAAAATATATGGTAATGTGTTCTGAGCTGACATTTATTGATCTTCTATTGTTATACTCTGTATAGAAGAGCAGTCTATGTGCTTGTTCTATATTGAAGTAAATTATAGTTTAGAATCTTCCTTTAGCAAATAACTTGCTGAAGATTAAAGCTCGGTAGTATATATTATAGATACTCTGGATATATGAAGCCAATACTGCATCTGTCTACCCAAATAACGTAATGTGTCCTGGAATCTAACACTGCAGGATTATCAGAGATGGAATGCGTTGTCATTATAATTATAATCTAGAATAAACATAGATATGCCAAAATAAACAATTTATACAATTACCTCTGTAGGCAGACAAAATTTGCATTCCACAAAAAAATTCTAAAAAAAAACATAAGTAGTGTAATATTGGTATATACAATTTTTATTTGAGATTATCAGTGAACCTCGTAAGAGGTAGGAAGACGTGACACAATTTTTAGATTTTATTTTTAAATCTAGTTATAAAATATGTCCAACTAATTTAAAAATTGTATGGACATCTGAACCCAAAAATTAAAATTTTATATGAGGCACTGAGGTAATTTCTACTGTTAATTCTTGCTATTTACCAAAAGACTGCTGAAGTGTTCTGCTTTTCTATTTAAGCTTTTTGACTTTTATTTCATTTGAACATTTATGTAACATTGCGACCAACTACCACATTTGTAAACCTACCCCCATTTGTGAATTTACCAATATCCGCATTGCATTTATATTAACTATGAAACTGCAAGCCAGTCACTCAGACCTATTAAGAAACTAGTTAACGAATCATTCTACCTTGGTAATCCACATACTGTACCTCGGTAAATATTGATTTACTGTAAAAAAAAATGTCATTCTAAATATAATATTGAGAGGCACATTATGCTTAAAAAAATTAAGTTATTTTCCATGTACACATAAATTGAGATGTTTTTAAATATATTCTACCAAGTTTACCTTAACCATTACCATCGCTATTAAATGGGCATTTCAGACAGACATTCCTGTCCTAAGTGTGTTTTTTTAACAGTAGACATGTACTGTATAGTATAATTGTTTAGGGAACTGTCCCCTCATTAAGCATTTTTCAGTTAAGGTCTGGAGGTTCACACCTGATTATCGGGTGACTCCAATCTTCTTATCGTTATTGCCATATAAGAAATGTGATAGCAGAGGAACAGTACCAAATGTAATATTATTATTATTATTATATCAGTACAGGTTGAGTCTCCCATATCCAAATATTCCGAAATACGGAATATTCTGAAATACAGAATCATTTTGGCATGACTGATATAATGAAACCTTTGATTTTTGATGGTTCAATGTACACAAACTTTGCCTGAGGCACAAATTATTAAAAATATTGTATAAAATTACCTTCAGGCTGTGTGTATAAGGTGTATATGAAACATAAATGAATTTCATGTATGTACACAAACTTATCTTGAGCAACAAAATTATTGAAAATATTGTATAAAATTACCTGCAGGCTGTGTGTATAAGGTGTATATAACACATAAATGCATGTATGAATATTCTGGTATCCAAAATACCCCTGGTCCCAAGCATTTTGGATATGGGAGACTCAACACCCAGCAGATATCACGGGCATACACTGTGAGATATCTCACAGTGTACTAGCTCCAATATCTGTGCTCCACCCCTGGGGAGGAGACATTTCCCTATCCCTTCCCTCTGAAGGAACAGAGGAATTGCCTGCAAAGGATTTGCAACAAAGTATTAAAAAGTGAAAGTCAGATTTAGGATTGTTTAGTTTGTCCCACATATAGAAACCGTTGTAATTCCTACACCGTTCACCTGATTTGGATGTAATTACCCTCAAATTAAATCTGAAAGTCTGCAATTAAAGCACATCTTGTTTGTTTCATTTCAAAGGCATTGTGGTGGTGAATAGAGGCCAAAATATGAAAATTCTGTCAATGTCCCAATATTTATGCACCTGACTGTATGTATGTGTGTGTGTGTGTTTGTGTATATGTATAATATATATATATATATATATATATTCTGCCCATAGAGTCTGCACTCCCATTCACATAATGAAAATACCGAGGTGCCAGTCAAGAAATAAAATAGTCAGATCGAGAAAGCGGCACTATGTGTCCTGATGGTGGGTTGAAATAAACCCGAAACGTTGACCTGAAGGAACTTGTCTGAAGTCTTTCTATTAACACCCGTTGAGTGCCGTTTTCTCATTCTGGCATATATATATTAGGGATGTGCAGGCTCGGATAGGTTCGAGTTTGCCCATTGAGTTCGGATTTTTCCCTCCAAAAAAACGGAACTCAGAAAGAGGCAAAACGTCATCTTGCATGGACGAACATCATCATTCCTGGACTTTTGTCCAGGAATGATGATGTTCGTCCATGCAAGATGACGTTTTGCCTCTTTCTGAGTTCCTTTTTTTGGAGGGAAAAATCCGGACTCAACGTGCAAACTCGAACCTATCCGAGCCTGCACATCCCTAATATATATATATATATATATATATATATATAAAACAAATCCAGGGGTGCACTCACCAGTCTTCATACAAAAAGATATTTATTTTGCCTAAATTGATACATAGCAGCATCGATGTTTCGGTGCTGTGCTGGGACCTTCGTCAAGATACAATTGAAAAGTGACCTTTGTCAAGATAAATGTAGTCTACAATTAGCAATTGATGTCTGTGGCTTTGATGTGATTACAGGTGATTCATTTGGGCAATTAGGGGGTGGGATTCAGTATGTGGGTGGGTATATAACACAGTGTGCAGGTCACTTTTGAATTGTATCTTGACCAAGGTCCAAGCACAGGACCGAAACGTCGATGCTGCTATGTATCAATTTGGACATGAATAAATATCATTTTGTATGAAGACTGGTGAGTGCACCCCTGGATTTGTTTTCTATTTTGGAAAGGACTTTTCTTTCCTATTTGGGTAGACACCCCAGCACACTATGGACTATGACGTGAGTGTGGACCCATTTGGATAATATATATATATATATATATATATATATATATATATCAGTATAAATATAGGATACTTGGCACTCTTGCTTAACATAAACAGCTTCACTGGGTGCCCTCCTTCGTGGATGGATACAGGAAGTGGTAATGAATAGGCGGCACTCGCAGCTACACAGTCAGTCAAAACTCGGAGGTCCCGCTCCCCTCAAGTTCAACATTTCATATTTGATGTAAATTTTTCATCAGGAACATGTTTTGACTGACTGTGTAGCTGCGAGTGCCGCCTATTCAGTACCACTTACTTTATAGGTCTGGCCAAGCCCCCAGCATGACGAGAACAGAGACATGGTGCCTGATTCAGCAAAGATCGCAATTGCAAAGCTGCAATCAGGCAGCTTTGCAATTGTGATCCTTGTAGATATGGGAATGCAGTAGGAGGCATCACGCCCCCTGCTGCATTACTTATCCAAGCTGTGTTGTCTAATGCAGCATTGGATAAACCGCATAACATCGGCAGGCTAAGGTGACTCATGGGGGGTCATGCAGCCGCCCGCCGCAGTTTAGAGGAAAAGGCCAGGAAATCTCCATCTGTCCCCGGAGATCCTGGTCTCTTCCCTACCCCCCCAACGACGGCGACACGTCTCCGTTTCGGGTAACGGAGACTGTCGCCACCCCCTCCCCGCCCCCAAATGGCAGCAGACTGTCAGTCACTGACAGTCTGCTGCCAGCTTATGAGTAGGCTCGCAGACCTTTTCTGCACATGCGCAGAATGGGTCATGCGTCTGCACAGATTCTCGAACACTGATGAATCAGGCCTATGATGTGCACCCCCAAAATACACTCATGAGGGGGCGGAGCTGTGCATCAGAGAAACGGGGAGAGGGGTTAGGTGCTAAATTACTGCCTTGCACCGGGTGACAAAGCTTCTAGTTTTGGCCCTGGTCAGAGGGCCCTGCTCACAATGGCTTGCATTCTAGGCAGTATTGCTGGGACATGAGCATTGCCCAGATGCCCCAGCAATCTTTTATTCATAAATTGCAGTGAAAGAAGATTTTTAATTTCTGCAATAAACAGCGATATGAGATCTTTACTATCTTAATCGATATAATCTGTTTTTGGAAACTATCCAGTTTCTGTCTGTGTTCTTTAATTATAAGTGGAGAAAATCATAAATATAATTATATCTACTTTCCATGCTGTAACTTTTTCCTTTAATTACTCACCATATTTAATTTGCACAGTCACCCTCTTGTACTGTAACTGTACTCGTAAGTGACAAACGTTGTGCTTCACATATCATGTTCACTTGCCATACACAGTACAATCATATTTCCTGTAAATTGTTTTTTTTCTTTTTAATTCTTAACAAACTTTGTTAAAGAAAACAATTTACAAGTACCAGTTACCAATATTATAGTATATATATTATTTTGTGATATATTAAAGGGAAGGGCCGTAGCTAGGGTAGTGCGGCCGGTGCCATCGCACAGGGCACCACAGGTCAGGGGGCGCTGTTTGGGCCTGTCAATTTTCTGTTTGTTATCATTCTCACTTGTAGCTTCATCTTATTTCATCCCCAGCATCTCCTGGCCTCTCCTATCTCTTCCCTGGCCCTTCCCCATGAAGCCATGGCCCTTTTTTGGGTGCATTATGTCCCTTTGAAAAATTAGGGGGGCGCCAATGCTCTTTCTGGCACAGGGCACCATAAAGTCTAGTTACGGCTCTGTTAAAGGGTATCTTCACTTCACTTTACCTTAATTTGTACTGGTGATGGTAATATGTACATAATTACCCTAACCAAAGAAATGTCAGGTTTTCGTACCTTAGATCACCACTGTTCAGTAATTGTTCTTGCCCACCGATATTGTAATAGACATTTGTTATATTTAAGATCTCCACGATACCTTTACATCTACTAGTTGGACAAGTTCTGTTGTGTTTAGTAATTACAAGAAATTCCTCCAAGTCAACAAATATTGTCTAGTCTAGTGGTTTTCAACTGCAGTCCTCAAGTACCCCCAGCAGGTCATGTTTTCTGGAATATTTTTAATAATGCACAGATGAGTTCATCTATTTTGCTAGGTCAGTAATTATCCCACCAGTTTCCACAGATAGAAATTCTCAAAACATGACCTGCTGGGGGTGATTAAGGACTAGAGTTTGGAACCACTGATCTAGTCAATGCTAAGAATGTTTATTAAAAATACAAAAACAAATAAAAATAACTTTTGTGACCACTAGATGGCAATGCAGAGCCCTTCAGTTAGAAATGTACTGTATAGTATGGTGTAATTTGAAGACTATATTAGGGGACGATCCCTTGTCTATATTATACGTCTGCTATGCATCTATTAAAAAAGTACAGTAATACAATGTTGCATTTGACAAAAAGTGAGGGTACAATGTTGCCAATGAAAGTTGTGCTTATACTTATTCCAACAGGCAAATGACATTGGGAAAGCCCTTTTCATGATCTTTCCCTTATTGTATGAGGTAAAGTTTCCAACCTTCCCTTAATATAATGTATGCATAGCAATACTACATTGACCAGTGGTCTGGATAACAGAATTTTTGCGAAGTACATCTTTTGTTTATTTGAACAGCGCAATAAATTTATATGAAATGTAAGGATATCATTTTGAACACTTTCCCTTATTCCATGCACGGACGGCAACAATGAAATGTTGCTAACGCTTGCTATTTCCTTTCCTGCAGATGACTAGGATAATGTGGCCTACACACCTAGTCTTGGGTCAGAAACTCAGAAGTGACAGTATTTCCAACATAGTTCATGGGAGAAATCTCCTGTGCAGCCAACCATGGGCGCGGGCAGATGGATTTCCTATGTCAGCAGGCTAAATGTACCCGCGTGCAGCTTACATTCTACGTGTCTTACTTTACTGCACAGAACACTTATTGGATAATATTTATTTATCAAAAATGTCCCCAAAATGTTGTTTTTATTAGCAAATTATATAAATAGTCGCAATTTAAACCAGATTTAAAGATCATTTTGATGATAAATAAATATTTAATACAATTATAGTGAATCAGGTATAAATAGGTATTATTTACATGATTTGATCAAATAAAAAAAGACAACATTTGGGGCATTGTTAAAAAAGCTAGCTTTATACAATAAAAACTGTTATATTAACTGTTATATATATTTAAGGGCAGATGTACTAAGCATTTGAGAGAGATAAAGTGGAGAAAGATAAAGTACCAACCAATTAGCTCTTAACTGTAATTTTACAGGTTGTTTTGAAAAATGACACTTAGGAGCTGATTGGTTGGTACTTTATCTCTTTCAACTTTATCTCTCTCCATGGTTTGATACATCTCCCCCAGTATCTCTTTCCACTTTATCTCTCTCCAAGGCTTAATACATCTACCGCATAGTATTAGGTCAGATGGTTGACGGTAACCTTGTCGACATTAGAATGTTGACATGCACCATGTGGACATCCTCAGAATGTCGACATATTCACAATGTCGACATCTGAAATGTCGCCATGTGATATGTCAACATCCTTAGGATGCCGAGGGTTAGGATTAGGCTGCGGGGGAAGGTTAGGTTTCGGCACTAGGGGGACGGTTAGGGATTAGGGATAGAGGGTAGACTATTCATTGGAACGTACTTCACTGCTGGAACTGCTCCGCACATTACTAATGTTAACTCAGGAACGTTTATTATTATTTATTTATTTTAACTGAATGAAATTCTCTCTCTCTCCCTAATTGCACTTTTCACATGACTTCACAGTCGTGCAAGAAGAGCAACCAGCAGCAGGGGGTAGGTGGTCAGCTTTCGAATGCTGTTCACTGTGGCTGTGGGGAGCCGTCGCTGCAGTGCTCCGTAGGTCTTCCTGCAGCCACGGCCGGGGATGGAAGGAGAAGGCTGGGGGGGCAGAGCCACGGGTTAAGAGGGGCTAGCCAGGCACTGTGAGCCCTTAACAGCAGCAGCCTGTGGTCCTTTCTGACGCAGTTGCATCATATGCGAAAGTGTCATGGAAAGCCCAGCTTGGTGTGGTCCCATCTGATGCGACTACGCCATGCAAGTGATTAAATGTTTCAGAGAAGCAGTGACTGACCAAAGTGAGTTTAAGGATATGGATAAAACATTTCATGCTAATTTTATGAACAAAATTGTCTAATTATAATATATAAACTGCCAACAGGGTGGCATGGTGATTAGCATTGCTGCTTCACAGCTCTGGGGTCAAGAGTTTGGGCCTTACCTGTGTGGGATTATGTCCCCCTTATGTTTGCATTCGCTTCTTCTGGTTGCTGCGGGTTTCAGCTAAATATTTATATATTTAATTACGGTTTTTGTTTTCTCCATCAGACAACTTTAGATCTGCTATAGCATTACAGCATGTACAGTATGCGCCTTCACTGATTGCTGTGGTTATTAGATTCATTACTCAATGCACTATATTTTAATTCATTGTATTTTATGCAAATCCTACAAGTCACAAAAAGTTTAACAGCAAACACATTTTTCATGGAAATTTGTAGCATATTAAATACAATAATAAGCAAGAGAAAATCATCAAGAAATTTGATAAATACATTGGTAAAATGATGCATTTACTCTGTCAATCAGTTTTAATGTACTTGAGGGACATAATGAAATCATTTTAATAAATAAATGGATTTTTGTCATTTTGTCTCGAGTGCCTGATGATTATTTAACAAAGCCACAGAACTTTGAGGTGAAAAATTTCAATCAAACCCAATCAGCTCCATCTGATACTGTGCAAAGCATTCAATCACAAATAATGTGGATTATAGAAATGTTAGCAATGTTTTTTTTTTCATCATGAATCCATTTATACTGTAGGCTGCACATTATCACAAATTATACATGTAGAGTTAGGAGAAAATCCAACTGCAGGGCTTGATTTTATTTTGTGAATTCAGCAAGGGGCATAAATTCTATTTTTCACGTAGGAACTCAGGGCCTGATTCACTACCGATCGCTACTGCGATTGCAATAGCCATTTTGCACGCAGTCTCATTGCGATAGTATGCTAATCCATTGTGATCACTATGCCGTTGCAGCATAACATAAGGATGCCCATGTTACCATACACATATCTGTAATCTTTAGCAAGACTGCAAAACCATCGTTACTATCGAGTACCATCGCAGCCTCACGCACACTTGCACAAGCTCTGACCTTACTCAGGAATTGCTAACTACATCGCACGCTATAAGACCTCAGGCTGCATAAGGCATCGCAGTGTATAATTTATGCATGCCCCTGCAACGCTATTGAAATGCACTGGAATGCCTGCGTTTTGCCTACTACCCCCCCATCACCACCCACAAACTGCACGTCCTGTCAATCACTCTGTGATGGGTTTGCGTAGTCACTGCAATCGCAGTCCCGATTGTAGTGGCCGGGTCGCGCATGCACCCTGCAATGCATGCGCAGTACACAATCGCACTATTGCATACGTAATCGCAGTTGCGATCAGTAATGAATCGGGCCCTCTGGTGCAGCTTTTGCATGTAGCACACTGCGATGAACCCTTGAGCTAGCTAACAATTCACATTTTTGAATTTAAGGGAGTTGTACACCTAACTGCAGTCCCTGCTAGTGTTAGGTACACTTCCCATTCATGCCCATGTATCTCTTTGCAAGGCCAGATTAAGACTTCTGGTGGCTCAAGGCACTTATATAGGGGGGGCCCACTGTGTTGTAAAATTAAGAAAATAGAGTCATTAAACACCAGAGATATTGATGTTTTTTTAAATACTGTATGTATATATACTACACTACTATACTACTATATTACTATATTCCAACCCCTCTAATTTGTGTTTGGCAACACTCATTCCTAAGAGATATATAAAATCCAGCATTAGGCCATGCAATCTCCTTAGTCAAACAGAAGTAGAATGAATTGTGCTGAAGAGCCACTGCAACAGAATATTTTTACAGTGGGGCTACAGGTGTCAGCCACCTGCTGGCACTTGTAGTTCCACAAGTGCCAAAGGGCAGGCATGCTGGCACCTGTAGTCCCACTGTAAAAAACATTAGTATACATATATTTATCCCACTATTACCCCCTCAGACTAAGGGCAAAATTTACTAAGCGGTGAGTTCTTAACCCCGGCGGTTTGGTGGCGGTTTGACGGTGGGTTCTATTCTGCTCTAAACCCCGGGGGTGTGGCGGGTGTTTTGTTATCTGCAGATTTAATAAGTTCAAAACCACTGCAAACCTGCTGCAACACTGCCGTCAAAACACATTTTAGAATAGAACAGGGCTGTCATTTAGAAACCACTGCAAAACCGCCACCAAACCCCCGGGCTTTAGAACAGAATAGAACCCTCCGTCAAACCGCCACTAAACCGCCGCTTTAGTAAATTTTGCCCTAAGCCTGGTCTCGGGAGAGGGAGGACCCATTTTTTTTTTTTTTAAATTAACCCTTTCTTTTCGTTAAAACACACAAGTAGCCTGCACGTACAATATCTTATTGATATGTGCAGGCTGCATGTTCAGGAGTGTTTAGGCTAGGGAGACACAGGGATTAAACAAGGGTAGAAACGAAAGGATACACCATCGGAAAACATGATCCTGACAAACACAGGAGCTTAGTAAATTCACAAATTTCTTTTACAATAAAAACCCGGTGTCTGATCGTTCCTACCCGTGTTTCATCTCAGACAAGCAAAGGCAAAACACGGAGCTTAGTAAATCTACCCCTAAGAGTCTTTATCTTTGGTTGATTCATCCTATCGTCTTCCCTGGAAAATCAGAATTGCAGGTAAAGCAGCCAATGGACCTATAGCAATGACGTTAGATCCATGAAAAAACGGTCAGAAATATGAAAGTTTAAAAAACTGCCATCAGACATAGGACCTCATTCATTCAAAATGTGAGCGCTCGCTCTGAATGAGGGCGGCCGCTTCTATGTTCAGAGCCGGCCTCCTAGCCGCTTGCTAGGCTGTGGGTGACCACCCACAGCTTCAGCGAGCGGCCAGGTTGATGGTCGTGATGGTCAAGACCATCGAGGCTTATGACGAGACCCTTGTGGTAGTGTCTCGTCTACCGCAAGCCTCTGTTAGAGCCGGAAGCTCACCACTGACATCACGAGTGATGTCAGTGGGCCCGCCCCCAAACAGCAGGCGTTCCGTCGGGAACGCCTCCGTTTGGCCAGCTACCCCCGCCTACAAATGCTGCGATCTGTCGATCACCATAGCCGCCCCTTTTGTAGTGAGCCCAGGAGCTTGCGCACGCGCAGTGCGGCCGTTGCGCATGCGCAGGGCCTCAACATCGACCCGCTTGCGAGCGCTTAGGCACTTGCGAGCGGGTCTGAATGAGACCCACATTGCCATCCCAGTTTTTCATTAGTATAGAACAGAAACCTCTAGATTCATTAAGTAGCAGTTTTGGAAAATGCAGAGAAAACACCAGAATAACCTGCAATACAGTAGAAGTGGTTGTGACCGGTGAGATAGCTCAAACAGATACCTGCCAAAGATAGGTGGCCAATCAGAAATCGAGGACTACAAATATGCTTATAATGATGGCAGTGATTATGTATTGACTAGGGAATAAAATAATATTAATTATACTATTATGGCCTGGCTGGTGACAATATTATAGATATAGACAGGTGGCTGTTTAGGTTGTCAATTTGTCACACTATTTGTAGCTCCTTACAAACAGCTCTTGGTCATATTAACTTTCGCAATCCTGAATATTTTTAAAGAAAGAACAGTGTGAAGACCAATTTTAGGAATTGACAACCTGAGGAATGTTCAACGGTTTGTTCCTTTGCTCCATTTTGCAACTCTTGAACCACACAAATGATTTGAGGTTTGGAATGCTCCTGACATTTTCCCAGTAGGAAGGTCATGCCAGCAGCAATGGTACATGGTCACACTGGGAAAGCATATTCTTTTCTACGTGCTCAAATGAAATAATATTTCTATAGGCAGGAACTGAATTTAATAACAGCACTTCAATATATGTGATTTTCATGAAGCAACATTTGGAAGATGACTGATTATAGTTGATGAAGTCGGCCGTGAGATAATCAGAGCGCCAGGGCCCCAATAAGTACTTGAAATAATGATTATCATGAAGCAGTATCCTCTATCACTACACTGTCTTGGCAGTTTCCTGTTAATCCAAAGTAGAACACAGAAAGTTTAACTAAATCCTGATGGGATGTCACTTTGCATTTAGTTACAGCTAGGCGACTAGTGGCATGGGTGTGTTTTAAACTAAATTGACTTAAAGCACACTCCCATAAAGAGATACAGTCACCAGTAACTCCTTCCACATGCACACAGTATAAAGTAACAAGACAAGTGACTAATAGAAAATAAATAGTATTTTGGGGACTCATGCAACGGTTATTTTCAACCATTTGTACAGTACGTGTTTAGCTGCTATTTGTACATGTTTAGCTGATATTTAGTAACACTGTCATATCAGGTGAATTGTCAGAACCTATTGGAAGAAAACAATAGAACTGAACTTGTACACATGTACAGGGCCGTACTGTCTATCTGGCAGTTCTGGCCGATTCCAGAAGGGCCGCTGGCCAGATGTGCCTGTCCGGCCAGTGACGGCAAGGGGAGCAGCCTACCCCTCCTTATTTTCTGGCTCCGTCACTGTTCCTCCTTCTCCTTTATCAGCGGCTGCCCTTCCTGTCACTCACTGTGGTGCGGCCTGCTTGAAGTCCCAGCGGTTCCTTTTGCGGCACGGCGTATGTGATGTCATGCCCTCACCGCCGCCGCTGAGGAGCCACAAAGAGAAGCAGCGGCCAGGGCAAGGAAGATGTAGAAGGTGAGCGGGGGTTGGGGAGAGATAAGGTGTCGGTGGGAGAGGAAACACAAAGGGCAGGGAGCTGCTGCTAGAGAGATGGTGGGGGATAAGCTGCTGGCGGGAGAGGAGACACAGGGACAGGGAGCTGCTGCTAGAGGGACACAGTGGGGGAGAAGCTTATGGTTGGAGAGGAGACATATACACAATTAATGTGTTTTAAGGGGCATTACTGTGTGGCATAATGTGTTTTAAAGGACAATACTGTGTGTGGCATAAATGTATTTTAAGGGGCATTACTGTGTGGCATAATGTGTTTTAAGGGGCATTACTATGTGGTATAATGTGTTTTAAGGGGCATTACTGTGTGTAGCATAATGTGTTTTAAGGGGCAGGTGTGGCCAGACTCCCTCCTTCAAATGATAAAAAAACAGCATCTTTGGGCCACACGGGGGGGCATCGGTGTCCGGGGGTGGGGGTGCAATCGCTTCCTCCCCTTCTCAATGCCCTTGAATGTGAATGGGCTCTGTGTGATGTAATGTGAATAAAGGACGCTACTGTGCAGTGTAATTTAAATTGGGGTACTATTGTGTGGTCACGACCCTTCCCAGCGAGACCACACCTGTATTTCTTGGTGCGCGCTCTCCCTGCTTCAGTTGTGGATGGCGGCACCAATGCTCTTTATGTACACAGGGCATCAAATGTCTGACTGTGGCACATGTTTGAATCCCCTGCATGATGTCCTCTGTTATTGTATTTTTTATACAGAGAATGATGTATACTTGTATATTGTTCTAATATTCATTATTTTTGTAAGAGCATAGACTAAGAAGTGGGAGGAGTCAGGAATAGTAAGGGGAGGAGTCTATACCAGGAGCCAGGTGCTGACTTGAGGTGGGCTTGCGTGCTTTAAATGCTAGGGCCTATTTTTAGTCCCAGATCAGCCCTGCACACGTATGTTAGTTTTAATCTCTTGCAAAGTGAGATTAATACATATACATATTGTTACCATGGTTATATTTAAGATAATATAAATATTACATAACACACACCATCACCTATTGTGAATGGTAAGATGACTTGCTATACCAAAGGCTTATAACCTACAGTAGCTCCTGTGCAAAATATAATAAAAAATGGTAATGTATAGTAGCTGGCACACATGTCATTTACACCTATTTATATGTACAAAGAATATAAAAATACTTGGGTCTAAAGTTAATTTATCGTTGACTTTAATTTGCAGTAAAGAGATCTTTGTTGTTTTAGGTAGTCACATTAATGTTGTTCATACAGGAGTAATGTATAATTAGAAGGTTAATATGGTCTGTGTTTGTAAGAGCATTGCACCTGCTATCCGCTTGTAAACGTCTCAATCTCTTTCATTGCTTCCATCCACCCTCCCTTTTATGTGAAATCATTTACTGCTCATTCCATTTTATTTGCATGGGAGGAAGTCATTGGGTCCAATAACTTAAATCCTCCTAATGAAAAATGAGAGCCCAGAGATATCCGTTGTGTTGGTGTGGAAATGTAATGTGAATTTTATAGCTCTTACAAGTAATGAATGGATTAGGCTTGAGGGTATCTTTAAGAAAAAATAACAAAATATACATATTAAGGAAATTCAACAACTGTTTTAACAGTTCTGTCCAGAGACACTGAAATAGCCAAAGAATATTACATTTTGCTTTTTCCCGTGTATTATATATTTTTTTGATACATTTGGAAAAATGCTCTGTAACGCTAACGTACACTGATTCAGAGATGTACACAATGCCGAAATTTATGCAGTTACTGATTATCAGCTGACTGCGGATGCGTCACGGTGGCACTGCGCATGTGCCAAGTACAATACCTTAGTGATGCCACTCGCGGTGAGGACCTCTTTGATATCAGTCAGGGACAGCTTGGAGGTGGTATTGAGAAGTGGCAGCAAAAATGCAGGCATGTCGCAACCATTTTCGGGGGCGTGTCTCAGCCTACAACTGCGATCACGTAAGCAGAAAACATGGCGTCACTGTCTCAGTTCCCTCGGCCATTCTGCATGACTATATGGTTACTCAGATGGTCGGTTATAGAAGGAGCTGCAACCACGGCTGCATATTTGTACGCACTTGCTTGGATCTGTGGAAGCCACCGGTGGGCATCTCTAAATGTTATTCTCTGTATATTTCCCATTTATGAAGATTGAGATATGTTCTGCACAATAAGATATTACCATCCATAAGGCTTAACAGAACACTTCATTCAATTATATGCGTTATAATTTTACCCATCTCCATCCATGTGCTTTGTCAACCAGAGCTCTGTATAGTGACAGGAAGCATTGCAGGTTGTGAGGCATGTCAAGCTCAACCATAACTATGCGTATAGGTCTGATTTTACCGATGTTTTCGCTGACTTGCGGATGTATATAAGCTGGCGGGCGTCTTGATATAGTGCTGCAATTGCATTAATTTGCATATTTTCACTACGTGTGGGTGCGTGCATTTGCAGACTTGCGATCCATGCTGTATCAGGCCCAGAGTTTGCACACCTTTATGGCACACCACAATAGTGGTAGGCAAGGCTAATGCAACACACAGTGTTAAATGGAAACACAACAGCTATAAGCATTTTAGGGATATATATACAATACATGGTACATCATAGGATCCAATATACAAAACAGAAAGAACCCCTGATACATCCATACAATACAGAAAGCACCCTAGTGACCACCATACTATACTGAAAGCACCCTAGTGACCACCATACAATACAGAAAGCACCCTAGTGACCACAATACAATAAAGAGAGCATACTAGTGACAACCATTCAATGCACAGAGCATCTTAATGAATACCATTAAATAAAAAGAACATCCTAGTTACCGCCATACAAAACTTAGACTTAATAAACTCTGATACAAGTATTTACCGCTTCACCCTCCTAACTAACCCCTTGTTCTCAGCAATACATTTTAGATTACAGTTTTTCCATATTTGTTTTAATCTTGCCCTTCCTTCCTCACTCATTTGTCACTATTTTTCAAATAATTCCTGTATTATCAAAGGAACCATTATCTCTCCAGTTACCATTCTCGGCCTCATTTAGATTCTGTTTTTTGCTAATTGGGAAAACTGCTTAGTTACCTAGTATGTATTAAATCGTAAATTCTTCAGGGATTTTTTTGAATTAAAAGCTATATTTTGTAACTACTGTATAATGTGCTAATCATTTTACCAGGTTCAGAATAACTCACATCTCATTGTGTCTCTTTTTTACATTCAAATAGATTTTTACTTTTGTAGCTGCTAAAGCATTTCCCATTGTTCTCTCCAGCTTTTACCATATTTGTATATTTAGTTGTGGACTCACAATATGAAAGATGTTAATGTACAGTACTGAGCAAATCTTGATCAGTATGGGGCATAAGAATTCCTCTTGTGAAATAAAGTAATGGCAGCTTGTGTCTGTATTTATTCAGTGATACTTTGTTGCCTCAATTATGTTTATTACTGTTTATTACTAACCTGTTGCTTTCGTCTTATTGGTGCCACCACAGACGAACCTGTGCTGAGGCTGTGGGGAGAAGGGGCCATCAGGGAGGAGGTAGGGGCTTTGTACTGTTGCAAAAGGCTGCAGTATACTACCCCTATACAGTGGCGTCACAAGGGGGGTGCGGGGGGTGCGGGCCGCACTGGGTGTCACCCTCCAAGGGGGTGACACCAAAAAGCCACACACTCCCCCAGCCATCACACAGCTGACTGCACCCTCCCCGCCGTCAGAGATGCCCGCAGGGTCGCCGAGAGGGGCTGAGCAGTGAGCACACTATTGGCCAAAGGTGCCGGGTCCTGGGAAGGGGATCAGCCCGCTGCCCTCCCACTTCCCACCCACCTTTGCGGCTGCCGCCCGGGACGGCCGTCATGCTGAAAAGACAGCGTGCGGCGCGTGACATCATGTCGTCACACTGCGCCGCCGCTGCTGAAGGAGAGGAGCTCAGCCCGCTGCCCGTCCACTACTCCGCCCAATGCCGCCGCTGCTGGAAGGCTTGAAGAGAGGGGCTGTCAAGAAGAAGGTAAGTGAAGCAAGGTAGCTGTCTGGGGACACAGAAGGGGGGGGGAGCTGGCTGGGGACACAAGTGAGGGAGGATAGCTGGGGACACAAGGCTGGCTGACATAGGACACAGAAGGGGGGGCAGCTGGCTGGGGACACAAGTGGGGGAAGGATAGCTGGGGACACAAGGCTGGCTGGCAGAGGACACAGAAGGGGGGGGAGCTGGCTGGGGACACAAGGCTGGCTGGCAGAGGACACAGAAGGGGGGAGAGCTGGCTGGGGACACAAGTGGGGGAAGGATAGCTGAGGACACAAGGCTGGCTGGCAGAGGACACAGAAGGGGGGAGGGGAAGCTGGCTGCTGACACAAGTGGGGGAAGGATAGCTGGGGACACAAGGCTGGCTGGCAGAGGACACAGAAGGGGGGGCAGCTGGCTGGGGACACAAGTGGGGGAAGGCTTGCTGGGGACATAGAAGGGGGGGAAGGATAGCTGGGGACACAAGGCTGGCTGGCAGAGGACACAGAAGGGGGGGAGCTGGCTGGGGACACAAGCGGGGTAAGGATAGCTGGGGACACAAGGCTGGCTGGCAGAGGACACAGAAGGGGGGGAGCTGGCTGGGGACACAAGTGGGGGAAGGCTGGCTGGGGACATATAAGTGGGGGAAGGCTGCTGGGAACACAATTGGGGGAAGGATAGCTGGGGACACAGAAGGGGGGGCTGGCTGGGGCCACAGAAGTGGGGATCGGCTAGCTGGGCAAACAGAAGTGGGGATTGGCTGGATGGCTGGGGACAGAGACATGGGGGCAGGCAGTCTGGGGACACAGAAGTGGTGAAAGGCTGGCTGGGGACATTGAAGGGTGGATTGGCTGGCAGTCTGGGGACACAGAAGTGGGGATTGGCTGGCTAGGGACACAGAAGTGGTGGTAGACTGGCGTCATCAAGCCCCCCCAGGTGTGCCCGGCATTCTGGGATGAGCACTGCAGTGTGCGTATTGGACTGTTGGACTGGTAAGGGGAGAGAGAGCGTGGAGCTGCGCACCTTGGTCCTGATTTTTAATTTTTTTTTGGTGGAGGTGGGGGTGTCGCCATTAGTTATAGCACCGGGTGACACCAACCCTAGTGACGCCTCTGCCCCTATACGAATAGTGAAATCTGCTGAGACTGTCGCCCTACTTAAATCTTTCAGCCTCCAACCAGCCACTTACAGGCCTGACCACGAAACGTAAATAAATGTTTGTCTTCTTAAAAACAGGCACATCAGAGAGGTTCTGAGCGGCCCCATGAGGAAAGTGGCCTGTAAGGAAAAGTCCCATTACGGTTAATGACCCATTTGCCCCAGCTCCCAAATGATGTATCACCAGGGGCTGGATTCAATTAGACCTGAGCTGCCATCTGTAGCTCACGTTGTGCATTTATCAGCCCATCCTGGTAGCTGATTTATCTTTGCACCTCCATAGACTATGAGCATAAATTAACCTAACTGGGAGTATTGCGCTAAGCCACCAGAATCCATGGCTAATTGAATCCAGTTCAATAATAGCTCAGCAAGGGCTTTTTTCTTTAGACCATTGCCACTTCTGGGATAATAATTGCAAACACAAATGCTATTCTTATCTCATACAATATAGGAGCTTTTTATTCAGCAACCTAAACAGAAATAATTCTGTATAAAATCCTATGAAAACTCCAATAAATGAGAGAGTTCATTCTAAAATTACATAAAAGAAATGTAAAGGGACTAAGTGCCATTACTTTACGTGGGGAAAACGTGATGTACTGTATAAGTCTAGCTATTTAAATAAGACCCTTATTTCAAAATGATGTATTTGCATTTATCTCTGTGTTGTGGAATAATCATGAATCAGAGGAGAGAAATGTACAAAGCCTCCACGTTTTGCACAGTGGTAGTATATATAATGCTAGCTATAAAGTCATACACTTTGATTTGTTTCTGTAGGAAAGGTTATTACTGCTCATAGATCTATCCTTCTCTAATGTGCACACACTCCCTTGAGGTGAATTGATACAATGTAAGCATTTGGTGCAGCCTGGTTGTTTAAGAGAAATGTCATTGATTTGTAAGGTCTACTCCCCAGCACAGGACAAAGCTCTTGTGTTATAAAAGGACATATTTCTAGACCATGCTGCTGATAGCAGGGGTTGACAAGCTATGTCATTGCTTTACAAAAAGAGAAAAGAAAACATGGATCGTGAGATTCTAAAGCTTGTGATCAAAGTTTCTCACACGTTAATAAATTATATCACACATCTGTCCCACTGTCTTCTCTTTGTTACATACCATGGGGCTTATGTAATCGGGTGCGATCTGGTGCCGCTGCGGGAACTCCTGCGAGTCTTCCCGTATTTTAAAGCAGCAATCATTTTAAAGGCAAAACCAGGAGGAGACAACAGCTTATCACTGTTAGCAGCAGAATGTAGCCTCTTATTCTTTAGCACATTTTTACAGGAGCCTCAATTTAATAAAATAAATGACTTTCCTGCTCAGTGCATCTAGAAGTTAAATTCAGCAACTTTAGCAATATTCTGTTTTACACATCGGATTGCATTATTTCAAGAACTCTGTCAAGTTGAAAGAAAGGTAATCGTCTAATTACATTCTACATGCTTTTCAAGCTAGAACTGTTTTTGTTAAACTACCTTGTTGACATCTTAACAATGTCCTATATAATTCACTTTTTATCTTTCTTGCTAACCGACTTGACAGAACAAAGTGTACGTTATACAAATGTAAATGAATCTACAGTAAGTCTTATGGTTCTTTGTTATTACAATTTTCTATAGTGTATGGTTTCATTTCTTATGCAGAGTTGAACGTACAGCCATTTGTGGAGCATATCTTACATTAATTCACACTGCACATGCCCTGCAGTCTCATATAGTTTAGTGAGGGCGTGCGTATTCATGGGAATACGGAGGACTATGCAGAGATTAGCGTAAGAGAAGTGACAATTGTTTGGAGTCATATATTTTGATGATTTAGAGGCATATGTATCAAAGCTTGATGTGAGATAAAATTGTGAGATATATATATATATCACCAACCAATCAGCTTCTAACTTACATTTTGCAGGCTGTGTTTAAGAAATGATAGTTTGGAGCTGATTGGTTGGTGATATATATATATTTCACAATTTTACCTCACATCAAGCTTTGATACATGTGCCCTAATAGTGAACCAGGCTACAGATGACTACTTGAGGCAAAATTATGTGAACATCAATCCTTTCCACCTCGCTTGGTGTAAGTATAAGTATAAGAGACACTGGAATCCCGACACCAGCCAGTATCTCAGTGCCGGCATCCCGGTAGTAAGTATTGGGGTTAGGGGTTAGGCACTAGGGGAAGGGTTAGGTTTAGGCTGCGGGGTGGGAGGGTTAGGGTTAGGAGAGTATACTCACCTCCTATCGTCAGGATTGCCACCCTGTCGCGATTCCGGCATCAGGGATTCTGACCGCCAGGATACCAAGTTCCAGCATTCCTTACCCAACCCATGGGCAGTATAGAGGTGTGTATATTACTCAAAACAAACAGACATCCAACTTTATATGAGCCCCACTGTCTATATTTTATTTTTATTATGCATTCCCCTTAATAAAGCACATCCAAACACAGCTGTTGTGTCATTATCACATGGTTTACTACACGTATTTCAATGTATAACCAAATGTCAGGATTATGCAGTGTTGTCTACTATCTGCTTTTTTATTGCTAGATAAAAGTATTGCTGTAGATGTTCTTCAGTAATGTGTTTCGTTTTTCTGTGCAACCTTGCCTTTGATTAAAATACAACTTCTAGCATTTATTTTGAATGAACGGTGCCATTGTAAGATACAGATTATACATTGTTTTCTGAAAAATATCTAACATGGCAAAATAATCAACGAATCTGCTTAGATGATATTTGCATGGTTATACACTTTGCTGGGATTCTTCACAGAGAATGAAAAATGTTCTAGATGTGCACATTTCATAAAAATGATCCTGAGCTGTGTATATGGGTACAGCAAGATTAGTACATTTCCATACCCTTGTAAAGAACATCAGAAACATAATCTTCTGCCTGCAATTTATAAAAACCTGTTCTCTCTTGGTCTAGCAGCTAATCCCTTAATCTGTAAAATGGACGTTAAAAGAGAAAAACTGGTTAAATAAAACTGATCATGAATACACAAGCTGCTTTTTGGTAAATAAAAAATGATCACTCTAGGCTTCTGTGCGGGTGATGTCACTCAGTGAACCTGCTGCATTCATTTACAATACATTGGTTAATCCCATCAAGTGACAGCATCTGTACTCAGTGACTTAAAAATAAATAAGAATTGGGAATGAAAATAGCCTCAAATTGATTATATACATAGCATAATATTATACCAGTGTAATTTATAAACCTTTTAATCCAGGATTATCTGAGTTGGACACCTTCTAGACAGAACAGCAAGAGGCGACAGCAGTGTTAATGTTTATGTTGTACATTATATGACGCTTATTAATGTACTTTGTTTACTCTCTCCAGCACCCGCTAAACCTATTGTGTAGAATGTGGTGAAACATACTGCTGTCAAACTGGACATATTCAGCTCTTTGACATTTAAGCTCAATGACTGCATTGCAAGACGGGCAGTTATTGCAGCCTACATAATATGGTCAGACCAGATTTAAAGACATGTATGCAAATTTTCTATTTTATTTATATTGTAGGTGGTATTAGCATTTAGATATGCAAATATTGCTTGCAATAGTCTTCATAATAAACAAATAAAAGAAAATAATTGATTGGTTAGAATAATTGTTATGGCTCCTGCAGATTTTGTATCCCTATGGGATTGCTTTAGTCTGCAAAATGCTGTAAGATATATGACAATTTCATTAATTTAGGAAGTCCAACAAGGCAGAAATGATACACACATGCACTGACGTCACCAGCAAGGTTCACAGTGGGGACAGGTAGGAGATTACCAGGTTTTAAAATGTAAGATGCAGGAGAAGTTTTTTATGTTGGAAATACTGTAATACATATTTAATTTCTAAAGTCTTTGCATATTTCCATGTAATCATGTTCAAAATTGTGGAGGTGAGATAAATGGTTGTGGAGGATTAGTGACCGTGTACAATACACATCAGTGTTTGGTGTCACATGTGTGTAAACTCGCACACGTGCTGTTACTTTGTAGCAAATAGCAGCTACAGGACTTTGTGTAGGCTTATAAGCAGGGGTGTATCTAGGGGTCCGAGCACCCCTGGCAAACCAAGGGACTGGTGCCCCCCTCCAATGACTGTTTCCACTGGTACAAAAAAAACTAAGACACACTGGGGGTAGTTTAATTCACACACCTGTAGAAATAGGGAGAATATATATATCTTTTATAGAACTTACTCTATTGCAATCCACTATTTATTAATTTATTTATGCAAAAAACACGCAGGAAAAGATTGAAAACATTGCGTCAAAAACAAACAAAATGCATTATGGGTAAAGTAATTTACATATATTCAAATACAGCTGTCTATACTGCATTATGCTATTTAACAACTCCACCTTATAATTCACTAGGATGACAGCCCACAATGGTCCTTTCCTAAAATGCACATAAGAATAAAAACTGTCCATAAGGATCTTGTCCTATTCTCCAACATGGAAATATCCACAACCTACAAGGATCATGGCAAGTTCCTCAAACTGAGGAAACATAGATTTACTATACTTACACTGGGGGTAGTTCAATTTACACGCCTGCAGAAATAGGGAGATGTTATAACACTTAGTACATGCAATGCACTGTTTATTAATTTCTATATGTCAACAACACTGGAAAAGAGGGCATCAATAACAAACTAGATGCATTGTGGGAAAGATAATTTACATATATGCAAATGTCCTTGCGAATAGAGCCTTGTGATTGATATGGCACTCTTCTCCTGCATGATTGACATATGGGAATCAGTGAGTGGTGATTGGTATATGGTGGGTATTGTGGGGGAAGAGATATATTAGGTATAAAAAAATGTAGTCTCTCTAATTTTAAATGTTACACGTTAGTAGTCAGTGGAGGACAGAGCAGAGCAGAGCATAGGAGACAAAAGGAGACCAGGGATCCTTTGCTAATGATGGCTGACTGCGGGACACTGGTAAGAGGAGACAGGAGACCACAGATCATTAATGACGGCTGTCGGCAACGGCGCCCCCCCTCAGCCGGCGCCCCTGGCGAGGGCCATCTAGGCCAATAGGTAGATACACCCCTGCTTATAAGGTTTGATGTATGATTTCTCCTGCTGTATCTATGTGCTTGCCTGAATCACGTTTCCATAACTGGAGCATGTTTTTCTGTAACACAAAGGGATTGTTTCCCAATATGATAGTCCAAAGCTATACCTTCAGGAAAGGTACCATGGAAGAATAGATCACATATCTGCGGAGAGATTCTTTTTTTTTTCTTTCTTTTTTTTTTCTCCTGACAGTCTTCCAGGGATGGAACAAGTTTTCTAGATTACATGTATATAATTAGCACGTGTTCGACTTATACCTTCTTTTTTGTGCTACCCACTCGTGTTTATTATACAGTCAGGTCCATAAATATTGGGACATTGACAGAATTTTCAGATTTTGGCCTCTATTCACCACCACAATGGCTTTGAAATGAAACAAACAAGATGTGATTTAACTGCAGACTTTCAGATTTAATTTGAGGGCAATTACATCCAAATCAGGTGAACGGTGTAGGAATTACAACGGTTTCTATATGTGCCTCCCACTTTTTAAGGGGCCAAAAGTAATGGGACAAACTAAACAATCCTAAATCTAACATTCACTTTTTAATACTTTGTTGCAAAGCCTTTGCAGGCAATTACAGCCTGAAGTCTGGAACGCATAGACATCACCAGACGCTGGGTTTCATCCCTGGTGATGCTCTGCCAGGCCTCTACTGCAAATGTCTTCAGTTCCTGCTTGTTCTTGGGGCATTTTCCCTTCAGTTTTGTCTTCATCAAGTGAAATGCATGCTCAATCGTATTCAGGTCAGGGGATTGACTTGGCCATTGCATAACATTCCACTTTTTAGCCTTAAAAAACTCTTTGGTTGCTTTTGCAGTATGCTTCGGGTCATTGTCCATCTGCACTGTGAAGCGCCGTCCAATGAGTTCTGAAGCATTTGACTGAATATGAGCATATAATTTTGCCCGAAACACTTCATAATTCATTCTGCTGCTTTTGTCAGCAGTCACATCATCAATAAATACAAGGGAACCAGTTCCATTGGCAGCCATACATGCCCATGCCATGACACTACCACCACCATGCTTCACTGATGAGGTGGTATGTTTTGGATCATGAGCAGTTCCTTTCCTTCTCTTCCCATCACTCTGGTACAAGTTGATCTTTGTCTCATCTGTCCATAGGATGCTGTTACAGAACTGTAATGGCTTTTTTAGATGTTGTTTGGCAAACTCTAATCTGGTCTTCCTGTTTTTGTTGCTCACCAATGGTTTGCATCTTGTGGTGAACGCTCTATATTCACTCTTGTGAACTCTTCTCTTCATTGTTGACTTTGACACATATACATCTACCTCTTGGAGAGTGTTCTTGATTTGGCCAACTGTCGTGAAGGGGTTTTTCTTCACCAGAGAAATAATTCTTTTGTCATCCACCACAGTTGTTTTCCATGGTCTTCCGAGTCTTTTGGTGTTGCTGAGCTCTCCGGTGCATTCTTTCTTTTTAAGAATGTTCCAAAGAGTTGATTTGGCCACACCTAATGTTTTTGCTATCTCTCTGATGGGTTTGTTTTGATTTTTCAGCCTAATGATGGCTTGCTTCACTGATAGTGACAGCTCTTTGGATCTCATAGTGAGAGTCGACAGCAACTGATTCCAAATGCAAATGTCACACCTAGAATCAACTCCAGACCTTTTACCTGCTTAATTGATAATGAAATAACGAGGGAATAGCCCACACCTGTCCATGAAATAGCTTTTGAGTTGATAGTCCCATTACTTTTGGCCCCTTAAAAAGTGGGAGGCACATATTGAAACTGTTGTAATTCCTAAACCGTTCACCCGATTTGGATGTAATTACCCTCAAATTAAATCTGAAAGTCTGCAGTTAAAGCACATCTTGTTTGTTTCATTTCAAAACCATTGTGGTGGTGAATAGAGGCCAAAATCTGAAAATTCTGTCAATGTCCCAATATTTATGGACCTGACTGTATGTCTCTTTATATAACTATTTTATCTATTGGCTCCTCAGCAGATACTGTACACAAACTGGATTCTGACTGTCTATTTGCTTTGCGCAGGTGGCTCAGGCATAGTTACTATACTTGTGATTAGTAACTATAGTGATTTGCTTAAATGTGTACCCAGAAATATCACTAAAGCCTGGTCTATCACCACGGACCAGAGGGGAGAGCAGAGAAATGCGCTAACTGCTGCTTCTGGTTACTCGGGGGCTGATTGTGGGTCACTAGTTGAATAGCTCTGAACACTTTATCCTGGAAAAGATATTGTGTGACTCTACCTGTGGCTAATTGGGATTGTATGATTTACCGCCAGCCTGCCGACAGCGGCAGACTGACATGGGTGAAAATCCTGAACGGTGATTAAGGTAAGTAACCCTAATCTCCCCCCCCTAACTTTAACCCTCCCTTAGGGGTGCCTAACCCTAACGTCTCCCCCCCCAGTGCCTAACCCTAATCCCTCCTCTAAGTGCCTAAACCTAACCCCCCCCTTTCCTGCTGCCTAAACCTAAGTCTCCCAAGGGGGGGGGCGCCTATCCATAAGACCCCTTCCCCTAGCCTAAACCTGACCCTCCTGGGGGGTGCCTGGCCCTAAGTCCCCAACGGGAGCCCCCCGACTGCTTCCCGGTTATTTGAATCTGCCCAGAGGGGGTTATTATTGTGACTCTTTGAATTATAGGGTGGAAATACCAGTTTCTACTAGAGATAGGGCTTCTAAACTTATAACAAATAGACTCCTTAGCTTTTAGTACCCTGGAAGCTTAAACAGCATTTATGGGTTTGTTAGGAAGCTTTATGCTTGGTGTACTGTAGCTGGCATTCTAAGAATCAAGGAGGTAAAGTGTGGTTAACTGTATACAGTGCCTTAAAATGCTGTATGGCAAGACACTGGCAAAGTTACTTATATTAACCTCATTCATTCAGTCAGTAGGCTATTAATTCTACTATCTAGAGTCCTTTGTGATCAGCTTTGTGCAGTATTTTACACTAATAATATAATGATTAAGCATAATCATTAAGTACTCAGGCCCATAAAGAATGTACAATGTTACTTTAGAATACTACGCTTTATTTTTTATTAAATAAAAATAATTAAGTGTAATTAGTGAAGGTTGATACAGTTGTACTAAAAGACAATGTAATACATTTTTCCTAAAATCTTACACTTCAATGGCAAAAAAGAAGCCTTTATATTGTTATTAAAAAGTTTCCAAACAGCACCCAATACACGTTTTCCTATTAACGTTTTATTACACCAGCTGTTGACAGTGTATGATTTGGAAGACCACATGCAAGTAATACTCATTTCCGTGACCTGAACATGCTGCTCATATTTTTGATTAGCACTTACAAATGACATCTGCTGCCAAACGGTGAAGGGTGTTATGGCAAGTGTTTCTGAAACCTGCAGATTTCACTGATGAGCAAAGATTTCTACAACACAAACTTCAGTGCTGAGATGTGATGCATAGTTCTCTAATGCTCATTGTGATCAAGGGATGAAACAGCAATCAATATTGCTACTTCTAATGATCAGAAATGACAGTTCTAACACATTGTGGCACAAATTAGAAAGTTCAGGTGACATTTGCATAATCAATGCCAGGCAACATGTTCAAATGAAAGTCTAGTTTGAACATTTTATTACCAGCCATTTAAAATACAAATTATACCTGCTTCTGTTACTAACCAGTTATGCAGATTGCATTCATTTCAGGGCACTCGGCAGATTTAGGTGTTGGACAGAGAAAGAGGGAGGCTATAAGGTGTGGGGGGGGGGTCTATTAAAGGGTGAGTTGTATAAATAATAATAATAATAATAATTTCATTTGTATAGCGCTTTTGTCCAATAGGAGTCAAGGCCCCTAACAGATCACAAAGACATAATACAGAGATTTTAAAAATATACAGAAAACATGAAAACAATACAAAGGTTTAGAATTGCATTAAATATAGAAACCATGAATATACAGACGTGTGCTCATACATCTTACTTCCTTGTGCGTTAAACAGCCCTTCTAGTCGCGGCATGCCGTAGCGTGACTCGGTAGCGCTGAGCATCTTGTCATGCGACATTTTAACTCCAAATGTGTCTTATTCCCATAGCCATGTAAATAGGATGCACAAGCAGATTCTGCTGATTAAAATGATATGCGGCATGCCTATATTCTGTGCGCGACTGTCGGTAAATCTGCATACAAAATGCTAAGTAACAGTGTCAAAGACGCTATGCAGATAAGACACATATGAATGTAAAAAGTCGCGTGAAAAGACGCACGACACTACTGGGTCACTCTGCGCTCACGCGTTATATTTAACGCAACTTGTAGTGCACAGAGGTAACATGTATGTGGACACATCTGTAATACAAAGGTGTGGCAGCCATCAATTCCAAGGATTATTCATCCTACCCAGAAAGGATCCTGGTGAGGCGGCCATTTAAGGCACACTACTTATGATTACACTGGCAATTACATAAGCCAGTGGTTCTCAAACTCGGGTCTCAGGACCCCACACAGGTCAGGTTTTCCAGGTCACCTAGTAGGTGCACAGTTGTAATCATTACTCACTGACACATTTTAAAAGATCCACAGGTGGAGCTAATTACTTCACTTGTGTTTCTGTGAGGAGACCTGGAAAACATGCACTGTTTGGGGTCCTGAGGACCGAGTTTGAGAGCCTGATACATAGGCAATGCCTGCAATTGATGACACATAGTGGGGGGAATAAAAATATTGTCCGAGATCCCTGCTAAATCATCAGAACCATGCATTGTTCATCCTACACAATAGAGTACCAGGTGATGCAGCCATGTTGGACACACTACATAGGTTACAATGTGCGATAAGCAATACGTGAAAATAATTATAAAACATATATCACCAGTTTTTAAAAACTGTCCCCCAGACATTGCAGATTCACTGAATTTACCAATGTCTCAGTGGTATGTACACAGGATGAACCTATAAAAAAGATATATGTAGTAAACTGCCAGAAATCATTACAAGTGTTTTACTGTTTCTAGACACTTGAGATTGGATAAAAATTCCATTCACAAGAGAAGAAAACAAAACTTTTTATGCATATAAGAGCTTTTACCTTTCATTTTAAACTTTAGCTGGGTATACAGCAGGCTTGCCTACCCTCACGATTTGGTCGGGAGCCTCCCGAATATCGGGTGCCGCTCCCGACCCCCCGGAAAGGCAGGCAAGCCTCCTGGCTGCTGCCTGCCCCCCCCTCCCCCCGTCTACTAATAGAAATCCCCACAGCGGCGGGGGGCAATGACGAGATTCGCGCTGAATCGTGTAATTGCGGCCGCGCCCCCTGCTTCACAATGCCTTTAATTTTGGAATTGTGAAGAGGGGGCGAGGCCATGATGATGCAATCGTGTGGCTCCGCCCCCAATCCGGCATCAGTGTCTGGCCACGCCTGCCGCAATATGCAGGCATTCAGCTCCCTTCCTCCCGGAAGGAGCTGTATGTCGGCAAGTATGGTATGCAGGGTGCTCACAGTACATAATTCTGATATGTGTTTGGCAACACTGCCATGTTACTTTCTATTTTTCACTTAGAGGTTATAGTTTATGTAATTTTTCCCAAAGCCATTCCACTTGCTATACTGTGAAGTGAAATTAGTAGAAGGCTGTTGTGAACACCCCAGGTATATAGTTACGTTACTGTATCTATATTTGGTATTGTGATTTTCTGATTATTATCATACCGTAATTTGGTGTAATGTGATGCTATTTATGTTGAGTGATTTATCATTTCAAAAATTTTATAATTTCTTACACTTTAGAATAAAGACTTTGGCCCTCATTCAGAGCTGTACGCTCTGAGCAGAGCGCACGCTCTGAATGAGGGCCGGGCTCCATGAAAATGGAGCGTCCTCCTGGACGCTCGTATAGCTGTGGGTCACCACCCACAGGCTATACGAGCGTGCATTTTGATGGTCGCGATGGTCGTGACCATCGCGACCATCGAAATTGCGAGCCGGAGCCTGCGGTTGAGGTTTTCAACCGCAAGCTCCGGAGTGATTTTGGCTCTATCAGAGCCAAAATCACTCCCACTGACATCACTAGTGATGTCAGTGGGCCGGCTTCTGACGGGAGGCGTTCCCGTGGGAACGCCCCCGTCAGGGAGGCACGCCCCCGGCACGCCTACCAAAGGGGGCGTGCTGTCAATCAACATTGACAGCACGCCCCCTTTGATCGGACACAACGAGCGAAGGACTTTCCTTCGCTCGTCGCGTCTGGCGCATGCGCACGACGGAGCTCCCTCCGTCGTGCGCATGCTCAGTCCATAACATCGACCCACTTGCGAGCGGACAGCCGCTCGCGAGTGGGTCTGAATCAGGCCCTTTATTTCTCAGAATTATTTATTCTAACATTTTTTTTTTCTTGTTGGTAAAGGTCTAGTGATACTATAGATGATGTACAGTTGATCTATTTCCAAACGTATCACAAGCAACTATTTTTCTTTTTGGGGGAGTGTTGTGAGCTCCCCACCTACGTACTTATTACCCACCTACCCCAGTGGCAGATTAAGGTCCTCATGGGCCTGGAGCTGAAACGTATGAAGGGCCTTTTGTTTGCTGCAGCAGGGGGAGGGACAATGATATGGTCGGCAATATACAGATAGAGCTAGGTACTATATCATAAAACACACAGAAGCAAGTTATGTGTAAAATTCCATAAGAATCAGTGTCTAAATAGAAATAAAAAATTTTGCCCTCAAACGGGGTGAAGAGACTAATAACATTTTCAAAGGTGAATACTTCTATAAATTTTTATTATATATACATCACACATATTACATATAAATACATTATACATATCTATATGGAATCTGTATGAATTACCCCCCCTAACCCTAACCCTCCTTAGGGGTGCCTAACCCTAATCCCCCCTTTAAGTGCCTAAACCTAACCACCCCTTTCCCGCCACCTAAACCTAAGTCCCCCAGGGGGGTGCCTAACCCTAAGTCCCCCCCGGGAGCCCTAAACCTAACCCCCCCCCCCACGGCTGTCTGCAGCGGCGCCCGGCATCACTTCGAATGGATGCCGGGTGCCGTTCTCCCTGCGTCGTTAAAATGACAGGCGTCTAGATTTAGGCGCCTATCATTTAACCCTCGCCGGGATAAAGCAGTCGGGAAGCCGGCTGTCGGGATTATGTCCGCTGGCTTCCCGACTGCATACCATCTATATATATATATATATATAAACTAATTTTTTTATTATATAAATATATATATATATATATATACACACACACACACACACACTACATATATATGTATACATACACACAGGTATGTATATATATATATATATACACAAACACAGTATGTATACATGTATATATATACACACACACATACACAGTGTATGTAAATATACAGTATATACAAATATGTGTATATATAATAAATATTTGGCGTACATATAATATCTATATATAATTATTAATATTTAATAAACATAACTAAGCCTGTTGCCTGCCCTGTATTATGTGCACAATTTATACTACTATAGAGCAGAAGCCAGGCAGCCTGGCCAGCAGGACTGACAAGCACCTCACCTGAGGACTGCTGCTGCCAGGCCGCCTTCAAGGAGCTGCTCTGCTGGTGGACAACTGGTCATAGCCAGGGCCAGGTTGCTTCATGGCGCGGTGGTGGAGTTCGGCAACCATGTGACGTTACATGCGTTACGTGGTGCGGAGGCAGCTATGGCGCTGCTACAGAGTCACTGTTACTGGGCATAAACGGCACTGGCAAAGCTAGTATAGCTCTCCATGCGCCGCTCTAATGTTTATGCATTCAGCTTTTGATCCGGACGGGAGAGAGGGCCGACCGGGGAAGCTGCGCAACCAGGGGGCGGGGCCTCAGACTGCCCCTGGCAGGCTGCTGTAGAGATGTCACTAGAGAGAAAAAAATTCCTAGACACACGCTGTCAATAAATGCTTCTGTCTGTGGGCCTATTCTGAAGGTGGGCCTGGAGCTGTAGCTCCATCAACCCCATTATTAATCCGGCCCTGACCTACCCAGTTTAAGGTTAATGGCACATTCATTTACTTGCAGAGAAAGAGGGGTAGAATCCTAAGCGGCCCATACATGGTGCTATAAATCAGCCGATCCGACGGATTGGTACAATTTGGCTGCTATATTGCATCGTGTATGGGCATGATATCAGATAGTGCGCGTACCCGTGGGGTCGTATATTGCACCCCCAGATCTTACTGCAGATTCAGTTGATCTGGGGATGCGATGTCTGATCCCCTGCACCGCACCGTATGTGGGGACCATCCGATATGTCGGACGTCGGATCCCCCGTCGCGTTGCACGGTGCATATCACAACGTGAATGGGCTGCTTTAGAGTAGTGCAAACAGAGCTCAGAGAGGCATTCCAAAGCCTCTCTGATCACTTCATCATGTGACTGTAGTTGGCATTGTAATCTATGATGCTGAGCAGAATTAATTTATAGCCTCCTGAAAAGATTGGCAAGATAAAAATTATAGTTTTCTTATAACTTGTCACAGTGTTTGGTAGATCTCAGAAAACTCCTAATTATTAATGGGATTGCTGCTGTAATATATGTAATATTCTTTTTTTCATTGTAATTACTGAAGCTTTACAATTAAAAAAATTGTTAAAAAATAAATAGAAAATTAATAAGTCCAATAAAATTAATGGGAAAAATTCCATAATTAAATACAGTATATGCATATTGCCTCTAATGGCAGAGTTCTGTTGGAGGTCTTTCAAAGGTTTGTGAGATGACCAAAGTCGCTTATATGAGAATATATCATGCAATATCATATGAGATGTGCTGATGCTGGCTTATGACTTTTAATATTTTTACACTGGGTAATGACAATAAATGAATGTATTTTTAGCTATTTGTATTGGAGAGTGCCCTATTTCTGAATTATGTTATGGATGGCTGCAGTTGTTATGCTGGATAATTTTAGGAAGCAGCGCACAGCAATCCTGCATTTGCCCGTGGTTGTCTCTGGGAATGGAGCATATTGTTTTATATACCCCCACCACTAGCCCTGTAATGTCTATCCTTGAGGGACAATTGTAGAGGTCACCTGGATAAAGGGTTAGAGTGTCATCCGACTGCTGGACCAATTCACTTATAATTTTTCCTATTAAACACAACTGTAAAAGAGTCAGATAGCATCCTCTGACTGTGCTTCAGCTTCCAGGTGCAGCCATGCAATGTGCATTGTATGCCTACATGGGCCATACAGTTATTGGCTATGACAGTGTTATACCTAATAGCACACTAAATGCTTGGTGGCACCGGCCGCTTATCAATCAAAATAGTAGGAGTTTCCACATTCTGATTGCTGAACTATTCACCAATCAGAGAGCAGGATGTTGTCATAGATGGTGGTGGGCTCTTGATTTGCCCAATTAAGAATGACTGAGACTATTTGGGTGAATGTGCTGCTGCATGTGTTATCTCTTTATTTATTGCTGGAACATTTCCTGTTCATTTCAGTGGATCCATGATTCTCAGTGTGACTTCTACATGTAATGAAATGAATGTACCAGTTCTTTAAATGTTTAATACTCCACTGACATATCTCTGCTGGAATCACATTTTTCCAAGTTGCTTTTTTTTTTTTCTTTTTAACAATTTTAAATAATTATGATAGAGATAAAAAAAAAAAAGATAGGAAAATCATCCTTTAATAGTCTCCCGCGTACATTCAATTGAAGTTGATTCAGTATTGTATGTTTAATAAAATGTGTAGAATGGGGTGTGTAGGAGGATGTGTGTATGTGCTGTGTGGCTTTCGGTATGTCAATAACGTATTGGTGTACTGTATGTTTAGAAGACAATAATCTTACCTTGGAATGCTTTAGTTCAGTCTGGTAAATTTATTATATGTATTCAGTGTCAATAGTTACTGCCTCCCTACTGATTGGTGCTGTAGCTGTCTATCAGTCAAACCAGCTTATTTTGTTATACAAATCTTATTTTTCACTGTTTGGTCAACTGAAATGTCAGGAGACGGGTAGAACAAAGGTAATATAAGGAAGACTTTCACAGAAAGGATGATAGATCCATGGCATAATCACCTAGCAATGTGAAGGAGACTCGTACAGCAAAAGAATTCAAGAATAAACGTAACCAATACTGTATTTCGCTATTGTAAGTTTATAAAAGAAAAACATACAAAAAATGCAATTTGCAGATTACAAGCTCTGGCTTCAATTTTGTCTTTCTACGTGTTCAAGTGTCATAATGGTTCCATATTGGGTTAACTCATGATGTTCATTAAATACTGCTCAGCTGCAATTGAGTTTGGATGCACTGACCATCACCTAGTATTACATACTAATGTATTCCTACAGGTTATGTGCTGCAAATATTCAACAGCATAGATACTTTAAGCCACTGAAACACTTTTTCTCACAACCGCACACCAGATAGAGAATAAACACAATAAAGTATCATGAACACTTTCCGATTTCTGTTTGCCTGCATTATCTGCTTTCAGTTACAAAGTGTAATGGCTGGATCTTATGTGACATCTTTCTACTTAACCGCTAACATCGACTTGATCCATGACATCAAGGCAAGGGAAAGGAGTAATTAAATGAAGCTCCTATTTCAGGTCAATACCGATATGAAATGAAATTACAGCTTTCTTAATTAAATATCATGCAAAATTGAATCAGGTTAGAGCCTAGAGCAGCCATAGAGACAGAATTAGAATTTGACTTGGATGCAGAAGAAGCAGATGGCAGGCCTGCGATGTTACCGGCATGTCCTGATGCTAGGACAGTCTGTTCTGGAGAAAGGGGTATGAATGCTCATATAGCATAGACTTCTGGTTACTAAAAATTGTAAGTTCAGGTAAATGACAAGTTTTACAGATAATAGACAAAATGGAAATTCTCAGCGCCCTGTTTATCTCAATCTGTATTTTTAAAGCAGATGTAATACATTATTTTTGCCTAAAGTCGCAACCAGAATTTAGCACTATGCTCTTGCCAGAAGATGGTTTTCCTATAAGAGCCAATCCGGCAAATAGCTGCAAGCAGAGTAATAATAGCTTATGCTACCACTTCTGGATTCAGGTCCTCCGCACATACTGCACATGTGTGGCCATCAGCTCGCGCTTGCATTATCCGGGGCAGACGTAGAGGATCCAGAGGTATTTTTGAGGGATAATGTGATGCACATTAGAGTGAAAAAGGCGCACATTGCAAACGGAGTTGCACGGGACCTGGTGTTCCAAGAAGGGCTGTTTGGCGTGACTGCGACAATAGTGTATAAGGACAAATCTGTTGGAAGGGGTTGGTATTAAAATTGTTCATTTTCTACAAGGGTGCATTACTTAATTCATTAAGGGCCATATGTATTAAACAGTGCTCATGGGTTAATGTGACAAAACTGCATAACACAAGACTGCACTGATTAATCTGATATGCGACATCTCTGTGCAAATGAATCTGAACCTGTATACGAAGTGCTACAATGCTACAGCGGCGACGGCTTTTTCTCACGCCATGTTCCGTTGTGCTTCATCTGTATTTTTTTACATATTTAAAACTTGGATGACTCGATTTACCTCAGATTTTATACTTTTTATTTGTTGACATTGGGCCTGACTAAGCAAGGAACGCTACTGCGATCGCAATAGCGATTACACACGCAATCTCACTGCAAAGATATGCTAATGATTGCAATCGAAATACCATACGCAGCCTAACATAAGGACGACTACACATCCATAATACTTAGCAAGACTGCGAAACTATCGGTAACATTGAGTACCATCGCAGCCTCACCACACTTACACAAGCTCTGACCTTACTCAGGAATCAGTAACCTCATCACATGCAGTGAAAGCGCAAGCTGTGTAAAGCTGTGTATAGCATCGCCAACCACACCCCCGTCACCTCCCACAAATGGTACTTCCTGTCAATCACTCTGCGATGGGTCTGCGTAGTCACTGCGATTGCAGTCTCAACCACAGTGGTGTGTGCACGCACTGTGGCCGATTGCTTGCATAATTGCACTTGCGATCCTTGCTAATTCCTAGCCCATTGTTAAAAATAGGAGTATAGAATACAGTAGCATGCTTCTGGTGGCCTCATCTGCAGACTCATGAGATTTAAATAACTTGGAATAAAAGAATGGAAGGTGGCTGAGCATCATGGGCGGGGTAGCTATGCAAATAACAGAAAGCCAAAGGTTGCATGTGTTTCTCTTTTATTATCTTCGTACTTGCAAATGATATTTCAAGTCCCCTGAGTACATGACAATGCAATGAAGACCTTGTGCTTAGATTGGATTACAATTTACATATGAATCATAAGAAATCACTAATAAATAGAAATTGCTGACATCTGCTCAAGGGATTAGGCAAATTCCGTTTCAATTATAAATTATGATGGCACCAGCAACAAAGGTTTTCTGACCTTCCCAACAACCGAAATTACAATAATATACTATGCTATGTACTATATTCTTTTGTAGGTTGTTTTTATAACTGCCCTGATATTTTAATCTTTGTGTTAAAATTATTTTTAAAATGATGAAGTAAAACACAAATGAACTAAGTATTATCTGTGTTAAAGGCACTTCAATGCAGCTTATTTAACACACACACATGCATATATATATATATATATATATATATATATATTTATATTTATTACTTATTTACAGTTTCTTATATAGCGCAGCATATTCCGTGGTGCTTTACAATTGTCAACATTAATAGAACAAAACTGGGTAATAACAGACAGATATATAGGTAGGAAGGCCCTGCTCACAAGCTTACAATCAATAGGGAAATAGGCATTGATACACAAGGATAGGTGCTATATATTGCATTTTGGTCCAGCCAGAATGCACAGTTATATATATATATATATATATATATATATGCATCTATGGAAAAATGGATGGCACTCCTAGAGACTTAAGCTGGCCACACATCTAAAGATTATCTGTCCAACCAGCCAACTAGTAGATTGGTTGGAATGAAAATCTGGTAAGGAATACAATCAGCAACTTGCTCCCTGACGCTGAAAAATGGACCAAAACTGTTGTATGAACAAATAGTTTAGATCAAACATTTAACAAACTTGTCTGACCGACCATTTTCATCTGTTTTCTGGCATTTAGGAGTAAATTGCTGATAATTATTTACTCCCATTCCTTACCAGATTTTCATTCCAACCAATCAACAAGTTGGCTGGTTGGATGTAAGTTGTTCTAGTGTGTGGCCAGCTTTAGTGTATATGAAGAAAAACGAGGCAGACAACTGTGTGTCAAATTCAACGTTTCATGATGTAAATCATTATGTCACCCCTGACGAAATGATTTACATCATGAAACGTTGAATTTGACACACAGTTGTCTGCCTCGTTTTACTTCATATACACTAAGGACCGCACGGCCGCCTCGATGTTTTGCCAGTGCGCATGCGCACGAGGGAGCCGGCTCCCTCGTGCGCATGCGTGAGACCAGCTACGGTCGTAGCGGGTCTCTTTCCAAAGGGGGCGAGCTGTCGATGTTGATTGACAGCTCTCCCCGTTTGGAAGGTGGGCCGGGGGGGTGGCAGCCCAAATGGAGGCGTTCCCATGGGAACGCCTGCCGTTTGGGGGAGGCCCCACTGACATCACTAGTGATGTCAGTGGAGAGCTTCCGGCTCTCACAGAGCCAGAATCTCTCCGGGGCTTACGACAAGTGAGACCCCACCCTAGGGTCTCTGACCATCGCGACCATCACCTGAGCGGTCGTTAGAGCTGTGGGTGTAAACACAAATGCAACAGAGGCGGGCGGTCAGGATGCAAGTGGCCGCCCAGTTTCTGAGCGACCGCTTGCATCCTCCGACTGCCTCTGAATGAGGCCCTAAGTCTCTAGGAGTGCCATCCGTTTTTCCATAGATGCATGTTGCCGTTTATTGGACGTGCACCCAGAGCACTTAAATTTTTAGATTGGAGTGCCAGCCGCTTGCATCATTATATATATATATATATATATATATATATATATGTGTGTGTGTTGAAAGAAATTATTTCAGCATAAAATAACTGTCAAGATATTGAAAAGGCAAGAAAAGATAAATTATTAAAGTGCAAAACATCTACTAACACTAATACAATAATGTGTAATGTGATTATAGCAACATCTTCCTATAATTATACCTAAAGGGAGATAAGGAAATGGGTTAGGTACGGTATGTCGGTGCCCAAGATCCTGGAGGTCACAAGCCCGATGCCGGCATCCCGACTGGGTTAGGATACCATTACCTGATGGTAAGTACCCTAACTTTACCTCTAAACCTAACCCTCCCTCCCCGTAGCCTGTAACTAAACCTAAGCAACACAGGTAAGGACAATTTACTTCATGTAATACATTTTTCTGAATTTCTCAGGGAACTTTGGGCCTAGGGGGTGCCATGAAAAAAATGGTGATCCTAGGGTGCGGTAATTCTCATGAAAGTTTGTGAATCACTGCAGTATACCAATGTATATGCTATTTTTGAACATTAATGTGTGGGATTCATACATAGAGCGGAAGCCTCCACTTTGTGATATGAACCATTATACATAAGAATGGAGACTATCAATTCATTAGGGACAAGGGGCTCCTAGTGAGTTTTTTGGCTCCATATTCATGTGTGATAGGTTAACTCACAAAGGGGCCTATTTATCATTAAATAATTGCGATATAGTCCATGAAAACAGCCATTTTTGTGGGTACCCACAAATATTAAGGATCCCCCAAATGTACTATGTAGGGATGGCAGCTGATATCTCTATATCTGTATGTTTCTATGGGGGCTGCTGTGGTGCTGGATTTACGAAGCATAGCTTGGCAACCATAGGTAGCGCCATCTCCAGATGGCATTATCCAATAGTAGCCTATGGGCTACTATTTAGCTAATTCTTCTGAAGAGGGGATTCATTGGTCCTCGTGACACTTGCGCCGGGTGACAACTGCGCATGCACGTTGGCTGCGGGTAACCTGAACTGTGAAGGAGTATAAGGCGAGCTCAGGGAGGACAGAAACCTCCCGTGGAGCAGAAGAGCTTCTAGCTCTTCGCCAGGACGGACTCTTATCAGACCCCATCTTCTGGCAAGGGACTAACAGTGAATTTGCATGAAAATATTGGTTTTCACGTTGCAAATTTTATGCAAATTTTCTGCAAATTTTTTAAAATCTCATCAGCATTAAAACTGAGGACCGTGATATTTAGCTATAATCTAGGTAGGAGATGAGTAAACTTTAAAATGCTATACTAATAGCACTATAATCGCTCCCATAATCATGGAAGCGAAAAAGTAGACATTGAAGCCTCAACCTGTTCCTTTATGCTAGAAACCATGTCCGTCTACAGGCAGAGAACGTCTTTGAAACAAATGATGCTTAGGCTGCTTCGCTTCCAGCCTGCTCTGTTCATGGCTCTGTGTTCAGACATAGAGAAAACAAGTTATCAATCTGGCTGTGGAACCCTGACATTTAGGAAACATTAACTTAGTGATCCATAACCCTGGAGGTCTGCAGGACATGAAAATCTAAGGCTCCATGTGATAGTGGAAACTCTTCACAATGAGAAATGGAATGGATTTAGTCAGCAGGTGGAAACTGGGATCGTTTTTAAAGGGCAAGACTAAATTAGTTTTATAGTTCCTCTGGGTGAATACTCAGAGCTGTACACCAGCAATCTAAAAATAGCAAGTTACGGCTTACATGTGATAAACACAGCGACATAACACTCAGCGCCAATGTTCACTTTGATAGAACGCTTGGAATAAGACTCACTGTGTTCTAGACTTGGCCTCTGTTGAGCAGAATGTTGTGCTTGCTCTGTATATGGTTAATAAGAGAATAGCATTGTCAGATTGGTTTTATAGGGAGTTGATTGAGCTGCCAGTCATGCATTAAGCAGTAAACTGTGGCGACTCCAATGGTGTAGACAAATATGGATGTGGCTCAATGGTGAAAGAAATGGTTGGTTCTTCACCGCTATGAAATATTTTGATAATCAATGACTACTTTACGGATAAGTCCCTTCAAAGATCCTAGAAGATTGTTCTTATCATTGTGCATTGTCCTGAACTTATGCTGGGCAGTGTTTGTGAACACTGGCGCACAGGAGATAGGTAATGTAACTTATAGACATGAAAGCAGACAATGGCTTTCAATGCGTCCTAAAGGTACGGGAACATTTACAATTAGAGTCACCTTTTTCTCATTCACCAGGTATCTTGAATGTCCCATATTGTCTGAGAGTGCATGGACACTGAGAGAACAATCAGGCCTGGTGCAGTGGCTTCCTGTGTGGTGCACAGTCCTCCAAGGCTGTGCGTGCAGAAGCTGGTGTTGCATCTGCTATTATTAATTTTAGTCACTTGCCCCTGAGACACTGTGTACTCCACTACTGCCTATAATCAGTTTTAGATGTGGACGCGGGTCTCGGACAGTTACCCCATTATTATATCATCACAAGAAACTACTATTTTTGCTCAGTATTAATAATTATACAATATATGCCAGAGATGCTGAGTTGGGTCATAAAATAACTATTAGTACATCAGACCAATTGTGTAGCCATTGTAGGCAAACAATTTCATCAGTTTTTTTTGCCTAGTTTTTAAAAAAACAATTTTAACAATTTTTTTTCAATGAACTTTAAAAATGTCTTTCAAACTCAGAATCACACTTATTCTTTCAGAACTGACTTTTTAATATTAGAAAAGCACACTTTCGGTTTGGACTTGAACCAACTATTCCCTATAATAATAGACTAATCTTTGTGTCTCCATCTTTCTGGAGTCAGTATTACTAATAATCTAACATGGTCAATCACTAATGTCAGCCTGGCACTGAGGGTTAAGAGGCAGCTATGTAGTGCTAAAGTTCAGCCTACACCAGCATTACTCTTTGAGTAGGATTCTGTTTTCTAATTAGACCATTCGAGTTTTCTTTGAATAGAATAAAAATGTCACAATAGGTGCCAAATTTTAATAGCAGGGATTTAATTAAACTTGGCGGTCGGCACTTTAGTCACAGTATTAAAAAAAAGTAAGAAATTTAATCAGTTTTTGGAATATAATATTGGATTATGTCGGAGGAAAATAGCTAATTAATTTTCATTAAATAACCATTAACTATCCCAAATTTAACATGGAATCTAATGTAATAAACTGTAAGGCGTTCCTGTTATCATGTTCTAATAGGTAGCCTTAAGGAATAATAATGAATATGATTATATTACTTGAATTATTGTCAAAATAAAAATAGACAACGTTACAGTTGGAAATACACAGGATAAATAGGACTGCATATATAAGATATTGGGGAAACACAGGAAATCACTGTACATACTGTAATTGTTGCCTATGTTATTTATTTCTTATTGACTTTTGGCCTAAATATAAGCAATCATGTATTATGAGATAAGGGTAGATGTATCAAACCTTGGAGAGAGATAAAGTGGTGGTAGATAAAGTACCAACCAATCAGCTTCAACTGTCATTCTACAGGCTGTCTTTGCAAAATGACAGGTAGGAACTGATTGGTTGGCACTTTAGTCTGAGGTTTGATACATCTCCCCTATAGTTATGAATTAGGTAGGATGCAGATAAATACACAATCCTGTCACAGTAGTTTTTAATGACAATTTGCATATTCACATAAACAGGAAGAGCCAAAGCTATTGGTACCCTACCACTCTCTGCTCAGTCCTAGGTGGCATCTATTAGACACCAGGGGGTATATTTACTAAAGTGCAGGTTTTTAGAAGTGGAGATGTTGCCCATAGCAACCAATCAGATTATACTTAACATTTAACTAGCACCTTTTAGAAGATAATAGCTAGAATCTGATTGGTTGCTATGGGCAACATCTCCAATTCTAAAAACCAGCACTTTAGTAAATATACCCCCAGGAGTTACAGCAAACCTCCTACAAAGGGCAATAGGAGAAGTAACGCATAACAACCAATCAGCTTTTAGCTATCATTTATCAAGTACAGTCTATAAAATGGTAGCTACAAGCTGATTGTTTGCTTTCACAAAACTTCCCCACCTGTCCTCTTTAGAAGGTGTGATACATTTCCCCTGCCCCACTATTATCTGTGCTAATTCATCAGCAATAAAAAGACATTTCTGAATCCACGAATTTTGAAATACTTCTACTCGTACATGCCTACCCTCCTGGATTTTGCGGGAGGCTCCCGACTTTTCTGGTATCCCCCCGTACCCCCGAATGGGTAGGCAGTTCTCCCGCATTCTGCCCACTTCCTAGTGAAGTGGGCAGAATGGGGAGAATTTCCGCTGTGATCGCGTTTCCCCGTGTAGGGGGCGAGCCTAATGACGCGATTCTCCATGAATCACATCATTTAGTCCTGCCGCCTATTTAAATTGAAGCCAATCATGGCTATTTTCCGCGGAGGGGGCAGGGCTTAATGATGCGACTTGTCAGTCCCCGCCCCCATCTCAGCCCATCTGCTTCTCCTCCCCAGGCATCTCCCGGGGAGGAGAAGCAAAAGGTAGGTAAGTATGCTTCTACTTGCACCCTGAATCTAAAAAATCCTGCAATTTGATAGAATCACAAATGTCATTCAAGATTTGATGCATCTCTTATTATAATTGAGTAAATTACAAAGCTGCACTAATTGAGTAAATTACAAAGCTGCACTAGTTAGATCTCCTATTGATTTTTTTTTTTTTTGCAGAGCGTACTCTTCATTTAAAAACAATATTTTACAAGTTATGTGTTATAGTTTTCCCATGAAAGATATTTAGTCAAATATTTTACAGATGATCTCGTACTTTAGCAACTTTTTTTCATGCATACATGGCTCTTTTAAAAGCAACGTGCTCGTGTTCTAGGATTTAATAAACAATTTTTATATTATTTTGCAAATATAGCAAACATTTCCATAGCAAATAAATTCCAATACAGTAGTACATACAGTACATATCAGGAAATAGAGTATTGGAAATGTGACAACTGAAGTAGACAACATTGCAGATATTGGAGTGAGTATAATTACAGATATGTGAAAACCACATACAAAGTGACAGCAGTAATCATAAATTCCTAAAATAGGATCTAGTAATTGCTATAGTATACAAAAATTAAAAGAATCATATATCAAAAATATATACAATAACAACAAAGGAAAAATAAAGGAGTCCCCATTTCCCTCCTCCCCCAAACTTCAGTTTCTCAGACTCTGTCCTCAGGACCCAAAGCAGTGCATGTTTTCCAGGTCTCCTCACAGAATCACAAGTGAGATAATTGTGCATTGAGGACTGAGGGTCTGATTCAGACCCGCTCGCGAGTGCTGAGCGCTCGCAAGCGGGTCGATGTTAGCCCAGTGCACATGCGCACGAGGGAGCCGGGTCCATCGTGCGCATGCGCGAGACCTGGATAGCGACGGCCAAGCCGTCGCTCTGGGTCTCGCTACAAAGGGGGCGTGCTGTCGATGGTGACTGACAGCACGCCCCCTTTGGTGGGCATGCCGGGGGCGTGGCTGCCCAGACGGAGGCGTTCCCATGGGAACGTCTACCGTCTGGAGCCGGCCCCACTGACATCAAAAGTCATGTCAGTGGGAGTGCTCTCGGCTCTGATAGAGCCGAAAGCACTCCAGGGCTTGCGGCAACGAGACCCTACCACAAGGGTCTCCTCGCAAGCCCGATGGTCGCGATGGTCTTGACCATCGCGACCATCATTTTGGCAGCTCACTATAGCTGTGGATGGCAACCCACAGCTATGGAGCCAGGAGGCCGCTCTAAAATTTCAGCAGGACGGCCCTGATTCAGAGCGAGCGCTCTGTCAGAGCGTCCGGCTCTGAATCAGGGCCTGAGTTTGGGAAACACTGGCCTTGAGGAAGGATATTACTCCATTACAAGTCTATCAAACCTAATTTCACACCTGGGGTTAAATTTACTAAAGTGAGAGTTTTTAGAAGTGAGTTTTAGAAGAGATGTTGCCCATAGCAACCAATCATATTCTAGCTATTATTTTGTATATGGTGATTGTTAAATGTTAAGTAGAATCTGATTGGTTGTTATGGGCAACATCTCTTCTAAAACTCACTTTTAAAAACTCTCACTTTTGTAAATTTACCCCCTGGTGTATATTTACTAAAGTGCTGTTTTTTTACAAGTGGAGATGTTGCCCATAGCAACCAGATTCTAGCTATTATCTCCTAGAATGTGCTAGATAAATGATAAATAGACTTGGTTGCTATAGGCAACAACTCCACTTCTAAAAACCTGCACTTTATAATAAATATACCCCTTACTTTACTGTACATAGCTGATGAGGTTACCCTATTATAGGAAGTATAACACATTACCTTATCTTAAAATAGTATGGTCCTTTCTTCAGGAATCCATTGTGAACAATGATGAGTTTGGATTAATATACTGAAGGTAACATAACTGGGATAGTGAGATAGATTGTCAGAAGAACCTGTTGTGCCATCATAGCAACATCAACCGTGTAAAAAAATATAGGGAACATTATGGGGAAGTACCCATATTTATCTTGAAAATAAATAAGATACATTTTATCAGGATAAACAGACAAAAGATCATATGAAGCAATAACAAATATATTATCTGCAAAGCATTTTCATGATAAATACGTGTTCCCTGACCTCTGAGGTAGCAAAGGAGAGAGAGAGAAAACATTACCAATGCATGGAAACCCTTATAATATAGAAATAATAAACCCCGTAATCTTGAATTCTCCATGGACAAAATAGGAGATCTATGGCACCATAAATTCTACTGAGTGCTTTGTAAGTGTCCTGTAGTCCGTTCTGCATGGAGAATCAGCTTTGGGAGATGCAGTGCCAGAGCCGGCCCTAGCCAATTTGATGCCCTAGGCAAGATTTTGGTTGGTGCCCCCTAGCAGATATTCCCACCACATATATATATATATATATATATATATATATGAAGCCCGCTGCTGGCACTCAACTCCACTATATGATTATAGTGCCAGACCTTTAGTAATCATATCCAGTCTGCAGTGGATGGCACTACAAATGATTTATTAATATGAAAAAAAACACACAGACTATGCTGCTTCTGCCAACGTTTCAGAGGGGTCACCTCTTTTATGTCTTGATAAAAGAGGTAACCCCTCTGAAACATTGGCAGAAGCAGCATAGTCTGTGGTTTTTTTTCACTTTAATAAATCCTTTGTAGTGCCGTCCACTGCGGACTATATGTGTGTGTGTGTGTATATATATATATATATATATATATATAAATGCTGCAATAAGACCGGCACTCCAGCACAGAAATAAACATGGACCCGGGTGCTTACCACGATGCGGACACGCCAACATGCACAGAGTTCAATACAACAGGTCGCACTCCTGGGCTTTATACAACATGTAATCCGGACTCTTTTCCCTTTTATAATAAAAGGGAGAGAGTCCAGAGTACTTGTTGTATCGAAACCTGTATATATATTAGGGATGTGCAGGCTCGGATAGGTTCGAGTTTGCACGTGGAGTTCGGATTTTTCCCTCCAAAAAAACGTAACTCAGAACGAGGCAAAACGTCATCTTACATGGACGAACATCATCATTCCTGGACAAAAGACCAGGAATGATGATGTTCGTCCATGTAAGATGACGTTTTGCCTCGTTCTGAGTTCCGTTTTTTTGGAGGGAAAAATCCGAACTCCACGTGCAAACTCGAACCTATCCGAGCCTGCACATCCCTAATATATATATATATATATATATATATATATATATACATATGAGACCAAATCGGAATGGCACTCACCCTAAGGGTTTTCCATAAGTCAGGTGCCCTCCAGAAAAATCCATCCACTATGTCAGCACAAACAAGCGGCGGCACTTGGAGACTATGGTGTCACATGTATATATATTCCTAAATACACGTTTTTGATACTCTTCAAAAAGTCTCCAAGTGCCGCCGCTTGTTTGTGCTGATATAGTGTGTATATATATATATATAATATATATATATATATACATATACACACAGGCACACACACACAGGATGGAGGGAGGGTTAGGCACTAAGGGGGGAGTGTTAGGTTTAGGGTGCGGGGAGGGGGAGGTTTGGGATCAGGCACTTAAGGGGGAGGTTAGGGTTCGGCAGCAAAGAGGGAGGCTTAGGGAGAGGATGAGGGTTAGCATGTGCTAACCCTGTCGGGCTTCTGACCATCAGGATCCCATACATAGTGCAATTAAAAACAACAGGTATGAAACTATTTGAGGCAGCTCATACACCCCCGCTTGACCTTATGCCACCCCAAGGGGGTGAACCCCTGTGCTATGCAGTACAAACAATAGTTCAACTTCTTCCCGATAATAACATTAATAATTTTATTTTCCCATTTCAGTATTGCAGACAAAAAAAATTGTTTCAGTCTGTACCTTTCTGCAAAATTCATTTCCATGGGCTGCAACCATCACCCCATGACTGTTTGCACTGCCCTCACAAAAGGCACTATGGGCGATAGAGACTGCCAGGTGGACCCTGGCTCCAGGATGCAATCCCCATCGATGAGATAGGCGATCCCCTATCCAGATTGTGTTCCACGCGCTCCCAGCCTGCGGACCCTACAACTGCCGTGGATGGGCGGGCGCCGACTGAGTCCTGGGGATGACACCTGTTTTTGCCGTAGCTCAGGCTTGGAGATTTGCGGCCACTGTCCAGTCGTTGTGTGATCCCCGAGCCATCACTCGCGTCCATCTTAAATGCAGCAAGAATGAGCTTCTGCACATGTGCAGAAGCTCATTCTGACTGCTGCACTGCCCAATCGGAACTCAGCTGCGATCGCGGTAGCTGCAGTCGGACCGGCGTGGAACCTGTAGTCACTGCGCCGTCACTATGGCGCAGGTGCAGAGCCGTGGGTGCCCCTAAGGCATTCCAGATGCCCTAGGCATTGGCTTAGAATGCCTATGCCTAGGGCCGGCTCTGTGCAGTGCCCACCTGCCCAGAGAGCAGAGACGTATTCTCGTTGTGGATACAGATGCACTGCACAAGGTGAGAGGCTCCCTTATGAGCCTCTTTATTTAGACATTTGAAACAGTATGACATATTGGGGACATGGCCCCTTTCTCATGGAAGACATACATTGTATCTTGTCCTTCATCTTGTAGTTTAAATTAAAACTACAATAAAGAGTTGCTCATCTCTTAATGCCATGTTTTATGCTGCAGTATATATAGAGGTGGAAACTCTACCATAGAGAGGTGGTGGAGCAGGACATAATGGCCCTCATTCAGAGCCACTCGCTAGCGGCAGTACGCTCGTTCCGAGCGATGTTCGCACATCTGCGCATGCGTACGTTTTTTAGTACGCATGCGCGAACCAGTCAGTGCGGCCGAAAATCGTTGGTACGCAATATAGCGAGGGCCTGCTATTTTGAGTGACAGAATGAGGCGTATGTGGGTGGTAACAGGGGAAGGTGCTTAAAAACGGGGAGTGGAGATCCGAACGCAGGCGTGCTTAAAGGTCAAAACGGGCGTTTTAAGGGAGTGCATAATTAATACAGCAGCGTCATTGACCACGTCACTTGGTTTTTTTTAACTCAGAACTGCTCGCAAAATAGCGGTTGAAAACACCAACCACAGAATAGCGAGCAGTTCATACACTGTACGATGTACTCGATTAATCTAATAAATAGCGGACATGACGTATGGTGCGTGCGGCCAGGGGGCGTTTTTATCAAATAAACGAGCGTATGTTTTGCTCGCTTGTTCAGACTTAGAGGTGGGAACAGACTGCAATTTGCGAACGGATCATTTGAATAGCCACCCCTTGTTTTTGAACGAACGACCACAAATAGCGAACGGCTCTGAATCAGGCCCAATGTCAGAAGGGCACATAGCCTTCTGCCCATATGGTGCCTCGGATGTCACTTTGGTAGACCCATCATAGACAGGCTCAGTGTAGTCATTGTAGCACTTGTGACTCTATGAAATGTTGTAGGAGCCTGGTGTGATGGGTCTGCTGCACTTTTCACTTTAATGGTTTGTTTTGTTAATATGGGTTGAATGCGATTGGTCAACAGTTATCAAGTTGACATTCCTCATGCTGAGCATGTCGGCAGTGATCATGTCGATATTCATCATGTCTACATGAATGATATGTCAACATGGTGAACTGTTGACAAAAGGTCCTTGGTGGTCTAGCGGTGTCTTACATTATCCCAGCAGCTGCAGCAGCTCCAGTACCTTCTTCTGGGTCACGGCTGTCACCTGAGGAGCAGTATTGGTGGCGATGTCTCAGCAGCAGCATTCTAGTGAGTATTTTCCCCACTATCCCTAATCCTTACCCCTAACCCTCCCCCAGTGCCTAACCCTATCCTTCTCCCGTGTGCTTAACCCTAACCCCCCTCCTAGTGCTTAACCCTAACACCCAACCCTCCCCCCCCCCCTCTGCAGCCTAACCATAACCTTCCCCGCAGCTTAACTGCTGGTATCCTCAGACTGTTGTCATTTCACATGGCAACAGTTCAAATGCCAACATTTTGAACATGTCAACTTTCAGAGAATGTCGACATTTTGTATGTCAGGAGTTTTAACCATGTCATCATTCTAATGTCAACAGTGTGATGTCGACATTGTTACTGAATACCAATTTTACATTCTCATGATATTGTCATGGAATTGTTTACAGATGATACTGCACAGTACGTTAGAAGTTTTTTATTGTTAAAATTTTTTTTATAATGTAGGTAGAATAAAAGCACGTTTATATGTATTTGTTACTTGCCAACTGCCCTCAAATGGGACAGATGTCATGAGTATCTAGATACAGGGGTCTATGTACTAAGCCTTGGAGAGATATTAAGTGGATGGAGATAAAGTACCAACCAACCAGCTCCTAACTGGTACTTTTTCAAGCGCAGCCTGTAAAATAACAGTTAGGAGCTGATTGGTTGGTACTTTATCTCCATCCACTTTATCTATCTCCAATGCTTTGTACATAGACCCCTAAGAAATGAAGTATTCCAAAGCAAGACTAAGGTTTCCCTACTCCAGTTATTAGTAACGTAACAATGCATTTCATTATTATTTAGAAACATATATATATATATATATATATATATATATATACTGTATATAAATATATATATATATACATATATATATATATATATGTTTCTAAATAATAATGAAATGCATTGTTACGTTATATATATATATATATATATATATATATATATATATATATATATATATATTAAAGCATGTTGGAGTATAGAATCTTATGACAGGAGAGCAGAGTATTTTTCCTTTTGCACTTGGGACAGTTTTTAGGGCAAATAATCTTTTTTTTTTTCAAATACATATTATTTACAGCTCCAGCACAGGATACTCATTATAGGGAAGAGCATGTGAAATGAATGAAAATATTTATGTAAATTTGCTACCACCGTTTCATGACTTTGATTAGAAGACTGGTTAATGTGCTCTTTCATATACCCATTCTGATTCTTGACATCTGTATATTTTACAGTATGATTTCCCATATGACAGAAATACTTTAAAGACTTGTGTTTTCTTTCATGCTTCCACACGCCATACTCTTATCTTAGGCAATTTGTACTTACAAAATGTATTCATGTTTTGTGGTTCTGCATAATCCATGCTGATTTAGGCATGATTTTATTTCACATATATTTGGTGGCACAAGAATACTACATAACCTGCAGCAATGTGATCTGGGAATAATATATTTTGTTGCTTGGTAAGATTCATCATTCTTGCTGGAAAATCTGACCTATAAGTAATATCCTGCGTTTTGCGGACACCATCACGATTTTGGCAAGATAACTGCTAGATTTAAAGTAGTAAATCATTTTAAGACAAAACCAACCTACTTAAGTCTAATAGCTGCTTTAAATCTAGCAACTATTTTGTGCCGGTGCCTGCAAATCGCATGCTGTTGCATTTGGGCCACAGTCTTACTTGCCATATCTCTGTGATTGTCAGGGAGACCCCAGAAATATTAGCAATCTCCCTGACTCCCTGAAGAGGCTAGCAATGTCTCTGATTGCACCTTACCCCCATTATGAAGCTATTATATAGTAAAACCTCCAGAGATATATATACAGTATGCGTTCGGCATCCTGGCGGAGGGGATGCCGACGCTTACAATACCGACGTCAGAGTACCAATGCCGGTCATAATACCAGCGCCAGCATCCTGACCTACGGGATGCCGAAGGTAAATAGTGGCATGTGGGAGAGGGTTAGGTTTAGGGATTAGGGTTAGGCCCTAGGGGGAGAGTTATGGTTAGACACAAATGGGGGAAGGTTAGGTTTAGGGCGGCGGGTAGGGGTAGTTTAGGTTTAGGCACTAGGGGGGAGGTTAGGTTCAGGCACCAGGGATGGAGGATTTGGGTTAGGGTAGGGAGAGGGGTAGGGTTACCATACTGACCACCAAGTGTCGGTATGTTAACCCTGTCGGGATCCAGGCATTGGGATTCTGACTGCCTGGATCCCCTCTGTCATTAATACATACCAATTCCATATATACATTAGTATCAATTTCCTGCATTGGTTATAAGGCACAATGGGGGAGATGTATGATGCTCAGAAGCGTTATCAGCGCACGTTATGTGCGCTGATACCGCTTCTCCCCGATGTATGATCGGGGTCTGGGTTGTAAATGACAGCGCCGATAATAACGCAATGCGTTATTATCGGCGCTGCTCCCAACATGATAGCAGCGCCGTTAGCCTGGGCCATGTATGAACGGTCAGATCGCCTGACCGTTTGGCCTGCTGTAGCTGTCACTGTAGCTGTCCCTGCTGCGGTGGCTGCCAGCTCCAGGCTGCGCGCGGGGATCTTGCGATACTTGCGAGATCCCGCGCATGCTCAGTGGAACCGTCCGGGACTGACACACAGCGCATCAGCACTAGGCTGTGGTCACTAGCGGGTAGCGCCGGAGGGGGGAGTTAACGCTCCCCCTCTCCGGCCAATGAAATGTTCAGACATCTCATCGGTAGTGCTTCCTGCTTCGCCTTGGCCTATGGCTACATGCATTTTCTGAAAAGTGTCAATGTGTTTTCATCAACAAGTAGATCTTACTAACTGCTTTGGGGCTCATTTACATCCCACCGCAAGGGAGACGGAACAGACTTTGGAGAGGAGGATTGGCCACTGGTGTACGTATGGGAATGTGCAAGTACGAGGTAAACACTTTTTCTACTTTTCCAGGCTGAACAGTACTTTCCGTAATGTAATTAAATTAAATTTATTAGATCTATGTTATAGAATTATTATGCATGTTGTAGTGTTTCCTATTTACACAAGTTTTTAAAGCAAATCAAGATTTGCAGTCTCTTTATATTAATACACATTTTTGGTAGATTATAAATGAAGTTAATTACCATAGCAATTAGTGTTTAAAGCTAAATATATGGTGGCGGTTAATTATATTGATTGATTTACTAGTGTAGGAGTTACTCAAATACAAATATACAGATTGATTGTTGGGGATCTCAGTTATTGAATATGAATATTGAATGTGAGCATAATGAAGTTAAATCAAAAAGGTCAAAAAGGACTTTACCAAAAGCAGTATTTGTGGAACTGGAATATTGGTGTTCATAAAGTTGTAGAGCCAAGTAATAGCTTATTCTAAGGTACTTTGGAAAAGGATTTACTGGTTACAAGTACAGTCTCAATGGCTTTGCCTGTCTTTACTGCTAGAATGCTTTCTTTTCATAGCTTCACATAATGTGTCTATAGATCAGGAGCACCAACGAGGGGCTAGTTAATAATATTAAGGTACTTTACTAAAACATTTTAGTAAAATGCAGTAAAACATTTTGGGTAAAATGCAGAATGTTTTGCAGCTAAAAAAGAGCACTACTTAAAGACATTGATACATTACTAATAAAATATAAGGTAGTTTAGGTTTTTTTTTTACTCTCACTTTCAACACCTTCTTATCTCCCTTCCCTGTCTCCCCATATTCTTATTGTTCAGCGGTTGTTATTCTCTCTTTTCTTTTTTTTTTTTTTTTTTTTGTACATTGATCCCTTCCTCTCTGTCTTGGCACCTTTTTGCCTTTCTTCTCTCTCTGTCTGCTACAAGCTCTCCTAACTGCCCTGCCACCTTTGTCCCTCTCCTCTCTCTAATGGGACCCTTCCTCTCCACCTTGCCACTTTGTTCCCTCTCCTCTCTCTCATGGGACCCTTCCTCTCTGCCTTGCCACTTTGTTCCTCTCATCTCTCTCTCATGGGACCCTTTCTCTCCGCCTTGCCACCTTGTTCCCTCTCATCTCTCTCATGGGACCCTTCCTCTCTGCCTTGCCACCTTGTTCCCTCTCCTCTCTCTCATGGGACCCTTCCTCTCCGCCTTGCCACTTTGTTCCCTCTCATCTCTCTCATGGGACCCTTCCTCTCCGCCTTACCACCTTGTTCCATCTCATCTCTCTCATGGGACCCTTCCTCTCTGCCTTGCCACTTTGTTCCCTCTCATCTCTCTCTATTTGGAACCTTTCTCTCTGCCTTGCCACCTTGTTTCCTTTCATCTCTCTCTCATGGGACCCTTCCTCTCCACCTTGCCACTTTCTTTCCTCTCATCTCTCATGGGACCCTTCCTCTCCGCCTTGCCACCTTGTTCCCTTTCATCTCTCTCTCATGGGACCCTTCCTCTCCACCTTGCCACCCTGTTCCCTCTCATCTCTCTCTCATGGGACCCTTTCTCTCTGCCTTGCCACCTTGTTCCCTTTCATCACTCTCTCATGGGACCCTTCCTCTCCACCTTGCCACTTTGTTTCTTCTCATCTCTCATGGGACCCTTCCTCTCCGCCTTGCCACCTTGTTCCCTTTCATCTCTCTCTCATGGGACCCTTCCTCTCCACCTTGCCACTTTGTTCCCTCTCATCTCTCTCTCATGGGACCCTTCCTCTCCGCCTTGCCACCTTGTTCTCTCTCATCTCTCTCTCATGGGACCCTTTCTCTCCGCCTTGCCACCTTGTTCCCTTTCATCTCTCTCATGGGACCCTTCCTCTCCGCCTTGCCACTTTGTTCCCTCTCATCTCTCTCTCATGGGACCCTTCCTCTCCACCTTGCCACCTTGTTCCCTTTCATCTCTCTCTCATGGGACCCTTTCTCTCTGCCTTGACACCTTGTTCCCTCTTATCTCTCTCTTTGGGGTAAATTTACTAAGCTGGGAGTTCTATTAAGAAGTGATGTTACCCATAGCAACCAATCAGATTCCAGGTATTATCTTCTGGAAGATGCTAGATAAATGAGAAGTAGAATCTGATTGGTTGCTATGGGCAATATCACTTCTTAAATAGAACTCCCATGTTAGTAAATATACCCCATTATCTCTATCTACTAGGACTCCTCCTCTGCCCTGCCATCTTTACCCCTCTCCTCTCTTGCTCTTGGGACCCCTCCTCACTGACCTTGCGCTTTGTTCCCCTCCCCCTCTCCTGGGATCCCTCCTCACTGACCTTGCATATTGTTCCCCTCTCTCTCCTGGGACCCAGCCTCTTTGGCCTCTCGCATATTCTCTCTTTCTCTGTTCTTTTCTCTCTTCTGGGACCCCTCCTCTCAGCCCCCATTATGCCCATAGCATGAGAGCTATGAGGGAGTGAGGGGGCTCCCCCAGGTCTAGTGTGCAACAGATAGACAGATTTTAAATACATTAAATTATATATGAGGATATTTGTTAAATTAATGTATTAATATGGTAATTGTTTGTAGTATAATCTGAAGGTATCCAGCATATCACTGTGCATAAGCAAAGAAGGGGTTAATATATTTTGATGCATGCTTCAGGGGGCATTTTTTCTGTCACATGGCATGTTTATTGAAGGAGGTTGTGTTGTCCCAGAAGATCAAGCAACATTGGTTATATTACCATTTAATAAAATGTGTCTAAAATTTCTTTGGTTTGAAAATACTATATTTGGCTCATACTAAGGGCTGGATTCAGATCTGCACACAATGCTGATATTTGCGCAGTTTGGGAGATTGTTTGCTATTGCGCATGTGTGGAAGCTGCAATGCGCATGCGCATCGATTGTTTTGCGATCACGCACACAAAAAGGAACGACTCACAAAGTGACAGGTACTCAGCATTTGTGGAGGTAACGTGGGGGGGGGTTGTTAGAAAAGAGCAGGAGTGTCTGACCGTTTAAACACTGTTTTCAGGACATGCATAAATTATCCGCTGCGTCCTTGCTCGCAGCAGGAGAGCCATCTGTATGTCTGGAAACCAGCTATACCTGCAACTGCTTAGATTTACTTAGAAGGCTGATGGCTGCCTAACCTGCGGTCAATGTTTGTTGATGTTTCTGGTTTTGTGCGTGAGTGGCGGATGTGAGATGCTTTCAGTGGGAGACTCTAAGCAGTGGATGGTCATTAGTATAATTTTGCTTTTTTTTTTTTTTGAGAACACCTCTGTACAATTTGTACCCACTGGAATTAGTGTGTTAATGGCATACACAGGTCCTATGTAAGATAAATATAGGGGTAATGACACTATCCAAGGGATCAATTTAACATAACCATGTTTCGTCTGTATATGTGGGAACACTCATACTACCTTTAGTGGAATCAATCCTAAATATCTGCTTTGTTCCACCATAGAGTTATAATATATTTGTATAATCCATTACTAGAACTAATCTTGGACAAAATCACAATAAAACATTTGTAAAGCAGATTAGCATACCAGCACACATCTTGCTGTGATGTCAGAGAGGAGTAGGTTTAGGTATGAAAAATGTTTAAAGGCAATGAAATTATTGTAGAAATTGACAGTTTTTGGGGATCTGTCTTCTACTGTTTAATTATGCTTGCATTCTAGCCTTCCCATGTTCCAGATTATGTAAAAGAATTTGTAAACAACATTTTTCTATTTCTGTATTGTTTTAAAGATTTTTTTTTTATTGATATCTCTATATGACAGTTTATCAACATTTTTATTTAATAAGCCTGTGACCTTTTTCTTATATTAAATCTCATTTAATAACATTCTGTCTTTATGGTCTTAAATAGTTCACATGACAGATAGGTTTAGTTTTTAAATTGCTACACTAATGCAGGGAATGGTTTGGCTTATAGTAACTCTGATTCAGTTATGTTGTAATACAATTTTAGAATAAGCCAGGAAGTAGGTGAAGACTTTCTAAGAGCGTTGTCTTTTAAACTACATATTAGTGGTGGCAGGTCTTTGAATTTAACAGCAAATGTAAGATATCTTTTTGGGTGTTGCATGTGACATCTACTCACACCATACGCTTGTGTGCTCTGGACAGCTATACCCAATTGCTGCTGAAGTCTCTGGTCAAATGCGGTAAATGCAGTTGGAGGTTTCAATCCACATTAATCCGCTGTACTAAATTCCATGCTCCACCCTGTGCAGTGCCTATGCATTACACTCACTTTGTCCCATTATTAAATCTGGTATTTTAAGTTTGCAAATACCCTTCTTGGAATGTAAGATTTTTTTTCATTTACAGCAGTAATTGTGATTACTTTATTGTCATTTAGTGTCATTGCTTGCTTACTGCTGTATTTTTAGGATTTTGTTATATATATTATCAGGTAAAGTTTACAATTGTTCCCCATGAATGCTCAATACTGGATACAATGGTAGCAAGTGTGGAGAGATGTCATTTGTTTGTGATTATACACATACTATAATGTACATACTCGGTTAAAAATCACAGGAGAAAGATAGATTGGAAAAGCAATTAAACACTTATAGATATCTATCTAAGTCAATAAAATAAGGCCGAACATCCCTTTTGATTATTGCATGTTCCTATGGTAGATTGTATGTAGATTTAGATTTAATATGTGTCTTAAGAGAGTGAGGAATATTTTCTAATACAATCAATCGATTATATTTAAGTAAAATGGTTACAGATAAATAATGTTAGTGTAATTTATTTTATATTTTTTCATGATTCAAGTTATTTTATATTTATTTTTTTTAAACTCTAAGTTTGGCATAAAAAAATGTGCTGTGTTTTAGGAATGTCACAATATCTGTAAGATTAGCAATGGCGGCGAGTCCTGGAGCTTCCTACTCCAATTGCTTATATCAAGTTCACTTATAGTATTGTATTTAAATGATACATTATCTGTGTACTGACTGCTCTCTTCGTATGTACAGTATGCCTTTGTCAGACATTCCTTCAATGGCTCCATTACAGAAGCTCAATTTCCTCATCATATCCCTATATATAACTGGCCTGGTCACATATTTGAATTTCAATTTGATTTCTACCCTGCCAGTGTTGTTCTCAGGAGATCTGTTTATCTGGTTGATTTTCAACACAGCCATCAATCATACAACTGTGCATTTGGGTGATTATAGCAGCCTTTATACATGCACACAGCTGTAATCCAATCCTGAAACCTCCCATTCACTGAACTGGGCACTGGATTTTATCTGCACTCCCGGCAAGAGAAATACATTTCCCTATGAACACAAATTGCTACTTTAAGATGGATTCACTCCTACATGGACATATAGTCGAAGCCAAGTAAATAAATGAAATAATGGAAGTCAGTAGGGATTACCCAGTGTGTATCATAATGATGATAAATGAAGCCTGCAATGACCATAGGACTGCAGAGTCTAGGAAATGTATGCTAATGAAGACACATTCCATGTAGCTCTCACAAACATTGGTTTACATTTTTGCCTTATGCTGTGAGATAAAATGTCTGTCAGACCGACAAACATTTTACATGACAGCCCGAAACCAGCAGATACCGTGGCCATACACTGATATATTTCATAGTGCATTGCCACGATATCTGCGTTTCTCCCCTGGGGAGGAAACAATTCTTGGTTCCTTACCTCTGAAAAAAACAGAGGAAATGCTGGACTGTCGGCCGCAGCAGCATATACCCTGACGGATGTGGCCGACCAATTATCGGATCTATAGAACATGCTGGCCGATTTTGCATCTCTGATAAACCAATAATTACTGATCGCTCACGCAATACGCTGTTCAATTATCGGCTCGATCAGACCGATAATTGAACAGTGTATACCCAGCTTTAGGAAGGAGACATTTTCTCACATATTGTGGATTGATTGGTGCTTAATACAGTATGGGACATTCCCTGTCTCCTTGTCAAGGCAAAGCACTAAATCTAAATCTTTTATCATTCTTATCTTCATAACCCGCAGAAGAGAAAATGTTCCTTTTGGGCACTTCTGTGACTTAGTGCTCTATGCATTAAACATTGCCGAGCGCTGCCACTCAGCAGAGCTATTAGTATCCAACTTGCTGGGAGTAGTAGCTGTGGATACTACAACACTGAAGCAATTCAACATTGTTCCGGTGCGCAGAAAGCTAATCTGGAGATCAGATGTCCCCGCGATCCCTACCACTGCTACTATGGTATCAGTAAACCTTATCACTGCCAATGTGGCTGGGCAGTGTTAGTGTGCCTGTGTGACCTGAGGTGATCTACAGTTCTAGCATAATGTTATGTATCACTGCTACATACAGCAACAACAGCCTACTGCAGGAGACTTCACAGACATCTCCTGCAAAAGCCTAACTAACACTACATATTGCAGTCCCAATTATTGTCAATGGGACTATAGTCTGATCCCTACTGTATGTACCACAGAATTTTGCATCTTATGGCGGTAGTCGATTTTGCCTATGGAAAAATTATTGGAGGACAGTGATATATTATGATCAATCTCCAGCAGTCCCCATCTGGCGTCGAGGATTTTCCAAAACTGACATTGTGCACTTGTGTTTTTTTAATACGAAACACAATGATTACTGCGCTTGGTGTTGATATGTATTAAATGAATAAAAAAGATCAATATAGAAAACTGTTTGCTCTTAATGGTTGAATATCAGGACACAAACAAATAATAAGATAAAATCTAAAAACAATTGATGCACAAAAATAGCAGCATATAAGAATAGCATATACATATACACCTGAATCCTAGCAGCTTGAAATGTAAATACAAATCTAAAGTATCTATTTACTCAATTTTAATTCCAAGCAAAATTAAAGGCTTATTTTGTTGCAATGTCCCCTTTTACACATAGAATAATAGTTCAATGAACTTGGGGTCAAATCTTGCAAAGCCGATGAGCCGTTATAAATTGCACAGCCTTAAATTGTAATAAGTGAACACTGGCGTCCCAGTGTTGCGGGGTATACCAGAAAGTTTACAGTAATGGAAAAGTTACTCCAATGTGCCAGGGGCAATGGATGAGCTCCTAGGAGTATAGAAGATAGAGGTTCTAAACAATCATAATAACTTTAGCTCCAATATGATACACAGGGATCGGTATGGTCTTCTGTTGTTGTTGGTTTTTTTCTGGGGGCAAGGGGCGTTGTTACCACCATGGGTAGGACGAGGGTCACTCATATCATAGGCAAACGCAGGGGGGGTTTCCATCTGCCTGGAAACCCCTCAACCCTTTCCACACCATGACCACAATAGAAATAGTAATATAATGGAATTTTACTAGCGCTGTATGTTCTTCTCAGTATCATAAATTAAATAATTAGCACCACCTGTGGATCTTTTAACATGTATCAGCCAGTAATAAATACACCTGTGCACCAATTAGGGGATTTGGAAAATATGCACTGTTAGGGATACACTGCTATAGAGCCCAATATGTACATATATGACCAGGGTAGTGCTAGTTTTTTCTGCTGCTCCTCCAGACTCCCGGACTTGCTCCAATGCTTTGGAATGGTGCCCACATCTAAAATAAAAACATTCAGCTCAGATAGGATGGCCTTACTGCCGCATTTAATGGCTTGCTGTGATCACTGGTCCTGTATATGCTGGAATTATGACACACAATACACTTTGTATGATGCATATAAAAGCTAGATAAGTGGTAATTATGTCCTCTTCATGGACTGGCCACATTCACTCTAAAATCATGCATATAGAAACCCCCCTCTAGAAATCCTACATTTGCCACTGCATATTTGAACTGTCTAGGAGAAATCATGTACAAAGTAGAGACCTCCAGCATGGATACTGTGGAATGGAAAAAATGTAAATGTAAAAATGGGAAGTATGTGAGAAATGTGAAGGATGGCTTGGTAATCTAGATTGTACTTGAATTTATTGAATGCATAGCTTCAGATAAAGAAAAGTGAATATGTGTGCACTCTAGCATTGGATATAAAAATAATGGGATTTGGTTGGACTTTATTATTTAGAATAATTTTATATCATTATACTATTTTTATGTATTGTTATTAACAATGTCAATAATTCAATATTATTATTATTATTATTATTATTATTATTATTATTATTATTGTATTCAATACCTAATATGGGAATATGAAATTCATCTTCATTTCTACCTTATTATTAATTTATTATTCCTATTTAATATGTTTTATCTTTACAACCATTTTTATTATTATCATTGCTATTTTGTATTTCATCTTCAGTTTATTTTTATTCTTAGCCTTATTATCTTCTAGTAATCATGTGTACATGATTTATAGATATTACAATATAGGTTACATTCCATCCAGATTTTGTCTCAAAATAATATGTAAAACACAGCGGAATGTGGATTGAAGCAGAAGTGTAGAATAAGTGTACTAGCCTTATTATTAAATAAACAGGAGGCTGTTTTTAGCTTATACAATTAAATTTCTTTATAATTATTTTAATATCAATTAAACTGCATTGTGCTTTTTTGTTATTGATATAGATTACATATAAGTATTATATATGCAGACATATATTGAGATGGATGTTGAGATATATGTGCACTTTATATATTAAGGATTAATGACCTTCAGAGGGAGTGGAAAGATATGACACCTAATGAATCCAGGTGTCACTGATCTAATCAATCTGAACTTGGAGGAATATTGGGCTCTATTTACTACAATCCGCATTGGTAATGCAGATTGTAGTGTGATATTACCGAGTGAATTCGCATTGCGAATTCAGGCAATATCACAGGGATTTACTACATATCCCTTGCAGGAACAGAGCTTGCAATAAAGCTCTGTCTCTGCTAATCCCCTTCGGAGCCTTATCACGGTATTTTCGCAAAAAATACAGTGATTAAGTGCCCGCGCATGCGCCGACCGGTCACCGCTGCTTCCCCCCTCCGATGCTAAGCCCCGCCCCTGGTGCTAAGCCCCACCCCCTCAATCTTTGACCCCTCGTGACCTCCCCTCCCCCCCTGCGACCCCCTCTCCCTTACTTACACTTGCCTGCATGCTCCAGGCCTCTGGTGATGATCTCGATTCCTCCGCTCAGGTGATCTCCCATACTGCACTGGGGCCCGATCACCTCATGACCGGGCTGCAGTGCACTGTGGGAGACCAGCTGACCGGAGGGGAGTCATCACCGGAGGCCCGATCACTGGTCCCTGGAGTCAGGTAAGTAATTTTTTTTTTTACTATTTTTTTTTCTTTTTTTTTTTACAGTAATCAGCTTGCGGTCTGTTTAGACCACACAGCTGATTACTGGGACCGACTCCCGGCTCTGCTATCCCCATTAGAGCAGGGCAGGAGGCCGGTAACCGGGGGAGACCCTGGATAACGCCACCTCCAGGTGGCGTTATTATCACAGGGCTTTCCCCAGTATTTTTTTCACAATTTTTTTTTAGTAACTATGGACATATCACATTTCCCATTACAGTTATGGGAAATGCAATCTGCTTTACTAAAAATAAGTGATACTTAGGGCTTGGAGTAGAATTTTACGAATTCTACTCCAATTGCCCTGTAATAACTATAGGTTATACTAAAATAATGTGAAAAGGGTGTGAAAACACCCTTTTTCACATTATTTTAGTAAAAATAATGTTGATAAATAGAGCCCATAAGGAGATAATAGAGGCTCCGGTATTCAGTCTTGAGAAAGTCCTGATTCTATACGGGATGAAACATGTTGACGTCACCCTCCAGGCATTAGCGGCTCATACTACCGCTTGGATACTACGGGGAATACTCAGATCTGCATATAGAGCAGCCATGAGAGAGACTGCCAGCAGCCACTGCACTCTGCCAGCGGTAATCGTTTTTCATCTCCAGTCACGGCTCGTTGTGGGGACAGAGTACCAGCAGCAACGGACCTCGGCGTGGCCACGCCATCTACAGTCCATATACCACAATTATTTTGTGTACACACAAGTAACACCAACCAAGACAGAGGTAACTTTTCCATTACTGCAAACTTTCTGGTATACCCCGCAACACTGCAATGCCAGTGTTCATTTATTCCAATTTAAAGCTGTGCAATTTATAAGCGGCTCATTGGCTTTGCATAAATTCTTACCTGACCCCAAGTTCAGTGAACTGTTATTCCATGTGTAAAAGGGGACATTGCAACAGAATAACCCTTTCATTTTGCTTGGAATTCAAATTGAGTAAATAGATACTTTGGATTTGTATTTACATTTCAAGCTCCTAGTATTCAAGTGTATATGTATATGCTCTTCTTCTTAAATGGTATATACCAAATAAAGCCTCCTTGTTTATTAATAGAGAGCAAACAGTTTTCTATATTGATCTTTTTTATTAATTTAATACATATCAACACCAAGCTCAGTAATCATTGTTTTTCGTCATCTGTTTGAGATTTTATATCTCTAGGGCAGTGGTTCCCAAACTTTTTTGAATCACGGCGCCCTAGAGTATCAGAATTGTTTTCACGGCACCCCTAAGCCAAATGTTTGTTATTGAGAAATTCAGAAAAAAATGTAGTGAAGTAAATTGTGCAGACCTGTCCTCTTTAGGATCAGTTATGTGGTGGTGGACAGGTTTGCACATTTGTTTGTCCACATATTTAAATTACATTCACCATAAATAATTTGATTTTGTGCTAGACCACCAACCTGAGGCACCCTGCAAGTGTCCCGAGGCACCCCAGGGTTTGGGAACCACTGCTCTAGGGTCTTAACTGGACCTAATTTACATGCAGCAGGTGTTGATTGATATAATATATATATATATATATATATATATGCTAACAGCACCAGGAATTGTAGTAACTTACTGCTTAATTTGTGTTTTTTAAGACACAAAAGAGTTCACCAATGTGCCAGGAATTATTTCACAAGTACAGTGCTTTATCGAAAGTGCTGTCCTGGAAGAATTTGTTAGTAAATCGCAGGGCAAATCATATTAAAAATTATTATTCCCACTGTGATATGTATTGAAAAAAAAAATTGCAACTCTTCCAAGATTTTTAATACTTAATCCCCTTAGTTCTGTGTCCCAGGAGTCAGACTAATATTTAGTTTGATAACGACAACCTTTCTTTTCCCTCTGAAAATCTCTCAAGGCTAGGAGCTGTATGCTGTTGTTCGTTGCACTCTTGCTACTGTATTATTTAATGCAAAAATGCTGTTAAAATGTGACGGGTAGACTCCATTTGCACTTTTCAGCAATGCAAATGTCAAACCAGCCTTTGCTTTTTACAGATCTTTACTCTTAACAAAAGGAGAACATCAGACTCGAGCATTTAAATCCTTTCTGCTTTTTAGAGCTTGTGAAGAGCTTGCAAGTTACTGTATATCCACTCTGCAGTGGAATAAAATATGTCACAAAATGCTTGGAAATAACAATCCGCACTTAGGTGCAAAAACATGTACTAAATGTGCTAAGAAGTACATGCATGGAGGTGCTAAACCAAGTGCATTACAGCTGACTTGGCTAATAATCCAGATACCAGGAGGAGAGCACAAAGTTAATACAGAGTTTCAAAGTACAAGTGATCAAAAAAGAGATACATGATGATTTGGTTGAAATATATTTACAAAAATACTTATGTAACACATAAGGATCAATTTGAATTCATAAATTGTTTAATTTTTTCACTTATCACTTTTTTTTTTAAATCACGCAGTGAATAACCTATTTTCTGCCAGAAAAGACTCCTTTACTGCTCAGTTCACCTTAGTAAAGGGTTAAGGGTCAAAGAGGTCAATCCAGTTATTGTTACTTAATGACATTGCCAACCCAAAGACCTCTAATATATGAAGCGACACAATGCCTATTATTGCGCCTCTTGGAATAAAAAGACAACTTCATGTTAGGATTCAATTTCATTGCTTTAAATGACCTTTCATTTCTGACCATAGAGGATTTCACTTACAGAAATCAGATCTATCCTTACCTGAATGGCAAAATTCCCTTCCCCTCTCATGGCAGCACTTACCTTGGGTAAGCTGCTAATCACAACAGAGGCAATGTGAGATCTGCCCAGTATGGAGCTGAATCAGAGGTGGACACTAATCCTGTCCTGGCTGTGAGTTTGAACGCAGAGATACTGAGTAGTTAGGCTAATGCCACATAATGTGTACAGAGACATCCACCAGCTGCACTGGTCACACATCGAACTTCTGACCAACCCTTTCGCTGATCATAATTTCCTCTGGAAGTAAGCCTCCAGGGCCAGGAAAGCTGTGTACAAAGATGCAGTTGCTGGCTGCGTCACGCAGAGAAAATGCAAGCGAGGCCTGCGTTTGACTAGCCAGCCCCCATTACCTATCAAAAACACACTGACTGTCAATCGCTCTGCGCCCAAATACTTACTACGGCCGCTGTTGGTAAACCATCGCAATACATGCGCAGCAGAAAAGACTCAGATGCATGAGCAGTACAATAAACATCGACCAACTGCTCAAACATCCGCAGTGCGTTCACCTCTGAGTCAGACCCTATGATGATAATAATATATGATCCTTGTGTTCCTGATTTCATGGATACTTTAAAAAAAAAACAACTTTGCACAACATTTCTCATTTTTTGCATTAAAGTTAGACTATGTGGTAGGGGTTGTGTTGGGTGATAATAATAATAATAATAATAATAATAATAATAATAATAATAATAATGTTTTAAGCATAACAAAGTGAGCCTAGGGTCATAGTTACTAAATAAAAATTATAGACTCACTTACACAATTAACTTAGGTCAGAATACTGTGAGTTGAAGTCTTTTGATGTTGCATTACTGTTGGTGATTTAGAGGAAAGTTTTTTTCAAGCTATTTTCCAATATCAGCCTAGGCTCAGAGAACTGGGGCTGGTTAATGATTTGCGGAAGGTTTTTTCTTTTTTAAATGAACTCCTTCACAATATTAATAAAATGAAAGCCTGCATCGGCCTTACTGATCCGCACAATGCTTTAAATCAGCCACAGTTTGCCTGCGGATTGCTGACGGAATTGCTGCTGGTCAGGGGATTGAAATCCGATGGGTATTTACAGCGGATGACAAATGATAGCCAAAAACTATACTGTTTTTTTTAGACTGCAATACGCCGTCAATGCCTTTTGGTTTCCATCAGACAGCAAAACTGACCTCTAGGGTTGGGTACGTGATCCCGGCGCTGATAATTCCAGCAGTCAGAATCCTGGCAGCGGTGGAATCATGATGCATGCAGGTAAGTATTCTAACAATTTCCCTAACATCCTCCCCTTCCACAGCCTAACCCTAACCGTCTCTTCCTGCAGCCTAATCCTAGGCCTGCCTCTAGTGCCTACCCCTAACCCTATCCTTTGGGATCGCAGCCGTTGGGATTCCAGGCCGGGATTCTGTCCGCCAGCATTGTCGGCCCTGGGATGGTGACTACATCCAAGCAAATATACCACTAATTCTAAAAAACACCTGTTACCATTCCAGTGTTCTCTAAGTTAAAGTTTGAATGCAACAGAAAGATCAACAGCAGTACAAGGCGTTGCAATGGGAGCAGAGGGATTTCTCAAAGAGAAACAGTGATAAGCAATTTTATTATTTGTTTGCCATGATTCATATTATTCTTTGGTTTGTAATAAATAATAGTTCCTTGTGAGCTTGGTTATTACAGAGTCCTTGTGTTTTCATTAAATCATTCTACATCAGAAGCAAGATTTTTTTTTTAATGCTATAAAAATCTAATTATGTTGTGGTTACTACAAAGTACAAACCCCTCTACTTCAGGACTTTAGACTGTGCTGATCTTGGTACTCAAATCTTAGCTAGAAAAACAGTGGTTCAAGTTCATAACATGGGGCCCCCCGGGTTAGCACAAATAAACTGTTTCAGAACATCAGAAAAATACTGTACTGTAAATTAACACTTAAACTGCTGCTTCTTACTGTTGTAATGCTCTAGTAAACTGTTAGTTACTATAGTAACACTTTTCTGTAACTTTTCTGTATCTTCTCATACCTAAAAATTTTTTCAATGTGCTTATTGTCTGGAGGATAGAGGAGATATGTCTGCAGAGGACCCGGACCGCTGACAGGCTCCCATGGCAATGCTAACAGGTGGCACTGTACCCTCCCACACAGTTCAAGCTGCCGCTGGAGGAGTGTTTGTAGCTCTCTTCCAGCAGTGGCAGGGACAGTGCGAGAGGTGGCGGAGGCTGAGCATTACTATGGGAGCATGTCTGTAGTCTGGGTCCTCTGCAGACATGTCCAGTGGCAGCGGTGGGGAATGGGTGAGAGGCTCCATTGGGCTCTGCGGTTGTCTCATTGGCACAGCAGCAGCTGCTGTGTAAAAAGGCGGGACGAACAGTTGGGGGCGGTCTCTCAGTTCAGTCAGATAGCCAGTCAGTCAGGGAACCAATGAGCAGCATCATACAGTTTACTAAAGCATTACATTAGTGGTAGTAGTCGTTTAATTGTTAAATGAGTTTACTTAATATTCTAAACAAGTGTAATGATCTTCAGTAGCAATTTAGTTATGCTAACCCAGGGGGCCCCATGTTCTAAACTTGAACCAAAGGTAGCGTATGACACAGGGTTAATTAGTAGGTACAGGCTGCAGCGATATTGCAAGTTGCAGCTTGGAACGTTTGGGGTATGCTGGGCGTTGTACAACAAGTACAGTATGCACTGAGTGTGCCTGTAGCATACAGTAGTGCCAGTGGGGTGCTTGCTATGCTAAGCAGTGATGACACAATGGAATTTGGTAGACACAGGAGAAAGATGTGCGGTTAGCCATGCATGTGTATTGGTGCAAGTTGGAGGTCAGACCTACAGAGAGAGCCATGCTGGGTCCTAGTGCCTGTTGGCTTTGGGCCCAGGTACACTGAGATCCCTCTGATCAAGAGAATCTGTACTATTTGGTCACCCACAAACAGCAAAAGCACCTTAATGCCTGAGAGAGAATATTTTTTTTAGTCAATGAAACAGTGTCCACAGAATAAAGTAAATACTGTAGATAAATATAAAAAAAAACAGTTACAGTAATAGTAATTATAATAACAATAAAATGGATGATACTTTCTGCTTTTTCAAGAATGATCCAATTAACGTTAAATTAACCCATAAATCATCCTTCCGGTCTAAGTGCAGCAAACTATGAAGCCACATACTATTAGCGGCACTTTTATGCCAGTCTGATATGTCTTACTTTCTGCTATATACAAGTGACAAATCAGATGTGTAAGACAAGTGCCGTAAGTACTTTCTTAATTACAATTATGTTAAATCATAATTGAGTTGTGTATAACCCTCTGCTGTGTAAGCATATAAACAACATTATAACAGATTGGTGTTTTGAGTGCAAATTAATGGAAAAACAGGGTCATGCTGATTATGTTCATAGAAAATATGTCCATGCAGATATGACTAAACAACAATACAAGACCATACAGGTACAGTAATACTCTCAAGGCATTTAGAAATAAGCTAGAAAATAATTGGGCAATTGAACACCTACCTATGTAAGTAATCACAGAGCCTGCATGGCAGCTTCACAAAGCAATTATCAAATGTTACAGGTTTGCTGCAATTTGACTGTGAAAACTCTGCTAATACACTATATAATTAAAATTACATATCTAGAGAAGACCAATGACCTGTATTTGTATTACTATATGTACTCCTTGTAGAAGAATATGGGGGGGGGAATCAATTAGCCGCTGTAATTTAATGTGGGTTAATTGACCCCCTAGGACTATTCATCTGGCCCCGGAGTGCGTCTTCCTGCAGCACTTATTGAGGACTTTGTTTGGGGACCTCAGCAGGCTCCAAAAGAAATACCCCGATAATTATCCTGTTTTCTGAGATCGGGCAGTGAAAACATAGGTACAGAGACTAATCACAGATTCTATGTGTTTTTGCCTAAATAATATATCTGGGTGCAAAAAAACAAGCTATAATTGAATTGCCCAAATGTAAAAAATGCAACAAAGCCCAATTTTTTGCTCCCAAAAAATTATTGGGGCTAATTGAATTCTCTCTATATGTAGGAAAGTGTACTTCATTATGGGTCCGATCAAAGATATCAAATTTATAAGGGAATCAACAATCATTTTGAAACTACTTTGGGGCCTAATCATTGTCACTTCAGGGCTGGTTACTCATGAGTAAGCGATATTTTCCGCTTTTTTTTAAGTAACGGGCTCATTCATTATTATGGGCCCAATGGGTCCGCCTAGAATTCAGCAAAGAAGATCTGCAGTTGCGAAGAGGGATCCCTCCACAGCCGCCAGTATGACCTTTGACTGTGCGCATGCGTGACCTCGGGTCAGTTGGGCGGATGGGCACAAGAAAGTATCACTGCTACTTCTGTAACAGTGATACTGGTCACGGGGACAGCTGCTATTCAATATTGAATTGCTCTGGAACCTAAATATCCGCCACCACAACTTACGGTGAGTTGGATACTATATTGTCTGGGGCCACTGGGCCCCTGATAATAAATAGGCCCCTTTGTGCTGTTGTAAAGCAGCACTTTTTTTAAAAGAGAAAACCAACATATTTTACTTAAAAATATTGCACTTTAAATCCCCAAAAATCTCCACTTTTATAAACTCGTACCTTATGACATTGCCCCCTTGTTGTGTCTCCCCATTGCTAGCACTAATAGACTACACATCCACCGTATGTAAAGGTAGTTAGTAAACCAGATATATAAATAGAACCTGCTCATGTGGTGACATGGATACTGGATACAGGTTTTAACTGCTCAACCCCAGCGTCCCATTCAGCCAGGGTTTCTGGTCACATGCCCATGGGCAGTTTAAGCGAGGATAGGGCCCGTGTCCATATGGGCCCCCTCCTCTCTGTGGTGCAGTATACTCTGTACAGGGCAGAACAGACGGTGTAATGGTTAGCGTTACTGCCTCACAGCACTGAGGTTGTGGGTTCAGTTCCCACCACGGCCCTAACTGTGCGGAGTTTGTATATTCTCCCTGTGCTTGCGTGGGTTTCCTCCGGGTACTCCGGTTTCCTCTCACACTCCAAAAATATACTGGTGGGTTAATTGGCTCCCAGCAAAAAAATTAACCCTAGTGTGTGTGAGTGTGTGTTAGGGAATATAGATTGTAAGCTCCACTGGGGCAGGGACTGTATGGTAAGATTTTCTCTGTAAAGCGCTGCGGAATATGTGTGCGCTATATAAATTACTGGTAATAAATAAATAAATACTCTGCCAGAGTCTACTGCGCATGTGCAGGTCTCTGGTAACATAGACCCAGGGACCCATGTGCACCGCACCCATTATTGATACGCCACATCAGATTGATTCCTTTCTTGTGTACTTCACCATTCAAAAAATAACTTTGAATTTTTTGTTTCCTGGACCCCGATTAGATTATTATTATTATCCTTTATTTATATGGTGCCACAAGGTGTCCGCATCACCTTACAAAGTACATAAACATCAGAGAGGAGAGAAAAAGGACTCCGTATGTGGGGCACACTCCTATAAAAATAGAGGCAATCCTGAATACCTGCATTGCTAAATTATATATATATATATATATATATATATATATAAGAAACTGTGATTACCAATTGTTATATATATTTCAATATACACAGGAAACATTTGTGATTGCCAATTACATTCAAAATTGTATAGTTCAATAATAAATGTCCTGCCTTGTGGGTTTTGAAAGATGTGAACAAGATATATATATTTATTCCATAGGCACTGACTAAATATACAACACAAATTGAGATGATTGCATAGCAAGAATCCGCTTAGAGGCAATCTTGAATACTTGCGCTGCTAAGTGCTATGTGTATGTGCATATATACAGTCAGGTCCATAAATATTGGGACATTGACAGAATTTTCAGATTTTGGCCTCTATTCACCACCACAAAGGTTTTGAAATGAAACAAACAAGATGTGCTTTAACTGCAGACTTTCAGATTTAATTTGAGGGTAATTACATCCAAATCGGGTGAACAGTGTAGGAATTACAACAGTTTCAATATGTGCCTCCCACTTTTTAAGGGGCCAAAAGTAATGGGACTATCAACTCAAAAGCTATTTCATGGACAGGTGTGGGCTATTCCCTCGTTATTTCATTATCAATTAAGCAGATAAAAGGTCTGGAGTTGATTCTAGGTGTGACATTTGCATTTGGAATCAGTTGCTGTCAACTCTCAATATGAGATCCAAAGAGCTGTCACTATCAGTGAAGCAAGCCATCATTAGGCTGAAAAATCAAAACAAACCCATCAGAGAGATAGCAAAAACATTAGGTGTGGCCAAATCAATTGTTTGGAACATTCTTAAAAAGAAAGAACGCACCGGAGAGCTCAGCAACACCAAAAGAACCCGGAAGACCACGGAAAACAACTGTGGTGGATGACAAAATAATTATTTCCCTGGTGAAGAAAAACCCCTTCACAACAGTTGGCCAAATCAAGAACACTCTCCAGGAGGTAGATGTATATGTGTCAAAGTCAACAATCAAGAGAAGACTTCACAAGAGTGAATATAGAAGGTTCACCACAAGATGCAAACCATTGGTGAGCTACAAAAACAGGAAGACCAGATTAGAGTATGCCAAACAACATCTAAAACAGCCATTACAGTTCTGGAACAACATCCTACTGACAGATGAGACAAAGATCAACTTGTACCAGAGTGATGGGAAGAGAAGAGAAGGAAAGGAACTGCTCATGATCCAAAACATACCACCTCATCAGTGAAGCATGGTGGTGGTAATGTCATGGCGTGGGCATGTATGGCTGCCAATGGAACTGGTTCCCTTCTATTTATTGATGATGTGACTGCTGACAAAAGCAGCAGAATGAATTCTGAAGTGTTTCGGGCAATATTATATGCTCATATTCAGTCAAATGCTTCAGAACTCATTGGAGAGCGCTTCACAGTGCATATGGACAATGACCCGAAGCATACTGCAAAAGCAAACAAAGAGTTTTTTAAGGCTAAAAAGTGGAATGTTATGCAATGGCCAAGTCAATCCCCTGACCTGAATCCGATTGAGCATGCATTTCACTTGATGAAGACAAAACTGAAGGGAAAATGCCCCAAGAACAAGCAGGAGCTGAAGACATTTGCAGTAGAGGCCTGGCAGAGCATCACCAGGGATGAAACCCAGCGTCTGGTGATGTCTATGCGTTCCAGACTTCAGCCTGTAATTGCCTGCAAAGGATTTGCAACAAAGCTTTAAAAAGTGAAAGTTAGATTTAGGATTGTTTAGTTTGTCCCATTACTTTTGGCCCCTTAAAAAGTGGGAGGCACATATAGAAACCGTTGTAATTCCTACACCGTTCACCTGATTTGGATGTAATTACCCTCAAATTAAATCTGAAAGTCTGCAGTTAAATCACATCTTGTTTGTTTCATTTCAAAGCCATTGTGGTGGTGAATAGAGGCCAAAATCTGAAAATTCTGTCAATGTCCCAATATTTATGGACCTGACTGTATATATATATTTCTACTTCAGGGTCCATAGGGTTCCACAGGATACCTTGGGGTATAGGTGTGACGTCAGTCGCAGGGCACCAAAGAGTTAAGCTTTCAGCCTCCCAGGATGCACTAGGTCCCCCTCCTATACCCCGCCCCCGGGCCAAGGCACCTCAGTTTTAGTTTGGTGCCCGGCCGGAGTCGGGTGCACCTGTTGGAGTGGGGGCTAGAAGAGCCCCTGAAGCTTATTCTTCATGCAGCTGTGGCTGCACAACTGGATGAACAGCATGGACAGTCAGTCCTGACGTCCATGCTGTCTTCCCTACACCCCGCCGGTACCAGAACGCCGGTACTGATCCGGGGATGCTGGTGGGCGTCTGGGGTCACAGCTAGCGGTGACCCCAGATGCTCCGGACCATGGCCGGATTCAAGGGGGACAGAGGTAAGCAGCGGGGTCCCGCGGTGGGTCCCCGCTGATCACATGGTCCTAAGTCCCCAGGCAGGGGGCTCCCTGGGGACTGGCTGCAGCGTGGAGCCAGGCGACCAACCTGCGCTTCCACTACCCCCTGGGACAGCGGACCGCAGCAGAGCGGTAGCGCTGCGGCGTCCCAGGGGTTAAATGCATGCCAGGGGAGCGCGCCTTCCCTGTCTCACAGCCGGCGCCTCCCCCGCTGCACACAGCCCTCTCTGCATGCTGCCGACTGGTCCTGTGGCAGCGCTCCTCCCCCAGGCCAGCCTCCTCTCTGCTCCTCGGCGGCCATCTTCTCCAGAACGCATGGTGAACGCTGCTGGAAGCGCTGGACGGAAGCATCGTGGTCTGGGTCCCCCCGCATACCTCTCCTCCACTGTGGTCAGGTCTGTGTATGCAGCGCTGTGTCCTACCAGGCCCTGTGTCTGTGTAGTTGAGTGATCAGCGCTGTTAGTGCAGGAATTGTTATTTTTCTGCATTGTATGTGACTGTGCTAGCGCTGCTGCCTGTAATCTTTTCTTCTCTAAACTGTCAGCTTTATTACTGTCCCTGTTCTTTCTGCTAAAGCCCTTGCGGTGCGGTGCTGCAGGGTGGTCTCTCGCCTATTTAATACTTAATTGGTGAGAGAGGTCACATACGTGGTGCCATCATGTCTGAAAGTGATTTTCCCCTCCGGCTACAGTGTACCACGTGCAAAGTACCGTTAGCGGAGGGGGAGGGTAATGCGGAGGGCCTTTGCCGGCAGTGTTTGTCCATGGCGCGGCCTATTACGGTTACAGCACCGGTACAGGAGCCGCCCTGGGCTTGTTTCGCTCAGGCGTTAACAGCTTTAGTGGGCCAGTTAGCTCCGCAGCCCGCGTTTACTCCGATGGGTTTGTCCCAGCAGTCTGTGGTGTCGTCACCCATGCAGGGGTTCCCACGACAATTGGTGGTACCCCACAGTCTCCCTATTTCCCCGCTCCCGGGTTCTCAGGAGCCAGCGTGGGTTAACTCCCTGACGAGTTCTGTACAGCACTTGTCGGATGTGTTGCAAGGGGAGTCTGTGATGCGGTCTCATAAAAGGCCGGTGGCGTCTCTGTCCGCTCCTTATGAGGATGACGAAGGGACGTCTGATGATGGGGAGATTCTAGATCCTTACGATCAGGAACCTCTCCATACTAAGGACGCTGATGCTAAGTCCAAAGTATATATTCCTGGACTTATTCGGGCGGTCCGCACAGCCTTGGTGATTGAGGACGAAGTTCCCCCAGCGGCTAAATCTAAGTATGCCTTTTTCAAAGATGTGAAGGGCGATGCCACAGTCTTTCCTCTTTCGGGTCAGTTGGTGGACCATTTAGAGGAGGCGTGGAAACAACCTGGCAAAAGATACCAGCCGCAGAGACGCCTGGCGGGGGCTTATCCGTTCGCGGATAATTATTTTGCGAAGTGGGAATCCCCTCCACAGGTGGATTCTCACGTGACCCGTCTTGTCCGTAGTGCCACATTGCCGATGCCATCCATGTCCTCCCTTAAGGATGCTACGGACCGCAAGGTAGAAATCTGCCTGAAGTCCGCTTATTCCCTTGCAGGGGGGGCAGCACGGCCGGCTATGGCCATTTGCTGGGTTGCCAGAGCGATGGAGCGCTGGGCGGATTCATTAGAGGCTTCTTTTGAATCCGACTGTCCGGCCGATCAGGCGGAGTTGATTGGCAATCTCCGTGATTCGGCCACCTACATCAACGAGGCGGCTCTAGACATTAGTACTCTGGTGTCTAGAATTTCTTCAGCAGCGGTAGCTGCTCGTCGCACCTTGTGGCTGCGATCCTGGAAGGCGGACGCAGATTCCAAGAAAGGTCTGGAAGCGTTGCCGTTTACCGGAGAAGTTCTCTTCGGTCCGGATCTGGATAAGATTGTGGCCACGCTGGCGGCAGCCAAATCTGCCTGTCTCCCGTCGGCCGCTGCTCCTTCTGGTTCGGGACCATCGTCCTTTCGGTCATCTAGGGCCCAGGGCAGGCCCAAACCACAGTCGTTTCCTCGACAGGCTGGCCCTAAGAAATCGGTCAAGCCCCGGAAGCAGGCATGGAGTACCAGACGTCCGGCCCCCAAGCCAGATGACAAGCCTGCGGCCTGACGGTCCGGGCCTCCCTTTGGGGGATCCCAGGGTGGGAGGCTGCCTGCTACAGTTCGCCCATTGTGGGTCGACCACACTTGGGTTCTGGAGGTGGTTTCCCACGGATACGCCCTCTCCTTCCGGCACAGACCCCCGGCTCGCTTCTTCACCACGGGTCTCCCATCAGACCGGAACAAGGCTACGGAGCTGCGGAAGGTATTGCACACTATGCTCCAGGCTGGAGTTATAGTGGCGGTTCCATTCTCCCAGAGGGGCCAGGGTTTCTATTCAAATCTATTTTTGGTACAGAAACCCAATGGGTCATATCGTCCGATTCTCAACCTCAAAGCACTCAACAAGTCTTTGCGGGTCCCGAAGTTTCGGATGGAGACCCTACGGTCCATCATTCTGGCGCTGGAACCTGGGGACTACTTGGTGTCATTGGACATACAGGACGCTTACCTGCATGTCCCTATTCTTTGGCGCCATCAACAGTTCCTCAGGTTTGCAATCAGCAGCGACCACTTCCAGTTTCGGGCGTTACCTTTTGGCCTGGCAACAGCACCACGTGTTTTCACCAAGGTGATGGCGGTCATGGCGGCTTCTCTGCGGCTGCAGGGAGTCCGCATGTTGCCGTATTTGGACGACCTGTTATTGGTGGCAGGATCTCCAGAGCTCCTCTTACGCCACTTGGACCTGACCATTGCACTGCTGCAACGGCACGGCTGGCTAATCAACTGGCAGAAGTCCACTCTAATCCCGTCTCGGAGGATTCTGCATCTTGGAGCCTTATTGGACTCGGGACAGCAAAGGATCTTCGTGACGGAGGACAAGATCTCTGCTTTACAGTCAAGGGTGCGCAGTTGTCTGCACAGCCGCCGGGTGTCCTTACACTCGGCGATGAGGTTACTGGGCTCCATGGTGTCGGTGTTCGACATGGTGGAATACGCCCAGTTTCACTCCAGACCTCTGCAGCACCTGATCCTGTCCAAGTGGAACGGGCTGACTCAGTCTCTGAAGTCCCAGACGATTGTGCTCACCCAGGAGGTTCGCCTGTCCCTTACGTGGTGGTTACAGACGACCCACCTCAACAAGGGACGTCCGTTCTGGGTTCCAAATTGGGTCCTGTTGACAACGGACGCCAGTCTTCGGGGCTGGGGAGCAGTTTCGGGTCCACACTTGTTCCAGGGCAGGTGGACGCCGACAGAAGCGGAGCTTCCAATAAATATCTTGGAACTCCGTGCGGTCTTCAATGCTCTCCAGCAGGCACAGCGGTTTCTCCAGGGTCGCCCGGTGCAGGTCCAGTCGGACAACGCTACCACCGTGGCCTACATAAACAGGCAAGGAGGAACTCGCAGTCGGGCGGCTCTCGTAGAGGTCTCTCGGATCCTGGTTTGGGCGGAGCGCAATCTTCCGGCCATATCAGCGGTCTTCATCCCGGGAGTGCTCAATTGGGAGGCGGACTTTCTAAGTCGCCAGGACGTTCATCCGGGGGAATGGTCCCTGCACCCGGACGTTTTTCAACTACTGGTGGACAGGTGGGGTCTTCCAGAAATCGACCTCATGGCGTCCCGGCACAACAACAAGTTGCCGGTGTACGGGTCTCGCACAAGAGACGAAGGGGCGTCTCTGGTGGATGCTCTGTCCGTCCGGTGGACGTTCCGGTTCGCATACCTGTTCCCTCCGGTCTCCCTTCTTCCACGGGTAATCCGGAAATTCAAACAGGAAGGAGGGACGCTCCTGTTGATAGCTCCCGCGTGGCCCAGACGGCACTGGCTCTCAGACCTTCAGGGTCTGTCCGTGGACATTCCTCTGCGGTTGCCGCTACGACCGGACCTTCTGTCTCAGGGTCCTTGCCTTCACCCGGACCTGACTCGGCTGTCTTTGACGGCGTGGCTGTTGAGACGGCCATGCTGAGGTCCCGGGGGTTTTCCAGCTCTGTGGTGCGTACCATGTTGCGAGCTCGGAAACCGTCTTCCGCGAGGATATACCATCGCGTGTGGCATACGTTCTTCCAGTGGTGTCGACCGAGAGGTTATGCACCGCGGGAGTTTCGTCTGTCTCGGATTCTCGCCTTCCTGCAAGCGGGACTAGATCATGGGCTTCGCCTTGCTTCTTTGAAGGTACAGGTTTCGGCCCTTTCTGTCTGGTTTCACCGTAGGATTGCTACAATCCCGGATGTGCGCACCTTTATGCAGGGTGTTCTCCGCATTCAGCCGCCCTTTGTTCCACCTGTGGCACCTTGGGATTTGGCTGTGGTCCTGAGGGCTCTCCAAGGACCGCCGTTTGAATCACTGGGCTCAGTGGATCTTAAATGGCTAACAGCTAAGACTGTTTTCCTTCTGGCCATTGCTTCGGCCAGACGTGTTTCTGAGTTAGGGGCTCTTTCTTGTAGACCCCCTTTCTTGTTTTTTTATGGGAACAGGGCAGTGCTCCGCACTCGGCCCGAGTTTCTTCCCAAAGTTGTTTCCCAGTTTCATATTAACGAGGAAATAGTTGTTCCGGCCTTTAACTCACCGGGTCTTTCCGTGGGTGAGGCCTCTTTGGATGTTGTGCGGGCCTTAAGGACTTATGTTGACCGCACTTCTTCGTTTAGGAAGTCGGACGCTTTGTTTGTCCTCTTTGGCTTCCGTAAAAAGGGTTGGCCTGCTTCAAAGCAAACTTTGGCAGCCTGGATCCGTATGGCTATTTCTGAAGCTTATCTTCATGAAGGCCTACCGGTCCCTCCTTCTCTGAAGGCTCATTCCACTAGGTCTGTGGGTCCTTCGTGGGCAGCTCGACGTGGTGCCTCGGCAGTTCAGATCTGCAAGGCTGCTACGTGGTCTTCTGTCCATACCTTCGTGAGGTATTACAGGTTTGACACCTTCGCCTCTCAGGATGCTTCCTTCGGGGGGCAGATTCTCCTTTCTGCACAGGAGCGTCCCCACCCTTAAAGGATACTGCTTTGGGACATCCCCAAGGTATCCTGTGGATACCCTATGGACCCTGAAGTAGAAAATATGAGATATGGTAAGAACTTACCCTTGTTATCTCTATTTCTACGAAGTCCATAGGGTTCCACAGGACTCCCGCCCTGTCGCACCTGTGCTGCAGATGGGCTTTGCTCTGGTCACCGGTTTTCCGTCTCCCTCTGGTGAGAATGTGATTCTTGTATGTGTCCAGATCTTTGTTCTCTCTCTTCCTTCTCCTCCTCCGGCCTATGGCTTGGTAACTAACTGAGGTGCCTTGGCCCGGGGGCGGGGTATAGGAGGGGGACCTAGTGCATCCTGGGAGGCTGAAAGCTTAACTCTTTGGTGCCCTGCGACTGACGTCACACCTATACCCCAAGGTATCCTGTGGAACCCTATGGACTTCGTAGAAATAGAGATAACAAGGGTAAGTTCTTACCATATCTCATATTGTATGTATGTATGTGCCTATTTCACTTTAATATGCATGTGTTCTATTGCTGCTACTGCACTTAGGAAGATTCCCTGCTTATTCCTCTTATGAGAATGGATGCATAGCAGAAATCTGCTCAGAGGCAATCCTGAATACCTGCATTGCTATATATATATATATATATAAGAAACAACTGTGATCACCAATTCTTATATATATTTCAAAATACACAGGAAACAATTGTGATACATTCAAAAATGTATATTTCAATACTAAATGTCCTGTCCTGTGGGTTTTGAAAGTTATTAACCTGATATATATATATACTTATTCCATAGTTTTTGACTAAATATACAACACAAATTGAGATGATTGCATAGCAGGAATCTGCTTAGAGGCAATCCTGAATACCTACATTGCTATATGTGTGTATATATATATATATATATATATATATGTGTATATATATTAATGTATATGAAACAACTGTGATTATCTACTGTTGTATATATTTCAATATATACAAAAAACAATTGTGATTGCCGATTACATAAAAATTGTATATTTTAATACCAAAAGTCCTGCCTTGTGGTTTTTGAAAGATATGAACATGATATATTTTTTCCATAGATATTGACAAAAAATATACAACACAAATTGCAGTAATATTGCAGTGTATCCCCTACGATTGGAGAATTGTTTGTTTGTTGTATTGTTCAAACCTGATAGGTGTTTTTGGCCATTTTTTTCTCTTTTCCTTTTTTAATGAATATCAATAAAATGTATTTTTTATAGCTTGTTAATTCTATTAGAGTGTGCCCCACATACGGAGTCCTTTTTCTCTCCTCTCTGATATACACAATTTACTCCTAGGGTGCAACTTCTATCTGTATTGCTTTATAACGATCTTTCATACCCACCATTATTCCTGTGCAATCAATCCTTCCATACCTCCCCCTTCCCCTATCTATATATAAAGTACATAAACAGAAAGAGTATGAACAAACAAGAATAAATGGGGAGATGTATGAAAGGAAGTTAGGGGTATTAGTGGTAACAGTGCACATTATGTGCTACTGATACCACTACTCCCCCATGTATTAATGAGGAGATGTGTGATACATGACAGGGGCTCATTATCGGCGCTGCTATCTAGAGTGCGCCGATATGCTAAGCAATGTATGAACGCCGTTTGATCACTGGCACTGGCCATTCCAACAGCTGCAGCTATCGATTTCAACAGCTGCTGCTGTCATTGCCCTAACACAACAGCAGGGACAGCACTGTCCGTGGATGCGTCGGCTGCCGGGCTGCACGTGAGATCTTGCGAAACTTGCAAGAGCTTTTGCATGCCCAGTGGAGCCGGCCAGGAGGTGAGACAGTGCATCAGCACTAATGCATACTCGCATTAGCATAAGGTAGTAAATCTGGTTTCCATGGTTGCCCGCACCTACAGCCACTTTGTGTGCATCTCTGAATCAACCAAGATGGATGGATGGATAGTATGTTTTCTATTTTTTATTTTGTGTTGAAATGCTGATCTATATTTTTAGACTTGTTTGTTATCTCTACTTTGCTTTTTGTGGATTTTCTCGTCTGCTAAATCAACCTTGAACAGTTGCATCTGAGAATGACTACAACATTCTATAACAATAGCCTGGTACCATAAAATGTACAGAAACGATTGTACATTAAATAAGCCATGCCTGGCATTGTTCTGTTAAAGAGGTGATAAGCTATAAAAATGTAACTTCAAGCATCTGTCTAACCCTGGTCTATTGACTGTGCGCTTTGGGTCCTTCACTAATAAAACATTGTATTATGTGTATAACTCTTCAGTTTATGAACAATGATTCTGTATAATGTCAGGGATTTATAAATGCATGTTAGACAAAAGAGCCCTGACATAAGCATTGAATGCTGCAATGTGGATGCGTACACTTTTCAATGACTGACGGGGGTTCCTGTTTGAGGTACGTATTTCTTGCACAGTAAAATTATGCCATGAGTAGTCAATCATGCATTGTACTATTAGAAAATGTATGTGACTCTCTGAATTTACGGTAAAAAGAATATAAACCACCTGTTTATGATTCTTCAAGTCACATGTCAAAGGAAATTAATACAATGGTAAAAATGTACTCTTATAGAGGGAGGCTTGTACAGAACAGTGTTACTATATTCTATCAAAATAACTAAAAGCAAGAAAGTTACGGAAGTAAATAATAATAACATACCTCCCAATATTTACACTTGATAAATCAGGGCAAAATCTAATTCATCCTATCCCTGCCCCATCTGCTCAGTCACGGCCACAATGCATCAAACCAGGGCCAGTTCTATAATCACGCATTGTACGCAGCTGAGTAAGGAGTGACATAGTGGAGGGCGCCTTGGCTGCGACTTTGCTAATTTATTATGTAACAAGCGGGCGGCGGGCAGACTGTGTCACTGTGGCAGTGCTTCCTCCATTGAATCTTTTGATGTGATGGTAAATAACCATCACATCAAAAGAATTTGATGGTAAAAACTATATGAATAGTCAAGAGGCGGGATTAGGGGTGGGGCTTAGGGGCGGGGTTCTGATATATATGTCACTCAGGGAAAGGTCAGTCTGACCAGCACTGCACAGACTGTTATGATGATATGGTGGTCACTCCCTGGGTGCTGTGCTAATGCTAATGCAGTTTTTAGTTCAACAGCTTGTTGTAGCTCACAACTGTCTGTGGCTAATTGTATTGTGTACTTATTATTAGTATTGCTTGCCTTTTGAGCTGGTATAAATTCACTGATGTCACTTTAACCTCCTCCTGAGCTCCGTGTGAGACTGTCTGTGTGTGTCTGTGAGTGACTGCTGCTGCAGGGCCAGGGCTGCGCACCGATTGGCTCTCTCAGACAGTAAGAGCCAATCAGAGCTAGCAGAAAGGGGAGAAAGGGAGGGACTGAGGGTCACATCTGAGGCAGTGAGAGATGGCCTCCCAATGATCCTAGCAGCATGAACCATGGAGATTTGCAGAGGGAGAGACACAGCACACAGCAGCCAGGGAAGGCATAGCTTTGAGAATTTAAAGTAAAGAAGCCACCATCGGAACACCATCAAATACTTACCATTTGATGGCAGCAAACATTGGAATGCTGCCTTTGAATGGTAAAAACACTAAGGGGTAAATTTACTAAGATCTGTGTTGGTCCCGATTTGCATTTTCGGGTGATAATATCACTTTTTTGCAAATCGGGAATTTACTATCATTAGAGTCGGGTGATTTCTTCATTTTTCAGGATGAAATCGGGTGGTTTAATGCCGCAAGTTCGGCCGTTTTGAACAATAGAAATTATATCACCATCGGCTCAAATCGGAAGTACTTTTCACTTTTTTAATACAAATCGGGAACTTACCATTATTCGTTTTGCTAAAGTCACACATTTTACACTGAAATCAGGGACTCAATAGAAGTTTTAAATGCACTACTTCCTGAGCTGCGATTTGCCATCTAACATACACAAATCAGAGTGATTTCTGTATGTTTCTGAATGGCAAGTGTGTTCTAATGGTTAATTTATAAAAAACTATTTTTTGAACCATCTCCCCCCCCCTCCCCCTGGACTTGCCAGCCTGTCCGTGTACCTAAAATTATGGGGGAACAAAACGTGTAGGGTTCCACCGTAAATTAGGTACCAGCACCTGGCTGCAGGGCCAGTCCTGGTTTTAATTATAGGGGGAAAAAAGTTGCGTAGGGGTCCCCCATAATTAAAACCAACACCGGACCCTTTCTAGCAGAGGGCTGATGCCACAGCCAGGGGAGTCCTTTCACCGGGCCCCCCAGCCGCAGCATCAGTCCTGACCGCTAGTCAGCCCAGACCAGGGATCCCTAGGGCGGTGGGTGGTGGGTTGATAGTGTATGTATTGTGTAAAAAATAGAATTAACAACATTGTCTTTACAGTGAAACTACAGGTCCCAGCAAGCCTTCCCCACATGCTGGTACTTGGAGAACCACAAGTACCAGCATGCAGGGCATTAAGGGCCCGCTGGTACCTGTAATTCACCTGTAAAGAAATGTGTAAAAAAACACACAACACACACACCGTGAAAGTATAGTTTTATTTCATACATACACACATACATACTCACCTACATTACCAGGAGTGGTCCCCTTGTCCTAAGTAGGCATCCAAGGTCTTCTTAAAAAAAAAATTAAAATCACGATCCACGCAACAGATACCAACCAGGATGGTTGATATCTCCTGAATGAAATGTTCAGATGCGACATCTACCTTTATAGAGCCGTATCTGAGTGTTCATTGACTGAGAGAGGTGATCCCCCGCCTCTCTCAGCCAATGAACAGCTCCTCCTTTGAAGTCAGTGGAGAGCTGCAAGTTACTAAAGTTCATTCGGCAGTTCCCACCACCAGTATTCTGGGTAATATAGCCTAAATAGAAATTAAGGAGGGGAATAAAAATAGATCAATACAAACTTGCACACTTGAAAGATAAAATATAAATTATACTCACGATCAAACCATAATTATAATAGACATATAGCATAATGGGACAACTAGTTCACTATATGACCTTTAATATTAGTAGAAATAAATAAGGGGATTTTGAGATTTTATTTATTATGTGAATTTCACTGAATTAACTTTACACAATACTTAGTCACTGTATATGGAATTAGATGAGAACCATTGTAAAATCTAAGAGATTTCTGAACACATCATGGGTAGTGTGGACATACCCTTACTCACTATTCCTTTTTAATCACGCATCACGACCAATTGTTTTTCCCCTTTTTTTCCCTGTTTTCTCCCTTTCCTCTCCCTTTCCTCTCCCTTTTTCACCAAATTCACCTATATATTTTGCGCATACAGTACTGGGTTCACACATGGTAGTGTGATTAGATTTGCGTTACCTCGCACATCACAATATATTCCTTCCCACTAGCCACACAACTGATAACAAGAGGGAATTAATTTTAAGTATTAATCTATTTTATTCTCAATCTATATATAGATATTGATACACATCAGCATTCACATATTTATTTTTTTATTTCACTAGCACACTTTCACGTCACTTTTGATTATTTTTTTCCATAAAAAGTATATAATAAATATTATTATAATGTAATTAAACATGTTTCACTATTCCAAGAGGAAGAGTACATACTATACAATATTAATCACTATACAGTATTAATCACTTATAATATATGATAGCTATACTCTATATAAATATATTAAAAAAAATATTTCTGTCAAATCACAAATGCTTCATTTGAATAAAACACCTATTTAATGGTTATATATTGTTATATGTTCCCTAAAATAATATTTCTCTTCTGTAAAGGTTAATAACATCTATATCAGCTATTTGGAATAAGTATTCCTAATATCTATACTATGGGGAACCATAGGTTAAACAATATAGATAATAATCCTATACTCTACCACTGTAATACAATGCCCAGAAGCGATGCTTTAAAATAAAGTAATCTAATCGGAGGAGAATATACTCCTTACCTCCAATCTATATTAACATGATACTTACCGATGACATAATAACAACAACATGCAGTCACGAATGACTGCAGCTTAATTGGCTTACGGAATACACACCTCTTTTCTATGATCCCTGAGACAGCAGTTTCCACTGGATAAGACACGGAGCTCACAGACAAAACGTCAACAAACACCAGATTGGTCCTGAATACCACGTGATCGTGAGATACGATCCGATTGGTCCATGAGTATGAATAAAGTTTGAGGCAGTGGAGACATTCTATTTGCCTTGATAACGCTACAAGAGAAACGCGTGTCAGCAAGCCCGCCATGTGTGCTTCATATCTAAATAACAATGATGTTGTAATTTAGTTTAATAAGCGCTACAACTAAATCTCTCTGTGGAAAACGTCCAGTTACAGGACACTGCAGAGTGTGAAAGCCTATGTGTTACACTGTATCAAACTAACTGCGATTGGCAACATTGTTTCACAATATATGTATGAACCTTAGAAACTGCAGCCTAATAACAGACTGACATTAGAAAGCCTGAGCATTGCCTTCACATTAGGGGTGTGCACCGGCCACTTTTCGTGTTTTGGTTTTGGATCTGGATCTTTCTTCATGTTTTGGATCTGGATTGGTTTTTCCAAAACCACCCTTCCTTTTTTTGGGTTCTGGGTTTTGTGTTTTGGATCTGTATTTTTTTGAAGAAAAAAAAAGCATAAAAACAGCTAAAATCACAGAATTTGTGGGTTTTTCTGCTCCTATGCTATTATTAACCTTAATTACCATAATTTCCACTCATTTCCAGTCTATTCTGAACACCTCACAATATTATTTTTTGGCCAAAAGGTTGCACCGAGGTAGCTGGATGACTATGCTAAGCGACACGAGTGGGCGGCACAAACATGTGGCCCATCTAGGAGTGACACTGCAGTGGCAGACAGTATGGCAGTTTGAAAAACTAGGCCCCAAACAGTACATAATGCAAAGAAAAAAAAGAGGTGCAGGATGGAATTGTCCTTGGGCCCTCGCACCCACCCTTATGTTGTATAAATAGGACATGCACACTTTAACAAACCAATCATTTCAGTACCAGGGTCTGCCACACGACTGTGGTTGAAATGATTGGTTCGTTTGGGCCCCCACAAAACAAGCTGGCAATTAATCTGTCCCTGCACAAACTGGCTCTACGGAGGCAAGATGTCGTCCTCATCCACCGATTCCTCACCCTCTTCAGTGTTGTGTACATCCTCATCCTCACAGAGTATTAATTCGTCCCCGCTGGAATCCACCACCACAGGTCCCTCTGTGCGGTCTGGAGGCTGGCCTCCCTGGAAGAGTTGATAATTCATTTTTATGAACATCGTCTTCTCCACAGTTTGTGGAGTAACCTCCTACGCCTTTCGCTGACAAGGTTCCCGGTTGCACTAAACACTCTTTTGGAGTACACACTGGAGGGGGGGTAACTTAGGTAAAATATCTATGTATAATTAATAATAATAATAATAATAATTTGGCTGATGTAAGTACAGACTTCTCCTGATCAGTGGCAGTCTCGAGCCCAAGACATCTGTGATTTTGCTACAAGGGGTATATTTACTAAAGTGCGGGTTTTCAGCAGTGGTGTTGTTGCCCATAGCAGCCAATCAGATTCTAGCTCTTATCGAAGGTGCTACATACATGTTAAGTAGAATCTGATTGGTTGCTATAGGCAACATCTCCACTGCTAAAAACCAGCACTTTAGTAAATATACCCCCAAGATTCCATTTACAAGAGAAAAAAAATGTTAGCTTGACCACTCATTTAGCTATCAAGACATCCCTTTAAGTATTGATAAGCAAATAACATATTTTTCTTAGTAAGTTACTTGAATAAGATGCCGGTACTGTTGCACTGTTCAAAACTGTAAGGCTCTATTGCTTGGTGTCACATTTTTTTACATTTCCCTGTTATCTTATAGGTCTAGGGGGTCTATTTACTAAGCAGTGTTAGGAGAAGTAAAAAGTGAAGAGTGAAAAGTGATAAGGTGCCAGCCAATCAGCTCCTAACTGCCATCTCACAAGCTGTGTTTGAAAAATGACAGTTGGGAGCTGATTGGCTGGCACCTTATCACTTTTCACTCTTCACTTTTTACTTCTCCTAACACTGCTTAGTAAATAGACCCCTAGTTCTTCAATGTAAAATAAGTGATGGTCATTTGATGAAGCTCCAGTAGCTGTTGAGCTCTGGGTTGCACAGTAATCCTATGAAATGACTATTTGGTTATATCAATGCGGTTATTTTTCAACTCTAAAATAAAGCTTCCTGCGGTTCATATTCTTGCTTGTGAGCTAAATTTATATATTACTGCACCACAGAAAAAGACAGGGTAAATTAGTCATTACATACAATTAAAATTATGAAATTGGGTCTTACAGCAAGTTGCCACTTAAGGAAAAGACAAATGACGGTAATTTGTTATGTGTGTTGGGTTCCAAGCTGACTTCGGATATAACAAGCAGGCTTTGAGATTGATGATCACAGAGACGCAGTATGATCACATACGTTGCTGCGATCTGCGTACCCAATCTATGCTTCCAGCTTACTGAGAATGTGCATTCCTCCACCCAACAGATGCTGCAAATCTGTCTTATTATTTCTTTCCTTCTTTGTTTAAACATCTACTATGTAAGACATTTATTTGTCAAAGTCTCAGCATTGAAAATTAACTAAATGGAATTTGTAGCAGCACCAGGCTCCTGATACTGAGGAGATCACATCTGGTGAGCTCATGTATAAACTTTAAATGGTTTACAAAATTGGATGTTTAATGAATGATTCACATGCATCAGCGGGGTCATCCCATCTGAAGTGCTACATTACAGATAAGCCGACTAGGCTGACGACAGCATGTAGGTGAATGCGGGATGAAAGGGTATATTGAGCAGTAGGTTTGTGCAGTGTGCACAGCCACCCGATATATCGTTCCAGCGGCCGTCGGGTCGGCTAGGACACACGTCATTCTGATGTGTACCCGGCCTTAACACTGCAATGGAGCCAGACAGGTTTATTTTATCCATGAGAGCATACAATGAGCAAATGTGGTGTTGGTGGGACAGGATAGCTACTACTTTGTTTCTTCTTTCAGTTATACTCAGAGAAATTATGGTCCAGGCCACAACTCCAATGAAACCTCACTAACCCAGTCCCTACCCATAATGAATCCATTTCTAATAGCTCTATACTAAAAAGAATTGTATTATGAGAGGATTTTTGCAATAAGACAGCTGTGAGATTATGGGAAGGGAAGAAGGCAAACCATGGCAACTGTACTGAACTGTATGGCAAACAGACTAACTAACACCATTCTAAAAAGATAAGCCATATACTTTACCGTAACTCCAACTTTTATACATTCTTCTCTTGGAGCCTATTTATTATTTTCATGGTTTCTCTGATAAATATTAATGCATTGCAATATTTGGCTATACCTTAAAGCTATTTAACATTTTTGCTTGCCAAAACAGTGCATCAGAAAAGAGAATGCCTCTGCAAAACACTTTCTCCATTGCGAAGCCCTTCATCAAAATACATCACTTCCTAGATGCTTGAAGCTAGATCTCAGAGCATTTTTATGGGCCAATCACCATAATAAATAGGAACATAGGACCTGATTCAGAGCCGGACGCTATTTGCGAACGGTTGTTCAGAAAAAGGGGCCGGCTATTTAAATTGAGCGCTCGCTATTTGCGGTCTGTTGACACCTCTATGTCTGAGCGAGCGAACAAAACATGCGCTCGCTATTTTGTAAAGACGCCCCCTGGCCGTTCACATCATACGTCATCTCCGCTATTTATTAGATTAATCGAGTACATCGAAAGGCATCTGAACTGCTCGCAGTACTTGTGGTAGGTTTTACTTCCTGCAATCACTGCGAGCAGTTCAGGCTAAAAGACAACCAAGTGACGTGATCGATGACACTCCCTTACTAATTATGCACTCCCATTAAACGCCCGTTTTGACCGTTTGGCACGCCTGCGTTCGGATCTCCACTCCCCGTTTTCAAGCACGTTCCCTGTTACCATCCACAAACGCCTCATTCTGTCACTCAAATTAGCAGGCCCTCACTGTTTTGCGAGCGCATGATTTTCGACCGCAATGACTGGTTGGCGCATGCGCATTACGACCCATGCGCATGCGCAGATGTGCGAACATCGCTCGGAGCGAACGAGCGGCCGCTAACGAGCGTCTCTGTATCAGGACCATAAATCACAGATTGAGGACTCCCAATGTATGCGCCATTGCACACCTCCCAAAATTTAGACAGGTAACAGTGGTATAAAATAACCTCTCCGCCCAACTGTCCACACTGTGGGGGTCATTCAGACCCGTTCTCGAGCAAAGGATGCTCGCAAACGGGTCGATGTTGCCCCACGCGACGGAGGGAGCTCCGTCGTGCGCATGCGCGAGACCCGGACTGCGACAGCCAAGCTGTTGCTCCGGGTCTCGCACCAAAGGGGGCGTGCTGTCGATGTTGATTGACAGCACGCCCCCTTTGGTGGGCGTGCCGGGGGCGTGGCGGCCAGACGGAGGCGTTTCCATGGGAACGCCTACCGTCTGAAGCCAGCCCCACTGACATCACTAGTGATATCAGCAGGAGTGATTTTGGCTCTGATAGAGCCAAAATCACTCCAGGGCTTGCGGCAGCGAGACCCGACCGCAGGGTCTCCGTCGCAAGCCCGATGGTCGCGATGGTCTTGACCATCGCGACCATCATCATGGACGCTCGCTATAGCTGTGGGTGGTCACCCACAGCTATACGAGCATCCTGGAGGACGCTCCATTTTCATGGAGGAGGGCCCTGATTCAGAGCGAGCGCTCTGGTTAGAGCGTCCGGCTCTGAATCAGGCCCTGTGACCGGATCTGCTTTCTTCTTATACCACATGGGTGAAAACTGTTTGTGATATCTATTGGGACCATTCTGCCAAAACTGGGATAGGAATACAGTACAACTTTTATGCCAAGTAGAGCGAGCATATAATTACTTTATTTTTACGCTTAATAAGTACAACAGGCACTATGTAAACAGTAAATAATCTGACTATAATGAAAGATGTGATTAAATATAACTTAGCAAAATCTGCTGCAAAATAAATAAATGTATCAAGTAACAACTATACATAACCCCTTTAGCACTCGCTAAAGGGGTTATGTCATGCTTTCAATATTTAACTAACAGCGGTAATCTAAGATTACCAATCGCTGCATTGCTCTCGCCATCTAATAAGTTACAATAATAAATGGGGGCCCGTAGTATTTTGTATCTTTTTCAAGTTGCATTTCATTAAAGCTGTTGATTCATCACTACATTGGAATTGCACCATTATGAAATGATTACTGGTCAGGCATGGGACTATTGGGATTTTTCTCTGCAGTTGAAACCAGTCAAAAATTAATGTAGCTGACAGCTTAAATATTATAAATCTGTCATATTCACTTTATTGTCCTATTAGCAAACTTAGGGACTGATTCTGACCCGGTCGCAAGCACTGAGCGCTCGCAACCGGGTCGATGGTGGCCCAGAGCGCATGCGCACGACGTAGCCGGCTCCGTCGTGTGCATGCGCGAGACCCAGATAGCGACGGGCAATCCGTCGCTCCAGGTCTCGTACCAAAGGGGGTGTGCTGTCGATGTTGAGTGACAGCACGCCCCCTTTGGTGGGCGGGCTGAGGGGGTGGCTGCCCAGACGGAGGCATTCCCATGAGAACGCCTACCGTCTGGGGGCGGCCCCACTGACATCACAAGTGATGTAAGTGGGAGAGCTTTCGGCTCTGTTTGAGCCGAAAACTCTCTGGGGCTTAGGGCAACGAGACCCTACCACAAGGGTCTCGTCGCAAGCCCGATGGTCGCGATGGTCTTGACCATCGCGACCATCTTCCTTGCCACTCGCTATAGCTGTGGGTGGTCACCCACAGCTATGCGAGCGGCCAGGAAGCCGTTCTAAAAAAAAAATAGCCCGGCCCTGATTCAGAGCGAGCGCTCTGTCAGAGCGTCCGTCTGAATCAGGGCCTTAATATACAGTAGATATTTCAATGATTGCATGAGAATGGTGATAACTACTATTGCCTGCAGTGGCTTCGGGAAGATCATAGCCTTTGGGAGCAAAAAATATGTGATTGTTAATGTATTGGGAGGACGGATGTAGTGAATTTACTGGCGTTGCCGGCCATCGGATTCCCAACATTGGAATCTCGATTCGGGACTAAAGCTAGGCATCAAAATCCAGTCGCCTATCTTTATCTCGACGCCGAAATCGGCGTCCTGAACGAATGTAAGCAGGGCCCTGTATGGTGTTAGCCGTGCGGGGGGTGTTAGTTTTAGGCACCCTAGGGGGAGGTTAGGGTTAGGCACCCCCGGGGGGATGTTAGGGTTAGGCACCCCCCCGTGGAGGGTTAGGGTTAGGCTACAGAGAGGGGGAGTTAGGGCAAGGGACCCCCGGGGGGAGGTTAGGCTTAGGCACCCCCCAGGGAGGGTAAGTTTTAGGGTACAGGAAGGGGGGTTAGGTTTAGGCACCCCTGGGGGGAGGTTAGGGTTAGGCACCACAGGGGGGAGGTTAGGGTTAGGCACCACTAAGGGAGGGTTAGGGAGGGAGAAGGGTAGGGTTAGGCTACTTACCGCCCTTGTCGGCATCTTCTTTCTTTTGGCTTGCAGTGTCGGGATATGAAGTCGCTGGGATTTCATACCCAACTCTTTCGGGACATATATTAAAGCTGTAACACAAGAGATATGACAGATTCGGAATTTACCAAGCTCCGAATGATGACTGCGTATGTGCACTAGGTAAACCGTGTCTGAACCTGCTACTCAAGTGATAGCGAAAGCTATTACTATACTATTCACTCTTCACAACAGGATTTTCATAGATTGCACCAAAAAGACATACAGTCAGGTGCATAAATATTGGGACATTGACAGAATTTTTATATTTTGGCCTCTATTCACCACCACAATGGCTTTGAAATGAAACAAAAAAGATGTGCTTTAACTGCAGACTTCAGATTTAATTTGAGGGTAATTACATCCAAATCAGGTGAACGGTGTAGGAATTACAACGGTTTCTATATGTGCCTCCCACTTTTGGGACTATCAACTCAAAAGCTATTTCATGGACAGGTGTGGGCTATTCCCTCATTATTTCATTATCAATTAAGCAGGTAAAAGGTCTGGAGTTGCTGTCGACTCTCAATATGAGATCCAAAGAGCTGTCACTATCAGTGAAGCAAGCCATCATTAGGCTGAAAAACCAAAACAAACCCATCAGAGAGATAGCAAAAACATTAGGTGTGGCCAAATCAACTGTTTGGAACATTCTTAAAAAGAAAGAACGTACCGGAGAGCTCAGCAACACCAAAAGACCCGGAAGACCACGGAAAACAACTGTGGTGGATGACAGAAGAATTATTTCCCTGGTGAAGAAAAACCCCTTCACAACAGTTGGCCAAATCAAGAACACTCTCCAGGAGGTAGGTGTATATGTGTCAAAGTCAACAATCAAGGGAAGACTTCACAAAAGTGAATATAGAGGGTTCACCACAAGATGTAAACCATTGGTGAGCCACAAAAACAGGAAGACCAGATTAGAGTTTGAAAAACAACATCTAAATAAGCCATTACAGTTCTGGAACAACATTCTATGAACAGATGAGACAAATATCAACTTGTACCAGAGTGATGGGAAGAGAAGAGTATGGAGAAGGAAAGGAACTGCTCATGATCCAAAACATACCACCTCATCAGTGAAGCATGGTGGTGGTAGTGTCATGGCGTGGGCATGTTTGGCTGCCAATGGAACTGGTTCCCTTGTATTTATTGATGATGTGACTGCTGACAAAAGCAGCAGAATGAATTCTGAAGTGTTTCGGGCAATATTATATGCTCATATTCAGTCAAATGCTTCAGAACTCATTGGACGGCACTTCACAGTGCAGATGGACAATGACCCAAAGCATACTGCAAAAGCAACCAAATAGTTTTTTAAGGCTAAAAAGTGGAATGTTATGCAATCGCCAAGTCAATCCCCTGACCTGAATCCGATTGAGCATGCATTTCACTTGATGAAGACAAAACTGAAGGGAAAATGCCCCAAGAACAAGCAGGAACTGAAGACATTTGCAGTAGAGGCCTGGCAGAGCATCACCAGGGATGAAACCCAGCGTCTGGTGATGTCTATGCGTTCCAGACTTCAGGCTGTAATTGCCTGCAAAGGATTTGCAACAAAGTATTAAAAAGTGAAAGTTAGATTTAGGATTGTTTAGTTTGTCCCATTACTTTTGGCCCCTTAAAAAGTGGGAGGCACATATAGAAACCGTTGTAATTCCTACACCGTTCACCTGATTTGGATGTAATTACCCTCAAATTAAATCTGAAAGTCTGCAGTTAAAGCACATCTCGTATGTTTCATTTCAAAGCTATTGTGGTGGTGAATAGAGGCCAAAATATGAAAATTCTGTCAATGTTCCATTATTTATGCACCTGACTGTATATTACTGATGTGAATGGCGGCGATAACAGACAAAACTGTGACGGCAAAACGCTGTTGGTTTATAAATAGACCCCTAAGTATTTTCCCATGATATAAATCCAAGAAACTAGCTGTTCTACTGTTGCATTATATTAAACTACAATCAACCAGAGAAAATAATGGCACCACTATATAGAGCAGGTGGATTTATAACAATACTATTGCTTTTGAGAAGTTTAAATGCTGTCTTTCGTGGAATAAAGTGATTGTAGAGAATAAAAGCAGAAAGATAGGTAGTAGAACAGGGCAACAACCTTTAGAGAAACATCTTTGATATGACAGTAAGGGAAAGAAAATGGAATTTCTCATTCAGCTTTCAATATCCCATCCACATGTGTCGCAGTAAACAACATCAACACTCAGCCAAGCAAGTAATCTCAGGACATGATGGACATGTAGATTTTTTTTTTTAAGTTAAAAAAAATATGTTGATACCTTTCTAAAAAATATTGATTTGAAACCTTTAATATATTTTTGCTATTCTTATCAATATTTGTTTACAAGGCTGGGCAATGAAACATGACAGCCCTGGAACACTGCTACATTGGTAATGTTTTGTGATGTGCTGTGTTATACTGGGGTAAGAGATCTTTGAATTATGTGGTAATGGGCAATACATGCACATTTCTTTTTAAGGCTTATGTTCGAACATGTTGTTCATTCAGCATTTTCAAAATGGATCGTTACATGTGGATGTTATTGAGATTTTGTATGTGATGCATCCTGCCAATGATCGCATGCATAACTGCGTTTAGTAATTCCATATGCATGATGATGTAAGCAAAGGACAGCTCTCCTGATAAGAGCGGTCCTTTGCGGTGTGGGGACTTCCAGGTTTATGACCGGGAGTAGTGCCTCTACGCATGCGAGGCCGTTGGCCAGGCTTTGCACAAGCCGCAGGGGACCCTGGAAGGGAAGTCTCCTGAAAAGAAACCCATAGGATTCGGTTAGGCAACATCCTCTATAGACGGCGTTGCCTATCGGGTCCAAGCTCCAGAAGCTTTGCTTTACCTGAGCTTGGTTCACATAGAAAATGCGGCCAAACCCCCAAAGGTTTGACCACATTTTTTTTCGTTGATGCATCCCGGTCATTGAATACTACCTGGGATACCTGGCGTACCCCGGGTTAAAGACTGGACCCTGAAGTATACCTGCAGCCTTTATTTGTTTACTTTGTCCTTGCCTATAACCCTATTCCATTGTTCTTGAATAGGACCCCATAACATGCCTGCAAACAGTGGCGTAACTACCGTGGGTGCAATGGGTGCGGCTGCTATGGTGCCGGGGCTGCCTTTGTGGCTCACCGCTCCCCCTGCACCCTATCACGCACACAAGGTGGGCCGGTCCAGTCAGGGCCTCTGAGGTGAACCGGGTGGCAGCGTTGTTGATTTGGTGCTGGCACGCCAGTTGATTACAGCTGGCACACCCACACGCAGACGTGGAAAGGCAGAGATGCTGGTCACGTGACAATCAGAGCTAGCGGACCGGCAGCCAATCAGCAGTGTGAGGCTCCTGATTGGATGCTGGTCCGCAAGCTCCGATTGGCTTGTGGCCGGCACCAGATTCAAATTGTGCCGGCGCTATCTGTCCGTTTCTGCCGCTACCTGCCAATCCGCAAATGCTTACCGCTGATGGCACACAGAGGCTGCTGGAGAGACATGGGAAGATGAGTTGCTGGGAGGGGGCATAATCTTACTTTCCTACTTTTGAAAAAGCATTTCATGGAGATTGTGAAAGCAGCACCTATGAGCGCATGGTAAAGTGGGCGTGTCCTGCTACATCTGAGAGGCGTGTCATAATACTGATTTACATCCAAATGTAAACGAGACCCAAAGCAGTTAGTAAGATCTATTTGTTGATGAAACCACACTAATACTTTTCAGAAAACGCATGTAGTTATAGGGATCATTGGCCCTCATTCAGAGCCGCTCGTTAGCGGCAGTACGCTCGTTCCGAGCGATGTTTGCACATCTGCGCATGCGTACGCTTTTTAGTACGCATGCGCGAACCAGTCAGTGCGGCCGAAAATCCTTTGTACGCTATATAGCGAGTGCCTGCTATTTTGAGTGACAGAATGAGGCGTATGTGGGTGGTAACAGGGGAAGGTGCTTGAAAATGGGGAGTGGAGATCCGAACGCAGGCGTGCTTAAAGGTCAAAACGGGCGTTTTATGGGTGTGTATATTTAAAACAGCAGCGTCATTGACCACGTCACTGGGTTATTTTATAGCCAGAACTGCACGCAAATTTGTGGTAGCAAACACCAACCACAAGAATAGCGAGCAGTTCATACGCTGGTCGATGTACTCGATTAATCTAATAAATAGCGGACATGACGTAGGATGCGTGCGGCCAGGGGGCGTTTTTAACAAATAAACGAGCGTATGTTTTGCTCGTTCGTTCAGACTTAGAGGTGTGAACACACTGCAATGTGCGTACGGATCATTTAAATAGCCACCCCTTGTTTTTAAACGAACGACCGCAAATAGCGTCCGGCTCTGAATGAGGGCCATTGTGCCTTATAACTAATGCAGGGAAATTATACTAAAGATCCCATTTGAATGTATCTATCTCTGTTTTCTTATGTAACAGCTACATAATGGGGCTAAGGTGCAATCAGGGAGATTGTCAGACTTTTCAGGGAGACAGGGAGATCGATACTATTTTAGGGAGTTTCGCTGACTCTGAGGGAGAGTTGGCAAGTTTAGGCATAATGTGTAAGGGGCATTACTGTGTGTCATGTGTAAGGGGCACTACTATTGTGTGGAATAATGTGTTAAATGGGGCACTACTACTATGTGGCATAATCTGTAAAGGGCACACGGGACCCTGCGTCAAGTGGGGGCCACATCACATACCCTGCACCACAGAATAAGTCAGTTTGTACTGAGGCCATCGCTAATTCTCTGAAGAAATCACCGGAAATATGGCAAATCCTTATAAGATAGCAAGGAGTCTGGCACTGTGCCAGTCATTGATATTTGCTGCACACTGTATTAAAATCTGCGTCTCCCAGGTTCAATTTAAATGCAGAAGAGTACATAATACAAAACCTAAATAGTCATAATTACTCCTGTAAATCTCACTGGTGTTCCTAAAGGTGTCCTCTGACAATGTTACAGTATATCATACTATAGTCAAAATATTCACATTTTAGTGGAAGTGGATATACTGTACTGTATATGCAAAGCCGATCTCAACTTAAAATGCCTTCTAAGGCCTAATATGCAGCATTATTATAACACGTTATTTATTTGTATTCTGTGGCGTTTCATTTACTAAAGGTTGGTTTTTTCGTTCTAAACCAAAACCTACCGAAATCGACAGACAGCCACATCGTTTTGATGTCTAAAAAAATGTGTATATCCTAACTGTAGGGTTTCAGCTTCAATTGAAACTTGACGCTAATGTCAGTCTTTTTTTTCTGCTCTAAATGCCATTGATTTTGATCTTTCTGTTCAAAACCGACGGCACTTAGAAGTACAAACACGGTGGCAAACCTGTCCAAACAGAAGCACTGCTGTGCAGGCTTCATTAGGAAAAACAAACAAAAAGTGTTAAAATTTTTTTTTGAAAAATGCGTGGGGTCTGCCCCAAACCAGTAACCAGCCCCCAGACCTCACAGCCTGAGCTGGTACAGGGAGGGGGGTATGGGTGTGAGGTTCCCCCTTTTTTCCTATAACAGCACCTAACACTTGGTTGCTGATGTTCTGCTGCTTATTTAAGTGTTATGCAGCAATGTGTATATAAACCATGTCCTAGTCCTGCGTTGTTTTTTACTGCTAATAACTGTTTTTCTTGTGTGCTCATTTCTTTATGTACTTTGTGAGGCGCTGCGGAACCCTTGTGGCGCCATATAAATAAAGGATAATAATAATAACCAGAACCAGGCTGAACCAACTGGGGGGCTAATGCCATAGCAGGGAAACACACCGCGTAATGGTACTTGTGATATAATAAGTGCCAGCATGCCTGGACATTAACCACTTAACTGACAATTTTTTTCCCTGTAAACTGCTCAGAGATTATTTTTTATTTTTTCTATAATTATTTAATTACGTTTAAAAATTATTTTGAATATATGTTATTTGGAAAAAATGCTGAATACAGCATAGGTAACAAATACTAAAAGAATCCATTTCTGTAGAAGATCACTTATACCCCTTTTACACCGGAGCTAAAACCCGGGTTTTTGAAGGGTTAACCCGGGCAGCTCCCTGGTGTAAAAGGGGAGAGAGTTGGATCGCCGGGTCGAGTGACACGGCAATCCAACCCAGGTAACTAGCAGGGTTTAACACGGGCGTAGCCCGTGAAACCCTTCTGTGAGAACAGCGCACTCCGGGTCACGATGACCTGGAGTGCGCTGCTAGCTGGCCGATTGGTCCAGCTTCAGTGGCGCTTGGAGATGACGTCATCTCCAAGCGACCACTTTCACTACGCAAAAGCCGGGTCTATGCAGACCCGACTGTGGTGTGAGCGGCGCTGACTCGGGAATATCCCGAGTTGGCGCCGGCAAAATTCCGGGTCTGATCCGGATAGGAACTTTGTTCCAACTCCGGGTCAGACCCGGAATTTAGGTGGAAAAGGGGTATTATTGTGTCTGATAAGGCCCCCATACATCAGAGATTGATTGCAGCAATCGTGCAATTTGCAATCGATTGTATATAAAAATCGTTCCCTTTTTCAATCAGTTGTGGCAATTCTGCAATCGATTGAAAAAGGGAAAGATTTTTATACACAATCGATTGCAAATTGCACGATTGCTGCAATCAATCTCTGATGTATGGGGGCCTTTACTCTAGTCTGACAGCAGGGTTCAGCAGGTGCAAAATATATTTTCTATATCAGGAAATAAAGTAATATGAGGTGCAGAAAATGGCAAGGTCATTGCTTTAGTACTAGATTTAGGGAAATGGAAAAACCACATTAGAAATTTCAGCATTTAAAGATTGACCTTATGTTTGCTATTGACATAAGTGACTTTGCCAGAAATTAAAGCAACTCACTTGGGCAATGTCATGAACAGTTTAAAGACGGTGTATGTTTTAAATGGATTGTGAATGACAGACTAAACTTGTGAGTGAACCCAGGGTCACATATCCCTTGATTGCTATCAAGGCCCTCTTGTAACTGCCCTGACGCTCTCTATTCAGGCACACCTGGAAAAATAATAGCTGTTGGCCTCTGACAGGGAAATGAATGAGGGGCTGGTGATCAGCTGGTGTCTAAGCAGCTGGAATTTGCTCAGTTGTAGTGAGGACAATAAGAAGAAAGCAACCCTTGGTACAAAGTTGAATCTATAGACTTAGATTAGAATGATAAGTAGAATCTGATTGGTTGCTATGGGCAACATCTCCATTTCTATAAACCGTATATACAGTACCCATTAGAATGGATACTTGTATCTCAGCCTTTTACCAGGCTGTAACAGGACTCATCAACAGCTTACACCCCACCCCACTACCAGAAGCTGGTAATACTTAATGTATTTATATGTTACATTTAACCTTTTATGAACCTGTAATAAGTGCAACAATAGAGCTTACATTTATTATTTACTAATACTATGGAATCTGCATGGAACCAAATGACCATGATTAATATACATGCTTTTATTCCAGCATGCCTTCTAATGTTTGTGCATTCATGAGTACCTTTCAAGTAATGTGATAAATACAGACCAGAGACATCTGTGTTGAATTAATTATTATGTTTAAGAAGGTTTCTGCTTTCACTTCTATGGCACAAATGGGTTGTAAACAGCAGGCTGCTCACAGTACACTGATAAAAAAACAATTTCCAACTATACCACATCTGCTGGTTGGACTTCAACCATCCTGAACTCTTGGTTTTAGCTAGAGAAAGTACATTTTTCTGTGAGGGATATATCCATGTGGTGGTAAGAAGACATTTCGTGCTGGAAGATTTTTCATTCTCCTCACTAGACTCTTGGCTAGAAATGGGAATAAGATTACCGCTAGTGCCCTTTGCAGTCCACAACCAGTCCAGATCCATACTTTCAAACTTTATATACTCTGTTTATATACTCAATACTAGCTCCATGGCTAACAACACTGTGGCCCTGATTCAGAGCCGGACGCTCTGACAGAGCACTCGCTCTGAATCAGGGCCGTCCCTCCTACTTTTTGGAGCAGCCTCCTGGCCGCTCGCATAGCTGTGGGTGACCACCCACAGCTACAGTATAGCGAGCGGCCAAAATGATGGTCGCGATGGTCAAGACCATCGCGACCATCGGGCTTGCGATGAGACCCTTGCGGTAGGGTCTCGCTGCCGCAAGCCCTGGAGTGCTTTTGGCTCTATCAGAGCCAAAATCACTCCCACTGACATCACTATTGATGTCAGTGGGGCCGGCCCCATACGGTAGGTGTTCCCATGGGAACGCCTCCGTCTGGGCAGCCACGCCTCCGGCACACCCACCAAAGGGGGCGTGCTGTCAATCACCATCGACAGCCCGCCCCCTTTGGTGCGAGACCCATAATGATGGCTTGGCCGTCGTTATTCGGGTCTCGCGCATGCGCAAGACGGAGCCCCTCTGTTGTGCGCATGCGCACTTGGGCAACATCGACCCGCTTGCGAGCACTCAGCGCTCGCGAGCGGGTCTGAATCAGGCCCTGTGTTTCTGATACAGGGTTGAATCTCCCATATCCAAAATGCTTAGGACCAGGGGTATTTTGGATATCGGAATATTCCGTATTTTGGAATATATGCATACCATAATGAGATATCTTGGGAATGGGACCCAACTTTTCGACACAGAGTTTTTTTTAATGTTTTATATACAGCTTATATACACAACCTGCAGGTAATTTAATGCAATATATTCAATAATTTTGTGGCTCAAACAAAGTTTGAGTACATTAAAACATCAAAAAACAAATGTTTCACTGTATCAGTAATTCTAAAAAAATTTCTGTATTTTGGAATATTCCGTATTTCGGAATATTTGGATATTGGAGACTCAATCTGTATTAAACCAAATTATCATGTATACTCAAAGAGTATACTGTTAAAATAAACTCACTTATTGGATTCTGTTTAAAATTTCAACCCTTATAATCTTGGTTTGGCATCACAGAGTACAAAAGATTTTATTTTTTTTTTTATTCATTTGTTTATTTTTTAAATGTATTTATTTTTTAAGTTTTAGCTTATGTATATACAGGAGAGAAATAATACAATTGGTAGGCTTACATAGTCCAACTTATTTAAGTGATGTTATATAGTATACTAGCTGGAGTACCCGGTGTTGCCCGGGATTTTAAGAATGTTTGTTTACACATCATCCTCCAACAAACCTCTTCTTAGGCAGGCCTCACGAAAAGTGTGACAAACTTCCCCATCAACAGTCCTAAGGTCTTCGAAGGAAGTAGGACCTGTAATGGTGTAAAGCAAACTTCGGAGATAGAAGCATTCAAATATTGTTGGATGTACAGTGTAAACACGGCCAAGTGCTTCTGTTGTTCTGATACCAGGATGACCATCTACAGTGACTCCCTGTTTTCTGGGCATAAAAATGTTTTGAGCAGCATTCCATGTGTAATCTTTTGGCAGCTCACAGTGCAGTAGGGTCCTTGCAAAGTCAACAAAAAGTATTCCCCCAGCACTCAGAATGAAATCAGCAATAAGATTTGAAAAACTACATGGTGGTAGATAATTCAGAGAGGCTATCACCGGCTTTTTTGGGGTTCTGCACCCCAGATTCTGACCAAGATATAGGGACCTCCGGTATCAGAGACGCCGTGACGCGGCCCGGAGGCTTAGCCATATCTTTGCAAATATATGCAACTGAGATCTCTGAATTATCTACCACCATGTAGTTTTTCAAATCTTATTGCTGATTTCTTTCTGAGTGCTGGGGGAATACTTTTTGTTGTTTCTTGTATAGACTAACCCCTCCCTTACATACACCTGAGTGATATTACTGAAGTGATTGAGCAGCTTCCAACTTGTATATCCTTGCAAAGTCATCATTTTGACACAGTTGGAAGAACGTAGTCAATGTTTTTACGTAATTTGGTATAGTCAGAGAGCTGAGAAATCTGGGAAAGCCTTGTAAAGCTCTCTTCAATAATAAACATTAAGATCATGACAAAAACATGACAACACAAAATGCTTGCTCTGAGGCCCTATCCATATGCCGTGAGGCCCCACAATGAGCGTACAGCAAAAATAGTGTTTTTTAATTAATTAAAAATGAACAGTAATTAACTTAGACTTAAACATTTTTTAGTTGCCTCTGCCGTGTTTTAATACGCTTGTATGTAAAATTTCATGATCTTCGCTTGTAAACGGTGGATTTGTATAGAAAGACAGAAGTACAAATTATGGCTTTTTTATAGTAGAGAAGATAGAAAAGAAAAAATATTAGATAAGCTAAATCCTTTTCTAATTCTGGACCTGACCTGAAGGCGAATGCTATGCAAAATTTTTATTTTTTAATTAATTAAAAATGAACAGTAATTAATTTCAATTTCACATTTGTTTAGTTGCCTCCGCCGTGTTTTAATATGCTCGTATGTAAAATGTCATGATCTTGGCTGGTAAACTGTGGATTTGTATAGAAAGACAGAAGGACAAATTTTCACTTTTATATAGTAGATACTGTAGGTTTATTTAATATTTTTTTTTTATATTACTATAAATGACCAGTACTAAAACCTTTATAACAATATATTCAGGAATATAACAATATAATTGTTAATATAAAACAAATAAGTATTTCTCGAATATATGTACAGGTTGAGTCTCCCATATCCAAAATGCTTGGGACCAGGGGTATTTTGGATAATGGATTATTCCGTATTTTGGAATATTTTGCATATCATAATGAGATATCTTGGGAATGGGACCCCAATTTACACACAGAATGCATTTATGTGTTATATACACCTTATACACACAGCCTGCAGGTAATTTTATACAATATTTTCAATAACTTTGTGGCTCAAAAAAAGTGTGTGTGCATACATGAAATTCATTTATGTTTCATATACACCCTATACACAGAGCCTGAAGGTTATTTTATACAATATTAATAATAATTTGTGCCTTAGACAAAGTTTGTGTACATTGAACCATCAAAAATCAAAGGTTTCATTATCTCAGTCATGCCAAAATTATTCCGTATTTCGGAATATTCCGTATTTCGGAATATTTGGATATGGGAGACTCAACCTGTATTTGTTTGTATCGACTATTAATTGACATAATTGAGGGGTAGTGGAGGGTGATGAAAATAGGGAATGGCTTCGCTATGTTGGTGATCTTCTCTCTGAATTTGTATTGTTAAAATGGAAAAAATATTTATTGAAAAAAAAACATGGGTAATGGGCGGGTAAAAGCAGAGTCGTAACTATACTTTTTGGTGCCCTGTGCCAGAAAGAGCATTGGCGCCCCCCTCATTTTTCAAAGGGACATAATGCACCCAAAAAAGGGCCATGGCTTCATGGGGAAGGGCCAGGGAAGAGATAGGAGAGTCCAGGAGATGCTGGGGATAAAAGAAGAGGAAGCTACAAGCAAGAATGATAATAAACAGAAATTTGACAGGCCCAAACAGCGCCCCCTGACTTGTGGTGCCCTGTGCGATGGCACCCATAGGCAAACGCAGGGGGGGTTTCCATCTGCCTGGAAACCCCCCTCCCCAGCATACACCATGACCACAATAGAAATAGTAATATAATAGAATGTTACTAGTGCTGCATGTTCTTCTCAGTATCACAAATGAAATGATTAGCAATACCTGTGGATCTATTAAAATGTGTCAGCTAGTAATAAATATACCTGTGCACCAACTAAGACATGTGGAAAACATGCACTGTTAGGGGTGCACTGCTATAGACCATCAATAGGGTTAATAATTAATACTGTATAATAATACACTATCCAGTACATAAGGAGACCAATATGTACATATATGTCCTGGGCAGTGCTAGGTTCTTCTGCTGCTCCCCCAGACTCCAATGCTCAGGAATGATGCCCACATCTAAAAAAAAAACACTGAGCTCTGGCAGGATGGACCTACTGCCGTATCTAATGGCTTACTGTGATTGCTGGTACTGTATATGCTGGAATTATGCAACACAATATACTTTGTATGTAACATATTAAAGGTGGACTGGCCACACTCGCTCTAAATTCAAGCAGTTGGAAACCCCCCTCTAGAAATCCTGCGTTTGCCACTGATGGCACCGGCCGCACTACCCTAGCTACGGCCCTGGGTAAAAGTATAGTAATGTCTGTCATGATATTTTGAGACTATAATTTCATTAAATGAATTAAATAATGTTGAGAATAATACAGTAAGTGTTAATGCTCCTTATGATGATAATGTATTAATGATAAATAATAGGATTTATCTTTCCAAAAGCAGCCAATAGTTCCAAATTAGGGAAGGGGAGTTGTCTTTGTAATGGAGATGGAATGTGATCTTCTACACACATGCAATGTGTGATTATTTAAGTGTGGGTTTTTAGAAGTGGAGTTGTTGCCCATAGCAACCAATCAGATTCTACTTACAGTATCATTTATTTAGCACCTTCTAGAAGATAATAGCTAGAATCTGATTGGTTGCTGTGGACAACAACTCTACTCCTAAAAACACGCCCTTTAGTTCATATACCCTATGGAGTGGTTCCAGCTGCTTCTAGTATTTAGCAACCAAACATTTGGCCACAAATAAAATGTGATTTGCTACTTGTTGGAACAGGTAGTGTGCGCCGGCCTCGGTAACGACGGGACCCGGCGAGGTGCTGGCATCGGCAAGTGCGTACACACTTGCCGATGCGACGGTGCGAATCGTGCGACAGCAGGGGCCATACTGCATTCAGCAGCATGACCACCGCTGACTATATCGCCCGTCAGACCTGCATGCAGGTTCAACAGGCGATGTCGCAGACAACGAGTGGGAAAGTGCATCGCCAGCTACATAGCGAGTACACACTGCCCGATGTGGACGATATGTCGTCCCATCCGCCGATTCGGATGACATATCGTCTATTGTGTATCCGGCATTACGGAAGAGCCATTGGTCCTGGTAACTGTGTAGGAGAGAACATTATCATGAAAGCAGATAATATTTTACATATCTATCCAATATGTAAGAAAGTGCCTATTTCACTACATTCTCACCACCATTTGTATTACATACAGTGCATCTTAGCTTATTGGTCTGGTGTATAATTCTTTTTGATGTATATTTTTATTTTATAAGCATTTTATTTGAACAAGGTGGAAATAGAAATAAGAGCTGATATTAACCCAACGATTTCTTCTGGAATGGGGCCCAAATCCCTTATCCACTTTCTATCATACCCACCTCCAGAGCCAAGGACTGACCGTAGTAATATAATAGAATAAAAGAATAGAATAATAGCATAATATGTTTATATTAGGAAGGAAATTCAAAGTTTTTGAAAGTATGTTGTATCCCTAAGGATTTTATCTCGAGGGTAAGACCACAGAAATTGTTTGATCTAACATCTAATATAGGATATTTAATATGTATATTGCCTACATCATAAAGTTAGTACTCTATCCCAAAGTAAGACCATCTTGTTTGATCCAATGCCATTATTAATCATACAGAATTTATAAAATTGCAGCGCCAGGTTTATTTTTCAAGCGCAACAGCAATCTCACTTTCTTCACCTTTTCAAGTGAATATGACTAAAAATTACACACATACTATAGACCAAGGGTCTTCAACCTTGGCCCTCCAGCTACTGTGGAACTACACATACCAGCATGCACTGCCATAGTTTTAGCATGCTGTTATATCAAAAAGGTGGCAGTGCATGCTGGGATGTGTAGTTCCACAGCAGCTGGAGGGCCAAGGTTGAAGACCCCTGCGACATTTAAGTTAAGTAATGTAACGCCGGACAGACTTACAAAGGTGACAGATCATTTTTTAAATCACCATGTCTCTCTTCCTAGTAAATGTTTTCTCTAGAGAAACAGAACACAGATTACTCTGGTGTTCGGGTCATGATCTTTGCAAATAAATAATATAAATAAGTAAAACTCAAGGTGTTGAGATGAAAGTGAGCCATGTACAGAACATCAATTTTTTTCTGTTTCAGTAAACAAATCAAAAAAGTTAATTTGTTGCTAAACTTTGTACTTGAGAAACAAATTATGCTTGAATATGTTAGCATGTAGCCCAGTATTAGGATTTTTATTGTCATGCTGGATGAAAGGTTTAAACCTCGGCTAAGCTAAGGCTAATTGAGTTGGAAAACTCAGCTGTGCAAATTTGTTGAGGATTAATAAGTGCATTAGGTGTTTGAGAGGGCCATTTACTTAGGTTAGCCGATAATGATTTCTAATAGCAAAAAATAGTATTGTAAATGACTCCTCAGAGGATTGCCTGCCACACCTTTTGTGTATGCTTCATAGTTATTGAAAATATGACTACTGAATTTTTAAAAGCTTTTATCCCCAAATGTTAACACTTCATGCATGCAGGAGATTACAATGGAAATGCAGAGGATTCAGTACAAACCACTACTGAAGTGAAAACTAATCAGACATTTAAATTACATTTATACACAATAGCATCTTTTTTCCATATGCATGAAATGTTTCACCCAGGGCCAGATTTTCCACAAGGCAACCTAGGCGCTCGCCTAGAGTCCGTGATTGGGCCCCTTTACCCCACAAAATCCGGCCCGTCAAAAATGTTCCAGAGGAGAGTTGTGATGCCACGTGGACCCACCCACACTCCCAGTGTCCCACTGCGGCGCTATCTGCACTGTCATAGATTGTGCATAGGAGGGGAAGGAGGGCAGTGGCGTAACAAGGGGAGGCTCCGCCGGCCACGGTCCAGGCCTGTTTCAGTCCATGTAGTGCGGACCGCAGTGGAAATACTGTGGAAACTGAATAGGGGGGACCACTGCTGGGGGCACTGTATAAGGGGCACTGCTGGGGGCACTGCACAAGGGGCCCTACTGGGACACTGCATAGAGGAGACCACTACTGGGACACTGCATAGAGGAGACCACTGCTGGGGGCACTGCATAGGGGGCCACTACTGGGAGCACTATTTAAGGGGCACTACTGGGGGGCACCGTTCCTGTGATGTCATAGTGCCGCAACGTTTCAGGATAATGACCAATCCCAGCCCTACTGGTTAGCTTGGTTACACAAACAAACACAACACGTGAAAACCATGAAGGAGCGTGTGCAATAAATCACTGTGACTGCAACATTAATATTAAATGTCTCATGTAGTCTCATTAAATTAGCTGCTACATGTAAGGTGAAAGATGTTGCCCGAGCCCATGTATTTATTAGTCAAAACAAATACCAATTAGTAATGTATACAAATATGGTTACTAAAAACATGCAGGAAGACATATGCAGAAAACATATATGAAAAATAATAATGATATGTAAAAAAATTATAAGCGATTGGCAAGGTGTTGGACAGTTCACAACAAAGACTGAAGCCCCAATGTTTCGGGATGAAGTGTCTAACTTGCTAATCCATCCTCATTCTAGCTGCAGCAATTGTTTGGGTCTATTCAACCCAAACAATTGCTGCAGCTAGAATGCAGGTGGATTAGCAAAATGTGGGTATGGGCAAGGTCATACCTACCATAAGTGCAGCGGGTGCTGTATGACGTTTTCTCTTTACATTGAGTGGTACATGGGGCCATTATATGTTGCTTTGGGACTACAAAATACTAGTGACGCCCTTGGGAATATGCAAGAGTATCATATTTTTCAATTGGCATTAATAGGTATTATAATTGATAGAAATGTCTTTAGTGTAGTACAGAATCTATGAGAACCTGCTGCGTTCTGCATTATTATGCCTTCAGCATATAGCTTTCAATCACCACCATTATGGTCTTAGGGCCTGATTCAGAGTTGGGAATAGAGAGAGATATCTCTCTCAACTGATCATCTTGGAGAAACCATGCTGCACTGCAGGTGGGGCAGATTTAAAATGTACAGAGAGATTTAGATTTGTGAGGGAGGTGTCCAAACTGACATCTAAATTGTAGAGTAATAATAAAGCTGTGCAGTATTTGTGGGCTACATGTAAAAGCAGCCAGTATTTACCCTACATGTAAAAAAAACAATTATGTATTTACACCCATTGCATTGCAACATGGTTTGCACAGGTACACAGTTAAGTGCTATCTCTCTCTCTATTCGCAACTCTGAATCAGGCCCTTATCTCCAACGTATAGTTTGCATATTTATTGCTATGCTTTTCAAAACAGCTTGAATCACACAGCTGCACTTATAAGGAGTTAACTTATTCCATCTAACATGGTAGATGACAGACAATGACAGATAAAATAACATAACCTCGGAAAGCCAGTATAATAATATCTTCAATGGGAAAGTGCTTGTTCGGAAGAGTTTAATATGACGTTTTGTCAGCAAAAATTGTGGGGTAGAACTATTCATTTTATTGGTGAATAGATGTGTAACAAAGCTGGTTTCAGAGTACAGTACGCCCCACTTCTTTCTTGAGGTATATACTATATATCTCATGTTATATAAATAGGACTAAAACTGAGATTATTTTGTTGTTATGATGGATAAAGAGAAAAAAAATTCCCCCAATATCATTAGCTATTATCTTCTACAAGGTGCTAGATAAATAATAAGTCAAATCTGATTGGTTGCTATGGGCAATATCTTTACTTCTAAAAACCTGCACTTTAGTAAATATACCCCTATGGTTATTCAGACTGGATGACAGAACTAAGACACCGGCACCAGTGAAACTGCATACAAAGATGCAGTCACTAGATTCGTCACTCCTATAAAACAATTGTGACACACTTGCGCTTTTCTAACCACCCCTCTGTTACCACTCACAAACAGTCCATAAATGTCAATCAGTCTGTGTCTAAATTCTCTCTGCAAGTGACATCACAGAGGCACCGGGACGCATGCGCACGTGCCACTTAGACGCATGTGCTGTAATAACAACATGGGCCAACTGCGTAAATATCAGCATAGCATACAACTCTGAATCAGCCCCTTAGGACGTTAGTGTGTAACATGCTTACAGGAACACTACATGGATAGGAGAGTGCAGGAGATGCTGCTGACACCCTCCTACAGCACAGCACCTTCATAACAGAGCACCTTCTATCACATAGCCACGCCCTGACAAGTGGCCACGCTTCCATCTATTACCCGGCAAAGGCGTCACTAGGGATGGTGTCATCCAGTGCTGTACCTCATGGTGTCCCCCCCCTCCCCCAAATGTATTATTATTATTTTTTAAAATCAAATACAGGGGCAAACTCAGGATTTGTATGGGGGGGTGGGTTTACACACACACACACGCAAATATATACATACACGTGCACATACAGAATATCACATATATATTGCAAGCAAACTTACCATGCAGGAGATCTGATGGGGACAGGCCCTGGCAGACTGGCACCACCATGTAATTAGACCCATCCCTCTCAAGGGAAAATGCCGCACTTTGTGGGTCAATCGGGGGGGGCAACTGACGTGATACTAATGGAATAATATCATATTGGCTCCACCTCCTTTATATTGACCCGCGAAGAGCAGCAATTTGCTGCATGAGGGCGAGGCTTAAGAACATGGTGCTGCCCTGCACTCCAGACTGTCAGAGGGGGTTTTGTGGGCATGAGTGTGTGGCTTTTTATGTCGTCCCCTTGGAGGGTGACACCTGGTGCGGCCCGCGGCCCGCTAGTGACGCAGCTGTTACCCAAGCCTGGCTGACGTGTGAGCTGTTGCCCTGCGCACTGAACAAGGGTCGGCAGATCTTTCAAATAATTTTAATGCAGGCTGTGGGGAGACCTGAGGGTAATGTCTGACGAACACTCCGCAAGTTCTGGTCCGGAGCAGGTTCGCCACGGCACTGACAGACACATTACTGACCTGTGCGGTAATTAAGCCAGCGCTGCACAGACCCCTGGACCCTGCTTCCTCCTTGGCTGCAACACATATGCTCCCTCCCCCCTCTGCCACCCATTTAGATTTTCATTCGGCCCCTGACCCTGTCCATCATGGATTGCAGGGTCATCGAAATGGGGATGCAAAGGGGCAGCTCACACCTCCCACCATTGAAGAGGGGAACAAGTCAACTGTGTAGAGACTCCCCACCTCCTTCCCAGTGTTTCCACCTTTTCAATAGCAGTGTGGGACCTGTTTCCTGAGGGATAGATGTACCAAGTCTTGGAGATGTAAAGTGGAGAAAGATAAAGTACGAACCACCAATTGGTCCCTAACTGCCATTTTTCTAACAATGCCTGTAAGGCTTAGTACATCTCCATCAGTGTACATCTCAGCATGTGTGACAACAGCATGGTGACAGTGGTGGGAAGTTCAAAAATAAGTAAGTGGAGCTGGGGGGTGGGGGGTGGGATTGTTCAGGAAAGTTAAGTACAGTATTGGGTAAGTTTTGGGGTTTTATTATGAGGGTGAAGGGTTTAATGTAATATAGATAAGATTATTGTTTATTTTTTTTAATGTTTTTGTATTGTGGGTTAAAAAACAATAAAGATAAAAGTAATTAATGTGGAGGTTAATTGTAGGTGGGCATGTGGGAATTATTGTTTATAAAGGGGCTATTTATGTTGAATGGGGTTGCTACAATGATGCTGAATGTGCTAATGATTTTTGTGGAGGGCTATTTAATAGTGAGGTTGTATGCTGGTCACGGTGTATGGTCATCACAAAAATCCTCTTGGTATTGTATGGCGGTTACAAAAATGCGCTTAGTATTGTATTGCGGTCACAAAAATGCTTTCAGTATTGTATGGCGGTAAAAGAATTATCTTGGTATTTTATTGTGGTCACAAAAATATTTTCAGTATTGTATGGCGGTCAAAAAAAAATCTCTCAGTAATTATTGTATTGTCGCCAAAATGTTCTCATTATTTATTGTATGGTGATCACAAAAATGCTCAGAGTATTTATTATATGATGGTCATAAAAATGCTCTCAGTATTTATTGTATGGGGGGTCACAAAAATTATCCCAGTATTATATGGTGGGCACAAAAATGTTCTCAGTATTTATTGTATGGCGATAACAATATTGGTCTCAGTAGTTCATGGTGGTAACAAAAATGTTCTCGATATTGCATGATGGTCACAAAAGTGTTAATAGTTTTGCAATATTGTTATAGTGTTATTTTAATAATTTATGTTAATAAATCTAAAAATAAATATAATAATATTTTAAGAAGTCAAGTTTGTATGTGAGTGGTTGGAAGGAGGGTGTTGGGGGTAGCAGGGGGTGTAATGTGTACAGCAGCTTTACCTAGGGTGCCTCAGATGGTAGACTGCTGCTGCCACTGAGCTCCTCTGCCTGCACCAGATATTTTTAATGATAATAATAACAACCAGTGTGAGGTTGTTGTATTTATTGTAAGTATTGCATGTTGCCACCCTATGATGAGAGAGGGAGTGTCTATAATAGTATAAAAGAGCGACTTCTCCCACAACTTGTCATTGAGTGTATGTGACCAACGTCAGCTCTGCATATCTCTAACAGGCTGTATCTTTGTTGCATGAGGCGATTTCACTCCGTCATTTAGGCATTCAGCTCACAGCATGAGCAGAAGAGTGATTCCCCTGGCTACTGTTCACTCTTATGTTTCCAAGGCTCCTGGCCCCTCTTCTCTTTTATTCAACCAGTGTTTGGACACACAATCATTAAAATGATAAGTTTTACAATTACAACTCATTAATTCTGCTTGATTCAAAAAGGGAGTGCTGCATGTGTTTGAATTGAAGAGCCCACAGCCAAGCCTGAAGATTCCTGCCCAGAATTTATGGCTATATTCCAATTAGGGAACCAGAAGAGTCCTATGCATCAAGGAGAGAATGCTCATGTTCTGCTCTCTGAGAATAAGACTAAACAATATCTAACATTCTAACAAGTATCTCCACAAAACAGACCCAGGAAGGCATTCTATGAGAGAGCTAAGGAAGATTTATTATCAGTATCTCAGACTAGTTAGAAACAAAAGGTAGGAGACTCAGGTGTATGCAGCACAGCAGCTGTTGAGCACTGACGTGGGGGCCCTAGAAATTATACTAAAAATAGTAGCAGTTATGGGAAAGATGAAAGTAACTAAGAATAGTGGTTCATTTATCATTTGTTCTCGCTACTATTAACAGTGATAACAGATTAGTTAACAGGTCAATTTATTAATAAAGTCATGCCAGAGCAACGTATCTGATAAGAGGTAGTCCCGGTAATGACTTTTCCTTGTTAAAACCTACTTTACTGTTTACTTATCGCAGCATGGAGGAAGGTGTTTTTGTAGTGTGCAGACATGGCCATCGGCCCACACTTGTGAGCACTCCAGGCTGGAAGGCAGGGAGCCGAAGATCCCTCCCTGGATATTTAGTAACCATGACTAACACCATCTGAAATTGGTGTCAACTGGCGCCAGGCATGCGCCCACGAGCGGATACACGCACTGCATTCACACCCGCGCCTCTATAGGAATGCATGGTGCTATAGCAGTGTGCGCCATATCATATCATAGTGTATGCTGCTGCAGGTAATCGCAGGGCGCGATGCATGCGCACATTTGTAGCGCGATCTGCAAAGATGTAGCAGTATACATCTGTACTTGGTCCTCATCTGTACATGTACAGTTGCAATGGCGGAGCTACTCAAGGGGTGCAGCCATATACTGGTCTGAAGATGAGAGAACCGAATTATGCCATGTGTCCCCCAATCTTTCCAAGGCCTGTGTTTCCCGCAAGGCTTGTACTTTGCTCTCAAACGATCAGAGGTGAGGCCCATTCTGTGAATGTGCAGGTCTACCAGATGCTCATTGTGGAGCTTCAGTTGGTCCTGCACATGCTTGAATGAGGCCTCCAAAGCAACAAAGTGATGGCCCGAGATAGTACAGTAGCATCATTCACCCTTACCCAAATTTTTTAATTAATTTATTTGTATTGTTAAATACTCCAGTAAAATATTCAATACTTAAACACTTCAGAAAACATCAGGAATAAATAGTAAAAACTGTATCTGGCAAACAGTTAAAAATGACATAAATGTATACCTGGTTCGGAGCCGCACGCAGTGACTGTATTCACAGAGTTCATCGATTTTTTTTGCTACTGTGCATGTGCAGAAATTCCTAAAAACTCCTACGGTGCATGCGTTACACAAAGTGTACTGTACATATAAAGGTGGGTGCTGTTGTGACTGACACGCAACGTCTTGGGAAAGTACTGGGCATTCCTAGTCGGTGACTGAGAGGTGGTTAAACAGATGCATGGAGCTGTTCATAGTGGATATATCAGGCACATTCATACACATGGATATACACCAGGGAAGGACTTTGTGATGGCATTTGGATAAAGTCGCTGAGCGGCGACCGGAAAACGATGCAGCCGCGTCTCCAGGGACAAATCGCCACAACAGCTTTGTCCATGTTGGTAAACAGCCTAAAATTAATTTATTGTACACTATATTTTAGGGTACAGTAAAAATGTTAGCCTGAAATAAGCATCCAGGACAGCTTCACACCTTGCATACATTAGTAATCTGCATTTATATTTTTATTGAAGAATACATTGGTGTTATGGAAGTTACGGCAAGCAGGATGCAGCTTATTAGCACTCATTTGAGCTGTGGATAATGTTGTTCTATTTACAGCAAAGCTAAAACCACTTATAGAGGATTAAATAACACACAGGGATGTTAGGGCCCCCTGATATCGCTTGAGGTGCCCCAATCCCCTGGAACTTGTTCCCTCACCCTGTCATACTCTCTACTACTCAACGCAGCTTAAAACACACCCATAAAACATACTTTTTTATTACCTGCCCTTCTCAGAAATCAAAACTTTTCTCCTCTACCTCTACATCAGGTATCCTTCTCATTTCACCATCCAATTGTTTACTTCTTCCCAAGTACATAAATTCTCTTGAGCAGGGCCCTCCTCCCTTGTGTTCTTCCCTAGCACACTCAACATCACCAGTCTATTCCCTTGTGTTCTTCCCTAGCACACTCCACATCACCAGTCTATTCCCTTGTGTTCTTCCCATGCATACTCCATGTCACCAGTATATTCCCTTGTGTTCTTCCCTAGCACACTCCACATCACCAGTCTATTCCCTTGTGTTCTTCCCATGCATACTCCACATCACCAGTCTATTCCCTTGTGTTCTTCCCTAGCACACTCCACATCACCAGTCTATTCCCTTGTGTTCTTCCCATGCATACTCCACACCACCAGTCTATTCCCTTGTGTTCTTTCCATGCATACTCCATGTCACCAGTCTATTCCCTTGTGTTATTCCCATGCATACTCCATGTCACCAGTCTATTCCCTTGTGTTCGTCCCATACATACTCCACACCACCAGTCTATTCCCTTGTGTTCTTCCCATGCATACTCCACATCACCAGTCTATTCCCTTGTGTTCTTCCCATGCATACTCCATGTCACCAGTCTATTCCCTTGTGTTCTTCCCTAGCACACTCCACATCACCAGTCTATTCCCTTGTGTTCTTCCCATGCATACTCCATACCACCAGTCTATTCCCTTGTGTTCTTCCCATGCATACTCCATGTCACCAGTCTATTCCCTTGTGTTCTTCCCATGCATACTCCATGTCACCAGTCTATTCCCTTGTGTTCTTCCCTAGCACACTCCACATCACCAGTCTATTCCCTTGTGTTCTTCCCTAGCACACTCCACATCACCAGTCTATTCCCTTGTGTTCTTCCCATGCATACTCCATGTCACCAGTCTATTCCCTTGTGTTCTTCCCTTGCATTCTCCATGTTACCAGTCTACTTATTTGTGTTCTTCCCTAGCACACTCTATGGGGGCGATCAATGAAACGCCAATTGAATAGTGCCGACAGCGAGCTCCCAGAGCTATTCAATTCAGTGCACTGCGTGGTCGGAGAGTGCCGGTTATCGCCCCTTAACAAGGGTGTTAAGGCACGATAACCGGCATTCTCTGACCAAAGTGCCGGGTGCGCGGCTGTTAGCACTGCACTATGCAGAAAAACAGCTGCGCGCCCAGCACTTTGGTCGGATTTCTCTTCGCATACCCAGGGGGGTGCAAGAAGAAATCCTTAGCGCGCCCAAACAGCTCGGTGAATTGAATAGCTGCAGGAGATCCTTCCCGCGGCTACTCAACATTGCGTTGAATTGAATCGACCCCTACAGTATATCACCAGTCTATTCCCTTGTGATCTTCCCTTTCACACTATATAGGGTTAATGTATAACGCAGTCAAAAGCATGGAGAATTATACCAGTGGAGAATTTGCCCATAACAACCAAACAGCTTTGAAGTAGCATTTATCAAGTACAGTCTATAAAATAATAGGTAGGAGCTGATTGGTTGCTATGGGCAATCTCTCCACTAGTCCACTTCTCCACGCTTTTCACTGCTTATTACATAGACCCCTATATCACTAGTGCTCTGTCTTCTTCTTTCCTGTCTCTGTCAGCTCACCCATACTTTGGGTACAGGATCACTGAGACGATTCCCACCTGTGATTCCTGCTAGCTGCAACAAATTGCCAAACTCATGTCCCTGTTATCTGTCATACCCAGTCTGTGGTGGTATTTTAATGTTTGGTACTTCTGCTACATACTTATGCTATGGTCTAGCGCTATATACTCTGCTACTGTGAAATGTTTATATGTTTACCCCTGTACGATGCTGCTACAGTTTGTTGTGTCTTATTATGAAAAGTGATAATAATCATAATATTGCTTTGTGCTGTGTTTAAAGTGTACACATTGCATATACCGTATGCAGCATACTTGCCTGAAATGTCCCGTGTTCTCCCATACTCCATCCTCCTGGGCCTGCCTACTTCCCTAGAGAAGTTCGGGGGCTGGATAACACTATCCACAGTGATTCACACCCTCCACATCTCCTTCCTGAGCCTCCACATCCAGCATCTGCCAAAGGGCCTGGCTAAAAATAGTTGACAGTTATAATACACAGTGGAGACAGACAACATGTGGCTTCAACCAATATTCAAAAATTTGCAGCCTAGAAATTCACAAGCAACCAGTAACATCACTATCACAAGTTCCAAACAATGTATAAGCTAAATATTGGTTCAAACCGCAGTATGACTTTCTGCTATCTCTGAACGAGTTGGGTACGGGATGCCGGTGCTCGGGATCCCGACGCCAGCATCCCAGCAAGGTTAGAATGCTGACGCCCCGTTAAGTAAGCCTGACCTAACCCCTAACCCTCCCTCCCCAGTGCCTAAACCATTCTGGCCGCCGGAATCCCAGAGGTTGGCATTCTGACCGCATCCCCACTGAAACCAACAGGTACACTTTAAAGATGTGGCTATTACTAGAGAAAGGGAACATTTTCAAAGCATTTGTGCCAAATATTTGCATTATTTAAAGTTGAAATTACTAAATAAATATTCCTACCCTAATTTTCACTCATCCCAACAGCCAGCCTACAGCTGGTTCACACTTTTTAGCAATTTTAAAGCACATTCACTGCATTTATGAAAGGTGTGATATGTGTGAAAAAGCTGTAAGCGGTTTTGGGTGGGGGGTTAGACATTACATAATCGTTCTTGTGTATATTGTGACTTCTGTATTACAGGTTAGCATTGTCTTATAAATAGATCACAACTGACTACATTATTATATCCTAATCCTTATAGGCTGAAAATACTTTTTAGCCAAAAGAAACTTTCCTGTTAGCGAAATTAAATGTTTATTAATTACTATGAATCGAATAACCTAGCTGACAATTTTGTTGTCTATAAATACTTAAGTATCAAGGCTGACATTATTATTATGGATATCATTTGCATTATTATGCTTTAGACATCAATGGTATGACATTGATACATGTTGCCAGGGTTATTTTTGCATATTAAGCTTCATTTAACACTGCTGCGGGACCGTCTCCTAAAACTGATCATGAAGCAGTAGTTACAGAGAATCCCCATTTGAAATCTAATCAACAAATCACACACAGAGAAAGAGATTACTTACCCGACACTGTAATGTATCTTCTGTATTGGGCATCTAGTGCTGCATACCAATTAACAGCAATTATACATACACTTATAATTTCTTCTAAACTCTTCATTAAATAATGTCAGGAAATAGTTCTCTGTGTATGGCAGTGGTAAGCAGCCCGTGGCTTTTCAGCTATATGGAACAAAACTTGCCAGTATGGCTCAGCGAGCACACCGAAGAGGCACAGGTTACCAAAGCATGGTGTAGATTATATTTTGCCTATATTGTGCATAAACATTTGTAGAAAATGTAAAAATATTATATTTATGGTTGTTCTTATGTAACTCAATATCTGTGTCATATTTGATAACGTAATATATTTACATAGATTGTAACAATACCATTTTTTTTTACAGAATTGATTTGATGACATTTTATGTATGACAATGGCACCTTAGATTTAACTAATATGTTTTATGTACCTATTTATTTTTATTTCATTTTTTTCTCTTTCTGTTTTTCTAATTTACTGTCAATATTAAGGGATCTATATATTAATCATCTGGTTTTTGATCCGATAATTATAATTTCTTATCGACACTCTTCACCAGCATGTATCATTGCTCACATACAGGGACAGGGAATCCCTTTGATGTGTATTTTGCTGTGGGTGCTATGCTACAGTGCACGTGTGATCTTCTGACTGCGCATGTGTGAGTGAGGAGTGCTGGGAAATACTGTAGCCCTTAGGCTACAATGTACTAACATTATGTAAAGATGCCATTAGCTACCAAGGCCAAGCTATGCCTTTCAGAGCCTGATACATTGGGCATTTTCACACTCCTCATAGGAAATGCTTTTCCGATTATTAACAGAGACACCACAGCAGATATGAGAGATATGGGGGCTTATGTAATAGGGTGCGATTTGCTGCCGCTGCAGGAACTCCTGCGAGTCTTCCCGTATTTTTAAAGCAGCACTCATTTTAACGGCAAAACCAAGCTGGTTTTGCCTTTAAAATGATTAACACTTTATAAAAAACGGAAATACTCGCAGGAGTTCCCACAGCAGACTGCACCCTATTACATAAGCCCCATCCTTTGAAAACATTCACATGTTGCTTAATTTATGTAGAAATTCTCAGGAAATTGCTGATAATAACAGCCATAATATATATACCCCTTCATCTCAGTGGACATTAGTGCACTAGTATCTCTATTATGACTTGTTTATAGAACTTCATTATAAAGTATTTTCCTTGCACTTGAAACATTCCTAAGAAATAATATTACGTTTTAAAGCCTACAGAATAAGGACAAATGCTGCAAATTGTATGAAAATGTAGACTAATACCTCTTTTCCACCAAAAACCCAGGTCCGACCTGGTTTTTTGGACATGGTTCCAACCCTGGTCAGACCCAGGTCAGACCCATTTACACTGCACCTTTGATCTGCATTACTCCCAGGTCAGCCCTGTTCACACTGAACTCAGGTCTGCCCTGCTAAACCTGTGAGGTCATAAAAAGTGGGAGGTGAATGCTCAACAACCACCAATCCGCTCATTTTAGGCATGATCCAGGTCAGATAACCTGGGTTGCACCGTTTACACTGCACCATTACCTGGGTCCATCCTGGGTCCAACCCTGGTAGCTACCTGGGTTGGATTGCAGGGTCACTTGACCCAGGTTATTTTTCAGGGACCCTTTTACACTGAGCTGCGACCCGGGTAGACCCAGCAAAAACCCAGGTTTTTGCTCTGGTGTAAAAGGGGTATTAGACTATAGAGCCTATTTATTTCATAATATTTGCGGGATTTCCCCCACAAATATTAGGTATTCACGGAATGTATGTACAGGGAGCCACAGCATATATTGGATATGTCTTCTGCAGTCACCAGTTTGCACTTGCAATATCAGGTCCCATAGGTTTCTATAGAAGCTGCTTCTTTGCTGAATTTACCAGGCTCTGGAATGCAATGCTCTATAATTCCACTTTCTCTCTCTAAGCTAATAGTTAACAACACCACAGACGAATGCAATTAAGTTCCTATTAACATGGCAGCGTCAACAGTCAAGATTGTTGTGTCAAACACACTTTTAATGAAGCTAACTTTGAGCATTTAATCTGTTCTTTTCTGCCAAATCAATTAATTGAATCTCTATTTCTATTTGCAACTATATTACTATACCTTTGCGAATCCGAGATTTAAGCATATGTGTACAATCCTGGTATAATTTATTGCCGAAATGCACACACTGGGGCTGATACAAAATCGTACATACCGTATGCCTGTTTGTAGAGCCTGTTTTTGCCTGAAACTGACCGCATACAAGTAAGGGGAAAGCAAAGTCATACACATTCTATCTCATGTACATGTACAATACAGGGCTATCTAATGTGGGGAAGTGGTTAGCATGAATTCAATTCCTGGTCATGGCTTATCTGTGTGGAGTTTGTATGATCTCTTCTTTGAGTGGGTTTCCTCGAGGTGCTCTGGTTTCATCCCAAGCTCCAAAAACATACTGGTAGGTTAATTGGATTATGACTAAATTACCACTAGTGTGTATGTTTCTTTGTTTCTATGCTTCTTTATTAGGGAATTTAGTCTGTAAGCTCCTATGAGCCAGGGACTGATATGAATGACACGTATTCTCGTACAATCGGTACATATATATATATATATATATATATATATATATATATATATGTGTGTGTATGGATAGTGACACCAATATATGCAGTGCGGTACCGAGAGTACGAGAATACGTGTCATTTATATATATATATATATATATTTTTTTTTTTATTATTATTATTTTCTATACATGCATCTTTGGAGGAAGCTACAATTTTATGTCCAACTCGGCATCAGCCCCACTGATTGTCTTATAAAATAAGGAACGAGCAGACATGGTATTATTACTTCCCTGCGTTTGGTATAAGACTATTTGGAGCTCAGATACTGTCACTGTTTATCTGAAACCCAGTGCAGTCTGATAATGTGATGCAGCAACAAGTTGACGTCCTGATTCTAGAAGGACATCACAGGCAATAAGCTTGGAAAGTAACAAATAAATCAGCCTTAATAAATCTCCTGTTCTCTTCTGGTGGATGAAGAGTAATTTCTTACCAAGCCACTCAGGGCTTCTGCTCTGCTCTATACAGGCAGCATAAAGTGAATCTATATAATGTCTCTCTATAGTTGGGATCATAGAACAATTTGTGATAGACTCTTGTGTACCACTATTATGAGGGTCTCTAGTATACTTAACATCTGCACCACTGCTGCAGTTAATATATGGGACCTGATGCAGAGTTGGAAGTAAATTATAAATATATTGTTCAGAAGCAGTGTGCACATAAATGTATATAGCCACCCGTATGGTTTGCTACTAGTCATCATCATCAGTGTGCACTTGTACATACCCTATGCTAGGTGCAAGAGATATCACTCCTACTGCATATCTCCCAACAGGCATGTGCACAAATATAGGGTGTGTCACGCCTCATTGCACATCATTTTGGGGGTGTGGCTGTGAGTCAAGTCCCCATTTCCTTGTTACACTGGGGGTGTGTCTCTTATCATCTATTCACTTCAGCAGTAAAAGAGAGTGCCCATCAATCCACAAACGGTGAGACACTGCGGCCCGTGGGTGGGACGCCAGTACAGTGCCTAAAAAGCAGGACCGTCCCACCAAAATTAGGATGATTGGGAAGAATGCAGGTGTGTTCACACATAAGTTAGGCTCTGAATAGCCAATGTTTGTGTGAATATGCCCTCACTGAGCTTTACCCATCTAAGAAAGCTCCATTATGGCCCAGTTCTGCCTATTTGATCACAAGTGTAGATGCGATCAACAGGGTTGCAACTAGGGGTGTGCAACCGGTGCCTCCGCAGAGAGCTCAAGGGCTCTGTGGGCAGCACCGTTGCCACCCACCACCATTGCTTCTGGCTAGCAGGGTGCCTTGAACAGCACCCTGCAGCCAGGATCGCTAGTGTTGTGCCGCCCAGAGCATCCAGTGGATACTCCAGATGGTCAGATGTGCACACTGCAAATCTGTGTAGCCGACCAAATGCCATCAAGATGCCCGGTCAGCGCTGCACTTACCAGTGCTGCAGGGTGGGCACAGGGCGCATTGCCATGCAATAAAAATGCATGAAACTCTGGAGTATCCACACTGTAAACACTCATTTTTGGGGAGCATGCGTAGTGCGAGTTCCCGCAAGATAAACTCTGCAAACGGACATTTGTTAAAAGTAGCATCAGGACCATTTTTTCTATGTTATATATTTAACAATTTTTCCATTCAAATGAACATAACAAATATATACAAAATAAACTGAACAAACAACATTAAAAGCAAAACAAACAGTTAATGTTTGTTAATGCTGTATATTTTCCAAAATATTCACCTTTGTGTCCTCTTGGAAGGCATAAATAAGCATCAAGGAGAGAGTGAACATCATACATATGTAGAATAAAGCAGAACAATACTGGCTACACTTAAATAAATAGCAATGTACAAATAACATTATAAAAAATATTATATTTAATTCAGAACCTTGTGTCCAAAACGTTACACTTTTAATAATATATTACATTGACAGAAATTCAGATCACACAAGAACAGAATATATAAAACTCCCAACAAGAGGACTTACATTTTATGTATTGAGGTGGTTAAAATTGCAAAGTAAAACAATTAGCTAAAAGATCAAATAGCCACTCCCAAAATGGAACTTGCAAGTATACAATCGTAAGATGATAAATACGGAACAGTCCAGCATAAAAGAGGTGGGTTTACATACAGGAGATCATCTGTGTGGTTTAGTTTATTTAAGAAACTTGTGAGTGCTGTTAATTATTTTGTCATACTGCTGTTTTTATATTGTAATTGCTTATATTAATTTTATTTATTTAAGCACAGCCAGTATTGTTCTGCTTCTTTCTATATATGCATTATACCTAGAGAACTAACACGTTCCCATCTGGCAGCTGCTTAATTAAGCGCCACAGACACCTGTCTCTTTCCTATACTGCATCACATGTATGTATGTACAGTACTGTTAGTGAAAGTATATCAAAGTGGTTCTCCAATTGTTTCATGGAATTTAAAGCTCAAAAATTTGCTATTTATTGTTGAAATTTAGATTAGTCTAAAAAGAAGCAAATTTCGAGCAAGTATAATAGGTGTGACCATGTTATATTTTATGTATTTTATGTTATATAATATTTTTACTAGGTAAAATCAAACACAATAATGTTTGCTGTTTGAACTTAAAACTGCTATAAATAATTATCACGGTACTGTAGCCATTTAAATCTCTTCGCACATGTAAAAAGCATGTGTATATGTTGAGTTGGATTCTTCTCAAGATGTGTAAATCAAAGCCAGTAGGAGTTGCCCCAGACCTAAATCAGGCGTAACAGTTGTGTACACTTACTCCCCACAGTAGCGTAGAGATGACCCAGATGCGTCTTGGTAGTTAGTAGAAAATGGTAGCGACTTGTTCACCTACAGTATCTGTACGTAATATAATAACGAAATGAGACTATGGTCTTGATGGATAAACAAATGATATAGTGTAGTACTTCCTTAGTATGTTATGGGGCAATGATAATAAATATGCGTACCAGAGAAGCAATTGAAATTCCACATATAATCATATGATCCTGAACACTCCTCCAGTATCCCTTGGCAAACCCAATTACTTCCACATATGGCGATTATGGGATTCAAACCAAGGAGAAATAACTCATCTTCAGTGGTAATATTCAAAAGGGAGGTTTATTGCAATACAACAGAGGAATATGAAATACAGGAACATAAAAAAAGTGCTTATCTGCAAGTAGCTATCATCCCTGTGAGAGGCTGGTACAATGGTCCCAACGTGTTTCGTCAGCAAAAAGTATCAACACACAATCAGCCAATCAGAAGCAGGCAGCTAGTGATCACCATTGCTTATCACTTTGCCAGTCCTCCTGCCCCTGCCAGAGATACACCTTCTAAAGGCATATTTGCTGAAGCATACCAGTCTACTTACGCCACACCTGCTGGACCGCGTTCCTCCTCTATAGGCATTAGGTGATGCAAGTCAATGATACACAAAAGTCTACATATGATCATGTGCATACACAAATTTAGTGCACATGTGAAATAAGTATCTGACTCAAAACAAGACATATGTCTATCTCTATATGAGCCACTTAATGTATATGCAATTCTTGTGAAAAGCGCAAAAATAATACACTGCATTACAGTCTAGCCAAAAGATTATTAAATGTATAATTATATTGTTGTTTATAGCTTTATTTATCATATTTACATCCCATAATTGGATCTTTGTCTAACAGGGATTCATTAGTCCAGCAATGTTGCCGCTCTAACAATAAAGAAACCATTAACTAGGAAATTCATGGAAGGATCATGTGATAGATACATAGTAAAGAAATAAACTCAGGCTTCCAATTAGCCCAGCTGTAACATTGTAATATTTACTCCATTGCAAACGCTTCATTACAAATGCTTTCTCCAGTATATCAGATAGAACTGGATACTACATTAGCTATGCTCCTATTTCAGGTTGCTAGTTAAAAGCAGAGTCTGGCGGTAACTTCCTCTTATGTGCTCTCCCTTATTATTACTGTAGGTCCGTCTTTATAGGACGTCATTTCCTGCTGGTAAATAGATCTTAGTAGCATGGTAAGAATCTGGGATCCCCATGCCAGTGTTACTTTAGTTAGAGTACATTATTTACATGAATTTGGCACACATATGACATTGCTATGTTTTGGGACTACTGTCACTTAATAAGATGTACCCCAAAACATAATACTGATATTTATTAAACTGATATCATTAATAGCCATTTACGTGCCTCCTCGGACACTGACATACTGTATGTGGGCGACTGTGTGAGAGAGTTACTGAAAGTGTGACATTAGTAGTGGGTATAAAATGAGTATATGTGTTAAGATAAGTTATGAAATATTGTAAAATGAAACAACAAAAACCCTGATTATATTTTCTAGATAGTTTTTTTTTTTTTTTTATCAGAGGTGATCTGCAGTAACTGGTTTAAAAAGTGAAAATTACTTTATTCCTCCTTTTAGATTTTGGTAAACAACGAATAAAACAGTAATTGGGGAAAACAACTAAAAGCAAGTATATTGAAGAGTACATGTCATTGCCCAATATATACATTATATTATTCCAACATCCTGCAGTTGTCCTTATGTTTAAAATGTAGAACGTCCAGCCTGAGGCAAAGGAACATAACATTAATAAATATTTACATACATACAAGTAGGTGATAGATCACTGGAACAGACACAAACGATGTGGTAGAACAAGTATGGTAAAATAATATCACTATCCATGGCACAAACATAACGCTAATGCAAGGTTATGATGGACAGAGAAGATGGGCTTGATCAGTGGTTCTCAACTCCAGTCCTCAAGTACCTCCAACAGGTCATGTTTTGTAGATTTCTTCATCATGCACAGATGAGTAAACCTATTTTTCTGTGTCAGTAATTATCCCACCTGCTTCCACAGACAAAAATCCTCAAAATATGAACTGTTGCTTATAACTGAGGGTTGAGATTGAGAACCAATGGGCTAGATCAGGGGTTCCCAATCATGGTACTCAATGAACACTAACAGTCCATGTCAAGGATAGCCATACTTGAGCACAGGTGACTTCATTAGTACCTGAGTTATTTTGATTTAACCATCTGTGCTCAAACATGAATATCACTAAAACCAGGACTGCTAACGTGCCTTGAGGACCGAGGTTGGGAATCACTGTGCTAGATGATTCTTTGCTGCCATAAACATTTTATTATGTAAACCGCTGCTGCAGATTGCCCATGACGGCCATCACCTTAGAAACTTGCTCAGAATATTATTTTTGAGAATAACCAAGATTTTCTGGATAATGTTGACCTCCACATGTTGAATTATTCACATCTTCACATTATTTTCCAAACTGGAAATTTATCGCAGTAAAGCTACTCTAAACAGATTAGGCTTGCACGGCAGAGGTAGAGTAATCCCACTTACAGAGATAAAGGACTGCTTCTTGTTTAATCATCCTCAGCTGGGAATCCCTCTTGCTTTGGGGCTCAGGTTTGGAGCAATTTCAGTTGGTTTCTCAGATCATAATTACAATCCTTGGAGTTTGTGTATCATGAGGATTAGTGAGATGGTGTTTGTGCCTGAATCATCACGGAATAAATTGTAGTTCTATGCATCAAAAATTAGTCTTCTATTTACTTGTTGCTAACATAGAGCAGATGACAGCAGAGATAGCCCTTAAATTGACCTGATCATCATGTGTGTTACATGTTATGGCAAACATTGGATTATACTACATCCTGTACAGTATGTGTAACATTATTTTTCCCTTTTCTGTCTGTATTTACCCACAGTATGCCCAGGCCTTTGTCTTTGTTTTTCTGAATAGAGGGTTGCCGCTCAAACATAATTGATTTGGATTAATTATGTTGGTAATAGGGGGTTCTAATGGTGTAGAAACTTGAATTAGCCATGTAATGGGCACATATTGTGTATTGCAGTGGTCCTCAAACTCGGTCCTCAGAACCCACACATGGTTCACGTTTTCCGGGTCACCTGACAGGTGCACAGATGTGTTCATTACTCACTGACACATCTTAAATGTTCCAAAAGTGGAGCTAATTATTTCACTTGTGATTCTGTGAGGAACCCTGGAAAACATGTACTGTTTGGGGTCCTGAGGACTGAGTTTGAGAGCCTGTGGTATATTGGAAGTGTGCATTAAAGATATGCGAGTGACCAGCAAATTTTCACATACCCACAACAGTCCCATTTACTGTATTTCATGGCAGCTTCAACCTTGGATTTTTATGATTGACAACATTCTTATGTGTTAATAGGGAAAATTGCTAGGGTAACTCAGGGTGTGGCCTTGAGAAATCTAGCTGTAATCTATTTTGATCTGTTTTTTTTTCTTTTCGAAGTGTTGGGAGATTTATTTAAAAACTGTCATTTAAATGCCCATGGTACAATGCATACTATGTGAAGGATTTATTTACTAACCCTAAAGTATGTCGCTTTAAATATAGCATACTATAAACAGGAACCAATACCATCTGTTGTAAAACCCAGATTAAAAGGCTAGATGGTGAGAATCGTGTAAATATACATAAAAGGAATTGTAGTGGGTAGATACTAAAAAATAGGGACATTTCCCAGGAAAATGTGGTTCCACAAATCTAGACCTGTACATGGAAATTAGGGACAGTTGACGAGTATGTATCAGACTTGAGTGTCTATTAACAAAACCTTAGCTTTCCTCAAAAATATAATCACAGGTAATAAACCATAGGAAATGGCAGGCTATAATGTGACCTGAGTGTACCAGCAGATTATGAAAGTACAGCAGCACAAAATAGATAAACAATTGTGTTAATATAAAGGAGATTTTATTAAATTTTGAAGAGCTTTTCATAGATTTAAAGGTCATGTTATCTTCTCACCATGTACTTAGGTAACTGTGGAATAGACACAAAACCAACCGTCAAATCAATCTGCTGACATTGAAAGTGCAATTACCAGATGGTGCACTTTGTATCTTTTAAATAAGATTGAGTTACAATTAAATTTATATAAACCTTACCATTTATCTTATGTAAAAATGTATTATTTTAGATTCTACTCCAGTCTGCTAGAGGTAAACCTCAAATGCCGGCAGAAAAAGAAAATCAGTTTTTTACCGGTCTTTCTTAAGTGAAACAGTATTTCCATATTTCAGGATCATCTAACACACATACTCAGATGGCAAATACTCCATAGGCAACTGCAGGGAGGGTTTCCAGTTGCCGTCTGTCGCAAAGGCTCAATTCGTAGCCTCAATAGTAGTAGTACAGTATATAATACGATTTTAATGGTGCTACAGCCACAACATGCAGTATAAGGGATGGAAAGGAGCTGTTGTGCATGCACAACTTTTCTTATTTAGGGCCTGATTAAGCAAGGAACGCACGCTAGCAGACATACGCATCCATCCGCTGCGAGAATATGCTAATCAATGCACACATACAGAGACCACAGCACAAGATGCAGACACCCAGCCCCATATTAAGCTGCCCGTCTCATTTTACTCTGATCAGCATGCAAGATATCGTAAACATCGGTAACATCGACCCATGGGCACCATAGTTGTTGACCTGAACCTTATCATGAGGTGAGAGAATGTGTGTTTAGAAGCAATCGGTATGTAATACTGACAGATAGGATCCATGCGGTCAGAATCCCGATGCCTAGATCTCGGTAGGGTTAACATACCGACACTTGCTGGTTGGTATGCTCCCCCTCCCCCACTCCCTACCCTAACCCAAATCCTCCATCCCTGGTGCCTGAACCTAACCTTCCCCCCAGTGCCTAAATCTAAGCTCCCTCTCTCCGCACCTTAAACCTAACCCTCCCTCTTATTGCCTAACCCTAACCTCCCCACCTAGTGCCTGAACCTAACCTCCCTTTCCCCACACCCTAAACCTCCCCCCTTAGGGCCTAACCAGTACCCCGCTACTTACCTTTGACATCCATGCGGTCGGGATACCGGTGCCGGGCTTCTTACCAGCGTCGGTATGCTGGTGCCGGTAAGGTAAGCATCGGCATCCAGACCACCAGGATTCCAAACTCATACCGTTTAGAAGGTTCAGTTCTGTCTCCTACTGGTTATACATTGTAGGTATATTTATTATGGGATGTTTAACCTTTTCCTGGGGGATACGTTCAGAATCCTGACAGTGGGGATTCCGGCGTTCAGAATGCCGATGCCGAAATACCGACATCGGAATACCAAAGCCAGCATTCCGACCGCTGGGATCCCGAAGGTAAGTGCCAGGGTTAGGGGGAGGGTTAGGCACTAGGCGGAGGGTTAGGATTAGGGATTAGGGTTAGGCACTGGTGTGGGGGGTTAGGCACTGGTGTGGGGGGTTAGGGTTATGTACTAAGGGGGGAGGGTTAAGTTTTGGGTACAATGAGGGGAAGGTTAGGTTTCGGCACCGGGGAGGGAGGGTTAGGTGTAGGGGTTAGGTTAGTATACTTACTTACAGCTGTTGGTATGGTAACCTGGTCGGGATGTCAGCATCAGGGTTCTGACCACCAGGATCCGAGCACTGGATTCCCATGCCCACCCTTTTTCTGGCCACTGATTTTTCTGAGAAAGTTTTGTTTTTTAACTCTCTCCCCTACAGCCCAAACTATAGGCCACTGATCGTGTTAATTATCAATGCTGTGTTACATACGCTATCCAGTGCAGGGCCGGATTGAGGGTCACATGGGCCTGGAGCTGAAAATGACCAAGGGCCTATTATGAGAGGCAGAGGAGGTGTGACCTGTGCTATGTGGGTGTGTCCAGTGCCATGTGGATGTGTACACCTCTATACTCTCCCCCCAATGTCTCCCTAAATATATAAAAGAAAAAAAATGCTTCATTATGTGAGGTAAATAGAAATACAATTTTGCTACTTATGATTTATGGCTGACCGTGTGGAGAGCAGATGGCCAGTCAAAATCATGTTGTCATGGGCCTATTTTTATGTGGAGGCCTGGAGCTGTAGCTCCATCTGCCCCATTGTTAATCTGGCCCTGATCCAGTGTATAATGAGGAATGGGATTGAAATGCCGGCGGATGTGTAGCCGCTGGTTCAATTCCCGACAGCGCTAGCCCAACACGAAGGAAATCCCGATAGCGGAGGCAAGTCATTTAACCCTAACCCTCCTTTAGGGGTGCCTAACCCTATCCTTCCCCCTAGTGCCTAGCCCTAACCTCCCCCACGTTAGTGCCTAAACCTAACCCCCCCTCCCCGCACCCTAAACCTAACCCTCCCAGGGGGGTCCCTAATCCTAACCTCCCCCCTAGTGCCTAAACCTAACCCCCAGGCCACAGTCACTTTAAGATCAAGCATTTGGAAATCCCCTATAGAAATCCTGCATTGGCCCCTGCATGCCTGTAAATAGCACCTGTAGAAAGGATGATGAAGGATGGTAGATAATCTGTTTTTAGCAGTAAACAGTGTCAAAAAGTATTTGTCAGGAAAGCCTGTGTACTATATATATATAAAAAAAGAATCATATGTAATTAAAGGTTACATAACAGCTCTGGATGCAGAACCCAGCGGGGCTCTTCATACAGTGTGCCCATGCAGAACATCCAGCGAATGATGAAAGTAGCTTTACCACACCAGGCATGAACAGTGCAAGGATGGAAGATGGACACAGGGAAATAGTTCATGCTGTGTCTATGGTCTGTGTTTACTGTGAATAGTAGGCCAGTTCCTCATATAGATCAATGATCCTTATAGTTGTAGCAAACAATCTGTGCTAACTATGCATTGGTATCAACACAAGTGCGATGATGGGAGCCTTATAGGATGTCTGCTTACATTCACGTCTCTGTAACTTCTAATAATGGAATAGCTTAGCTTATCTCTTCATTGTCTCATAAAAACATTAGTAAATCAACATTGTTTTGAAAATAAATTCTTAATATACTTATCTACACACAGTTCTCTACTAAAATATTATTGGACATCTCGGGCCAAATGTAATAAGGTGAGAGTAGAAAATGTGAGAGTATAGCAGTAACCTCTCACACTTTTTAAACTCGCCCAATGTATGTGGGTGAGTCAAAAATTATCCGCACTCCAGTTATATTAAAACTTCTGTTGGCCGCACTGTATTATCAACGCTTTCTGTACTATGTCGCTGTCTCCCCAGTCACCGCTGTGCAGGTTTGAACACGTTACGTCAGTTCATTTGTGACTGCAGTGCAAGGAAAAATGGCTGCCCCATTTGTGATTTGCACAAAAGAAGAGCAGCGTACAGTGATTTTTTTTTTGTGGTCTGAGGGTGTGTCTGGTGCCGATATTTATCGAACACTTTGTGCACAGTATGGAGAAAGTGTTTTGTCGTGAAGAAGTGTATTTGAATGGATAGAGAAGTTCAAATAAGGTCGCACAAGTGTCAGCCATGATGGAAGAGCCAGACGCCTGTCCACGTCCACGACTGATGAGAACATTGAGCGTGCATGTGAACTGATTCTGTTGGATAGACGAGTGACAGTGGATTATGTTGCAAATCATTTGCAAATCAGCCATGGCTCTGCATATGCAATAATCCACGACAGAATACAGCGGTGCATTCGTGACTCGCAGCTCAGCCTAAAACATTTTTTAATGAGGGAATACGAAAGCTTGTTGACAGATGGACAAAGTGTATTGAAAATCAGGGTGTTTATGTCGAAAAATAATGTACTCGTCTTTTCTGAAAGTTGATTAAAATACATTTTACAGCCAGAGTGCGGATCATTTTTGTCTCACACTCGTAATATTGTTCGGGAACAATTTAAACTCTCATCCAGATGTTTTCCCATTTTGAAGATAAAACTCGACCAGTGTGAGAGGTTACTGCTAACCTCTGACATTTCCTAAGCTCTCACCCTATTCCACTTGGCCCCTCTAGTTTTACATTGGAGGGGGAAAAAATAAGCCATTGAGGAACCACATGACTGGAAACAAATGCAGTGACGTTATTCCCACAATGTAACTTTTATAGGGCCTCATTCAGATCTGGACGCAATGCCAACAGTTCCGCAGATTGAGCGATTGTTAGCCATTGCGCACACACAGCGATTGAATTGCGATTACGCTCACACAGAGGATTCACTCGCAAAGTGAGTGACAGGTAGTCAGCGTTTGGTGGAGGTAACGGGGGGGGTGGCTAGAGAAATGCAGGCGTGTTGGAATGTTTAAATACTGCTTTCTGGGCGTGCATAAATTAGCCACTGTATCCTTGCTCACAGCAGGAGATCCCCCCGCATATCTGAAGACTTGCTATGTCTGCGACAGCTTAGACTTGCTCAGAAGGCTGATGGATGCCTGATCTGGGATTGATGTTTCTGGTTTTGTATGAGCGGCGGATGTGAGATGCTTTCAGTGGGCGTCTCTAAGCTCTGCGTGTTGAGTGAGTTAGTAGCATATTTTCGCAATTGTGATCTGTGTGAGATAGCAGCTGCGGTGGCATTTGTGTCTGAATCAGGCCCATAGTGTCTAAAGCCTTCAAACACCAATAGTTTCAGGGCATGTAAGGTGACATATAAAATGTACAGAAAAATAACATAACTGTAAAGCATAAGTCAGCAGTGGCAGGGAATGCACAAAAGGAGCCGTAACACTTGAAATCCAGAACACTGTGCAATGTTATGTTGCAGTATGTAACAGCATAGAGCTTTGTGTGTGCGAGCACTTAGGGATGTGTTTCATGGTCAGCGCTTTTGTAAAGCTGCAGGACAGGATAACACTTCCTTCCTACTGTATGTAAATGTGCATTTGTTACATTATTATATTTAATTCAGCATTTTGGCGGAATGTAATAAGGTCAGAATTTGCAGTGACTTATAATAATGTCATTGGTATGTCCTGCTTTCAGCCTATAGTACACTGCAAAGATACTGATATTATGTGGATACTGCTCTTTACGCATGAATGAATGAATGGGCTTGATAAATAGGCCCCCAAGTCACATCAGTTTTCTGCAGCCGACACCTGGATGAAAATATATTTTGTGGTCTCTATTTGGAATGTATTCAGATTCACATTATCTTGTTATTGGATTAAGAAGACATCAGAGGTGTCCAGCAGTATCCTTTACCCTCACTAACAGGTTTGCCCCAAGCAGTGAAAGAATATACCTAATCTTTCTTGATATTTGCTTTTGTTGTAGAGAATATCTTAAATTATTGAACAGTACATTATCAGGAAGCTAGAGAAAGGCTTCAAATGAGTGAAAAAATTGCTTTATTCTGACATCTCTGCATCTTCATCCAGATGTGATAAATACTCCCTAGAGGTTAACACTATGCATTCCTGTTGCTTGTACCTTAGATTACAGTGCATTATTAATCAAACATGTTAGATCAAATATGCTAAAAGCAAGTCAGCTTAGCATAAAAAATCCATCACTTTATAAGGCTAAAGCGGTTCTTAAAGGAGCATAATATTGGAGAAAGCAATTAAAGTGGGATTATTCTTAAATTGCTTATTATTCTACCTATACCTGGAGATGAAGAATCAGCTAGACAGTTACGTTAATGAGCATATCATTATTAAGCAATGACTTAGTAAATTTATGGATATTTTAGGATGTACAAATTTACATACTAGAGCAAGTACAGTAATCAGGGGAGAGAATGAGTAGTGGATACATGTTGTCTTTTAATTACATTGGGTCGTTTGTACAGGTTTTCATGCGTGACATAATCACTAACTGCGACTGAGACTCTTTTCTTATGGTGGTCCCCCACCTACTTAGGCCGCATTCAATTAGAGCAGACCCGCAATACTATTTCGCCTCCCCGGACTTTCCGCCTACTTTGGCGAGAACGGGACCCGGCGAAGCTTGAACAGGAGGAAAGTACTGTCAGATTTGGGGAAATCAGCCTGACACCCCCCAAATGATGCTCTGACATGGGGTTTCTCTATGGTATCCCCCGGTTTGGCTTGTTGAAGGTATTTGGTGTCTTTGAACGGGCTCAATAGCTGCTAAATAGCGTTTTTTTAATAAGTGGTGCAGAATAGTATTTAGGAGTTCTTTTTGTTGAAAATAACGTATCCCAGCAAATTTGGGGTACTTGAAAATGGGGGCCAGCATATTTAAAGTTGCTAAAGTAAATTTGAAAAATTGTGAAAAATCCACCTGCCGCAAGCACCTGCAATCACAAAAACACCTGGGGCATACTTGGGGACCCCCCCAGAGTCAAGTTCGCTAGTTTTTAACTTTGTACCCCAACTTTTTTTTGTTATGCTCCCAAATTTAAAGTAATTTTTGGGGGGTTCTTATGTGTCTTTTAAAAAATTTTTTACACAGTTTACCTTTGGGGGACTGTCTGAAGGCTGCACGGGGGTTCCCGCAACGTTGCACCCCAAAACCCCAATTCTGCACTTTTTTTACGCCTCATATTCATAGGCAAAACTTTTCCGCCTAGTACATTGCATTGACTTTCCGCCTAGGCGAGAAGTCTTCCAAATTGAGTACAGAGTAAAATCAAAACAGGCGAAAATGACGTCATCGGCAAAAAGTTTCCGGCAAAATTCTCACAATTGTGATAAAATGGAACTGGCCTCTGAAAGTTCTGTGGACCAGATCACCATCTGTGAACTAGCCTGTTTCAGTAAAAACGGATACTATTTGCATACTTAAATTTGTCAAAATGTTCCCAGTTAACCATCTGCTGTTGTCATTCATCAACTGCCTATATCCGGTGCTGCCAGCAATTACAGTCGTTTGTCATATATCAACTTGTAGAGAAAAAAAAATCAGAGAGTTAAACTAAATGAAAGACAACTTGCATTTGTGAAATATTTACCTGTACATACTGTACATCAGATAAAAGATAAATGCCACAACAAGGTAAAAAAAGTAAATGTACCACTATGTCTGGCTAACGATACATTTATCCAGCTTAGGAGCTAATAATTCCAGTACTCTCCCATGAGTCCATTTTCCATAAACCAAAGTAGCATCTCGAAAGGGCAACAGCTGTCTGACTTCTTATCCTGACGATCATAGTGCAGGAGGACTTGTTTGTTTGAGAAGCTCTAGAGGTTACATCCCCTGAATATTCTCTTTGACAGAGAAAACTTGCAGGGAAGATCTTTGAGAGAATGTAGTGTCGTCTTCTGCTGCACAATTGAAGGTGAGCTCTTTAGCTGCTGCACCATACAGTATTAATGTACATTGCTTTTGCCTTATTTGTCTGAAGGCAAGGGTTCAATTATCTGGATTACACAGATCGTTTATGGATAGGAGGATTTTCCAAAAAGTATACAGGACTGTACATACAGCCAGTACATGCAACCGGTCCCTTCTCGTCACTGCCCTTAGCAGTCACCTCCACATTAAATTGTTTAGTACTTTACCAAACAGAGGCCCTGATTCAGAGCCGGACGCTCTGACAGAGCGCTCGCTCTGAATCAGGGCCGTCCCTCCTTCATTTTGGAGCGGCCTCCTGGCCACTCGCATAGCTGTGGGTGACCACCCACAGCTATAGTGAGCGGCCATGATGATGGTCGCGATGGTCATGACCATCACGACCATCGGGCTTGCGACGAGACCCTGCGGTAGGGTCTCGCTGCCGCAAGCCCAGGAGTGCTTTTGGGAATGCCTCCGTCTGGGCAGCCACGCCCCCGGCACGCCCAACAAAGGGGGAGTGCTGTCAATCACCATCGACAGCACGCCCCCTTTGGTGCGTGACCCATAACGACGGCTTGGCCGTCGTTATTCGGGTCTCGCGCATGCGCACGACGGAGGTGCCTCCGTTGTGCGCATGCACACTTGGGCACCATCGACTCGCTTGCGAGCACTCAGCGCTCGCGAGCGGGTCAGAATCAGGCCCATTGGCTGTAGGAGGAAGCATTTCGTGATTATTGGCCTGATTCAGAAATGCACACAATGTCCATCGCTGCTGCGATCCAATACAAAGCGGACTTGCAAAAATATGGTAATGACTCAGTCGTCGTCTTGTGCAAAGACACTCCCACCTCCGGCGTCTCACATCTGCTGCTTACATACAAACTTCTGAGCAAGAGTACAAGAATATGCTGTCTCAGAATTCGCCTTCTCACCTAAGATGTCTGGGCCTTTCCAGCTGCATACGAATTTGCAGAGGCTCACTAGGAAACGCCCAGAAAATGTTCCTGACATGCCTGCATTTTTCAAGCCATCCCCTGTTACTTACCCAAAATTCTGACTACCTGTCACTCACTTTACAAATAATTTCTCTCTGTACAATCGCTGTGTGTGCATAGTGCTGCTTTGGAGCATGCATAGTTATTGGAGGACTTTTCTAGCATTTTGGGGACCTATATACATTAGTAGTGGCATCCCAGTGACCACTATACAATAAAGTCACCATCCCAGTGACCGCCATACAATAAAGTCACCATGACAGTGACCACCATACAATATAGATACCATCCCAGTGACCACCATACAAAACAGGGACCATCCTCATGACTGCCACATAATACAGGTACCATACAGTGATCGCCATACAATACAGACACCATCCACGTCACCACTATACAATACAGATTGATGACCACACAATACAGAGCATCCCAAGGACTGCCATACACTATAGAGAGCATCCCAGTGACAGTCATATAATCCATACACCATCTCAGTGACCACCTTACAATAACAAGAGCATCTTAGTAGCTGTCATATAATGAGCATTTTTGTGTGCACCATACAGTATCATCATTAAGTAACCTTTTATCAAAAATCATTAACTTCTGCAACATCATTGTAACATTCCCAACAATTATTCCCTTTATAATTAATAATTCCCTAATTTCCATTATTTATTAACAACATCAGTTAATTCCAATTATATTCTTTAAACCCCTAATAATATCAGACAGTCTCATAAAAAGCTGTTCATAATAATTTGCTACATTAAGCACATTAAGCCCAATCACAATAGCTACCCCCCTTATTTTTATTTTTCATAGTTGTTGGGACTCTAGAGGAGGGTCTAGCTGGGGCTGTGCACTGTAGCAGTAGGCTGCATGGCCCCTAAATGAGGAGGGATAAAGGCAGGCACTTTATGCAGATGGCCTCGGAATCTCCCCCACCCACAGACACACAGAGACACATACACCATCTGCTGTCAAGCTGTACATAAATGTTTAAAAATTGAATGAAAACAAAAACCCACACAAGGCAGTGCCCATATATAGTATTTATTTAATACCAGTTATTTATATAGAACATACATATTCTGCAGCACATTACAGAGAATAATTGGCTATTCACATCAGTCCCTGCACCAGTGGAGCTTACATATTCCCTGCCATAAGTACATGCACACACATACACACTAGGGTTAATTTTTTTTCCAAAAGCCAACTAACCTACCAGCATATTTTTGGACCGTGGGAAACCGGAGTGCCCAGGGTGAGCCCACGCAGGTATGGGGAGAATATACAGACTCCACACAATAGGAAATACAAATAATAAACAAGGGGCACTTTTCTATCAGAGTATTTTATTCATTGCAAATTGGCTTAACAATCTTATCACACTGCCGGCGAGACATAAAATCACATATACCGCATACATAAAAACAATATTAAAAATTCAAAATTGCCTGTTGCCACTCAGTTCAACACTTTATTGTATTGTATGTAATAAAGGTCCATAAATAACTATAAATAGTCTTTACCATTATAGTTAAATGGCACAATCAGTGGATTAGTATGTATAATTTCACTCACACAGAACTCTTGCAGCCGACCACCTGGAATTCTAATAGGGCTCCAAGAGTTATAGAACATTATGTTATGGTGGGTTTTGTTTACAGTAATCCATTCACAACGTCTATTCCAATCAGTAGCAGCTAGTGGGTTATTATATTTTAATAAGCAGAATCTCGTTGATTGAGGAAGCAATGTGTTTCCCGGAAATATCCACATATGCTGGCTATGTTAGTATGCAGTAAACTGGGTTAGTAGATCCAATGTCTCTGGTGCAAAACAACAAGGTTCTGTTGGAGCTATTAAAGTCTCTAACCTCTGACTTCTAGTAGTCCCTATAAGGCAGTCACTAGGATGGCTGCTTCCAGAGTGGTATAATGCATCTCCAAATAAAAGTAACTACAATGCATTTCTCCACCTCCAATACACTTTTGGTGGCTTCCTCAGCTCTCAATAGCCATGTTTACTACAATTATTACTATCGTTTTGTGTATTTTTTGTCATGTAGTCTTCTTTTCTGATTGTTGTCAGTTACACCATATGTTATTAGTACATTTGATCATAGGACCTGATTCAGAGTTGTACGCTATTTGCATCACTGCAGAAGGCCGGCTTCTGTGATGCGCTCCTGCGTCCTTTGATGCAGCCATCGAATCACTTTCGTGAACATCAGTCATCTGAATAACCCTGAGGTTACTCAGGATGGCCATGCAATTCACATTTCCTAGACCAGTGAAGCTGCGCTGGATGATGTAGACACTGGCCTCATCACGACGCTAGCCATTGCCACCTCTTCCATGTCAGTCATTCTGCGGCTTAGGAGCACACAGATTGGCACATGTGCAGTACAGAGCCTGGGTGTGCACCAATCGGCAACCATCAGAGTTGCACGTAAACTATCGGGTACACACATAACTTCACACATTTTCTTTCTTCACTTTTACATCCTCCTGACCTTTGGCCAACATTCCTGTGTGCCTGGATCATACAGCCCACCAAGAACCTCTACAATCTGTTTGGACCAATATGCAATATGTAGCACCTATCCTTGTGTATCAATGCCTATCCCTGTAGATTGTACCTCTATGTCTGTCTGTTATTGCCCAGTTTTGTTCTATTAATGTTTTCAGTTGTAAAGTGCAACAGAATATGTTGCACTATATAAGAAACTGTTAATAAATAAATAAATAAATAATCATGCCATAGTACACAATACGTTTGCATAGGGAGGATCATGGGGAAACAACTTAAATGGTATAGCAAGTCAGTGACCCATGACTTGGGTCTTGCCCTATACTGTAAGTTTATAATTCATGACCTAATTACTATGAGGTTTATGTAATATTTGAGGAAACTGCATCTACTGCTTGGATCCGTTCAGAATGTCAACACCAGAATGTTGACAGGTTCTGTATGTCAACAGTCAGAATGTTGGCATGGACATAAACTCGACAAATGTCAACATTCACAAATACTGACTTGGTTTAGGATTAGGCTAAAATGTGCAAAGAAAAAAGCACTGTACTGTGTGTCAACATCATGAACATGTCAACATTTTAACGTTGTCAACATTTGTGAATGTCAACATTCAGAACATGCACAAAAACAGACAGATCTCAGGTGCACAACTCCAAATTATTAATAATATATAAATGCAATAAAATTTTGCAATCAATAGAGGTTTTTAGCATAATCTTGGCCAAGGTTATGGGCCTACCCACCATATCCAGGTAACCTCTGTAGGGTAGGTCCCTAACATACTACGATTCAAATCTAGAGCACAGGATACCCCCAAACTAGCTCAGCTAAGCCGCCCCAGGGCACCGCCATAGTAAGAAAAGTGCAGTGTGAAAGAGATAGTTAGGAGCAGCTACTGCTGCATATAAAGAATGAAAATAAAAAGTGAGGTACATATATAATAAACAAACAGTGAAGGGTTAAAATGTGTTATAAAAGAAAAATGTGTTATAATGTGGTGCCCTGAAACAGATCAACAAAGCCAATCCAGGGGGACCCATGCCCCAAAAATGAACCAAAGTTGCACTACAGTATATAAAACTTGTAGGACTTACCTAGAATTGTGCCTATTACTAATGTTCATATTCATCACAAGACTCCATGCTTTTAAACCAATAAGGTAGGGGTGCTAATCCAGACTGAGGGCGGCTCCTTTCCTTCAGGTGTGCAATAAAGCACATTAAATGGAGTATATGGGAAAGATTTCTGGACTGCACACCCTAAATATATATATATAATGGGAGGTGCTACCTGATGAGACAAATTGCAGGCACAAAAACAGACAGATCTCAGGTGCACAACTCCAAATTACTAATAATATATAAATGCAATAAAATTTTGCAATCAATAGAGGTTTTTAGCATAATCTTGGCCAAGGTTATGGGCCTACCCACCATATCCAGGTAACCTCTGTAGGGTAGGTCCCTAACATACTACGATTCAAATCCAGAGCACAGGATACCCCCAAACTAGCTCAGCTAAGCCGCCCCTACCTTATTGGTTTAAAAGCATTGAGTCTTGTGATGAATATGCACACTAGTAATAGGCACAATTCTAGGTAAGTCCTACAAGTTTTATATACTGTAGTGCAACTTTGGTTCATTTTTGGGGCGTGGGTCCCCCTGGATTGCCTTTGTTGATCTGTTTCAGGGCACCGCATTATAACACATTTTTCTTTTATAACACATTTTAACCCTTCACTGTGTGTTTAATATATATGTACTTCACTTTTTATTTTCATTCTTTATATGCAGCAGTAGCTGCTCCTAACTATCTCTTTCACACTGCACTTTTCTTACTATGGCGGTGCCCTGGGGCGGCTTAGCTGAGCTAGTTTGGGGGTATCCTGTGCTCTGGATTTGAATCGTAGTATGTTAGGGACCTACCCTACAGAGGTTACCTGGATATGGTGGGTAGGCCCATAACCTTGGCCAAGATTATGCTAAAAACCTCTATTGATTGCAAAATTTTATTGCATTTATATATTATTAATAATTTGGAGTTGTGCACCTGAGATCTGTCTGTTTTTGTGCCTGCAATTTGTCTCATCAGGTAGCACCTCCCATTATATATATATATTTAGGGTGTGCAGTCCAGAAATCTTTCCCAGACATTCAGAACATGTTGATATTCTCTTTATACCACACCCCTCCTGTTGTGATTGTTATAAGCCCTTTTTCCTTTTAAATTAATGGGTTGAAACTGTGATATCTGCATTGTGCTCTATGGAGCTGGAAATACAACAATATTTGCATACATGTATATTTTTCTTTCAACCGTGAAATAAGAACATTAAACAGCAATTTCATCAAAAACAACAACAAATAGGAATTTTTTATTATTCAGTGGGAGATTTTCTAAATAGCACTGTTATATTTGCAGCTTACCATGAGGGCACATTTGGTGGATTCTATATAAATGTTCTCAGAAAATTAAAAGCAACAATATGTTTGTAAATTAGGCCATAAAACAGCAGTGGCCATTAGGGATAACTCTGAAATAGTTCTATATTAATGAATTAATTTGCTTTCCAAGCGGAAAGGTCATTAAGTCACTTTGCTTTTGCTAATTTTTTTTCTTTTCTTCTAAGTTACAACGATTCAGAAATACTTTAGGGAAATGAAATAAACCCCAAATAAGACAAACAAACAAAGCTCTGTCAGAAAAATTAAGTCAGCTTAAGTAAATAAAGTATAAATATGACAGCTTCAAAAATGTAAAGCTACTAAATTTATATGATAAGCGAGAAAGTGTCAGTGTGCCTGTCTGTTTGTCCTTTATGCACGGCCAGAGTTTTGAACCTAGCTCAACCAAATTTGGTATGGTGGTGTAGTTTGACCAGGATTAGGTTAATGTTTAAAGTTTGTCAGGGCCATGGTGCCCACCAAGTAGGCCATGGAATCTCTGATTTAAAATTTTTGTTTAAGCAAGTTCACTTAGGATGTCTTCCAGTGCACTGATCTGAAGGCACAGGCTGATATGTACCAGTGGGGGCAGACATAGATCCAACAGAAGAGCAGTGAGTCAGAGGTTCAAGTGTCACACTGCACCTGCACTGACAGTTACTAATTTCCTCCAAGCACATTTTCATATACCATGGTTTCCAATGTTGGTCTGCAATGTAAAAAATGAAGGCTGTACTTCAATGTTCATTCTTCAACCCGGGCAACACCAGGTATCCCAGCTAGTGTAAAATATAATTAACCAAGTTTCATCTCCTGATTACTGTTTTTATTACACCTTTAAGTTGCGGGGTAGGAAAAATATGTGGGCCACCAGGAAATTGTGTCCAGCCCACTGCCTCCCACCATTCCACTGCCTACAAGCAGCAACACCATATCAATTCATTTGGGAGTGAGGCTGTGACAGAGCAAAAGGAAGGGAATGCACTGTACACCCACATTTGAGACACTCTCAGCTCCTTAAACTTAATTCAACTAAAAGCATGGCTCCATCAAACCTACACTTGCCCAGGAGCTGCTTGAAAGCCCCCAGCCTCTCCCAGTACCGCTGAAGCCCTGCCCCAGTGACACCATCCAAATTTTGGTGTTATCCCCTCGGATGGTGTCACCCAGTGCAGCCCGCTTCCCCCTAGTGATGCCAATGTATACAACTATACTATTACTATATACATTCTGATTTCAGAGATTGGCACATGAAACAAGATTGCCCATATTATGTGCTTGTGGTGTGTCGTAACCTGTAGCTGAACGTTGTGTAACCCTGGTTAAGGGTTAAAATAAGTACTGTACTCATAAATGATTGTAATATTTATAAATGTACAATTTGTGAGGTAAAGTATATGTATATAGATGTATTTATTGTATTCATGTACATGGCCCTTCTATAAATTATGTATACAGGTACAGTATATCTATTTCATGTAGTTACATGTAAGTTTATATGGTACTTCTTTTTTTGGTGGGGATGTGTCTCATTGTATGGGATACACACACACTAGAAGAAGGACGGAGTAATTAACTGGGTGTGGTTTGTCACTGCCCTTCTTTTACTGACAGGAACCAGAGACAGGGAGGAGCTGCAAGCAGACTGAGAGGGCTCTAGTTCTCACCCCCCTGTGTCCCAGGTGGCAGCTGAGTGGTAGATAGGCTCCTGGGCACAGGGGGGGTGGATTTGGACAGGGACCCCAGCCGGAACTGGGGAAGCAGGTCGACAGCGGCGTCCCAGTAAGCAGCTCACCTTGCGGCACTTTGGTGGAGTGACCTGTAGTGTTGGTCCCAGGAGCCGGGTCAGAGGCCGAGGTCATGGGGATGGAGCAGCAGCAGTGGTCCCGATGGGGAAGCTGCACGGTGGGATCGGCGGTGAGCAGAGGCTGTGAGGGGCCGGAGACACAGCACATAACTGCAGCTGAGTGGCTGCATTCCAGAAGATGGGCATTTTTGCTCATAAAATTGAGGCAGAATAGCAGCAGTAGCGGCTAGCGGAGGTGTGAAACCAGTGGCGTTTCTAGAGAGGAGGGGGCCCGTGTGCAGTCTCCGACACGGGCCCCCTCCTCCCCGCCCGGCGGCCGGCAGTGCACTGAGCTGTGCACGGCCAGCGCCGGAGTTATAGACTCTGGGCACTAGAGTGTGCCCAGTGTCTATAATGTATGTACAGGTCACCGGGAAAATGGCTGCGGCGGCCATTTTCCCTGTATTGCGCATGCGCAAACGATGGGAAAATGGCTACCGTGGCCATTTTCCAGTCGTTTTACAGCGCCGCGCCGACGTGGGACTCCGGAGAGGTAAGTAATATTATGTGTGCAGTGCGGGGCCCCCTGGACCAAGGGGCCCATGTTCCCCGCACACCCTGCACCCATTATAGATACGCCCCTGTGTGGAACCAAACATGAGAGGTGGCAGCTGTAGGAAGGAGGCAGGCTACTGTCGGACAAGGCTGGGGTTACTCTGTTAGTGTACTGAAGCCTCATCCTATGCTCTTTAATCGGCAGCTGAGGTAGTGATGGCAGCAGAGCCCTGTTAGAGAAATCTTCAGTTCCATGACGGCGGTGGTATGAATACTAATGCTGATCAGAGAGTAGACTCCAAGCCCTGTACATACATAGCTACTGTACATTAGTAGCACAGGAGAGCAAGTGGGAAAAATAACACTAGTATTGATGACTGACATTTGTACTACCAGCCATTGAGCTGGATAGACTTCCCTAAAATACTAGCCTTAGCAAACAGCTGGGAGAGGGGGAAATGCATATATATATATATATATATATATATATATATATATATTAATACATTTGAAGGTATAAGGCAAACTGGCAACTCTGGAAGTATTTCAAAACTCAGGAGGTGGATTATAACTAAATGTTATACTCTTAAACTGGCAACATATCTAAAGATTATCTGACTAACCAGCAAACTAGATGATTGGTAGGAATGAAAATCTGGTAAGGTATGAAAACAAATGACAATCAGCAATTTGCTCCCAAACGCCGGAAAATGGACAAAAACTGGTGTTTAAACAAATTGTTTCGATCAAACATTTAACAAACTTGTCTGAGCGATCATTTTCATCTGTTTTCTGGCATTTAGGAGCAAATTGCTGATCATCATTTACTCCCATTCCTTACCAGATTTTCACTCCAACCAAACAACTAGTTGGCAGGTTGGACAGATAATCTTTAGATGTGTGGTCAGCTTTAGAAACATTTGCAACACATGTATCAACTTTATTTATCCTTCAGTGGATATAGACAACAGCATACAGGAAAAGTTACTGTCAAAGGATATTCAGACAACAGAACTTTTATAAACTAAAAGTTAGGACCAGCGTATTATCGACAAGTGTCAAAGGGACTACAAAGTGACAGTGATGTAAAGTACTTGCCCCGTATTAAACAAGTTGAGGACTTGCAGTGTATCAACTACTTTATGACCACAGGTATTACAGTAAAATATGACTTGTATTACCATTGTATACATCTAAGTTATTAATTTATATACAAGGATTGAGTGTTACTCTGTTTAGTTAAATTTTATCACTCATATTGTAATTGGGTTATGTAATGTCTATACAAGATGTTATTAATTGCGAGTGTCAGTTGTGATCTTAAGTAAAATTATAAACATGCAGTGATATAGTTTAAGCGTGAGTTTATCCTCATTTGGGTTTTCCCAAGTAGGCCCGGTCTACTACCAATACTTGGGTGGAGGCACTGAATTAATAGTAATATGAGGTACACCACTTAACAATGAGTTTAAGGGTGAGAAAAAAAGATTACATAGGAGTTAGTAACCTGGTGTCCCTTTAGAGGGTAAAGAGGGGTTACAATTGTGCTACAAATCTCTTATAGATACTATGCTAAGGGGTACATTTACTAAGAATCATGTTTTGGTGAGATTTAACACGACTTCAATGGTAGGAATGCACTTTAATAAGGCTTGCTGGGACCTCTAGTCCCCCTGTAAAAGACAATATTAATTTTACACAATAAATTAACACTATCAACCCAGCATCCTCCGGCCAGGCCATGTGCTGGTTATGCTCGGGGTGGACCACACACAGTTTTATTATCCCAATTGAACCCTTTTTTTTTACTTAAAATCTGACAGAAACATGCATGGATCCAACTGATCCGTGTATGTTTCTGCAGAACACGCTGCTCAGGAGCTAGTCTATTTGACAAGTGCATTTTTGTGTAAGTTCGCAACTCTTATGGACAATTTGGAAAACCTGATTATTGGTAAGTTTGCGAGTTCTATTGTTTCCTATGGAAAGTACTTGTGGGTTGGTTCGATGGAGTATTTAGTCATATTTTTGTATTGGCACGTGTTTGGCTGTGCGATTCCTTCTTGTTTGCCCGTGTTTGGCATTAGTAAATTTGCAAGTCAGAAAAGCAGACTAAACACACCCGAGATTGCAATCTCACAAAAACACGATTCTAGTAAATTTACCCCTAGGTCTCTGTTTTAAACATGCCCTGTTTTCCCAATGTCCAGCGGCACCGCGGAGCACTAGCGCCTTACAAATCTATAACGATAATAATAATTGAATGGCATTCAGCTTATCGTTTGGCCTAACCTTGATGGGGAAAAAAGGATTGTGGGTGGACAGTCTTGTAAAGAAATGTTTGGGTAAATGGAGTTACTACCACAGCTTTAAACACATACAAAAATAACATCTCGCCGTATGACATTGCAAAAATGAAATGTGAGGTGATACAGGCAGCAGCACATCATCCTGAAATATTAAATAGGGCATGCTTGGCAGACTTGTGCTCCGTAAGTTCCTTCAGCATCTGATGATAAATTCCAGATTACTTTTTCATTGAAGGCCATAATGGTATCTTCTTGCAATAGACAATGTGTCCTCATCCTGATATCCCATTAGAATACCACACACCTGTCCACTTCTGCTGATTAATGATTTCAATTAAGTTTTGTATCCTTTATATTCTCAGAATTATGTGTCCTTGGCAAAATTAACCCCTCGTCCCAGCACTTTCTAATGCACGCTGTACACTTACTAAAGTCCAGTTTCCTTTCTTACTCACAAGTGATTTAATAGGAAAACAAAAATTAGTTTTAATGGACAATATTAAATAAAGATCTGTAAATGTCCATTGCCGAAATGGATTGCTGCCTTTATGTATGAAATTGGCGTAATAGTGGAGACTGGTAAGGATCCGGGCGGCGTTCCACCTACGCTGCACAATGAAGCAGCTGAGCACAGTATAGCCTCTCTGTGTAAGAGATAGACATTTACCACCATAATCCCAGGCTTTGAATAATGTGCCCTCAGCCCCATCACAGCCCAGCAGTAACACAGGAAGCAGGCAGAAGGCTTAGAACATAAGCTGGCAGGATCAGTTACAGTTTATATTATATTATAGAACCCAGCCACAATCTAAGTTAACTACAGTAGTTGTCAGTAAAGGCTGCTATATGTGTTGTATCCTGCCCAGTTACTCTGTAAGTTACATCTGTCAGGATTGATTTATAAAAATAGTGCCCAAGAATGTATAAAGTAGGTGCATGAGGGCCAGTATGAGGGACAGCAGCTGCATATTGGTTTCTGCATACGCAGATATACATGGTCATGGAGATTCCTGGCAGGCTTCAGTGTTGGTGGGGGGTGTGGCCACAGGAGGAGGTGTGTCTACTCCACCTCCTGTATTCGTTTTCTTTACTGTATCTGTTGTGTGCTGGGGGAGGAAAGGGGGGCGTTGCCACGGCATAATAGGGGTAATCGCTACCTGCTTCTCCCCTCTATCCCCCTGGGGATGTATATAGTATGGTGAATATACTGCTACATTCTGTATATAGGCCCTCATTCAGAGCCGCGCGCAAGCGGATCGATGGTGAGGGCCTGCGCACGCACAGCGGTCACAGTGCGCAAGCCCCGGAGTGAGTGACAAATTCACTCGCTCTGGGGCTCACTACAAAAAGGGCGGCTGTCGATGTTGATCATCAGCTCGACCCGTTTTGTAGGCGGGGTGGGGGGTGGCCGGACAAACGGTGGCGTTCCTGAAGGAATGCTGTTTGTAGGCGGCCCTACTGACATCACCAGTGATGTCAGTGGGGAACTTCCTGCTCTGTTAGAGCAGGAAGCTACCTGGGGCATGCGGTAGACAAGACCCTACCGCAAGGGTCTTGTCGCAAGCCCCAATGGTCGGGATGGTCCCGACCATCGCGACCATCACCTGGTCACCCACAGCTTAGCGAGCGGCCAGGAGGCCGGGTTTTAAAACAAAGTGGCCGCCCTCATTCAGAGCGAGCACTCGCTTTTTGCGAGTGGCTCTGAATGAGAGCCATAGTTCATGGGTCAGCATTTGACACTTTTAATTTACTTTTTTCACTGGAGAGAGGTGGAGGCTTTTGATCTGATCATCTTTATGTTTTTCGAAATATCTTCACCTTTTGGACACTACTGGACAAGGAATACTATCGGACAAACACCTTGAACCTAAATAGAAAATAACATTTTCCTCAAAAAAAAGTTTTATTGTTTTATGGACACATTTTGTTAGATCATTTACTTTACAGATAAAGTACTAATAATAATAGCGCACCTACAGTTTTTAAGCTGTTTCCGTGCTTCTTATTTTCAATAGTAAATGATAATGCAATATGTGGGAAGCGCTTATTGAAAAATATATAAAATATTGTTGTGCAAATGTGTTTTTTTTTGTTTGTTTGTTTTTTTGTAATGTGACTGAAATCACTTTCGTAAGAATTAAATGCAAATAAAATGAAAATTAAAATAACAGTACCAATGAAAGAATGAAATAAAATAAAAAGAATGAAATAAATAAAAATAAAAATAATTATATGAATAAATAAAGTGAAATGCAAACAAAACTAAACAATAAAGGGTGTTAGAAAAATTGCAGCATATAATGTTTAAGCTCTTTTTTCCGGGTGATTTGGGTGACCGCTACTGTAATGCAATGCTGCGGGTGACTCTCCCTATCTTACCCTGAACCTTGTCGGATGTGGAGTAGCTTGCCTGGACCTCCCTCCGGTGCTGGTATTTACTTGACGGCGCTCGGCAGTTGATGGACACTAGAGCTGTGTTCCGTCTTTTGTGCGGGGGTTGTAGCTTGCTCCAGTCAGTTTTGATCTTGCCTCCGGCGTTCTTTCTGGCTTGTAGCTCTATTAAGAAAGAGCTTTTGGCAGGTATGTAGTTAAGGCTCCAACGCGTTTCATCCATGTAGTGTACTTTATCCTTGATAATTGGATAGTATGCTATCATTTTGACCATTTAGGGAAAGCAGACTTTGCTTAGGATGGTGGTGTTTCTTTACAGTGCATCATTCTGGAACAGAAGAAATCTAGAACATGTGAGTGTCCTAGCAGTATAATCCTTCTTGTGCTGATCCTCTTAGGACAGTGTGCTGGCTTAGTCTGCAATCAAGGGAGAGGCCTTGCACAATCTCTATTATGTTATAGATCAGCTCTGGGACTTCAGGGTAAGACAGAGTTACAGTATATACTTTATTTATAATATGTAAATGTTGGTTGTTTAGTTGCTCTTTTTAGTGATGTATCCTGTTTGTTATATGGCAGTGCTTTGGAATCTTTCTAGTACTATCAGTACATGAGGTGTCTGTGTGGATATCTCCTCTTGTTTTTTTAACCTGGAAAGTGTGAATTTGAAGTGCTAATTTCCCTGGAATCTGACAGTCGATTTGGGCTATCAGAATTAATATGGTCATTATATTAGGGCCTGATTCAGAGATGGACGCTCTGAAAGAGCGCTCGCTCTGAATCAGGGTGTTTTTTTTGGAGCGGCCTCCCGGCCGCTCGAATAGCTGTGGGTGACCACTCACAGCTATAGCGAGCGGCCAGGTTGATGGTCGCGATGGTCAAGACCATCGCAACCATCGGGCTTGCGACGAGACCCTTGTGGTAGGGTCTCGTGGCCGCAAGCCCCAGAGAGCTTCTGGCTGTAATAGAGCCGGAAGCTCTCCCACTGACATCACTGGTGATGTCAGTGGAGCTGCCCACAAATGGCAGGTGTTCGCTTGGGAATGCCTCTGTTTGTGAAGCTACCCCCCGGCCACGCCTACCAAACGGGGCGAGCTGTCAATCACCATCGACAGCTCACCGACTTTGGTGCTAGACCCGGAGCGACGGAGCACCTGTCACTAGCCGGGTCTCGCGCATGCGCACGACGGAGCCGGCTCCGTCATGCGCATGCCCAGTGGGCAAACATCGACCCCGGTTGCGAGTGCTCAGCGCTTGCGACCGGGTCTGAATCAGGCCCTTGGTCCTTTTGGTGGGGAAAAACGCAATATGAAAAAAAATGTTGTTATTTTCATCATCATCATTATTCCGGTTTAACACTTATTATGAAGCTATTGCTATACTGTATGTTATTAACTTATTGTTGCTTCATTTAAAAAAGTGACTAGCCTAAGGACATTTAATACAGTTGAGTTTGCTATTCTGTGCATTACAGTAAAGATAGCACTGTGTGGTCCTTCATTAGAAAAGTGTTAAGTTACAGGATCAATTAACAATTGGGCCCCACTTGTGTTGTCATAGGGCCTAAACTGGGGTCGGACTACACACGTGCAGACAGCTGCCAACAGCAATATACCAAGACATCCAATAATATCATGACGGCTTGTGTCTAGCTTTACATTTTTACTTATCAAACTTTAACATGCCGAATCCTTGCCTCATCGTCCCTCATTGTACACAGCGTCCTATCATAAGACTCTATCCTGAAAGCTACTCCTATCAAATCGTCTGATTTATGTGTGGAGAACACTCACTGGCAATAGAAGAATAAACTTCATCTCTGCATTTGCATTTTTTCAATTATAGAAAATGGAGTTAAAAGGTAGTTTGGAATCATTAGTTTTTTATTATTTTGTTGTTTGTTTTAAGCATTGCACATCAGGCACAACATGGAATAAGTAAGAAAGAGACTAGCACATGTATTCTGAAGGCATAAATGAATCAATTTAAGTAACAATGTTTACTGCCCATTTAACAAAAGCATATTATAAACAAAACACATACTGCAGCTGGTAAGGTGAATAAAATAAATTAGATATGTGGGTACTGGCTAATTAAAATGAAGTTAAATTAAAGTTGCAATATGTAGACTTTGCAACAGTTTCAAAGGACCATACACAAACATTGCATACATTATAAGAATTAAGTATGCCGGACACATCCCTCAATGCCTTGCACCCCCAGGTGGTCATAAAGTTCTTAGATTCTGTTAGATGGCATTATTGCTGGAATAATATTCAGTCTGCAAACATATAGGGCCTGATTCAGAGCCGCTCGTTCACTCCGAGCGATGTTTACCCAACTGCGCATGTGTACGGATCGTAATACGCATGTGCGAACCAGTCAGTGCGGCCGAAAATCGTTTGTTCGCTAAATAGCGAATGCCTGCTATTTTGAGTGACAGAATGAGGCGTATGTGGGTGGTAACAGGGGAAGGTGCTTGAAAACGGGGAGTGGAGATCCGAACGCAGGCGTGCTTAAAGGTCAAAACGGGCGTTTTAAGGGTGTGCATAATTAATACAGCAGAGTCATTGACCACGTCACTGGGTTATTTTATAGCCAGAACTGCTCGCAAAATTGTGGTAGCAAAAACCAACCACAAGAATAGCGAGCAGTTCATATCCTGGTCGATGTACTCGATTAATCTAATAAATAGCGGACATGACGTAGGATGCGAGCGGCCAGGGGGCGTATTTTTTCAAAAAACGACCGCAAGTTTTGTTCGCTCTTTCAGACCTAGAGGCGTGAACAGACCGCAAACAGCGAACGGTTCATTTGAATAGCCACCCCTATTTTCAGGATGAGCGAGCGCTAATTGCGTCCGGCTCTGAATCAGGCCCATAGTTATGTGGCCCTCCTAATAAAAATATTTGGACAATATTATTCTACAATCTATATGTACAACAATGAGAGTAATTATGTGCACATCATAAGGGGCTAACAATCCACTTTAGATTATTGTGCTGTGACTTTGAATAAAAACGTTACACTGACACAAACATACTGTAGGTTAAACACACACCCTGCAATTATATATTACAAGGCCTTTTACGTTGCTAATCGCAAACATTTTAAAAGTGTAGATAAGATTTAAAAGCGCTAGTTAGCTATCCTTTTTTTTGCTTTACTGAGTAAGGCTGGGTACACACCAGAACGATGGGCAATCGGGATGAAGAACAGGACGAATTCCCTTTGTCCCTGACCATTCGTGATTTCCTGTACATACTGTGCAAATTAATGAACAACGGAAAGATATCTGTTCCACCTCGTACATAATATCTTCTGATTGGCCGTGCAGCACGGACAACCAGAGGATGTAGTATACGACACATGGGAGTGCACAATTGTGCATACACACTACACGATATACACGATTTGTCGTTCCAATTGATAAATCGTGCCAATATCGTTCTATTGTGTACCCGGCCTAAAAGCTGGCCTGGGATCAGTAGTGACTATTGTGGAACAGAAAGGGAAGATAAACCAAGGAGTTCCGCTTCACATAGTTGCTGGTTTCCAGGCCCTGTACTCGCAGGTTAACATTATCCGCATCTTGCTGGATAGTTTCTCTATTCTCTTGCAATTCAATTAGAAATGGAAAGTCGCAGATGTTGTGTGTTAACTCTGCAGTGTGCGACTTGTGTGAAGTACACACAAAATTGGGGTATAATCCCAAATCCCCCCCCAAAAAAGTCTGTTACTGACAATAGCAAAGTATTAGAGTCAATTAAATGGTGTCAGAGGGTTAATTTTTGTAACTTTTGAAAATGATGGAAAAAGGATAGAAAGTATTTTAGCAGATAGAAAAAGTGTCTAGAGTATTCTGGGTACATTAAAGTGCCTCTATATTGATTCTTAAATGTGTATATACAAGTTTGTAAAAAGTTGGAAAAAACACCTGGAACTCCCATCTACAATGTAGGGGTGTAGCTAATCCCCTCCAGCTGCCATGCCAACCCAGCACCCAGGCCCACCCAAAATCTCAACGGCTCTAATCAGCCCCTCAATGTGTAAGTTGTTTCTCCCTTTGTATCTGCTTGTTGTGAAACAACCAATGCTTTATGCATTGGTTACTACCAGACTTATGTAACTGACTATCATGCTAAATAGTTAAAATTCAACTATAGGAAGACAGCAAACTGGTATATTTATTGTTATAGAATACTATTGGATATGCTCCCATAATATATAAGGGTGAAAAGTAAAACAACACTGGAGGGCCTGATTTTGAGGTGGGAGCAAAGCAAAGTAATGTAAATATATGTATGTATATACACTATGTAGACAAAAGTGAGTGGACAATGACAGCAAATAATTCAACAAGATTTTATTACAATCAGTACTTTGTAGGTCCACCACATGCAGTGATTACTGTAGACACTCTTCTTGGCAAACTGTCCACGAGTTCCTGGACAACAGCAGGTGATATGTTTTGCCATTCTGCCTTACAAGGCCGGCTCTTGGGGTGTTCGAACAGGCGCACCCCCTCCCAATATCACGATTTCAGCAGGACAGCACTGTACCGCTGTTCCACCCATGGGCCGAAGTCTCCCGCGGGTGGTCAAATTGGGAGGTTGGTCACCCCCACCGCCGCAGCTGTGCGGCGGTGCCAGACCCTGGAGTAGCTGAATGGATGCTGTGCACATCCATTCTGAAGCCCTGCCGCCTTAAGTACAGGGACCAAATGTGCTACTGAAGAAGGTCGGTCGGCCTAGAATGCACCCGTTGCTCTAGTTCGTCCCGGAGGTTCTCAATGGGGTTAAGATCTGGACTCTGAGATGGCCAGTCCATCTGGGTTACCGAATTTTCTGTATACCAGTCCAGCGTCGCCCTGGAGACATGACAGATGGCATTGTCATCCTGATAAAAACATCCATTGTTCCTGAAGAACTGCAAGTGCATGGGCCTCCCTACCAAGTGTTCTTGTCGAAACCACCTCATCAGTTGCCATTTGGAACTCGCCTGCAATAGTATCAATGGGACCATTTTGTTTGCATGGGGGTGTCCAATCACTTTTGTATATATATATATATATATATATATATATATATATATATATTTATATATTATACAGTGTATATATATAAATATTTTTTTTAGATTAGATTTGAGTTTGGGACATGCCCCTCTCAAAACTAATTGTCTCTGCATATAATAAATCTGCCCCCCCTCCTGCAGTGCAACATGGTTTTGCCAAAGTGTAAAGTTATTTTTTTTTGCTTTGCTCTCCCCTCACAGTGAAGCCCTTTAAGAGCCCTATAATTAACTATTTTCTATTAATTAAGCAGCATAGAAGAATATGGATGCCAGGGTCTATAATATACCAAGAGAAATCTCCATTGTAAAAATAAAAACAAGGAGACCTTTATCACTAAAGAAAGTAGAGCTATAAAGGAAATAAAAAAAATAGAAAAATCTCCCAGAGGCAACATTTTCTATTAACACAGGAAGATTTAACAGATGTCCGCCACCACGAAGTGGCATTTGTTCTGATAATAGCCAGACAAAGGCTTTTGAATTAGTTGATAATCTAGGGTTCCTTCTACGTGCACATCTATTTCTTCTTGCTGAAAAGATACATCAGCATTGACTTTTATGTGACATCTTTACAAGTCCTGCCTTGTCCTTCATGGTATTTTATGGTACTTTCACTGCGAGTTACCCCAATGTCATTGCCACTTGAAACTTTTTTCTATATACATTGTGACACTGTTCAGATGAAAATTATTACAATAAAATGTATCAATAGTTTTGTATGCCTTACCTATAAAAATCACATGCATATAAAATAGATTTCCTTTGCTAACAGTATAAAGTGAGCGTCTGCAGTAGCCCTATATAAAGTGTATTTTTTTGTCCAAAGTGTTAGAGGCTAAATGCAATTGTCCTATATGATTTTTTTTTAAGCTACATTCCCAGATAGCCTTGGCAGCTATTTCTGCTCACTAGTTTAACCTATTCAGTGGGACTCATCCTCAGCACCTCAGATCCCCAGATCATTCAAATGATGGAAAAAACATACCTATAAATCCCTCACCGGTAGTTACTGGGGCATCAGAAATGTGCTATGCCGTCATCTTACTCTGCCTCCTTTCAGCAACTTCACACATAAAATGAATAAGAGTCAGGAGAGAAGGCATTTAAAATGCCCTATCTTACTCATCCTGTCACCTAGCAACATGGAGACAAATTGTTTGAAAGAGGGAAGTCTTATTTTAGTAGTTATGATCACCCTACACTCCAGAAATCATTATGAAACCCTGGGATTGGGGAATACCTATCCCATCCTGGCTTCAATAAACTTAAGGTACCCTCAGTTGAAAGAGGAGATTTTCCATCTTTCGAATGATGTGGACCCTAGGTTGTAATTGTCTTGTGATTACTTGTACTTATACTAAAAGAGCAAGAGGATTTAGGGGGCAATACAATTGTCCAGTCTTCCCCATACTGGCACCTACACACCTTGGTAAGAGGGGGTCTATATTTGCATGGACAGTAGTAGTCACTGAGGAGGTCTGTGGCCATAGAAAAGTACAAGACTGTAGGAAGAAAGCACAAGACAGTAGGCTCCCAGAATTCCAAGGGGTCTTTTAATATGTATAATAATTTACAGTACAATTTTTGTATGATATGCAAGATTTCCTCATGAATAATAAAACTTAGCTTTAGTGTGTAAGAGACCGGTAATCAGACAGGGTTTTGGTCAGAGGTTGTAAAAGTCGCTAGCGGTGTGCGTCCAGCTGATAATGTGTGATGCGCCCGCTGGGAAGAGAGGGTGATCCCCGACTACGAACTCCAGGTGACAAGAATATGTTTATACCCTGTTGAAGAAATGGTTCGATTTTAAGAAGGTGGACTATATTGGAAGTACCGTAGAAGTATTTTTTAGATAACGGTTCTACTAGCAAAACCGAAAAGGCATTGGAATTTGGTTCTCTGTATACTAGAGGAGCGCAACTGACTGCAAGTACTGTATTTTTGACTGTGATTGATTTAGAGGTTGTTGGTGACCATCCTCGCCGTCAGTGCAGCACCAGTGAATTTGGAGCGCAAGTTTTTTGTCATATATTTATCCTTATGTAGTCCCGATGCATGTGACTAAGATATGGTGTATCACTTCTATTTATACCGTGGGGTTTTCCTTCAGTCTGAGCCAGACTACAGGGATTCCTCACTGGAATACACTGAAGTGATACGCCACAAGCGTTAAATATGTTAATGGCTATTTGAATAAGGTTCTCTTTTACGGAAATTATGAAGACGACACAATTTATGTAATATAATCAGTTGCAGGGATTTTCGGATAAGCTCTGTGTACTGCACATATTGTATACTTTTTATGGACAAAATTTGCAGTGCTGTAACCATGTGACACAGCTAGTGACTCCGCGCAGCTGGCGCTAATTTGCTGACTGGGGTGAGGAGTATTTGACCAATAATGGAATGGGAGAAGTAAACAATATGTTGTCTATGAAGCAGTGGAAACGCAGCCTAGCCCTAGGATGTAGACTCGGCTGATTATCGGACAAATTACACTAAAACATAAATATTGCAATTCTTATCAATCCCTCCTCAAATTGAAGTGATTTCTTTGGGGATTACCATTACTAGTCTTTTAAAGCTTCTGAAAAAAAAAGATGTCAGATCACGCAGTTTCCACCTCGTTAAATGTTAACGTTTCACATTCTCTGGTTTTTTTGGCTACCAACACAGCATTACTTTTAATGATTTCTCACCAGCTGTCACAGTTAAACGGCTTGACATTAAAAGCAGAAGAGAGACAGTGAGCAAGAGAGAGGAAATAGGACATCTAAAGAGACATTAATCACTAGAAATATATACATATTGCACAAATTGAAATGTATAGTTTGAAATGTGATTTTTTTTTCTCCAATTAGAACAGTTATATAATGTTTTACTACATCTACTGTTTATATGTAACATGTACCAGGGGCCCTCAGACTTTCTCCTCCAGAACTCTCATTATGTTATGAATCTGCTTTATGCCACATCACTTTAATTAATTTTCAATTAGTACTGGACTTCTTTTTAATTACTTTACTATTGTTCACAAATCAAAAATAAGTGATGAAATGAGTTACTTACAAATAACCATATTCGATAATGGTTAATATTCTTATTACACTGTAACTTACTTATAATTTGCACATTAGTTGTTAGACCATAAGTAAGCTTGCAATGAGACAGTGGTGGGGGCCTACTGTATATGGCATGGTGACCCATATTTTGTTTTTTAGGTAAAGAAGCCCTCAGTTTACTGTTTATCACACCATGGGGTGGACAGTCTAGCTCTGTGGATGGGAGCACCCTGTAAGATATCCCTGATGTCAGGAAAAGCATGCTGCAATATGGTCACTCAGTACCATTAGTAATGATTGGAAATGCAGAACCACCAGAACTCTCACCTGGTGGAAGCAAGGACTTCTTGGCTTTTACTATCATTTTATTATCTTCCTGCTTTACATGCACTCTTGTGGTTATCCGCTAGCTTGGAGTAGCTGTGTGTAGCCTGATTGTAGAGTTTTCACTTATCCATTTGATAAAGGATTAGTCATCTGACCACCATCTCCACTACTTGGCAGTCCAGTGTCTGTACCCATTACAGTACTGAGCTCACAATCGCCTGGGATTACAGTATGAGCAGTTTTTGCACTGCAACCAGACAATGATACATTTTCATGCTATACATGCTAACGCCCCCAAATGATTGGGAGAGTCCCAAATTTTGGGTGCACCCCCTCCCGCATGCTGACCACTTCCCGAGTGACAACGTGATTCACATTGATGTGCATTATCTTAGAGCCACCCCTTCTGGTCAATGCCGTAAATCTCGGCACCACTCTCCCCCTCTCCCCCGCTTTCTCCCATGCACGTCGTACATTGCTGCCCATTTCAGAACTTTGCCAGAGGGGACAAGTTACATGTTGGCAAGTATAAACCTGCCCTGTTGTGTTCTTGTAAGAATGTTTTAATGTAAACTGGCTGCTGGTGTTACAGTTTGAAACCTGCAGTCAATTTTTCTGCGGTTCTCCGGTTTACCTTGCAGTACACAGATACTGTACCACAATCTTGGTTTATGTCTTTCCTCCAACTGGTGCCCTTAGCCAATGATGCTTCATGCTCAATATTCCATGCTGACATTGCTTAGGATACGTTGGCTAGTTGAGCTGCCTTAGCCATTGAAGCTCCTGCCAACAGCTGCCCAACAATCACCCTTCTTTCAAACTGAGGTCTTCATTTGCAGTCATACTAACCTTAATTAAAGGCACCAAGAGCAGTTCTTTGATCTTGCTGGGGTGTCCTTCATTTCAGTATGCTGAATGTCCCTCACAGGATCCGCACTACCATTAGGTGAAGCTGTACTCAAATAATCAGCTACTTCTGTGATACATATCTTAATTTCCTATTATATCTCTACATATGTAAACACAACAAATATATTTGAAACATTACTACTATTCCCAACAAATAAATCTAAATTAAACAAACAATCCTTTACTACAAAAATTTCTGATCATTCTGGGCGGTATTTAATTGTATCGCCCTCCCTACACACCCGACAGAAGCTATTCAATTGTTGCTCCTGTTGGGCGCTATCAGCTGGCGGGCACCATTTCAGCTTGCAGCCCCAGGGGGTGCGAGCTGAAATAGGTGAAAAGTGACTTGTTTGGGTGGCCAAACTGCACTTTTTCACAATCACGGCCAGCACTTTAGTCAGGGGTAGCTGTTTTATGCAGCTATACCCAACCACTATGGACGCGATCAGCGTGAAAATTTGCAACAACTGAATAGCGCCCTGCAATCTCTCATCACTTTAGACGGGCGATCGGGACCCCTATAGCAATTCAATACCGCCCCCTGTATTTTAATTTATGTTTATACATAACTGATAACTTCATTAGTCCATTTCAATGCTAAATGAGCTTATGCTAGTCAATTGTGTCAGGTGTAACCTTATTTGTATTAATATACTGCAAATATATTATTATATTTCACTTTATACACTGTATAACAGCAGTTAGCATCTATGTTTGCAGACATCACTCCTAATAAAATTCAAAGAACTGTGTTTTACGTTGCCAATTCCTTTCATAAAGCAGGACACATATGGCCTGATTCAGGGTAGCATGCAAACCTGGTTTGCATACTACTTCGATTGTGAGAGACCTGCGAATGAGCAGGATCTGTACTGCGCATGTGCATGGCTCTCCCTCTGCAAGATTTCTCACAGTTACCCCAAGCTGCAGCCTGATTGTCTTGCTGCGGCTGTTTGGAGGCAGGTAGTGGATGTGGTCGGCCTGCAGTAGCATTAGTGTACAACTCTGAATCAGGCCCATAGTTATTCAAAGTATATATAATATATGTAATTTTTTTTTGATTAAAGATAATGATATCTCTAGCAGTTGCGTTTCCATTTAGCACATTTAGGGGCTGATGCTGAGTTAGCTCTACACCAGCTGGTGTGACATATTGTGTGTATTTTTGCATTTTATATGACCAGAGAACATATACAAATGTGCATTTGCAGAGTGGGAAGCATTATGAATGCATCAAGCATTATGACTGGAGAGGCGAAACGCGTGTAGAAAGAGAGTTCTCATTTAGGCAAAGTTCATTTAGCTTGTGTTTCCGCAAATGTGTTTATCTCTTGCGCTCGCTATATAGCAGGTGAACTATATGCTGATGACTTGTCACAAACTAGGTGCCCATACCCGTATGCGCATCTGGACATGTGCACTACTCTGTATACAGTATGTGAGGAAAATTGCAATTTGAGCATGATTATGCTTTATAAAGTAGTTCTATAATGATTCCATAACTGACAGAATGTATGTTAGTTTTATAAATTAGATATTGCTTGACACTTTGATTATGCACAACGTAAAGCACTGAACAATCTCATTAAAAGTGAATGTTCTCAGCTGCACTTATATTTTAATTATGTGTGTATAATTAATGTGTACTTCCTCCCATTACTTACATGAATAACATTATTAAATGTTTTGTCACCCATATCTTTTGCTACAAGTACTGGATAATTATCACGTCTGTCATAGTGATTGTAAATTTAAACATATATTAATAATGATTTATTTTTTGGAGTTTTTATGGGGAAGAAATATGTTACTACAGGAGTCAGAGAAGATGATAAACAATACACATAAAGTTACAGTGGATCTTAGCAATGAATCATTATTATTTTTGTTTAGTAAATGCCAAAAAATGCTTTGACCAACTGTTTGTCAAGGAGACTCAGAGAACCCACATAAAACAGTACACTTAGCCAGGGTCCTCAAGAGCGTAGATGGGCCCGGCTACTGGGGGAAGGACATTTCCAAATCTCAGAGGTGGGGCCATGCCCTTTCCATCAACATTATTTAAAAGTACTATGCATGGTGCCACAAAGTGGGGTTGCATGCTGGAAAGGGGGGCCACCACATGCAGTCTCAGTCAGGGGTGGATCCAGGGGGTCGATTTCCACCCCACAATAACACTTCTTACCTGCCAACTACAGCCGGCCGCTGCCAGACCAAATCTCCATGTAAGTACTTGGGAAATGTGTGAGCAGATTGGGGTGCAAGATCAACATTGTTTCTTTGATCATTGGGACAGCATGGTGGCGCAATGGTGAGTTCACTTCCCTGCAGCACTGAGGTCCTGGGTTTGTTGCCCACCAAAGTCTATGTGGAGTTTGTATGTTTGTATGGCATTCCCTCCCACAATACTGGTAGGTAATTTGGCTCCTGATGAAAAAATAACATAGTGCAGGGGGTTTTCCAGTTGACCAGAACCCTCCTTGCCAGCAGCTCAAATATGCAGACAATAGCAATAGATATAGTACAATTTTATTAGAGCTGCTGCCACAACATGCAGTATAAGAGTGGAACGGAGCTGCTATGCATGCCCAGTGGCAGCAGCTTCTCCTATCAAGTCTGCTGTTTGTGTGGATCTGAGTACTTAATCAGCGTATCAGACCAGAGAGACCAGAGAGCAGTGGCTAGCAAGAAGAGACAGGTGTCTCATCATGAGGTGGGTGAATATGTGCATAGAAAGCTCAGTTCCATCTCCTACTAGTTTTATTATGCACTGTATGTATATTTATTATGGGATATTAACCTTTTCCTGGTCATTCATGTTATTTATGCAGTATGGGATAAATATGTTTGATACAGAAAGTTTTTTTTAGGCTCTCTCCCTTACAGTCTATACTATAGACCAGGAGTATTAAACTTCCAGCACTGCAGCTGCTGTGGAACTACATATCCTAGCATGCCCTGCCACAGTTTGCTACTAGGACATGCTAAATAAATATGTATCAAGGCATGCTGGTATATGTATTTTCAGAGCAGCTGGGGGGATTGTATGTTGAATACCCTGCTATAGACCATTTATAGTGTTATTAATACTGTAATACTATCCAGTGTACAAGTAGACCAATTTGTACATATGTTTCCACAGCCAGTGCTACTGTAAGTTCTTCTGCCACTCCCCTAGACTACCAGACTTGCTCCAATGCTCTGCAGAGCAGGGGACTTGGATTGTGGAATGCTGCCCACATCCGAAAAAAAACAACCTTTAAAAAAAGCTATAGAAAATATAAAAAACAATAAAGAAGATGGTGTAATGTACTGTCAAGAGTATTCAGTCAGTATTATTATTGTTATTCAGTGTTATTATTGTAAAACCTATACTTTGTGACTTGCAAGCAATGTTCCTTGTCACAAGTACAGTATGTGGGATAGTTATATACTGTATGTTAATACATCTCAAAAGAAGAGAGAAATCTTCATTCTGTACATGTAAACAATGGGTTAACCTGTCTGGAACATATGCCATGAAATCAATAACTCTATTTTCTCCAAATTTTCATAGTATACATTGTCTCAAACACTAAGAGTGTTTATCACCGGTTTAAATCCTCACAGGGTTAAAAGGGGAATTCTCATTAACATATAAATAGCCTTTATATTATTCTGAAGGCTGTGCTCCACAATTCCCTAGGGTATCGCCACAAAATTGCTAAGACCTCTGTTTGCTCAGAAAATAAATTTTTCAAGTCTTCCTATTTCATGAGAATGTTATGTGCACATCACACGACTGTCTTGATAAAAACACAGCATGCACAGCATAAATAGCACAACAATGAAAACAGTATGTTTATTCCGGGGTAATGACAGACATAAGCAACAGTATAAATATAGAAAGCAGAGATAACTAGATAAATGGCTAATTCATAATAACACATATCTATTGGATTTCTTGCCGGACACGGTGGGAAGCCTTGTTGATGGAATAGCCAATGGTTACATGTTAGACTTTTCCTACACAGTGCTGGGTAGCTGTAAAGACGTGAATACATCTCACTTGTCCAGAGTAGACTAACAGCCAGTAAGTTCACTTTCATTTTGCTGCAGATGACATGGTCAGTGGAAGAAACTTAGCGCCTGATTCATTGGTGCACGCAACACCGATGTTCACATTGTTGAGCGATATTTGCAACTGTGCATGCGCAAACAATTCAGGAAACCCTACAGCGAATGATTGAAACAGAGTGTGCGCACCAAGATACTGTTGCAGTCGGGGCAGGCGGAACCAGAAATGAAGTGGCAAAGTGATGGGCGCTATTGGGTGGTGACTGGGAGGTGGCTAGAACTGAACGCAAATAAATTAATTCTCGTGAACGTGTTATGGGAGTGTTGCAGGCGTGTCAGTTCCCAAATGCACAGCTGTAGCCAAAGAGGCCATAGTCACATGTACTGTACAAAGTGCATCTGCCAAAGGACTGGTGCACGTCAGCATGGTGCGCCAATGGTGGCGTCTAAAATATCACCAGCAGTATAACAGCGTGCAGAAATGCTGATAGTGGGTGTACTAGTCCTGGCTCATGCAGATGCAGCGCCCACCTCTGAGTCAGACCCTTAATATGAAAGTGTCTTCCAAGCTTTGAAGATACAGTATATCGTGTCTGTGAATCGTGTCGCAGCTATGTCCCTTTTTCAAACCGTGAATAATGAAGTAGTAATCTCCTCTGTATTGCATATATCATTTGGATTTTGGTATTTGTTCTACATTTCTATTCTGACTAAATGTTATTTTAAGTACAGCCTTAGTCTAAGGAAGTCTGTAAACTCTAATACATATTATCATTAGTTATACAAATTCCAATTACACTGCACAACAATGAAAATGTTTCCGATGTGAAAATAGTTACTTCTAATTGATTTCAGCATACAAAGAATGAATAGGACATTTAAAACTCTCAGTTAGCTCTGAGGGCCTGATTCAGACCCGCTCGCAAGCGCTGAGCGCTCGCAAGCAGGTCGATAGTGCCCTAGTGCGCATGCGCATGATGGAGGGAGCTCCGTTGTACGCATGCGCGAGACCCGGGGAGCGACGGGGAAGCCGTCGCTCCAGGTCTCGCACCAAAGGGGGCATGCTGTCGATGTTGATTGACAGCACGCCCCCTAAGGTGGGCGTGCTGGAGGCGTGGCTGCCAGACGGAGGCGTTCCCTACCGTCTGGGTCCGGCCCCATTGACATCACTAGTGATGTCAGTGGGAGTGATTTTGGCTCTGATAGAGCCAAAATCACTCCAGGGCTTGCGGTCACCGAGACCCTACCGTAGGGTCTCGTCGCAAGCCCGATGGTCGCGATGGTCTTGACCATCTCGACCATCATCATGGACGCTCGCATAAGCTGTGGGTGGTAACTCACAGCTATTCGAGCATCCAAGAGGCCGCTCCAAGTTTAGGTAGGAGGGCCCTGATTCAGAGCGAGCGCTCTGGTCAGAGCGTCTGGCTCTGAATCAGGCCCTGAGTTCCGAGATATAGCCCATTTATGGCGATGTAGGGGTATTCCTAGTGAAGTGGGCAGAAGGGAGAGAATCTCTCCACACAAAAATGGACCCCACACATAGCACCTCTACCCTATTGGGTGTGGGGAAGGGGGTTGTCGGTATGGGGGATCCCACAATTTTGTTACTCTGAAAAAATGGGTGTAGGAGCATTCCTTGCAGTTCACAGCCAGTCCCACTCTGCAAAATGCCTGGCATCCTACACTCATCCTAATAGTACCGTGTACCTGCACACATCACTGTAGCTGAGCAGTCCAATTCTAGGTGTTCTCCTAGCAATGCAATCACACAAATGAAAATTTCCACTTGTAATAAAGACACTCCATCCACATAGTACTGTATAAATATATTAATAAATATAATAAAATAAATAATTAAAAACTCAACCAGGACTGGTCAGTGCAGGGCTGGTGCCTTTAAAGGGGTGGTAGGCATACTATTCCCAGTGGGGGGGCCAGGAATAACAAAGAAATGTGGAGAATATATGTGTCCCCCAACAGTTCAAGTATAATGGACAGGGGTCTATGCTACCCAGGAACATTACACAACCATTTTAAAAAAGACCCTAATTTATTATAAATATCTCCCAAACCACTTAAATAAATAATTTAATTTTCTATTTTCTTTGTCTTTACCTGTCAAGTTTACAGTAAATGGCAAAAAAAAAAGTACTGGAAAAAAAGTTTTAACAAAATACCTAGCTGCGCCCTATCGATGACTAGTGCAAAATGATTAGAACTTGGCAGTGATCAAGATTCCCCTTCACTGCCCAACCAAGTTTTTGCCAATGCTGGCCATACCAATGCTTGTGTTTGACTGGTCGTTGAAAGGTGCTATCTATGTTAAGGAGAAGTATTTTATGTTACTTAGAATACACTTGTAAATACGCTTCTCTGCAAAAGGGTTTCATTAAATATGTATGAAAACTATAGGAAAATATCCAATATCCACCAACATTCAGTAAAGATGAACATTTCTTGCCACTCTACATGAATTGCATCATATTGGCCCACCCCCTCTCCATAGATGCACAATTGTTGGTATTGCTCTCCCCATCTTGCCCACTTCACTAGGAAGTTGGTGGGATGCAGGTGATCAACCCACTCTTTCGGTGTTCTGGGGGATTACCCGAATAATTGGGAGTGGAGAGAGTAGGTAAATATGGTATATGGGAGAGCAAAAATGACTACCAAGCACCTCATGGCTAACAGCTGTGAAAAAATAAGCGACACTTTACCTTTAGTTACACTGTAGGAATTTCCTTCCTTACCCTAGAAATGTCTAGGAGGTTTGTTTATAGATCCTTCTCTTCTGCACGGTGAAACATGGATTACATGAAGGAGGAGTGTACAGTGTATGGGGACCTAACGTGCACAATTGAGAGTGTGAGACTGTTTGGAGCTTTGTGGAAATTCTACATAGTGGAACTGAGTCACTGAGGATTTGTCAGTATAGTGGACATTATTCAGACTCATTTTGGCAGTAAGGAAGATATGGATTGTATGGCAAATAATAGAAGAAAGGAAAAGTGGACCAAAGACATTTATGAGACTGTGTTTATACCAATGAAGAGACATTCGGATGTACAAATACCTATATAATAATACCTTTATGTTCAAAGTGAGCACCTATGTAAATAGTTAGGCATGGGCCAATAAATATTGTTTGAATAATACAAAACAAATAAATTTGTACTTGATCTGTAAGGGTGGAAGGTGTCCAGGGAAATACAATGTATAATCGGAGTTTAACCAGCTCGCATCTATTTACCAAATCGCTGACTATATTAGTAAACAAGCTGCACTTTGCCTGTGTCCTACAGTATAGTGTAAATATGTTGAAGCTCTTTCTCAACCACAGAAAGGGCCGGCTCCAGGGGTCTGAGCACCCTGTGCCGGCCCGGTACGCTGCGCCCTGCTTTCGCGCGTGGTGAAGCCAGCAGGACTAAAATTGGGGGCGTGGCCTCATTACCATAGACCATGCCCCCTATGTGACGTTATTTGGAGGCGTGCCCACATGTCAGGGCATGCCCAGCCCTCTCCCTTCTTTGAATGGTTGCCGTGCACATGCGCACTGCATCCATTCATACTCCGGGGGTCCCCAACCTCCCGACTTCACCACCCGCGGGCCACTTCAGCCCACGGGTGGAACAGCGGGACAGTACTGAAATTGGGATGTTGGGGAGGGGTACGCCCTCTATGGGTGGCACCCCTGTTCGACCGCACTGGTCGAACACCCCTAGCGCCGGCCCTGACCACAGAGGGTATTTTATGCCCCCAAATCCTAATTGAATAAAATCACTGAAGCTCTGACATTTCATTGCACCTCAGTCAGTGGAACAGGGTATAACTTCTGAATCCTTTTCAATCCATACTTGCCAACTCTCCCTGATTGTCATGGAGACTCCATGACATAGTAGCAATCTCCCTGATTGCACCTTACCCCAATTATGAAGCTATTATATATATAAAAAACATATATATATAATAGAATAATAAGTAGCATTTTCCTGCATTGGTTATAAGGCACAGTGATCCCTATGGCTACAAGCATTTTCTGAAAAGTTTCATCAACAAGTAGATCTTACTAACTGCTTTGGGACTCGTTTACATTTGGATGTAAGTCAATTTTATGACACGCCTCTCAGATGTAGCAGTACACGCCCACTGTAATACTGCGCTCATAGCTGGTGCTATCACAATCTCCCTGAAATGCTTTTTCAAAAATAGGCAATTGTGTTCCAATGTAGCCTTTTACAAAAAAAATGGATAACCTGGTGACAGGTGAGATAAGGAGTCAGGTACAAGACAATATTGCCTAGTTTTCATGATCCCCTAAGACTAACAGGTTTGTACATAATTAATTGTTTTTTTTATTAATATACACCTACTGTACAAGCCTGTTCCTGGTGGTATTACTGAAATCCCCTTTAGGTGTAAGATTTAGAATGGAGGTTGCTATATTAATCTGCCTATGTGCTCAATACTATTCTGAAAATACAGCATGTTTCATGCCCTTTCCAAGGTTTCAGAACAGCTGGTGAGCTGTATTTTGGTTAGAAATTACTACTTCTTTCTACTAATAATGATAAGTATGTATACAGCATCACCAGTTATTTTGTGAGGAAAATTTGATTAAGAAATGTGAGAAGAAATTATTCATGAACATATAGGCTTTTCTAACTTACTATTTGGACTAATTGATGAGACTTTTGTTACTCCTCCCTCTATCCCATAATTATATGTGTAAGGTGAATATAAACATTTGCAGTGCAGTTTTGGCTGATAATCCTCTTAATAACACGTTCTCTAAACATGGTTACAGTATGTTGTCAGTTTTTTCTATTTATTTTCATACTCCTCATTAATAATATTAACATTGCCCATAGAATAGGGAAGTAGAGACAGGGGACGTTGGGATTGCATCCTTTATACAGAATAACATAAGTTTTATGCACCACAATAGTTATCAACAACTCTCAACATTTACTGTACATGAACCTGAACTTCTTTTGCTGTATTATTGACAGCTACAATAGGAAGTACTCCAACCTGACCTAGCCTGTAATTCACCTATTTGTTCAATAATCTCTCAATAAAGATTCCAATCACTTGTTTCACTGATTCTCTCATTTAGAATACACATAATATTATTGTATTGGCATAGTCTGCTAAAATGCTTTGCACCATATATAGATAATGCTAATTATATTTATAATTTTTCCATGTTTTATTGGACTTTTTCAGTTTCACATTACATACAGTTTTGTTCAGTAACTAATAATATATTCTCTAGTTTCCAGCTGCTAGGCACAAGCTTTCATTTTACTCCTGATTCATCTGTGTTTATTGTAGACTCCTGACCAAAAGTTTTGATGTAACAAGTATATAGAAAAGTACACATTCTATGGAAACTCTTCTTAACAAATATCAAAGTTTTATTTAAGTTGCAGATGATTTTTACATAAACAGTATAATATGTATATACGCATATATACAGTTCAAAAGTTTGGGGTCACCCAGACAATTTTGTGTTTTACATCAAAACTGACTTTTAGTTATCAAATGAGTTGCAAAATGAATAGAACATATAGTCAAGACATTGGCAAGGTTAGAAATAATGATTTTTATTTGAAATAATAATTTTGTCCTTCAGACTTTGCTTTTGTCAAAGAATGCTCCTTTTGCAGCAATTACAGCATTGCAGACATTTGGCATTCTAGCTGTTAATTTGTTGAGGTAATCTGAAGAAATTTCACCCAATCTTCCTGAAGCACGTCCCACAAGTTGGATTGGCTTGATGGGAAATACGGTCAAGCTGCTCCCACAACAGCTCAATGGGGTTGAGATCTGGTGACTGCGTTGGCCACTCCATTACAGACAGAATACCAGCTGCCTGCTTCTTCCCTAAATATTTCTTGCATAATTTGGAGGTGTGCTTTAGGTCATTGTCCTGTTGGAAGTGGAAATTGGCTCCAATCAAGCGCTGTCCACAGGGTATGGCATGGCGTTGCAAAATGGAGTGATAGCCTTCCTTATTCAAAATTCCTTTTATCTTGTACAAATCTCCCACTTTACTTGCACCAAAGCAGCCCCAGACCATCACATTACCTCCACCATGCTTGACAGATGGCATCAGGCACTCTTCCAGCATCTTTTCCCTTGTTCTGTGTCTCACAAATGTTCTTCTGTGTGATCCAAACACCTCAAACTTCGAATTGTCTGTCCATAACACTTTTTTGCAATCTTCCTCTGTCCAATGTCTGTGTTCTTTTGCCCATATTAATATTTTCCTTTTATTGGCCAGTCTCAGATATGGCTTTTTCTTTGCCACTCTGCCTAGAAGGCCAGCATCCCTGAGTTGCCTCTTCACTGTAGACGTTGGCACTGGTGTTTTGCGGGTACCATTTAATGAAGCTGCAAGTTGAGGACTTGTGAGGTGTCTACTTCTCAAACTAGAGACTCTAATGTACTTGTCTTCTTCACAGTTGTGCACCGGGGCCTCCCACTTCTCTTTCTACTCTGGTTAGAGCCTGTCTGTGCTGTTCTCTGAAGGGAGTTTCTTGGCAATTTCTCACATGAAATAGCCTTCATTTCTAAGAACAAGAATAGACTGTCGAGTTTCACGTGAAAGTTCTCTTTTTCTGGCCTTTTGGAGAGTATAATCGAACCTACAAATGTGATGCTCCAGATACTCAGCTAGCTCAAAGGAAGGCCAGTTTTATAGCCTCTTTAACGAGCGTTTTCAGCTGTGCTAACATAATTGCACAAGCGTTTTCAAGGGTTTTATAATCATCCATTAGTCTTCTAACATGCCTAGCAAACACAATGTACCATTAGAACACTGGAGTGATGGTCACTGGAAATGGGTCTCTATACACCTATGTAGATTTTTTTTTTTTTTTAAAAACAGACGTTTGCATTTAGTATAGTCATTTACCACATTAACAATGTATAGAGTGTATTTCTGATTAATTTAATGTTGTCTTCATTGAAAAAAACCAGTGCTTTTCTTTCAAAAATAAGGAAATTTCTAAGTGACCCCAAACTTTTGAACTGTAATATATATTTATATATATCTATCTATATATATATATATATATATATATAACTGTTATAATGTCTTGGTTGTTTGCCTTTATCTGTAAAGAGAATCTCTACAGCATGCAGATCCCGTGCAAATGACAATTTTGCACTCTTCGTCATATTGTAATTGGATTGCTGCCCTAACAAGTGGGCGTGCGTGCTTAATGCAGAGTTTCACACTCACAGTGGCTCTTGGTGAGAGGCATCAGATGAAGTGGTGTCACATTAGATGTATGAGTTTCAGCTAGGTGGGGAGTTGCTGTCCTATATTATGTAGCAGAGTACTAGGCATAGAGCATAGAGCAGCTGGGATGATTTCTTTGTAGGTCAAAAACAAAACCAAACTGCTGTACACAAATCATGCAAAGCTTTAGTGGAAGTATAACCTTTCATATAATGCACAGTATTTATTACAATGTGTATCTGAGAAATTGCACATTCAGCAGTTTCCAGGAACTCCGTATTTCACACATGTTTTCCTGCTTAACATATTCAGGTGATTATAGAAGATGAAGCAAATATTTACTAATAAGCAAATAGTTAAAATATATGGAATTGTAGTGAGAAGTTTGTAAAAACAATATTTCTACATTGGGATAATGGAAGAATATGAATATTAGAATAACATGCATTCATCCATATTTCTCCCCTGGAGGCTAAGTGGCTAGAATGAGTCTGAATGTGATCTAACTTCTTCCCTTAAAACTCACACTAAATAAAATATTATGTTTTATCCATTACTCCTTTCGCACTTATTGTACTCTGCCATTATTTATGTAGGATATATGCTGAGAATAGCTATTACCTGTAGTAACTGCGTGAGCAGTATATCCAGTTTCTGGCATTATAGCACTGGGGTCACTGGTTGGATTTCCATTACTGGAGTTTTCATGTTTTCTCCATGTTTACATAGGTTTCCTCGAGGCTCTTGGGGCATTATTTAACAATGAGTTTTATCATTCACAATGAGTAATAATAATAATAATGGTGCTCCAGCCAATCAGCTCCCAACTGTTATCTGTTAGATAAATGACAGTTGGCAGCTGATTGGCTTGAGCACCATTTATCATACGCAACAAATTTTATCACTTGTTGTGATTGATAATAGTCATTGATATATGAGGCCCTTGATTTTCTTCAACAATCAAAAAAATATTCACATAAGTTAATTGGATGCAATTATTGCTGGTCTGTGTCTACTGAATATAGGAGTGTATTTAGCAAGAACATTTGTACTTATATCATGCAGCAATGTTCATTTCAGAAAGATATAAGTATCCCAGCCATGCAAGAATGGGTTAATGGAGAAGATAATGCAATTATCTTCTCTGTTAATGCCTGACTGCTACAATATCGCAGTGCTGAGAGCAAGTCATTGTTCTCTACAGCACTTAATGTTTTGTGCTATACAGGTACTGTAGCAGGGAAACGTTAAAAAAATCCTTATATAACACCATTTGAGAATAAGTTCTATAGGGAAAATCCTTATTTCTGCTGAAAACTGCAGGGACAGATGGCTCTCGTCCAATCAGTCCCTGCAACCAGCTGAAGCTCCTCCCACTCTCCGCCCTTCATTCATAATTACGCTGCCAGTGTTCCCGGATGGAGGAGCATGTGGGGGAGGGAGCAATATAAAATCAAGGCAAACAAGCACAGGGAAGGGCTATATATATTGTGTACATGTAAATATATACACTATATATATATATATATATATATATATATATATATATACTGAGCAGAAATGGGACAGTGCAGTGCAGGACAGTCTTTTCGGACAGACAAAAACACTGCCTGCAGGGACAGTGCGTTAATGCAACTGCTGTTCCCGAGAACATTATTGCTAAATAGCAGGGAAAAGTGTGCATAAAATTTTTAAAAATTGTGTTGATATTTACCCAAAATATTCAGGCCAATATGGACACTGTTGCTGAATAAACCCCTTGCACTGTAAATTCCACTACGGCAGGGACAGATGTGAATGACTAAATATTACCTGAAAAGTGCTGTATAATAATGCTATATAAAAGGCTGCAAAAATAATAATAATAATAATCATCATCAATGACACTGTTATTTCTCTCTTCAAAAACAAAAAAATACTTTAAGGTAGATTTTTTTTTTTATTCAGTGATTTTGGAAATCACAGTCCATAACAAAGTCCATAACTACTAAAAACTGACTAGAAATCACCTTTTTTTAACTGAAATAATTATCCAACACTTGCAAAATCTTCATGTACAAATTACAGGATGAAATACAAGTAGAGCTACTGAAAATAATGTTGATGGCAAAACTCCTAGATTAGAAGAATTATACATGTGCCATATTATATAAATTACCAAATTTGCAGATTCACAGTTAAGTACTTATGCATGAGAATATATTAAGATGCCCAATTAATTTATTGCCTGAACAGTTCTGGAATGACATTGGAATAGAGTTATTTTCTTGGCCGTATCATGTCTGTGCCGGAATGTTGGAATAATACACATTAGCATATATAATAGTTTATGAAAAAAAATATTAAATATATATATATATATATATATATATATATATATATATATATATATATATATAGTAAGGTGCATAAATATTGGGACATTGAAATAATTTTCATATTTTGGCCTCTATTCACCACCACAATGGCTTTGAAATGAAACAAACAAGATGTGCTTTAACTGTAGACTTTCAGATTTAATTTCAGGGTAATTACATCCAAATCAGGTGAACGGTGTAGAAATTACAACGGTTTCTATATGTGCCTCCCACTTTTTAAGGGGCCAAAAGTAATGGGACTATCAACTCAAAAGCTATTTCATGGACAGGTGTGGGCTATTCCCTCATTATTTCATTATCAATTAAGCAGGTAAAAGGTCTGGAGTTGATTCTAGGTGTGACATTTGCATTTGAAATCAGTTGCTGTCGACTCTCAATATGAGATCCAAAGAACTGTCACTATCAGTGAAGCAAGCCATCATTAGGCTGAAAAATCAAAACAAACCCATCAGAGAGATAGCAAAAACATTAGGTGTGGCCAAATCAACTGTTTGGAACATTCTTAAAAAGAAAGAACGCACCAGAGAGCTCAGCAACACCAAAAGACCCGGAAGACCACGGAAAACAACTGTGGTGGATGACAGAAGAATTATTTCCCTGGTGAAGAAAAAACCCTTCACAACAGTTGGCCAAATCAAGAACACTTTCCAGGAGGTAGGTGTATATGTGTCAAAGTCAACAATCAAGAGAAGACTTCACAAGAGTGAATATAGAGGGTTCACCACAAGATGTAAACCATTGGTGAGCTGCAAAAACAGGAAGACCAGATTAGAGTTTGCCAAACAACATCTAAAAAAGCCATTACAGTTCTGGAACAACATCCTATGGACAGATGAGACAAAGATCAACTTGTACCAGAGTGATGGAAAGAGAAGAGTATGGAAAAGGAAAGGAACTGCTCATGATCCAAAACATACCATCTCATCAGTGAAGCATGGTGGTGGTGTCATGGCGTGGGCATGTATGGCTGCCAATGGAACAGGTTCTCTTGTATTTATTGATGATGTGACTGCTGACAAAAGCAGCAGAATGAATTCTGAAGTGTTTCGGGCAATATTATATGCTCATATTCAGTCAAATGCTTCAGAACTCATTGGATGGCGCTTCACAGTGCAGATGGACAATGACCCGAAGCATACTGCAAAAGCAACCAAAGAGTTTTTTAAGGCTAAAAACTGGAATTTTATGCAATGGCCAAGTCAATCCCCTGACCTGAATCCGATTGAGCATGCATTTCACTTGATGAAGACAAAACTGAAGGGAAAATGCCCCAAGAACAAGCAGGAACTGAAGACATTTGCAGTAGAGGCCTAGCAGAGCATCACCAGGGATGAAACCCAGTGCCTGGTGATGTCTATGCGTTCCAGATTTCAGGCTGTAATTGCCTGCAAAGGATTTGCAACAAAGTATTAAAAAGTGAAAGTTAGATTTAGGATTGTTTAGTTTGTCCCATTACTTTTGTCCCCTTAAAAAGTGGGAGGGACATATAGAAACCGTTGTAATTCCTACACCATTCACCTGATTTGGATGTAATTATCCTCAAATTAAATCTGAAAGTCTGCAGTTAAAGCACATCTTGTTTGTTTCATTTCAAAGCCATTGTGGTGGTGAATAGAGGCCAAAATATGAAAATTCTGTCAATATCCCAATATTTATGCACCTGACTGTATATTATACATATATCTAAAATAGTTTATAAAAAAAAATCGGTCTCTAACGATCTACAATGAATAGCAAAAAAACAAAAAATGTTTTATTATTTAAATTAGCATTTTCTCCAAAAGTAAAAAATATGAACTATTACTCTTTTTTATTTACTAGTTTTTACCCTATTCATTTATTTTATACAAAGGTGGAACTGGAAGCCCAAATCTGGCTTATAGTCCCACTGCGCATGCGAAAGCTGAAAAGCCAGCTTGCTCATATGCAGAAGGCTCAAAGACTTACTGAAGAAATGTTTTTATTTGCCTCAAAACGACATATCCAATATATCGAGTAATGTGTACCCCTACTAAATTACAGTTAGGAGCTGGTTGCCTGGTACTTTATCTCTGTTCACTTTATCTCCATCCAAGGCTTAGTAATAGACCCCTAAGGACCCAAGTTCACCTATGGTCCTGCTCCACCAAGTTACTGACCCTCTAGTAGATTAACACTGTATACAGTACTTTGAATACACAGTCCAAAACCCCTCCTGTACACCTGTGGGCCAGTCCAACCCTGGATACAAGAAAAACATTATATTGTTTTTAAGATCTATCAAAAATTATAGTGCTCCTTACAGCAACCCACCACTAGCTTTGTCACAGTGCATTTAAGAATAAATTGTCAGTGTAGTACCGCATATGAATATTCTGATGGATTTTAATCTAGTTGTTGTCTTGAATAGATACTTTGGTGTTGAGTGGTAAGGGCTGCGCATCGCTTTTTTATTAGCAGATGATTATCTCCCATGCACCATGGGCCTTAATTCTGGAAAAAATTGTGCGATAAAAAAACAGGACTAACCTGGGAAAATTGGACCACTTGAGAGCCTTTAATACATTGCTTTACAAAAATGCATTATAAATAATGCAGAAAACATCTTTTACTGCAAAAAGATGCTTGTGTTTCAATAATTTTTAATTTACAATGCAATATAAGCAATAAAATGTGCGCATCTGTTTCCAATGGTAAGCTCCTCATAGAGCTCTATGTCACTTTGCCGGCCTGTGTCCGGTGCTCTAGGCAGAAGCAGAAGGCAACATTACCAAGAGAATAAAGTCATTCTTTCAGCCTCCTCATTAGGTTTTGCATTGATTAGCGAGCTCCATATAGATAACAACACAATCAATGATCTGTCAACTCCAGGGAGGTCCCAGGATTTAATTCAAAGCTCTCTCAGCTGCTTTAAAAAACAATAGCTTGGGCTCCAATGGGATCGGAATGTGTGCGGCAGTATTAATTCACTTGACAGTTTAAGCCCATTGACTGTAGAAAGGCAAATGTTAGGTTAACGTGATGTTATATCAAATGCTATGTACTCTAAGGAGTATACCAGCCAAAGGTTCTGTATAGTCTTCTCTATCTGAAATGCGTTAGTTAATTAATGTGATATAATCATTGGGGATGGCATGTCCATGGCAAGAGGGCTGCTTCATATTTAACTCCTGCATTAATGGTCTTGTCTAGTGATCAGTGGCTTTCTAGAGCAGCTGCTGCACAATTAAAGCTCTGCGTTTCTATAACGCTTAGGGCTTGTACATACAGACATTGAAAAATAATTAATGTAAAGAGTGTAGACAAAGCTATGCACTGCTGCCATTAAACTCCAGTATATTTTACTGTGCATTACTGCTTGCAAGTGCTGCTAGTAACGTTAAGATTGCCGCAAAGGGAATGCTTATCAGAAAGTGTGTGTACAGGAGGCTACAGGTCCATTTACTTACATGAGTCTTTTGATTTGCAGTGTTAAATCTCTTTAACAAGGCATAACACATTATGATAACACAATGCATACTTGCATACTTTGTAGGGGGGAGTTTCAATGGACAAGTGCAGAGTGTGGTGACGCGATTCACGTCACCGTGGCTCTGACCCCGCTGCAAACGGTACGATTCACGGCGTGATGTGGCAATGGGCAGGGACATGTCAATAAACATCATCACGGTCCCTCCGACTTCCCTTAGGATGTGGCGGGATCCGGGAGGATGATCTACTCACTGAAATTAGACAAGTATGACATAACATTAATGCTCAGGTGTACAAGCCTAGAGATCCAGGATATTGCAACACCTGTAGCACCCTAGTAATGATAGAGCTTGAAACTACTTTTAGATCAATGCTTCCAAGAGCTGAAATTCCCATCATATCATTTGTTTTCATTTATCTATCTGCCTGCCAACATTATATGGTAGAACATGCCAGAAACACATATGAGAAACATAACCCATCTTGAAAGGACTTTATACAACTTCATAGCAAAATAAACAGCAAAGGTGCCATTGATGATATTATTCCTTTGGGCCGAGGTAGTGTGTAATTGCACATAGACTTTTATCTGATTGCTTTTTTCAGTTTGATAGCACTATTTTTTTCCTCCCATACTTTCTCAATTACTTATCATAGTAATTATCATTTTTTTAGAACCTACTTTTTCCACAATGTTTTGAACGCTAATTGAATTTTTTCCCCTCTAATCTGTCTCCTCACTTTCCTTTAACTTTTCTCTCTATTGCTGTCCCCACCACCTAACACTCTTTCATACCTACCTGCTTTTATCCATATCACTTTGTAATTTACAGGCAGTGGGTGTAGGATTTTTTTTTTAGCATTTGACCTTGATTAGACTTTCTTGAATCCTGGAGCAAGGCCTAAAGCTAAGTCGCCCTCATTAATAGTCAGACTACTTTTTACAAAAGCAAAAAAAAAAAATTGAAATTTTTTTAACACAAAATTTGTATTTAATAGGGCCGATTCAATTGATGGGGAACTTCTTCACCAGCCGATTCTGTTGATAGCGCAGGGATGGAGCTCCCAGAGCTATTCAATTCAGCGCGCTGTTAGGTCAACTAAAGGATTTCTTCTCACACCCTCCTGAGGGTGTGAGCAGAAATCCAACTAAAGTGCCGGCACTTTACTCGGAGAATGCCGGACTTAGGCACCATTGAGGCCTTGGAACTCTGACCTCAAATTTTACTTATAATGGGAATGGGACAGGGGTTTATTAAGAGAGGAGGGGTCCCATGTGCATTCACCGTCCAGGGCCCCCTCCTCTTTCCCCGGTGGCCAGTGGCAGACAGACTGCAGCAGTAGACTCAGGGCCTGATTCAGACCCGCTCGCGAGCGCTGAGCGCTCGCAAGCGGGTCGATGGTGCCCAAGTGCGCATGCGCATGACAGAGGCGGCTCCATCGTGCGCATGCACGAGATCCGAATAATGACGGCCAAGCCGTCGTTAAGGGTCTCGCACCAAAGGGGGCGTGCTGTCGATGGTGATTGACAGCACGCCCCCTTTGGTGGGCATGCCGGGGGCGTGGCTGCCCAGACGGAGGCTTTCCCATGGGAACGCCTACCGTCTGGGTCCGGCCCCACTGACATCACTAGTGATGTCAGTGGGAGTGCTTTTGGCTCTGATAGAGCCAAAAGCACTCCTGGGCTTGCCGCAGCGAGACCCTACTGCAGGGTCTCATCGCAAGCCCAATGGTCACGATGGTCTTGACCATCGTGACCATCATTTTGGCCGCTCGCCAGGGCCGGACTGGCCATCGGGCACTTCTGGCGAATGCCAGAAGGGCCGATGGCTAAATGGGCCGGTTTGGCTGAGTGCAGGCTTACTGGGTGGTACACCCTCCCGGGCGGTGCCATGCTCAGTCAGCAAAGAATTTTCACTAATGCGCGGCCCCGTCATTGCGTGATGACGTCATGATGCAATCGCGTCATGATGCGGCCAGCATCCAAGCCCCTTGGCAATGGGGGCATTGTTAATCTGAGCAGGAGGGTGAGCGCCTGAGCGGCGCGCTATATAGAAAGTCTACTGGCCTGGAGGTGGAACCACACGAGCCGCTCCTCATTCAGAAGAGCCACACTTCCAGGTTATAGTGCCAGTAATGAAATGGTAGCTTAAACCCGGGCATCAGCGACAGACGTGCAGCAGCGTCACAGAGGACTGCATACGCTGACTGTTTAAGACCTTCTCTTCACACTCCAAAACTACATAAGGTATCTCTCTCTGCCATCTCCACCATTAGTTTCCTTCTGTCTCTCATCTCACCATATTCCTCCTCCTCTTACTCTCTCTTCCATCTCCCCTGATTTCTTCTCTCTCTCTTTTCTGTTTCCCCTATTCTCCTCTCATCTTCCCCTATACCTAAACTGCTGTCTGTCCTTATTCATCCTGTCTCCCCTATTCCTCCTGTATACTGTCTTTCCCTATTGCTATATATCCCATCTCCCCCTATTACACCTCTTTCTCTAGCAGGTCCCCCTCTTTCTCCTATGTCTCTCCCAACTTCCCCTATTCCTCCTCTCTCTCTAGCAGGTCCCCCTCTTTCTCCTATGTCTCTCCCGACTTCCCCTATTCCTCCTCTCTCTCTAGCATGTCCCCCTCTTTCTCCTATGTCTCTCCCGACTTCCCCTATTCCTCCTCTCTCTCTAGCAGGTCCCCCTCTTTCTCGTATGTCTCTCCCAACTTTCCCCTATTCCTCCTCTCTCTCTAGCAGGTCCCCCTCTTTCTCCTATGTCTCTACCGACTTCCCCTATTCCCAGTCCCTCTCTCCCAGCTCCCCCTATGCCTCCTCTCTCTCTAGCAGGTCCCCCTCTTTCTTCTGTCTCTCCCGACTTCCCCTATTCCTCCTCTCTCTCTCCCTGCTTCCCAAATTCCTCCTCTCTCTCTAGCAGGTTCCCCTCTTTCTCCTATGTCTCTCCCGTCTCCCCCTATTCCTCCTCTCTCCCAGCTCCCCCTATTTCTCCCATGTCTCTCCCAGCTCCCCCTATTTCTCCTATGTCTCTCCCAGCTCCCCCTATTTCTCCTGTGTCTCTCCCAGCTCCCCCTATTTCTCCTATGTCTCTCCCGTCTCCCCCTATTCCTCCTCTCTCCCAGCTCCCCCTATTCCTCCTCTCTCCCAGCTCCCCCTATTTCTCCTATGTCTCTCCCAGCTCCCCCTATTTTTCCTATGTCTCTCCCAGGTCCCCCTATTTCTCCTATGTCTCTCCCAGCTCTCCCTATTCCTCCTCTCTCCCAGCTCCCCCTATTTCTCCTGTCTCTCCCAGCTCCCCCTGTCTTTCCCAGCTTCCCCAATTTCTCTCTCTCCCTATTCCGTCTCTCTCTCTGTCTCTCCCTGTCTGTCTCTTTCTCCCTCTTCCTTCTCTCTCTCTCTCTCTCTCTCTCTCTCTCTCCCTATTCCATCTCTCTCCCCCTATTCCATCTCTCTGTCTCTTTCTCCCTCTCTCTCCTCTCCCTCTCTCTCTCCTCTCCCTCTCTCCTCTCTCTCTCTCACCTCTCCCTCTCTCACCTCTCCCTCTCTCTCCCTGTTCCTTCACTCTCTCCTCTCCCTGTTCCTTCACTCTCTCTCTCCTCTCCCTGTTCCTTCACTCTCTCTCTCTGGGCTCTTCCTATTCCTTCTCTCTCTCCCTATCATCCCCCCTCTCTCTCTCTTTCTCTCTCTCTCTTTCTCCCTCTCTCTCTTTCTCCCTCTCCCTATTCCTTCTCTCTTTCTCCCTATTCCTTCTCTCTTTCTCCCTATTCCTTCTCTCTCTTTCTCCCTATTCCTTCTCTCTCTTTCTCCCTATTCCTTCTCTCTCACTCTCCCTATTCCTTCTCTCTCTCTCCCTATTCCGTCTCTCTCTCTTCTCTCTCTGCTCTCTCTCTCTCTCTCTCTCTCTCTCGGCTCTCCCTGTTCCTTCTCTCTCTCGGGGCTCTTCCTGTTCCTTCTCTCTCTCGGGGCTCTCCCTGTTCCTTCTCTCTCTCGGGGCTCTCTCTGTTCCTTCACTCTCTCAGGGCTCTCCCTGTTCCTTCACTCTCTCGGGGCTCTCCCTGTTCCTTCACTCTCTCGGGTCTCTCCCTGTTCCTTCTCTCTCGGGTCTCTCCCTGTTCCTTCTCTCTATCGGGGCTCTCCCTGTTCCTTCACTCTCTTGGGGCTCTCCCTGTTCCTTCTCTCTCTCTCTCTCGGGGCTGTCCCTGTTCCTTCTCTCTCTCTCGGGGCTCTCCCTGTTCCTTCTCTCTCTCTCTCTCTCTCTCTCTCGGGGCTCTCCCTGTTCCTTCTCTCTCTCTCTCTCTCAGGGCTCTCCCTGTTCCTTCTCTCTCTCTCTCTCTCTCTCTCTCTCTCGGGGCTCTCCCTGTTCCTTCTCTCTCTCTCTCTCTCTGGGCTCTACCTGTTCCTTCTCATCTCTCTCGGGGCTCTCCCTGTTCCTTCTCTCTCTCTCTCACTCGGGGCTCTCCCTGTTCCTTCTCTCTCTTTCTCTCTCTCGTGGCTCTCCCTGTTCCTTCTCTCTCTCTCTCTCTCCCTGTTCCTCTTCTCTCTCTTTCTCTCTATCCCTTCTCTCTCTCTCTCTTTCTCTCTCTGTGTCTCTGTCTCTCTCTCTGTGGCTGTCTCTCTCTCTCGGCTCTCCCTGTTCCTTCTCTCTCTCGGACCTCTCCCTGTTCCTTCTCTCTCTCTCGGGGCTCTCCCTGTTCCTCCTCTCTCTCTCTCTCTCTCTCTCTCTCTCGGGGCTCTCCCTGTTCCTTCTCTCTCTCTCTCTCTCTCTCTCTCTCTCTCGGGGGCTCTCCCTGTTCCTTCTCTCTATCTCTCGGGGGCTCTCCCTGTTCCTTCTCTCTCTCGGGGGCTCTCCCTGTTCTTTCTCTCTCTCTCTCGGCTCTCCCTGTTCCTTCTCTCTCTCTCTCTCGGGGCTCTCCCTGTTCCTTCTCTCTCTCTCTCTCTCTCTCTGGGCACTCCCTGTTCCTTCTCTTTCTCTCTCTGGGGCTCTCCCTGTTCCTTCTCTCTCTCTCTAGGCTCTCCCTGTTCCTTCTCTCTCTCTCTCTCTCTCTCGGGGCTCTCCCTATTCCTTCTCTCTCTCTCCCTATTCCGTCTCTCTCTCTTCTCTCTCGGCTCTCTCTCTCTCTCTCTCTCTCTCTCTCTCTCGAGGCTCTCCCTGTTCCTTCTCTCTCTCGGGGCTCTTCCTGTTCCTTCTCTCTCTCGGGGCTCTCCCTGTTCCTTCTCTCTCTCGGGGCTCTCTCTGTTCCTTCACTCTCTCAGGGCTCTCCCTGTTCCTTCACTCTCTCGGGGCTCTCCCTGTTCCTTCACTCTCTCAGGTCTCTCCCTGTTCCTTCTCTCTCGGGTCTCTCCCTGTTCCTTCTCTCTATCGGGGCTCTCCCTGTTCCTTCACTCTCTTGGGGCTCTCCCTGTTCCTTCTCTCTCTCTCTCGGGGCTGTCCCTGTTCTTTCTCTCTCTCGGGGCTCTCCCTGTTCCTTCTCTCTCTCTCTCTCTCTCTCTCTCTCTCTCTCGGGGCTCTCCCTGTTCCTTCTCTCTCTCTCTCTCTCTCTCTCTCTCAGGGCTCTCCTTGTTCCTTCTCTATCTCTCTCTCTCTCTCTCTCTCGGGGCTCTCCCTGTTCCTTCTCTCTCTCTCTCTGGGCTCTACCTGTTCCTTCTCGTCTCTCTCGGGGCTCTCCCTGTTCCTTCTCGTCTCTCTCGGGGCTCTCCCTGTTCCTTCTCTCTCTCTCTCGGGGCTCTCCCTGTTCCTTCTCTCTCTCTCTCACTCGGGGCTCTCCCTGTTCATTCTCTCTCTTTCTCTCTCTCGTGGCTCTCCCTGTTCCTTCTCTCTCTCTCTCTCTCCCTGTTCCTCTTCTCTCTTTTTCTCTCTATCCCTTCTCTCTCTCTTTCTCTCTCTGTGTCTCTGTCTCTCTCTCTGTGGCTGTCTCTCTCTCTCGGCTCTCCCTGTTCCTTCTCTCTCTCGGACCTCTCCCTGTTCCTTCTCTCTCTCTCGGGGCTCTCCCTGTTCCTTCTCTCTCTCTCTCTCTCTCTCTCTCTCTCGGGGCTCTCCCTGTTCCTTCTCTCTCTCTCTCTCGGGGGCTTTCCCTGTTCCTTCTCTCTCTCTCTCGGGGGCTCTCCCTGTTCCTTCTCTCTCTCGGGGGCTCTCCCTGTTCTTTCTCTCTCTCTCTCGGCTCTCCCTGTTCCTTCTCTCTCTCTCTCTCTCTCTTGGGGCTCTCCCTGTTCCTTCTCTCTCTCTCTCTCTCTCTCTCGGCTCTCCCTGTTCCTTCTCTTTCTCTCTCGGGGGCTCTCCCTGTTCCTTCTCTCTCTCTCTAGGCTCTCCCTGTTCCTTCTCTCTCTCTCTCTCTCTCTCTCTCTCTCTCTCGGGGCTCTCCCTGTTCCTTCTCTCTCTCTCTCTCTCTCTCTCTCTCTCTCTCTCGGGGCTCTCCCTGTTCTTTCTCTCTCTCTTGGGGCTCTCCCTGTTCCTTCTCTCTCTCTCTCTCTCTCTGGGCTCTCCCTGTTCCTTCTCTCTCTCAGGGCTCTCTCGGCTCTTCCTGTTCCTTCTCTCTCTCTCTCTCTCTCTCTGTGTCTCTGTCTTTCTCTCTCTGTGGCTGTCTCTCTCTGTCTCTTGTCTCTCTGGTCTCTCTCATTCTCCTATGTTGGATCCCATCTTTCCTTTTCTCTCTCCCCCAGCTCCCCGAGTTCCTCCCATGTTTCTCCCGGCTCCCTGCTTTCCTCCTCTCTTTCCTGTCTTCCCTTTTCTTGTGTGTGACCTGCACCAGTGAAGTGCCAGCTTTACCTAAGGCTGTGTACACACTTATAGATATCTCTCCAATCTGTCTGGTGGGAAGGAAAATCTGGTCCATTTTCCAGCATCTGGGAGCAAATTTCTATTGTTATTTGTTCCCAGATATTCCTTCCCACCAAATGGATTCGACAGATATATCTATAGTTGTGTACACAGCGTAACAGAACCAACACAATACCAAATGTTTGACTATGGCACATGTTTGAATCCCCTACAGGATGTGCTCTGTTGTTTGTGTACTTGTATGTTCTAATATTAATTATATTTGTAGGAGTATAGACTAAGAAATGGGAGGGGTTAGGGATAGTAAGGGGAGGGGTCTATGCCAGGAGCATGATGATGACGCGAGGTGGGCCTGTGTGCTCTTAGAATGCCAGGGCCTATTTTAAGTCGCAGTCCGGCCCTGCCGCTCGCTATAGCTGTGTGTGGTCTCCCACAGCTATGCGAGCGGCCAGGAGGCCGCTCCAAAAAGGAGCAGGGATGGCCCTGATTCAGAGCGAGCGCTCTGTCAGAGCGTCCGGCTCTTAATCAGGGCCTCTGTGCACTACTCTGTGCCCATAGTGTACTGCATATGCGCAGGTCACTGGTAAAATGACGGCCATTTTCCAGGCATTTTATGCAGGTCTGTGAAAGTCGACGCTGGACTTCGGAGAGATGAGTATTAAAGAATATAGGATGAGGGTGTGTGGTGTGGGCACCCATTATAGATACGCCCATGGAATGGGATGCATTTTGTTTGTTCCAGTCGTGCTATCGGGTATTCAGCATTTGCTGATATGAATAACCATTTAGCACTGTATATGTAATGTGCAAGGATCAGATGAAAAGTTTAAATGTTTTGTAGGCTGCATAAGGGAAATCAAAGGTAAAAATTATAATTTATCCTAATCTGTTTGGCCACTTTAAGGAAACACATCACATTGTCTAGTACTGTAATTCTCAAAGCATAATGTTAAACTTAAAACAGCCTGCAATTAATCATTCTGCACCATGATAAGGTCAAACAGCGCATGTCAGATTAATGAAAAGTATTAAAATTGTGCTTTGTGTGCAAGTTGGTATGATCAGGTCCATCCTTAAATTAATCATCTTCATGATCATCATCATCTTTGTTCTGAGGTAACTGAGCCACTTGTATAAACTGACAGTGCATTGCCCTCCACTCAGCCCACAAATGCAGAACTGTGCAAGCAAAACAAATGAATAATAAATAAAACAGGAAGCTTCCCAAATCCACAATCAGTCCCGGTGCTAGATAGACTGGCTGGATCCCACCATTAGAAGGAGACAACAAGCATGGCTTCACCTTACTAGACTGGAAACCATCCTCTGGCTGATTAGTGCAGAGCTGTCACCTTTATGGGGTGAGGACCACAAAAATAGCACAATTCCCTTGTGACGTCAGTGCAGTACTTATAGTGCAAATCATCCCAACATCAAGAAAAAAACAGATATATACAACAAAATACATATTTCAACAATTGTTATAATTATTCATTAAGAATGATCAAAAAGTAAATTTAGTTTAACATTGACATTTCCATTGTGATTTTCTTTAAATTCTTTATAAATCAGGGACAATAAAACGAGGTTAGATTGCAAGTATATGTAATGTAAAAAAATGTTTTAATGAGTAATAATACCAAGGTACAAATTGCTGGACAACTAAGATTTTTTTGTGAAGCAGGTAATTAAGGCCAACGTTCTGCATTCTATTCGTAAACATGTATATATTATAAAAATAAGCCACTAAATATTTCTGAGATTTAATGATTATTACTCATCTTTGTTATTTTCCCTTCCATGATTATCTGATGGATTATCCTAGATTGAATGTTAAATAATAACAAGCTGCATAGAGACGTCGTCAAGGTCAAAATGGAAAGTGCTGCAATTTCACGCATCACAGCCCTACTTTCAATGAAAGGCGAAAGCTACAATACTTAGAATTACTACAGCAGGAATTTATTTCATTTTGTAATTCTGTTATTTAAATATTACCCAATCTAGAAATATAATAGTCACCTTTATTAAGTAAGAAATAATAAATCTAAAAACTACACAGAAATTAGTTTGAGCTGCGCTTCATCTATATTTCTTTTCTGATCATCAGCGGTTAACGGTATTACATGATGCACACTGCTGTACATATTACATTTTAGCTTCAAATTAAAGGAGCAGAGATAAAATAAATGATTAATGTACAATGAGATTTACTAAAACATTTAACTGTAAAATGTTAGAAAACACATGGGCTGTATGGTAACTGTGCATAATGTATTTATTTGTTTATTAACTGTTAATAAACTAATAAATAACAGCTATTTATTCAGCACAGAGAGTATTTCAGACACTCACATCAGTCCCTGCACCAGTGGAGCATACAATCTATCCTCCCTACATGTACACACACACACACACACACACGTGCGTCTTTTTCTACAGTCGCGTCTGTAACTTTATGATAATGCCGCTACAATGCCCCTCCCTGGTGTACATTTGTGCAGCCGAATGTGCAAGGACTGAGACACGCACTGTCACCATCTATAGACGCTGCATTACCATCTAGTTCATCTTTGGACGCCCCACCGGATGCACCATTGGAACTTGCACCAGCCCTATGGTAGGTGCAGTTTCTCTGTCTGAGTATGGGATCATATGTGAGCGGTGGTGCGTCTCTGTACACAACCACTATCAGCAAGACTGCCATAAGATGCAGCATCTCTGTGCATCTCTTTAGCCACCCCTGTTACCTCTCAATTACCGCCCGGGAACACCCCTCATATTTCTGCTACCGTGCATCCAAATCTGTACCACGACTCTATGTACAAAACCTTTACACATGTGCAGTGTGACTCAGATGCTTGCGAATAAACATTGACCATTCGTGTGAACATCAGAATAGTGTCCGACTCAGAATCAAGTCCACAAGCTCTTCACAGATGTGGTCCTGTTTGGAATCGAACCCATGACCTTAGTGCTGTAAGGCAGCAAAGCTAATCCTCAAACAAAAAATGGAAGCTACTCAATCAATCTGGCAGTACTTTTCAAGTGCATGAAAGGAAGGGGTCATACCAAGTAGAAAAAGGAGGGGGGGTTAACCGCCTATTGTTCCTCAGCACACTGAATTATACTTGCAACATATGAAGACTATATGGTAATAGAAATTCTGAGATATTAGTTGCATGCATTTGCAAATACATGGGAAGCTGCTAATCCTCGTACTACCATGCTGTCCAAACATAGTTATTCCTAGGGCCACCTCACACTGAGATAAGTCTTTGTTTAGACTACCAATATGTTCAAATTAAAAGTTACAATTTTAACAAAATTAAAATTAAATTTTCAAGTTGTTTTTTTTTTCAGAATCTAAAACACCACATGGCCAAAAGTATGAAGCCACCTGATATGTGCTTATTGGGCGCCTCATTCCAAAACCATGGGCATTAATATGGAGTTGGTTCCTCCTTTGCTGTTATAATATCCCCCACACTTCTGGGAATGCCTTCCATTAGATTTTGGAACATTGCCAGAATTCCCAACCTTTTAGCCACAAAAAACTGTAAGGACAGGTACTGGTTTGAGTGATAAGGCCTGCACAGCAGTCTGCATTCCAGTTTATTCCAAAGGTCAGAGGTTACCAAACTCGGTCCTCAAGGCACCCTAACAGTCCAGGTTTTAAGGATAGCCATGTTTGACCACAGATGACTTAATTGGTACCTCAGTTGATTTGATTTAACCACCTGTGCTCAGCCATGGATATCTCTAAATCCTGGACTGTTGGGGTACCTTGGGGATCAAGTTTGGACACCTCTACTAAAGGTGCTTGATAGGTGTCAGAGCTCTGCGCTGGTCAAGCTCTTCTGCATCATACTTGGGACACCCTTTTTTTATGGAATTTGCTTTGCGCACAGGGGCATTGTCTTGATCAAACAGAAAAGAGCCTTCCCCAAACTGGTGCCATAAGGCTGTAAGCATAACTCTTTAGAATGTTGAGGGGTCGAGTGCTAGGAGCAGTCACATGTAGTAAGCCTTTAAGAATAGCCTTGCTGAATTCTTCACCTATAGCAGCCACCTTTCTCATAGAACTATTCTTGTCCACAGATACTCAGATGCCACCAGGGCTTAATCTTGAGTAGTAAGGCTTATTAGCATGATATTATAATTATTAATTAAAAGTTATATCAACTCAGTCATTAAAATACTAGATTATTATTAATCATATTAATCATTTGAAACATGTGCACTGGTCTTTCTGCATGAGATGATGCTGTGTGGTACAACAGTCAGGCACAATATACAATGTGATAGTCTGAGATTGATTGAATTTGAACTGAAGACAATAGCACAGCACCAGAGGTGCCAAACTTGGGCGTCCTATTGCAGTTTCAGGAAAAAAAAATAAAAATATATATATATATATATTTTGAATTATTTATATATATAAAGATATATAAAGATAATTAGTGTAAAATACTTGACAGCGGAAGAGATTACTAATTTTAATAATGAACCATTTTTTTCTGTCCAGAGCCTCTGCTGTCGTCAGTAGCAATATCAGTAGGTGGACAGCTATAGTATTTGTACTGCCACTGTCCTTGTTAAATAAGCGCCCTCATGCCTCGCTTCCATTCAAAATTTTGGTATTTAACAAGACTTGTACAGCATATTCCACGATATTAATCTCCGCAATATTTCTTGGCTGTATTCTTTTTCTGCATTAATGTTATATATATATATATATATATATATATATCATAGGCAAACGCAGGGGGGGGGTTCCGTCTACCTGGAAACCCCCCTCCCCAGCCACAATAGAAATAGTAATGTAATAGAATTTTACTAGTGCTGAATGTTCTTCTCAGTATCACAAATGAAATCATTAGTACCACCTGTGGATGTTTTAACATGTATCAGTCAGTAATAAATAACCTGTGCACCAACTAGGAGATCTGGAAAACATTCACTGTTAGGGATGTGCTGCTATAGAGCCCAATATGTACATATATGTCCAGGGCAGTGCTAGGTTCTTCTGCTGCTCCCCCAGACTCCCGGACTTGCTCTAATACTCTGAAATGGTGCCCACATCTAAAATAAAAACATTCAGCTCAGGCAGGATGGCCCTACTGCCACATTTAATGGCTTACTGTGATTGCTGGTCCTGTATATGCTGGAATTATGCAACACAATATACTTTGTATGACGCATATTAAAGCTGGTTAAGTGCTAATTCTACCCTTTCATGGACTGGCCACACTCACTCTAAATTCAAGCATTTGGAAACCCCCTCTAGAAATCCTGCGTTTGCCACTGCATATATATATATATATATATATATATATATATATATATATATATATATTACTATCAGTACTGTGCAAAAGTTTTAGGCTGGTGTGGAAACAATGCTGCAAAGTAGGAATGCTTTCAAATATAGAAGTGTTAATGGTTTATTTTGATCAATTAGCAAAATGCAAAGTTAATGAACAGAAGAGGAATCTAATATCAATATAATTCTCCAATAGATTTCAACAGCTTTATTTCATAATTCACAGAAAAACAGAATTAGCCCATCGAAGTTTCGGTCTTCACCCAGACCTTTGTCAAGGATCTTGACAAAGGTCTGGGTGAAAACCAAAACGTCAATGGGCTAATTCTGGTTTTCTGTGAATTATGAAATAAAGCTGTTGAAATCTCAAGTCTGGTGAGTGCATCCCTTCTATTGGAGAATTATATATATATTCAGACCCGCTCGCTACGATGTGTTAGCACGTAGCCTGCCAATGTTTGCAATCTGCAAATGCGTACAAGTCGCAGTGCATGTGTGCGAACCACTCAATGCGATTGCAAAGTACTCACACCCTGTACACAAACGCCCCGCTAGAATGAGTGACAGGTCGTGCCGTTTGTGGGTGGTGACAGGGGGAGGTCTATTATGGAAACGGGGTGTGGTGGTGTGAATGCAGGCGTGTCTGTGCATCTGAATGCCATTTCAGGGGCGTGCATAATGAAGATGCATCGTCAGCATACACGTCACATGGCTGAATTACACACTCCAGCACTCGCAGTGCTTGTGGTAGGGTATGGTCAGCCACAAGTGCTGCGTATGGTTCCGATGTTACCGATTGTTTCATACACTTCCTGGAGATGATGTATGTTAGTAAGGGAAAGTGGGCGTCTTGTGTCAGGCTGGTGGGCGTCTAAATACATACCGCGATCGCACGGCAAGACATAGTGGGTGTGCTAATGCCTTGCTAGCGATAGCGGAATTTGCATACTTTGGTAGCTGACGGCTGCATGCAAACGCAACCTAGTGAGCGGGTCTGTATCGGGCCCAAAGTTCCATCCACATTTAATATGGTCTTTCTGGTCTCCTTAAACTCCCATTGGTTAAGTATCATTCCATTTTATAGGGGAGAAAAAGAAAACGGATCCGCAATAGTGAAATACCGTTTACGATCTTAAAGTTGTGGATAAAAGAATTATAAAACATAGAATATAAAATTTAAAATAAGAAATTCCACCATATATACAGATAGGGTATCGTACCAGATTGTGTGGGTGTACACAGCACACCTATGATCGCGTAAAATTGAAGGTTGCACTATATAACATGTTTTTGATGTACATGTCGGGTGTAGGTGACCACCTACTGTAGGTATATTTAGCTGCACCTACGGTTGAAGCGCAGATTTTTATTTATTGTGTGTCATTGTTCTTTTCTCACTTGTAATATTGTAATTCATTTAGCTCTGCTTCCCATTGTTGCACATTTTAACTTCTCTCCTGACGGGAAGCACAGAACTGTACTCTGATGCATGTTTCATGGCATATGTTTCCATACAAGTCTTACTTAACAGCAATATTTAGCCCCCCGTTACATCTGTTTTCTTCCAAGCTATGATTCTCATATTAAACCCCTGCTGCCTCCCCTTACATGAGACTTGGCAAGACTGTGCTACTATACAGTTGGGCTGCAGATTATTTTACTCAGGAAGACTTTATGTCTATTCTTACTAATTAAGCTCACATATTGAAGACCAAACAGCTTTGCAGGTGTCCTAAGCACAGCCATTCAGCTAGAGTAGAACTGTAGCAGTTAATGATAAATGTTCTGTCTCGCTTCTGAAGTAGCACAGCGTGTTTGACACTTACACTTCTACCTTTTTTTCCCTATTATAATTAAAGAACTCTTGAAAAGTGGGTTTTGCATAAAGCGCTCTCTCTCATTAAGATTAATCATAATTGCTGCAGATCAACTTTACTAAAGTATCCCATTCAGACAGAGAAATGCGCTATGTGCAGTTCTTTATATAATGGTGGACAGAGAGAGAATAAAGCTTTGATGAGCGAACAAGAGGTGGTTAAGCCCATACATGAGTGATATTATACTGCTGCAGAGGTCTAATAGATTGGGGTAATTAAATGTTCTTTTGCAGAATTCAAACAAAAGATTCCATTTGTTGGCTTTTATCGTGTCAAATGCAATAAAAGACCAAAAATACTTTAATGCAGTACTATACCCGTATGATTTCAGCCTTAAAGCACCATTGCACCAAATATAAAAAATCATGATTTAAAGTTTAATTACCTGAGTTGCAGTGTTCACAAGGATCTTATTTCTGCTGGCATCAGATATATACTGTATATAGCTAGGGCCGGAAAAGCGAGAAGAATGTGGCCGGCTTTTAGGGATCTTCTTACTTGGGAACGCTGGTTCCCAGTTAAGTAAACCTTTAATATGGGATACAATTTCTGATGAAAATTCTGTTTTGGCTGGAATTAATCTTTAATAACCAGCCCAACATGTTATGTTTTATGTCTTTGTGATATAGGTTTCAAGTTTCAACTCTTGCAAAACTATTTATTTTAATATACCATACAAATTGCAGATTGTTTAGGTTTTTGATATCTAATGAGCTACCTTTTGGTGGCACACCTGAATAAATAGCGTCCTGGGTGCTTGGATGGACAATATAATAAATATAGTGGGTCGGCTGTTCCTGTGGCCGGGGAATCCCATGCACTGCCATGTCATCATTAATATTGTATAATACAAACTGGGAGCGCTGCAAAAAACTAAATTCGTAGGTGTTAGAGGTTAAGGTTTTATTAATATAAATAATATATTACACCTACAAAAGACATATAACAAACGGTTATTCCATTGTCCACAGGTGAAAGACCTTTTCCTTTGCTTTTCTTTGTTATGAAACAGAAGGATGTACTGTATACCCCTGGCCCGGCTGATATGCAGTATTTATGGAGATTGCTCAAGATTCTCAGCTGCAATATTTACATGATGCTCTCTGAATTGATTTTGCACAATGAGAGTAATAACATAAATCTACTTCAAAATGTAATTGGCAGTTTTTTCAGAATATAGGCAGAGCAGATAAACAGTATGCATGCCATTTACTCAAGGTCTAGCGCACAAACAAAGGTATAGATTGTATTACTCTATTTATCCAAGGGAGCCACAACGTTGAGTCGGGTAGGACTGTAATAGGTCTACGGCAGTGGTTCCCAAATTCGGTCCTCATGACAACCATAATGGTGCAGGTTTTAAGGCTATCCAATATTGAGCACAGGTGACTTAGTTAGTATCTCATTCATTTTGATAAAACCAGCTGTGCTCAACCATTGATACCCTTAAAACCTGGACTGTTAAGGTGCCTTGGGAACCACTGGTCTACACTATTGCCAGCACTTAGATACAGTATAAACTTACTGGATGATCTCCTTAACTGCTAAATTAGTCTTGAAAACCCCCTGCAGCTGGGCCAGATAGATGAAATGAGGGGCAAATCCCACTGTGCTGATACAAATTGCATAATTTTGTCAAGACACTCCACTATAAGTTGCTGCCAGAAGGAGCTGTGATCCGTCTTCGCTGGTCTGTAGCTGTACCTGATGCCCATTGCAGCTACTTCACACTGCACATGTTCAGCAGCTCAGCCAGACCCAAACGCAAAAGTAAAGTGTTTACATAAGTGATCACTTTACTTCTTCATCACAGGGATGGGCTCTTGTCAGAGCACGTGTCCCAGCGGCTCGAGGGGATGCATAACCCTAAAATAAAGGAACATTGATTTTCAGGGTAAAAAGATTTTTGTGTATTTTATTTTGTAACTTCATGCAATGTTAAGTTAAACCCAACTAGCCTTTCAGCTCATTGACAAACCATATTATTGTGTATGGTGTGTTTCACGTATGAGCAGGTATGGAATACAGTTAGTTCTATAGATATTTATTTATTTTAAATTCCCGATACTTCTGCACCCCTTCATTTATTAAAATATGCAAGGTAGCAGATGGAGATATGGAGCACTTTCCTTGGGTGACCTAGGGATGGAGGGGGGGGTGGGGCACCAGCATCAGGAGCCATGGCGACGTGATCCGACGTGTTCACTCCAAATAAAGAGTGACGATCAATCACCCTTGAAATAGCTTACGCTGCAGATCCCTGCCCTGCATCAGTCTAGGAGCAGGGTCAGTCAGTGTGCAGGCATGTCAGCAGGAGGAGGCAGGTGTGTCAGCAGGAGGAGGCAGGTGTGTCAGTAGGAGGTGGCAGGTGTGTCAGTAGGAGGAGGCAGGTGTGTCAGCAGGAGGAGGCAGGTGTGTCAGCAGGAGGAAGCAGGTGTGTCAGCAGGAGGAAGCAGGTGTGTCAGCAGGAAGAGGGAGGTGTGTCAGCAGGAAGAGGGAGGTGTGTCAGCAGGAGGAGGCAGATGTGTCAGCAGGAGGAGGCAGGTGTGTCAAGAGGAGGAGGGAGGTGGGGCAAGGGGGAAGAAGGTGGGGTGACTGGAGGAAGGCAGGTGTGTCAGCAGGAAGAGGCAGGTGTGTCAGCAGGAAGAGGGAGGTGTGTCAGCAGGAGGAGGCAGGTGTGTCAAGAGGAGGAGGGAGGTGGGGCTAGAAGGAAGAAGGTGGGCCAAAAGGAATTCATGTTATCTGTTTTGGGGCACCATCCTATTAGGTGTAAAGGAAAGTTGCTGTTGCAATGGCATGAAAACGCATGCAACAGCATCACAACTCGCCACCCTCGCGGCCTGATCTAGCTCCGGACTTGCAAATACACTGTTATGCTATTTGTATTGTAAGACTGGCACTAGGATGCTCTGTGGTGGGTGAAGTAGTGTAGTACAGGCAGCTTTATTTACATTTGAATCCTGAGCCTGAGAAGGGGAAGTATGGGGGGTTCCAGTGTAATGTTCCCTGGAATAAGGTTATTTGAAAAATATTCTGTTGGTTGTACCGTAGTTCTTTCCCATTTTAAGCAGCTTGTAGTAACCATAAATGCCTGTGTGATGGCCTCACAAGGGCTATCATATTACTTTATGTGATTAAGTTCTCCAATCAATCCATTAGCTGAAAAGCCACAAATACTGGACAATTGTTCTCTCAGGTTGTTATGGCTATCGCAGCCACGTCACTAGCGCTGACTTTTCTATACAGCATTGTGTTTTTGCCCGCAAAAGTCACAATATACTGTACAATGCAGTCAGCGCAGTATTCTATTTATTATTATTATTTTTACTAAAATAAAGTTAAAAAGGGTGCCTTCACACCCTTTTCACATTACTTTAGTATCACCTACAGTTATTACAGGGCAATTGGAGTAGAATTTGTAAAATTCTACTCCAACCCCTAAGTATCACTTATTTTTAGTAATCAGATCACATTTCCCATAATTGTAATGGGAAATGTGATCTGTGTGCAAGTTACTAAAAATAAATTGTGAAAAAAATACTGGGGGAAGCCCTGTGATAATAACACCACCTGGAGGTGGCATTACCCAGGGTCTCCCCCGGTTACCGGACTCCTGCTCCGCTCTAACATACAGAGCAGAGCCCGGAGCCGGCCCCAGTAATCAGCTGTGTGATCTAAAAAAAAACACTAGCTGATACACTGCAAAAAAAAATAGTAAAAAAAAAATTAACTTACCTGAGTCCAGGGACCGGAGTTCGGGGCTCCGGTGATGTCCTACCTCCAGTCAGCTGGTCTCCCATACTGCACTGCTGCCCGGTCATCAGGTGACCGGGTCCCAGTGCAGTATGGGATGTCAGCTGACTGGAGTCATGCAGGACATCACCAGAGCCCAGATCATGCAGGTAAGTGCAATTAAGGGAGGGGGTGTTGCGGGGGGGTCACAGGGGGGTCCGCGATCGCGGGGGCAGGGCTTAGCGCCAAGGCAGGGCTTAGCGCTGTGGGGGGTAGCAGCGGCGGCCGGTCAGCGAATGCTCGGGCACTTGTCACTGTATATTTTGCGAAAATACCATGATAAGGCTGCAGAGGTGATTCGCAGGGACAGAGCTTTATCGCAAGCTCTGTCCCTGCAAGGGATTTTCAGTAAATTCCTGTGATATTGCCTGAATTCCCAATGCGGTTTGTAGTAAATAGAGCCCCATTACAGGGCAGTGCAATTAAAACAGTATTCATCACCTATTTACCCTGTAGATGTCTACTTTTGTGGATTTACCTAATATTTATAGGTATTTAGACTAACTGTTAACTAGAAACTTGTAACATCACGGATTCATGAGGCACAGTGTGTGTTATGGTTCAGTGATGTCACTGGTTTGGAGCACATTTATAGACTTAGCGGGGATGTGGCTAATTACCCACACAGAGAAATGCTATTCAATTAAAAAGGCTTTTTCCCGGCGCGGTAAACCAGGGGTTAATGCGCACTAACCCACTGATTTCAAGTAAACGGCAGAATCAGTGGGTTTTCCTTGCACGTTGACCCTTCATGGGTGCCTTTTCTTGCGGATTATTCCTTGCAGCCCCTATAGCTATAGTTTAACACAGGGAAACTACATCTCCCAGTGTGGATAAACCCTGCAGATAATTAGATTCCCAACATTAGGGGAAGATTTATCAAAGTTTGGAAAGAGGTAAAGTGCCAACCAATCAGCTTCTGTTATTTTACAGGCTGCATTTGTAAGCTAGGAGCTGATTGGTTAGTACTTTACCTCCCTCCGCTTTACCTCTCCCCATTGTATCCACCATAGATTGGTTTTCCTGCCATGTGTACATCACAGGTATATTCTAAGGCAGTTTTTCCCAACTCCAGTGGAAACTCTAATAGTGCCTGTTTTCCTGGTCTCCTTACAAACTCACAAGTAAAATAATTATAAACCACGTGTGGATCATTTAAATTGTCTCTGGGTCATGTGTTTGATGAAGAATTATTCATGTCAAAGTAATTTTTTACCGATGTATTAATGTTACAGGTGTTTTTGTTTCTTGTTTTGTACTGAATGGTATATTGTATGAAGCGAGTCTGTGCTTACAGGTGTAATATTTTATCCCTGTCCTCTTTCTTCTCTTCTATTCTCTTCTCTTCTCATCTCTTCTCTTCTCTTTTTTCCTTTACCCTATATTTATTTCTGTAAAATGATCAATAACAAATATAATGATAAATATAAAATGTGCCAGTCAGTAATGGCTACACCTGTGTTGCAGCGTAAAGTATGGGAAACATGCACTGTTAGGGTGCCACAAGCACTGGCATTGGGATATACTGGTCTAAAGCTGCATACACACGATACGATCTATTCAGCAATTGATATCGCTGAACGATTTCCCTTGAAAATCCCGATGTGTTGGTTGAATGATATCATTCATCCACACACCAACAATATCACCCACTGGCAGCATAAAAATTAATGATATGAGTGATTTAAAGATGAATGATATCGTTATCGTTCATATCTTTCATTTAATCACACCATGTGTGCGTACCATAAGGGCTCATTCCAACAAGTTTTTTCAGAGAGTTCTTATAAAATTTAACACATTTATGGCAAAAATTCATGGATCATGGCAAATATTAAAAAAATGCACGGCTGGCATTTTGCTGGAGATTTAAAGGTAGTTTTACTCAGTTTTGTAGCGTATAATGTAGCCTGTGCAAAAAGCAGAAATGTATCTATAATCTGTGCAGCACTTTCAGAACATCTTTCTCTAAAAACACTGGTGGTTACATAACAACAGCTGGACCTCACAATGAGGTGTAAGAAAAACTCAGGGCTCATCACTGAATTACTTACAGGCATCTACTAGTACATTTCAGGATTTTGTTTTCTCTAAATACCTTGGATTAGCTAATTACATTAAATGGTAGTGATCAATGTCACCTGCTAGTCTCGGTATCTCCCCATACGGGGCCAGATCTGTAAACTGATGCTATTTGCTTGTTCCTAATTACACTAATTGCATAAATGATTAGCATTATGGATTGGACTTTAACAAACAAAAAAAAAGGCAAGCATTACACTTACAGCTAACGTGGGAAGTGACACGAGCAGAGCTGTAGATCCATGTCCCGCTAGTCTGATCTGCAGCAATGACATAACGATTTAGGCTGTGATCCATTCTTTTTAGGTTTGAACGGTGATAGTCAATCCATGTAAGCAAGAATGCAGCTCTGAAATGTCATGTGTAAAGGCCTATGTGATCCATCTCTGTGCGTATGATTGATGAATGTGCAAACCTGCATACATCATTATGATTATGCTTTCTGTGCTGACATTAAAATCAGCCAGGTTTAAAAATTCTAATATGAAAAAAAAAAATCCTAAACTTTATCTTCATGGTCTTCCATAATTTCTAGCAAGAGATCCACTACATTTGGCTTTTGTGTTCTCTTACCGTGTAGAGGTAACAACATAAAATAACATACAATATCTTATCAAGTGGGAACAACACAAAGGTAAACTATAGTTTGATGAATGGTTGTGGGCCATGCTCCATATACGTTTTAGTGTCCAATCACCTACTGTACTGAAACGTTTAGTAGTCTATAGTATCAGCTCTGGATAACTTATACTGATACAGTAAGATTACATGGTCTATCACATACAGTATTTGTTTTAGATTCCACACAAAACACAACAAATACTTGGACCAACCATCACTGCATAAAGCCCCCTCTTTGACCACCGGCATTCTTACATAATGCTTATTGTTTTTTTTATATAGATATATATATATATATATCTATATATATAAATCGTTTTTATTAAAAAAATCATTAAACTTGCTTTATATACGGTATCACTGACACAGTTCATTTGATATTCCCAATTACCCAACATGCAGAAGATGATTTCAATGGGATCTATTCATCATCAGGTAATTTCTACAAAAGCCAGTTGAAAAAAACCATTCTCACCTGCTATTGTAGATATTACGTTTTTGGGCCATTCATTCATCAAACAGGTAAAGCTGGAGATATCACAGATATCTCCTGCTTACCTTTCTCTCCCAGAATGGCCCACTGTCCCCATACACTAGTATCACAGATATCTCCTGCTTACCTAGGTGTCTGCACTGCAAGAATAGAAAGGTAATCTATTTTGTAAAGAGTCCAGTGCTACACCAGGGCTGTGATCTTTACCAAATGCCACAGCATTTTTTGTTTTCTTCCAGCAATGGCAATTCTTCTCTAAGGTGGCGCTTTTTCTTCACTTGAAGAACTCTGGATTGCTCCCTCTCTGCCTAACTAAAATGTTCCCTGTTGGCACATGAAAAGCTGGAGAGAGGGGGCAAATCTAAAGTGCAGAGTGATGCCCCTGAAAATTCCTGGCTTAGCAATACAAAATTAACTGTTTAGAATTGCTAAATGCAAAGTGCTGCAAAAAAATTTGTTTGGGCACGAATCTCTGCAGATTTACACCCACAAAAGCCAGAATGGCCCACTGTCCCCATACACTAGTATCACAGATATCCCCTGCTTACCTTTCTCTCCCGGGATGGCGCTCTGTCCCCATACACTAGTATCACAGATATCCCCTGCTTACCTTTCTCTCCCGGGATGGCGCTCTGTCCCCATACACTAGTATCACAGATATCCCCTGCTTACCTTTCTCTCCCGGGATGGCGCTCTGTCCCCATACACTAGTATCACAGATATCTCCTGCTTACCTTTCTCTTCCAGCATGGCCCACTGTCCCCATACACTAGTATCACAGATATCTCCTGCTTACCTTCCACTCACGGAATGGCCCACTGTCCCCATACACTAGTATCTTAGATATCTCCTACTTACCTTTCTCTCCCAGCATGGCCCACTGTCTCCATACACCAGTACCACAGATATCTCCTGCTTACCTTCCTCTCCCGGAATGGCCCGCTGTCCCCATACACTAGTATCACAGATATCTCCTGCTTACCTTCCTTTCCCGGCATGGCCCACTGTCCCCATACACTAGTATGGGGACAGAATTCATCAAGCTCCGAAGATACAATATTTTCGGAGCTTGACTGTGGGAGTATTCGCCATCTTCATATTGCCCCTGTCCAGCTCCTTGCGCTGTAGGTCAATCAGGCTCTAGTTTCACTGCTCCAAAAGGAACAGTGAAGAGACTCAGGGAAACAGCTGATTTTTGGACTAGCTTGTCTCCACACCGGAGCAATGATGAATTGCTTCGGTGCTCGCATCGAGTAGGAATGTTATCTATCGGGGTCTGTTCAGACTCCGATAATTAACATAATGAATAGAGCACAATATACTATATATGTAAGATGTAAGACCTTGTAATCTTATAATCCAAAAATTTTAGGTGAAATTATTTAATGACTGCAATAGTCCTGTTAACGGCAAATGTATCTACAGCATTCACATTTTTACAACATCTACAGTCAGGTCTATAAATATTGGGACATTGACAGAATTTTCAGATTTTTGCCTCTATTCACCACCACAATGGTTTTGAAATGAAACAAACAAGATGTGCTTTAACTGCAGACTTTCAGATTTAATTTGTGGGTAATTACATCCAAATCAGGTGAACGGTGTAGGAATTACAACAGTTTCAATATGTGCCTCCCACTTTTTAAGGGACCAAAAGTAATGGGACTATCAACTCAAAAGCTATTTAATGGACAGTTGTGAGCTATTCCCTCGTTATTTCATTATCAATTAAGCAGGTAAAAGGTCTGGAGTTGCTTCTAAGTGTGACATTTGCATTTGGGATCAGTTGCTATCAACTCTCAATATGAGATCCAAAGAGCTGTCACTATCAGTGAAGCAAGCCATCATTAGGCTGAAAAATCAAAACAAACCCATCAGAGAGATAGCAAAAACATTAGGTGTGGCCAAATCAACTGTTTGGAACATTCTTAAAATGAAAGAATGCACCGGAGAGCTCAGCAACACCAAAAGACCCGGAAGACGACGGAAAACAACTGTGGTGGATGACAAAATAATTATTTCCCTGGTGAAGAAAAACCCCTTCACAACAGTTGGCCAAATCAAGAACACTCTCCAGGAGGTAGATGTATATGTGTCAAAGTCAACAATCAAGAGAAGACTTCACAAGAGTGAATATAGAGGGTTCACCACAAGATGCAAACCATTGGTGAGCCACAAAAACAGGAAGACCAGATTAGAGTTTGCCAAACAACATCTAAAAAAGGCCATTACAGTTCTGGAACAATATCCTATGGACAGATGAGACAAAGATCAACTTGTAACAGAGTGATGGGAAGAGAAGAGAAGGAAAGGAACTGCTCATGATCCAAAACATACCACCTCATCAGTGAAGCATGGTGGTGGTGGTGTCATGGCGCGGGCATGTATGACTGCCAATGGAACTGGTTCCCTTGTATTTATTGATGATGTGACTGCTGACAAAAGCAGCAGAATGAATTCTGAAGTGTTTCAGGCAATATTATATGCTCATATTCAGTCAAATACTTCAGAACTCATTGGACGGCGCTTCACAGTGCAGATGGACAATGACCCAAAGCATACTGCATAAGCAACCAAGGAGTTTTTTATGGCTAAAAAGTGGAATGTTATGCAATGGCCAAGTCAATCCCCTGATCTGAATCCGATTGAGCATGCATTTCACTTGATGAAGACAAAACTGAAGGGAAAATGCCCCAAGAATAAGCAGGAACTGAAGACATTTGCAGTAGAGGCCTAGCAGAGCATCACCTGGGATGAAACCCAGCGTCTGGTGATGTCTATGCGTTCCAGACTTCAGGCTGTAATTGCCTGCAAAGGATTTGCAACAAAGTATTAAAAAGTGAAAGTTAGATTTAGGATTGTTTAGTTTGTCCCATTACTTTTGGCCCCTTAAAAAGTGGGAGGCACATATAGAAACCGTTGTAATTCCTACACCATTCACCTGATTTGGATGTAATTACCCTCAAATTAAATCTGAAAGTCTGCAGTTAAAGCACATCTTGTTTGTTTCATTTCAAAGCCATTGTGGTGGTGAATAGAGGCCAAAATATGAAAATTCTGTCAATGTCCCAATATTTATGGACCTGACTGTATTTATATAGCTACAGTATATGAAGAAAATAAAATAAATATCATTATTATTATTATTAATATTATTATTAATAATAATAACAACAACTGTTATTTATAAGGCATTACAAAGTATCTGCAGCTCCATACAAGCAGTAACACAAGAACACATAGCAGAAATACAATACACAACAAAGATTATGTTTTTTTATGTAATAGGTCTACATTGTTTTATGAGAATAATCATTCCATAAATGTTAATTTAAGCCCATGTATGTACACTGGAATTTTTTATAGATATATTTTCTTCAGAGTATATTGAAATCATTTGCTGCATGTTGGGTAATTGGATATATCAAATGAAACTATGTCAGTTAAATATTTGGTCTCAGTGAGAATTTAGTTGGCCAGCAGTCCTGGTGCTTCCTGGGCTGAACTGCTGATACAGAACAATCTCATTTCTTGAACAGTTTGCAGATTACTGTAGATCTTAATTTGTGCGAGAATAGAGCCTTGCTGAAGCCAAAATGCTGGCTATGTTTAGAAGTGATCACCTTAGGGTGAAATTAGATGGAAGGAAAATTACTTGTGTAACTCATTCACAGCATTGAAACATATATCTTATTACTGTGGTGTCATTTGTTTTCTGGAGGCATTATAGAGTTAAGTGTTCAAATGTCAGCAGAAAAGAATGAAATTGGGGCCATGTGTTTATGAAGGAAAAGGTCAGTACACATTGGGGAGACTCTCCAATCCATTTACCCTGCAGAAATAAAATATTTTTATATAGCAATTCATACAATCAAAGTTATTTTCAGCATGGAAAAGGGCAGTAATTTGAAGGAGAACATGCACATTGAAAACTATTTTCTCCACCCAAAGCCTTCAGAGACCTGTCATTTCCCAGCATCTGCCTCATTGTCCATTTACTTATTAGTAACTCCTTCATTGTGCACATGATTTCCCTGAGAGAGAAAATATATTGCCATATATATGCGTATATCTCATCCATCTGTGGCTATATAGGAGTATACCCTCAGACACCTACATCGGGAGAGCGTCATATTCAACTCCATGAGTATCACATTAAGCAGTCCCGGACCTGCCTTGGGATCTTGCAGTAGTAGTAGATTTATATATCACTGCCCATGGAAATTCCACTCTTGGTGGCCCTATTCCCAAGATATAGTAGTTGGTCCATTGGACAGGGCCCCCTGCATGTGTGTGTTTTTAGTAGCAAGTGAAACTATAAGGTGGAGCTGACACAGGAATGGTAGCATAGTACAATTACAGTTGACAAAACAAATGGGCTCAGGGCCATCTCTCAGATGTAATAAAAGTGCTGTACAGTATAGTACATTTAGAGCTGAAGGTAGGTGTATTTGTACTTAGTAACTTTGCATTTTGCATATGATTTGTTACACTGCACATGCACACATCCTGCACTCATCCTTTGAGTTAAACTTAAAAACCCTGCCACAGATGAGCCTGGGATCCTTTTAAATGGCAAGGAAACTTTAGGACATAAAAGTCCTCTAAAATAGTCTCTAGAGCAAGTTAACCAGTGGAAGACGCAGCCAGATGAATAGTTCCAGTCCAGACACATTTCTTGTGTTCCAACAGACTTCCTCAGGGGAAATCATAAATTCTTAGTTACACAGTGATTGAAAATGTAATAAAAATTAGTACAATGTTGTGTTGGCCTTTGCAAGTAATAAAGGAGCAGCTTCAGTTACAGCTACAGACACTTCTACATAGTAAGCAGTGGATTGCTTTATGGGAATATGTGACGACTGCCCTAAGCTAAAGGCCAGGGCCGTAAGTAGGGTGGTGCGACCTGCACCATGGCACAGGGCACCGCAGGGCAGGGGGCGCTCAATTTCCTGTTTCAATGGCAGGGGGCCATTCAATTTTCCCGTTTATTATAATTCTCAGTTGTAGCTTCCTCTACTTATATCCCCAGCATCTCCTGGCCTCCCCTATCTCTTCCCTGGCCCTTCCCCATGAGGCCATGGCCCTTTTTCAGGTGCACTATCTTATGTCCCTATTTAAAAAATGGGGGGGGGGGCAATGCTCTCTCTGGCACAGGGCACCAAAAAGTCTAGTTACGGCTCTGCTAAAGGCAATACGGGGCCCACATCTAAGGACCCATCTGCCCTAGGAGCTCACCACTCTCAAATGTCTTTGTTCTTTTTTTTTTTAGTTACGGGTACGGCCAGCTCAGGACTACGGTGCAGCGAGTGGTGGCATTTGCATAGTCCACAGGACACTAGCTGAATTGTGAATACTATATGTTTTACTAATGTAATCTAAATAATTATTCCCGCCATATATTTAAGTTTCATCATCTAGGGAAATTCAATGAGCACCCCACATCCCACATCATATCCTTGAAAACAGTGAACAACATTGTGCTTCATATACACACAAATAAATAAATGTGTTTGTAACGTGCATCTGTGCTTGTAAATTCTCCTATTTCTTTACTGTACTGTGCACATTCATTTATTTGGCAACATCTCCTTTATATTGTTTGAGATGAAATTTACCTATTTACCTGTTTTTGTATCTTCTGCCACCTAACTATAACAGGAATTGTTTTTTTTTTTTTTTTTTTACTGTTCTTTGATGTATGTTTTTTTGCTGTTTTTGATAATATGTACTATATATTTATAGATTTTTGTTTCTACTATAGAATTGCTTCTGTAGAGAGAATTTGTGACTAGAACTCCTTAATTAGATGGTCCTGTTAATGTTGTTTTACTAATTGCCTACAATTGGTAACCTTCAAATGGTGGCATTATATATGCAACATAAACACTGATGTTAGCCTCTCATTAGCTGAACATTTATAGAGCGTACTGTATGGGGAAGTCTGCTCTGCCTGCTCCACAGTGTAGGACCATTCCGCAGTTAGCAGCTTTAATGAGGTCAGCCTAACCAGCTGGTCTTTGCGGCTATGTACCTGTCATTTAGAAACTTTGCTGAGTGGAACTGGCCATTGATTTCTCAGAACCCTTTCAGATTTTCACTTCACCTCTGAGATTAGCAGCCTTCTAATTGAAATAAATTGTCACGACTTCTACGAGGAAAGTGAAGCCGATTCTGATTAATTTCTTAGCATAAGTGACCCCTTTAACTGTAAAAGGTGACTCCTTAAAGGTTAAACTGAATGGAAATCTCTTATTGTCATATGGATTTATATAATGTCATATTGGGATATATATAATAGCCTGCGAGTGGCAGACTGACGCAGCATTTTCAGAGTTTTAGCTGCTATTTTTAAAGCAAATAAAAAGAAAAAACAGCGCTTACCCAGATCAGGGAAACAAGTATTAATGCAGCAGTAAAAAAGAGGTTTTTGCTACCTCTTGACAACAGTACAGAAAAGACAATATACTGCGCTTAAATACCCCAGTCAGGACCTGAATTCAAACACACGTAAAAAATGAATAGGTTTAATTACCCATACTTATGGTCACAAAAAGCACATCAATTTACATAGACATATTACACTACCTAAAGGAATATATATATATATATCATACTGATAACAATATAGATAGTATTATAAAAAATGAATAGGTTTAGTTACGCACACTTATGGTCAGAAAAAGCACATAAATTTACATATACATACACTACCTAAAGGAATATATATATATCATACTGATAACAATATAGATAGTATTATAAAAAAATAGTACAGAGAGTTGATCAGACTCTATGTATAGGAACCATATATTACTTTCCCAAACAGGAAAAAAATCCCCAGTCAGGGGTCTCTGGAGTAAAACACAAAATCACAATTTAATTCAGCTTATTTGCTCAATTGTGCACTGATACATCAGATGTGATACATATTATACATAAGAAAAATTAGTCTCATGTATCCAATGGAATTATTGCACTTTGTATCCAAAATAAAATCCTTGCCGCAAGTGGTATGACAAGTATACGGCAGTCCACCTCAAAGCATTCATATAATCATTCTCAATTTGAATTCAACATTAGGACATCTATTTCCCAGCAGCCCAGCTGGAAATGTAGGTCTGGTGTATTATTGAGAGTTTTAGTACTTGCCGTCACCTCTCATCAGCAGCCGTCAGTCTCTGTAGCCGCGTGGGTCCCCAAATTAATAGATCAAAAGATGGCTTAGTGCTGGTAATAGGTGAATGCTGAGGGTACAAGTCCAAAAAACAAGGAGAGCAGCAACGCACGTTTTGGCTAGCGCCGTAGTCTTTTTCAAGCTGATAATTTGGGGACCCACGTGGCTACAAAGACTGACAGAATATGGGAGTGTTATCCCACTGAGGTATGGGACTCCCTTCAACTGCGGGTATTACATTCTACCAACGTCACCTGAGGCTGCTGATGAGAGGTGACGGCAAGTACTAAAACTCTCAATAATACACCAGACCTACATTTGCAGCCGGGGTGCTGGGAAATAGATGTCCTAATGTTGAATTCAAATTGAGAATGACTATATGAGGTGGACTGCCGTATACTTGTCATACCACTTACAGCAAGTGAGGATTTTATTTTGGATACAAAGTGCAATAATTCCATTGGATACATGAGACTAATTTTTCTTATGTATAATATGTATCACATCTGATGTATCAGTGCACAATTGAGCAAATAAGCTGAATTAAATTGTGATTTTGTGTATTACTCCAGGGACCCCTGACTGGGGATTTTTTCCTGTTTGGGAAAGTAATATATGCTTCCTATACATAGAATCTGATCAACTATTTTTTATAATACTATATTGTTATCAGTATGATATATATATATTCCTTTAGGTAGTGCATTTATGTCTATGTAAATGTATGTACTTTTTCTGACCATAAGTGTGGGTAATTAAACCTATTAATTTTTTATGTGTGTTTGAATTAATGTCCTGACTGGGGCATTGAAGCACAGTATATTGCATTTTCTGTGCTATTTTTAAAGAAGCAATATTTAAAAGGCAAAAGCAACCTGTCTTTGCCTTTTAAAAAAATTGCAGATTTGTATATAACAGTTAAATCACATAAATCGCACTGCTGTCTGCAACTCGCAGTCTATTTATATCTACCCCATTATGTTCAGAAGGCTTCAGGGGTACATTACAGAAACAGATCTATGCCCTTTGTCTACAGGGTTGGACTGGCCCACAGGGGTACAGGGGAAATCCCAGGTGGCCCCACTGCCTGAGGGCTCACCTCCTCTTCTAATGGCAGATTTCAGATAGTGCACTTGACTTATACATTGTTACCGTTACCTGGTAGAGCAGGAACATGGATGAACAGACCATGCATTGTAGTATCCATGGTGTCTGCAAGTCCTCTATGATGGTTAGCCAAGTCTCTGTGGGGTCTTTGCCACACCCCTCTGGAGGCTGGCCACACCCTTTATGCATGGGCCCGTACCACTGCCTTCTCCTGGTGGGCCCTTCTTACCCCAGTCCGACACTGTCTTTAACTGTTCTGTCATTCCTGACCTGAAGCCACAGTTACAGTACAGATTGTTTTCCTTTTTATACTACTAGAATGCCAGGTGAATCTATTTCATTGTCCTGTATACTGTGCATAAGGGGAAAATTTAATTCAGAGTGATTGAAACAATTTAAAATTTTATAATGGCAAATAACATCCATCTATTTCACAAGTTTTGCCTCACACCCTCTAGAGATGCATACACTTGTGATGTACGGGCTACTGTAACTGGCTTTAACATTGCCAGCATTTTATTCTCCCCCTCCCATCCCCCAACAAAGGGTTCCTATGGAGAAGTTGGCAAAAAAAAGTGCAGAAAAATGGATTTGCATAGAGGGGCATTACCAGTATTATTACCACACATATATAGAAGATTAATATATATATACAGCATGCTATGTACAGTATGTCTTTATTTAGAGAGGGCTGCCCAAGTTGGACAAGGCCTTTAAAATAGTAGGAATGAAAGAGTATACAAACCAATACATTCAGATAAAATGACTCAGTCTTTGGCGTTTAATCTATCTATTTATTGGGGATGTAGTTATACGACCAGCGGGAGCAAGGCCGCTGGTCACTATCCCGATGTCGGAACACCGGCTAAGGAGTCACGGTGGTGTCAAGATATGGATGACGCCGGAAGACAGAACACCGCGGGCCCGATTGCGGTAAGTACGGACGCCTGTTCTGTTAGCTCCTGGGGCGTAGGGTTAGGTTTAGGGCACCCTGGGGGAACTTAGGGTTATGCACCCCTCAGGGAGGGTTAGGGTTACGCTACGGGAATGGCACTCCCAGGGGGAGCTTAGGGTTAGGTTTAGGGAGCGGGGGGGGGTTAGGTTTAGGCACTAATGGGGGGAGGTTGAGGTTAGGCACTAGGAGGGGAGGTTAGGGTTATGGTTAGGCACCCCTAAAGGCGGGTTAGGGTTAGGGGGGGAGAGGGGAGGGTTAGAGTACTTACCTCAGCCTGTCGGGATTTCAGCCTGTCGGTCTCTCCTTGTCGAGATTTGAACCGGCGACAAGCCACGGGTAATACAATCCCATTCCATTTATTGTATCAATGGGTAAAAGATAATAAATATATCAGTATGCTCAGTTGATGTTTGTGGATAGAATATAAAAACTTTTGTATTGAGAGAGTAGAAACAATAACTTGTTTAAACTATAAAAAAGGCTAGATGTCAAAAATAGCAACATACTGTAATAATTGTAGTAGTTTTAAGTATCTGTTATAAAAATGCAGATGGGAAAATATCCATAGATAATAAAATAAGGTAACTGGTCAATGAATATCAAATAACAGTTATGGCAAAAAGACATTCATATTATAGAGTAGATGTGTCCACATACACCTATTCTCAAATCATAAAATAGCTGTGTCCACATACATCTATTCTCAAATCATATAATAGCTGTGTCCACATACACCTATTCTCAAATCATATAATAGCTGTGTCCACATACACATATTCTCAAATCATATAATAGCTGTGTCCACATACACCTATTCTCAAATCATACAATAGCTGTGTCCACATACACATATTCGCAAATCATATAATAGCTGTGTCCACATACACCTATTCTCAAATCGTATAATGGCTGTGTCCACATACACCTATTCTCAAATCATATAATAGCTTTGTCAACATAAACCTATTCTCAAATCATATAATAGCTGTGTCCACATACACCTATTCTCAAATCACGCCAAATAGCCCTGTTTAGCATGCCACAGACTTTGCTTCATGGCTGGCCAAAGTACTAACTCTAAGTACCTAGTACACTGTAAGCAAACTAAGTAGCAAAATTTGAGAAAAAAGTGGCACATTTGAGGAAAAAACAATACAATTTAGTGTTAAAAGGGCAAAAGACAGGTCTGATATGAGTGACCTGCACCATACATAATTATACGTAATCTGCAACTTTAAAACAATTCCTTTGCAACAAATAAACAAAGCCCAAGTAGTTAATACACTATATGTAAAGTTGTAAACTAATACCCTTTCACATTGCAATGTCAGGTCGCACCTGGGTTTTTGCTCACGCATCTATCCCGGCTGAGACCCCTTTCAGACTTACGTCCCCACCTGGCTTATTGCCGGTTCGATGACGTCACCGCCATCACGTGCTGAGCCAGCACTTGGAGATGAGATCATCTCTAACCGCTGGCTCTTCTTATGCTGTGAACAGGACCTGGGTCGCATAGACCTGGATTATCCATTCACACTGCATCACAAGCCGGGGTAAACCTGTGCTCGACCCGGGTTATTTCAACCTGGCCCTTTCACACTGCACAGTAACCTGGGTTGCTGCGTGTTCACATGCAATAACCCGGGTTATTGCTTATAGGGTTAAAGGGGTATAAGGTGCAAAATTGAGGAAAACGTACGCAGTCTGTTACAAGTGACCCGCACCATGCATCATTATGCTTTACACCAATTCCTTTGCTACAAAAACAACTAATACTAAGTACCTAAGAGTGCCAGGGCCGGCTCGAGGCACGTTCGACCAGTGCGGTCAAACAGGGGCGCCACCCCATAGAGGGCGCACCCCTCCCAACCATTCCTGTTCCGTCTTTCGGTCACTGCCCCGCTGTTCCACCAGCGGGCCTAAGTGTCCCGTGGAATGTTGGTTACCTCCACCACCGCAGATGTGCGGCGATGCCGGACCCTGGAGAAGAGGATGGATGCCGCACGCATGCACACACCATCAATTCAATGCAGGAAGAGGGCTGGGGGCAGCCCAGCTACTGACGGAATGCTGGGCTCTCCTGCAGCCTGACTTTAAATGGGAGGCGTGCCATATGGGCATGCCCCCCAAATAACGCCATTAAAGGAGTGTGGCCTATGATAATTATGTCTCGTAACAGGCGCCTCAGTTCCGTTCTGCACAGGACGAGGCTCCCCCTGGAGCTGGCCCTGAGCAGTGCATTCAAGATAATCGAACAGACTGCATTAGTGGTCAATCAAATAATGAGGTATATAGACAGTTAAGTAAGTGACAGTAATTAGCAGTAGCACTAAATCATCCAGTGCCCTGGGAAGGTGGACAGAAAGGATTAGAGTCACTGACTGTGAGTGGGAGTGCATTGGTGACAAGGACATTTCAGGGCGAGAACAAGTGGGTGGAGGCAGGGCCATAGCTAGGGTAGTGCATCCGGTGCCATCGCACAGGGCACCACAGGTCAGAGGGTGCTGTTTGGGCATGTCAAATTTCTGTTTATTATCATTCTTGCTTGTAGCTTCCTCTTATTTCATCCCCAGCATCTCTTGGTCTCTCCTATCTCTTCCCTGGCCCTTCCCTGGTATGAATTACTTGCGTCCAGCGGTTCAAATCCCAACAGCAGCTGCCCGACATGGGTGAAAATCCCGATTGTCCCCAGGTAAGTATTTACTAACCTAACCTCCCCCCTAACTCTAACCCTCCTTAGGGGTGCCTAACCCTAACCTTACCCCCAGTGCCTAACCCTAATCCCCCCTCTAAGTGCCTAAACCTACCCCCCCTTCTCCACCGCCTAAACCTAAGTCCCCCCGGGGTTGTGCCTAACCCTAAGTCCCCCCCGGGGGTGTCTAACCCTAACCCTCCCTTCCCCTATCCTAACCCGAACCTCCCGGGGGGGTACCTAACCCTAAGTCCCCCCCGGGAGCCCCAAACCTAACCCCCCCCCTGCAGCTGTCCACGCTCGGCGCCCAGCATCACTTCGATCGTGATGCCGGGCGCCGGTCTCCCGGCGTCGGTAAAATGACAGGCGTCTAGAATTAGACACCTGTCATTTAACCCTCGCCGGGATTAAGAAGTTGGGAAGCCTGCTGTCGGGATTGGGTCCGCCGGCTTCCCGACTGCATACCGCCCCATGAATCCATGGCCCTTTTTTGGTTGCATTATGTCCCTTTGAAATATGAGGGTGGAGGGCCATGCTTATGAAAGCTAACAGTTTAGTGGAGTGGGGGATATAAGAGGGAGGTGAACTGGGTACCTTTTAAATTGCACAGGCTGATAGAGAGTTAATGTAGAGAATATCAGTAGACTAGATGTAGTGGAGATGATGGTTATATGCATTCTGTTCTGCTTTACATGCATTCTGAACATTGCATTTGCTGTACAATTCATAGAGTGAAAAAAGTGCTGAGCGCTTTACTAAATGATTGTAAAGATATGAATATGCATAATGCACATTAATAAAAATGCAAGCATGAAGGTTGATTTAATGAGACAGAACATGTGCTAAGTGCCAACAAATGTAAAATTCCATCAGGGATAAATATATAGGAAGGAATTAACACCCTAAATATGGATTCAATTCAAATTTAAGGGTATCACTTGATTTAAACAAGTGCTGTAGGTGCTATGGAATGTATGCAAAAGTCCTTCATAAGTACTATAGTCACTCATATAATACTATTATTTATTAATTGATCAAATAAATTAAAAATGTGAAAACAATGGATGAATAGATGTATTCATGGATATAGTTCTAATAAAACATTGTTTATTTACCATGCACACAGGGCTGCCATCAGGGGGATACAGGGGTATACCAGTTAGGGGTCCAAATTTACTGGGGAGCACTGATGATCTTGGCCACGATTTCACAATGAATAAAATGTAGTTTGTAGCCAGGGCCAAGGCCATCTGTGCCAGCACAGCCCTGTGCCCCATTGTCAGCTGAAGCAGTAGGGCTGTAGAGAGGTCAGTACAGAGCCATCGGCCAGGGTGCGATGTCCTGGGGATGGCTTGCCCACCGCTGCCCTGGGCCCCTGATTCTCCTCTGCTCCGTGCCCCACGGAAGTGAGAGGCACCCGCCGTGATGCATTATTTCGGTTCTGTCCTCGGTTCCTCTGCACGGAGAGGGCGATTCAGACCCGGACGCAAAGCAGCGCACTTTCGCTGCCATCAGGGGCCGTGTATGCAAATTCCACGATTGCACAGCAAGGCTTAAGGACGCCCTCTATGTCTTAGAGAGCGACGGCAGAGCGAAGCACGCCGGTCTAAAGACACCCACTTTTCTTTCTTAGCACACGTTATCTCCAGAAAGTCTATGATTAATCAGTAACATTTAGAGCCATCGGAGCTGCTTGCGCCCTTGAGTTCGACACTACCCCACCGTAAGCACTGCGATCACTGCAGGCTGAAATATAACCAAGTGACGTGTAGAATGACGCTTCCATGCTAATTAGGCACACCCATAAAACGCCATTTTGACGCCCAGACATGTCTGCTTTCGCAGCACCACTCCACCGTTCACAAGCACCTTCCCCTGTTACCACCCACAAACGGCACTATCTGTCACTCAAAGTAGCATCCAGTCTGTGTACTACGAGCGCACGATTCCCGAGTGCAGTGAGTGTCTCGCGCATGCACATATTGATGCATACGTATGCGCAGAGGGGCGACTATCGGCCAAAGCGTGCGTTCGCGGCTTAGCATCCAGGTCTGAATCAGGCCCAGAGTTCCATCCTCTCCATGTATCCAGGCTGCCACTGTGACTTTGGGATTGAGATCGATGGTTGATGTTTACAGACTATCACTGTTATAGCAGTTTTTTTTACAATTCAATGACATTGTTCCGATATTTGCCGCCATCGGAATGGGTATGAAGTCCCAGTGGCTGAATAGCTGCCGGTTCATATCCCGACGCCGGCAGCCCGAAGGGAGAAGATCCCGACAGAGCAGGTAAGTACACTGTCCCTACCGCTCTTCCTCCCTAACCCTCCCTTAGTGGTGCCTAACCCTAACCTCCAGCCCTAGTGCCTAACCCTGACCTCCCCCAGGGGTTTCTAACCCTAACCCACCTTACCACACCCTAAACCTAACCCTCCCGGGGGAGTGCCTAACCCTATCCTCCCCCGGAGGGTGCCTAACCCTCCCCCCTAGGGGCACCTAACCCTAACCTCCCCCCAAAAAACCTAACTCCGCTATGCGCCCTAAACCTAACCCTCCCCCTGCATCTAACGCTAAGGGCGCCCCTGACTTACCTTGTTCGGGCTGGCGTCCTACGGCATTCCGGCATCGGGATTAAGATAGGCATCGGTATTTTGACACCTATCTTAAGTCCCTTGTGGCTGCCGGTCTCATAACTACATCCCGCCGCCATCACAAGGTAACGAAGCGATGGTCTTCCTTTGTTCTTTTTTAATCATGAGAGCTGCATTTCCACTGGCTCCTTCTTGTCTGAAACTTTCTGCATCTTGGGTTCATTGGAGGCTGTCTGTCTGCCTCAGACATGACTTGCTCCTGTCTCTCCCCTCACTCTAGGCTGTTGTTAGACAACAGACACATTGCTAGCTCTCATTGGTTCTCTCTGTTTCATTGGTTTACACTGTGTCATTGGTGAACCGCGTCATCAGCCACCCATGTTTGCGGGGTAAGTGGGCTTGCAAGTGGATGTTTGCTGCCTCGGGAGACTCTTCTGGGCTGCTGGGAATGCCACCCAATTTTCGGGCGCCTCACAGCTGTTCCGGGAGTTTAGGCAAGTATGAGTAATAGCAGCACTACTACTGTATTACAACTACTACTACTGTATTACTACTACTACTACTGCTACTACTACTATTACTGTATTACAACAACAACTACTACTACTACTACTATTACTGTATTACAACAACAACTACTACTACTACTACTATTACTGTATTACAACAACTACTACTACTACTACTACTACTATTACTGTATTACAACAACAACTACTACTACTACTATTACTGTATTACAACAACAACTACTACTATTACTGTATTACAACAACTACTACTACTACTACTACTATTACTGTATTACAACAACAACTACTACTACTACTACTACTACTATTACTGTATTACAACAACTACTACTACTACTACTACTATTACTGTATTATAACAACAACTACTACTACTACTACTACTATTACTGTATTACAACAACAACTACTACTACTACTACTACTACTACTATTACTGTATTACAACTACTACTACTACTACTACTATTACTGTATTACAACAACAACTACTACTACTACTATTACTGTATTACAACAACAACTACTACTACTACTACTACTATTACTGTATTACAACAACAACTACTACTACTACTACTACTATTACTGTATTACAACAACTACTACTACTACTACTACTACTACTATAACTGTATTACAACAACAACTACTACTACTACTACTACTATTACTGTATTACAACAACAACTACTACTACTACTACTACTACTACTACTACTACTATTACTGTATTACAACAACAACTACTACTACTACTACTACTATTACTGTATTACAACAACTACTACTACTACTACTATTACTGTATTACAACAACAACAACTACTACTACTACTATTACTGTATTACAACAACAACAACAACTACTACTACTACTACTACTACTACTATTACTGTATTACAACAACTACTACTACTACTACTACTACTATTACTGTATTACAACAACTACTACTACTACTACTATTACTGTATTACAACAACAACTACTACTACTATTACTGTATTACAACAACAACTACTACTACTACTATTACTGTATTACAACAACAACTACTACTACTACTATTACTGTATTACAACAACTACTACTACTACTACTACTATTACTGTATTACAACAACTACTACTACTACTATTACTGTATTACAATAACTACTACTACTACTACTACTACTACTACTATTACTGTATTACAACAACTACTACTACTACTACTACTATTACTGTATTACAACAACAACAACTACTACTATTACTGTATTACAACAACAACTACTACTACTACTACTATTACTGTATTACAACAACAACTACTACTACTACTACTACTACCATTACTGTATTACAACAACAACTACTACTACTACTACTACTATTACTGTATTACAACAACAACTACTACTACTACTACTATTACTGTATTACAACAACAACTACTACTACTACTATTACTGTATTACAACAACAACTACTACTATTACTGTATTACAACAACTACTACTACTACTACTACTACTACTATTACTGTATTACAACAACTACTACTACTACTACTACTACTACTATTACTGTATTACAACAACTACTACTACTACTACTACTATTACTGTATTATAACAACAACTACTACTACTACTACTATTACTGTATTACAACAACAACTACTACTACTACTACTACTACTATTACTGTATTACAACAACTACTACTACTACTACTACTATTACTGTATTACAACAACTACTACTACTACTACTATTACTGTATTACAACAACAACAACTACTACTACTACTATTACTGTATTACAACAACAACTACTACTACTACTACTACTACTACTATTACTGTATTACAACAACAACTACTACTACTACTACTACTACTACTATTACTGTATTACAACAACTACTACTACTACTACTATTACTGTATTACAACAACAACTACTACTACTACTATTACTGTATTACAACAACAACTACTACTACTACTATTACTGTATTACAACAACAACTACTACTACTACTACTATTACTGTATTACAACAACTACTACTACTACTACTATTACTGTATTACAACAACTACTACTACTACTACTATTACTGTATTACAACAACAACAACTACTACTACTACTACTACTATTACTGTATTACAACAACTACTACTACTACTACTACTACTATTACTGTATTACAATAACTACTACTACTACTACTACTACTACTATTACTGTATTACAACAACAACTACTACTACTACTACTATTACTGTATTACAACAACTACTACTACTACTACTACTACTACTACTACTACTATTACTGTATTACAACAACAACAACTACTACTATTACTGTATTACAACAACTACTACTACTACTACTACTACTATTACTGTATTACAACAACAACAACTACTACTACTATTACTGTATTACAACAACTACTACTACTACTACTACTACTACTACTACTACTGTATTACAACTATTACTACCACTACTACTATTACTACTATTACAACTACTACTAATATATTACAACTTCTACTACTATTACTACTACTACTACTACTACTACTATAACTACTACTACTAATAATAACAATACAAGTATTAGTTATCAAGTAAATGAAAAGCACCAATGCACAAACTGTAGTCCATGTGTAAGCCAAACCTCCCTTTAAATCCATGTGGTTTATGTAATAATTGTCATATATGCAGCACATGGCGCATTCACAACAAAATACAGGATTCTTAGTATCTACACATTTATGAAACTACTATATACAGTATGTAAGGACCTCTGAAAGTGGCATACTTATTAACGTAATTTTGTGGTAAATCCCCCCAAAATGTAAGCATCCCTAGAATGTTTGAAGGGGGGTGAGCAAGGGGCCCTGACAGCTAACGCCAATCAGTTGGCATTAGCCCATAGTAGCCTATGGGGTAATGTATCACATTTTTATATGTTGATAGATCCTTTGGCTCCCTCCCTGTCAGCCAGTACTGGCACAGTCCAATGTTTGTGCATGCACATTCAGCTAGCTGGGTCTCTACTCAGAGGCAAAGTGATATCAGTTTGCTTCCAACTCCTATCAGAACCCATTTCCCGGCAAGAGAAATTTGCGAATTTACATGATAATATCTAATCGCAAAAATGCGGATTGTGATAAATATGCCCGTTAGAAACATATTAAGACATGGAAATATGCCAGTGGTGACAATTTCTGTATTCATTTAGCAGAATTACCTGCACTACATTCCCCGGACCCCAGGTCTGACCATCCATTTTTTCTATTCCGGTCCAAAGTTGTGTTTAAACGAAAGCACCAAAAGTGCGATGAAATCTGCTTCTTTGGAATCCTTTAGTAGGATAATGCTTAACTGATATCTGTGACGTACTCTAATCAACCCAAGCACTACAAATTACATTTATTGTATCGCTATTAATGCAGGCTCAAGATTTCCTGTCTGGCATGTCAAATTCTACTTACAAATCATTAACTTCACATTTATTGAACAACCTTTACCTTTTGATACATTGTACTTTCTATTAGGCTCATGCTGGGGTGGTGGCATCTCACGATGCTTCCAGCTCTGTACCAATCAAATATCCACCAACTTTACGTTAGGTCAGGTCGGCCGATCTGCGTACGTGGTTGCAATTGCGATCCATGCTGAATCAGGCCCCAACTAGGTCAAAAGTATAAAAAATGTTTTAATCATTTGTTTTGATTGCTATTATATTTTATTTAACTAAAATAAAAATTCTAAATACACCAGCTTTAATCTTCCTTCTGGTGAAGAAATGAAAGTACTGTAGCAAAATATTCCAGGAGACTTGTGATTTTGGGGAAGATCTCCCTATTCCAGGAGAGTGGGACTCTATCTGCATCCCACCACTTCTCCAAAGAAGTGGGTGGTGGACACGGTGATGTGATTTGATATGAATCATCTCATCGTGGTCCCCAATCTCTGAAACGTAATGAAGACATAGTTCTTGTAATATGTTGCAGGGATCTACGAAGATGTGATTCATAGGGCCTAATTTATTAAAGAGTTTTATCACCAAAACGAGTGATAAATGTCACTGTGTATGATAAATGGTGCTCCAGCCAATCACCTCCCAACTGTCAACTGTTAGAAAAATGACAGTTGGGAGCTGATTGGCTGGAGCACCATTTATCATACACAGTGAAATTTATCACTCGTTTTGGTGATAAAACTCGTTAATAAATGGAGGCCATAGTGTCACACCCCCGTAACTACCACCCGGACCTCCCCAGATCTCTCGGAGGCCAAGTTGATAAGAACAGTAAAGCTGGATACACACTATGCGACCCATTGCACTATATATAATACAGGCATGTATCGGAACGATATATAGTGTGGATCGCATAGTGTGTATGCCCGATTGCGCATGCCCATCGATGTGATGAACAATGCCATGCTGCTAAATGCAGCAACAATACATTGCTTTATCGTACAACGCATCTTGCAGTGTGTTCGGACAGCGTGATGTATCATTACATCGTCTCATTGGATGGGTACACCATCATGTAGTGTGTACCCATCTTAAGTGTGGATGTAGGCACAATCAATTAAAAGAGCAATATCAGCTTCAGAGGCAAATTCACAAGCAGCCAATCAGAAGCAGGCGCTAGGGCTGGCAACCATCATTATCAGTGTGTATTTGCAACAGCTCTCATGCACCGACAAGCTATGCTATTTTTCAGCAGGAACAAGCAGGGACTCTCATTAACTATGACGTAATGTACTGGGTCAAAATGTATTTTCCATAAGATAAGTTTTATTTTAAAGGCCCTTTTGACTGACTTATTTTCTAAATACTGTATATATATATATATATATATATAATATATGTATAAGTATATATGCTGTAATATATATAATTGTTTTTCTATAGCTCCACGCCCAGTAGCTCCACCCACAGTTCCTGGACCTATTTTTCCAGAAAAATGGCCCTCCCGAAAAGTGACAGGCATATGGGTCTGTCTCAGTTTGTATTTATGCAAACACTCCATTACTGCACTTAGGGGGAGACTCATCAAAGCTTGGAGAGAGATAAAGCACCAACCAATCAGCTCCAAGCTGACATTTTTTCAAACACTGCCTGTAAAATAACAGAAGCTGATTGGTTAGTACTTTATCTCTCTCCAAGCTTTGACAAATCACCCTATTAGTCTGTGTTTATACTAGAGATGTGCGGGTTCGGTCTTACTCAGTTCTTTTCAAACCGAGTAAAACTGAACCTGCACATCTCTAGTATATACGCCCTTTCACGTCCAGATCCCACTTCTCCAGGTGTATACCTTAGAGACTTGAGTAACAAATCGGCATATAGATGTAAGCATACACTTTTCTTGGGGCAGATGCAGAACAAATTTGCATATTTTTTTCTAAGCAGACCGGTATACACCCAACTCGCCATGATCCCTTATGAGTTTTGTTTACTTTTGTTTTTTGTCTACGAACATATTTTTTAAACTGCATTTGAGTGGGAGAGTTTTAAGAGAATTTAGGTACACAAACTTGGATCTCTTGCATTATAGTCTGCCCTGTAACCAGTGGCGGCTCCAGAGGTGGGGCTGCAGCACAGTCCAAAATTCAAATAGGGGAACCACACCAACTGCCTGTGAGACCCTGCCGGCGATGTTTGTCAACATTTGAAAGGACACTTGGTGTGGCTCCCCTATTTGCCCCACCTCTGGAGCTGCCACTGCCTGTAACATCATAATCATGTATATTATACCAAACCTATACAAACACATTTTCCTGGAAGATATACTGCAATAAAACAATGGAACCACCTATTTTTCTGTAATTCTTCCATTACTCCAGTGGTTGATATGGCATCAAGAAGAGTTATAAACACAATGGCACACCGCTGTAATAATGCAAAGGTGGTGTTGAGCTCTGGGAAACTAGCCATTTCTTGCAGAAGCTGCGGTGAGTGTATTGGGAATGGGGAGTGAGTACCTGTATATTAGGAAATGACTCTCTAAGGATAGTTCATTGCTTTTATGTAAAATGAAATATTATTATGAATATAACACACCTCGTTATCATAGTTTTGTGTGGTGTATGGTTTCTCATACAGTACAACAATTGCGGAACATTTTCTTACAGGCTATAACTATTTTAGATTCTGTGTACAGATAAAAAAAAACAACCCATATGGTTAGATGTCAATTAAAATATTGTTCTCCATAGTAGACAATAAAATTCTATTTGCTTCAACACAGTTTTCCGCAAGGAACACAGCACAGTGCTGTTTGGGTTTGTTTATTCTCAGATAGCATCTAGCAAACATCTTAATTATACATTGCAGTTTATGAAAAACATGCCAAAATACAGGGGGTTTGGTGCCAGATGAAGAAGAATACATCTAGGAAACTGGTCTTATTGCATCTTAAATATTGTAGCAGCAGGATGTTTTCCAAGAAACCACAGCATTTTCATAGCTAATTGGTCATGTGGCTGACACATTTTGCTATAACGAATATGACATACTGTACAGTGTTAGGGACCTAAAATATACATCTGAGGCTGTGGCTTAGGTATTATTTTTCTTCCTAAACCCAATTCTTCTAATCAAACAAAATGTAGTTCTGCAAGTTGGGCATCTAGAGACCTCCTGTGAAGGGCACCTAGTGCTGGAGGGATGTGCTGCACAGATTCCATTTAAGATTGTATAGATTGCTACACATTTTCCTGTACTTACACCCAAGAATATTGATCTGTGTCGTATTCTGTGTCCTATCAAAGTTACAGACTTACTTTACAAAGTGAAAGTAACATTCTACCATTGAAAATGCTTTATAGCGTACTTTTATCATAGTGCCATTAACTATTCGCATTATCCATTGTATGTGCTGACACAATAATCATTTGTGTAAGGTCAGATTACAAAGTTCTAGATCAGTGTGTCCAATGGTGTGAGACATCATTTTTACATTTTTAAACTATAAAGTACAGAGATCGAGACATCTGGAGAAGTGACAATGGGACCAGGAATGGTTTATTAATCACAACAGTATACCTTCATGATGTTGACATTCAGAATGTCATGGAAAAAATGTTGAAAGTCAAAATGTCGACACTGACAGAATGTTGACATTGTGAATGTCGACAGATGATTATAGGGCTAGGGTTAGGCTGAAGTTAGATTCCGGGTTAATGGTAATGTTGACATTCTTATCGTCGTCATTCTGAAAGTCAACTTTTTGAAACACACAAATCACAACGCTCTGTGCACAGTGCAGTGGTTACATACCATGTAACATTACATACTAGTGACTGATATACAATACAGAGATCACCTTAGCGACCAATATACAATACAGAGAGTATCATAATGGCCAATACAACTTAAAGAGAACATTCTAGTAACAGATAAACAATACAGACACCATACGAGCAACCAATATAAAATGGAGGTACTGGGGTTAAAAGCACCAAGTGTTAAATGCACAAAGTGTACTAACATAACAGTTAATCAAACAATTATCCTGCATGAATATGGACTAATCATCTGTTTATTTCATTTCATCCCTCAGGTACGTGACTGTCCCATCCTGCTTATTGCACCTATATTCTGCATAGAACTTCATGCTTGCAATTGTGTGTGGATTTAATGTACGTGACTGTCCCATCCTGCTTATTGCACCTATATTCTGCATAGAACTTCATGCTTGCAATTGTGTGTGGATTTAATGTACGTGACTGTCTCTTTTGCATAGATTTTTTTTTTTTTTTTCCTGTATAGTCTGTATTGGTCAGTGAAGCATAGTTTATGGTATATATCTGGCCTGGTTTATGCTCCAACTCAGAGCAAGTTATCTCCTTTGATCAGCAAACCAATTGAGTCAGCTGTAGCCTGTCCTAATCAAGGGATGAACAAACATTGACCAACATCTAAGGTAATTTCAGATTAAGAAACTGATTGCTTTAAAATTTGTCTAAAAATAACAAACCTAAAACTCACCATGTACTACACATTTCTTTTTATCAAGTCCCTCCTTTGTATTTTCTCTAAGGATATAACATCCCTAACTCTCCCTGCATCTCCCCTCTCTGGGCACACTGCCGCCCTATTGAGTCACTCACCTCCTCTAAAAACTAATGAGCTTTCTTTTCATCAAAAATTGACAATTACAGCCTCATTGTGTCACTATAAAAAACTTTTACACACCTACAACTATATCTACTTCTCCATTCTTCTGCTTTTATTATCTGGTGACATATCACCAAATCCAGGCCCCACACACATACAGCGGATTTACTATGGAATAAATATCCTGCAAACCTCACATGTCTCCCATCACCCTCCAAATCAATAAATGTGCCTTATAGAATTCACACTTGATCACAACTTATTATTTTACATCTGAACATCTCTTTACAATAACTACTTTCACCAATTTCTACATTTACCTGAGACTGCTGGGTCACACGTTAACCAAACTCTCTAAATAGCCCTTCATGAAGTCGCTTCAGCCATCCGTCAGACTTCACGTAAACTGATATAACAGCCATGGCTTTCCACAGACACCTACAAATACTGCCTCTTAAAGTAGAATGTCAGTGGCGTAAATCTTAATTCAAATGACTTCCTCAAATACTGTAAAATAGGAATCCAGCCATCTGTCATCCTAACCCTCTGTCCCATGCTCACTGTCTACCCCATCTGTGTCACCCCTGTCTGTTTGCCCATCCCCTCTAGAATGTAAGCTCTCACGAGCAGGGCCCTCTTTCCTCTTGTGCTTATTCTTTCTTTACTTATACTATCTGCTCTATACTCAAAAACACCTAACCCGTGACTTTTGCCATCCTGCTTCTGTTGCAGCAGTTTTTATATACCATCTACTTGTCTTGTAGTGTCTTAAACTGTATGACACTGTTTTCTTGTTCTGCTCAACTGTTTATGTACTATGTTTATGTACTATGTTTATGTACTATGTTGTGCACTATGTAAGGCGCTGCGGAACCCTTGTGGCGCCATATAAATAAAGGATAATAATAATAATAATAATAATAATAATAATAATAATAATAATAATTAAAGGCCCGATTCAGACCCGCTCACTAGGAAGCGTTCGCACGCAACCAGCAGATTTTTGCACCAGTTTATAAGTACACACACCGTTTCCTTCTATGTCCATGGAAAATGCAGCCAAACACATTGTAACTGTGGTAGAATAGAAGTTTACCATAATGCAGTTAATAAAGATGCAGCACAGCTCACTAACACTGTCACTATGTACTGTAATAAATCCAGCCCCATCTAACTGAGCTCCCATAGAAACACTATGGCATAGTCAGGGTTAGTGCATTGCAGTACTGTTTAGTAACACTTGGGGAAATGTATCAAACCATCTAAAAAGTGGACAAGTGGAGAAGTTGTCCATAGCAACCAATCAGCTTCTAGATTGCATTTATCATGTACATTCTATAAAGTAATTGGTAGAAGCAGATTGGTTGCTATGGGCAACTTTTTCACTCTTATAATCAACTTGTGGGAGGCATGGTTTACTCTCCTGACTGTGTGTGTTAGTGAGGTTAGAGATGCACGTGGCACAAAGTGTGGAGGGAAATGGTACAGCCTCAAATCTAAATATGTCCTCCCACTCCCGTCCTACAAGATTTTGCCCTTGCTAGTACCCTACCTCTGGAATTTTCTTCCTCTCCCTATCAGACTCTCCACCTCTCACCTAAAACTTAATTTGGGCTCTCAAAACCCACTTCTTCATGAAAACCATCCAGCTCTCATCCTAACCCACTGGTTCATGCTCCTTCCTCACTGTCTACCCCATCTCTGTCACTCCGTCTTCTGCCCCTCCCCTTTAAAATGTAAGTTCTATCGAGCAGGGCCCTCTTACTCATGTGCTTCTCCTTACCCTTACCTATGCTATCACATACTCCCTACAACGGCACCTAACCCTAGGTTGCTGCTGCCCTGCTGCTTATTTGAGTGTTATGATCGCGGGTGCAACAATGTTTATAAACCATGTCCTTGTCTTGCATTGTTTTGTATTGTAAGTCATTGTTTTCTTGTTTTTCTAATTTGTAACCATTGTGGCACCATAATAATAAATAATAATAATAATAATAATAATAACAAAAGCAGAGTCCTTAAGATGCATGGCACACTGATAGGGGATTACTGTGATGGCAAACACAAGTCTCCATAAAGCAAATACATATATCCAACTTGTTATCAATGGTATTTTATACTGTTTTATACAATACTAGTAACCTGTCCGGTGTCACACGTGAGCAAATTTGAATTTACGGAGATAGTCTTGTTTAACTTAGGTCTTATAAGATTGCCTTGTAGACATTAGCCGTTTTCCCTCCTGACATCAACACGAAAAGATTTAGCTTTGACGTGGCACAGAAGGGCCATGTAAAGTATTGACCATGAACAAAACAGTCCCCACCTAGATAAACTCCAGCCACGTTAAGTGTCTGTCCTGTGCTTTATATATTGTCAATGCAAAGCAGACTCTTTCCGAGAATTGGATTCGTGTGAAATTAAAGAATCGTTTTTCACATGAAGGAAATAGGATCGGTAAAAAAAGGGAAGAACTAAAATATGTATCAGTAAACAGGGCTTACATCAATCTTTCTGGAGAACCGGATAATATGTATCAATCTCTACATGGTATAAAATACAGTCCACCGTGATATACCTTTAACGTTTAAGCAGCGTAAGCCAAGAAAGCGCTTGGACGTCCGTTTTTTCATTGACTTGCTCTACTAAAATCATCACTGCTCAGCTCCCTTTTGTCATATATTTAAATTTTTCATACACCTAAACCTTCTTCTACACATGCTCTATAGAATAGTGAAAACTGCATCAAAATCTGTCCAGTGGTTCTTGAGATTGGCCCAAACAGACAGACAGATGCCTACCAGGTACTTTATTTTATACAATTTATAGATAAATTAATGGCATATATATTCCATGCTGATCCCTCCCAGATCTCCCCCCCCCCCCTAGAATGATGCCAGAGGGACTCTTGCAATGTCCCTCTATTGCAGTGGACAGCTCTTACCGGACAAGTTTTGTCATTTGTATGTACCCGATAGTTGGCGGTATGTACTGTACGACATTGCGGATGCAATGCTTAGTACGTCCCACCCTATGTCTTATTTCAGGAATGGGCAATACCAGCTAAGTTGCCTGTACCACATTATCCATATTAAGAGCCTTTAGTGCAGCATCCCTTGAAAATATTCTCAAATGCTGGCAATTGTCACCTGTGAAATGAATGCATTACAGGCAACTGCTAGCATACCTCATAAAGCTGACAAAATAGATTACAGGATAAAGAAATTGACTTTCTACATATGTACACAAACAACTTGTGAACTTTGATTTGTAGTTTCATTATTATTTCACTCCCAGATACTTAAAAATTGTAGAACGGAAAAAATCATATTGTACCAAAAATGATAGTTTGTGATTATTATAATATAGTTTACACAATGTTTTGCAAATATTTCTTATGTCAGAATGTTTCTTAACTAATGACACTCATAGATTTAGCAGGCATTAAACTTGCAGTTGCTGTTGTTTCTTATCAAATGATTTCATATTATTTAAGTCGCCTGTCACAGTTACAACATGTGAAGTAAATTACTGGGGTTTGGATTGATTAGAGGGTACCAAGATTAGGCATTAATGTCCCAGATGTGCCAGGTTATACGCACATCACTGCATTGAGAAAAACTAGAGCAAGCGTTGAGATATTCCATTAAATCATCTCTGCATAAGAGCACACACAATTTGGAAAGTTTCTTCTAAGAGCACAAGAAAACTAGGCTAATGAGCCCTAAAACACAGCCTCCTGCTATTAATCTATTGGAAAATACTACATTTGCTCTTATTTCATACATCAAATAGAAAGGAGAATTTCTCAAGTTAAAGGAACATTGGGGTTGATACATACCAAGCAATGAAAGAGCAAAGAAGTGAACCAGTGGAAAAGTTGCCCATAGCAACCAATCAGCTTCGAGGTAGCATTTGTCAAAATGCTGAATGGTTGATATGGAGATCTTCATCACTGGTCCACTTCTCCCATCTGTTCACTGCTTGATACATCAATCCCATTATTCTTTTGAATAATATGTATGAATTAATTGTATTTTGCTTAGACTTTCCACAACATGTGAATGTAGATATACAATAATTACGGTATACAATACTTTGAAGACAATGCAAAGACACTTCCCATTCAGGGTACCATCTCTGTGGAGTCTAGCGGGTGGAACTTGAACACTGCCACCTCCCACCTCATTGCGGTCAGAGGGTGCTGTAACTTTTATAAGGACAGCAGAGGCCTTTTCCCTACCGCAGTCATGCTGTCAGTCACCACACTACAGTGATTTCAGGAAGGAGCACAAAAGACTCCTTTCACCCAGTGCTCCTTCCACACTTCCACAGCTCTACAATTATCACACTTTTCCATACATTTTTGGATACTGAGTCCAGTAAAAATACGAAGACAAATTCCATCACGTACCATTTTTTCCACAAAATTAACTTTAATTTTGTTATCTATTAATTGGTCAAGTTTTACATATAAACCTATTATTTTCATTTTAGCTCTTTTGTTTTGAGAAGTTAGTATTATTTGACAAATCTACTTTAAAATGATTATTTTTAGACCAAAAAGAAGATACTGTATGGCAGTCAGTAAGTATGCTCCAGACCCATTTGGTCATTCTGTGCACCTTACAGAAACTTATGACAATTTAGCTTTAGTTCTTATGAAGCTCAACTACAAGGATCACGAATGGATGATATGTGGTGATCTTAAAGTACTGTCTATACTCTTTGGACAGCCAAGCAAAGGGTCAACATGGTTGAAAAACAATGGTGATGGGATAAGCAGTATATAGAAGAGAAATTACCAAACAAAGCGTTAAAGGGTAAATAAAAGGCAGTATAAGGACTTTTAAATGTAAGTAACATTGTAAAATTGCATTTTGGTAAAAATTTTTGTGCCTCAAAATATATGTATGGTTTGGTACTAAAGTGAACAATCCACCAGAATACACATGTATAGACTATTTTCCCATATCTTCTCATTTTGTTACATCTTAAAGAAAAATCATAGTATTTTTTTAAATAAGCACAAATACCCTAGGAATCAGGAATCAATGAGAGAATTGCAGACAATTTTCAGTGAATCAAATTTTGCAGACCTGTGTTATTGGGAATGGCATTAATCTCAAAAGTGCATAGTGGTACGGTATAAGTCTTTTAGGTGGAACTGAGAGGTGGCAAGATGCAGAGAAAGATCTAAGAAGGTAAAGAAGGTGAGTGGTAGAGTAAAATATATATGGAATTTCCGCTGTATGAAGGGGTTGTGTCATTGAGGGGTTTGTAGATAATGGAGAGTATTTTCAATTGGATTCTGGAGGACACAAGATACCAGGCTAGGGATTTCCAAAGAAGTGCCACAGAGATGTGAGTGAGGAAGATTAGTCTTGCTGCGGCATTGCAGATACAATTGATTGAAGTGGGAACATTTACAGCAAGACCAAATTATAGGAAAATTAGCACTATTGGTTGTGGTTTTATCCCTGCAAACTAGCACCACTTCTGTAGACTTATCCTAAAACTTAATATATATACACACACACACAAAGGTTTACAAGAAGGAAACTTACAGCGGGAGGTAGGCAATTAAACAATACTGTAGATCAGTGGTAAGGGAACAGGGGTAAATTACCCCACATGGGGTAAAAATGAAATTCCTGGGGGTAATGGACGGACAGCTGGGCATGCATATGAATCATTCTTAAATAAAGAATGATTCTTATGCATACCCGGCTGTGCCGCAGGAGGCTCTAAGCCGGACGCCTGCTGAGATGTTATTTCCAGCGGGCACCCGCTCCTTCCCTGCAGCGCCGCGTTAGCCGGAGGCTGGAGTTCTCTTCTGAACTCCAGCTTCCGCCTCTATCCATGCACACTTTGGGAGAGATGTCATGACGACTCTCTCCCATAGTTCCAAGGAGCAGCCGGGTGGACAGGACGGCAGCGGATGCAGGAGCGGGGATTGAGGTAAGTGTTTTTTTTGTACAAGCGGCACTACAGGGGCATTTTATGGGGGCACTACTACATGGTCATTATATGGGGGCAATACTCCAGGGTAATTATATGGGGGCACTACTACAGGGGCATTGTATGGGGGCACTACTACAGGGGCATTACTATGGGGGCACTACTACAGGGGCATGACTATGGGGGCACTACTACAGGGGCATAACTATGGGGGCACTACTACAGGGATATTATATGGGGCACTACTATATGATTTCCTTCCTTTCAAATCAAGGGGGTAATGTCGGCGTTTCTAAATATATTTTGGGGTAAAAGGTAAAAAAATTCCCTGACCCCTGCTGTAGATCTTCAAAACAATGTTATTTATTTCTGCATCACTTTATACTTTAAAAATAGTTTCACCTAAGAATTAATGTTAAAAATGTTTTACTACAAAGTTATCTGTTTACTTTTTTTTTTTTACTTCATAAATTAAATTTTAGCAACATTATTCCATCTGGAACTTGAAAATTAACACTTGCACTAGTTTAGTAAAATAATGGGGTTCTTTGCATGTCAAAATTTTTTCATTTACTTTACTGTTTTGTTTTTTCTTTGGCTATTTATAATATATAGTAAATAAGCCCTATGTATTTGTGAAACACAGGGATAATTTACTGTTTCATTTTAGCATATGTTTGAATAAACCCATTTGCTGCAGTATCAAGAGGGAGTGTGAACGGTATGTACATGTTGTTTGGTTGAGTAATACAGTGTTCTATCTCTGAATACCCAGGTGACAGTTCATGCACACCTTCTGCTGTGTAAATGTCTCTAGTGCAGTTTCTGCTCACTGAGACTGATCTATGATTGAACGGTGTATAAATCAGTGTGTATAGTTGCAATGAGTCTGCTGGATTTCATAATAAATACTTGCAGCAAGTGCTGTGTTATCTGTTACGGAGTTGGCAGTGGATGCCGTATGATAACTATCTGCTCAGGAAAGGACTGATTAAAGGGCTCAATTTCTCAATTTCCAAATAGATAGTGTCGCTATGGTAACTTATTGTGTATAGTATTACCTGCCTGTTTGGGCAATATTTCTGTGAATATAATTGGTGTATGTGAGCACAGTACATATTGGAAGTGATTTACAAATTAATTTTTTTTTTTTTTACAGAAACAGAATTATTACTTGAGATACAGTATACTCACATATACAGTATCAAATTTTTATCTGCCAGCATTAAACACAAGCTTTAATGTTCGTATAATGTTTTCCAGTGATAAATTAGGTAACATTTATTTGCAGATGGTTACAGTAGGTGCCATCAAGGAATCGTTCAATGGTTGTGTTTCTAAATCAAGCAATTTAATGCAAAAACATACACAATAAACAATAAAAAGACATACTGTGCTGTACTTTAGATATGTCATATTGAATAAAAATGTAAAATGAACTGAATTTAGATTAATACCAAAATACATGTTGTTTAGAAGTGGTGTACAGTTTAAATAAAAATAATAATAATAAAAAAAAATTAAAGAATTTATTAAAAAAAGACTGCTTATTTTTATAGAATACGGCTTATTTCTTAAAAGAAAAATATTTACACTTTTTTTTATCCCATTTTCCTCTACCTTTTTTACAGAATAACCCGTACTTACTTTAATTCATCTGTTTTTGTCATATGAAACCATCTTGAAGTGTATGACTAAGCTAAAATCACTACAGTTATCTTGTAATATGCAAATGATTGTAAATTCATTCTAGTAATCAGACATACAGTATTTAAGTCATTTAATTACTTTGAGTGCTTGATTATGTCTGATGAGGACAAAAAATTGTTTGTACAGTAGTTTAGTGATATGACTCTAAACGATCTCTTGTTGACTTAATATAGGTATGAATACATATCCAGCAGACCTCTCAATGTCAGGGAAAATCAATATTCTAATCTTGAATATCCCAACCACGTTCATGCCGATTATGTTATTAGGCATATAGAGCCTAGTCAGAGCTGGCATACTGCATAGATATGGTATGGGTAAATGCTTCTCTTTGGGTGCCAAACATTTAACATTACAAGCCCAAAAGATGTGCAGAGTGCCATTACCATTCCAACAGAGCCAGATTTACAACCGGGCAACTGGGGCAATGACTTAAGAGCCCTGATACAATGGAAGTCCCCTCACAACTAGTTACATCACCAGTGTGGGGGCACTGTGGCATATGTGAGCTAGGGTTGCTCAGTGGCATTATGTGAACTAGAGGCACTACAGTGTGTTTAACACATTTGTGGTGCTGTGAGTATTTACACATTATACTTTGTAATAACATCACTAGCATATCATAGTGACAATTTTATTGGTACAGACCCCCACATATTAGTCAGCCCTGGGGCCCCACAAACCTTAATCTGGCACTACATTCCAACATACTGTATATAAACATTTACAAAAGTTATGGATGGGTACTAAACATCTAAGTGGCTTCCTTGTCCTTCCTTTTCTGAAGCTCGTTTGCTCAGGTTAGGTCGATCAGTTGTAGTCTGGAGAGGAAGACGTGCTTCTGAATTTTGTATTGTTTATTGCCAGTGAACAGGATTAACTGTAGCTGGGTTTTCTAAGCAGAGGCCCTGGCTTTGAGGGATATTATGGCTAGAATAGGGTCTAGCATGTCAAAAAAGGTATCCTCTTTTGGGGAAGGAGGTGGGGCATCTTTGGGTGCCACCTTGTGAAACTAGTTCCGAGGGTTTCCTACGCCTGTAATAGAGCACACACTCTATGTAAAATGCTTTTTCCCTACTTTACTCTTTCCTATTTACTGTATCTTACAGCAAGAGTGCTATAAGATATATTGGCCTATGTATTAATATTTGGCTATAATATATTGGCCTATTTATTAATATTTGGCTTTCTATTGCAGTAAGCAGCAATAGAAAGTCACCTATCACCACTATTTATCATTAAAATATACAGTCCAAGAGCGGTAACGGTAGTTCCACCCGTACAGTCTCCAGGGATATGTGCAAGAATGATCCGGCTAGCAAGTTTAATTTGTTGATATATATATATATATATATATATATATATATATATATATATAAAATTAGGTAAAAAAATAGTATTAGCCAGATCTTTATATTTGATAAATATACCCAATAGTGAGTCAGTCAGGGTGGAAGAGAACATAGAGTATATTGACAGCCAATATTGAACCCTGCTCTATTGCATGTCCTATAGTGGAACTCCATGCACAAGGCATTTTGTAAGCATACTAAAAGAAATATACATTAGTGGCAGTTTAAAAAGTTTTTTAATTATATGTTATATACCATGGGTGCTGAGAGGGGGGAGGGGTAGGTACTAATTACCCAGGCCCGGGCTTGTTGGAGGGACGATGACATCCCCCTTACCTGTCAGCAACCCAGCACACTCTGCCAGGGGCTGGCTGGCAACTTTTAGCCTGGGGGGCAAAAGCATGCAGGCGGCCCTGGCAGAGGAGTAGCGTGTAGGCAGGGTGTCCGAAGAATATGCGTGCTACGGTGCCCCCCCCCTCAAGTGTTCCAGGGAGCAGGCGGGTCCATATGGGATTAATGTAAGGTAAAAATAAAGATTAGGGCAGCCCCCTGTCGTAGTGCCCATATGCAGTGCCCCCGTGTGCCACAGGAGAGAACACCCTTATGCAGGCCTCCAGTAGTGCCCCCAGTAGTAGTCCCCCCCTTGTAGTGCCCCCAGTAGTAGTAGTCCCCCTCCTTTTTAGTTCCCCCAGTAGTAGTAGTCCCCCCCTTTGCAGTGCCCCCAGTAGTAGTAGTCCCCCTTTGTAGTGCCCCCATTAGTAGTAGTCCCCCCTTGTAGTGCCCCCAGTAGTAGTAGTCCCCCCCTGTAGTGCCCCCAGTAGTAGTCCCCCCCTTGTAGTGTCCCCAGTAGTAGTAGTCCCCCCCTTGTAGTGTCCCCAGTAGTAGTAGTCCCCAGTAGTAGTAGCCCCCCACCCCCCTTGTAGTGCCCCCAGTAGTAGTAGTAGTCCCCTTATAGTGCCCCCAGTAGTAGTAGTCCCCAGTAGTAGTAGTCCCCTCCCCCTTGTAGTGCCCCCAGTAGTAGTAGTCCCCCACCCCCCTTGTAGTGTCCCCAGTAGTAGTAGTAGTAGTCCCCTTATAGTGCCCCCAGTAGTAGTAGTCCCCTGTAGTAGTAGTCCCCTCCCCCTTGTAGTGCCCCCAGTAGTAGTAGTCCCCCCCTTGTAGTGTCCCCAGTAGTAGTAGTCCCCACCCCCCCTTGTAGTGCCCCCAGTAGTAGTAGTCCCCTTATAGTGCCCCCAGTAGTAGTAGTCCCCAGTAGTAGTAGTCCCCTCCCCCTTGTAGTGCCCCCAGTAGTAGTAGTCCCCTACCCCCCTTGTAATGCCCCCAGTAGTAGTAGTCCCCCCCCTTTGTAGTGCCCCCAGTAGTGCCAGACCCCCCCCAGTAGACACACAATATAAAAAACAAAATAAAAAAAAAACAACTGAATCCCCGCTCCCGCCGCCGCCATCTGCTCCTCCATCTGTCCTCCCAGGCCGGGCCGCTCTGCATTATGGGAGAGACGTCATATGACATCATGACATCTCTCCCATTGCCCACTGCGGGAGCCGGAAGATGGAGCAGCTCCCGCAGTGGGCGCAGCAGCAGCAGCTAATGAGAGTCTGACAGACTCTCATTGGCTGCTGCTTACAACAAGCACACAGCTGCCGGAGCCGTCCGGTCAGCGCTACACACGCGGTGCAGTCTGTGTCACAGTGACACAGACTGCACTGGCCCGCATGACGCTGCGGCCCGGGGGGCACATGGCACCCTGCCCCCCCGGCCCAGCCCGCCACTGCACGCTGCTGATCTGCAATGGGAGACTGCTCACTGGTGCAGCAAAAACAGTCTCCTCTGCCTGTGGGGGAGCGATTGTGCTGCCCCCTGGATTAGCGTCAGGTTGAGGAGCCCACAGCACCCCCCTCCACAGCGCGCAACTTCGCTTCGCGGAGCTGCAAAACATTTTTTTTTTCCCTAAAAGGCACGCCTCCCGTGATTAGGCCATGCTCCCAGGCCCAGGGTTGCTCTCTACGGCCCTGACTATATACAGTAATAGTAATATACATTTAAACAGTCAGTTGCAGATAACATAGGAATCCATATTCATGCAATGTGATCACTTCTGCACAGCATGCTGCCAAACAATCAGATTAGTGACTTAACATGTGGATCAATCAGATTTTAAGAAATTCTGAGGGAGATACAGGGGCGTATTTATACCGCACACCCCGCACCCATTTAAAATATACTTACCTCTCCATCAGCCCAGCGCTGGCTGCAGAGCTGCAGGAATCACTGGGAAAATGGCCACCGTGACCATTTTCCTGGTAATTCGCACATGCGCAGTAGAGATGTCTTGGGAACACGGCGTGGGTGCCATATTCCCGGAGACCTGCACATTCCAGAGTCTACTGTACTGCCATAGAAGAGGGGCCTGATTGGAGCCTGCACATGGGCCCCCTCTTCTCTTAAAGCGCCTCTGGGGAGATATTTCAAATCTTGGGGGTCTATTCATCATCACTTAATTTCTACAAAAGCCGGTGAAAATTAACATTTTCACCTGCAATTGTCGAAGGCCATTCATCAAGAAGGTAAATCAGGAGATATCACAGATATCTCCTGCTTACCTTTCTCTCCCAGAATGGCCCGCTGTCCCCATACACTAGTATCACAGATATCTCCTGCTTACCTTTCTCTCCCAGAATGGCCCGCTGTCCCCATACACTAGTATCACAGATATCTCCTGCTTACCTTTCTTTCTCACAATGGCCCGCTGTCCCCATACACTAGTATCACAGATATCTCCTACTTACCTTTCCCTCCCAGAATGCCCACTGTCCCCATACACTAGTATCACAGATATCTCCTGCTTACCTTTCCCTCCTAGAAAGGCCAGCTGTTCCCATACACTAGTATCACAGATATCTCCTGCTTACCTTCCTCTCCAGGAATGGCCCGCTGTCCCCATACATTAGTATCACAGATATCTCCTGCTTACCTTTCACTCCCGGAATGGCAAGCTGTCCCCATACACTGGTATCACAGATATCTTCTGCTTACCTTTCTCTCCCAGAATGGCCCGCTGTCCCCATACACTAGTATCACAGATATCTCCTGCTTACCTTTCTTTCTCACAATGGCCCTCTGTCCCCATACACTAGTATCACAGATATCTCCTACTTACCTTTCCCTCCCAGAATGCCCACTGTCCCCATACACTAGTATCACAGATATCTCCTACTTACCTTTCCCTCCCAGAATGCCCACTGTCCCCATACACTAGTATCACAGATATCTCCTGCTTACCTTTCCCTCCTAGAATGGCCAGCTGTTCCCCTACACTAGTATCACAGATATCTCCTGCTTACCTTCCTCTCCAGGAATGGCCCGCTGTCCCCATACACTAGTATCACAGATATCTCCTGTTTACCTTCCTCTCCAGGAATGGCCCGCTATCCCCATACACTAGTATCACAGATATCTCCTGCTTACCTTCCTCTCCAGGAATGGCCCGCTGTCCCCATACATTAGTATCACAGATATCTCCTGCTTACCTTTCACTCCCGGAATGGCAAGCTGTCCCCATACACTAGTATCACAGATATCTCCTGCTTACCTTCCTCTCCAGGAATGGCCCGCTATCCCCATACACTAGTATCACAGATATCTCATGCTTACCTTCCTCTCTAGGAATGGCCCGCTGTACCCATACACTAGTATGGGGACAGAAGTCATCAAGCTCCAAAAATACAATATTTTCGGAGCTTGACCGCAGGAGCATTTGCCATCTTCAGATGGCGTTTGCTCCCGCTCGCAACCACCGCCCCTATCCGGCTCCTTCTGCCAGACAACAGGGCACTAGTGTCGCTGCTCCGAAAGCAGCTCTCTGCGCTGGAGCAACGATGAATTGCTCTAGTGCTCGCATCGAGTTAGTATGTTAATTATCGGGACCACGATAATTAACATAATGAATAGACCCCTTGGAGTGAGATAAAGGGGAATAAGCTTCTGTCATTTTACAAGCTGTGTTTGAAATATGGTGATATAGAGGCTGATTCAGAATGAGCACTATGCCAGCTCCATAAATGTGTCTCATGTGATTTGCTCTGTGCATGCTTAGAAAGTGAATGCACACATACAGTAAGTGGCTGTGCAGAGTCAGACACACGTACTTTGCACATATCAAACATTATGACCAAAGAGGTGAATCTGGGGTGTGAAGACGTGTTCCACACTGCAATCCTGATGCGACGTGTAACAGTAGCAAGTAAGAGCGCCATTGAACTGATGTATTTATGCATGGAAGGGGGCTCCGCTCTCACCACAATTTAATTGTTCACCAACAATATCTAGAGCTTGTATGATTATCCATGGTGACATCTCTGCAAATCTAGGCAGACAGGATTACAGTGGATGGAATATAAATCAGGTGATAAAATACACTGTGACGTGTCATGGATACTCTCTTGTGTAGATTTGCATTAAACAATTTCTTGCCTGAAATTTTTAAATTAAAGTATAGACAGAAGTGCAAAGTCTGCTCCTACCTTCAAGGGCATTTAAAATTGTGTTTTTAGTGTGGGGAAAGAGTTTTGGTGGCTGTCACCTAACGCACATTACTGTACACTAGGGAGGTCAATCCCGGGATCGGCGGGATCCCTGGATTTTGGCCTAAAATTGGTGGGATTTCAATCCCTTGATTGGAGCATCCAGGGATTTCGGGACTAGTGATCGCATGCGGTGTTTCACTTTCTTTAAGCCGGGCACCGCTGAGCACCTGCAGTACTCGCTCAGACTCTGCACAGCTGCCCCGGCCCCCATCTGTGTGCAGCGTGACATGATGTTAGCGGTCACTCTGTGTGACCCCACACTGGACCATTCCTTCAGCCATGCCTGCCCGCTCCATTGACCAACTCAATACCGGGTATCCCGGGAATCCTGGGATTGAGCCTTTTTCAATTCTGGGATTGAAAAAAATGACCCAAGATTGTCTTCGATGCTACACACACTCCATGCCTTAAGTATGCTTTTAAGTATATAACCTCAAGTAAACAAAATCTGATTTTTATATATTGAACCATTGATCTATGCAGTTCTGGTAAACAGGTGTATTTGCACAATAATCATATGATTTTACAAAATGGCATTTGCACTGCAGGACTTGGGACCTGATTCAGAAATGTACCGATGTTTATGCAGTTGAGCGATTATCAACCGTCTGCATGTGCGTCTGATTCGCACTGCTCAGGTGTCAATGTACATTACCATAGTCACTCGCTGCAAGTATTTATTTGCAATATGATTGTCCTACAGGGAACGCATGGAAGTGGTTACAGAGTATAGGCTAAGAACGCAGGTGTATTGCGTCTGCATCAGGAGCATGTCACATCATGCGTCTGCGATCCTGTACACAGTGTACATGGCTCCGGCGTCTCATTACCCGCAGCCATTCTGCACCACCATAGATTTCCTCAGGACTGCTAACATCAAATAATCTGGGACCAATGACTTTGTTCGCAGTTACTTGGATTTGCAAAGACGCCGGTTGGCATCTCAATACATATCCCGGTGACTGCAATATTTGCATATAATCACAAAGCAGCTGCGTACAATTCTAAATCAGGCTCTTGATCTATGAAATCAGAAGAAAATTTGGTTGTTCTACTTGTGAGAATAAATTCCCTTTCTGCTTTGATGTTTGTCAATTGGCCTAAATATCTGCATTATAGTTAATTGCGTTGATTGCACCAGAAGTTAGCAGTGTACATTTGTCGCTACAAGTATTTTTAAGCAAATAAGAACAGCATTTTGAGAGACAAAGACACTCAACGAGGCTAAGTTGCCTGGGACCTGGCACCCCAAGAGGGGCTATTTGGCGCAACTTGAGGAACTGAGTATGAGTACACATCATGGGGCTTTGGGGCTTTACCACAAAATTAATAAATTGCTCCCCAAATTACTAAAATGTCTTACGTCTGGTAAACTGCAACAGAATACAAGAAATGATATGTCTGTGCTACATACTATACATAAGTTTGGCTTGATTAGAGTGTGCCATGTACTGGTGTACAGAAAGCATTCTAAATGAATTATCAGAGAAAGTAGCCTAGGAATTGCTGATGTATGTTCCCGATGCATCTATGGTAGGGCAAACGTATTCAGTGCCTGCATGCTTGGAACCAGCAGCCAAATTCAGCATTAATCTGCAACTCTTTGACACAAGCTGTGAAGGTAATTCCTGCCAGGCTCAGTGATTATCCACTCGGTTTAGTTTACAAGCTAGACTGGAGACAGTCAGCAGCCTACATTAAAGGGCTTTCTGTTGAGCTAGCTGAAGCCAGTACAGTTTTTTTAGGGTGATGTCCTGAACTTGAATATTGAACATGTGAAACTAGCTTTATCTGTGTAGTCCGTCGGTATACTGTGATACATTACAGTGCTGAAGAGAGACAAGCTGTTCTGTGCTCTACAAAGTCATAGAAAATGTGGAATAAGATTTTCTCACTTATGCAGGTAAATACATTATTCAGTGACATAGATATCTGGCTTTAAGAGTGACTGCCCACATGTTAAAAAATCATGCAGGTCAGATGTAGACCTTTGAATATATCTAAATCTAATAGACATTAGCAATTCAAGTCATGATACATTAATACTGTAAAAACTGTATAAGCAACTGTGAAAATTGTGACAATTGTCTTGCAATGCTATTATAGATTTATGCTGGGGGAGTTAATGCTATTCCCCAGTGGACCTCAAAAGGGAATGATGGGACTGCACTGTGGGGAACCAAAAGGTCTCCCTGGGCAACTATTGGCACACAATAGGAAGGTCGGAGATTAGACTAAGGTCATGCTTAGTTGCACAGGTTTGTAAGTGGTAAACATGGCTAATTTCGCTGGCAGACAACCCTAGTCAGAACAAGTCAGAACAAGCTGGTTTGGTACACAGAGAATGAGATAGGTTATACCCCAATATATAGCAAAAACAACAATGATACATGACCAACACAAGAGGAAGGTCTGACAGAGCAAGATTAAATAGTCAAGCAAATGGTATGACATTGCATACGCCTACAGAGTGCATATTATTAGAAGCACCTACAGAAGGAGCATCCAAACAGATGAGTAGGCTGAAGGAGAGGTGCTTGCAGATGGATAAACGACAAATGAATGATTTTCTAGCATAGCAAATAGAAAACCTCCTATCGCCATGATTTACAAATAAATTATTCTTTGGCAGCTACTGGCCAGGAGTGGTAAAAGTAGACTGATCACTTTACCGGGCCAGTATCCAGGAATATTCACATTTAGCAGGTACACATACACAGTAGACTTGGAAGTCATGGTTTGGGCCTTCAGTTCCAATTATAAAATAAAAAAGTTAAACATATTACATATACTTTTTACAAAATTTATAATATCCATATTATGATAAGTAAAATAATAACTATTTTATCATTAAAGATATTTCTATAGTGAAATGAGAATAGCAGCATAAGGATTGAAGCAGTAATTGTTATTGAGGTCCAGGTTCAAATGCAGGATTTGTAGAGGGGGTTTCCAGAGAGGGGGTGGAGCCAAGTACGGGGGTGTAGACTGAGGTGACCTAGTATATACCGTATGTATGTATATACAGTATATATACACACATAGTGGCATTCCATGCAAGAAAGAATGAGCCAGACTCGTTCTTTCTTGCATGGAATGCCTCCATATGCTGGCTAGGATATGCACGTCTTCCCTGTTAGGAACCTTGTTGAATGCACCTGCATTAGAGATTTTGTACTTACCCTATGACATATATATATATATATATATATATATGCAAACAGGCCTATATACGTATATATACATATACAGTATACACACATATATGTATATATACACAACATACTGTATATACATAAGTAAATACATACACACATATAAAACAGTCCAGTGTATGGAAACTTTTCCGCTTTTTCCAAATTTAACAAAATTCAATCACACATCTCTGACGTAATCTCACAGACACGTCTTCCTCATCCTCCATGATGAAACGTACGAAAATCTTTTACTCGCAGTGACCAAACAAAGAAGACTGCAGTCCAACCGCAGGTTCAGACACATCGATGTATGAGCTTCACAATACCCAGCATAGCGTTGCTACAGTGTGTCTGCCTATGGGACAGAAAAACAGAGGCAGCCTCCTTACTTTTCAATCAGCCCATATATATATATATATATAAAGTTCCCATAAACAGAGGCACTCGGAGACTGCTGTAAATAAACAACTAGTGTGTAATAACAATAGACACCAACGTTTCGAGACCAAACGTGTCCCTTTGTCAAGGCATGCCTTGACAAAGGGACACGTTTGGTCCCGAAACGTTGGTGTCTATTGTTATTACATGCTAGTTGTTTATTGACAGCAGTCTCCGAGTGCCTCTGTTTATGGGAACTTTTGATGGAATTGTGTACGGAGGGCACCTGAGCAGCTGAGGTGGAAGGAAGAGTGCCGGTCCGCATGAGATTGTGTATATATATATATATATATATATATATATATAATGTATTTAAAAACTTACCTTCATTAAAAAAGATAAATGAAAGAATAAAGCATATTTTTAATGGGCAGGTTGGCATTTTGCAGAATGGCAAATCAAAGGCAGTATTCAAAGAATCTATCACCGGAAATTTGCACCTCTGCAAATTGGCCTGTATATACAGTACAACCCAATTAAAGAGGAAATGCACTGCAGACTAATACATAAAATACATTCACTAAACAAGTACATAAGGCTTGATAACATTTATCTCACTTATTTCACTTTTAAAAATACTGTCACTTTGTTTGGTGTATTTTCCAAATTTAAACTAATTAACCATGGTTGCTCCGGTCTGTGCATCCGGTCCCTACATTATACAACAAGCTTTGATAACTGAGCCACAGTTCTGGAATAAAACAGTTCCTCTGGGAACTTATTTAATATGAATAATATAGCATATAAATAAATACATAAAATAAAACATTATTGTACAAACATAAGTGTACCATATAAAGAGCTGAATGCGATTGTTGAAAGTGCGGTTTCCTAAAGGTTACACAGCATAGAAACCGTACCTAATCATTTTACAAGACAAAGTTATATATCGTACCACAATTCATTACACCTGGTGCATTACGCAGACACTTATACGGATTCGGCGTACGCATGTGCCATCCTGTGGATGTGTTTTCAAATATGCCGCTATGGCCACACTTCTGTTGCAGTCCTGGATTTATTGTAATTGACATTATTACAGTAGAGTTGGCTGCCTCACCTCATTTTTCACATACGTCAAGTCACTTTACAGCACAGAATAAATAAAGGGGATTTATCATTATTACCCTGGTAACCTTCAATAGACTTCCTTAGCGTTCTAAATTGAGATGGGCAAATAATACCAATATTTATTTGCCTGTGTATTTGTAGCCTTGCCCTTGGGCTTTACTCATGGGCTTGTAGTGATTTGCAGTCAGTTTTTGTATACTTTCAGCTTGGTAGTTACAAAATAAACTGAAGTATAGAGATAGAGATGAATAAAGAGGGTGTAAATAAATATTCTGCTCTCGCTATGCATTTTAAATTATATTTCCATGGTGCGACAAAGCCACCCGGCAACACTTTCTAGTAAACTGACATTTATGTTTTGAATTTACATTCCTGCACAAGTCAACAGTCTTAACACCTGGGACCAGAGCTAGGTGGTTTCCCCGCAAGATGGCAATAGTTTTCTCACAATTCCTCTTCTCTGGTGCCTGAGATACAGTATACCATGATACAATTATAATACATTGCACTGTGTAAAGCTGGGCATACACGTCCAGATAAAATGCCTGTCAGACCGACAGACATTTTATCTGGCAGCGTGCCAGCCGCAGATGTCCGCGGCATACACTGCGAGATTACTCACAGCATATTAGCCGACATCTGCGCTCCGCCCCCGGGGGTGGAGACATTTCCATGTTCCTTCCATGGGAAGGAACACAGGAAACGTCTGTCTGTCGGCCGCGGCTGGGCATACACTGCATACCACATGCGTTAATGGGTGTCAACTGGGTGTCAACAGGCACGTAAGAGAAACGCTCTGTGGTTGTTTTGTACACATGTAGCCAGAGTTGGGACTTACTCTGGGTTGTGTGAATGCACAGTGCACACCAGAGTCAGTCTCATCTCCTGCACCCAGCATGGGGTAGGTGTAACTTCTGATGATAGTGGGCGGTTGCTCTCGCAGACAGAGGACTGGCGCAGTGCAATCATAGAGATACATACAACGTAATGTAGATATGGGCGTATAGTTGCATTGGTATTCTGTTCGCATTCTGTTTGCATCAGGGGCCCAGAATTGTGCTTACATTACCTACTACTCTTAATCAGGCCCTTAATTTCTGGCTAATAACGAGAATAGCCCGTGCTAATTACAGAAGAGACAGCCGCCTAACAATTCTGTGAATTCACTTGAGCCTCTAGTTAATGGTTTGTATTTTTGCCTTTTACTATGTTCAGTGTAGGTTTTCATATGTATATCTCACACGCGGTCTCCATAGTGCATAGGGTTATATGACACATGCTTCATAGAGTTGTTTGAAAAGGAATAATGACTAGTTACATGTCATCTTGGTTCTCCATCAGTAGGTGTAATAAACGTGAAAGGCATCATTTCTAAACCAGTCATTGTTACTAAGTGCACATTTAGGGAGAGTGTACAGGGATGTGATCTGCTGGGCTACCAGCTTTATTATCCATCAATTACACTGCTCTTGTTCAAATCACTAACACTTTCTGACTTTATAAACAGTATTTGGAGTGGACACAATGTATGTTGTTATGTAGTGTTTATTAAGCAGAACAAAGCTTTACACAGCTTTACTGTGTGGTTTATTTCACACAGATAGTACCTTCCTTAGCTACAATTTAAACTCATGACCAGGGGGTCCATAATGCTTACCACTACGCCAGCTGTGCTGCCCACAAGTTTGAAATGTATCAAAATTTTAGGTTGCATGATTCACAAAAGGCAGAATGCAATGTTTTTTTTGTCATTTCTATCTTGGTATACAGATGTGTCCGGCTACATCTTTGCTCATAGTGCCATACAGGCATCAAAGTCGCGGCATGAGAATAGCACGCCATGGCGTGGTAAGGCGCAGTGAGACTTGATAAACATCCACGGCATGCAATGTACACCTTCACCGCTGGATGGCCAGTGCTCCACTGAATAAGTGTGAATACAATGTAGCTGGCAAATAATACAGCAGTGGATGGATACAGTAAGGCACTACAGAATACAATAGAACAGTAAGCCCTGACAGGTGGGCCAATCGAATACTGTACAGTATTGCAGAGTGTAAGCAGTGTCTTTATTACAGTATGCAGTACTGTAGTAATTCTGCATGGCAGGCTGTTTTCGGCAGTGATGTGCGGCACTCACATAGTGATGGCATGCCTTAGAAACCAGTAGTGGGGTTTTAGCGATGTATGAAAATTTTCAATGAACCACAAATCTCAGCCCAGAAAGAGGTGTGTTTAAATTTCAAACTGACTGTGGAAAGTGGTGTGTAGTGACTGGATCAGACGACATATTGGGCACATCGCCTAGTGTGTACCTGTTATGTCACTGACGATGCGCGCTCTTGCTCATTGTCAGCGACACCGCATGTCAGACATGCATGCAGGTCCTACAGGCAGCATTGTTAGTGAAGGTCATGCTGCTGAATGCAACATGGCCCCCCGCCGTCATGTGTACCCAGCTTTAGGGATGACCATCGACAGGTTACCCATTAATGGTTTCATCCACCAATGATCATCCCCGTTTTAATACTGGATGTGCAGGGGCCGAGCAAAACTAGTTAACATGCATGCAGGTCTGACGGGCGACGCGCGGGAGGATGTATCATCAGCGGCGTAGCGGGTAAACTGCCCGATGTGGACGATATGTCGTCTGATCCACCGGATCGGACGACACATCGTCTAGTGTATAACCGTCAAGTAACTCTACAGTTTATGGCACACAAAGCTCATTCCCGTTATGTCACACAATAATGGCACTATGAAGGATCCTGATTGGCTATACTTAACTACTGTAACTGTACAGTAATACTGTACTTACTATGGGCAAGGCGTTGCCTGAGCCTCTGCAGCCGTAGGGCATCCCACCTCACCAAATCACTCCAGCAGCGCTGAAGGGAGCGAATCGATCTATCCCATCCTACTTGGGCCAGGATATCGTGCCAGGCATTTAAAAGCATTGCTGAGAAGTGGCTGATCCCTCCACTGAAGGAGGATCTGCAACTCTCTCCTGGAGTATGGCTGCTGCCTAACCGTCATTTTCAACATCATATACTGTAATAGCAGCACGCAGGATGCACAACGCAGTATATTAACGGGGAAGCAGTTGAGAAGCTGGCGGACGCAATGCAGACCGCCGGCTTCCCGACTGCTTCATCCCGGCAAGGGTTAAATGACAGGCATCGAAATCCCGAAGCCTGTCATTTTACCTACGCCGGGAGACCGGCGCCCGGCATCCCGATCGAAGGGATGTCGGGCACCGCTGCGAAGGGGAGGGTTGGGTTTAGGCACTTAGAGGGGGGATTACGATTAGGCACTCGGGGGGAGGTTAGGGTTAGGCACCCTAAAGGAGGGTTAGGGGGGGAAACTAGATAAGTTATACTTACCTCTCTAGACGCTGTCGGGGTTTGAACGTTAGTCATACTGATTCCTATTAACGCACAGGAGCGTACACATGCGCAGGCCATGTTTTAATCAGTGTGTGTGCATGAATTTCAGTGTATTAATGCTGCGACGTGTACCAATTAGCGACATGTTGTCCAAGCTCCTAGTGGCACAGCAGTGTCGACATTGTCGCAGGTGTGTGGTGTTATGCACCACTGTTCAGACCCCACTCCTAGTTTTTAGGACATGCGATCACTATATGAGCACTACAGTGAAGGCACTTACGGCTATGTGTCGAGTAGCGACATGTTGTCCAAACTCCTAGTGGCACAGCAGTGCCAACATTGCTGCAAGTGTGCTATATAAAACGCACAGCCAGTTTCTAATCCAGAGATACCTCTTTCTGGGCTGAGACTTGTACTTCAGTGAAGGTTTTATACACCACTGCTCTAGTCCCACTACTCATTTTCTAAGGCATGTCATAATTGTGTGAGCACTACACACAACTTTCTACAGTGCCGCAGTGCCCTTCAAACCCAACTGTTCATTTCTAAGGCATGTTATCAGTGTGTGAGTGCTGCACACCACTGCAGAACAATGTCGCACGGATTGGCACTGACTTATCTAAAATGAGGTGTTATCTTGGTGATACCTGTACCTAGCATAATACACTGTAATAATGATGGCCGAACATATTTATACATTGTTTTTCAAAAGTGTACTCAGGACTCACACACCGAATGATTTAATCCTTTATTACACACTCAATTATTGCTATTGTTCCATGACAACTGTAGCGTACCTAATGACCGGTTCAGTCAGCCAATCAGCGGCAGTACTACAGACATTGCATTGTCCCTTTTTTTACGCATGCACAATGCAGTTTAGGAAAAGTGACATCTGGTGGACAGAAAGTTGTATTACACTCTCTGGCTGTTACTGTGCTCTGGGCCTGATTCAGAGCCGGACACAATTAGCGCTCGCTCGTCCAGAAAATAGGGGTGGCTATTCAAATGAACCGTTCGCTGTTTGCGGTCTGTTCACGCCTCTAGGTCTGAACGAGCGAACAAAACTTGCGGTCGTTTTTTGGATAAATACGCCCCCTGGCCGCTCGCATCCTACGTCATGTCCGCTATTTATTAGATTAATCAAGTACATCGACCAGCGTATGAACTGCTCGCTATTCTTGTAGTTGGTTTTTGCTACCACAATCTTGCGAGCAGTTCTGGCTATAAAATAACCCAGTGACGTGGTCAATGATGCTGCTGCTTTAATTATACACACTCATAAAACGCCCGTTTTGACCTTTAAGCACGCCTGCGTTCGGATCTCCTCTCCCCGTTTTCAAGCACCTTCCCCTGTTACCACCCACATACGCCTCATTCTGTCACTCAAATTATCAGGCATTCGCTATTTTGCGAGCACATGAATTTCGACCGCACTTACTGGGTCGCGCATGCGTATAACGATCCGTACGCATGCGCAGTTGGGCAAACATCGCTTGGAGCGAACGAACGGCCGCTTACGAGTGGCTCTGAATCAGGCTCAGTACGTTACCATGCGACTCAATACGCCATGGCACAGCGCGACTAGCAAGGCACACGACATGGCATATGGAGCAAAGATGTAGCAGGTCACATCTGTATAGTAGTTTTCTACATTTCATGTATCTAGATTTAGGTCTGCAGATAACCTATATATACTACAGTGTGTTTTCATACACTAGAAATAGCTCCCGCAGCCTCTATCATCCTATTACTTATGAATACATGCTCAGACTGCTTACCGCTCATAGATGAAGAGAAAGCAGCCTACTTCTGACAGACTTGTGTGATCACACTTATACAATCGACATAAGCTAATCCATGATACTGCTCCACACCTCCATAGTCTTCACGAAAATGACAACCGAAAACACATGTTAGATTTCATGTGAGAACACAACTTTTTATTGTAATGGAAACATGGAGACAATTACCATAATGGAAGTTCTCACCAGAGTTGTGTTCACCTGCTTTTATTGCCTCTGAAATCCCAGAGGTATAATTGCCCTGCTTTAAAAGGATCTGCTTAAGTAGAGTAAGTTGTTATTTAATGCTAGAATTACTGTCTTTAATGCAGATTAGAAGAATGTAAATGCAATTTCAACTTCTTGAGCTAATTTTTATGGCTCCGCTGGGCCTTATTTTGTAAAATCTGCTATTTTATAAAGCATGGCAGGTTCAGTCAAATGAGCTGATTAAAAGGCACTTAATATAACTTAGGGACGGTATGTGCAGCTTTTCCACCTGTAAGACTAAGTCATCATTAGATTGGGAATTTAGAAGTTTTCTGGATTGACATAATCATAGTTAAATGCAATATTGGTAATTATCCTGTCTCAGAATTCACAACGTCTTATATGTAACATTATTGTCATATTGTTTCAGTACTATTATGTTATATTTGGTTAGGACAGATACACGGGGCAGGGACAGCTTAATAGGCTGCAGTCCCAGCATTTAAACCTGTATCAGATTGTATTCCAAAAACAGACGCGTATCTTTAGCTGGCTGTAGTGGAGGGAGTAGCTAATACTTCATTTTTCAGCAGAGCTACATCAGACTGTCATTTTACAGTAGCACTGTTTATATCAGAAAATTTACATTTTGGAGCTTATTGGTGTTTTGGACGGAGAAACCTGGTAGGCATCAATTAGGTAAAGGTTGTCTATGTTTTCTCTTTCCTTTTCATTAAATTGAAGTCTATATGTTTAGGAGATATTATATTCTGTGAGAAAATTAATTGTGATAACGGACATATTAGAGATTAGTGGGCACAAATAACCACATGAAGCAACTAAATGTGAGTTATTTCAGAGCCTATCCCAAACCCTCCCCCTAGTGCCTAACCCTAACCTCCCCTCCCATAGCCTAACCCTAACCATCCCCTAGTGCCTAACCCTAACCTCCCCTCTCATAGGCTAACCCTTACCATCCCCCTAGTGCCTAACCCTAACATTATTCTCCCATTGCCTAACCCTAACCATCCCCCTAGTGCCTAACCCTAACACTCTCCTCCCATTGCCTAACCCTCCCCCTCCCCCTAGTGCCTAACCCTAACCTCCCCTCCCATAGCCTAACCCTAACCATCCCCTAGTGCCTAACCCTAACCTCCCCTCCCATAGGCTAACCCTTACCATCCCCCTAGTGCCTAACCCTAACATTCTCCTCCCATTGCCTAACCCTCCCCCTCCCCCTAGTGCCTAACCCTACCCCTCCCCCTAGTGCCTAACCCTAACCTCCCCTCCCATAGCCTAACCCTAACCATCCCCTAGTGCCTAACCCTAACATTCTTCTCCCATTGCCTAACCTTAACCATCCCCCTAGTGCCTAACCCTAACACTCTCCTCCCATTGCCTAACCCTACCCCTCCCCCTAGTGCCTAACCCTAACACTCTCCTCCCATTGCCTAACCCTAACCATCCCCCTAGTGCCTAACCCTAACACTCTCCTCCCATTGCCTAACCCTACCCCTCCCCCTAGTGCCTAACCCTAACCTCCCCTCCCATAGCCTAACCCTAACCATCTCCTAGTGCCTAACCCTAACCTCCCCTCCCATAGGCTAACCCTTACCATCCCCCTAGTGCCTAACCCTAACATTCTTCTCCCATTGCCTAACCCTACCCCTCCACCTAGTGCCTAACCCTAACCTCCCCTCCCATAGGCTAACCCTAACCATCCCCCTAGTGCCTAACCCTAACACTCTCCTCCCATTGTCTAACCCTACCCCTCCCCCTAGTGCCTAACGCTAACCTCCCCCCCATAGCCTAACCCTAACCATCCCCTAGTACCTAACCCTAACCTCACCTCCCATAGCCTAACCCTAACCATCCCCCTAGTGCCTAACCCTAACCTCCCCTCCCATAGCCTAACCCTAACCATCCCCTAGTGCCTAACCATAACCTCCCCTCCCATAGCATAACCCTAACCATACCCCTAGTGCCTAACCCTAACATTCTTCTCCCATTGCCTAACCCTACCCCTCCACCTAGTGCCTAACCCTAACCTCCCCTCCCATAGCCTAACCCTAACCATCCCCTAGTGCCTAACCCTAACCTCACCTCCCATAGCCTAACCCTAACCACCCCCCTAGTGCCTAACCCTAACCTCCCCTCCCATAGCCTAACCCTAACCATCCCACTAGTGCCTAACCCTGACCTCCCTACTATAGCCTAACCCTAACCATCCCCCTAGTGCCTAACCCTAACCTCCCCTCCCATAGCCTAACCCTAACCATCCCCTAGTGCCTAACCATAACCTCCCCTCCCATAGTCTAACCCTAACCATCCCACTAGTGCCTAACCCTGACCTCCCTACTATAGCCTAACCCTAACCATCCCCTAGTGCCTAACCCTAACCTCACCTCCCATAGCCTAACCCTAACCATCCCCCTAGTGCCTAACCCTAACCTCCCCTCCCATAGCCTAACCCTAACCACCCCCCTAGTGCCTAACCCTAACCTCCCCTCCCATAGCCTAACCCTAACCATCCCCTAGTGCCTAACCCTGACCTCCCTATTATAGCCTAACTCTAACCATCCCCCTAGTGCCGAACCCTAACCTCCCCTCCCATAGCCTAACCCTAACCATCCCCCTAGTGCCTAACCCTAACAATCTTCTCCCGTTGCCTAACCCTAACTCTCCCCCTAGTGCCTAACCCTAACCTCCCCTCCCATAGTTTAAACCTAACCCTCTGCTGCCAGTTTGTGCAGAATGTCGCATTTCACATGTCGCCATATCACATTATTATCACATTATCGGTGGTGGTACGGCTGTCGCAGTGAGTATCTGCACACAGTGTGACTGACAGTCAGAGAGCATTTAGAGGAGGTAACGGGGTAATGATGGCTGAAATGCAGATGTGTCTGCAACTGTGATCTCGTACGTAGTTAAAATGGCTCCGGCGTCTCAGTTCCCTAACTCTATCAGTAGACCATAGGTATTCACAGCAGGCTGATTATCAACTGATCTGCAACCGGTGCTTCGTCTTTGCACCCAGTTGCTTGGATGTAGTGGAGGGCGTCCCAATATAAATCCTGGTAGCTGCAACATTTGCATATTTTCACGCAGCCGCTGTGTACAACATTAGCGTTCATCTCTGAACCAGGCCCTCACTTTGCAGAAACCTGCAGCCTAAACTTTTACAAAGCACTGAGGCCCTGATTCAGAGCCGGACGCTCTGACCAGAGCGCTCGCTCTGAATCAGGGCCCACCTCCATTAATATGGAGCATCCTCCTGGACGCTCGTATAGCTGTGGGTCACCACCCACAGCATATACGAGCGTGCAGGATGATGGTCGCGATGGTCTTGACCATCGCGACCATCGCCACTGCGAGCAGAAGCCTGCGGTTGAGTTTCTCAACCGCAAGGCCAGGAGTGATTTTGGCTCTATCAGAGCCAAAATCACTCCCTCTGACATCACTAGTGATGTCAGTGGGGCCGGCTTCTGACGGTAGGCATTCCCTTGGGAACGCCTCCGTCTGGCAGGCACGCCCCCGGCACGCCCACCAAAGGGGGCGTGCTGTCAATCAACATCGACAGCACGCCCCCTTTGATCAGACACTACGAGCGAAGGAAAGTCCTTCGCTCGTGGCGTCTCGTGCATGCGCAGTGCAGACCGTCTACCCACTTGCGAGCGGACAGCCACTCGCGAGTGGGTCTGAATCAGGGCCTGAGTTGGCTATCCTTTCTTATTTGTCTGCTCTGTAATTTAAGGTCTTAAACATGCCCTACTGTATATGAGAACAGGTGAACAAGAAAAGATGAAGGAAACATTTTGCTGAAATGTTTTTTAGCTGTACATTACCACAGAGCCCTTCATCAGATGGGGAATCATGTATATTTTTTTCAACTGTGCAACAATCGTGTTAAAAAATCCATTGAAAAAGTTAGCTTAGTGTATCCCCCTGCAATGTTCAGTTGTTCATTTTCATGCCCCTCATCAAACTGCCTTTCATTGCTTTCAGGCTTTTCTGTCTAAACTTTGGCTCTAAGCTCCACTTTTTTATATTTTCTAAGAATCTACCACTACCTACATGAAGTCCCTTTACTTTTCCTTCTGCTGTAAATACTGTACAGAAATATGGATGATATCCTAGACCCTCATCTCCATTTACCAGACTTATTTCCTTCTATTGTTGGCACTTTTCTCATACTTGCCAACTATCTCTCATTGTTTGTGAGACTCCCTGAAATAGTAGCAATCAGGGATATATATATATATATATATATATATATATACACGCACACACACAGTATATCTATACATCCAACTTATATGCTCCGGTGCATTACACTGGAATTTGATTTATATTATCATATCGTGGTGCTCTTTTTATTTGCCTGCATATAAATAAATGAATATATACAGTATAAGGCACAGTGGAGTATGCTGGAGCTATATAAGTAACTTAATAAATAAAATAATATGTAAAAAATGTTTGTTGCTCATATTTAATGATGAAAATGTGGAATGGCAATAAGCGGAAACTCCGAGATTATGGACCTCATTCAGACCCGGTCACAAGCGCTGAGCGCTCGCAAGCAGGTCGACGTTTAGGCCCTGTGCACGCGCAGCTGCCGCACTGCGCATGCGCAAGCCCCGGAGCGAGATAAAAACTCTCTCGCTCCGGAGCTCACTACAAAAGGGCCGGCTGTCGATGTTGATCGACAGCTCGGCCCGTTTTGTAGGTGGGCTGGTGGCTACACAAACAGAGGCGTTCCTAACGGAACGCTTACCATTTTGTGGGCGGCCGCACTGACATCAGCAGTGATGTCAGTGTGGAGCTTCCTGCTCGATCAGAGCAGGAAGCTCCCTGGGGCTTGCGGTTGCCAAGACCCAACCTTAGGGTCTCGTCGCAAGCCCCGATGGTTGCGATGGTCTTGACCATCGCAACTATCAACCTGGTTGGTTGCTATGCTGTGGGTGGTAGCCCACAGCTTACCTAGCGACCAGGAGGCCGCACTTCAAACCACAAGCGGCCGCCCTCATTCAGAGCGAGCGCTCGCTACTTGCGACCGCCTCTGAATGAGGGCCTATATCCCTGCATCTTTGCTCATCTCTGCTCTGGCGAAATGATGGCAAAATGAGTTTTTGGGCATAATCGTTAAGCTAATGTTACAGTAGCGGCCGTAGCGGTCTGTCATAAGATGTTCCTCTGAGAGTATACTATAACTAATCTACATCCACAAAATGCTGTAATCTACATCCACAAAATGCTTATTGTAGCCTCATAAATGTGTTTTATTTCCGGTATGCAGGTTTAAGGTGAGGTTTAAGTCATGTTCTGTACAAAGTTCCATCCTCAGTATAGTATGCCGCACTCCCAAATACATTCTGCTCCTGTTTGCTGTCCCATCTTAACCTTGACCACAACAGTTTCTGTTTAGCTCTATTCCTTCTAAGTACTTTAGTATTTCCATCTCAAGTCTGACAGCCGTCTGATCACAGACTACATGAGTATCCAAAAAACATCTCATTCATTTATATGTTCTTTGGTAAGTTTTATAAAAGACAAAATGGTCTGAGTTTTTTTCTACCAAAACTTCCTTGTGCCCTCTGAAAAGTGGGCTGCACAATGCCATTGTTAGTGTAACATTAATGGGAAGGTTAAGAGATTATTTCTAAGACTTCTTGACTTTTCTGATGTCACGGTACAGATGAGAATATTTTTAAATTTGTTTTTGTGACATTTTGTCCTTTTCGAAAGCAGATTGTTTTTTCCTTTAAGTGTTCCAGTCCTACCCGTACCACACAGCACAGCAGATTGACTTCACCATGGTCATCTTGATTCTATTCATAGACTATAAATTCAGTAATGTGCAAATTTACAAATACATTAGGATTATATCATCTGAAGTTCGTACCTTAAAATGTCCTATTCCGCTTTGATTATACTCATCTCTATTGCCTGTTAATTTCCCTCACCAAATATGCCATGTAATTCCACTAACTGCTGTGAAGCCAAACCATTTCAATGTTGGGATTTTAATGGCTATTAATGCTTTCATGAGGACGACCTTAATCTCTGTCACCACTCATCCATGCGCCATTATAAATTCCATTACTAGCATTAACAAAGAACCGACAAGAGTCTCAGGGGAAGCCCTATCACACCTTCTAAAGTGGAAAAGTGTTGAGGCAACCAATGAGAATTTAGCTATCATTTATTACATTTTATAAAATGATACAGATGTGTCCACATCCACCTAGCCTCAAGTCGCCAAATAGCCCTGTTTAGCACAACATGGACTTTGCTACTTAGCCGTGCTAACACACTAATGCTAAGTACCTTTTACACTATAAGAAATCTAAGGGGTCGATTCAACTACCTGCACAGAGCGTGAGATACAACATTGATTAAAAAGTAGCGCAATGAAGAAAAGAGGGTGAAAGTTATGGAACACAATCCAGGGTAAACAGGCAAAAGACAGGTCCGATATGAGTGACTCCCACCATGCTTCATTATGTGTAATATGTGACTTTACACCAATTCCTTGCGACAAAAACACTAAGGCCCTGATTCAGAGCTAAACGCTCTGAGCAGAACGCTCGCTCTGAATCAGGGCCGTCCTATTTAAATGTAGAGCGGCCTTATGGACGCTCGCATAGCTGTGGGTTACCACCCACAGCTTATGCAAGCGTCCATGATGATGGTCGCGATGGACAAGACCATCGCGACCATCGGGCTTGCGACGAGACCCTTGCGGTAGGGTCTCGCTGCCACAAGCCCAGGAGTGATTTTGGCTCTATCAGACCTAAAGTCACTCCCACTGACATCATTACTGATGTCAGTGGGGCCGGACTCAGACGGTAGGCGTTCCCACGGGAACGCCTCCGTCTGGCCGCCATGCCCCCGGCACGCCCACCAAAGGGGGCGTGCTGTCAGTCACCATCGACAGCATGCCCCCTTTGGTGCGAGTCCCCGAGCGACGTATTTCTTGAGTTCCCTCCGTCGTGCGCATGCGCATTCTCACAACATCGACCCGCTTGCGAGCGAACTTTGCTCGCGAGCGGGTATGAATGACCCCCTAAGTACCTAGTATATTATTTGCAAGCAATTGGCTTGATTCAGATAGCTGTAGATGTGCGAAAATCTGCTAATGCAACAGTGGCCGAGACTTGTACTGAGACACCCACCAGAGCCATCACAGCTGTCCGCAAATGCAAACACATTCGCAGTATCGGACACAGGTCAGGCAAACATCGACTCTTGGCAAAGAAGGAACCCTCAAACATGGTACTAGAAAATGATAATTAACTATCGCAGCTGTGAGGAGGATGGTCAGGTCTCCTAATTACATCTCAAAGAGAAACTAGCACAAAAAGGGTTGAACACAGCGCTGAAACACAATTAAGATAATATTACAGTCTTTGTCATTATCTAAAATAGAATTGATTTAATAAATCACAATTTCAGTGTTAAAACATACAGTATGTAGATTTAAAAAGCAGGAACAACAATTAATATTCAACTGAATACAGCACATGTAGAACCAAGCCATAATTCAAGGTTAAAGATTGTAACTGAATGATGTTACCTGCATGGAGAAAGTTTCTGATAAGCTGGAGCCCAAAACTGTGCCCTCTGATAACGGAGGTCTCCTATGTAGCGTATAGATGAATGAACAATGTCCCGGTAACCAAGCTGGTAAACAGATATTAGCCTGTGAAACAAGTCAGTCTCCTGTGCAATGAGAGCCCATTAAAACGACTATAACTTAGCCTGAACTCTCACCGCATGTATGGAGTCCGGTGGTAATGAGAGCGGCTGAGAGCGGGTTGCTGCAGGAATAACAGGCAGACAGGAAGAGGCTACGTTCCTGTAGCACAGCTTGGAGAGCAGCAGGGCACCGCTTATAAGTATAAGTCCGTGTAGCTGGTTCAGTGCTAGAATGAGTTCCTGCTATAGTCAAACAAAAGTGGAAGTGGCTGACGCGTTTCCCTGTGGCTCCACCCACGGCTTCTTCAGAGGCATATGACTATGACATGTGTACATACATATATAAATATAAAATGCAATCGATAATGGTAAACCAAGTGGAACTCCTTTCACAACAACAGTTAAACTCATTTTACTGGCGTTTTGCACATGCGCAGTAGGAAATTAATGGGCGCCGCGGCTGTTATCCTGGTGAACTGTGCATGCGCAGTAGATTCCGCACACACTATAGTAGTTTTTACTACCTAATGCAGATTCCTTCTCTATCGTAACTCTTTATTTTAGCATGTATAAGAGTTGCAAAATGTTGTTCTTATTATCACCAGACTTGGCTCCAGGCACGCTTCTTGTGTTCGGCCACACATGGGCGCCGAGGTCTGGCTGGAGAAGTTCCCCGCTCTCCACCCACCTGTTACCGCAATTATTTTATACACGGGGAAGTGCGCAGTGAAGGAAGGGGCAGTGGGGGAGTACGGGACGGCGCTTGGTGCCGAGACACCTAGCACAAGCCTTGTTCGTACTTTTGATGTATTTAATGGCAATGATACTTAAATTCCTTACATTATGATTTTGACATAGTGATACATGGCTGGACAATGGGTGGGTTTTTCATGACTCCCATGATGTTTCTGTGATGTTCCATATATCTTATCTGGAGCACACGAGTAGTGTGCCCCACATTTTGCTTTCCACAGCCACAATTGATCAGTTAACTACATAGGAAGATTTACAGTTTAGAAAATCATTTATTTGAAAGGTTTCCCCTGTTACATAGGAGCTAAATTCTATGTGCGCATGATGTGCTGCGAGAATTTCCACATCTATGGTACCCTGAGGGTATATTTGGAAACCAAGTTTTATTTACTTTGGTTTCATTTATAGTAGTTCTCCTAAAATGGCTTGGGATTAATTTAGACCTTAGGTTTTCCTATTTTTGGAAAATAACTTTACCTTCCACATTAATTACATTTTTTAATACTTCATCTAACATAAGTAATGAAGTGTTTCTTTTAATAATATTTTTAATTTCTTTCGCCCAGCTATTGAACTGTGTATTAAACATCGCTGATCTTTCATTATACTTTTGATCCGTTTCTATTGTTTGTTTTTTTTACATTTTGACTGTAGAAGTGTATCCCTATCTATTTTATTTACCTCTTTGTATGCTTTTTTGTAATATGCTATCTTGGTAACCTTGCTCTGAAAATGATTTCATTAGGGATTTTACTTGAGAGTGATATGACTGTTCCTAAGAGCAGTTCTGCTTAATCCTGCTTCATAAATTGACTTTTAGGAATAGTATTTTTCCACATTTGGGAATGTGAGCTATTAAAATTTAAATATCTATTTTGGTTGACCGGTATAACGTATGTTTCCATGACAAATTTGACTCCCACCACCGAGAGTGCGATATCCAAAAAATGTTTAGAAGTGACAGGTGAACTTTAAACCATATGTGTTGTCATTTAAATTATCAGTGAACTCTTGTAAAGACTGCAAATCCCCATCCCAAATAATAAACAATGTTAATTGAAAGGGATAAATAGACTATTTCTATTTACTTGGCAGAAATCTGTGAACTAACAACAAGATTAAAACTGCATGCTGCTTGCCTTAAGTATAGTTCTTACTCATTTCTACTTGGCAGAAATCTGTGAACTAACACAAAGGGCCTGATTCAGACCAGGTCGCAAGCGCTTAGGGCTCGCAACCGGGTCGATGGTGGCCCACAGCGCATGCACACGACGGAGCCGGCTCTGTCGTGCGCATGTGCGAGACCCGGCTAGCGACGGGCACTCCTTCGCTCCGGGTCTCACAACAAAGGGGGCGAGCTGTCGATGTTGAGTGATAGCTCGCCCCCTTTGGTGGGCGGGCCAGGGGGGTGGCTGCCCAAACCGAGGCGTTCCCATGAGAACGCCTGTCATTTGGGGGCGGCCCCACTGACATCACGAGTGATGTCAGTGGAGAGATTCCGGCTCTGTTAGAGCCGAAATCTCTCTGGGGCTTGCTGCCACGAGACCCTACCACTAGGGTCTCGTCACAACCCCGATGGTCGCGATGGTCTTGACCATCGCGACCATCATCATGGCCGCTCGCTGTAGCTGTGGGAGGCCGTTCTAAAAAAAAAACAAAAAACCCGGTCCTGATTCAGAGCGAGCACTTTGTCAGAGCGACCGGGTCTGAATCAGGTCCAAAGTGCAATACTGTATGCTATTGGCTTTAGGACAGTGGGCCTGTTTCAGACCCGCTTGCAAGCGCTATGCACTCGCAAACGGGTCAATTGTTAGGCAGTGCGGCATGTGCACTGCGCTGCGCGACCCCTGGAGCGAGCGCAAAAAGCACTCGCTCCGGCGCTTGCATCCAAAAGGGGTGGCTGTCGATGTTGATTGACAGCTCACCCCGTTTGGCAGGCGGGCGGGGGTTGGCTGGCCAAACGGAGGCGTTCCTGCAGGAACGCCTGCCATTTGTGGGCGGCCCTACTGACATCACTTGTGATGTCAGTATGTGGACTTCCTGCTCTATTAGAGCAGGAAGTCCACTTTGGCTTGCAGCAATGAGACCCTACCGCAAGGGTCTCGTCGCAAGTCCGATGGCCGCGATGGTGTTGACCATCGCGACCATCACCTGGCCGCACGCATAAGCTGTGGGTGGTAACCCACATCTATGCGAGCGGCCAAGAGGCCGCAACTAAAAAAATATGCCGCCCTGATTCAGAGCGAGCGCTTGCTCTTCGCGATCACCTCTGAATCAGGGTCAGTGTCACTAACCTTCTTTTCGCAGAAATTTGGGAACTAACAACGAGTTTAAAATTGCATGTTATTTGTCTCTGGGACAGTTTTTGCCAGTCCTTGCAGGTGTGTGAATGGCAATTAATACAACAAACTAGAACTTGTAAATTACAATAGGACTGCTACTAGCACGGTAATTGCTATAGTAACCACTACATGCTCAGTGGACTGGCTATTAATAAGAAATATAAGTATTATTGCATTTATATACATTTTTTATTTTTTAATATAGTGATTTTATATGTATATCTATGTACCGGCCGGTGTGTTTATAATTGTGGAACATTGTTTGATTAAATTTGATTAAATTTACCTGATTTCCAAGCGCTTCATTTTTCTGTTGCGTATACAGATATGCCTTTAGCTCCTGGCTAAGGCTTACATACACATTACATATGATCCAGTTCAGAGTATTTTTGTTTTTACATTTGTCTTTTCCTACATGTGTTCATCGGGCAAATGTGCCTATTTACAAACATGCCTCATTATGCTCAGCTGCCAACCTGCACATATTATTGTTAGGCACAACAGATGACACTCAGTGCTGATCCAACATTGCACCCACCAGTGACAAACACATTATGCTCAGCAGTGACCAACACATTTTACTTAACAGTGCCCAATACATTGCACTCAGCAGCAACCTACACACTGCCCTCAGCAGGGTTCCACACATTGCTAGCACATGGTACTATAGTGCAGTCATTACATCACGGGCAACGTTATTTAGAAGATTTACTGGATCCCAGCTCAATTGAGAAGCTGGACCCATTGAGCGCATCTGCTGTGGCTGCAACCACATGTGGTCCTCATTTGGTGGTCTCCACTGCTTCCGTAGTAGCAGCAGAAGCTGCCAAATGTGATGAATAACCATCCTGGCTCTGTTGTTAGCAAAGAGGATAATGGTAAAGTAAAACAATGACACTGCTACACCAAACTGGAGGATAACTACAATAGAATCTGTGCATCATGAAAACAAAAACCTTTTCTAGAACCATAAGAGGTTCAGTTGGGATAAACAGTGAACACAGTTATGGTTGACATCATTCCACTGTTTTAAGATTTTTATATATTGACTGGTTCCTGTTTTGTGTCTTCTCTTTCTGCTGTCTCCTCATTACAACAGTGAGGCACAGCATTACTGGTAGCTGCACAAGAAATACCAGTTACTAGTGGCTGCATTATTCAGGGCCATAGCAGGGCTCTATGTCACCCAGTGCTGGCCCCACCCCGTGATGTCACACCTAGGGGGTGTGGCCACCGACACTAGGAAGTAGAGCACTTGATGCTCCGGAGAGCTGTACAGGCTGCAGTTTGCCATTCCAAATGCAGGTGCAGTGGGGCAGCGACAATACCGGCAAAGGGCCCTGATCGACGGCACCTCTTGCACACCCCTAGTTTACGGCCCTGGCTTTATTATTAATGGCTGATAATAATGCTGCCTTAGAGTAGCCTCGCACAGTTTCCGCACCAGCAGCTACTGTACAATTGTTATTCCACTTCCTTGTGTACCAAGTGTCCATTAAATCTATAAACTTGTTTGTACATATGGACAGGATAATCTTCTCCTGCTTCAAGTCTTTTTAATCATTGCACAGTGCTGCACGATATGTCACCACTTACTAAATAATAAATAATAATGGTGACATTTTAAGAAGTTTTGCTTTATTTCTGTACAATCATTTATAAATGAAGCTTCTACATCTTGCACTGGATGAGAAAGCTGCTGTCATCCTAAAGGCAGTGTATCAGCATAAAGGTCATTACATTTTATGCTTACTTCCTAAATACATTTTTGCAGATTCTCTACAGTATCTCTACTATATGTTGACAATAGATTTCTCTACACAGACATCACTGTTCTAACACCAGAGCTAAAGGTTCAGCAATCATTAGTAGATATTTCCCAAAAATACAAAATATTCCCTACCCATGGGCATTTGAAGCAACATTTTCCACTTCTAAACATCCTGGATGCCAAGATTTAGAGTTATCTATTGCATCTTTTATTTAGTCAAAATCTACATTGAACGTTATTAGTTTTTCACTTCGTTGACTTCTCAAATTACATTGCAAACATTTTACTCCCAGGGTCCTCTGCAGAACATTTGCATTTTATGAGCACATTCCATTAGAATCCTAGTGCCACCTATATTTATTCATAGGAGCTAGAAATGAGACGGATTTGAATTCACTGGGTCTGTCTGCTCAAGCGAATCTCTTCATATTGAATGAACAGCAATATATACTTGAATCATTAGCAGTGAGCTTTGTGACAATTAACCTGTTATGGGTCATTGTTTGCTGAGCATGTGGTCAAGGGGAAAAACAAGTATTCTTTTCAAGGGCAGCTATGGACTAAAAATAGTTGAAGCGACTATTTTGTGACATGAAACACTATTTATGAAAAAGTAGCCTTTATCCATTGAAAACAAATGGGACTCATGAAGCGCAAAACAGCTGATATACAATGCAAAAATTGTCATTGGTGGTGCCATGCACAAGTGCACCAACATTTTCTCCAAAGCAGTCATTAGGGGTCATTCAGACCCGCTCGCGAGCGGCAGTACGCTTGCAAGCGGGTCGATGTTCCCCACTGCGCATGCGCACGACGGAGGGAGCTCCGTCGTGCGCATGCGCGAGACCCGGGGAGCGACGGGCTTTCCATCGCTCCGGGTCTCGCACCAAAGGAGGCGTGCTGTCGATGTTGATTGACAGCACGCCCCCTTTGGTGGGCGTGCCTGCCAGATGGAGGCGTTCCCATGGGAACGCCTACCGTCTGAAGCCGGCCCCACTGACATCACTAGTGATGTCAGTGGCAGTGATTTTGGCTCTGATAGAGCCAAAATCACTCCAGGGCTTGTCACAGGGAGACCCTACCGCAGGGTCTCTGTCGCAAGTCCGATGGTCGTGATGGTCAAGACCATCGCGACCATCTTTTTGGCTGCTCACATATGCTGTGGGTGGTCACCCACAGCTATACGAGCGGCCAGGAGGCCGCTCCATTTTCATTGAGGAGGGCCCTGATTCAGAGCGAGCGCTCTGGTCAGAGCGTTCAGCTCTGAATCAGGCCCATTGTTCATAGTCATAGTCTTGTGCTGTGCATTCCTAGTATAGTCAGCCATAGATAGCTCAACTAATCTAGGGTCTGAGTACTGAGCATAACGTGTTAGTTACTGCTGAGAATTGAGCTAAACTTTCAGTGCTTTATGGCAACAGAAAAATGTCGTTTTTAGTTTTCACAGCCATACCAAAACCACATAAATACAGGCATATGCTGTACAGCATAATAAATTGTCATTTGCCAGCTTCATCTGTAATATCTGTAAAATATGAAGTGACAAATTCAGTACAAAATGGTTAAGCAAAATGCAAATTGTATGATTCTATCTCTGGAACTCACTGCTCTGCAAAATAGCATGTATTTCGTACATATGCAAACCATGTGTAAATGTATATGCCCCCAATTACAGTATGTTCAGTGTGTATTTGCACCTGCCCTGTTGCAGAATAAAAAGCCCAGATTATGCAGACCAAGCTGGGGATGTTTGCGGAGGAATAGGAGTTTACCCTAGAAGATTGTCGGAGCTGGTTTAGTATGGGGGTAACAGTAACTCTTAATAAGTATTGAGTAGTCACACTGGTGCGCCTCATTTTCTAGACCATACCCTACCCTATTGGAGAGATGTGCCTCTTCCGGGACTATCCCAGATGGGACTGTAAGGAAGTCGGCAAGTATGCAGTGCACTGTACATGTATGTACAATATCAACCATCTCAAGTTCGGCCAAGGTATGGCGGGATGCAACAGGGAAGTCGGCTGACATTATACCGACAGCCGGCTTGCCGACTGTCATATCCAGGCGAGGGTGAAATGCCCAGCATTTAGATGTAGATGCCGCTCATTTCACCGACGCTGGGAGACCGGCGCCCGGCATCCCGATCGAAGAGATGCTGGGCGCCGCGAAAAGACAGCAGCGGGGGGGAGGGTTAGGTTTAACCCACCCGGGGGGACTTAGGGTTAGGCACCCCCAGGGAGTGTTAGTCTAGGGGGAGGGAGGGTTAGGGTTAGGCACCCCCAGGGGGACTTAGGGTTAGGCACCCCCCCGGGGGACTTAGGTTTAGGAAGCGGGGAAGGGGGGGGGTAGGGTTAGGCACTTACAGGGGGGATTAGGGTTAGGCACTTCGGGGGGAGGTTAGGGTTAGGCACCCCTAAGGAGGGTTAGGGGGGTTAGGTTAGTCATTACTTACCTTACGACAATCGGGATTTCCAGTGCTGTCGGGATGCCGCTGCCGGGATCTGTTCCAGTGTCGGGCTGCCACTGCCGGGAATCGAACCGCCGTCCGCATACCGATTCCAGGTATGGCAACTTACATATGTATTTGTGAAATGTATTAAAAGTTCTTTTATACAGGACAACTAAATCTATTTACTTAAGTTTATTAAGTAGTTCTGCCACGTAATGATATATGTGATCACACTAACCTCTTACATACAGAGGATAGAGAGAGACCTGCAGTGAAAATAAACATTATGAATGAGGTACAACTTGCTTTATGAAGCAACAACCCTGACACAACTAGAAGTCATCTTTCACAGATCAGGCTTTAATATATATGTGTTTTATGTAGGGAGGAAAATGAATCAACCTTCTACAGTGCTGGGGAGGGCTCCCACATAAAGTCGGACAATGTGTTGATTGCTCCTCCAGCTATATTGCAGTCATGCTGTATATCTGCCTCAAGAAGAATAATGACAGCAATAACCACAAATAAACACACTCTATATGAAACTGCAGTCCCTAAACAGTTACTAAATGTGACTGGTGTTATTGCGGCATTAATAAATTCAAGTTCAATTGAAAGAACAGTCAATTAGTTGCATGTTCCCTATAGAGAATTTACAGCCATATTTCGTTCAGCGAATCACCTTATTTTTCCTTCAAACCTGTTTATTTTATTTCAGCATATGTTTCCCCAGGTTATACAGTGCAGACAACACAGGCAGACAGCAGCTCCCTGGAACAAAAACAAAAACAAAATGAAATGGATAAAGGGCCTGATTCACAAGGATCGCAGCTGCTAGTACTCACGCAATCGGCTGATCTTTACGTACTGTGCATGTGTATGCATCACAGTGCACGGGCGCGACCCAGTAACTGCAATCGGGACTGCGATAACTACGCAGACCCACCACAGAGTGATGGACAGGAAGTACCGTTTGTGGGTGGTGACGGGCGGTGGTTGGGTGAATGCAGGCGTGCCAGTGCGTTTCAACGCCGTTGCATGGGCATAAATTATCCACTGCGATACCATACGCAGCCTGAGGCCTCATAGCGTGCACTGAAGTTAGCAATTCCTGAGTAAGGTCTGACCAGCCTTAACTGTGCGTATAGGTCCGATGTTACTCAGTGTTACCGATTATTTCGCTATGTTGCTAAAGTATACAGATGTGAGTAAGGGGCAGTGGGAGTTCTTATGTTAGGCTGCGATCGCAGTGCAAAGGCAATAATTTGCATATCACCATTTATATTAGCAACTGCATTGCGTGCGTATTAGCAGAATAGCGATCCTTGCTGAATCAGGCCCAAGGTGCGGATATGTGACAAACCCTAAATTATTATCGATATATCATATATCACAATTTTATTGTAGCTAGTTATAATGTAACTACAAAGTAAACTTTTTATTTTTGCTAAGTATTTAAACTTGAAGCTGATGTGAGTAGAGATGTTGCTCATAGGAACCAAACAGCTTCTACTTAACATTTATCTGGCACCTTCTAGAAGATAATTGCTAGAATCTGATTGGTTGCTATGGGCAACTCTCCACTTTTAAAAACCTGCACTTAGTAAATATACCCCTAGATGTCTTAGTTAATTGATGTGCATGAATTTGCTGTTGCAGTGTACAGTCAGGGGCGCCGAGAGGGGGGGGGAGCGGGTACAGATTACCGGGGCCCGGGCTTCCTGAGGGGCCCGGCGGGGTCCGGGTCCGGCGCCGCTCCCCCTCCCTCACAGCAGCCCAGCATACAGCGTGTGCTGAGCTGCAGTGGAGACTGCTCGTGGCTGCTGAGCAGCAGCCACAGCAGTCTCCTATGCCTGTGGGAGGGAGCGATCACACTGATTGCGCCCCACCTGGCTTTGAGCAGGGCTGAGGGGGCCCAGAGTGCCCCCCTCCCCAGCATGCAGCGCTTCGCGGAGTTGCAAATACACCTCCCGCGATTAGGCCACGCCCCCTATTACCCGGACCCGCCGCGGCTCTCAGCGGGCCTGATTACAGTGTGATGTGGTCATTTTATATATGGTGTTTTACTAGCTACAGGGCAAACCTTAGTTACAATATGCAGAGCCGTAACTAGACTTTTTGGTGCCCTGTGCCAGAACGAGCATTGGCGCCCCCCTCATATTTCAAAGGGACATAATCCACCCAAAAAAGGGCCATGGCCTCATAGAGAAGGGCCAGGGAAGAGATGGGGAGGCCAGGAGATGCTCGGGATGAAATAATAGCACCCCCTGACCTGTGGTGCCCTGTGTGATGCCACCGGCTGCACTACCCTAGCTATGGCCCTGACAGTATGTACTTAAGAATAATTTCTAGCTGGATCACGCTGGCTAAGGGCACTAACCTGTCCTTATTTCTGACCTTACTTTCATTTCAAATCCTAACAGCATGTCTAATAAATTATTGTTAACATCCCTTCCACTTGTAGACAGACTTTTACTGTCTTGCTGTGTCCTAAACCTAACAAATCCCCTCTGTAGTCTAAACCTAGCCCCTCTTCTGCAGACAAAGAGGTATACATATTGCTGTAAGTGTTCAACGTACTGTACACAGACCAGTGCCCACACAAAATGCACCTAAATATAGCTAATGAAAGATGTTAGCCCAAAGTGATATAGGCTTAATATACTGTAGCTCAATGCTCAACCTGATATCAACTATACGGGATGAAGTCATAATTTGGACGTTTGCAATATCGACATTTATAATGTTGACATAATGTCGACGGGTAGGATGTCGACATTATTGAAATGCAAAAACAGTTTTCATAAACAAAAAAGATGTTCCCAATATGTTAAATAGATGGAAAGTTCTAAATGTAAACCTCCTAAAAATGACCTTCTAAAATACAGTGTATAAAAATCAGTAAAATAAATAAAATAAAATACGGATCTGCAAAAGAGATAATCGGTAAAAAAGGACACACATAAAAACAATTTCGATGTTTATAGCCCCTCTAATGAGTATATGGTGATTCTCCGCTGCTCTGGTCATTCACTCTCCCCAATTCATGGTTGGGTGATCTTCCTAAACTGGTTTCGAAGTGCTCTCTGTGTGGTGTGTTGTTATGATTGTTTTTGGTGACGTTGCTCGTTGTTAAAATGAACCATACGATGCAAAATCCTTCCGCCTGTGAAGTGTGGAGTGTTATTAGATTTTTGAATGTGCAGACAGTGAGACCTGACGAAACGGATTATCAGTTAAACCAGGTGTATGGTGAAGTGGTGTGCAATGTTCACTTGTCACAGTTTTGGGTGGGAGGATTTCGATTATCCACCCTACGGTATATTCCGGAACTTGCTCCAATCAATTTTCACCTTTTCAATAAACTCAAGGAGTTTCTGGACGGAAAACATTTTGGAAGTGATGATGAGTTGAAGCTTGCAGTCAACAACTGGTTCAATGGACTGGATGCAGCCAGGTAGAACAAGGGGCTTCTAAAGATCATGGACAGATATGATAAATGCTTAAATTAAGGAGGTTATTATGTAGCGAAATAGACAAAGGTAAAAAGGCAAACGGTCTTTACTTTCTGGATTACCCTCGTACATTATTGCCACCCATATTAATTATTCTCTATCAAGGCTTCAATGATATTAGATTGTCAGCAAATGCACACAAAATACCACTTATATAAACATAAAGCTTTAATCTAGTTTTGTCCAATATTTTTTCTTATTAATTATTGTAATGTGGTCATACAATTGCCAAATCAACAGCTTAAATGGGATGCCACATTACCCATTATAAACTAGCAATTAGGTAAGGTACATATGGTAACAGAAAAGGTTTGAGCTCTATCTTTAGGCCCTTTCTGAACCTCTAACTTAGTAATTATACCCTGGGAACAGCGACGTCCTCCAGACAGATAGAGTAATACAGGTGTGCAGGTGAGGTAGAATTAAAGTCAGTACAGATGACCCCTAATTGTACAGACATCCAATAACACTATTCGTGCAATGGTGGCCCCTGAAATAAAGTGACCCTGCCTTTCTGTCTCACAGCTGGATCAGCTTTCTTTATACATGTAATGTTAAAATGCACTATATTATTTGTATGATCGTTCTATATTACATTTATGGGTATAACAAACAGTAATTACAATGCAGCATTACAAAGACAATAATTATATAAATTATGTGCGTAACATTTGTAATCCTCAAACAAACAAATATATATATATATATATATATATATATATTATATATATATATATATATATATTTAAATTTTATTAATTTTAGACAGGTTAATCATAAGCACTCAATTGACTTCTGGATAAAACTAATTGCTGTGTATTAGCAAGGTATTAGTTTTTCCTCTTGTGAAGCATAATTGCCAAATGTTACACAAAGGTTGCTTCCTACAGATCGATACAAATATATAACATGTTACATCATTAAACAACTGTTTGACCTCAGCCAAATCATTCTCTTTATGTACTATTAGTTTGAATCCAATATTTTATTAACCCTGAAACAATGTTGTTGAACTTTTAGCCCAGGACTTTGCGGCTAAATATAAATTCTGTGTTTCAATTGAACAACATTTTTGTAGTGAAGAAAAATTCACAGAAAATAATGACTTACAAAAAAATAAAAGTATAGTACTGTACAGTTTGCATTAAAAATAAGTCATTCATTTCTAGTGACTAATTATATTATATAGATATATTTGAATTATGGGACATTTTGTTTGCAGTAGTTGCCCATCTTTTTTAATTTCTGATAGAGGTAAGGAGGATCAGGGCTGCCATTAGAAATGATGGGGCCTGGGACTGACAAAAAAGGTAGGGCCCCTACCCCTTTTCCCTCAGTCCCATCATTTGTATCCACTGTCTGAAATTGACTACACATCAATCAAAATGGCCTTGCCCGGGAGAAAGGACAGACACACACACACACAGACAAAGACAAACACACATACATTTAACTTACTATCTCGCTCCGGAAAGAGATAGATCCCCTTCTATTTCTGTACGATGACATCATCTGCCAGAGTCCAACATCATTCCCTACCATCCAAGTGGGCATAGAGGGGGAAGATAATTATGTGGCGAGCGAAGCGAGCCACCGAGTCTGCAGGGTGGCGAGCGAAGCGAGGTCACAAGGGGCCAACTTTCTTATTTTCGTGGAAAGTGTGGGCAGAAACCTCCACTTCAGCCCTCACTCACGTCACTTCCAGATACGGCTAGTGAAGGGGATTTATACTCTTCCATATCGCTCTTTCTTCTGTCTCAGCCTCTATGCTCTAGACGGCGGCTCCTCACACAACTTGCCCGCCGCGGCTCCTCTCTCTCATTTAGCGGTGCAATGTGACATCATGACGTTGCGCCACGCCTGCTTCAGTGTAAAAAAAAAATTACTTTATTGGGAGCAAGGTAGTGGGCACGGCGGTCAATGCGGGAGGGTGATGCGGATGGGGCTGAGTGAGAAGTGACTCACAACTAGTCACTTACTCACTGTATTGTGCAGCGGGAGGGGGGGGCAGGCTGGGGGGATAGCGGTGGGCACATGCGCGAGCGGCTGCAGGCCTGCAGCATCGTGGTAGGAGCGGCTAGGACCCCCCCTCCGGGCCTTTCACTGCAGGGGGGTAGTGGCGGGCGTGCGGGCAGCAGCAGACCCCAGACAGGCCCTCCGAGTGTTTGGGCCTGGGTCCCCAGTCCTAACAGTCCCCCCTGATGGCGGCCCTGAGGAGGGTTATATGTAATAGGTTCCAATATTGCGTAATCGGCAGGATTTCAGCGAGTACACTGCAAAATTTAATGTGGCAATAAGTTATAAGGCTGGTTTTGCCATTTAGCGCAAACTCACTGAATTTCCGCAGAATAACGCAGTTCTGTAGTATTGGAACCTATTACATATCCCCAAGGAGTGAATAAAAGGAAAACGCACCCATGTCTGTTCAAGAAATCTCAGTGAGGAGATATTTAATTGCTCTATAGATCCTCTATGTCTCCTCTCAACTGCTTCATATTGTTTCTGTAACCCAAGCATGTGGTTGATCTTTAATCTGGAGGCACCATGAGAGCATGCTTAGCGGTACGTAGTGTCATTTACTGGGGGTAACCGCAACTGCTGTTTTCATCTGTCACTGCTTTCACCACTAATCAATCTTATAGCTTACAAATTGCTATTGACGGTAGCTGCGAGCTTCTTTTTGCTTCATATAATTCTTTACACTATGAATGATATAGCAAATAAAGAATACTTTTTACATTTCTGGGTGCTGTCACATTACAGCATGTGGTGAATTATTGTGTTGTCTGATCTCCTGTATTTATTTGTTGCTATTAAAATCTATTGGCAAAACAGACAGTTTTGCCAATAGCGAGTGTTAATGCTATATAATGTATAATAGTTAATTGACAGAGAACTACAACCGTTGCATACATTTTTGCTCTGCCCTCCTGGTACATATGCAGCACAGTCCCTATAGGGCTTTGAGTTCTGCGATTAAAGGTTCAAGTAATGCTGCACTATGCATGCACTGGTCCTGTGCATACGTAAAAGAGGACAGGCGGCACTTCATGGATGGAATGGTATCACCTGGCCACCATATTTTGGAATTGGACCTGTCTACATTGTAGCAATAATATTGACCTGACACCATGTAATGTTACTGACAACATCTTAGTAATGAAAAGATCAGACAGTCTAAAGCTGAACTCAGTAAAAGCTGTAACTACATAAGATTCAATGAGGGCAGTGAGTGGGGCTTTACAACTCAGAATTATTTTAAACATGACCAACCATTTGTACGCTTGTTACCACCATTGCTAAGCTCTGCTACTCTTTTCTCTTTTAACCGGACTTCTTTTCTATAAAGTATATTACTGCCCTGCAGGCAGGGGGCGCTCACAAGGTATTCAGAGCACACTGCAATCAAGGGCTCTGGGGTATTGTTATTCTTTGGCAACTTTAGTAACAGTGTTGCCTACTGTGCCAGAATGTCCAAGACACTCCCACATTTCGTCAAGCTCTTCCGGAATCCCAAGAAAGCACGCCAGCCTCCTGGGTCCACCCACTTCAACGCAACCCCACCCCCCCAGTGCCCAGTGTCACAATTAGCATTGACACGATTCACTGCAAAATTGCTCCCCCACCTTCCACCAGCTCCCTCTGGTATCTCCGAGAGGGCTTTCAGAAAATGTTGGCAAGTTTGTTTTAGTCGAATTAAACAGGCAATGTAAAAAACCTCAAAATTCCCCAAGCCCCAAAAGTCCAGTAAGAATTACTGTGTGTGATACATTCAATTATTATAGCAAGTGTTACTAGTATGTATGATTGTTATACACTTGTAGCAGGGATGGAAAGCCTGTTGCTTCTGAGCCTACTCACTGGGCATAATAAAGGATGTATTCCCGGCACAGCTGGAGCGCTAACGATTGCCTATTCTTGTACTATATTAAAGAAATGTTCAGTCTTGCCATCGCACTTCACATCTTTTTCCCTAATCCTTCTCAGCATAAACTTCAGCTGGTAGTCACCACTGAACGAGTGTATTTTTTTTTATTTGTGTTAGATGAAGAAATCACACTTTATCTAAATGAAATGAAACTACTGACGTGCAATGCCGAAGGTGAAATTGAAAATGAGAAACGATAACTGGAGGAATGGTGGTGTATAGTGAATGTGCTGCTGCCTCCTTCCATCCAGCAAATCAGTTTTTATGCATCTGTCGGCTCCCTAACTAATGCATTCAGATATCTTAATTTAAAGGATTATAGCGTGGGAATAGCATGAATATTTTTATTTAAATATATGTTAAGTTTGAGTGTTATTTGCAGTATTTTTTATTCTTTTTAAGCTTAACACTTTAGTCAGTGCAGGACTTTAAAATAAATATTGTTAATATTTAATTGTAAGGGTTGTTTTGAGCAGAGGATGAACAGCTGTGGCCTTCCAATATCTGTTGAACTACAAGTTCCAGTATAACTTTCCAGCCACTGAAACTGAGGTTGCCTATTTTAGAGCATGCAATGACAAGGGGGCAGCGACGGGTTGGAGGGGACCTGTAGACGCGGCCAAGGTACAGTAATGGCATGCCAAAGCGAAATGCACCTAAGATAACCTAAAAGGGGCAGTATGTTGGGGCTGGAATCCCGACAGCAATCAGAATCCGGCTCCAGGATCCTGACCGCTGACATCCTGATGGTAAGTATTAGGGTTAGGTTTAGGCACTAGAGGGAGGTCAAGGGTTAGGCTGCTGGGGGGGTTAGGCTGCGGGGAGAGGGTTAGGGTTAGGCTGCGGGAAGGTTAGGTTAGGTTTAGGCTGCGGGAGGAGGGTTAGATTAGGGGTAGGGTTAGGAGTAGTGTTAGAGTACTTAGCTACAGATGTTGGTATTTCAAACCAGTCGGGATTCCGGCATCGGCATTCATAGTATGTGTTACGGGTTCCCGTACCTAACTTGTTTGGAGGGACATGACTTGTGGGTACTAAATCCCTGGTGGCAGTAGTGAGCTGATCATGGTGATGGCTACTGACAGTGTCTGATAGACTGAATATATTTAAGATACACCCAATTGTAAAACTGCTGCTGCTGCGATTGTATTGTAGAATTACAGCATATGAAGTAGCCGTTTCTAAAAAATAAAGCACATTACTCTGCATGGGATGGCTGCTGATATTTTTATTAGTGCGGATTTTAAAACAGTTAAAATTTTATATTTGCATCCTATTCCATTTGCCTTTAACAGGCTCCAAGCTGGGTTCTTTTTATCTACACATTCCTACCATTTACTATAACGTGTACAAATTGTTTACTGTGTTTTTGAGCTTCTTTTGTACTAACAGTGAAGCCAAACGGGATGTAGTCAGGATGCCGGCAGTCAAAAATACCGACTGCCAGAATCCCGACACTGAAAGTCCGGCATGGGACGAAAGATCGGCATCTAAATGAGCCCTACGCCGAAATCCCGACGCCCGGCATACCGAACTTAGGTGAGCTGGGTGTCGCGAGCTGTTAGCCGCAGGGGGGAGGGTTAGGTTTAGGCACCCCCGGGGTGGGACTTAGGATTAGGCGCCCCCCCAGGAGGGTTATGTTTAGGCTAGGGGAAGGGGGGTTTAGGCACCACTGGGGGGAGGTTAGGGTTAGGCACCCCCCCGGGAGGGTTAGGTTTAGGGTGCAGGTAGGGGGGGTTAGGGTTAGGCACCACCGGGGTGACTTAGGGTTAGGCACCACCCCTGGAGTCTTAGGGTTAGGCACCTCCAAGGGGGGAGAGGGGAGGGTTAAATATACTTACCAGCCGGCATCAGGATTTTTATCTGTTGGGCTTCCAGGGTCGGGATGTGAACTGGCGGCTTTTAAGCCATTGGTATTTCACACCCAACCCAAGCCAGACGTCAAGTCTCCTTTTACATTTCCATTTGCATTTGACGTTGAATGAGGAGCTTAAGATCTGCTGCAGAGTGGGGTGTACACCAGTTTGTGTAGCATACCTTTTATGCTCTATATTCTGTGTGACCGTGTAGGCAAAATTGCGTTTTTTTCAGAGTTGTGTGCACGACTTCAGTTGGAGTTCTTGCACCAAGGATAGGCTGGTACAAGCCCGCACTGATAGTGATGACGAGGGGCGCTGTGACCACAGAGATGTGTGCAACTCTGAATACACATTTATTTCCAAGTACGCAATGCGTCCTTATCCGTGTTGGAGTAGCGTGCAACTCTGTATAAGGCTCTAACTATATTATATATGGTGCTAGTAATGCTATTGCTGTGCAAGTCTGCCTTTGAACTTGAGCTGGTCCTTCTTATGAAGTAATACTTGTCGCACATAATTGATTCTTTGTTCAGACTGAGACAGGATCATGGTCCAACTTGGCAACAACCAAAATAAGTGCTGGTAGCAATTGCTGGGTAGATGAGGACCACATGGCGAGCTGATTACATGATGACCACACACAGAGATAGAGGCCATCTACTGATAGGATGTTCAGGCATGCTGGACAACAGTTCAAACAATTACAATCAGATCATTCACAATAATGATATCAGCCAAATAAATAATATGGCATTATTTGTAGCATAAGAACATCTCTCTGAAAAACATTTAAACGTCTAAAAAATTGCTAGTGAATGTCTGCGTCAGTACTGTACACCATCACTGGGCTTTCTAGGTTTGAAAAGTGGATTTATTTAAGTTGTATTGTGGTTTTTACATTGTATAAATTCAATCATTTATATTCTTCGGTTTATTCATTGCATAATTGACATTGTAATATTTCTGCTATTTACTTAGCCGTACAGTTTTGAAATTAACTGTTAAAACCTGTAAGAAAGACAAAATGCAATCTTAACAAGGAGACCATAATCAATTAATATTGTTTTGTTTACTATTGGCAGAAGCCACCATTATCTGTATGCAATTTGCAAACAAAGGGATTGTCTCAATTTAAGCTCAGCATTATTAACGACTTAATCAAAATTCATATTTATCACCATTGTACAGTTGTGGCCGTGATAATTGCATTGCCATTTATATTTTTCAAATTGTATGGATACACCCACACTCAATTTATGTTAATGGATTATTGTTAAGAGTAATTTTGATAGTAACATTATATTTTATGTAACGTAACGAAGAGGCCACGATTCATTTTTAAAAAGTAGCGATTTGGTATGCAGGGTAAAGAAGACACAGTGGCAGAATCTTTATTCTGGTAATACATTCATATTTTATACCTTTAATGGGTAACTGGGAAATGGACCATTTGCAGCTCTCCGTACCAAGCATACAATATGTTTTCTGAAACCACATGTGTTCACTAGGTTTATGTAACAACATGACTGTACAGCGATGTCTTCTTACCAGCATGAGTAACACAGTGACATTAGCCAACTGCGTGGATTCTCTAATGTACAAAAAGACACTCATTGTGATCTGATTCTTGTTAGCGAATGTACGGCCTACTTGTGGGTCCGAGGAAAACGTATGCACACATGCCTACTTTTTAGATCTTGTCTTCTTTTTGTAACACCCGTTCACACACATAACCGGACTGGCCATCTCGCAATTCTGGCAAATGCCAAAAGGGATGATAGCCAGATTAGCAGGACCGGCCTTGTGAATGCCTGGCCAAGCAGCTCGGCCTCCTGGCGTTCTGCTCAGCCAGGATGCTTTGCCCTTTTTCCTCTGCATGCACAACAGAGATGCCAGGGCCGAAGTATAGTCCTAGTCCATCCCTCCGTTCACAAGAGTGGTGAATTGGTTATGCCTCCTAACCTCATACGTGAGCAGCCTTGCAGAATGATGGGGATCTTTCTGGACAGTGGACCAGCCCCTAAAGGTTTCATGACTTCATTTGCAGCAAATTGCCACCTGTCACTTGTAGCACAATGAGAATAATCACATCACTGTTCATCTGGAGACAGGACTGTCATGATGTGATTATTGGCACAACCCCCACACAGACACACCTGGACCTCTCTCCTCCAGAAGGGGAGAACAGAACCATTTGGCAACCTTCTGGGATGGCGGGAGAGAGGTCCAAATTTGGGACAGTCCTGCCCAATCGGAACAGTTTGGAGATACCTGAAATAATTTCACTGTAGATTAAATAACTACATGTAAATACAAGTATTATTTACACAACCATCAAAGGTCATGGTCCTAGATAACAGAATTTGCAATGGCAGCAGATGAGGTGGTTACACATCTATCAATGTTCACAGTTTCATGTCAAGGGTGAGTTTAAATGTAGCTAGTTGTAGCTAATATAGAGAAATACTACAGAACATCAGGGTAAATGTATCAAACCTTGGAGAGAGATAAAAAGCAGAGAAATAAAGTATCAACCAATCAGCTCTTGTCACAGTACAGGTTGTGTTTAAAAAATAACAGTTAGGAGCTGATTGGCTTGTATTTTATCCCTCTCCAAGGGATAAAGTTTGATACATCTCCCCAATAGTGAGAGCAAACTGTTTCCATGGTAGAATTTGTCTGAATAATTAAAAAGGAGTATTTGAAAATTATTTTTTAAGAGTTGTATTTGCTGTAGTCTGCTGACTTACCTGCCCTCTTGATTCAGATGAGACGATCCCTATTTCAGAGCTCTGTCCCCAGAGCTGGAATGTTAGGGGGTACAGGATGTCACATTCATTCAATACTGCTCTGCATAACATATACCACCTGCATCACTTACTGGGCAATAGGTCGTAAAGGTGGGAATGGACATCAGAAACCGATGGTTGGCAACCAATTATGTTCCATATTTAATTGAAATACTTTTTCTATTCAATGTCGGTATTGTGATGGTTACCACCATCACATACTTGTTTCAGATGGCTATTTTGATGTTTAAATTTGTCCATTCAGCTGCTGACACCTGAAAGCAGTGTCAGGTATGTTTTGTATCCACAAGACATGAGATATACATATTTTTTCATTTAAAGGAAACTGTGCTGTTTCCATTACATAGCTTTGTTGAAAATTGTGCTTTATTTATTTATTAAGAATATGCAGTATGTATCACATCTAATGCCATTATCATTCTAAGTAATAGATGCAAAACTCAGAGAATTAAATTAATTACACATGATAGTTACTCATACATTGTTAGGCTGAGCTACAGTACGTCTATTTATATATCAATATTTACTATCTCTAAGCTACTTTTCTTCTACTAACATGTCAATAAAACACATTTCCTCCAGCTCTAAGCTGAGCCTATAGGTAGAAATAACACATTTGCCAGAAACAAGAAAATACTTTAATATGAAAAACACTCCAATGATTTTAACAATGAGGTTGTGCAAAATATTTTATTGTTGTTTTTGTTTTATTAGTTTTTTAGGAAAAAGTATCTGTTCCTCAGTTTAATAACCTGTTTTTGAGTTTGCCAACACAAAAATAAATGAAATCAAGGCTTACAAAGTCATAATGCAATAGCATTTAGCAGCCATTCCTTTTGCTAGATGGCATGTGGGTGATGTATAGCATTTTTGCCTCTTCTATACAAGCCAAAGTGACTGTGTTGTGTGCTTATAATATAGTTATCAGTTATTTATACAATACCAGCTTACTCTACAGAGTTTAACATTTGGAAAAGAATAAAGTAACCAAAGAGACTGAAAATTAACAAAGAGGGACCCAGGTTGCAAGCACAATACATGAGGTCCTTGATATTACAACAGGGAGCCTCCGTGCAACACGTTTCAGGTCCAAAACCCTACTTGAAGAATGGTCTTGGACCCAAAACGCATTGCAAGGAGGCCCCGTGTTGTAATATGAAGGACCAGATGTCCTGACTGATCCTGAGGACCTTGTGGACATTCTTGTTTTCGATACAGGGAAGATAAGTGACCGGGACTTGCAGCCACCTTATTAGGTATTGCTGAATGATCTCTGGTACGAAGCTGGGGCATTTCAGGAAACCTTTGTATACATTCATTGCCTTACTGTATACTTCTTTTATACCTGTGAGATCAATTGCTGTTATATCAATAAATATTTTCTAAACGGTATTACACAATATGTATTCCCGTTTTTTTCCGCATGGTATTTCGGTTTATGAACTGACTACTGGCGAGGAAAATCCATCCTATTCTTAAAAGACCTGCATTTAAGACAACTCTAAATAAGGTCTTACTTCAAGCATAATCCCTAGAGGAGAGAAGCTTTGGGACCTTGGGACTCCTTTGCTCGGATTTGAAAGGAACTATTTGATCACCTCTTTGCTTGTTTCTAGCTCAGTGGTTCTCAACTTGGTACTCAGGACCCCAAACAGTTCATGCATCCCAGGTTACCTAGTGGGTACACAGGTGTATTCATTACTCACTGACACATTTTAAAAGATCCACAGGTGGAGCTAATTATTTGTGGTTCTGTGAGGAGACCTGGAAAACATGAACTGATTGGGATCTTGAGGGCCGAGTTTGAGAACCTATGTTCTAGTTAATTTCTTCCCCTTGTGCAGGAACTTTCACTCTTGCAGCTTGTGCAGGACCCTTGATAGGCTAAGTTCTGGCTATAGCAGACTCAACTATGGTAGGATTTACACTGCCTTGCAATTATTTGCAATAGTCTTGCAGCCTTAAAACAGGCCCTTCATGGTACACAGGAAATCCCTAAAGGGGCTTTTTATTGTCATTATTATATATAGTGTTAAATAAATCATTGTTCCTTTTTACACTATGGTGCATATTCATCATCACTTAAATTCTACAAAAGCCATTCATCAAGAAGGTAAAGCAGGAGCAGGTTGCCTTCCCTTACCCCCTTTTTTTATTTCTTTCCTCTCTGTACTTTTCTTTTTCTTGTTAAAAATGTAAATTAATAGTTGTGTATTCACAGTGATGTATATGTTACATTTTGGATATAATATTTGGTTTGTAATTATTTATACACAATATGTTGTGTTGTATTCTATATCAAGTATTATAAATACAGAGATATAAAAAAAGAAGGTAAAGCAGGAGATATCACAGATATCTCCTGCTTACCTTCCTCTTGCGGAATGGCCCACTGTCCTCATACACTAGTATCACAGATATCTCCTGTTTACCTTCCTCTTGCGGAATGGCCCTCTCTCCTCATACACTAGTATCACAGATATCTCCTGCTTACCTTCCTCTTGCAGAATGGCCCTCTATCCTCATACTCTAGTATCACAGATATCTCCTGCTTACCTTCCTCTTGCGGAATGGCCCGCTGTTCCCATACACTAGTATCACAGATATCTCCTGCTTACCTTCCTCATACGGAATGGCCCACTGTCCTCATACACTAGTATCACAGATATCTCCTGCTTACCTTCCTCTTGCGGAATGGCCCACTGTCCTCATACACTAGTATCACAGATATCTACTGCTTACCTTCCTCTTGCGGAATGGCCCGCTGTTCCCATACACTAGTATCACAGATATCTCCTGCTTACATTCTTCTTGCGGAATGGCCCACTGTCCTCATACACTAGTATCACAGATATCTCCTGCTTACATTCTTCTTGCGGAATGGCCCACTGTCCTCATACACTAGTATCACAGATATCTCCTGCTTACCTTCCTCTCCCGGAATGGCCCGCTGTCCTCATACACTAGTATCACAGATATCTCCTGAATACCTTTCTCTCCCGGAATGGCCTGCTGTCCCCATACACTAGTATCACAGATATCTCCTGCTTACCTTCCTCTTGCGGAATGGCCCGCTGTTCCCATACACTAGTATCACAGATATCTCCTGCTTACCTTCCTCTTGCGGAATGGCCAGCTGTTCCCATACACTAGTATCACAGATATCTCCTGTTTACCTTCCTCTTGCGGAATGGCCCACTGTCCTCATACACTAGTATCACAGATATATCCTGCTTACCTTTCTCTCCCAGAATGGCCCGCTGTTCCCATACACTAGTATCACAGATATCTCCTGCTTACATTCTTCTTGCGGAATGGCCCACTGTCCTCATACACTAGTATCACAGATATCTCCTGCTTACATTCTTCTTGCAGAATGGCCCACTGTCCTCATACACTAGTATCACAGATATCTCCTACTTACCTTCCTCTCCCGGAATGGCCCGCTGTCCTCATACACTAGTATCACAGATATCTCCTGAATACCTTTCTCTCCCGGAATGGCCTGCTGTCCCCATACACTAGTATCACAGATATCTCCTGCTTACCTTCCTCTTGCGGAATGGCCCGCTGTTCCCATACACTAGTATCACAGATATCTCCTGCTTACCTTCCTCTTGCGGAATGGCCAGCTGTTCCCATACACTAGTATCACAGATATCTCCTGTTTACCTTCCTCTTGCGGAATGGCCCACTGTCCTCATACACTAGTATCACAGATATATCCTGCTTACCTTTCTCTCCCAGAATGGCCCGCTGTCCCCATACACTAGTATCACAGACATCTCCTGCTTACCTTCCTCTTGCGGAATGGCCCGCTGTCCTCATACACTAGTATCACAGATATCTCCTGCTTACCTTCCTCTTGTGGAATGGCCCGCTGTCCTCATACACTAGTATGGGGACAGAATTCATCACCCTCTTAAAATACAATATTTTCAGAGCTTGATTGCAGGAGCATTTGCCATCTTCAGATGTCAAGTGCTCCCGCCTCCCTGCTCCTTCCCTATGGGACGGAGTCCCGGGTTGTGAAGAGGGATCCTTTCGGATCAATGATGAATTGCTCTGGCATCTGTGGCGAGTTAGAATGTTAAATATTGGACCCCGATAATTAACATCATGAATAGAACCATTTTGGAGGCTGGTATTTGTGAATATTTTTGTTGGAGGGACTCCAAACAGCTGGCGTGGATCTCGTTTAACACCAGGCATACCATTAGACATGTGAAAGGAGGGTATAATGTCTAAGAAATACCAAAGAAACCTTTATAGGTACATATCTCACCACATTAAGGTGAGCACAATCCTGATCGTTTTATATGGAACCTTTCTATTTTCTCTTTACTATACAGATATACAGTATATATATATATATATATATATATTTATTATCGTTAAGACGAGCATTTGATGGCCTCCCATTTGGTTGTTTTGTGTATTCTTAGAGTGTTGGTGATCCTTGGGTTGGACCCTTGCTGCTGGACTACAAGTGCAGGTTACACAATACATTGTCTTGTAGTCTTGCAGCCTGGTCTGGCAGATGGAATGGGATTGAAATACCTGCGGCTGATTCAAATCCCGACTGTGGAAGCCCGACAGGAGCAGATCCCAACGCCGGCTGGTAAATATCCTGACCCTCCCCCCCTAACCATCCCTTAGGGGTGCCTAACCCTAAATCTCCCGGGGTGGTGCCTAACACTAAGTGCCCCCGGGGGTGCCTAAACCTAACCGTCCTAGGAGGGTCCTTTTCCTAGCCTAACCCTAACCCTTTTTCGGGGGGGTGCCTAACCCTAAGTCCCCCCGGGGGTGCCTAAACCTAACACCCCCCCCGGTAACTCCTAAAATGACCCGGACATACCACGTTTGGGATGGCGTCTGTCAGGATTCTGGCGTCAGGATTAGGATAGGCGTCAGTATTTTGACACCTATCTTAAGTCCCATGTCGGGCTTGAACCATCGGCATTTAGACTGGCGGCATCTTGTCCGACGGCCTAATAACTACATCCCCTGGCGCACTGACATTTTTGTTTACTAGTTTTCCTTGGGCTTCTAACAGGCAGAAAGGTCTCTTGCTATGTGCTTCTCTCTGTCTTGCAGGCTCAGTGGACTTTCAGACGCTTGTTTCCAATTGCAGGTTACTTATTTCGACATGACTGCAGACCAGATAGTGCCTGTGCCTCCTTTGCCACTCTCAGATTCCTTCTTTTCCTTTTATTTTGACTAAAACCTCCCAAACTTTTCGTTGTCGATTGAGGGTTATGAGAAAAATACAGAGGTGTGAAATGCGTTTGGGGGGGATGGAGAAGAAAACCATAGCGATATTTAGGAACCTTGTATTTGCAGACAGGAAGCAGTTGAAACCTAGAAGCCATCTTATAATATCTGATTTACTGCAATACAGAGCTATGTTGATGTGGTATGAGAACCTGCCTTTCTTGAGCAGGTGTATTTTATATGAATTATTCTGATATGTTGCAATAATTTCACACCATAAGAGGTTCATTATATATTTATTTATTTTTATTTATTACCAGTTATTTATATAGCGCACACATATTCCGCAGCGCTTTACAGAGAATATTTGGCCATCAGTCCCTGCCCCAGCGGAGCTTACACTCTATGGCCCTCATTCAGAGCCGCACGCAAGCGGGCGCACGTACGTTAGGCGTACGTACAAAAATATTTAAATTCAATGGCTCGCTCGTATTTTCGTTCGCATCTAAAATTCCTCCCTAAACTCTGACGACCCCTCCTCTAACTAACGAGCGTACGAAATAGCGAGCGTACATCCCCGAAATGGCTTGAAAGGAACGCACGCACAAGTATAAACAGGAAGTGGCCTTGTCAGATGTCGATTACCTGCTCCTTTATTCTGCCTACCTCCATCAATCGTATCATGCCAATCAATGTATCAATTAGCTTAATTGTTTGTTTTTTTTCAACACAATGCAAGAAACTTTACTCTTGTCTGTGTTTGTGTTTACCCGCAGAATACGTACGGATGAAACATTCGCTTGTATTGTTTAAAAAACATGTGAACCACAATTAAACAATTGTACTATTGCTGTGTATCCCCGCATATTTCCCTGGGTTCATTTCTTTATTTAAATTTGCTTACGCATGTCACTGCATCAAGCCTATCCTAACTCTCCAGAGATTTCTGGCCCTGTCGAACACATGACTCATACACTAACCAATAAAATTGCTCCTGTTAATTTCCAAAATACATTAGCCAATCAGAAAATTTTTACACACTTTATCAAAAATGATTTTTAAGAAAAACACCATTGCCATCATGAGAGCCTCCGCATTCACCAGGCGTGAGCTGCTGGTGCTTACGGAGGTCATGGATCGCCGGATCACCAGCCAGCCAGAACCCATGACCAACCGGCAGAAGCGCTCCGCGTATGCGGAGGTACGGTCCCGCCTGCGGTCCTTTGGATCACGCCGCAACATCGGGCAGCTGGAGCGCAGGTGGTCCGACCTGCAACGGCGAACGCCCCGCTTGCTGGCATGCTTTCGCATGCAGATCCTGGCAAGTAAGTGTTATGTATTGTGGTTTTAATGTTTGTGTTTGTGGGGCAAACTGCGTGTGCATGTTTTCCTGTCTGTTCTATTTATTATTTGTACTCATATCTGCGTGTGCATGTTTTCCTGTCTGTTCTATTTATTATTTGTACTCATATCTGCGTCTGCATGTTTTCCTGTCTGTTCTATTTATTATTTGTACTCATATCTGCGTGTGCATGTTTTCCTGTCTGTTCTATTTATTATTTGTACTCATATCTGCGTCTGCATGTTTTCCTGTCTGTTCTATTTATTATTTGTACTCATATCTGCGTCTGCATGTTTTCCTGTCTGTTCTATTTATTATTTGTACTCATATCTGCGTCTGCATGTTTTCCTGTCTGTTCTATTTATTATTTGTACTCATATCTGCGTCTGCATGTTTTCCTGTCTGTTCTATTTATTATTTGTACTCATATCTGCGTCTGCATGTTTTCCTGTCTGTTCTATTTATTATTTGTACTCATATCTGCGTCTGCATGTTTTCCCTCTTTTTATGAATTTTTAATTCTACTGCTATTTTTTTTTGTTTGTTTTTTTTTTTTGTTTGTTTGGCCGGATTTGTCCATAAACTAAACGCAATTTATTTGACATATTTTAGGGGGACAGCCAAGACTCCGCCGTCACCGTCGGCGTTCCCGCCCACTCTCCCCAACCCCCAGCCAACACTCCACCCCAAATCTTTCGCCTATTCCCCACTCCTCCCCATCCTTCCCAGACCCTCTCCCGGAAATGTCGGGACTCCTTCCCCTCCGTCCCACTTCCCCCTCTCCTCCACCCACCCCTCTTCCAATTACCCCCTCCCCGGAGTCCTGCATAACTCCGCCCCATTCTTTGGGGAATGACGGATCCTCCGAGGAGGATCATGGAGGTTTTGCCGGAGCTCCCGATTTGTTTCCCGGTATGTTTTTTATTATTTTTTTTTAAAGCACAAACTGTTTGTATGTAATCATGTGTCGTGCCTTTCTTCGTGTTTTTGTGGCTTGACTTTTGTTGATTGTGAAGGTTTGCCTTTACCTCTTCCTGGTGATTTAAGCATACACATATCATACCTGTGGGAATTTGTACCTAGGCCTTGTATTTTTGCCAGCCCACCCTTTTTATTTATGTTTTTGGGTTTAGGAGTGATTAGTTTTTTAATTAATGTTTTTCTGTGGAGTCCCTATTGTTGTATTAACCCACACACTTTTCTCACCCACAGAGGAACAGAGGCGTCGGCAAGAGGTGGCGGATGTTGTGGGGCAGATGCGCCACCATGTAATCGGCCTTCTGGTGGCCCTCGACCGGCTGTCTGGCCTCCTTCGGCATTAGTTTTTTTTTTTTTGTTGTATTTTCCCAATAAAATTTTAAAGACAAATATACGTTGTGGCTCATTTTTAAAAACCAAAACCAAGATAGTTTAGCCTGACATAAGTTCCTGCAAGGATTTCCCTTTTTTAAAAGTTAGATTGTGTTTTGTCTTTGTATGTCAAACAGACACCAGAAACACATAACAGTAACAATGTAATTTCCCTTTTTGGGTGTAGTGTCAATTTCAGATTTCTACATTTTCCAGGTTCCTACTTGGTGCGCAAGCTGCTTAGGCCAATCTTACAAATCCCAAGGTTGGGCCAGGCTTCCTTTTGGTGTGGATTGGAAAGCTGAAAACATATTTCAGTTTTGCTCATCTGGCGTCAGTACTGGTTTACCCCTTAGTCAAAAGTAACTTGTGTTAACCTGGTTACACTTGCTGTTAACGTCCCAAAAAAGGAAGACCATTTCACTCTTCAAACATTTATTCACCACATAACAGAGAAAACAAAGTGGTCACTCCCAAAAAAAATACACAGTGATAAATTCAAATACAACACATACCAAGAAAAAAATAAATAAAAACACAAAATCAAGAACTGGTTGACGAAGGACCATGCCAACATGATTCCACAAACATGGCGTTGCGATATGGGTTCCAGAATATATGCCCAAAAGGACCAGATCCAGGTTTGGTAAGGGTAGCAGGAAGTAGTGAGCGTTGGAGTGCCAAAGATTATGTGAACAAACAGAAGATGGTGAGAAAATTAAAAATAAATTAGATGTTTGCCAAAAAAAACAAACACATTAGGTATAAACACTGGAGTTTTGAACAAACTTACCTAAAAAATCTGGCCACCACATCATCGCGTATGGCCCCCCCACATACTGACCTTCGACCAACCTCGGGGGGGCCATCCTCAGGTAAGGCATCCTCTGGCTGCATTGGGACACCACTCCTTATGGCAATGTTGTGAAATATCCCACACAGGACCACAATTTTAGACACCATATCCGGCACATACATGAGCTCGCCACCAGAGCGGTGGAGGCATCTGAATCGGCCTTTTAAAAGGCCGATACAGCGCTCCACCACTTGCCTGGTGGCTGTAAGTGCGGAATTATACGCACTTTGTGGCCCTGGTGTGGGAGCCAAATAAGGAGTGAGCAGCCAGGACATGCAAGGGTATCCACTGTCTCCTGTGAACAAAAATAGACCACATCAGGAACACTGTGTATCAAGCTTAACATTGTTATGTACTAAAGGTCTCCACTTACCCAGAAGCCACGCATCACCAGCTTGTAGGTTGGTTAATTTCTGCCATATCCCTGATTGCCGGATGACGAAGGAGTCATGAGCACTTCCGGGTAATTTAGCATTCAGGGACAGGATCTGGAGGGAGGCATCACATACCACCATTACATTCAGGGAGTGATAGTGTTTCCTGTTTCTAAATATGGCCTCCAGCCGTGCTGGAGGCTGAAATGGTATGTGAGTACCATCCACAACCCCTATGATGTGTGGGAAGCCAGCTATTTGGTAAAAATTGGCCTTGGCCACACTAAGGGCACCCATATCCAAAGGCATTTTAATAAAATGATGGAGGTGCTTGAAAAGTGCCTCCATCACTGCCCTCAGGATCCGGGAAAAGGAGGATTGGGAGATGCCCGCCACTATTCCGACCGTTGTTTGAAACGATCCTGAGGCACAGAAATGTAACACCGCCATAAATTGCGTCAGTGGTGGTATTGCTGTTGGACTGTCAATTTGCCGCTCAAGATCACTTTCTATTAATGAGAGAGTGTCTATGATGATTTTGGGAGGTAGACGGTAGCGTCTTAAAACCTCATCATCGGGCATTCCAAAAAGGGTGACACGTGTTCGAAATATCTGGGGCCTTGCATGCCTACGATGCCTACGCCTGGGACGAGTTTGAGGTTGGTCGTCTTCCGGGAGCAGGGCCAGAACAATTCGCCCCAGATCTACCTGAAATTCAAAGTTTACAATGTAAGGCTTTTGACCCACCCCAAAAGTAAGAAAAAACAACTTAGCTTTCTGATACCATCCATAGCTGCTTACATGCCGGGGTATTGTCATGATACGTATAAACTGTAAATAAGGCAACAATGAGACGTCAAAATTTTAAAGGGTTTTTTTTTTGGTTAAAAATTGTTGCAAGCCAACACAGAAAATAACGGAAAAACACATTTGGCCATCGATGAAAACTACATTGCACACCTTACGTCAAATAGGGTTCAAATGGACCCAAAAAATGGAAAAGGGAAAAGCAAAACTGGATTATATGATGAATAAGCCGTCCAAAATGCGGTAAATTATTCGCAAATGCAAGTCACTACACCAACAGTCAAAAATGCGGTAAATTATTCGCAAATGCAAGTCACTACACCAACAGTCCAAAATGCGGTAAATTATTCGCAAATGCAAGTGACTACACCAACAGTCCAAAATGCGGTAAATTATTCGCAAATGCAAGACACTACACCAACAGTCCAAAATGCGGTAAATTATTCGCAAATGCAAGTCACTACACCAACAGTCAAAAATGCGGTAAATTATTCGCAAATGCAAGTCACTACACCAACAGTCAAAAATGCGGTAATTCATTCGCAAATGCAAGGCGCTACACCAACAGTCAAAAATGCCGTTATTCATTCGCAAATGCAAGACAAAAAATGGACTTACCCAACTCGAATATATAAGATGTCCTCAAAAAACTTCTTTGGGTCCGAAAACAAAAAAAACCTAAAAAAGATGAAATGAGTGTTAAACAAATTAACTAACCACAAAACAGAAGAATACACCAATTGGCCACAAATTTGAATGCACAAAACTTACCAAATCAGGAAAGGATGTTGAAAAAAAGAAAAAAATGCGAACGGAAAAACCAAAGAAATGTAGCAAAAACAAACAAAAAAACAACTCTCCAAAATCCTCCAAACGCAACCAACCAACCAAATCCAAACCACTTAACCAACAACACTCCAACAACCCCACCTCGAATCCACACACACCAAGCCATAAATAGTGTTTATTTTCCCGCACAAATTAAGGATGAATCATAGGGACGCACAATCAATGATGCGGCCGCAAACTAACGACGCATGTATAAATACGTCACGAAATCACATAGAATTTCTGGATGATTTCATGCTGGAAGCAGAGACATGGCTTCAAACCAGGGAAACAATGGTCAAAATTGCGGCGGTAAGGCCTTCATGCATTTTGTGTCAATGAGTATTTTAAAACATAATATTGTGCAAGTTGTGAAGTGGCTAAATCTGCATATTTACCCAAATAGGTGAGGAGGATGACATGGAAGAGACTGCTGGCCCCAGTCAACCCGCCAAAGCTGCAAAAAAAAAAAGGCAGCCACATTTCACAAGCAAGGAGATGGAGGTTTTGATCCAGAAGTGCGTTGACATCCTGCCCCAGGCAGCCAGGAATATGAGCCAAAGCCAGAAGTGGAGAATGTGGGAGGAGGTCGCCGTTGCTGTCAATAGGGTGGGTGATTATGTCCGTCTAGCCCGGGATGTCAAACGGCGGTAAGTAAACACTTTCCCATCCTATAAACAAACCCCATTGTAAAAAAAAGGATAATGGTTCCAAATTCATTCCACAGATGGGCAGACTTCAAATATCGTCTAAAACAAAAACTTGCCGACAGGGCTAGGCATGCAAGGGGGACAGGTGGGGGTCCCACCCCTGTGTCATTGGAGTTGACAGACTTAGAAGAGATGGCACAGGGGTGTGTGCAGGCTGTGGAGGTGTTTGGCGTGTCCAACATGGATACGGACATGCCAGACTTTGCGGCTCCTCATGTTGGCCAAGGTAAGTCTTGTGATGTCACCAACTCAGAAATGCTATTGTGCCAATATGTAGATTCTAATGTGAGTCTTTTCTCCAATTTCCTAACAGAAACAGAGGCGGATGAGTCTGCTCCAGAGGGGAGCCTTGGCCGCAGAATTTCTGCTGACTCTGCAGGGGAGGAACCAGTACATCCGGCTGAGGACCCTGCAGAAGCCAGTCCAGGGCGTGCCCCCTCGCAGGCAGTGGGCCTCCTCACAGAACTCAATTTTAAATCGGATTGCCATACGGAGATTCTGCAGAGGATGGACGCCAGTCTGATACGGGTGGCTGAGGCCCTGGAGCAAAATGCTGCGGCCAACGTGACCATTGCTCAGGCCCTGGCGGAAAATACCAGGGCCAACATCCGCATCGCCGATGCCCTGGAGCAGCTCGTTCGCCAGCACATGGTGGAGCCGACCTCCCTTCCTGCCGGAACATCCAGATCCTCTACCTCTGGCACAACATCAGGCAATCCTCCAAATGTGCCTAGCCCTGTGCCTAGTCCAGAGGCCACAACATCTGCCTCTGGACAGGCCAGCCGATGGCATCCCGGACCCGGTCTGGCGCCCACCCTCACCCAGCCAAACGGGCGAGAAAACGGTGACAGCAATGGCGACTTTTCCCACTTTCCTTCTGTGCTTGGCTCATATTCCTTTCTGGTCAAAACTTCCCTCTCCTTTCTTGTGAAATGTTTTTAAATTTTGTATTTACGATTATGTTAGTAGTTATGTTTTGTTTTTTTTTTTATCAAATATCTTGGCCACAAAAAAAGGCAATACAATATTATGCCAATTTGTTTGTGTGTAAACAATAAATTTTAAAAAAAAAACTGACATTGTATTGTGACATTATTGTACAAATGGGTTACATTTAATCCTGGCCTTAAACGCAAAAACTGACCCTCTTTTGTTAAAAAAAAGACCTCTTTAAGGAACGTTTAAAAAAACACATAGCGATGCAAATTCCACAGTAAACCAAAAAAAAGGGGAGCTAATTAAAAGATGATGACATTATTTTTACAATAGGCCATAACCACCAAATTGTGGCCAAAATAAAAGCCCAAAAATGTACGCTAATTGATTATGTAATCATGACATTAGCAGCTCTGATTTCCACCTGCGTACGCTTTTGTGCTATCCCAATAAACTGCTTTCCAAACACATACCAAGCCGGATTTCAATCCAACACTAATTACTTTACTGACCAGCCACGATTAATCACAGCACCATCGTGGAGTCCCGGGACGGAGGAGAAGGCCATCGCCAATGTGGTCGAGTAATCCTGACCCTAAGCTGTGCGAGCATTTTGAAGGGAAAGCGGATGTTTCAGTGACGTATGAGACGGTCCGAACACATTTGACGTTCGCATCTGCTAATGTATGTACGCCCCAAAAACGCTTCGCCACGCCTGCGTTTTGTCATCTCCACCCCCGTCAACACCCAAAAACGCCCTGTTCTGTCAATCACATTTGACATGTCACTTCCTGTACGCTATTTTAGGAACGAGAGAAAAAAAGCTCGCAATCTGCCGTACGCACATGCGTGGTGTAACACCGACGCATGCGCGGTTAGTCAACATCGGAACGCAACGAGCGTACTGTTGTTAACGTGCGGCTCTGAATGAGGGCCTATGTTCCTTATCACATGCTCACACATATACATACACACTAGGGTTAGTTTTGTGTTGGGAGCCAATTAACCTACCAGTATATTTTTGGAGTGTGGGAGGAAACCGGAGCACCTGGAGGAAACCCACGCAAGCACAGGGAGAATATACAAACTCCACACAGATAGGACCGTGGTGGGAATCGAACCCATGACCTCAGTGCTGTGAGGCGGTGATGCTAACCATTACACTGTCTATATATATACATATATATATATGTGTGTATATATATATATATATTAGGGGTGAGCGGGTTCGGATTTCTGAAATCCGAACCCCCCCGAGCCCCCCCAATCCGAGTCCGATCCGAGTCAGGCTCGACTTTTCCCGCCTGACTCGGATTCTGAAATCGAGGCAAAACGTCATCTTCCCGCCTTCCGAGTCTCGCGGGTTTTGGATCCTATATAAGGTACCCACGTCGGCGCCATTTTCTCACTCGGCTGTGGACAGTGAAGAGGGAGGGTGGGAGTTAGGGCTGTGTAGTGTAGTGTAGTGTAGTGCTGCTGTTGTCCACTACTTCAAAGTCCATAGGGGCTGGCTGTGTTGTGCTGTGCTGCTGTTGTTAATAGGGGCTGTGTCCACTACTTCAAAGTCCATAGGGGCTGGCTGGACTGTGTTGTGCAGTCAGTTCTCCATAGGGGCTGTGTCCACTCCAAAGTCCTGTGCAGTGTCCCAGTCCTAAAGAGGTGCTGTAGTGTTGTCCAGGGGGTGCTCTGTCCATCAGGGGTGCTCCCCCCAAGTGCTAAAAATATAATATATTTTCTGTGTTTGTGAATTGTGTGCGCAGTAGCCGCACGTGCATCAACAAAGTAGTGCCAAGCGTGCGCCTGTGTCATAAGTAAAGGGCCGGCTGGCTTGACCGTTAAAGGGTGCTGTAACCCCCGAAAGTACACTCCAGTCCAAACCAAAAAAAAATTATTTTCTGTGTTTGTGAATTGTGTGCGCAGTAGCCGCACGTGCATCAACAAAGTAGTGCCAAGCGTGCGCCTGTGTCATAAGTAAAGGGCCGGCTGGCTTGACCGTTAAGGGTGCTGTAACCCCCGAAAGTACACTCCAGTCCAAACCAAAAAAAAAATTATTTTCTGTGTTTGTGAATTGTGTGCGCAGTAGCCGCACGTGCATCAACAAAGTAGTGCCAAGCGTGCGCCTGTGTCATAAGTAAAGGGCCGGCTGGCTTGACCGTTAAGGGTGCTGTAACCCCCGAAAGTACACTCCAGTCCAAACCAAAAAAAAAAATATTTTCTGTGTTTGTGAATTGTGTGCGCAGTAGCCGCACGTGCATCAACACAGTAGTGCCAAGCGTGCGCCTGTGTCATAAGTAAAGGGCCGGCTGGCTTGACCGTTAAGGGTGCTGTAACCCCCGAAAGTACACTCAGGTCCAAACCAAAAAAAAAATTATTTTCTGTGTTTGTGAATTGTGTGCGCAGTAGCCGCACGTGCATCAACAAAGTAGTGCCAAGCGTGCGCCTGTGTCATAAGTAAAGGGCCGGCTGGCTTGACCGTTAAAGGGTGCTGTAACCCCCGAAAGTACACTCCAGTCCAAACCAAAAAAAAATTATTTTCTGTGTTTGTGAATTGTGTGCGCAGTAGCCGCACGTGCATCAACAAAGTAGTGCCAAGCGTGCGCCTGTGTCATAAGTAAAGGGCCGGCTGGCTTGACCGTTAAGGGTGCTGTAACCCCCGAAAGTACACTCCAGTCCAAACCAAAAAAAAAATAATTTTCTGTGTTTGTGAATTGTGTGCGCAGTAGCCGCACGTGCATCAACAAAGTAGTGCCAAGCGTGCGCCTGTGTCATAAGTAAAGGGCCGGCTGGCTTGACCGTTAAGGGTGCTGTAACCCCCGAAAGTACACTCCAGTCCAAACCAAAAAAAAATTATTTTCTGTGTTTGTGAATTGTGTGCGCAGTAACCGCACGTGCATCAACAAAGTAGTGCCAAGCGTGCGCCTGTGTCATAAGTAAAGGGCCGGCTGGCTTGACCGTTAAGGGTGCTGTAACCCCCGAAAGTACACTCCAGTCCAAACCAAAAAAAAAATTATTTTCTGTGTTTGTGAATTGTGTGCGCAGTAGCCGCACGTGCATCAACAAAGTAGTGCCAAGCGTGCACCTGTGTCATAAGTAAAGGGCCGGCTGGCTTGACCGTTAAGGGTGCTGTAACCCCCGAAAGTACACTCCAGTCCAAACCAAAAAAAAAATTATTTTCTGTGTTTGTGAATTGTGTGCGCAGTAGCCGCACGTGCATCAACAAAGTAGTGCCAAGCGTGCGCCTGTGTCATAAGTAAAGGGCCGGCTGGCTTGACCGTTAAAGGGTGCTGTAACCCCCAAAGTACACTCCAGTCCAAACCAAAAAAAAAATTATTTTCTGTGTTTGTGAATTGTGTGCGCAGTAGCCGCACGTACATCAACAAAGTAGTGCCAAGCGTGCGCCTGTGTCATAAGTAAAGGGCCGGCTGGCTTGACCGTTAAAGGGTGCTGTAACCCCCGAAAATACACTCCAGTCCAAACCAAAAAAAAATTATTTTCTGTGTTTGTGAATTGTGTGCGCAGTAGCCGCACGTGCATCAACAAAGTAGTGCCAAGCGTGCGCCTGTGTCATAAGTAAAGGGCCGGCTGGCTTGACCGTTAAAGGGTGCTGTAACCCCCGAAAGTACACTCCAGTCCAAACCAAAAAAAAATTATTTTCTGTGTTTGTGAATTGTGTGCGCAGTAGCCGCACGTGCATCAACAAAGTAGTGCCAAGCGTGCGCCTGTGTCATAAGTAAAGGGCCGGCTGGCTTGACCGTTAAAGGGTGCTGTAACCCACAAAGTACACTCCAGTCCAAACCCCAAAAAAAATTATTTTCTGTGTTTAGCCGCACGTATATATCAAATCGATATAACATAAATGGAGGACCAAACTTTCTCCGATAAAAATAAAATAGAGAAAGATCAAGAACCACTTCCTCCTAGTGCTGAAGCTGCTGCCACTAGTCATGACATAGACGATAACATGCCATCAACGTCGTCTGCCAAGGCCGATGCCCAATGTCATAGTAGAGGGCACATACAATCCCAAATGGCAAAGTTCAGGAAAATGACCTTGAAAAAGACATTTAAATCAGCTGAAGAGAAACGTAAACTTGCCAATATGCCATTTACGACACGGAGTGGCAAGGAACGGCTAAGGTCGATCCCTAGTATGTTCATGACTAGTGGTTCAGCTTCACATGACGATGGAAGCCCTCCTCCCACTAAAAAAATCAAAAGAGTTAAGCTGGCAAAAGCACAGCGAAGAACTGTGCTTTCTAAGAAGATATCACAAATCCCCAAGGAGAGTCCAAGTGTGGTGGTGGTTGCGATGCCTGACCTTCCCAGCACTGGACGGGAAGAGGTGGCTCTTTCCACCATTTGCACGCCCCCTGCAAGTGCTGAAAGGAGCACCCACAGTCCACTTGCTGATATGCAAATTGAAGATGTCACTGTTGAAGTACAACAGGATGAGGATACTGGTGTAGCTGGCGCTGAGGAGGAAGTTGGCGAGGAGGATTCTGATGGTGATGTGGTTTGTTTAAATCAGGCTCCGGGGGAGACAGTTGTTGTCCGTGGGATGAAAAAGCCCATCACGGTCATGCCTGGGCAGAAGACCAAACATTCCACCTCTTTGGTCTGGCAATATTTCTATCCAAATCCGGACAACAACTGTCTTGCCATATGTACCATATGTAAAGGTGAAATAAGTAGGGGTAGGGACGTCAACCACCTAGGAACATCCTCCCTTATACGGCACCTGCAGCGCGTTCATAAAAAGTTACTGTCAAGTTCAGAAACTTTGGCTAAGACCGTAAGCAGTCCAGGGACACCTAAATCCCGTTGTCCTGTTGTATCCAAGCGCCTGCAAACCACACCGTCAACTCCCTCCTCGTCAATTTCCTCCTTAGTCAGGATCAGAAGTAGTCCTGCAGGCCATGTCACTGGCATGACTGACTCTCCTATCCGGGATTCCTCCGGAGGATCCTGCATTGCTACGCCTACTGCTGCCGCTGCTGCTGTTGCTGCTGCTGGGAGTCGTTCATCATCCCAGAGAGGAAGTAGGAACACCACTACTTTTACTAAACAATTGACCCTCCAACAGTCCTTAGCGAGGAGGATGAAGTACGACAGCAGTCATCCTGAAGCAAAACGTATAACTGAGGCCTTGACTGCTATGTTGGTGTTAGACGTGCGTCCGGTATCCGCCATTAGTGCAGTGGGATTTAGACAATTGATGGAGGTAGTGTGTCCCCGGTTCCAAATCCCGTCTAGATTCCACTTCACTAGGCAGGCGATACCGAGACTGTACAGAAACGTCAGAAAAAGTGTCCTCAGTGTCCTGAAAAATGCCGTTGTACACAATGTCCACTTAACCACGGACATGTGGACAAGTGGAACAGGGCAGACTAAGGACTATATGACTGTGACAGCCCTCTGGGTAGATGTATCACCTTACGCAGCAACAGCAGCAGCGTCACCAGTAGCAGCATCTCAGAAACGCCAGCTCGTTACAAGTCAGGCTACGCTGTGTATCACCGGTTTCAGTAAGAGGCACACCGCCGACAACCTCTTAGAGAAACTGAGGGAAATCATCGCCCAGTGGCTTACCCCACTTAGACTCTCCTGGGGATTTGTGATATCTGACAACGCCACCAATATTGTGCGGGCATTACATCTGGGCAAATTCCCATGTTTTGCTCACACAATAAACTTGGTGGTGCAGAATTTTCTGAAAAGCGACAGGGGCGTGCAGGAGACGCTTTGGGTGGCCCGAAAAATTTCTGGCCACTTTCGCCATTCAGCGACTGCGTGCCGAAGACTGGAGCTCCAGCAAACACTCTTGAACCTGCCCCGCCATCACCTGAAGCAAGAGGTTGTGACGCGGTGGAACTCAACCCTCTATATGCTTCAGAGGATGGAGGAGCAGCAAAAGGCCATACAAGCCTATACATCCACCTATGACATAGGCAAAGGAGGGGGTATGCACCTGACTCAAGCGCAGTGGAGAATGATTTCCGTGTTGTGCAAGGTTCTCCAGCCCTTCGAACTTGCCACACGTGAAGTCAGTTCAGACACAGCCAGCTTGAGTCAGGTCATTCCCCTCATCAGGCTTTTGCAGAAGCAGCTGGAGAAAGTGAAGGAGGAGCTAAGACGGAGCGATTCCGCTCGGCATGTGGGACTTGTGGATGAAGCCCTTCATTCGCTTTGCCAGGATTCCAGGGTGGTCAATCTGTTGAAATCAGACCACTACATTTTGGCCACCGTGCTTGATCCTAGGTTTAAAGCCTATGTGGTGTCTCTCTTTCCGGCCGACACAAGCCTGCAGAGGTGCAAAGACCTGCTGGTGAACACACTGTCAGCTGAAGCGGAACGTGACACGTCAACGGCTCCTTCTTCATTTTCTCCCGCAACTGGGGCTGCCAGGAAAAAACTTAGGTATCCTAAGCAACCCGCTGGCGGTGATGCAGGGCAGGCAGGACCAAGTTTGGACATCTGGTCCGGACTGAAGGACCTGGCAACAATTTCTGACATGTCTACTGTCACTGCATATGATACTGTCACCATTGACAGAATGGTGGAGGATTACATCGGTGACAGCATCCAAGTAGGCATGTCAGACAGTCCATACCTGTACTGGCAGGAAAAAGGGCAATTTGGAGGCCCCTGTACAAGCTGGCTCTATTTTACCTGAGTTGCCCCCCCTCCAGTGTGTACTCCGAAAGAGTGTTTAGTGCAGCCGGGAACCTTGTCAGCGAAAGGCGTAGGAGGTTGCTTCCACAGAATGTGGAGAAGATGATGTTCATCAAAATGAATTATCAGCTCTTCCAGGGAGACCAGCCTCCAGAAGGTACAGAGGGACCTGTGGTGGTGGATTCAAGTGGGGACGAGTTAATACTTTGTGAGGATGAGGATGTACACACTGAAGAGGGTGAGGAATCGGTGGATGAGGAGGATGAGGATGACATCTTGCCTCCGTAGAGCCAGTTTGTGCAGGGACACATTAATTGCCAGCTTGTTTTGTGGGGGCCCAAACGAACCAATCATTTCAGCCACAGTTGTGTGGCAGACCCTGGCGCTGAAATGATTGATTTGTTAAAGTGTGCATGTCCTGTTTATACAACATAATCCCAAGGACAATTCCATCTTGCACTTCTTTTTTTTCTTTGCATTATGTACAGTTTGGGGCCTAGTTTTTCTAACTGCCATCCTGTCTGCCACTGCAGTGTCACTCCTAGATGGGTCACGTGTTTGTGCCGCCCACTCGTGTCGCTTAGCATAGTCATCCAGCTACCTCGGTGCAACCTTTTGGACATGAAAACACTATTGTGAGGTGTGAGGTGTTCAGAATAGACTGGAAATGAGTGGAAATTAAGGTTATTGAGGTTAATAATAGCATAGGAGCAGAGAAACCAACAAATTCTGTGATTTTAGCTGTTTTTATGCTTTTTAAAAAAAAAATACAGATCCAAAACACAAAACCCAGAACCCAAAACACGGAAGGGTGGTTTTGGCAAAACCAATCCAGATCCAAAACACGAAGAAAGATCCAGATCCAAAACCAAAACACAAAACACGAAAAGTGGCCGGTGCACACCCCTAATATATATATATGTATATATATATATATATGTATATATATATATATATAAACCATGTTGTTAAAGGGTATTATTCCAAATATATCCTCCTTTTTTCCTTTTTCCTTATTATGTAAGATAAAGATGCATCATACAGTATGAGATAACCAGAGGGATTACCTAATTGAGGTCTAATTGGGATATACATCATTTATTTATATTTAGAGTAAGTGCACTCACAAGGATAAAACACCTGGCGGAATTTAGAATCTTGGAAAAACATCATAGATATCTGGAGACACTTGTTCCTGTTGGATCATGACAGTGATCACTTGTCATACACATTACCTTCGTGTACAGTATACAGTGTTTTGTTGAAAGGAACACACTACATTTGTCTATATTCTTTTTAACACTTAAAAAGACTTTTGGTCTTTACTGTTCATCTCAGGTTTTATACATACGATTTTTACATTATTGATATTTTTTTCATCACTAATTTATACTATGTGAAATACTTTGATGTGAAAATGCTATAGTTCACTATTATATATTTCATTTAAGCAACAGTAAATGCCTGCTGGTTTTTGGTCCAGAAGTACAGTAGCTTTTGAATTGCTGTAAGGAAGAAGCACATTCAGCATGTTATAGTGATTGATGGACACAGGTCATGTTGCTGGTTACCTCACGGGTTGTCTGGCTGGACGCAGGGCATCTTGCCGAGGGGGCTGATGTAGAGGTGAATGTTCGCCTGTTTGGAGAGTGTATTTTGTGTGTTTCTCGCACTGGAACCAGGAGTATATATACAGTAATCATACTTACCTACTTTTCAGCTCCTTTTCTCCAGGAGAAGCCCAGAGGAGAGATGCCAGCTGACTGGAGGTGGGCGGGACCTGGCAATACATGTCATTAGACCCCATAACATGATTTGCATAGAAACATGTCATGTTAGCCCACCCCCTCCCTGTTTACCTGTGATTTGCGGCATTAATCTCCCCATAGTGCCTGCATTGTTAGGAAATGGGGAAATGGGCAGTATGTGAGAGGACCACTTACTCTTCTATGGGTGCTGGGGACTACCTGCAAATTCGGGTGTCTCCTGCAACTTCCGGGAGAGTAGGTATGTATGTTTATAATCACGAGTTATGTAGAGTTGTAAGGTTTTTAATTGCATCTACAGTACATTTGTGACTGAAGGGGTGTAACAGGCATAGTTCAGAAAGGACGTGTGAACAGAAATGCGGGCTATGGAGATTTGGACAGAAGGGTAAACAATCCTGGTTTCAAACAATTTTTTGCACAAAGCAAGTGCACCATGGTGGATTTAAACATTATCAAACCAAGCATACGGATAGGTGGAAGGGGCACTGCTGTCACGATCCAGTGCAAGAATTCCTCTGTGGAGGATGGTGAGCCGAGGGGTTCGGGTGACTAGGGGAGTGACTAGACTAGGTCTCCTAGTTGCGGCCAAACCCAGGTTTGGCTAGACCTGCCCAGAGGCGTGGAGTCTAACTCACTTGGTGGTTTTCTCCAGTGACCCCTCCAATTGGGATTTGGTTTTCAGCTGCACCAAGTGAGCAGGTCGCGGCCCTCTGGACAGGTACCTGGGAATGGCAGAAGACCGGAAACTATAATGAATGCAATATGACTAGAGGTGAATGGAATGAATGAACTCTGGAAATGGAACTGAATGCTATAACACAGGCAATGACTGGAAACAGTTAAGTATGCAGAAAAACACAGACATATACTGGGGATTGCAAAGGCAAGAGCAGAATGGACTCAGGGAATATATGGAAATGCTGGAAATGATTGGAGCTGATCAGGCATACACTAGGAGAGTGCTAAATGCAAGTGCAGATTTGCACTGACAAGACTCAGGGCAGATTGACACAGATATGTGCTGGGAGGTCCAACTGTGGGCTAATTAATACCAGCAGGTAATCTGACACCTCAGTAACACAAGGAAGCTGCAATACTAGCAGCACATATACAAAGACACACAGACATAGAAAATAAAACAGTCTGGATACTGGGAGAGAACTACTCTCAGACTAAGAATAGCTTGGAAGCTAATACTGGAAACTGGAGAACTGTGAACAGGCTGAAGTAACTCACTGAAAGATTAGCACAGAGCAACGCTGGTATCACTGGAAGAGAAGAAGAAGTTGAACAGCAACTTCCTGGAGTTCTGGAGGCAGATTTATACCCAGGGGTAGCAGATTACTGGAGCACAGCATCAGCTGACTGAAATCATGCTACCATAGGTTAGGAGTACTGTCACATGAGAGGAACTGTCATGGCGGCACCCATGATGGGAACTTCGATCCCCAGCACACACAGCCGACCATAGAAGCTCACAAAAAGCACCTAAGGCAGAATACTCAGCCCCACATCCATCACTGCACCAGACGTCTGACTGCAAGGAAGTCAGGGGAAGTCGGCAAGAAGGTGAGAGAGGCCGATCCTAGGCTGAAGCCTGACCGTACCCCCTCCTTTTAGGGTGGGCACCGAACACCAATAAAGGCTCAACTAAAACTCCTCAGAAAGACACAAAAAATATATTTGAAAAACACGGGAAACTCGAAAATCTTGATTGAAGATACAATAAGAACTGGAAAATTTAGAAGAACAAGGTTCCCAATACCAGATGGATTCTGAGACTAATAATTGGAAGAAATAGTCAACTTGGTCCAAGAAAGGTTGGTCACCAGGAAGTCATCGATTCTTCTTTTTCCGAGACTTTTTCGAACCACTTGAAGAAGAAGACTTAAGTTGCAAAGTGTCTTTCATGGGAACTACCGAAATTGTTTTTTCATCGTACTCAGGATCATAGTTAGAATCTATGATATAATTCATCATCCTTATGCCTCCTTGAGTCTTATCCTTCTGGACAGGTTGTTTTTGTACTGGATCTTTTTGAGAAGGACTCAAAGAAATGCATCTGAGCTTAATAGCAGAGGGTGGTACCCCAGAACTTGAGACTTTGTTGAGATGAGTATCCTCGAGAGAACTGTAAGGATAAGTTGGACCAAATTCTTTAATGACTGCCGCAGTAAAGGCTACTAAATCTGACAGCATCGGATCCTTTGAATCATAAATAGGCTCAACCCAGTCCCAAGCTTTACCTCGGAAAGATGAAATTATAAATTTTACTACATTAGTAGGCTTGATTTCAGACCATGGAGAGGTTTTCATAATAGCGATGAAATGATCCACCAAAGCATAATACTGCGTTATATCTAAAAAAAAAATGGACATAGAAACATCAGATGGATCCTGAGGTATACCTTTAAATGTAGTGGTAGCATCATCTTGTGAACCTCTTAATGGATTGGGCACTAAAACATTTGACTTTGACACAACACTAGAAGATTCTTCCTTGAGTAAAGAACCGGAGATCTTTCCTTGGGATACAGATTTTGAAATCCCTTTTTGAGATGTAAAACTTTCCCCTGGACTATGAGACTTGATACCCCCTGCTGGGGTACATAACTAGAAACCTCCTCTGGAGGTATAATGTTTGAACCCCCATCTTGGGGAGTAACACTTGAAAACCCTTGTTCTTGGGGTACAAGACTTGAGACCCCCTCCTGGGGTAAGACACTTGAACTCTTCTTCGGAAATGTAATACTCAAAATCCCCCCCTGGGGGATGGCACTAGGAATCCCATCCTGGGGTGAGACACTTGAAGTCCCCTCCAGGGGAATAACACCACGAACCCCATCTTGGGGCATTACACTGGTAACCCCATCCTGGGGTGAGACACTTGAAATCCCCTCCTGGGGTATAACACTGGAAACCCCATCCTGGGATGGAATTCTTGAAATCCCTTTCTGGGGAAAAATATTTAAGGCTCCCTCCTGGGGCGTAACACTAGGAACCCCCTCTTGGAGTATAGCATTAGAGGCCCCTCCTTGGGGTACAACACTTGAAACCCTCTCCTGGGGTATAGAGTCAGGAAACCCCTGTTGAGGTACTTTACTTGAGGCCCCTTCCTGGGAAACAAGATTTGAAACCTTCTTTTGGGGTGAGAGACTCAAGGCCCCCTCCGGGAGTAAAGAACTTGACACTCCCTGTTGGAGTATGGGACCTAAAACCCCCTTCTGGGAAGCTGACTTGGCTTTTCCTTTCGGGGTACGCAATATGAAACCCCCTTTTGGGATGCAAGAACACAGACTTCCTCCTGGGGTGAGTGGCTCAGAACCCCCTTTTGAGGTATGGAACTTGAGACCCTTTCTTGGGGAGTAACACTTGAAATTACGGCCCGCTCCTGGGGCATAACACTCGAAACGAAGGCCTCCCCTTGAGGCATGAAACTCGAAACGAAGGCCCTCTCCTGGGGCGTGAAATTCTAAACGATGGTCTCCTCTTGAGGCGTGTAACTTGAAACAAAGGCCCCCTACTGGGGCATGAAACTCGAAATGAAGAACCCTCCCTGGGGCGTGAAACTTGAAATGAAAGCCCCCTCCTGGGGTACAACACTTGTAACCCCCTTCTGGGGTGAGAGATTTGAAACCCCTCCTGGGGCATGAAACTTGAAACGAAAGCCCCCTTCTGGGGCGTGGAACATGAGACCCCCTCTTGGGGTGCGAGACTTGAGACCCCCTCCTGGGGTGCGAGACTTGGGGCCCCCTCCTGGGGTGCGAGACTTGGGGCCCCCTCCTAGGGTGCAAGACTTGGGACCCCCTCCTGGGGTGTGAGACTTGGGACCCCCTGCTGGGGTGCAAGACTTGGGACCCCCTGCTGGGATGTGGAAGTTGAGACCCCTCCTGGGGCTACTGACTGGAGTCCCGTATTGGGAAAAACAGAATCCGGACTGGGACCGATGGAAATGGAATCCGGGCCGTGACCAGTAGAAATGGAATGAGTAGTGTCCCTGACTTTAGAAGGTTGAAATATCCTCCCAATATTTCTTAGACGAGGGTTGAAGCAACTTGTAGCAGGGCCCCAATCAAAAACTTGAACTTTCTTTTGCTCAGTGGACATCATCTCCTTATCTGTAACTGAAGAAATGGGAATCACTGATGGATGATGGGGAGCACTGAAAGCGCAGACATTGGGAGTCACACACTTGTCACCACTTCTCAGTGGGCGCAGAGTACAGTCCTTAAGAAAGTGATTGTCATAACCGCAATATAAACAGAGATGCAGTTCCCGGCGTCGCTGACGTTCAACCTCAGTAAGTTTAGGGCGCAGGAAACTTTGATGCTTTACTTTAGTTTGTTTGGAAAAGCTGTTAGTCAAGTCAGGAGTAGCACTAGAAAGCTTGGGAATAACTTGAAAAATTTTGGGACGGAGATTTTGTAGTTGTTCTAGAAGCCAGTAGAAACTCTTGAAAGGTTCAGGGTCACGCATATCAGAAAATTGGGAAACCAGAGGACACTTGAGAGGTTCACTAGCTTGCACAGAAAATTTTTCATCTGTAGGTGTAATTGAAACTTCAGAACAAAACTGTGGAGAATTCACTGGTGGAACTTGTAGTGTGTCTGGGGACAAAGCAGCTAGAACTGAATGAATAACCATCATTTGACTAGAGAGTTCTTGCAGCTGCTGTCTGAAGGATTGCAAAGCTGTCTCCTGTGCAGTCACATGAAAGAGTAAATCCTGAAACCCTGTATCACCCTGGAACCCGGCGGCTTGCATATTGGGCTGTTCAAACTGTCACGATCCAGTGCAAGAATTCCTCTATGGAGGACGGTGAGCCGAGGGGTTCGGGTGACTAGGGGAGTGACTAAACTAGGTCTCCTAGTTGCGGCCAAACCCAGGTTTGGCTAGACCTGCCCAGAGGCGCGGAGTCTAACTCACTTGGTGGTTTTCTACAGTGACCCCTCCAATTGGGATTTGGTTTTCAGCTGCACCAAGTGAGCAGGTCGCGGCCCTCTGGACAGGTACCTGGGAATGGCAGAAGACCGGAAACTATAATGAATGCAATATGACTGGAGGTGAATGGAATGAATGAACTCTGGAAATGGAACGGAATGCTATAACACAGGCAATGACTGGAAACAGTTAAGTATGCAGAAAAACACAGACATATGCTGGGGATTGCAAAGGCAAGAGCAGAATGGACTCAGGGAATATATGGGAATGCTAGAAATGATTGGAGCTGATTACCAGAGACAAGACACTGGGGAAAGTACACAGACATATACTGGAGATTGCACAGACAAGAGCAGAGTGGACTCAGGGAATATATGGGAACGCTGGAAATGATTGGCAGAGACAAGACACAAAGAGAAGTCAGGCATACACTTGGAGAGTGCTAAATGCAAGTGCAGATTTGCACTGACAAGACACAGGGCAGATTAACATAGATATGTGCTGGGAGGTCCAACTGTGGGCTAATTAATACCAGCAGGTAATCTGACACCTCAGTGACACAAGGAAGCTGCAATACTAGCAGCACATATACAAAGACACACAGACATAGAAAACAAAACAGTCTGGTTACTGGGAGAGAACTACTCTCAGACTAAGAATAGCTTGGAAGCTAATACTGGAAACTGGAGAACTGTGAACAGGCTGAAGTAACTCACTGAAAGATTAGCACAGAGCAACGCTGGTATCACTGGAACAAAGAAGAAGAAGTTGAACAGCAACTTCCTGGAGTTCTGGAGGCGGATTTATACCCAGGGGTAGCAGATTACTGGAGCACAGCATCAGCTGACTGAAATCATGCTACCATAGGTTAGGAGTACTGTCACATGAGCTGAACTGTCATGGCGGCGCCCATGATGGGAACTCCGATCCCCAGCACACACAGCCGACCATGGAAGCTCGCAAAAAGCACCTAAGGCAGAATACTCAGCCCCAAATCCATCACTGCACCAGACGTCTTACCGCAAGGAAGTCAGGGGAAGCCGGCAAGGAGGTGAGAGAGGCCGATCCTAGGCTGAACCCTGACACACTGCATTGATGTGCACAGCTCTTCACCTTCTCTTACAGAGTACAAATCCCTCTCCTCTTTCTTACCTATAAAGCCCTCACCCAATCCTCTTCCCCTACATCTCCTCTCATACTCCCACCCGATCAGTTTGCTCTGCCAATGACCACCGCTTCATTTTCCAATGGATAACCTCACACCTCTGGTACTCATTCCCTCTGCCTAACAGACTCTCCACCCTTCTGCTTAATGTACTCAAAAAACAAGCATCATCATCAAAGCCTAGGAGCAGGGACTTTTTCACTCATGTACCCTTTCATTCCTCCCTTTTGCCATTATCTCCCAACATGCTTGCAGTAGCCCTGAACCTACCCGCTGCTCCGATCAACTAGGGCACAGGTGAAACCAATGCTGACTTTGTTGTTATTGTGTCTGCAATTGTTGGACAATTATCTAGCTCAGGGCTTAACAAATCCCGGGGGCCAGGTCGCAATGGCTGCCAGATCTTCCTGCCTGGCTACCAGATTTTGCAGTGAGGGAGGAAGCAGATCCTCATCAGCTCCAGTGGAGATTTGTACCTATAGTATGTGTTCATATCATGCACAGGAGTGATGTGCTGAGTGTCGCCTGCAGTGACTGCTGTGCCTGTGTCCGTCCCGGCATGCTCTGATGACTCCTCTCCATCCTGGCCTGCTCTGATCCCTACTGTCTGTCCCAGTCTTCGCTGATTCTCCTGTACATCCCGGCTGTCTACTGTCTCCTATCTCCGGCTGCATCAAGCTCTCCAGTAATAGGGTCTATGGGTGGCCAGGGATTGTGGAGCGGCTTCAGAGGGAGAGAGGTGTGATCACGAGGGGAGGGGGGTTTTGTTGTACTTTCTTGCACCATTGTTTTATATGAAATGTGGTCTGTTATTAGTGAAGGGTGGGGGTGGAGCAGGGGAGCTGTTCATTTTACTGTATCCATTCAACTGCATACATTTTGTGGACTAGTATAGTGTGTATAACAGTTGCATAATACACAGAGCTGTGCTCCTCGCTCACTACTGTAATTTTTTGGGGGGACTGTGGTCTGGCTCCTACACTTTCATCCTGGATCCTAGAATTTAGAAAAATGTGTCAATCCCTGATCTAGCTTGTTTGTATTGCAATGTTTTGTACTATATCTGTATATGCACTCTGTAAGGTGAAGCAGGCCCTTTGTGGCCCATTATATGTAATGGTTGATAATAATGATTGTGCATAGAGGTGAAATCTTGTAGGTGGACCAGTAGCGTAACTAGGGTATTTGGAGCCCAGGGCAAATTTGAAAAGGGAGCCCCCCCCCAACATCCTGAGATGTGCGCGCGCCCTTTATTTTCACGCTGAACATTCCTATCCATATGCACCTTAACCCCAGTAGTACCCCTTATACAGTACCCCCAGTATGGGGTTGTGATCCCTCTTATGCAGACCCATAGTAGTGCACCTTATACAGTATCCCCAGTAGTGGTCCCCCTTATTCAGCCCCCAATTAGTTCCCCTTACTCAGTACCCCCAGTAGTGGCCCCCCCAAATGCAGTGCCCCATGTAATGTTCCCCCTTATGCAGTGCCCCCAGTAGCAGTCCCCACAATGCAGTGCGCCCAGTAGCGGTATCCCCTTATGCAGTGCCCTTTATGTGGTGCCCCCAGCAGTAGTCCCCCCCCTATGCAGTGCCCTTTATATAGTGCCCCCAGCAGTAGTCCCCCCCATGCAGTTTTCCCAGTAGTGGTCCCCTTATGCAGGCACCCTGTAGTGATCCCCCCTATCCTGTGCCCCCTGTAGTGGCCCTTCCTATTATTGCCCCCAGTAGTGGTCCCCCGAGTGCAGTGCCTCTAGTAGTAGGCCCCTTTTATAATGCCCCCAGTGGTAGTTCCCCCCCAAGTAGTAGTCCCCAGTAGAGTAGGTCCTCCCAATGGCGCCCCCAGTAGTAGCCACCCCTCCCCCAGTAGAGGTCCCCCAGTAGTAGCCACCCCTCCCCCAGTAGAGGTCCCCCCAGTAGTAGCCACCCCTCCCCCAGTAGAGGTCCCCCCAGTAGTAGCCACCCCTCCCCCAGTAGAGGTCCCCCCAGTAGTAGCCACCCCCCTCCCCCGTTGTGCAGATAGGTTAAAAAAAAATAATATATATATATATAAAAATATACTTACGTGAATCTCTGCTCCTGGTCCTGGTCCTGCTCGCGACGCCACTCCCGCCCGGGCTGGTGCACTCAGCATTATGGGACAGACGTCATGACGTCATGAATGCAGTCCCATTACCCACTGCAGGAGCCGGACGGAAGTCAGGCTCTTGCAGTGGGTGCTGCAGCAGTCAATGAGAGCAATGAGAGTCTATCTGACTCTCATGGGCTGCTGTTTAACACACGCATCACCGCCAGCGCTGGCGGTGATGCGTGTGTTATGCACAGCCTGAGCTCGCCTCCTGGTGCTATTGGGCAAGCGCTCAGGGGGAGGGAACGGGCTCAGGCATGCAGCACAGGACCGGCGCTCGAAGCCTAGCAGCGGTCCTGTGTAAATGTGTAGCGCTAACCGCACTCATTGCGGTTGGCGCTAAACTGGCTAACTAGGGTGGGCGGGCCGGTACCGTGGATGGCGGCGCCCCCCTGCGCCGCCGGTCCAATGGTGCCCAGGGCACGCACCCCACTCGCCCTGCCCTAGTTACGCCACTGAGGTGGACATATCTGCTTTGCTCTGCTGCTACAGGTGGAAAACATGAAAACTCTCCTGCCCCCACAGTACAAAATGACTTCATGGTAAAAGGCAGAAATTACTGTTTCTGTAGATAAATGGCCTTTATTATCTCTTACTGTACAAGTTATATGGTTAAGCCTCACGCCAGGAAATGGAGGAACATGCAGGCGAGCAATTTTCAGCCAATTCACTCTCCCCATTTGAAGAATGATTAAATTAATGGCTAAGAAAGAAATGCGGTTCCCCAGCTGTAATGAGGTTTAAAAATGATCCAAAATAGATAGAAAACATTTCTCTTGCTCTCTTGTTTTACTGTAAATTGTGTGGTCATTACATTGCTCTGAAAACTAAATGTCTAATGCACAGAATATTGAATGTGTTGACAAGGTACAAGATTTATCAAGCAATGCTTTTAAAGGGCTTACAATATATTAACACCAGCTGTGCTCAATCATCCTATTTGACCACAAAGTCACTGGCCTGATTTAACACTGTATATTGTGTTATTAAAGCTTTGGTAAGCCATTTAACACTTCCTCTGCTCACTGTGACCTTGCTCACACAAGGCCAATTCTCACTTACAGTACAAGGACTTCTATTCTGAGGACTGCATAAAATAGAGTAAAAATACATCATGGTTCAATAGACATTTACGGTAATACGTCACAGAGTACAGATTTGTTATTACAGTATCAGATATATATATAAAATCTATGAGGGCTGATTGAAAATTAATGAGACTGATATTCTTATTCATTTATTCAGAATCGATGACTCCACAGGATCTGAACATTTTTATTTTTCAAAGTAGCGTCCTTCTTTCAATACATTTTTTGCAGCACTTCAACAACGATTTAAAGATATGCAGTAGACTGTTTTGTGACAACACTGTTAGTGTTGCGGCTGAGGCATTTTTCACTTCACCATCTGTTGAGAACTTTGGGCCTCATTCAGAGGCGGTCGGAGGATGAAAGCGGTCGCTCAGAAACTGGGCGGCCACTTGCATCCTGACCGGCCACCTCTGTTGCGGTCGTTAGGCTGTGGGTTAACACCTACAGCTCTAACGACCGCTCCGGTGATGGTCGCGATGGTCAGAGACCATCGCGACCATCGGGGCTTACGACGAGACCCTAGGGTAGGGTTTCCCTTGTCGTAAGCCCCGGAGAGCTTCTGGCTCTGTCTGAGCCGGAAGCTCTCCACTGACATCACTAGTGATGTCAGTGGGGCCTCCCCCAAATGGTAGGGAACGCCTCCGTTTGGGCTGACACCCCCCCGGCCCGCCTTCCAAATGGGGCGAGCTGTCAATCAACATCGACAGCTCGCCCCCTTTGGATCGAGACCCGCTACGACCGGCGGCATCGTGCGCATGCTCTGTGGGGGGCCATCGACCCGGTCCGAGCGCATCGGCGCTAACGACCGGGTCTGAATGACCTCCTTTGTTTTTTGCTCTGAAAAGCAGCAGTCCTGCAAGCCCTACCATTGCTATTTTTGCTGATAGCTAGTAGTATCAAAACTTGACACTGCTGGGCAGTGTCACTGTGACCTTCAGGGCTCGGGGAGGCAGTGATCTCAGTGATCCCTCTTTGTACTCTAGATTTTCTTCCATTTGGAAGCAGCAGGCCTCAGCAGGCTAATGCCATCTGAAGATGGCGTTTAGTTTTCTTTCAGTTTGCAGATCTTGATGAATGAATGGCGACCACATCTGTATGTAATGGTGAATGGGTTCATTACATTAAACATGTAGAAATTACTAAAGTGGTACTGTACCGATACCATGAAGATGTATCAGTACAGTATATTATGCATATAGCACACCTCTGAACTGTTTCGATTTTGGTGGAACAGTCTAGATGTAATGGCTGTGCCCACCTTCTTGATGTAGGCTAAAGTTTACTAATCGGCAAAGCATTTGGGGAGGTAAGTCCCTGTTAGCACTATGCACAGCCGAGGTGAACTGGCATTTAAAGTAGAGATCTGCACAGACACCTGTGTTTTGGTTTTGGTTCTAAATTGATTTTGTCAAAACCACCCTCAAGTGTTTTATTTCGGATGTGGTTTTACATTTTAAAAATGTACAAAAATAGCTAAAATCGTGTAACTTGGACCTGTTGTTGTAGTATTATGAACATCAATAACATTAATTTCCAGTCAATTTTGAGCACCTCACAGCACCTGAAATCACAAGTGAGGAACTTAATTGCAATTCAAAACAAGCGGTTTTTAGATCTGAGGTTCTGCTTCAGACCCGCTCGAGAGCGCACAGCGCTTGCTAGTGGGTCGATGGTCCCCCACTGCGCATGCGTACGTTGGATCCGGCTCTGGCATGCGCATGCGTGAGACCCGGCCAGCGACGGGCGCACCGTCGCTACGGGTCTCGCACCAAAGCGGGGCAGCTGTCAATTGTGATTGACAGCTTGCCCCATTTTGGAGGTGGGCAGGGGGGTTGGCTGGCCAAACGGAGGCGTTCCCAAAGGAATGCCTGCCGTTTGGGGGCGGCCCCACTGACATTATGAGTGATGTCAGTGGTGAGCTTCCAGCTCTATTAGAGCCGAAAGCTCACTGGGGCTTGCGGGAACAAGACCCTACCACAAGGGTCTCGTCGCAAGCCACGATGGTCGCGATGGTCGTGACCATCGCGACCATCACCTGGCCGCTTGCTAAAGCTATGGGTTGTCACCCACAGCTTAGCAAACGGCCAGGAGGCCGTCTTTAAAAAAAATACAGGGACGGCCTGATTCAGAGCGAGCGCTCTCAAAGTGTGTCCGGCTCTGACTGAATCAGGCCCTGAGTTCCAAACTTGGAGAGAAGACCCGAGTCAGAAATCAGTTCTACTTGGAACCCCTAAGTGATCTGAGCCGGGAACGCGGTTCAATTATTCAGAACTCCAAAGTTCAGTGTTGGAAGTACTGGCAGTTATAGGTGACACTGCTTCCGTGATTTGTGGTCGCTCCCTCTTCTCTGTTAACTCTGTTCCAGTGTATCAAACATACTGTAAGTAGTAAGTACAGATTTTAAATTACATATAGGAGCTATGTTTTGTTCCTATTCCATAACTTTTTGCATCACAATCTTTATTTTAATTGTTGACCAGAGTTATCAATTGCAGTCATACCCAATACAAAATAAGTTTTTCACCAACTTTATGTTTTATAAATAAAACCTGGATATCTATCTGTCAGATGATTGTTACAAAATCTGTCGGATCAATTATGGGTCTATTTATTAAAGATATATGGCTACTGTAGTTCTCTATTTGGTATTTGTTGCAGCGACTGAAAGCATCTCATTGCCATGATTTACCCTGGAAAATATCTCTGGAGCATCCAGTTCCACTTGAATATAAATAAATAAGCAAAATGTGAAGCAAATCGTTAAAGAGTATATAAAAAAACGAATAAAACCCTAAGAAAGTGAAAGAAGGATTGCGGTGGTCCTTGCACAACGTGATCCTTGTATTGCTGCCGTCCTTGTTAAATTGATTTCCTATGCTGGCAAAACAAGAGCATGGGTAGCCTGTCCTAGATAGGGAGGAGTCCTACATCTGGTGAAAACACCTGTTTTCACTAAACATGGGGCTTTTTTTCAGCTTTATAAATAGAACCGTAAAGGGGCCTATCCATTACCCGACTTTGTGAACAATCCGACCAAAACCTGGAGGTTTTGGTCGCATTGTTCACAAAGTCGTGTAATGGATAGCCGGCAAGGACCAGCGATGCGTGTGCATGCTGGGTACTTGCCGTCCCCGACTGTCTACTGAACATGCCCATCAACAAGACGACGCTCATCAGGTTCGGCATGTTCAGGGATAGGAGGTCGGACTCCTTCACTGAATGACGTTCAGTGAACGCCATTCAGTGCGGTGCCCGCACCTCGGTGACCTGAAGGTCTGAACGCTAGACATTCAGACTTTCAGGTCGCGTAATGGATAGGCACCTTAAGTGTCCTATTGAAATAGATTATGCGAATGTGGAGATATTGACCTAAGACCACACATATCATCTGGGAGCAGTAAAGTATTTTGCAAGAATATTTTGTAGTCTTTTGCATATTAATTTAATAATATTGCAGAACATGAAACCTGGAGACAGAATGCACATTACAGCAGGTCAGATAACCTATTTTATTCTTTCCAAAATGGAAAGCTTTAATTATCATCTCGTACTGGTTGAAAAATCATGACCCTGATAATGGTTTCTGCTGCTGAATTTGCTAATATGCTGAAGGTGGGATGATGGTTACAATCTACAGTACTTTATAAATGCTGACGATGATTAGAAGTTTTATTTTTCATAATGATCTGGTAATGTAGTTAATAGGCCATAACTAATGATAGCTGAATGGAAATATTGCAATTTATTTAGCTCTTTTTTTTTAAAACTACTTTCCTTTAAAACACCTTTAGAGCAAATCATGGATCCCTAATCTAAATTCTTTAGAAAGAGAATCTGAAGCGTGAACATAATAGCTTAATAGTTTAAAGAATTGTGGAAAGATACAAACTTATCCTTGCTAGACAGCTCTCATTTCTTCCTGCAATTGTGAACCCCACTAGACATAATGAACCCCATCAAAAGAAGATGGACCACATTAGCAACCAGCTAATGGTAGATGCCAAATAAAATAAAATAATTGCAGTGAATTATTCCTGTTGATGTCTGTCATATAGCTTTTAACGGAACTCAGATGTAATAGTGAGAGCAAATCACCGTACTCTATGGGGAGGATTTAATGTAGTGAGATTTGGTAAATTCAGCAATTATATTTGAGTGAGTTACAATATATAGGATCTATTAAAATACAAAATCACTGGATAATGAACAAACAACACTATTTTCACACACAACCCGGCTGTAAATCCATTTCCCGATTATTAAATGTTCTGAATATAAATAGTAGGATTGACTAAGCTGCAATTTCACAAATCAGTTAAGATGTTTTTTTTTATTATGACTTATTATCATGTTGTCCCAACTATTATATTAAATAAGGAATTGTTATAAGTTTATCTATTAATTTCTTTGGGCCCCTTTATTGAGTATTAATTTGTGACAACTTAATACATATGTTTAATGTGCCTCTTTATTTTATTCTTGACAGACAGATAGCTCCAGTCGCACGCAGTTTGAGCTAATCTCGTCGGCCTGCTCAAGTTTCTGGTAAATTTTGCTAAAATCGCCAATGATTATGGAATTTAATACCTCCTGCACATTGCTGGTGATTTTCAGATTAATTTATACCCCTTCCAGACATCTCGAGATTCCCGGGAATTTGGCCTGCCTCAGCCAAATTCCCGGGTAGCCACGTCTGTCTGAACGGTACCTACCCGGGAACACGTTCCCGGGTAGCCGCCCCTTCAATCGACCAGGGTTTTTCCCGGGACTTAAGTCCCGGGAAATTACCCTGCTTCTGTCTGAATGGTGCTACCCGGGAATTTACTACTCCCGCGCAGCACCAAGCAGCTTTTACATGGAGGTGACAGTGCAGAGCGCCCTATAGGATGCTCAGCGTTGCTGCTTTCAGTTGGCAGTGCAGAGCTTCGTATAGGGCGCTCAGCGCTGTTGCTCACCACCCCCAGCACTGGCCGGCTGTGTACACAGAGAACCCCAGCCGGCGGTGGGGATACCTGCCGGCGGGTCTCTGCCACAGCGGGCCGCCCGCCACGCCGGTCACTGTGTCAGCGACACAGGAGCCCAGCCGGACGCCGTGGACACCCGCGCTGGAGACCGCCGACTGGTCCCAGCCATAGCGGGCCACCCGTACATTCCCGCTGGACCACCAGGGAATTAAATGAAATTTTTTAAAAATAATACTTAAAAAAAGAATCTGCATTATGATTGGCCGGCTTCCAGTAGCTGAATGATGACATCATCATCATCAGCCAGAGAGGGGATAGGCTAGGAGGAGCAGACGGCAGAGAAGAGGCAGGTAAGTAGCAAAACCCTGCTCTTGTCTGAAAGGGGTCTACCTGGGAATTTCCCGGGTAGACACTGTAGTGTGAAACCAAATACCCAGGAATTTGCACAGGAGAAATTCCCGGGTCTGTGCAGGAAATTTCCCGGGTAGTATATCTGAAAGGGGTATAAGTCTCCAAACTGTTGCATAAAAAACCTGGCCATTTGGAGGGGAAAATCATCACCAATTTGTGCAGGTTTGAACTCGCCCGATAGAATGTACTTCATTAAATGCTCACCTACATGTTGATAGTTACAAACTTGTCAATAGTGCCCAATCTATGCATAAAGATTATGGGGGAGACTTATCAAAGCTCGGAGAGAGATACAGTGGAGAGAGATAAAGTACCAACCAATCAGCACCTGTCAGCCTGTAAAATGACAGTTAGAAGCTGATTGGTTAGTACCTTAGCCCAGATTTATCAACGAGTGATATTCTTGTTATCACTCAGTACTAATCCTAAATTGCGCCCCAACCAATCAGCTAATGTCATTTTTCAAACACATGACAGGTTGGAGCACCAATTAAGATTAGTAGCGAGTGATAACAAGAATATCACTCGTTGATAAATCTGAGCCTCAGGGCGGGATGCAGCAAAGGGAGGAATGTGGTCAAACCCTGAAAATGTGGGTTTGACCGCATTTCTCATCTGCACCAAGTCCAGAAATGCGATGCACTCTGGGGCTTGATTGCGGTGGGTAACGCCATCTCCTGATGGAGTTACCCTATAGATGTCTATGGTTTTCTATCAAGAGAGTGTTGTGAGAGGGATCCAAACTAGCATTCCCGCTAGGCTGTTCTTGAGGGGCGTGGCGCCCTGCCCTCCTTCTGGAGGGCAAAAAGCACCCTGCCCTCCAGAAAGAGGGTAAAAATCGCCCTGCCCTCACAGCCTGCGGGTGTGTCTTCACCCGAGGGTCGCAGTGTCCCGCGGGTGGAGAAATGTGCGGTGACCCGGTCACCACCGGAAAATAGACGCTGGGCTCATGCGCCCGGCATCTATTCTCCCTGTCGGCAGTGCTTGGGGGCTGCCCGGCGTGTCCGTAAGTGCCGGGCAGGCCTCCCAGAGTGATGAAAAGGGGATGCATCTTATAGACGCACCCCCTTTCAATGGCCATGCCCCTTTTGGAAGTGCCCTCTCTAGCTCCGGCGCCCTGCCTGCCACCGGAGCTAGAGTGAACACTACCAATTGGATTGTGTCCTTCTGCGTATGCGCAAAAGGATGCCAGAGGGGATTCTGGGTCATAGACCCAGAAGTCCCTCCATCGCAAAGGGCCGTTCTTACTGAAAGAGTGGTCCTTTACGATGTTCTTCATGCATACCGGCATTGCTAACATCGGCATGCATGCGAAGGGTGGTGGGATGCATCGCATTCCAAATGCGATGCATCAAGCATCCTGCCCTCAATCTCTCTCCACTTTATCTCTCTCCAAGGTTTGATAAATCTACCCCCAATATATACTATACTTAGACAGTTATAAGAGATTTGATTATGCAGTAACATAAAACATATTATATAAACCAAACATGTAATCTTCGATTGAATATAAGACTAATTATTTTTTTATAGGTCTAAAATAGTGTTCCACTGCAAATTCAGTCATACTAACAATATGATGGAAGACATAATATGCCATTTTATTTTGTTACATTTCTAAGAAAATACATTACTGGGAATTGTTGAGTAGCAAGTAGGCTATCCCGTGGGTAAAGACACAATGCACATTTTACCTGTCTAATATGTCTAGTTGTTTTACGCTCTACTGAACAAGCTGCCTAATTATCCAAGCAGGCTTTACACCTTACCAATAAACAGCATAGCAACTCTTACAGCAAATTGTTTTCTTACTTACAAATTGCTATTTTTATGTTTTAAGCTTTTTGGTTGCAAACTAAACCTTGACCTGTATTTGTAAGTAATAAAGTCAGAACACTTGATGATCTCTCACACTTGGACATTAGTTATATCTTTTTATATATATATATATTCAATCAGGCTACTCTCTTATGGATGGATTTTGATGGGGCTGTCACTAATCTATACAACATTGGTCAAAGAAGATTTAGGTGAATTAACCATTCATCTGTGAGAAAAGGGAGCCGAACAGTGACTATTTTAGTGAAAAAAATCTATTCTTACACCAAGCTGAAGCAGAGTAGCTGCGCATGGTGCTGAAACAGTAAAGTGAGAGCAAATCAGAGATAGCAATGTGCCCTGTTGCTTAGCAGCAGCCTAGAGAGGGGAGAGAGACAGAGAGTGAGCAGGATCTGGTCTGAGGCAGACAGAGAGTGAGAGACAGCCTCCATCAAACCTATGAAGATGCCCTGTCACAGTAGTCAGGAAGGAGCCAGGGGAGGCATAGCTATCAGGAAGTAATAAAAAAAAAACAACCATTGGAACACCATCAAATTATTTCCATTTGATGGTGGCAAACATCGAACCACCACCATCCAATGGTAAAAAACACTACCATAGGGACAAAACATTGATGGTTAGTAACCATCGGATTCCGTTGTCCATCTCTACGCTGAACCTGCAGGTGGACTCCGGCTATCTCTCCTTCACCGTGAAGTGCTCCCTCTCCAGCATGATGTTCCCATGGAAGTCAACGTTGTTCTCGGACAGGGGCACCACGATGAGGAAGCTCAACATGAAGCCCAGGAAATATAGGGTACATTTTGCAAAGAGGACATTGCTCATCCCCATGTTTGGCAGCTGGGGAGGGGTACGCATGGATACTGCGGAAATATGCTTACGGTAGCTGCAATACAAATTTCTCCTCCATGATCCTCCTGCCCTTCCCATCCCATCCCATCCCAGTGGCCGGCCCCAGCCAGCTGTAGGGCAATAACAGTGGGAGTTGTGGTGACACTGGTTAGATGCAGGGGGCAGGAGTGAGAAGCAGGGGTTTGTGGTGAGATGAAGAGGCCTGTGGTATGATGCAGGGGGCTGTGGTAAGAAGCAGTGTTGAGAAGCAGGGGCCTGTGGTGAGGTGCAAGGGGCTGTGGTGAATTATAGGATGCTGTAGTTAAATGCAAGGGGGCTGGAGTAAGAAGCAGGAGGCTGTTGTGAGATGCAGGGGGCTGTGGTTAGATGCAGGAGCCTGTGATATGATGCATGGGACTGTGGTGAAATGGCGTAGGTTGTTATAAGATGCAGGGGGCTGTGGTGAGATTAAATTTCTCCCGTGCAATGCTGGGCCAGGTCGCTAGTTTATACTATAGCAATATTATTTCATTAGCGATTTTAGAAAAAACAACAACTGAATTTACCAGTCTGTTTATCAATGGGAGAAGAGTCCACTTTATTTATCTAGCCCAGCAGCCACTGATGACTACTGCCAGGTATCATCAGCGACAGCCATAGCTGAAGCTATCCTGAGATAGCTTCTTCATGGGGTGACAAGTTATCGAATATTCAAAAAGGGCAGTGTAGGTACCTGTGTTACTGGCTGTTTTCCTGTGCTATCCTCATTTCAGGATGTCAGTTGCATAAGGGAAAATTTTGTTTTATTATTAATATAAAGCATTTTTCCCAATATATATATTAAATGACTCACTAAAGAGGCTCCCTTCACTGGCAAGCAACAATAGTACATTTTTGCAGACATGAACACGCACATGTAATCTGTGCACATACAGCCCCCATCCCCTTCCCCATCTGTACACATACAGCCACCTTCCCTCCTCCACACAGCCCCCTTCCTTTCCCCATCTGCACACACACACAGCGCCCTTCCCCTCATCCATCTGTGCACATACAGCCCCCTTCCCCTCCCCCATCTGTACACATACAGCCCCCTTCCCTCCTCCATCTGTGCACATACAGCCCCCTTCCCTCCAAACAGCTCCCTTCCCTCCTCCATCTGTACACACACAGCCCCCTTACCCTCCTCCATCTGTACACACACAGCCCCCTTCCCTCCTCCATCTTCCCTCCTCCATCTGTACACACACAGCCCGCTTACCCTCCTCCATCTGTACACATACAGCCACCTTCCCCTCCTCCATCTGTACACACAGAACCCCCTTCCCTCCTCCATCTTCCCTCCTCCATTTGTACACACACAAAGCCCCCTTCCCTCCTCCATCTGTACACATACAGCCCCCTTCCCTCCTCCACACAGCCCCTTCCCTTCCCCATCTGTACACACAGCCCCTTCCCCTCCTCCATCTGTGCACTTACAGCCCCCTTCCCCTCCCCATCTGTACACATACAGCCCCCTTCCCTCCACACAGCCCCCTTCCCTCCTCCATCTGTACACACACAGCCCCCTTCCCTCCACACAGCCCCCTTCCCTCCTCCATCTGTACACACACAGCCCCCTTCCCTCCTCCATCTGTACACACACAGCCCCCTTCCCTCCTCCATCTGTACACATACAGCCCCCTTCCCTCCTCCACACAGCCCCCTTCCCTTCCCCATCTGTGCACTTACAGCCCCCTTCCCCTCATCTGTACACATACAGCCCTCTTCCCTCCTCCATCTTCCCTCCTCCATCTGTACACACACAGCCCCCTTCCCTCCACACAGCCCCCTTCCCTCCTCCATCTGTACACACACAGCCCCCTCCCTCCACACAGCCCCCTTCCCTCCTCCATCTGTACACACACAGCCCCCTTACGCTCCTCCATCTGTGCACATACAGCCCTGTTCCCCTCCTCCATCTGTGCACATACAGCCTCCTCCACACAGCCCCCTTCCTTCCTCTATTTGTACACAGTTACACACATCATGGCCCCGCATTAGTCGCCTGTTCGCATTGGAGTGTTGAGCCGCGCTCCCTTCCTATCTGGGTCCCCGGCTGTATTTTGAATATATTACTGGCCACGCAGAGCAACAGCCAATTAGGGGCAGCCACACGGCCGCCCCTGATTGGCTGCCGGTCCGCGAGCTGTGATTGGCTCGCACAACCGGTGCCAGCGGCCAAATTTAAAGGGGACAGTGATAGATTGTGCCAGCTGCTAGGTGCTGAAGTGAAGTGCACTTCGAACACTGGTCAGCTGCGATAAATCGGCGTCGAGGGATGGTTTCTAGGTACTCTGAAACCCCCCTGCGTATGTGCCTGCATTTAGTGACTATAACGTGAGACTCCACCCAAATACAGACACAGGAACTCCCAATCCCTACAATCCAGCAATTCACAATAACTAATAATGCATTAAGCTTATCACAATAGGTGCAGTACACATTGCATTCATGCCACACATGCGAATTATTATCAGACACCACTACACACACTATGCTGGGCTGGTTACACCCAGAAGAGATAACATGCCCAGACTTCACCTTATGGGCAGCACAGATGGTGTAATGGTTAGCGTTACTGCCTCACAGCACTGAGGTCGTGGGTTTGATTCCCACCAAACTACCTGTGCGGAGTTTGTATATTCTCCCTGTGCTTGCGTGGGTTTCCTCCGGGTACTCCGGTTTCCTCCCACAATCCAAAAATATACAGGTAGGTTAATTGGCTCCCAACACAAATTAACCCTAGAGTGTATGTGTGTGCGCAAGTGATAGGGAATATAGATTGTAAGCTCCACTGGGGCAGGGACTGATGTGAATTGCCAACTATTCTCTGTAAAGCGCTGCGGAATATGTGTGCGCTATATAAATAACTGGTAATAAATAATAAATAAATAAATAATGAGCAGAAACCAACAGCAAAAAAAAGTTCTTATAAAAAAAAAAAAACAATAATAGTTTTCAGTAGTATATAAATAGAGATGTGCGGTTCCTGGCAAATGAGCACACCTGAACTTTGGGTTCCGAGCCGAACCAAGTCCCAGTTCAGAATCACTTTGGGGTTCCGAGTAGAACCGAGTCCTGACTCGGGTCTTCTTGCTATTAAGAACTCGGATCTAAAAAACTGTATCTTGCGTATATTGTGTTCCATTTAAGTCCCTCCCTCATGATTTCAGGTGCTGGGAGGTGGTCAAAATTGACTGGAAATTAATGTTATTGATGTTAATAATACTATAGAAACAAAAGCAGGTCTAAGTTACATGATTTTATCTGTTTTTAGCAAGTAACGAAATCCAAAACCGAATCCGAACCAAAACACTTGAGGGTGGTTTTGCCAAACCCAAAACCATAACATTTGTGGGTGATTTGCCAAAACCAATAAAACAGGTGTCTGCACACTCTCTAGATATAAATAGCTGCACATTTAAGTTGGTTTTGTTTAGTCCTGATAGTAAAGAAGGTATCAGTAGTATGTATTGTGAGTTAGCAAATATGGTCAAAAGTAAACAAATATGCAAACTAATTTTCCCTAAACTTTATCATCTAATTAAGTCAGGATGTATATATGTATACAACATAGTAATGACCTCACTGCTTCTGTTCATTATAGGGGCAGGCTTGCCTACCCTCCCAATTTGGCCGGGAGCCTCCCAATTTTCGGGTGCCGCTCAAGGCCCCCCGGGAAGGCAGGCAAGCCTCCCGCAAGCCGCCATCCCTCCCTACCCCCTTGCAGAGTTACTAGGGAAACCCCCGCAGCGGGGAGGCCCGGTGAGGCGATTCGCGCTGAATCGCGTCATCGTGGCCCCGCCCCCCGCTTTACATGCCGTTTACTCCGGCATTGTGATGAGGGGGCAGAGCCGCGATGACGTGATCTGGCGGCCACACCCCTGGCCCGCACTGGCCACGCCCCCACAACGGTGTTATCATGCGGCCACGCCCCCGCTGTAAGCTGACATTCAGCCCCCTCCCGGAAGGAGGGAACTGAATGTCGGCAAGTATGTTATAGGGGGCTCCATTCTTCCTCAGCATTCAGCAAACATTGCACAGGCTCAGTAGGCACTGCCTCGCTCTCCCATGAGACTGCTGTTCAACTTCACTGTCAGAAAAGCATGTGATGAGCTCCACCAATTAGAGCTCAGCACATGGGACTTAGCTCCCAGTGCACTCAGTGTGTCCCCATGTTCGGGAGGGGGGGCGAGCCACCCCTTGCCTCCCTCCTATTACGGCACCTATGATAGGCCCCATACTAAATCTGCAGCTTACAGTTAGACTAGTAATGGTTCCTGGATATGAGAGGCCATAAAAAATTGTCCTCCTCTGACCTGGGGTGTAATACCTGTGTGTCTATAGCTTTAAATAAGAAGTCTGTATAAGTGGAGTTCCTCCCCCTGGTTTGTCTCCCACTGGTTAGAGGCTCTCCTGGGATTCCTTCTCTTATTGTACACCTGCAACTGAGAGAGAATCTGCTATATTCTGATTAAGGTACAGTAGAGGTGGAGCATGATTCATTGCCAAGACATGTCCACCTGAACCAAGTACTCTCCCAAACCTACCATCAGGTGAGTCTAGCCCCATGCAGTAGCAGTATTTTAGTTTGAGTTTTTCTTTAAGAAGAAGGACATCAAAAAATATAAATAATTATTTTGAAACTAGCTTTTTGTAACCTAATTATGTTGTAAAATTCATCATAAAAGCCGGTGTTATCAGACAGGTAAGCAGGTGTGCAGGGTACATAAACTGACACGGGCAGACAGAATAGGACAACACAATTGCAATTAAATATGTTGAACAAATGACACATAAAAATAAAATGGAATCATATTCCGAGGTCTGTAACATTTGGGGGAGTTTTCAGCACAAAATAGTGATGCTTATATTTTCATACAGCAGTCATCGCACAAAAAGAAATTCAGAGATGGTCTTGTAATGTGCACAAGGGAATTGGAAGCACACTTCTAACGGAAATGTATAGCTGACAGCAAGCTTTTTTTTTGCTAGACTTATGAAAAACAAATGGTCTGTTTGCAGTGAATGAAGTGTAAAATATGTAATTACCATTCATTGTTCCAAACATTTTGCAATAAAAAGCGTGAAATTAAACTTTATTGCAAATCTCTCTCATTTGAAGCACTTTTACTAGAAAAACAGATATGCTTTAGGTCAGGATGAATTTTATTTAGAAGATTTACAGCCAGCAGAGGATAATTGAAAGCAAAATTCAGTGTTTGGAGAATCTGATCCGGTAGTTAAACACCAAACTGGACAAATTAGCTAAAATAATTAGGGCTAAAACAAAAGGATTTTGCAATTAGATCTTTGTGGAACCGTATTATAATTTAGCAAGATAAAATTCAAAGTTGGGGAATTAGGACTATAAGAATTACTGGAATTGGGCCTAGGGTTGAGTATGACTTTTGTTCTATGTTTGGAGCAGAAACAACAAGACTTACAGTCAGCACACATGTGCTTATTATTATTCCATTTTACACAAAACAAGGTAAACAGCTTTTTAGATAATAAGCCTCCTGGTTGGGTTCATCTGGTGACAGTACAGCCGTAATTTACTATTTTGTTTCCACTGTCCCTTCATCGCTTAAATCAGTAGTTCCCAAACTTTTTTGAATCACGGCGCCCTAGAGTATCAGCACTATTTTCACACCACCCCTATGCCTAGTTTCTTAAAATTCTGAAAGTATTATTCAATTATGTAAATTGTGCTTATCTGTCATCCAAAGGATAGGTACACATTAGGTGACCCCCTGATGCGACACCAGATGGTGCCGTTGAACTACAAATCGGGTGGTCGGTACACACTGCACGATCCGGTGACCGACCATCCAATATGTTGTTCACCGGCACCATTGAAATTGCCGGCGTCGGCAGCTGGGTTGTTCCATCATCCGTGCATGCCCTGATGCCATTGCCTATCACACTGACCATAAATAATTTGATTTTATCCTGGAACACCAACCTGTGGCACCCCTGTATGTGCCCCGCGGCACCCCAGGGTGCCACAGCACCCAGTTTGGGAACCACTTAAATCCTTTTAATATTCTATATTGCCAAATGCACACTAACTTTTACCACATTTTACAACCCCAAGCAGTTTGGGCTGCCATGGTTCTTCACAATAGTTTTTTGTTGTTGTGTATTACTGCAAGTGTTTTGTACAATGTAGCAGTTTATTTAGGACAGAGCAGTACGTGCAGATCTCAGCACGGCGCAGAGAATTGCTTTCACGATTATAAACAATCATATAACCTTTTATATGCAAAATATTAGAAAACAATATTTCCTTGAAGAAATCAGTTTTGGTTAATAATCTAAACATAGGCAACTCCTCCTTCAGTGCTGCAATGGTTAACATTACCTGCAGAGCGTTTTGCACGGCTATTGTGCATTATCACATCTCTCCTTTCAGACTCATTGGGTTTTATTGTATCCCTTCTGTTGTAGCACATCAATGCCATAGGTGCATTCACTATCTTAATACGTATATTGGCTCGTTCTCTTTCAACAATGGTGCTACAATAGTCAGTCTTTCATGACCTCAGCAGCAGAATTATTATCTGCTTGGCCAATCATCTGGCACGGCTTAGACAAGTTCATAGTAATGTCACAAGTCAATATGTTCAATACAGAGCTGATGGAATCCATGTAAAATGTTCTTCATGCAGAGAGGACCTAAAGTTACCCAACAGTGAAGTATTGCAGATAATGCAGAGGAAGATGTGACATAGAATATTGATTGTGAGGGGTTGCTCAGGAAAATGTAACTAGGCAGCTGCAAAACTAAGAATAGAATAATAGGAGGGGGAGAGTCCTCATAATGGTCATGGATGCTCTATGCCAAAACATTGCTTAGGGGAAACCTAATTGGTGCTCACTCTCTGTGATGTGACCATTAGTTTCCTACACATTACTTGCTGTCTAAGCTAAGAAGGACATCACTATCAGATACAGTAAATTGAACTGAGCACTGCATGCTGTATACATTGGTGAAATATAGGTTTTATTTCTATTGATCCTTTAAAATAAATTACAAAAAGTTACTTTAACCTTTCAATGTATAATTTTTTGAAACTTTGACACATCTTTTGACTGGATGGGATTTACTAGGGGTGTCACGTTCGCCTAGGCCCAAAGTACATTATTGTGGAGGAGAACCTGGTGATGCCAATCCATCCCAGAGGCCACGCCTTGCGCTTCTGTCCATGCATGGGGGCTGCTCATGTACATTGAGCTGGAACCTCAAATATGGCTACACTGCCCATGTGCGTAATCAGAAGAGCAGAACAGGGGTAACTGGAATGGCATCACTGGCTTACTCACCTCCAGGCCGCATAGCCATCTCTCTCTGCAATGGTGGTAATTCTGCCACTGGGTACCAGTTAGGCATTGGATTGGCGTACAGTATACATTTAGTAGTAGAAATAAGATCATTTAAGCAATTTGTTCATCTTGTGTGTAATGTAAGTGGCTGTGCTCATGGATAAAATAGGCAGATGGGTGACTTTTACTAAACAGGACAGCAGTAGTGCCTACCAGGTCATTTCTACTATCTGGTCTGACATGGCTGAGAGTGGGTTTGCATCGGGAACAACCAATTTTCTATATTTTCCTCTCAGCTGTAATATTTGAGTTGAAATAACAATGTAATAATCAGAAGAAACGTATATAACCAAAATGTGGGTTAAAGAGCAATTGGTAAATAGGGAAGAGATGTTTCAGAGTTTGATCCTGGCTGGGTGACGTGAGTGGACGGCAATTCATACATAACCTGTGATTGCTGAGGTCATCAGAAGGCAATATGTGAGACAAGTTAGGGGAACAGGCAAAAATTCACACAGTGAGAAATAGTTTGAAGTCCACCAATAAACTGTAGACAATAAGAATAGAAATTCCATGTATTGTAAATTGCAATGATTACTGTACATTTTAAACTAAACCTAAATAATGAAATAGTAACTTAGTGAAAAGAGGGGATTTTACCTGATTTGTCAAAGTTATGTTCATAATCATTATGTGTATCTCCCCAGCATTGAGAACATGTTGCTGCTTTATAAATAAAACATTGTAATAACTATAGCGAATGTGCTGCTAGATTTGCATCAGATCAGATATGGGATATTTGAAACAGGGCAATGCATCACTAGATAGTAAACATACATTTGCAAATGAATTGTAGAAAAGGATAAAAGGGCATCTAAGGAAAAGAAGTGTGTTCTTTGAATCACATGGACATAGCATACTGTAGCTCAGTATGTGTATGAAAAAATATCTCCAAAGAGTCTTGATGTGGTCCATACATACATGCAATTTTATCTATATAATAAAATCAACTGCTGAAATTCACATATGAATGTAATGACATTTAAACTTGAAGGATTAAACATTAACCCAGAGGTTCCAAAACGCGGCCCTCAAGGCTCCCCAACATGTCAGGTGTTAGAAATATTCATGGTTGAGCACAGGTGGTTAAATCAAATTGACTGAGGTACTAATTCAGCCACCTGTGCTCAACCATGGATATCTCTAAAACCTGAACTGTTAGGGAGCCTTGAGGACCGCGTTTGGGAAATTCTGTATTAACACAATAAGTCTATCCCTATGGTGTACATTGTACCAAATCAGAAGTCAGATATGCTAGACAATTTCTACACAAATTCTTCAAACCCTTCGCAATTGTACAGTTAACTACAAAAAGATACCCTGGTAAAGAAATGCTAAAGTTCCGCCCCCCACACCCACAGAAGTGTAGGGAGATCTCCCACATCCTGCCCACTTCTTAGTGAAGCGGGCAGGATGGGGAGATTTAATGGGGAATTGGCGGGTCTGTAGAGAGGGGGCTGGGCTAAATGATGCAAATTGCGTTGTTTAGCCACGCCCCCTCCTTGCGGACCCGCGAATCGCTGTCTTTTCGGGGAAAGGGACAGGGCCTAATTATGTCTACAGCCCATCCCCGCCCCCCCCGGACCAGCCACCAGCATCCGCTCTCCCTGAGATGATTTCTAAAAAGTAGGTAACTATGAAATGCCGTGCTTGTTCATATCATATTTTACTGCCAAAATTGGAATATAAACACTATTTAACATGAAGACATAGTTTTGCCTTTGTAATAAGATGACACATCTTTTTCCTGGAATCTAATGTACGTGTGAAGTGATCATTCAGCATTTGCCAGCCGGAATAAATGCCACTATGTAATAATTTAGTATTATTCCTGTTATTTCAGTCTGTAGGCATGCTAGTTTAGTCTTTATATTATGTTATTGGATTTTTCACTGAACAGTTAAAATGTCCTTCTCAGAAAGAGCTCCTTCAAATCTCTCCAGATTTCAGCAGAATAAAGGACAGAATAAAAATGAAAACCTTCACGTACATCTTGAGTTTCACTTCTGAGATCGATGTGCAAGTAAATATGGCTCAATCTCAGGCTCTGGGAAAGAAACACAAAGAATAGACACTATTCCTTACTTATTAAAGGCCGTCAGTTCTCTGCCAGTGATATACAATTTGATTTACATTACATTCAAACCTATTGAGCTTTTTCCACCCTGAGGTGCAGATGGTTTTAGGTTGTGTGATTGAAAAAAAGACTTCTACCATAATCTATCAGTCGCTTTAGGCCTGGGATCTAATGTAATATACAATAGCCACTTTTACAGCCAAGCAGAAAGAAAAAGGTCATTGGCATGTGTCTTATATACTAGTCTGGTACACTATACATTTCCCATTAGCAAGAAGTCATCAAATAGACCTTAGAACAGTACAAACATTGATTGCACGTTTCAGTCTTAGCATCACACTTCCATTTAAGCGACAGTAAAAGTGATCCAGAAATTAAAAAGTGAACTTAGGAAATAAAACTGCAGGGTAGCACTGAACTGTCTATTTTCAATGGAGCTTGTTAGAGTGGAATTCTCATTAGATTGAGATGATAACTCTCATATGCACATCAGTCAGCTCATTTATCACATGAGATATGTGAAAGAAGTAGCTCCACTTATCACCGCAAATTAGTAACTAGTTCCCTTAGTGCAGCTTTGTAATACAGTACGTTTGTGATCCTACGGTTCCCTTTATGGCCAAATAAAATTTCCAAAAAAATTGTACATTATTTGTTTTTTGTTTCATTTATTCAATTGCAGAATTGTTGCTCTCTGGTTATAACTTATGATTAAACCCAAGTTAGAACTTCACTTGTTTTGGAAGTTACGTTTGTGATTAGATTAAAATATGATAGAATAATAAGTAGTGTTACTCAACAGATAAGGCATCTCCCAATCACCCCGAGTTTGGTATCTTCATTCCGGATGTGAGGGGGGAAGTTGGGAGATATCACCGTGAAAATTTAGGTTGTTTTTTTTGCTAAACACTGATTGCTGATAAAGCCATGCCCACCGTACACCATCATTTTTAGTCCGTTTTAGCATATCTTTAAATCCATCGTCCTGGCTGGATGTTTAAAAATAAATAAACCTGGAGCAAGCAGTATGTTTAGATGGTAGGAAAATAAATGTGATAAATAGTCCCTGTGCATTTTGATTACTTTTATAATAGGATAACATGTATTTTATGGTCTGTTTTCTTAAACATAAATCCTACATGGGCGGGCCCTTACTGTGTTACTCCTAGCCTGATCATCCATCATGCAATATAGCCTCTGGCTGGAGTGAGGGGCCCGGATTACCATTACATGTATGTATTCATGTTTGTTTGTTTTTTAGATAAACAGAGCGGTGGAAAGGGCATACACCAATATGTTACCAAGGGTTAAATCACTACTTACTAGTGTGTTTATCAAATATATGTTGTAACAATCTAATATATGGAGATTTGTGCAATACTTAGCTGATTCTATGGGGTATATTACTAACCAGCGGGTTGTCAAAGCTGCCGATTGGCGTCTTTGACCAATAGGTTTAAAACGGTAACTGAAATAAATGCTCAGCATGTCCGATTTAGAATATATTTCTATTGCCGGTTTTAATCTATTGGTTAAAGTCGCCAATGATCCGCGCCCTTGAAAACCAGCTGGGTATTACATACTGTATACCCCTGAGGTTGTTTAGTGAAATCTCAACACTGTGGCTACATGTATTTATTTACATGTTATTCTAGGGCTTTTAGTACCTTGCTATTACTAGTTATTTTTCTAAATAACATAGAATGTATTTAAGAGAATAGAAGATGATTTTATAAAGGCATATGATTCATTGTATGTCAATAAAATGTTATATTTATAACTCATTCAATATCTGTTTAGTTATTCCGCTATTTGATTCCCATTAGTTTATGAGAAAAGATTAGCACTGCCAAACTATTTATTTTTATAAATGAACAGAGGTGATCAGAGTAAATCAGCACAGTGATTGCAGCCTGTTGCCTTGTCAGGGTGTGGAAGTCAAAGACGTCTGGCATTTATCAGTAACAATTATTAAAGCTAGGAAGGAGATGTATCAAGCCTTGGAGAGAGGTAAAGTGGAGAAGTTGTCCAAAGAAAACAATCAGCTTTTAACTGTCATTCATTTAGAAAATGACTTTGAAATGACAGATATGTGGGCTATACATCTACGGCCTCGATTACCCGTTCTGTTGATCCGATCCGCCAACGACGTTCAAAAAACGCAGATCCGCGTACATCGATAATCAGTGATCCTTCAGAGGATCTGGGAAAAAATTCAGGTTAAAAATCCCTGACTCACCGATCCTGATGCTTATTGGTCAGGATCAGTTTATTGAGGATTTCTAACATGTTGGATTTCACCAATTTCCTGACCCCGGCAGAACGGGGAATTGGGGCAATACGCAGATGTATGGGCTCCTTTAGAAGCTGATTAGTTGCTTTGGGCAACTATTCAAATTTAGCTCTCGCCAAGGCTGGATACAGCTCCCCATTAGAAACAAACAGGAGTCACACTATGCTTTTCTAACTTTGGCGTGATAATAATAATGGTGCACAACATAAAAAAGTACTAAATCAATATTGAGCCAACACTAAAATGCTACACATAGATAAGTATATCCCATTAGCAGTTAATATCTTATCCATGATTACCTGCCTGCCATCAATAACATGCATGAACAGATGTCTGAGTAGTAATATAAATGCGATTTTAAAGGTATTCACACTGTTGATCTCTTTCCATTTGTCTCAGTGAATAAGCACAAGCCATGGATTGAGACCTCATATCATGGAGTCATCACCGAAAATAATGACACAGTCATTCTGGACCCACCTCTGGTTGCATTGGACAAGGATGCCCCTGTGCCTTTTGCTGGTAGGCCAATGTTTTCCTTGTTGTATGTTTATTGCATTTGGCTTTCAATATATTTTGATGGTTCCATATTGTTTCACCTGATTAAGAAGTTCAAGACCATGTAGTAATTTTAAGTAAGCTATGTATTTGTACATTATACAGGTGGTTTTTGAAGCTTGTGGTAATTTCCTCAGTGTCATATTGAGTGTTCAGAGTTTGTAGCTAATTTGAACAGATGCATTTCTGAACACAGTTTAATATACCCCAATCAGGGGCTGGCTGGCAACTTTTAGCCTGGGGGGCAAATGCATGCAGGCGGCCATGGCCTAGGAGTAGCGTGTAGCCAGGGTGCCCGAAAAACGTGCGTGCTACGGCGCCGCCCCCCCTCAAGTGTTCCAGGGAGGTGGCGGGCCCATATGGGATTAATGTAAGGTAAAAATAAAGATATGGGGCAGCCCCCTGTTGTAGTGCCCATATGCAGTGCCCCCATGTGCCACAGGAGAGAACACCCTTATGCAGGCCTCCAGTAGTGCCCCCAGTAGTGATCCCCCCTATGCAGTGCCCCTTGTGCCCCCAGTAGTAAGCCCCTTATATAGTGCCCCCAGTAGTGGTCCCCCCTGTGCAGTGCCCCTTGTGCCCCCAGTAGTAAGCCCCTTATATAGTGCCCCCAATAGTGGTACCCCCTATGCAGTGCCCCTTATATAGTGCCCTCAGTAGCAGTCCACCCCCCATGCAGTGCCCCCAATAGTGGTAACCCTTATGCAATGCCCCTTAAATAGTGCCCCCAGTTGTAGTCTCCCCCCTATGCAGTACACCCAGTATTGCCCTTTATATAGAGCCCCTCCCCCTATGCAGTGCCCCTAGTAGTAGTCCCCTTCCCTCTATGCTGTGCCCCTAGTAGTAGTCCCCTCCCATTGAAGTGCCCCTAGTAGTAGTCCCCTCCCCTTGTAGTGTCCCCAGTAGTAGTCCCCCCTTGTAGTGTCCCCAGTGGTAGTAGTCCCCACCCCCCTTGTAGTGTCCCCAGTGGTAGTAGTCCCCACCCCCCTTGTAGTGCCCCCAGTAGTAGTAGTCCCCCCCTTTGTAGTGCCCCCAGTAGTGGTCTCCTCACTGTAGTGCCCCCAGTAGTAGGAGTCCCCCACCCCCCTTGTAGTGCCCCCAGTAGTAGTAATGCCCCCCTTTGTAGTGCCCCCAGTAGTAGTAATGCCCCCCTTGTAGTGCCCCCACTAGTAGTAATGCCCCCCTTTGTAGTGGCCCCAGTAGTGGTCTCCTCATTGTAGTGCCAGACCCCCCCTGTAGACACACGTAATATAAAAAACAAAAATAAAAAAAAACTTACCTGAATCCCCGCTCCTGCTGCCGCCATCTGCTCCTCTGTCTGTCCTCCCGGGCCGGGCCGCTCTGCATTACGGGAGAGATGTCATATGACATCATGACCTCTCTCCCATTGCCCACTGCGGGAGCCGGAAGATGGAGCGGCTCCTGCAGTGGGCGCAGCAGCTAATGAGAGTCTGACAGACTCTCATTGGCTGCTGTTCAAAACAAATGCACAGCTGCCGGTGCCAGCGGCTGTGTGTTTGTCACTCCATCCGGTCAGCGCTACACATGCGGTGCAGTCTGTGTCACAGTAACACAGACTGCCCGCGGCCCGCATGACGCTGCGGCCCGGGGGGCACATGGCACCATACCCCCCGGCCCAGCCCGCCACTGACCCCAATCATCTCTGATATCACAGTATAGGTTCCATGCTCCTCCTGCTGATAGCTGTATCATATGTTGTTCCAATCGGTACTCTTAATACTTACAAATTTGCAGTGGACACTGACCAATCGGTGCTCTTGAACCAGGACAAAATCATATTTGTATGTGTAAGTAATACATTTATAGGAATTACCATTAGGTGACAGAATGGTGACTATGTTTTGCATTACTTTGGGGACCGTAACTATTCTAATAGTAGGGTATTTAATATTAAAAACTGTGGGGTCTATTTATTAAGCCTTGGAGAAAAATAAAGTGGATGGAGATAAACCAGCCAACTCCTAACTGTCATTTTTCAAACACAGCCTGTGACATGACAGTTAGGAGCTGATTGGCTGGTACTTTATCTCCATCCAAGGCTTAGTAAATAGACCTATATGTTCTGATTGACATCTTATTTTAGGATTGATGTAAATCACGACACATATTTAGTTACAACCATCAGATATAATTTTCTAGGACCACTACAGTCAAAAACGACAATCTTATTTAATATATGTAGAACTTCAAATTGAACGCCAAAATTTGTAAATGGAAATTCAGTTTATCAACCTAAACATAGTATAATTAACATCAGTATTTTTTGTTAGTTTATTCATTGCATCACACAAACATCAGATAAAATAGTACAAAATGTTATTAAATGAACTTCAAATCCATTAACTTGTTATATCACGTTTGTTAATTTGGTAACAAAATGTCAATCTGATTTTACTTATTTATGATTAACACTCTTTTGACTTATCTATGCAATATTTGAATAGACATTGAGCGGACTATTCAGAGTCACATGCAATTGCGTGCAGATAATGGTATTTTCCATGTAAAATAGGTAACCACAGTTATGCCTAAAGAATGACTCGGCAAATAAATCTCCAATATTAAGATTATTATAAAAAATATAGGATTAGCAGTTGGTTATAGATGTGAAATTGATAGTTTCAATGGTCAAAATATAATCTATTCAAAAGTAATATTACTTTGCATGAACTGCATTATAAATACACATAATGTTTCTATAATACATGTCAATTATAAGTTTTTAATGTATATACAGATTACTATCTATATGTTATATTTAATTCTTATATAAAGTTTGAATCCCAATTTTAAACACAAATTGCTCCCTAAAGCTGGGTACACACTATATGAGATATCATACAATATATATCGTTCCGATGCATATTGGAAAGATATATCGTACACATCATTTGATGCGTCGCTAGCGATGGTCATTCATCGCAGCGTCCCATCTGTTATTTTGCACGACAGATGAGACGATGCAACGAACGATGCAGTGCTGTTATATGCAGCATGTAACGATACACTGCGCCGTCGTACACCATATCGTGCAGTGTGTATGGCGCACACAATGTATTGTTACATTGCATTGCACCATCGGCTGGGTCACAAATCATATAGTGTAGTTCTTCCCACTGTCTCTAAGCTATGATAAGGTTTTTTTGTAAGGAAAGAAGTCTCACTTTGCAAAGCCAGGGAAGAAATGAATGGCACTTGTTCATAAAGGCCTTGTCTAATGGCTCAGTACAATCTAGTCCTGATTAGTTGGCTCAGGGCGATCTACAGTCTGTTTCCTAGATTGGCCACTCTACTCACATCACTAGGACTGGGGACATTTTTAAGTGCTTATTGGAATTTATGGCAAAGATGAAGACTTGGTTTAGCTCTATAATAAGAGCACATATTGCTATATAGTGGGTGTTCACTCCTGGGTCTTCATGGGCTGGAGGTCAGTTATGTCTCCCAATGGACTGGCTGGAGAATTAGAGGGGTACTGAAGGACTGCAAGGTTCAGTAAGTAATCTTCCTTTATTTGAGTTCCTGCAGCTCTTGTAAATCTGTCTAAGAATCTAATGAATTTGTATGAGATTAAAGTGAGATATATATCAACCTGAAGAAGTGCCACCAGGTGATACCTACTGCAAATCAAATGGTGGTAATACATGCAATATATATACCACTTTGAAGGAAGTACGTACTAGAGAGGGGATGTAGTTTAAATCCTGTCAGTCGGGATGCTGTCACTCGGAATGCTGGCACTGGAATTCCGACACCAGTCAGAATCCCAGCGCCGGCATCCCGACAGTAAGTAGTGGGGTTAGGGAGAGGGTTAGGTTTAGGCACTATAGGGAGGGATAGGGTTAGGCACTAGACATGGAGGGTTAGGTTACTTACCAACAGGTGTCGGTACCCAAACCCTGTCGGAATGCCGGTCTCAGGATTCTGACCACCGGGATCCCAAGCGCTGGTATCCTGTACCCAACCTCTAGGGAGTACAAGTATCAAAACAAAGGAAGTATTACTAGATATCTGAACCAAATCACAACAATTACTTATGGATAATATTTATCAAATAAAGTGTAAATTGTAATGGGTATAATTTATGCTAAAGGGGTTTTATGACCATTAGATGATGTTAATGTAATGGCATGTATGTGCCCCCATGCCACATCTACTAAATGCATTGTCCTTTCTTTGTAGCTTTCTTCTGTCCTTTCTTTGTGTATTTAAATAATCATAGAAACTTGTTAATTACTAAAAAATAATATATTAGAGAGATAGTTTATGGGGAAATCCTCAGAAAATGGCTGTTTTTGGAGGATTTCCCACAAAGCAAGAGTGTTACATATGACCCATAATCTTAAATGTACAACTATAGAGATTATATTCCACACCTACAGTATAGAAATCTGACAGCAGCGCTCCCAGTTGTCATTGCATGTCCCATGTCAGAGTGACTGCTCCATTACCTAATGCTGCTGTAGGTGTTTTTACAGGATTTGTCTCTCCTTTATTTACAAGATTGAAACTCAGGAATATCATGTACATAATCCATTAATAACATGTCTTCCTGACACCATTACTAGATGAGGCTCAACATACATACTGGTGTCCCTGCTTAGCCTGTCTACTTCATTACAATACACAGATTGTCTGTGCAGCCTGTAACAACAGCATTGTCACTGGAAGGGCAGGTGTCCTACCAATGCTCTGACAGTGGATATACTATTTTACCTCTCCTCCTGCAGCTTTGACAGCATCCATATTAAAAGAACCTGTTTTGCACTCAGCACATTTTGGAATCTATCTGCAAATATACATGCCAGCTGTTAACCTCCTGAAATGGGATAATGTGGCGCCTGCTCTTTCAGGCTGCGCAACCAGGGCACTAATGCAGATGGGTTATGGTAATGGACTTCAGGATACATTTGTTTTTGAACTGGTTGTTATACGTGTAATGGATCGAAGAAAAAAAAAAGCTGTGTTGATAATTGAAATGAAGTTCTTTTGTCGAGAGTAAGGATTTAAAATATGAAACTTTTAACCGTTGCCCTTTTAACCTCCCATCTGTTTGAGAATGGAATATTTATGAAATTAAAATGTTTAGTGCAGCTGCGGAACACTCCACTACGTATATACGGGGCCGTACCTAGGGGTGTGCAAGCCGTACCATCGCACAGAGCGCAGTGCTCTGTGGGTGGCACCGACATTGCCCCATGGTCCCTGGAATGGAACCCTGCAGCCAGTGTCACTGCTACAGCACCGTTGGGCGCTCCAGACATCTGAGAGTGTTTGCCGGTGGTGATATCTGTACCTGCGCTGCCGGCCCCGCCTCCTCGGTATGCAGTTATGATGTCATCACTTCGGGGGCTTTGTGAAGCCCTGTTACAACTCTGCGTACATTCAGAAATGTATGCATGTATTATGTATATGTGTATACATAAAAAAAATGTGTACAAATATCCACTCTCCCAAAAAATTAGGGGTCTATTTACTAAGCAGTGTTTGGAGACAGAGTGAAAAGTGATAAGGTGCCAGCCAATCAGCTCCCAACTGTCATCTCACAGGCTGTGTTTGAAAAATGACAGTTGGGAGCTGATTAGCTGGCACCTTATCACTTTCTTATCACTTTTCACTCTGTCTCCTAACACTGCTTAGTAAATAGACCCCTTAATCTCTATTTAATGGTAAAGATTTAGGAGTCTGTTCACCAGATATATACAGTACAATCCGGGTGGTTTTGTTTTTTATAGAATTGACAATTTAAAACATTGGGCAGACTCGCCGGATATTACATTTACCCCCATGAGAATATTTTCACATAAATACATTCTGCATTACTTTTTTCCCCAACAAATTATCAAAAATTAAGTATTTAAGCTTAAACTATAATCACAGGGAACAAGTTTTCCCCATGAATGTTAGACTTCTTGTCCTTAGCTCTATTGAAGGACACTGAAGTCAGCCTTTTTTAGTTGGAACTGAATAGAAAATAGAGATCAATAGCTTGGATACATGCTTGCAACTGTTCCAAGATGTTAAGTTAATTCGCTGTTTAAGAAGGCTTGAAGTGATAAGTACAGCAATATAGTGATAGAGGTAAACTGACAATTGTTGATTGGAATCTTTGCAATAAAACAAGCTGGAGGTTCTAATCTCCAAGTAATTATATTTCAATCCTAAAATACAATCATATCCTTTATCAATCCTGATAAGTAACCTGACTGTATAGACACTACATATTAACAATAAGATCATATCTGTGTCAGTGATTAAAGCTCATCCTTATTGGAGCGCTTATTTGATGTTTGATCAATACAAATAAATTAGCTACTGAATTGGGATTTCAAACTAAAACTGGCCAAGCGCATGCAGATTTGTCAGTCAGGTTGGTTAGATTTGTACCAAATCCTTGAAGATCATAATCAGAACAGGAAGTCCAATTAGCCAATGGCCTCCATTGGTGCTTATACAGGAAGTTCAGCCGGGTGCTTGCAGCAGTCTGATTTCTCAGCCTAATACACAGGGAACCATTTTCATCAGAGTTAGAGCTTTTCCAAGGATTAATAATAATAATAATAATAATAATAATAATAATAATAATAATACATCAAATAGTCCTGAGGAAAAAAAAAATTATCACTACAATGAGCACCAATAGAAAATAATTTTCGGGTGTATTTAACAACAGCAAAAAAAAAAATGCCAAGGCAGGTGAGCTCACCTGTCCGTATGTGCACTGCGTAGGGCCGGATTAAAGTTTGTGAGGGCCCTATGAATAAAATTGCCACGGCTCCACTCAGCAACTACTACACCTCTTACCTTGTCTCCAGGCTTTCCACTGACCGGCAAGGTCGCAGCATACTACTTCATGTCCGCCCAACACTGCTGGGACCCAACTCCCGCCAGCATAGCAGACAGGATTTTCAGTGGGGGGTCAGAGAGAGAGAGAAGGAGAGATGGGGGAGAGAAAAGAGAGGAGAGAGAGGAGAGAGAAATAGGGAGAGACAAGGAGGGAGACAGTGAAAGAGAGGGAGGAGAGGGGGAGGGAGTCATAGAGAGGGAGGGGGGAGGGAGAGCAAAATCGAGGAAGAGAGGGAGAGAAAGTGAGGGAGGGGAAGATGGAGAGACAGGAAAGAAAGTAGGGGACAGAGAGGGAGAGAGAGGGGGTGGAGGGAAAGGGAGAAAGAAAGAGAGAGACAAAGGGAGGGGTATACTTGCCTACTTTTCAAAAAGCTTTTCAGGTAGATTGTGAAAGCAACACCTACTGTTAAAGTGGGCGTGTACTGCTACATCTGAGAGGCGTGCCATAAAATGTACTTACATCCAGATGTAAACAAGCCCGAAAGCAGTTAGTAAGATCTATTTGTTGACGACAACACACTGATACTTTTCAGAAAATACATGTAGCCATAGGGATCATTGTGCCTTATAACCAATGCTGGGCAATGATACTAATGAACCCATTTGAATGTATCTCTGTTTTCTTGGGGAAAAGGTGTAATCAGGGAGATTTGTAGACTCTTCAGTGAGTCAGAGAGATTGCGACTATTTCAGGGAAGTATGGGGAGGGGGAGAGAGAAAGGGAGATAGATAGATAGATAGATAGATAGATAGATAGATAGATAGATAGATAGATAGATAGATAGATAGATAGATAGAGGCAGAGTGAGGGAGGGAGGGAGGGAGGGAGATAGATAGATAGATAGATAGATAGATAGATAGATAGATAGATAGATAGATAGATAGATAGATAGATAGATAGATAGAGGGAGGCAGAGTGAGAGAGGGAGGGAGATAGAGAGAAGTCATGAGAGAGAGAGAGCGGGAGAGGGAGAGGGGAGAGAAAGGGAGGAGAGAGATAGAGAGAAGGAGAAGGAGGGAGAGAGAATAGGAGGGAAGGGAGAAAGGGTGAGAGATAGGATGAGGGAGGGAGAGAAGAGACAGTGGGCCTGGTTCAGAGCCGTATGCTATTTGCGCTTGCTCGTTCAGAAAAAGGGGCCGGATATTTTAATAGAGCGCTCGCTCTTTGCGGTCTGTTGACGCCTCTATGTCAGAGCAAGCGAACGAAATATGCGCTCGCTATTTTGTAAAGACGCCCCCTGGCCGTTCGCATCATTCGTCATCTCCGCTATTTATTAGATTAATCGAGTACATCGAAAGGCGTCTGAACTGCTCGCAGTGCTTGTGGTTGGATTTTCCTACCGCAATCATGCGAACAGTTCAGGCTAAGAGACAACCAAGTGACGTGGCCGATGACACTGCTTTGTTAATTATGCACACCCTTAAAACGCCCGTTTTGACCGTTTGGCACGCCTGCGTTCGGATCTCCACTCCCCATTTTCAAGCACCTTCCCCTGTTACCACCCACAAACGCCTCATCCTGTCAAATTAGCAGGCACTCGCTGTTTTGCGAACACACGATTTCCGACCGCACTGACTGGTTGGCGCATGTGCATTATGACCCATACGCATGCGCAGATGTGCGAACATCGCTCGGAGCGAACGAGCGGCCGCTTACGAGCGGCTCTGAATCAGGCCCAGAGTGCATACACAGTTACACACTACCTGTTGTGGAATCAGGCTTCTGATGGGGATGGGCAATTCACAGCAGTAGGCTCCATCCCCTAAATTACACCCGCAAAGCACGGAATTATGTCTGAGAGGGGGTGGGGCCTCCATCATCAGTCACGGTCCATCAGTAATTGTACTGTCACTGCTGTCTGCTGCCGGGAGCCAGCCAGAGCAGGTCCAGAGTGGCCTGAATGTTTGTGGCAATATGGGGGTCCCCAATGTGTGGGGACCTTTGGGCGACCGCCCCATCCGCCCGCCTATAATACGGCCCTGGCACTGTGCCTAGATCTTGGTCTCGGGCTTCCAGGTGCAGAAATAAATTAAGCAAAACGATAATAAATATATATTTTTTTAAATGATTGTAATAAGAAAAAAATGGCAATATCATAGGAGGACAGCTAGCAGTGCTGGTACTGCCACTATCCATGGCAAATACTGTAGGTGGTAACTAGTCTTCGCTATTCTTTACGGGGGGAGCTATTGCGTAAGAGCCTCTGTGATAGCCACAGATTGTGATACCTGGCAATGGCATTTGTAGGCTGCCAGGATTGATAAATACTGTAGGTAAAGGCAATAAATCTGGTAAAAACGGTATTTGGGTTTGCGATGACAAATAAAGTAAGATGAAATCACTTCCTACTTCCATATTGATTACAATAACACACCATTATAAAGATAATAAATAATGATATGAAATATATTTGTATATAAGATCCTTACTGTGAGAGGAATCTTGGTTGAGCAACAGCACATTACTAGCAGCAGCTGATAATTTCACCTCTGATGTGATGTTAAAATCTGGTTATTTTTTGCTTGCTGCAAAAGCTCAGTGACACCTTACATAGCAGTTTGGTTTATTTCTACCAATTACAGTTAATTTTGACTTGACATGCAGAATAACATGTAGTTTTAGGCTGTCACTAAATTGCATTTAACGTGTAAGCCATAGGAGTGCCATTATACAGATGTATCACGCATTGATACTTGCTTTCCAACTAAAATGACTGAATTAGCAACATATGCCGTCTGAGCAGAGGCAATTGTCAATCACTTGCAGAAAAGATACACAGCTGAGTAGCCAAAAGATACATGTGTTTAAAGTTACCTCAACTCAGACCACAGATGCCATATTGTATAGTTAAAAATAGTATTAAAAAGACAACAACACACCAATTCCCTAAATCCTCAATCTGTCCAGCACTATGCAGCCTAGGCTTGTTTCCACTATTAGAGCTTGTTGTCACCCAGTCATACAAAAACCCAGTCCCAAGGTGGCCAGCACAGAGCAACTACCTCTATGGAGTGGTGGGAGTTCCAAATACAGAGTACCCCCATTCAGAGCCCTTCACACCACTGCTGAGAAGTGCTTGGGGTCATGACCCTCCCGACCTGTAGGGGGCTTGGATTGTTTCACAGGTATAGGACACCTGACACCTATTGGTCACAGTATAATAGACCATGGGCAACTGGGTACCTTTTCATTATACTAGGGAACCCCATGCCTTCCTGTTATAGAGGAAAATAGGCCAGACTGTCTAACACTTAAGCAGATTCAGTATTTGTGGATGAGGAATCTTGCCCATTTTTTAATTAACATTAGTTTTTTGTTACAGAGTGTAGCATCTGTTGACTGAGCAGAGGTAACTGACAATCGCTTTCAGTTCTCTGTTATTTAGTTATGTGTTTTTTTTTCCTTTTTCAGAAAATGACTGACAGTTACCACCACTCAAATCTTAGATGCTGTAGATTCATTAATTTAAAATGAAATGTTTTCAGAATTTATTACCACCAGTAATACAGGTTGAGTCTCCCATATCCAAAATGCTTGGGACCAGGGGTATTTTGGATATCGGAATATTCCGTATTTTGGAATAATTGCATACCATATTAAAATGTCTTAGGTATAGGGCCCAAATCTAAACACAGAATGCATTTATGATTTATATACACCTTATACACACAGCCTGAAGGTAATGTTATACAATATTTTCAATAATTTTGTGCCTCAAAGTTTGTGTACATACATGAAATTTATTTATGTGTCATATACACCTTATACACACAGCCTATAGGTCAATTTATACTTTATTTTTAATAATTTTGTGCCTTAAACAAAGTTTGTGTGCATTGGACCATCAAAAATCAAAGTTTTCACTATCTCAGTCATGCTAAAAATATTCCGTATTTCGGAATATTCCGTATTTCGGAGTATTTGGATATGGGATACTCAACCTGTATCACTAAAATCTGTAATTTATCATCTCACCATGACTATGGTACAAAGGTAAATAATTGATTGACCAATCAAGTTGTAGTTTTCCAAAAAGAAAAAGTGGAGTTTATTACAACATGTTGTAGTATCAGCATAGCCTCCAGTAAGCTCCCTGACCAACAGGTGGGAGATGTTTTATACAAAAAAAAGGCTATATAGCATGGCTGGAAACATTCAGTGGTTTCGATATACTATATTTTTTGTTTAGTTATTCTGGCAGTTGATACAGTCTTTAGTCTGTATTGGATAATTTTCCCAAGACATTTTGTGAGGATATGCAATAAGTATATAATGTATAGGTTCGATGTAAATGCAGGACCTGTCCATATATGGTCATTACATAACATTTTTAGTGTTTATTTAAAAACAAACTTTGGTTAGAAAAAAGCTATTATTTGGTATAAAATCGATGATTTGATGTATTTATTAAAGAGTAAAAAAACATTTGTGGTAAAATATCGAGGAATAGTGAGACAAGTAAAATGCACTTATTTAGTTGCAATGTAATTTAAAATGGGATTGGATCTTTTACCTATTTTTTTCCCACTTTAACAATTACAAGTAAACGTATAAATGGTTTGGTGTTTAACATTAACATTGCACTTGTGGAAATCGTACCGTATGGGATTTGCCATGACAGGAACACCCAGTGTTAATATACATTTGCAGCTTGCTACAGCTGTATGTTTATATGGATATACTTTATTCAAGGTCATTGTTTGTTTGAAGTTCTGTGGTTGCCAACAATATACATACGATTCTGTGTCTATGGTTTATGACATGCTGTACTTTTTTATGCCAATGGAAATATGTCACATCCAGTATTTCTCCAAACAGCTCTGTGCTTTGTTTCCAATATTTTACAATACCCTTAATAATGTAGATATGTGCAGAAAAAAATAACAAGTACTAGCAGTTTCTTTACGCTTGTGCAAGTTTTCCACTTTCCTTTCCCACATCTAAATCTTGATTAATTGCCTGTAATTCAAACTTCTGAAGCATTTTTTTTTCAAAGCTTTTTCTAGGTCACTTAGCTGTATGGATATAATTAGTCCAGCCATTTGAGAACATTTTAATTTATGTTTTTGAAATGTAGTAGCTGAGATGTGTGAGGATGAAGATTAACACCCAAAAGCATTGAATCTTTCAAATACTACTTTACAGGCCGGGATTTCTAAATTCCAAATACTTTATACAGCAGCAGATAGTTATCTGGTCAAGTCTTTAAAGTTTAAAGAGATGTCTTGGATTAGGGACTTCCTTTAAGGATTTGGTTGTGTGTCTTCTGCCAACAGACAGAGCACCTGTGGTCTCAAACACAAGTAGGAAAAGGGGCAAATTTATTAAGAAGTGAGAAGCCTTTTACCCAATGAAAATGACTGGTTTGGTCAGAGGTAGAGTTTAATTGTATTTATTAATAGGCAACCGCTAATTATCACCAGCATTAGCCATCAATTGGGCTCTGCATGCTACAGTTTTATCATAGTGCTAAGGCACAAGAAAAATGCTGTATTAGTACATAATCTATTTTTTTTATTTTTTTCTAATAAAATATTTTTATTTTTCTATTTTTCAAGTTTTTTTTTTTACAAAAGTGGAGGTGCAAGTTCAAGTAGGTCTTGGAGGTCGACTGCACATATGTGATCCGGCAATGCCAGATCAAACGTGCAGAGGCTCCGGCAAGCAGTGACAGTAATCTTACTACTGCCAGCCAGCATCGCCAGGGTGCTGAACACTTCTCAGCTGCCCTGGTGACATTTTTTTCATGTATGTGTTAAGATCAAATGTGTATTAATAAAATATAAGTGGTAAGAAATTCAATTTATATCTAGTTGTAGCTAAAAAAAATATAATATTGCATTAAAAAAATGAACTTTTAAGAGCATTAATATTGCAAACTAATGGCTTCTATATTATATAACAAGTCATTTGCCCAGTGAAGTGTATGAAAATCCCATTAGCTTTTGCCATGTACCAATGTGTTTGTGTCAATTAATGACAAAGTCAACAGAGCATTGCTCCGCTATCTATACAAGTAAATGAACATAAGTCCTCAGCAAACTCTTTACTGTAAGAATAGCGGTAATGTTTTGTGCTTGATACTGCAATACTTATGGATTACTGTTAACAGATTAGGCTTTTAATAGGAAATGAATGTATGACGCAGCACTAGCCTTGTGGTGAATAAAATACACAATTATGTGTTTGGAATTCTACACAATTGGATGTTTTCATTAGTTTTTCATTGTTGAGAAAATATTGCTGTTACAGCAACTTTACAAACTGCAATTGAAATCCAATATGACATGTCATTGATTAGTCAGTATTTTCTAAACGGTGTTACTTTTTTATTTATTACAACAAATCATTTTTGGGAATAGATCAGATTTTCTGCCATGAAATTTTGTTTTGCTATTTTTCTCTCAGTAGCAAGATCTTGTATTAAGAAACTGATTCAATAGTGAATTTTGAAATGACGTACAGCCCCCACCTTGTAATAATATTATTATTGATTGTATCTTTGTAGCCCCCCTCCCCGTAACTGTAATCAGTTCTGTTTAATGATAACTTGTAGTACTGAAGAGTATAGTTTCTTGTAGCCAGATATATGTGTATATGATTCAGATTATTCAATTATTACCTTAGAGAAACTATTCTAACAGTTGTAGCAACTAAATTAGGGATTCTCCCTGGGTCAATGCATTACAGCTCGCAGTCCGTTCCTTTCTGAATAATAATTCCAAAAGTGAGGCTATTATGCAAAGATCTGGTTAGTTGCCCTAAAGATTCATTATTTTTTTTTTTTTTTTGGGGGGTGGTCTTTAGGTATATTCACTGATTTTACCATAGCTATCATCTACTTGAATCTCTACTGCAGTTGGCACCTCAGACAAGGAGATGGTTTGCCAATCATACTGTAGTACTGCACTTCTTACAACTGTTTGCAGGACCAACATATGTGGGGGCATATCACCCTACAAGATATTTAACTACATCATTTAAGTAAATCAAATGTTATTGGTATGAGAGATCCATCCTGTCAAGTTACTTCAGTTGCTTGTAATGGTAAAATGACTATAGTGATATCGGGGAAATTGCTGTAGTAAAGTTCCTGATCTAGTAAAGGGGCGTCTCTTGCGTCACACATGAGGCATGTGTAATACCACCAGGCAACTAACAAGATGCTTAGTTTACCTATTTAACAGCATGACGGATCGCAGATCTCATGGTTTTTCCATAAGATCCACGATGCCAATGTACGACGGCGGGGATGCGCATCGCCATCGTACAGCATGCCAAAACACACACGATATGCACGATCGATCGTTGTGATAGATCAAAATCGTGCATATCGTGTGTAAAATCTTACAGTGTATGGTGGCCTTAACTCTCATTATCCTAATGCTCAGTACTGTTCCAATTTTCATTATCCTCATACACTGCACTGATCCTAACTCTCATTATCCTCATACATTGCTCTGATCCTAACTCTCATTATCCTCATACACTGCACTGATCCTCACTCTCATTATCCTCATACTCAGTACTGTTCCCAATTTTCATTATCCTCATACACTGCACTGATCCTAACTCTCATTATCCTCATACACTGCACTGATCCTAACTCTCATTATCCTCATACACTGCACTGATCCAATTTTCATTATCCTCATACACTGCACTGATCCTAACTCTCATTATTCTAATGCACAGTACTGTTCCCAATCTTCATTATCCTCATACACTGCACTGATCCTTACTCTCATTATCCTCATACACTGCACTGATCCTTACTCTCATTATCCTCATACACTGCACTGATCCTTACTCTAATTATCCTCATACACTGCACTGATCCTTACTCTCATTATCCTCATACACTGCACTGATCCTAACTCTCATTATCCTCATACACTGCACTGATCCTTACTCTCAATATCCTCATACACTGCACTGATCCTTACTCTCATTATCCTCATACACTGCACTGATCCTTACTCTCATTATCCTCATACACTGCACTGATCCTTACTCTCATTATCCTCATACACTGCACTGATCCTAACTCTCATTATCCTCATACACTGCACTGATCCTTACTCTCATTATCCTCATACACTGCACTGATCCTAACTCTCATTATCCTCATACATTACACTGTTCCAATTTTCATTATCCTCATACACTGCACTGATCCTAACTCTCATTATTCTAATGCTCAGTACTGTCCCCAATCTTCATTATCCTCATACACTGCACTGATCCTAACTCTCATTATCCTCATACACTACACTGATCCTAACTCTCATTATCCTCATACACTGCACTGTTCCCAATCTTCATTATCCTCATACACTGCACTGATCCTTACTCTCATTATCCTCATACACTGCACTGATCCTTACTCTCATTATCCTCATACACTGCACAAATCCTTACTCTCATTATCCTCATACACTGCACTGATCCTTACTTTCATTATCCTCATACACTGCACTGATCCTTACTCTCATTATCCTCATACACTGCACTGATCCTTACTCTCATTATCCTCATACACTGCACTGATCCTAACTCACATTATCCTCATACACTGCACTGATCCTTACTCTCATTATCCTCATACACTGCACTGATCCTTACTCTCATTATCCTCATACACTGCACTGATCCTTACTCTCATTATCCTCATACACTGCACTGATCCTAACTCTCATTATCCTCATACACTGCACTGATCCTTACTCTCATTATCCTCATACACTGCACTGATCCTAACTCTCATTATCCTCATACACTACACTGTTCCAATTTTCATTATCCTCATACACAGCACTGATCCTAACTCTCATTATTCTAATGCTCAGTACTGTTCCCAATCTTCATTATCCTCAAACACTGCACTGATCCTTACTCTCATTATCCTCATACACTACACTGATCCTAACTCTCATTATCCTCATACACTGCACTGTTGCCAATCTTCATTATCCTCATACACTGCACTGATCCTTACTCTCATTATCCTCATACACTGCACTGATCCTTACTCTCATTATCCTCATACACTGCACTGATCCTTACTCTCATTATCCTCATACACTGCACTGATCCTTACTCTCATTATCCTCATACACTACACTGATACTAACTCTCATTATTCTCATACACTACAATGTTCCAATTTTCATTATCCTCATACACTGCACTGATCCTAACTCTCATTATCCTCATACTCAGTACTGTTCCCAATTTTCATTATCCTCATACACTGCACTGATCCTAACTCTCATTATCCTCATACACTGCACTGATCCTAACTCTCATTATCCTCATACACTGCACTGATCCTAACTCTCATTATCCTCATACACTGCACTGATCCTTACTCTCATTATCCTCATACACTGCACTGATCCTTACTCTCATTATCCTCATACACTGCACTGATCCTTACTCTCGTTATCCTCATACACTGCACTGATCCTTACTCTCATTATCCTCATACACTGCACTGATCCTTACTCTCATTATCCTCATACACTACACTGATACTAACTCTCATTATTCTAATGCTCAGTACTGTTCTCAATGCTCATTATCCTCATACACAGCACTGATCCTTACTCTCATTATCCTCATACACTGCACTGATCCTTACTCTCATTATCCTCATACACAACACTGATCCTTACTCTCATTATCCTCATACACTGCACTGATCCTAACTCTCATTATCCTCATACACTGCACTGACCCTTACTCTCATTATCCTCATACACAGCACTGATCCTTACTCTCATTATCCTCATACACTGCACTGATCCTAACTCTCATTATCCTCATACACAGCACTGATCCTAACTCTCATTATTCTCATACACTGCACTGATCCTTACTCTCATTATCCTCATACACTGCACTGATCCTAACTCTCATAATTCTAATGCACTGTACTGTTCTCAATCCTCATTATTCTCATACACTGCACTGATCCTAACTCTCATTATCCTCATACACTGCACTGATCCTTACTCTCATTATCCTCATACACTGCACTGATCCTAACTCTCATTATCCTCATACACTACACTGTTCCAATTTTCATTATCCTCATACACTGCACTGATCCTAACTCTCATTATCCTCATACACTGCACTGATCCTTACTCTCATTATCCTCATACACTGCACTGATCCTTACTCTCATTATCCTCATACACTGCACTGATCCTAACTCTCATTATCCTCATACACTGCACTGATCCTAACTCTCATTATCCTCATACACTACACTGTTCTAATTTTCATTATCCTCATACACTGCACAGATCCTAACTCTCATTATCCTCATACTCAGTACTGTTCCCAATTTTCATTATCCTCATACACTGCACTGATCCTAACTCTCATTATCCTCATACACTGCACTGATCCTAACTCTCATTATCCTCATACACTGCACTGATCCTAACTCTCATTATCCTCATACTCTGCACTGATCCTTACTCTCATTATCCTCATACACTGCACTGATCCTTACTCTCATTATCCTCATACACTGCACTGATCCTTACTCTCATTATCCTCATACACTACACTGATCCTAACTCTCATTATTCTAATGCTCAGTACTGTTCTCAATCCTCATTATCCTCATACACAGCACTGATCCTTACTCTCATTATCCTCATACCCTGCACTGATCCTAACTCTCATTATCCTCATACTCTGCACTGATCCTTACTCTCATTATCCTCATACACTGCACTGATCCTTACTCTCATTATCCTCATACACTGCACTGATCCTTACTCTCATTATCCTCATACACTGCACTGATCCTTACTCTCATTATCCTCATACACTGCACTGATCCTTACTCTCATTATCCTCATACACTACACTGATCCTAACTCTCATTATTCTAATGCTCAGTACTGTTCTCAATCCTCATTATCCTCATACACAGCACTGATCCTTACTCTCATTATCCTCATACACTGCACTGATCCTTACTCTCATTATCCTCATACACTGCACTGAACCTAACTCTCATTATCCTCATACACTGCACTGATCCTTACTCTCATTATCCTCATACACAGCACTGATCCTTACTCTCATTATCCTCATACACTGCTCTGATCCTAACTCTCATTATCCTCATACACTGCACTGATCCTTACTCTCATTATCCTCATACACTGCACTGAACCTAACTCTCATTATCCTCATACACTGCACTGATCCTTACTCTCATTATCCTCATACACAGCACTGATCCTTACTCTCATTATCCTCATACACTGCTCTGATCCTAACTCTCATTATCCTCATACACTGCACTGATCCTTACTCTCATTATCCTCATACACTGCACTGATCCTAACTCTCATTATCCTCATACACTGCACTGATCCTAACTCTCATTATCCTCATACTCTGCACTGATCCTTACTCTCATTATCCTCATACACTGCACTTATCCTTACTCTCATTATCCTCATACAGTGCACTGATCCTTACTCTCATTATCCTCATACACTGCACTGATCCTTACTCTCATTATCCTCATACACTACACTGATCCTAACTCTCATTATTCTAATGCTCAGTACTGTTCTCAATCCTCATTATCCTCATACACAGCACTGATCCTTACTCTCATTATCCTCATACACTGCACTGATCCTTACTCTCATTATCCTCATACACTGCACTGATCCTAACTCTCATTATCCTCATACACTGCACTGATCCTTACTCTCATTATCCTCATACACTGCACTGACCCTTACTCTCATTATCCTCATACACAGCACTGATCCTTACTCTCATTATCCTCATACACTGCACTGATCCTAACTCTCATTATCCTCATACACAACACTGATCCTAACTCTCATTATTCTCATACACTGCACTGATCCTTACTCTCATTATCCTCATACACTGCACTGATCCTAACTCTCATAATTCTAATGCACTGTACTGTTCTCAATCCTCATTATTCTCATACACTGCACTGATCCTAACTCTCATTATCCTCATACACTGCACTGATCCTTACTCTCATTATCCTCATACACTGCACTGATCCTAACTCTCATTATCCTCATACACTACACTGTTCCAATTTTCATTATCCTCATACACTGCACTGATCCTAACTCTCATTATCCTCATACACTGCACTGATCCTTACTCTCATTATCCTCATACACTGCACTGATCCTTACTCTCATTATCCTCATACACTGCACTGATCCTAACTCTCATTATCCTCATACACTGCACTGATCCTAACTCTCATTATCCTCATACACTACACTGTTCTAATTTTCATTATCCTCATACACTGCACAGATCCTAACTCTCATTATCCTCATACTCAGTACTGTTCCCAATTTTCATTATCCTCATACACTGCACTGATCCTAACTCTCATTATCCTCATACACTGCACTGATCCTAACTCTCATTATCCTCATACACTGCACTGATCCTAACTCTCATTATCCTCATACTCTGCACTGATCCTTACTCTCATTATCCTCATACACTGCACTGATCCTTACTCTCATTATCCTCATACACTGCACTGATCCTTACTCTCATTATCCTCATACACTACACTGATCCTAACTCTCATTATTCTAATGCTCAGTACTGTTCTCAATCCTCATTATCCTCATACACAGCACTGATCCTTACTCTCATTATCCTCATACCCTGCACTGATCCTAACTCTCATTATCCTCATACTCTGCACTGATCCTTACTCTCATTATCCTCATACACTGCACTGATCCTTACTCTCATTATCCTCATACACTGCACTGATCCTTACTCTCATTATCCTCATACACTGCACTGATCCTTACTCTCATTATCCTCATACACTGCACTGATCCTTACTCTCATTATCCTCATACACTACACTGATCCTAACTCTCATTATTCTAATGCTCAGTACTGTTCTCAATCCTCATTATCCTCATACACAGCACTGATCCTTACTCTCATTATCCTCATACACTGCACTGATCCTTACTCTCATTATCCTCATACACTGCACTGAACCTAACTCTCATTATCCTCATACACTGCACTGATCCTTACTCTCATTATCCTCATACACAGCACTGATCCTTACTCTCATTATCCTCATACACTGCTCTGATCCTAACTCTCATTATCCTCATACACTGCACTGATCCTTACTTTCATTATCCTCATACACTGCACTGATCCTAACTCTCATTATCCTCATACACTGCACTGATCCTAACTCTCATTATCCTCATACTCTGCACTGATCCTTACTCTCATTATCCTCATACACTGCACTTATCCTTACTCTCATTATCCTCATACAGTGCACTGATCCTTACTCTCATTATCCTCATACACTGCACTGATCCTTACTCTCATTATCCTCATACACTACACTGATCCTAACTCTCATTATTCTAATGCTCAGTACTGTTCTCAATCCTCATTATCCTCATACACAGCACTGATCCTTACTCTCATTATCCTCATACACTGCACTGATCCTTACTCTCATTATCCTCATACACTGCACTGATCCTAACTCTCATTATCCTCATACACTGCACTGATCCTTACTCTCATTATCCTCATACACAGCACTGATCCTTACTCCTATTATCCTCATACACTGCTCTGATCCTAACTCTCATTATCCTCATACACTGCACTGATCCTTACTCTCATTATCCTCATACACAGCACTGATCCTTACTCTCATTATCCTCATACACTGCACTGATCCTAACTCTCATTATCCTCATACACAGCACTGATCCTAACTCTCATTATTCTTATACACTGCACTGATCCTTACTCTCATTATCCTCATACACTGCACTGATCCTAACTCTCATAATTCGAATACACAGTACTGTTCTCAATCCTCATTATTCTCATACACTGCACTGATCCTTACTCTCATTATCCTCATACACTGCACTGATCCTTACTCTCATTATCCTCATACACTGCACTGATCCTAACTCTCATTATTCTAATGCACAGTACTGTTCTCAATCCTCATTATCCTCATACACAGCACTGATCCTTACTCTCATTATCCTCATACACTGCACTGATCCTAACTCTCATTATCCTCATACACTACACTGTTCCAATTTTCATTATCCTCATACACTGCACTGATCCTAACTCTCATTATCCTCATACACAGCACTGATCCTAACTCTCATTATCCTCATACACTGCACTGATCCTAACTCTCATTATCCTCATACACTGCACTGATCCTTACTCTCATTATCCTCATACACTGCACTGATCCTTACTCTCATTATCCTCATACACTGCACTGTACCTAACTCTCATTATCCTCATACACTGCACTTATCCTTACTCTCATTATCCTCATACAGTGCACTGATCCTTACTCTCATTATCCTCATACACTGCACTGATCCTTACTCTCATTATCCTCATACACTACACTGATCCTAACTCTCATTATTCTAATGCTCAGTACTGTTCTCAATCCTCATTATCCTCATACACAGCACTGATCCTTACTCTCATTATCCTCATACACTGCACTGATCCTTACTCTCATTATCCTCATACACTGCACTGATCCTAACTCTCATTATCCTCATACACTGCACTGATCCTTACTCTCATTATCCTCATACACAGCACTGATCCTTACTCCTATTATCCTCATACACTGCTCTGATCCTAACTCTCATTATCCTCATACACTGCACTGATCCTTACTCTCATTATCCTCATACACAGCACTGATCCTTACTCTCATTATCCTCATACACTGCACTGATCCTAACTCTCATTATCCTCATACACAGCACTGATCCTAACTCTCATTTTTCTTATACACTGCACTGATCCTTACTCTCATTATCCTCATACACTGCACTGATCCTAACTCTCATAATTCGAATACACAGTACTGTTCTCAATCCTCATTATTCTCATACACTGCACTGATCCTTACTCTCATTATCCTCATACACTGCACTGATCCTTACTCTCATTATCCTCATACACTGCACTGATCCTAACTCTCATTATTCTAATGCACAGTACTGTTCTCAATCCTCATTATCCTCATACACAGCACTGATCCTTACTCTCATTATCCTCATACACTGCACTGATCCTAACTCTCATTATCCTCATACACTACACTGTTCCAATTTTCATTATCCTCATACACTGCACTGATCCTAACTCTCATTATCCTCATACACAGCACTGATCCTAACTCTCATTATCCTCATACACTGCACTGATCCTAACTCTCATTATCCTCATACACTGCACTGATCCTTACTCTCATTATCCTCATACACTGCACTGATCCTTACTCTCATTATCCTCATACACTGCACTGTACCTAACTCTCATTATCCTCATACACTGCACTGATCCTTACTCTCATTATCCTCATACACTGCACTGATCCTTACTCTCATTATCCTCATACACTACGCTGATCCTAACTCTCATTATCCTCATACACTGCACTGATCCTTACTCTCATTATCCTCATACACTGCACTGATCCTTACTCTCATTATCCTCATACACTGCACTGATCCTAACTCTCATAATTCTAATGCACAGTACTGTTCTCAATCCTCATACACTGCACTGATCCTTACTCTCATTATCCTGATACACAGCACTGATCCTAACTCTCATTATCCTCATACACTGCACTGAACCTAACTCTCATTATTCTCATACACTGCACTGATCCTAACTCTCATTATCCTCATACACAGCACTGATCCTAACTCTCATTATCCTCATACACTGCACTGATCCTAACTCTCATTATTCTCATACACTGCACTGATCCTTACTCTCATTATCCTCATACACAGCACTGATCCTAAGTCTCATTATTCTAATGCACAGTACTGTTCTCAATCCTCATTATCCTCATATATAGCACTGATCCTTACTCTCATTATCCTCATACACTGCACTGATCCTAACTCTCATTATTCTAATGCACAGTACTGTTATTATCCTCATAAACAGCACTGATCCTAAAGCTGGGTACACACTGAGTTGATGTCGGCACAATATGTAGTTTCCAGCTGAGTTGGCACAACATATCGGGCACATCGCTCAGTGTGTACGGCCAATATGCGCGCTCCAATGGTCGCATTTGGTCGGTCGTGCTGTATGTCCAACCGGACGATATCACATGCAGCCCAGTTGCAGGTAATGAAGGACGGAACAAGGGATCGTTCCAACGTTCATTACCTCTTTCTAATGTGTTCCCGATGTACCATATGTCAGCCTTTTCGGCCCGACATATTATACTGCTCAGTGTGTACCTGGCTTAACTCTCATTAACCTCAAGCACAGTACTGGTCCCAATCCTAATTATCCTCATACACAGGACTGTTCATAATGCTCATCCTTTATTGATCCTGTGAGTTGATGCTAGTAAGTGGTTATTGCGAGCTCTTGTGATTCAACTTAAGCCTACTCCATTAATAACACCGGGCCTGATTCAGCTTGGATCGCAGTTGCTAATATATACGCAATCGGCCAATTGTTGCGTTCTGCGTATGCGGATGCATCGCAGTGCACGAGCCGGCCACTATGATCGGGACTGCGATTGCCGTGACTACACAGACCCATCGCAGAGTGATTGACAGGAAGTGCCATTTGTGGGTGGTGACAAGGGGGTGGTTGGCGAAATGCAGGCATGCCAGTGCGTTTGAACACCGTTACATGGACGTGCAGAAATTATCCACAGTGATGCATTACTCAGCCTGAGGCCTCATAGTGTGCAATGAAGTTAGCAAATTCTGTGCAAGTGTGCGTGAGGCTGCGATGGTACTCGATTGTACCGATGGTTTTGCAGTCTTGCTAAACATTACGGATGTGTGTAAGGTAAAGTGGGCATCCTTATGTTCTGCTGCGATGTCATAGCGATTGCAATGGATTAGCATACTATCGCAGTTGAACTGCGCGTGTAATCGCTATTGCAATCGCAGTTGCAATCGGTAGTGAATCAGGCCCACTGTCTAAAGATATGTAAATAAAATGCTCCATACCATACAATTATTTTTACCTTCCTCAAGTTTCCTTCGTCACATGAAAATGACAAGAGATTACTCTAGATCAAAAAATAAATAATTTATAACTGCACTTTTGTTAAACTTATTACATGAATGAGGTAATGGTAATCTAAGCAGGGGTATTAAGCATGCTGTCCTCCAGCTGCTGTGGAACTACATATCCCAGCATGCCCTGCCACAGTTTTGCATGATAAAACTGTGGGAGGGCATGTCGGAATGTGTAGTTCCACTGCAGCTACAGTAGAAGGGGTGGCATGCTGAATACCCGTCATTCTAAAGCAACAGGTTTCAACCTGGAGAACAAATACCCCAGGGATACTTGATGTGATGTTCAGGGTGTGCAAAACATTTCCTGTAATTGGGCATCCAAATGATAATTAGACACATAGGGAAAGTAGTGTCCTAGTGATTTCTACCCCCATGCATAGGTCTCAGTGGGACCCTGATAACAGGCAGGTAAAAACAGTGACATGTTCTTTAGTATTTCCTATATAAAAGAGATCATAACGATTTAGTGATCTCCGGATCATTTCTGACACAGCGTCCCTAATGTCAGAGCTTGTGACTATGACACCAGTCTACGATATCACATGTTACATATGTTTTACCAGTTTCTACTTAAATCAAAGTAATTACATTGTCAATCCCTGTATCTCTGTAATCTCCATAGTTGCTATAATGTATCAAAGTCTAAAACGTAATAACAAAACATGAGTATAGATTTGTTATCAATTTTTTTAGTTTTCTTAAACTGTAATATATGATAAATATACTGTATACAATATGTACATTTATAGGGGCAGCACCAGGTGCCCCTCATTCATCCCATATAATCGCATCATATTGGCCCAGCCCCCTCATCCTGGACCCACGATTTGCGGCATTATGCTCCCCATCTCACCCATTTGGCTAGGAAGTATATGGGATGCCAGACCACACACTATTTCAGGTGTCTGGGGGACTCCCCTAATACCTGGGGGTCTAATGGACATCTTGGGAGAGTAGGTAAGTATGGCTCAAAGTAAAAAGACATCAAACAGTACAGCTAGAGCCAACAACGGTTGTTCTGATCCAGAGCATGGATCTTTGGGCCTGATTCAGAGCTGAACGCTCTGACCAGAGCGCTCGCTCTGAATCAGGGCCCTCCTCCATGAAAATGGAGCGGCCTCCTGGCCGCTCGTATAGCTGTGGGTGACCACCCACAGCATATGCGAGCGGCCAAAAAGATGGTCGCGATGGTCTTGACCATGGGAACGCCTCCGTCTGGCAGGCACGCCCCCGGCACGCCCACCAAAGGGGGCGTGCTGTCAATCAACATCGACAGCACGCCCCCTTTGGTGCGAGACCCGGAGCGATGGAAAGCCCGTCGGTCCCCGGGTCTCGCGCATGCGCACGACGGAGCTCGCTCCGTCGTGCGCATGCGCAGTGGGGAACATCGACCCGCTTGTGAGCGTACTGCTGCTCGCGAATGGGTCTGAATGACCCCCTTTATCAAGACACTTTATGTATCAAGCCTAGGAGAGAGATAAAGTGGAGACAAATAAAGTACCAACCAATCAGCTCCTAACTGTCAATTTTCAAACACAGCCTGTAAACTGATGGTTAGCAGCTGATTGGTTGGTACTTTATGCATCAAACCTTAAAGCGAGATAAATCCTTTATGATATTAACACTGTTTATATTGCACCAGGATTTGCACCAAACAGTGTATGTATATTACTACACGCTATACTACAGGTTGAGTCTCCCATATCCAAAATGCTTGGGACCAGGGGTATTTTGGATAACGGAATATTCCATATTTTGGAATATTTGCATTTAATAATGAGATATCTTGGGAATAGGGCCCAAATATAAACACAGAATGCATTTATGTGTTATATATACACACAGCCTGCAGGTCAGAGTCGGCCCTAGACATAGGCGTTATAAGCAAATACCTAGGGGCGACTGGATTGCCCAGGGGCATCCGACGGCTCTGCTGTTTCCCCAAGGCTTAGCTCCCCCCGCCTGCCACTGTCCCCCCTTCGCCGCCGTGATTGGAGCTTCCTGGAGCAGCTCCTCCCACCTGCCGCTGCCCCTCCCCCGGCGCTGCTGCGATTGGAGTTCAGCTCCGATCATCAGCTCAGTGTTTGGCCAGGACCCAGGTCTGAATGAGCATTCTGGCAGGGCTGGAGGTGCATGTGCCAGTATCCTCCAGCCGCAGGGAGGCTCCAAGCCGACACCCGCTGAGATGTTAGTAGCAGCGGGCGCCTGGCTCCTTCCCTGCAGCGCTGCGTTAGCCGGAGGCTGGAGTTCTCTCCTGAACTCCAGCTTCCGGCTCTCCCCATGCACGCTATGGGAGGCTCTCCCATGCGCACTATGGGAGAGACGTCATGACATCTTTCCCATAGTTCCGAGGAGCAGCTGGGCTGACAGGATGGCGGCGGATGCAGGAGCGGGGATTAAGGTAAGTGTTCTTTTTTTAAAAGTGACACTACAGGGGTAATACTATGGGGGTATATGGTTACTACTACAGGGGCATTACTATAGGGGTATATGGCACTACTATAGGGGCAATACTGTGGGGGTATTACTATGGGAGTATATGGGCACTACTACAGGGGCAATACTATGGTGGTATATGGGCATTACTACAGAGGCAATACTATGGGGTTATTACTATGGGGTTATATTGGCACTACCACAGGAGCAATACTATGGGGGTATTACTATGGGGGTATATGGGCACTACTACAGGGGCAATACTATGGGGGTATTACAATGGGGGTATATTGGCACTACTACAGGGACATTACCATGGGGGTATATGGGCACTATTACAGGGGCATTACTATGGGGGTATATGGGCACTACTACAGGGGTATTACTATGGGGTTATATGGGCACTACTACAGGGGCACTACTATGGGGGTATTACTACTGTATATAGACACTAAAGGGGCATTACTATGGGGCACTACTACAGGGGCATTACTAGGGGTATTACTACTGTATATGGGCACTACTACAGGGTCATTACTATGTACGTATATTATATATATATATATATATGTATTGATAAATATATATAATCTCCACAAGGTCTTACACTCCCAATAACAAATTCAACTTGCTGAGGTACCCTCACATAAATAGTAATAGGAATCTGGAGGTGTGGCACTCTCAGAAATAAATATTAACAACATTAATATTTAATATGTTAAATCAATCAACGTTTCGGTATTTAATATACCATGAAGATGATATATTAAATACCGAAATGTTGATTGATTTAACACTTGAGTGTTGTTAATATTTATTTCTGAGAGTGCCGCACCTCCAGATTCCTATATATATATATATATATATATATATATATATATATATATATATATATAATGTGTAGGGGTAGGGGGCACCGGTCAAAATTTTGCCTAGGGCACCAAATTGGCTAGGGCCGGCTCTGCAGTAATTTTATACATTATTTTCAATAATTGTGTGGCTCAAACAAAGTTTGTGTATAGAGATTAAATTAATTTGTGTTTCATATACACCGTATACACACAGCCTGTAGGTTATTTTAAACATTATATTTAATAATTTGTGATTTAGACAAAGTTTGTGTACATTGAACCATCAAAAATCAAAGGTTTCATTATCTCAGTCATGCCCAAAAAATTCTGTATTTCGGAATATTAGGATATGGGAGACTAAACCTGTACTAGACTGCATTTATAGTAAATAAAACATTGATTAGTTTTGCTCGCACCTCAAGTTCATTACTTAAATACCACATATAAACATAATGCATTGGGGGAGATGCAGTAAGCCTTGGAGAGAGATAAAGTGAAGAGAAATAAAGTACCAGCCAATCAGCTCCTAACTGTCACTTTACAGGCTGTGCTTGAAAAATGACAGTTAGAAGCTGATCAGTTAGTAATTTATCTCTCTCCACTTTATCTCTGTCCATGGCTTAGTGCATCTCCCCCTCTGTGTGATGCTACTAACCCTAACTGAACTGGTCCCTATGAAGGAAAATTGTGTTCATGACACAGACAATTAAAAATATGTCATGTAATAAAGTTATCAGTGTAATCTTAATGTTTTGTTCTGTATTCCCTATTCTTATTGTCTTTTTTTCTTCTTCATACTGTATGGTCTAATTTAAAACTATAATACTATGGCAATTATAGTATATGGTAATAAAATATACAGTAAATGGGAGTGTGTTTCATCTGTTCCTCCAGATGAATAGGGCAAAATGATCTGTTGTCTCCTACAATATTCAGTGCTACATTCAATAACAGTATTATGCATAGGACCTACTGTACAGTATATAACAGCAGATGTTGCCAGTGGACAGAACAGCAGCTGGAAGCAACGCACACATTCGAGGCAAATTATTTTCCTGCCACGCGCGCTAGACATTTCTCAGTGGTTCAATTCTCAATGGGTTATTGCTCTTTAACCAAACACTCATGAAACTCTGAAAGGTCCACAGAGGGAGATTGATATGTTAGACAGGCTGGCATGTTTAGTGATTGCAGATGACAAGATTCCTGCCTCTCACTGGCTGATGGGCCTTGGGAGTGTTTCAGCTCTGATAATGAAGGGAATACTGAAAATAGTATAGATATATTTTCAGATAGAACATTTAGTGCTTAACTGCTTACATCATGGTTATACGTAAATCAAACTCTAATGATCAGAAGCTGGTACAAGTTTTCTTTAACTTTGCTGATGAATTCTGTAAGGACCAGGAGCTTAGTTACTAAATGGCTGCTTTTGAATACTATTAATTGCAATAAACATATCTACTGTATACACTTAATAGTATTGTTGTTAAAAAAAATATTGAACAGCTGCCCTTTAGAAAATAAATGCCCCAGTCTCAAAAATATACATTTAATAGAATTTGATGGTAGACATCTAATATGAATATGTAATATTAACCTTGTAGTTCTAAATATAATAAATTATTGATTTTAGTACCTACTGTAGGAACATCACAATGTGAAACTGAGTAAGGCACCTATTTTTGTTTAGGATTATTTGAAAACATATTTTTGGTGAAGCATTTCAAGTATTTGATTATGAAAATGTGTTTACTTCTATGGTTATATAACACTGTCTACTGTATTGTCTGAGCCAATTCTCTATACTTAGTATACAATCATTAATGAAGTAATGCCTCATCCACCGGCAAAGGAATATTTCCCAATGTGCAAAAGGTAGTCCCAATTAAGGTGCTGTAGTATAAAGTCCAGTGCTGGTTCAAGCGATTCCACAGTAGGTAGGTCCTTGAGGTTAGTAGGGGTGAACACCTAATGCAGTTCTCTGCTGTCCTGTGCAGCTTTATCAAAGGTGACTGTCCATGTCCTTTAGTTGGGAATATTTACCCTTCTAAGGGACATGGATAGTCACTTTTGATAAAGCTGCACAGGACAGCAGAGAACTGCATTAGGTGTTCACCTCCACTCACCTCAAAGACCTATCTACTGTGGAATCGCTTGAACCAGCACTGGACCGTATACTACAGCACCTTAATTGGGACTACCTTTTGCACATTGGGAAATATTCCTTTGCCGGTGGATGAGGCTCCACTAAAGAGACATCGCATTACTGGTGAGGACATACCGTTTTTTATCTGTACAAACATTTATGGGACAATACCCTCCAGCTGTGTATTATGCCCCCATGAAAAGAGGAGCCCTAAATATCAAACTACTGTCTTTTCAAACTGGCCCAGTGCTATAAATGGGAACAAGCAAGACTGATTTATATGTATTTTTTCCCCACTCTTATGTTCTGAGGTGTAACAGCTGATAAGACATAAATCCATACTTGCCAACTCTCCCTCATTGTCAGGGAGCCTCCCTGAAGTAGCAGCAATCTCCCTGTCTCCCTGAAGAGTCTACCAATCTCCCTCATTTCACCTTACCCCCAGTATGACACTGTTATATAAAAGAATAAACAGAGATATATACATTCAAATGGGATCATTAGTATAATTTCCCTGCATTGGTTATAAGACACAGTGGGCCTGATTCAGAGCCGGACGCTCTGAACGAGCGCCTGCTCTGAATCAGGGCGTTTTTTTTTTTTTTTTGGTGCGTTCGCATAGCTGTGTGAGCGTCCATGATGATGGTCGCGATGGTCTTGACCATTGGGCTTGCGACGAGACCCTGCGGTAGGGTCTCGCTGCCGCAAGCCCTGGAGTGATTTTGGCTCTATCAGAGCCAAAATCACTCCAAATGACATCACTAGTGATGTCAGTGGGGCCGGACCCAGACGGTGGGCGTTCCCATGGGAACGCCTCCATCTGGGCAGCCACGCCCCGGAACGCCCACCAAAGGGGGCGTGCTGTCACTCACCATCGACAGCACACCCTCTTTGGTGCGAGACCCCGAGCGACGGCTTCCCCGTCGCTCGCCGGGTCTCGTGCATGCGCACGACGGAGCAGCCTCCATCGTGTGCATGCGCATTTGGGTACCATCGACCCACTTGCGAGCGTCCTGCGTTCGCGAGCGGGTCTGAATGAGACCCAGTGTTCCCTATGGTTACATGTATTTTATGAGAAGTATCAGTGTGTTTTCATCAACAAGTAGATCTTACTAACTGCTTTGGGGCTCATTTACATGTGGATGTAAATCAATTTTATGACACGCCCCTCTGGTGTAGCCGCCCACGCCCACTTTACCGCCGAGCTCATAGGTGCTGCTTTCACAATCTCCCTGAAATGCTTTTTCAAAAGTAGGCAAGTATGCATAAATCTTAATATTTTTATATTTACTGATTTTATTACTATTAAATATTTTTGATACTATGCATAGGCAAACGCAAGGGGGGTTTCCGTCTGCCTGGAAACCCCCCTCCCCAGCTCACACCATGACTACAATAGAAATAGTAAGGTCATTTTACTAGTGCTGCATGATCTTCTCAGTATCACAAATGAAATAATTAGCACCACCTGTGGATCTTTTAACATGCATCAGCCAGTAATAAATAACCTGTGCACCAGCTAGGAGATCTGGAAAACATTCAGTTAGGGATGTGCTGCTATAGAGCCCAATATGTACATATATGTCCAGGGCAATGCTAGGTTATTCTGCTGCTCCCCCAGACTCCCGGACTTGCTCTAATACTCTGGAATGGGGCCCACATCTAAAATAAAAACATTCAGCTCAGACAGGATGGCCTTACTGCCGCATCTAATGACTGTGATCGCTGGTCCTGTATATGCTGGAATTCTGACACACAATATACTTTGTATGACACATATTAAAGCTGGTTAAATGCTAATTATACCCTCTTCATGGACAGGCCACACTCACTCTAAAATCAAGCATTTGGAAACCCCCTCTAGAAATCCTGCATTTGCCAATGCTATGTATGTATCATGATTATTAGATTGGTGCATTCGTTTGGTTACTAAGTAGAATTTAAGCGCTGCTATTTTCTGTATTATTGTTTCTTATGTTTTTGTACTGGAACTGACTACTCCAGCCATTTAGTAGCTGCTTTAGAACAACAACTCATATTAGCGCCTGAATATACCTTAATTAGTTAATTTCTTTACCACATTCACAAGAGGTGCCTATGTGATTTCACTTACTCATGTGGAGGCAGCTATTATGAGGGCTAAACTAATAATCATGAAAATGCAGCCTGCCATTCTCTAGGAATCAGTGACATTATCCCATGGGCACTATGCCTAGGTAATGAAATTAGTTCCTTGTGAATATAAAGGTAATATACTGATACAGTCCACAAAATGCTTGTCTCAACTGTTTGTAGGAAACTCGCACAGTGTAATAAGTAGAAAATCCATGTATCAGAGCAGTGGTTCCCAAAGAGAGTGCCGTGGGGCACTTGCAGGGGTGAAAAAGGGTTGGTGGTCCAGGACCATATTAAGTATTTATGGTCAATGTAATAGGCAAAACAAGTTCTGGGGGGCTGCCAATCATAAAATATGTGGACAAACCTGGTCCTCCTCCTCCACCACACAACTGAACCTAAAGTGACAGGTAAGCACAATTTACTTCATTTATTTTTTTTCTGAATTTCTCAATAAGAAACTTTTGGCATAGGGTTGCTGTGAAAAAAAATGCTGATACTCTAAGGTGCCGTGATTCAAGAAGTTTGGGAACCACTAGTAACTCTATACAATGTACATGGTGTTTGGCAGTGAAGCCAGGCCACAGCTCTTGGGAACCTAGCAACAGGCCTGAGCGAGGATTGAAGTGAAAGTGATTTAAACCCTTTCCCCCTTTACTCAATACTAAAATTTTTATGTCTCATTTGAGTTAAAATGGTTAATTAAAAATAGAAGATAGAACTGGTTTTAGGGTGCAAACTATGTTAACAACAACAATGTACTATTTTTTACAGCAATCTATATTTTGGAGTATATACACAAGTATAGATTAAATTCATAATGCTACAGAAAGGATCATTTTTAAGGCATCACAAAGTTCCACATGTAAACAAATAATAATGAAATCTAAACTGTCCTCGCTCAGAAAAGGCGGTATACAAATGTACCTATATTCTGCAACCTCACAGTAGTTGGATATGCACAATATACAATTTAACAGAAAGATGATGTATATTTGGTATTTTTAAAAAATAAATAAATTCTGAAGAGTATCACATGACGCTTTATCCACTGTCTACACTATACTGTCACTGTTTTTGTTACATTGTATTTTTTGTATTTTTTTTTCCTTTTAACACAACATTTTATTTTCCAAATAAAATGCAATGGGGCAATTTTTTCAGCTTTCTTGTCTTCGTAGCTGGAAGATAACACTTCTTATGAGCCATTAAATCTACGGGAGAGTAAAAATAAGACTTTTCTATCAGACGTGGAAGGCGATTCACAATCCTCAGCTTTAGACTCGTAACAATTTAAAATACTGTAATAATGAAAGTGGTGGAGATTAACATAAAATACATTAAGTGGGTTTGTATACGTTTTTATGGTCATAATAACTTGTAAAACAAACTGGCTTTTGTAGTATGTTTTAAAGCTTTTATATCAAGCAGGCATTGTTATTTCAGGACACAGATAAACTCGCAGAATATATTTGAGTCTACTGTACATCATTACAACTAATAAAGCACATAATTGCATATTATTTATCTCATGATAACAATTTAGTTATATACGACTTCAAATTATAAAATTTAATTAAAAAATGCACCAAATTGGCCAAATTAATTTTATCAGCCTCAAGGCCTTGGGTTTTACAGTACTGTAGCAGTATAACATTCATAGACAGCTAGATTTTGTAGTGTAATTTATCTGCACAAATGAGGATTGGGAAGGATATTTGGAATTCAACATAACAGTAAAATGGCAACAGTGTGCTTCTGCTTTCCATTGTAAAATAAAATATATTTTCTAATGTAATAACTTTTTATTTTATGGTAAGGGGGTACATACAGTACATTATTATTTATTATTATTATTATTATTATTATTATTATTATTTATTTATAGGACTCCACAAGTGTTCCGCAGAGCCTTACAAAGTACTTAGACAAAAAAGTAACCATTGGCTTACAATACAATGCAATACAATACAGGACATGGATAAACATTGCTATATTAGCGACCTTAAAGCCCGCATAAGCAGCCAAGTGTTAGTTGCCCTAGTGGGGAGTAAGAGATAAATTAAATTACAGTAGGGAGAAGAACAAGAGGGTAGAGGGCCCTGCTCGTAAGAGCTTACATTCTTTAAGGGAGGGGAAGACAAACAGGAGTGAAACAGAATGGGGTGGGCGGGGAGAAAGGAAGATGTAGCAGCAAGTTAGGATGAGAGCTGGAAGGCTTTAATGAAGTAGTGGGTCTTAAGAGCTCGTTTGAAAAACTGTGGAGAGGTGCAGAGTCTGATGGGGAGAGGGAGGGAGTTCCAAAGGTGAGGAGCAGCACAATTTAAAATACTGTAATAATGAAAGTGGTAGAGATTAACATAAAATACTTTAACTGGGTTTACTTTATATACATTTTTATGGTCATAATAACTTGTAAAACAAACTGGCTTTTGTAGTATGTTTTAAAGCTTTTATATCAAGCAGGCATTGTTATTTTAGGACACAGATAAACTCGCAGAATATATTTGAGTCTACTGTACATCATTACGACTAATAAAGCACATAATTGCATATTATTTATCTCATGATAACAATTTAGTTATATACGACTTCAAATTATAAAGTTTAATTAAAAAATGCACCAAATTGGCCAAATTAATTTTATCAGCCTCAAGGCCTTGGGTTTTACAGTACTGTAGCAGTATAACATTCATAGACAGCTAGATTTTGTAGTGTAATATTATCTGCACAAATGAGGATTGGGAAGGATATTTGGAATTCAACATAACAGTAAAATGGCAACAGTGTGCTTCTGCTTTCCATTGTAAAATACAATATATTTTCTAATATTACTTTTTATATTATGGTAAGGGGGTGCAGTACATTATTATTATTATTATTATTTATTTATATGGCGCCACAAGTGTTCCGCAGCGCCTTACAAAGTACATAGACAGAAAAGTAACCACTGACTTACAATACAATACAATACAATACAGGACATGTATAAACATTGCTATATTAGTGACCTTAATGCCCGCATAAGCAGCCAAGTGTTAGTTGCCCTAGTGGGGAGTAAGAGATAAATTAAATTACAGTAGGGAGAAGCACAAGAGGGTAGAGGGCCCTGCTCGTAAGAGCTTACATTCTTTAAGGGAGGGGAAGACAAACAGGAGTGAAACAGAATGGGGTGGGCGGGGAGAGAGGAAGATGTAGTAGCAAGTTAGGATGAGAGCTGGAAGGCTTTAATGAAGTAGTGGGTCTTAAGAGCTCGTTTGAAAGATTGTAGAGAGGTGCAGAGTCTGACGGGGAGAGGGAGGGAGTTCCAAAGGTGGGGAGCAGCGCGGGCAAAATCTTGGAGGCGCGAGTGGGAGGAATTAATCAATTGGTATGAAAGGCGGCATGCATTTATGATATGAATGTTGCCATTTAAATGAAAATAAAATGTTTAGATGAGGTCATCCTCATCTTCACCTATATTTTTCCTTGACTCACAGTTATACATACCATAATGTAAGAGAACAGGAGTGACATTACTATATTCCAAATATTAATACTGCTTTACTATTTGTACCTTATTTATTTGGAAAGCATAATGACCATATCTCCGAAATTCATATACTACAGTAAACTGATTATACATGCATAAAATTAAATTGGTTTTGTGAAAACTTTAATGAAGAATTTGTGTACTAAAGCAGCAACCCCATATATAAGGTGTACTTAAATAGAAAGTTGAGTATCTTTTAAATATGCATCTGATAGTCATTTTTCTTAGTAGTCCTTCTACAAATCATAAATACTATTGTTTTTTTTTGTTTACTTAAATAGCAATTTTAGTATCTTTAAAACATGCGCCAATTTTAACTCCTTTTCAAAATCTCTCTGAAGACTGCAAAAAGCTGCCAGTTGCACAGATAGTGCTCAGCATGACATGTGAAGGCAGAGGGAGCAGGACAAGAGGGTGATCTTACATTACACAATCAAACAGAGCTCAGAGTTGTATTCAAAGCCTATCTGCACACTACATGATGTGCCATGTAACTGTGGTTGCTATGGTAGTCACTTCTCATTGTGCACAGATTACAGAACTATAAATCATTAATATCAGCCTGAAGGAAAAAAAAGGAAAATAATCAATACCAATATTCTTATTATAGCATTTCAAAGTGATTTGTGCTAAAAACACATGCTGTATTTGTTTGAGGGATTACTGGTTTAAGCTCAAGCTACATGTACAGTGTGCCTATATTTGCTCCAACATGACACTGGGGATCTATTGCCACTAAGGGGGTGGGAGGTAATTTTACATTGGGGGCCTGTAGACATGGGGTGTACAAGACACATAAGCATTTTTTTAATAAATTATTTCAATACATTTTTTTAAAACAATTTTTGAGGGCCTTTGGGTAAATTTTTTTTGCAGTTAAGTGGTTAATGAGACACATTTTGTAGTTCTGTGAACAAGCACATGTCTATGTATGCCTTCAACAATATCATAAAAACCTTTATACACACAAATTGATATGTGCAAGAACAGTCCTGATGTCCCTGTCATTATCCATGTTACACATTAATCCAACTAAAGTGAGGAGTGTTTTGGAGAAAATGTGAAATGCTGAAATGGATGAAAGGGGAAGGTAATAGAGTGTTACCAGGTGGGAAATTATGTTTCACAGTTTCCAGTTTCCAGCACACACATTTTCAGGTGAATCGGCAAAGCCCCAAAGTTAGACGTAGGTGAATCCTTGGGATAGGTGTACTAGGCTGATTAGTAGAATCATTTGAAAATAGAAAAAATTGTGGTACTGCACTTCATAAATCACTATTATTGTGTCTAAAGCAAAGCCACAGTCATATTTACCCCCACCACAGTTATTATGTTAGTACATCTTGTTTAGACATTAGGGCTCATTTTTAGCATTGCACAGTATTTTACAGTAGGTGAGCAATTCGCACTGTTTCACAGCAACCAATCAGCATTTTCCTTTATTGTATTGTTCAAGTTAGACAATGAAAGATGAAAATTTATCGAAGAGCTCTTCTGCTGAACCCTAGGTACATCTGCTCCTTCTCTAGCACATTCTGATTAGTACAATTCTCCAAATTAGATTGGATAACCGAAACATACACTTATTTATGTAATCAAATTTTGTATTAATATGAAAACCATAATATTTAAACATTCTTGTCGACTACCAAAGTTTGGTCTTCTCCCTGAATCCAAGCCAGAGAATCATTGGATGGAGCTACCATGTAGCGGAGAATGGCAGCCCTTTCCTCTTAGCACACCTTATTCTGCCAAATAAAGATTACTTACCAGAATGTGTGCTACAAGAAAATGGCTGCCAGTCCCCAGCAAACAGTTGTGGTCATTACATGTTCTTCTCCCCATTGTGTGAGACAGAGAGTGAGAAGTAGAGAAAATGGGCATCCCACACTATGCACTTACTAGTAAGCTGCAGCGTCCGTCCTGGTGTGTGCACTCCGAATCTTCAATCCAGTCTCCATCTTTATACTGGGGTATCCTTGTTCTGCACTTGGAGATGGTTGTCTAGAGGGAGGCCGGAATCCCCGCAAGTCCATTCAGAATCTCCTGTCTCTGTGTGTGCTGAGGTCTGGAGGAGAGAAAACTTCCTCAAAGTAGCATCAGTGACAGCAGCTGTGATGTCAGCGGTCATGTGTCCTCTCATGGAGGTGCAACAACCCTGATGCTAGTGTGCTATTGGTCCACTGTCTCTCCCCCTCCCCATTGTCTCAAAACAATCCTCAGCTGACTATGAGTATACTTTGCAACTTCTCCCTGCAGGGCCCCAGGCTTCAGGCTAATCAGTCTTATGAATAATATGGCCCTGGTGAAGAGAGGTAGGTGGTAAATGGAGAGGAAGGAAGGGCATGCATTTCTTGTATATAAATCTATAATATAGGGGTCTATTTATCAAGCAGTGAAAAGCATGGAGAAGTGAACCAGTGGAGAAGTTGCCCATAGCAACCAATCAGCTCCTACCTATTATTTTATAGACTGTACTTGATAAATGCTATTTCAAAGCTGATTGATTTGCTATTGGCAACTTCTCCGCTGGTTCACTTCTCCACACTTTTCACTGCTTGATAAATAGATCCCTTAATCTTCTACAGCAATAGTCTAGATTCAGGGAGGCCCTGCCAGCTTCCTTTCCTTCTCCTCTCACTAGCTGACAGCTTTCCAAACACAGCCTTAAGCTGCATACACACGGTATAATCTGTACCACCAACGACTTGAAAGATATCTTTCAAAGATATCTTTCAAAGATATCGTTCATAGACATCGTTAATAGATCATTCAAAGATCTTTCAAAGATATCTTTCAGTGAGTCATCCTGCCACATCTCTGAACAGGGAAAATTGACGATATCGTCCAAGTTGGCCTGCATGCATGGACAATGAAAGATATCTTTATCGTCCATGCGGGAACACGCATCGTTGGTCGATCGTTCACCGTCTAAAAATGAACGATATGAACGTTATATTGTTCAACGATATCGTTATCGTTCATATCGTTCAGGAAAATCGTCCCATGTGTATGCAGCATTACTTCTGTCTTCTCCCCCAGCACTGTTAGAAAAGGGCTCTCTCCCCTGTCAGGACCTATAGCGAGCACACCCTCACAGGAGCAGAGACAGGGGTCCGCTGTTGGGGAAGGGCTGCAGGTATTGACTGAAGAGAACAGTCCTGTCCTAACACTATATCCATCTGCCCAGGGAGTATTGGAGACAGAGAGGTTAGAGACATGGGAAAATAAGACCCTTTAACCCCCGGACACAATAACTAGCAACCCAGCAAATGATAAGTGCAAAATACTATTATGTACTGTATATTATATTATATATTATATAAGGTATGCTCTTTGCATGGTGCCAGAATTTATGTTACATAATGTTATGTCATGGAACATAATGTAAAGTGTCTTCTGTGCTTATTAGCCAGAGACAATCAGGTGTGTGTACGCTTATGGGATGGGATATTTTCACTCTCCTTCATATTGTAACTAGTCTAACTTTCTTGTAACTTATTATTTAGGTGAAATTGAGTATAATTTGCACTTCTCTTTAAACTGATCTGCCAGCAGGATGTACAGTAGTAGGACATACAAATGGGACACTGGGTTCTAGTGAGGAAGCCCTAAACCATTCCATATTGTTCCAACACTGGTCACATCCTCCATGGACTGGCAAGTTTGAGGGCCCCTGCATTCCAAAGAGGACCCCATACCCCTGTTCTACACTGTCTTAGACTCTTCATGGATGCTGTCATCAGGTCCCCTCTTGTTATTGTTTAGCTTTACTACATACTGCATTGTGCTCATTGAACAAAGTTCTCTCTTCTAGGTGATCATTTTCAGGGCAACCCATTTTTTACTTCATAATCCACCAAGCATGTGACCATGTGTTTTTCATTATTTTGAAATATTCCTCAATTCAAAACAAAGTTTAATGGACCTTGAAGCTGAACGTACCAGTTTGTGCTGTATAAGGAATGAGTAGGTCTATTATTAACAGTCTGTCCCGATTGTTCTTACACTTACAGTGATCTTCAACCTCACTTTATATCATACTTGCCTACTCTCCCGGGAGTTGTGGGAGGCTCTCAATTTTTCGGGTAACCCCCTTCACCCCCGAGAGAGTATGAAGATCTCCTGCATCCCGCCTACTTCCTAGTGAAATGGGCAGGATGGGGAGATTTTCTGAGAAATGTGCAGGTCCGTAGGGAGGGGGTGGAGCTACATGACACAAATCGCTTCATTTAGCCCCACCCCTCCTCACGTACCTATGAATCACAGGTTTTTCCTGTAAAGGGGACGGGGCCAAATGACAGCTATAGTCTGGCCTCACCCCCCGAAGCTGATAGAGGCAGCTCCTCTCCAACTGCTCCAGAAAAGGAATCCTGAAAAGTCAGTAAGTATGCTTTATATATTCCAGAAACTGTACAGATTTCCTATAATGTACGTTACCTAGATAACATATTGCTATGGAGAGATAATGGCGCTTTCAAATCTTGGCTAAGATTAATTTAAGCTTCATCAGTAATTTGTCTGCATACGTTTTTTGTGTGTGATGTATTCTTGCTATTTTATAAAAGTTTTATCAGTGTGATTTTGTCTCTGACTACAAGGAGTTTTGTGATGGAATGCATAAAGCATTGTGTGACAATGGCATTCCATTCTGAATTACTAGCGGCAGAATTCTTTGCTGTATGAGTGGGATTAGCCTCGGTACAGTCATATCGCCATCAAATGTTAAACCTTTTTATTTGAAAAAGAAATTTAATGTGTATTTAGTCACACTTTCTGAAATACAAATCCATATCCCAGTATGAGGCAAATGAATAAATTGATGGAGGTTTTCACAGGGATTGAGGAAGGAAGCCTGTGCTTTGGAGAATGGCTAATCTTTTTTTACCTATAGTCAGATTTCAATTGGTTTTTATTCAATTGCAAAAAAAATCTGAATGTTTTAGATTATTGAACTTTCATTGAAAACTGTCACACAAAAGTCACCGCAAGACTTAGCATGTTCGTTATTGGGTAGACTAACATTGCACTTGAGAATACAGGAGTGCCCAACACTTATGGTAGGTAGGTTCCAGACCCCTGCCGTACGGCGAAAATCACTGAAAAGTGTAACACTGACTTTTTCAATTGTAAATGCAGTCATGGACATAACGTGCTCATTAAATTTAGTAATTGCTATCTTGGTATTTAAAGTAAGAGGTAAAACAATACTGTTCTGTTAATGGCACCTTTCTCTGACGTAGTGTCAGTGCTAAAAACTCTGAAAGAACATAACGTTAGCCAAACTTATTGACCATATATATAATTGAACGCCGCGGTATTAGTGGAACGCCGAAAAAAGATGGACATTATAGAACGGGACACTCCTGTACTTTAAGATGGAAATTTATCATTAGAAATGTTATATTCAGGGTTCTATTTAACAATATAAGGCAATAGTAATGATCTTCTATTGCAGATATTAAAAATCTACTATTGCCGCAATTTACCAATAAAACTGCGCTAGGGCAGCTTAGTGACGCTCAGCTCCCCAGCGATGCTGGCTGGCAGTGGTAAGTCTGAATTTTCCACTCCACCTGGGCAGTGTGGAGGCAAATGTCTATCCATGACCTGACTTGTAGGCTCCCACGTCCGCAGTGGACTAGAAGCTCGGCTGGAGGCTTCTTAGCTAGCCTCTATATGTAAGGTTTATCTCCCAATAATAAATATACTCCTCAATTTAGAGTGGGTAGGATATGTTGGCAGTCATAATGTCGGCATGGTCATAATAAAGACAGTAATTACATTTTGACATGTTACAATGTCAACATATCGTCCCTGGTGGCCCAACTGTAATTTACCTGCTCTGGGTGCCTGCAGCGGCTCCAGAGACATCTTCTCGGTCATATTGACTGTGACTAGTGGGCCATATGTCTGATCCTCCAGCATTTGGGTGAGTATTTCTTCCCTAACCTTAATCCATAACCCTCCCTCTAGTGCCTAACTCTAACCTCCCCCCCACCTAACCCTAACATCCCCCAACAGTCTAACCCTAATGTTGACATTATGACTAGAGATGTGCGTCGACCACCGTGATTTGGTTTTGGATCCGGATTCAATTTCGTGTTTTGTTTTTGCAAAACCACCCTCGTGTTTTGGTTTTGGATCTGTATTTTTTTTTTTAAAAACAGCTAAAATTATGCCATTTTGACCTGCAATCCAAAACCCGAATACAGTTTTTATATCTGAGATCCGAACTACGGGGAAAATCCGAACCGGGACTAGGTTCGTCTCGGTACCCCAAAGTGATTCCAAAGTCAGACACAGGTCAACTCGGAACCCCTAAATGTGGTTGTTGTCAGTTCTCACAGAACTGGATCCGCACATCTCTAATTATGACATTGTCGATATTTCACCTTTCAACATTCCGAGAATGTCAACATGTTGCCTGTCAACACTTTAACAATGTTGACATCATATCTGTTAACATTGTGTTTATACATGCACATTTCACCATTTCTTCTAGGTTCATTACCTTTATGCATATTTTTTACTGACAATAAATTGCACCAACACTTGGAACTTTTTTACTGACATTTCCCTACAGTATATCATATATATATTACATATAATGCTTGAAGTGAATAACAGAAGCAGCAAATAGAAGACACAATTTATTTTATTATCCAGACTCTTAAATCAGTGTTTACTTCAGTGTTGTGATCTTTGTCAGGGTCCACATCATGGTAAACTTTTTACTTTAAATGAAAAATTCCATGTAGTAGGATATATAAAATCTACATATTTGTAATTCAAGCAAATTATTTAGAAATGCATTACTGTATTACAATAAGTACTTGCCGACTTTGGCAAGTCTTAGTCCGGGACAAGAAGCAGACGGGTGGGACGGGGCAGAGCATTGCTTCAGCACAGCACTGCCCCCTATGGGGTTTTGCCAGGATTCCCGGCTTTGTGTGGACAGGACAGGGCCAAACAACATAAATTGTGACATTACGTATAGTGAATCGCGTCATCAACAGAGTTCCGCTCACAGTGGCTGCCAGAATGTGGGAATTTTCACACTTTACTGGGAGCCAGGAGACTCTCTCCTAAATAATGGAGTCTCCTGCAACTTCCAAGAGAGTGTGCAACAATGGCATTATTTAAATAAATTTTATATAAAAATATTTCACATTTTATTTTCTTACATCATGGCTTACATCAATAAGGCTTTAATTTGAAATTCTTACATTGATCAACATACACAACTCTACAATATAAAATAACCAAATTATCCAATCAACACCCTAAAACACTTAAATAAACTCTAATGTAACTAGTTGTCTTGAGAGGTCACATATAATGAATTGATCAGAGTTTACATACATACAATGTAAGTGTATTAATACACTTCAATGTAGATGCAGTGGTCTGTGCAAGGTCCTTCATTTTGAAAATCAAAGAACACTTATACCAAATTCGAGGAAGGATAGAAGATTCTTCTGGTGCACTGTCAACCCCATTATGAAGATATGGAAAGGAAATGGAATGGCTGTGCATTTGTCTAGTACCATCCATCCTTAAAAATTGAGCATTTGAGCTTGATCAGTGGCAATCATGAGGGTTATGGTAAAATCACATGAAATGTCACCAAGCCCTGGCAGAAAGCATATGGGAGATCTATTTACCAAGTGAAAGAAAATTCTACAATCTGATGAGATTACTCATTTTGATCCCAACACTAGGTTCTATGGGAGAGAAGTCGAAAACTTTGGAGAGTGATAAGTACCAACCAATCAGCTTCTAACTGTCATTTTACAGGCTGTGTTTGAAATACAAGAGTTAGAAGCTGATTCAATGGTATTTTATCTCTCTCCAAAGTTTAAGACATCTCACCCTATGTTTGGTGCAAGCCTAACACTGCCCATCATCCCAGCAACACTATATTCAGGGGTCTATTTACTAAGCAGTGTTAGGAGACAGAGTGAAAAGTGATAAGAAAGAGATAAGGTGCCAGCCAATCAGCTCCCAACTGTCATCTCACAGGCTGTGTTTGAAAAATGACAGTTGGGAGCTGATTGGCTGGCACCATATCACTTTTCACTCTGTCTCCTAACACTGAAGCATGGTGACACGAACATAACACCATGGAAATGTCTCTCAGCTTCAGGCATTCATGAACTTGTAAGCACACTGTAAAGGAAATGAATGGAGCAAAGTATAAACACATTTTGGAGGAAACTCTTTGGCAGTCTTCAATAGATCTAGGAATTTAGAGAAGATTTATATATCAGCACTGAAACCACCTCAAGCATTCCACAAAAGTCACATTTGGATAATATACCAAAAATAATAGGTGAATATCACTCTGTCCGGATGTACAATGCTGGCTACCCAGATTATACTCATAGCTGTAATTGTAGCTAAATATCCTGTATCTAGTATTAAAATTAAACATATGTAATCATATTCAGAAAAAGCTTTAGAGCTTTTTGATTTTTTTTGCATTGGAGCGTTATGTGTTCATCAGTGATAAAAATTGCTACATACGGTAATTCTTTCTGATGATGGAGCAAATAACATTTTACAAATGTCAAAAAGGATGATTGCTTATAATAAACACTGTGAATACTCTTGAAATTGACATCTACAGTTAAGCAACTCAACACAGCTAAATTCCATATTATCTAATGTGCTATTTATCAAGTGATGGTATTTTATAGAGGGTACTGTGTCTATTGTATACAGCAATGTTTTGGCTTATAGAATCTCACATAAGTAAAGGTGCTGAGTTTAATGCCACAGAAATGTACAAGGTAAAAGAGCTGAGTGTGAACATTCTGCTGGCTACAGCCTCAGCCCAGGATCATTTTCACATCTTTAATTCCTATTGATTTTAGAATCAAGTCCTGTAATCCATAAAAAGATTTTAGATGCATGGTTCCTGAGGCAGACGTACAGAAAGAAAATCCCAGACCATCTAGATGAGGTTTGCAATATATAAGGGGGCTTATTGCTATAAATGAAATATCATTTAATTAAATTTTTTAGCCACAGTTTTCAGTATAATGTTGCACTTGGCATGTGATGCATGAAACCACTTGTTTGCCTATAACCCTTGTTTTAATCTCCTGGTACCAAGCTGCAACAAAAGTGGGTTACTAAGGAAGCACAGCAATCTCCCGCTTAGCGCTGTTAATTCTCCCTTGAAAACTGGGGTGCTAACCGAAAAGCACTAAGCAAAAAATTTATTTCCCATAGGAATGAGCTGAAATCAAATAAATTTGTTCCCAAGGTCCCAGAAACGATATCAAATTGCAATAAAATGTGTGGTGTTTCCACATTTCCTAAAATGCATCCTCTTCCTCTCTATTTCTCATAGCTGCCAGCATTCACTTTCACTGACTGCTCTCATACCATATGCAGTCTCTCTGGCTGTTCCATAATATAGCTCATGTCTCCATCCATGGTACTAGCTGTCTTCACCTCTAAAATTAAATCCTGCTCCAATAGTATGCAGGTTCATTCAGACCCAAAAAGATATAATTTATTAAGAGCAAATCAGGGTGGAATAAAATAAATAGAGTTTAAGATCAAAAAGCTTAAGCTGGGAAATTACAGTAGTATATACATAGATGTACTGATTCTTAGGGCGGTATGTACTAACGATAAGATGCGGGCAACACTCCGAAAACTGAAGTTTTCGGAGGTATGTCTTATTTCCCCTACATGATGTATCAAGTTCTGGAAAGCAAAACTTTCCGGAGCTTGTTCCCAATAGGCAATACCGTCTGTAGATGGCGTTGCCTGATAGAAGCCTATGGGCTTCTTACCAGAGACTTCCCAGAGAGGGATCCAAAAAGATCTCTCACTGACCCCCTGTGGCTCACACTTGCACGGTAGGACTGGAATTTCTGTCTAGTATGACCCTAGACCAGTGGTTCCCAAACTTTTTTGATTCACTGCACCCTAGAGTCACAACATTTTTTTTCAAGGCACCCCAAGGCCAATTAATTCTTATAAACTCAATCAGCAAAAATTATTAAATTAAGTTAATTGTGCTTACATATCCTCCTTAAGTTCTGTTATGTGGTGGTAGATTGCGCTTCTGTTTGTCCACGTATTATATATTTGGTAGCCACCAGCACTGGTATTGCCTAATGCACTGACCATAAATCATTTGATTTGGGACTGGACCACCAACTCGTGGCACCGCTGCAATTGCCTGCGGCAGTCAGTTTGGGAACCACTGCCCTGGACATAAATGAAGTGATACACAAACTATTTTACTATTTATCTGTGACTGCATCTGCTGATACATAGCATACCGAATGTTGCCAACTGGTTGTTATACTTTTTATTTGCTGACTATTTTGTGTTTTTTTTTAAATACTGTTGCCATTTGGTAGTCTATAGTGATTCAGATATACAGTTTGATCACATTTAATATTATTTGTATTTTTTATTTTTATTTTTTGGGGGAACAGTTGTACTGTATGTAATTTTATTTGATACTTAATTTTATTAATAAAATACTTCTTATATACTTTTTGTGAGATTCCTGTATGAGACCCCAACTCCATGCTACAGTATTTGTTTGTTACTATAAAGTTAAGTAATCCTTATTTTCCGAATGTAACATTATAACTATACTGTAATCAAAGTGGAAACAACAACCCAATGTAACGCGTAAATGTATTCTGTGTACAATCTGCATATCAGGGCATATCTGCACATGCAAGCTGCTCCGTTATTAACTTTGTATGTGCTAACCTTGTTAGAAAGTTCAAATATTACTTGAATTATCCTGAGGGCAAATGTGGGTTTATTTATGTGCATTTCATATATGAGTGTGTTTATTACATTTTATTACAGATCATGCATCAAAATAAGTTATCACAGACTCCTATGAATATTGCCCAGAAGCTGGAAACTAGGGCACAGACGCATTAATAATGCAGAGTTCAGCACTCAGACCCTTCCAGGCAGCTGCTCTACCAGTGACACAGAAAGGTCACCACACATTTAGACCACCAGCCCAGCTCCTTCTGTTAAAGCATCATTGTAATTATTATTAATGCATTTGCTCACTCAAACTGCCTTTATTTCTTAATTTGCCCTCTTGATTGTGTCCCTATAAATGAAACAGCAAGTGTTTTCATTGTAAAATGCCAGATAATTATCTTTTTTGTTTTAAAGATAAAGGCGGAAATCAAAGAGGATGTTAACAAGGCTTACTTAGCATGGTCAGTGTATTGTAAAACAAATGGTAATGGGGCTGATGCAGGATGCAGACTGAGCGTACGTGTTTGTGGGTGATTCAGTTGTACACAACTAAGTCGTAGCTCCACTTTTGGATAAAGGAGTGTAACTGGCTGGCAATTGGGCATTTAGTGTAAGATAAGTTTAGTGTGGGTGTGGACAGAATCACAGGCTATGAAGGGTTATCACTGATTATGATTGCAACTGTGAAACTAAGTTGGATAGGGCCAGGGTCGTAACAGGGCACAAATGCACCCTGTGCCACCCCTGCCCCGAGCCCGTGACATCACGACATTGCACGCATTACAATATGTCATGACATTCTGCAAAAGGGGCAGAGCCAGCAGCACAGCTAAATGCAGACCTGACCGGGCAGACTGAGGATGCCTAGTCAGCTGCACAGAGCTCAGTGTGCCTGTTTGGAGCATCCACAGCACACTCTGGATGGTACTACACAAGCGATCCTGGCTGCAGGGTGCCATTCCAGGCTCTGTTCCAGGTTCTGGACAGCTTCAAAGGCTGCAGGGTGCCTGCCCAGAGCATCCCCTGGCTCTACAGTAGTGCTAGTGGCTGCAGGGTGTTATGTTGGGCAGCACCTTGCAAGTTACATGCAGGTGTTGTGTTGGGCAGCGACAACCCTAGTTATGGACCAGATTGCAACCATCTGTGGCGAAACTGCACAGTGACCCTGTTCTGTCCAATGTTAGGCATATCTGTGAAGGTCACCAGAATCACCAACAAAATCTGATGGCGCTAACTGTATAATGTCTAGTATATTTTATTATCAGAACACAACCCAGATTGCTGCAATCAACATAGGGGGATCTGTATACCTCCAATAAATAAAAAAAAAAACAGAAGAAACTATTTTATATGGTTAGTTGCGCTATTCCAGATTAGGGTATCTTGACCAACTTAAAAACAAACCAGTAATTGTATTAGTCTGTAACATGAAAAAAACAAGTAAACTAATCAGGAGAAGTCTGGTTCACATATAATGCATATTTAATAATATTGCACATATAAAATCACATAAAACATTCCAAAATATCATAAAATCAAAATCTATATGGATTGAGTAATAAATTGTGCTTTCATAATAAGTATTAAACTTATTTAAAAAATAGAAAATGATGGTTTAATCTAAATGACCAAATGATGTTCAGTTGAAACAATGAATCAATTTCTCCAGTAAATGTCTTCTAATACCAGCCAAATGAAACCGTCACACAGGTTTGGTATACACTGTTGCAAATGATAGTAGCCAAGTCTTAGCTACTATCATTTGCAACAGTGTCTACCAAACAGTGTCTACCAAGCAGAATGTTCTGTGAGGACAATCAGTGTAGTGGTTGCATTCACATAGATTGTACAGGTAAAAGCATGGTTAGGAGAAAACTACTGTAGTAAGAATGTCTTTGTAATATTCAATACAGGAGATAATGAGTGCATTCATAAAAGTTTTTGCAGTGTCTTATGTGAGATATAATGATATATGCATATTTGGGAAATATTTCTGAGATGTATGTAACATGATTGGATATACTGTAGATTGAATTTGGGGAACAAATGACAGATCTTAGACAAGAGTGACACCTAGGCAGCAACTTTAAGGGGTAAGGTCTATTGTCAAGTTGTCAACAGAAATAGAGATGTCAGGTAGTTAAGTTCTGTTGACTGGTATAATTTTTATTAGCACTGTTTTTAAAAGATTAAGGACCTGATTCAGAACTGCTCGCTAAGTTGCAGCCGCTCGCACTGACTGATAGTCGCCCGCCTGCGCATGCATATAATTTGCAGTGCGCGTGCGCAAGCCAGTCTAAGCGATGGGGAATCGAGCGCTCGTAGTAAACAGACTGCCCGCTACTTTGAGTGACAGAATGTGCCATTTGAGGGTGGTAACAGGGGAAGGTGCTTGTGAACGGGGGAGTGGATGTGCGAATGCAGGGGAGTCCGAGTGTCCAAACGGAGTTTTGTGGGTGTGCATAATTAGCAAAGACGCGTCCTACTACACGTCACTTGGTGGTTTTTTACACTGAAGAGCTTGTAGTGCTTGCGGGAGGGTAGAGTCAACCACAAGCGCTGCGATCACTTCCGATGGTCCTCGATGTACCAATGTTTTAAGACACTTCCTGGGGATGACGTGCGCTAGTGGGCATGTAAAGACACGCTAATGGGCGTCTACATTGACAAAGTGATTGCTCGCCAAGACATAGTGGGAGTGTTTACGCCTTGGCGTGCGATCGCCTGCCATGCCGCCACTAACCCGAATTTGCATATGCTAGGAGCAAGCGGCCGCAACTAGCGAACGGGTCTGAATCAGGTCTTAAGTTTGAGGTGACAAGATGACATCTGAAAGAAGACACACATTCTGTAACACAGGCCAGCACATATGGTGAGAGATCCAGATGGAGAATAGATACATTTGGGCATCATCTGCATAGGACAGTGCTGGAATTCAAAGGAGCTTATTCATTTTACAAGAGAAGTTTTATAGATAGAGAACAGATAACATTTAATAGTTATGGCTGGGATGAGCACAGGAGTCTGGGATTTACTACTTTGTGAGGGTATAGGATCAAGAGGATAAGCACCCGCGCACGCAGGGGGGGTTTCTGAGTACCCAGAAACCCCTCCTATGATCCAAAATTCTTTTTTTTCAGAGACGGAGACAGCGCTCCATCTCCGACCTCTGTGGCTCCCTGCACTGTGAACACTGGCCTCTGAAGAGACCGGAGGCTAAAGAAGCCTCCGATCGCTTCAGAGGCCAGCGTTCCCAGTGATGCACTGCGCGACGTCACCCGCGCGATGTGAAGAGCCTGATCCAGCCAAAAGCAGAGGCGAAGCGGGAGACAGCGTGGTGGTGAGGTAAGGACTGGACATAAGAGTAACAATACAGACAGATACACATAACTAAAAATGGGAGTGTATCTCACATATATATATATATATATATATATATACAAACTGTGTATATATACATATATATATATATATATACATATATATGTGTCTGTATATATAGAGAGAGATTTGGAAACCCCCCCCCTAAAAATCATGCATTTGCCACTGATAAGAGTATAAGAAGAGAGTAGATTCTTTGGTCCTGATGAAGAGTTGAATGGAATTTAGCGTATGTGCTCCCACATTGTATAAGGATGAAATTATTTTGCCTGTTTATAAAGCTGTGTGCATCTGGTGATGCGCCTGCCATTTGTGTATGCTTGGTTTGCTACTAATGATAAATGTACATTGTGATCCACGTTCAACAAAGGTTCCCCAGGTTGCAGGAGCAGCTGAGTACCTGAGATGTCCTTACTCCAAAAGGAAGGATAAATGTGGTGATTGTGTACTAAGCGCTCACCTGATGTTCAGTGGATGGCTAAAAGAAAAATATCTAAATATATAAATAAGTGTGAATGACCAAATGGGATACGTATATGACAATGTTTTTTTTATCTTAGAAGACACAGTGCTCCAATATAAACAACTGATTGTTTAAAATCCTAAGGAGTGGGAATGGTTGCCAGGGATATTAGCAGGCTCCTTTGGTTTGCTACTAATCATCATCATGATCCATGCACACTTGCATCTCCCTAAACTTAGTGTAGAAGATACGCCTCTCGTTACTTTGCACGTCGGCAGGTCTTATATAGGACAGCTCCACTAATGAGCAGTGCTTTTTCACCCTCTCGTACTTCTGTTTTTTTATTTTGTAATAACTGTGTATCAATTGCTTGCACTTCAAATAAAATAATAAGCTCCACAGACTGCCCATTCTCAAGTTATAGCTATCCAATAGGGTCATAGTCATTTTCCTGTAACCCAAATATAGTTCCCTTCAATAGAATTCAGATGCTGACTATAATAGACATTATTGAATTACAATTCTGAGCTCAGTGATAAAACTTGTTTGTGCAAATTAGGTATACACCATATTGCAACTGTAACAGCTTGTTTTCTTTTGACCTTTCAAAGTGTGCAGGCTTAATGGAAAACCAAGTATTAGCATAACTATGATAAAGCACTTACCAGTCTGGATATGAATGTGGTATCTGCTCATCACTTCTCATTACGGCACTGGCAGACTGGTAGAGACATTGCAGCCTTATAATAGTCTTTATGTTGGTGGACGTTAGGGATATATATATATATATACATTAGGGATATACATATATATATATATATATTAAGGAAAGATATACAGTATATATACACTTTATTAAATACATGAATAACCTTACAAAACTGTTACAGGTAGAAATTAAAGTGCAGTAGGTTTGATAAGTGTGAACATTTTGTTCCCATAAAACTTTAAGTAATGAACAAACTGATAAGAAAATGCCAAAAGCAATGTGAAAACTGTGGGTCTGATTTAGAGTTAATAAATAAATAACTAAATATAGGGCCGATTTGCTCCTGGAATATACCATATTGCAATGCACGTGGTGCAAATGCATTAATTTATTTATTGCCTGCAGGGAAAATACTATTTGCATTTGCATGTAACAACCAAATACTGGGCTGCATTCTTTTTACGGTTTTATCAAGGTGAAAATTGCTACTTTGTTTAAACTTTCTCCTAACTATGAATCAGGCCCTGTATGAGTGCATTAATAGAGATGGACATGGTGCATTGCTCCTCCATATGTGCTATATGTCAGCAGAATGCGACCCTCTGAGATGTAAAATTGCTCCATATATACAGTATCCTGGTTTTGGGCAGTGTTATGTGGGACACTTGGATCTGCTTCATGTGCTGACTAGTGGGGGTATAGATAATTTACAGTAGTTCTCAATTGTATGTTACTGCTAGATTGGACACATTTCCCAAAAGGGTTATTATCTATACAATATTTCTCACTACACCCACAAAAACTGTTGGCATGTGCTTTATGGAAAGTGATTCACTTATGTTAAATGTGCATTCCTTTGTAAAAGCAGTGGAGATCAATGAACCTTACATTAGACAAACATGCAGAAATGAGTAGGCTCTTATGCTATTATATACATAAACACATACAGTCCCTCTGAACGGTAATCTTTCTGTATCTTTCAACTAATCAGCAGCAATTTGTTCAGAAATGTGCCAGCCTTTGTGTGTTGGCTATTCAATGTAGCATTTTTCATCTGCAGAGTAAATGTGATTTTTTTTTGTATTATTCATTTTCTTTTCACCTTTGAAATGAGTGATGTACTAAATGTGAAATCTTGATAATGTTTTGTTCAACTGTAAAATAATGGAATTAAAATTACATATCTGTCTCTTCATAAATTTATCTGTAATTGTGAATCTACTTGAAACTTTTCTTAGCAAAAATCACTGATCAGTGCTATTGTTATATTTTGTTTCCAAAATTACGTTTATCTTTGAAAAAGCTTTTAACAGATTTGACATAAAAAAATAACATAAAAAAACAACAACAAAAACACTACAAGTGACCATGGGTTACAGTTAAGTAATGTAAAGTCTATTGTGAAATGAACATATACGGTCAATTTGGACCCATGTACTGTAATTGTTATTATAGACTGTGATTCCTTATAATGGGCTAACACAAAAAGTCCTCCACAGGTATGAAAAATAATCTTCAGAACATTTCAAATGTTTCATATGTGACATTTTCTTTGTGATGATAAAATAAAGCAGAACATGACAGTATCATAAGCAAACTACAGTATAATTAGCAAACTACTGGCATTTTGTTCTGCAAATTAATTTGTGCCATTGGCCCAGTAGGTTTATTGATCCAATAGGTCTATTTTATTATACTGTATTTTTTAATGTTGGAACATTTACATTTTAACATTGTTTGTCTTATATTACTATTTATTGCAACTCTGAAAGTTTCTGGCTTATAGTAAATGCGCATTCTCCAAAGTCATAAGAAATGGAGGTAAATTCATGATCAGGTGTAGAAAATGCTCAAAAGAGTAGGACCAGTTGAGAATCATATTCTTATTTCGTACTGATGATCTCGATGAGTAATCGTTTTGGCCTTTTTACTGTCATTGGAGCTGATGCAGAGAGAGCCCTTTGCAAATAACATGATGTGTTTTGCTTATTTTCACACTACACATGCTCAGAAAGTGAGCATACACAAATGACCGATTATAGACTCAAACACCTAAGACCAGGGAGGCGGAACAGGGACAGGAAGCAACAATCCTTAAGCAAAGTTCAGTAAGCATGCATCCGTGCAAGTGAAGCCCATGTTAGGGAATTTAATTTGGGCACCTGCTACATTGCAGGTGAAATTACTGCACACTCATAATGACTTGTTATAAACCAAGTGCATTTGCTGCATATGTGAAGGCATGTGGAGATGTCTACATATTGGAATAGCTAATCATCTGTGCACAATTTGTAAAGAAACTTATACCCATTTTCCTACCCATGTGCTCTACTGTTGTGAGGTATCACTGTATTGCTTTTGGCTGTTCTAGCAACCATTTTACGGGAGGAAATTATCGCAACTTACATCATGTTTTCCGCCATCTGGTTTGCTCCCTCCAAGAGGGGACAGCTAGGTTGTCAAGATGGGATGTGTGGCGCGGCAAGGTGGGTGGTGTGGGGGCATGATGGTCTGAATGCGTAATGGCCCAGCCTCTGCTATACAATGCCGCCATTGCCGGCACTGTGAAGTGCGGTGTGGGGCTACAATTACACTATTTTGCACAGATCACATCTTTGGCCGATCGTACCACCAACTTCACTTGGGAAAGTGGGTGGTGCCAGATGGCCATAGGCAGACTCTGGGACACTTGCTTACTTTTCCAGGGATCTGTGAGCGGTACCTGAGATTCAGTAGCCTCCTGGATGTTCTGGGAGGCTACAATGCCATACAACTGTCATTAGAAAGAAGGGCTGTGCCATCTTGGGAAAGACTTCTCCCCTGCCAGGATCCCCCAGAGTGCTATGGAGAGGCACAATACATCAGGGGCTGGAAATAGATGAGGGCCATGAAAACCGAGCGGTGTGGGTGAAGAAACAGACGGTGCCAGAGACTGAAGGCAGGAAGCAAAAGAGGAGTAGAAAGTTAAACTGGCACTCCCAAGCTTGGAGGAGAGAGCTGCAAGCTACCAGAAGCCCAAGATTTCCTCATCTTCTTGCTACGACAGAGATCAGAGGGGAAGCTGACTCACTATTCCTGATGGAGTTGGTGTAACTACTACACATGAACCCTGCTCCACATAGTCATAAATTCAGTTTCTGGATTAGTTTCTAGCCCTGTCCATTGTTGTACACTGTAGGCCTGATTCAGACGTGGACGGTATTGCACAGTCGCAAGGAAGTGGCTGTGAAATATTGTCCTGCAAATATTTAAATGCTGCAGGTGGCGTCTATATGAAGCAGATCCATAGATCAAATCCAGAGATGCTGCATCGGACCACTATTGCGACCATCGGTCACGATGGCAGCAGCACTGGCCAGTCTGAGTAAACGTGGTAAAAAATGTTTACCCCCCCCCCATGTGCTTTGCATCGGCAAATGTGAATATCATCGGCTTTATGCACTATTTGCTGTAAATGTTTCTTTAAAAGTCATTTAAACAAAGGTATTGTTTAAAGATACTTTATTGCCTTGCTAAAAGCTTGGCCTCTGTGCTGGGGTGTGGTACAGTGGGACAGCATTTCCAGAACAAAACCATCTTACTGTACAAAGAGGTACTACTACTTTGGGTACCACACCAACTCTTGAAAAGCACAAAGCTCTGCATTCCCATATTTATTTTTGGCACATGCCCACTGGGAAAACACACAGGATAAGCTCCGCCTATGGGAATATGTTCAATTCTGCATCAGCCCCAAACCATCCAAGTTTCCAACACAGCTCTATTACACAATATCCCCATAGCAAGATCCCACTTTCTTTATAGGAGTTTAATGTAATTCATTTTTACCAGGAAACAATATTTGTAATATACTGTATAATCTAGAGCTGAAATCAGCAGCTTGTGTTTAGCGTTTCCACTTAGCTAAACTACGTGTGCATCCAGTTGTTGACATCAGGCTTCCAGCAAAGAACTAATTTGACAGCAACGGCTACAGCAGAAAATAGAAAGGAAAAAACAATAAGTGAAAACTGGAAAAACAACAAGCGGGAAAAGGAGAACAAAAAGTAGTAGTAGGAAAATAATCTGCATCAAATTGATAAGAGGTCAGGCAAAGGCACACAGCTGAGCTTTTATCATACAATACAGGACTTTAAAAAAAAAACATAACAACTTTAAAATTGAACCTTTAGATTAATGGTTGGTTGTAGCTACTATTTGGCACCCAGGTGGTTAAGTTGAATTGCATTAATTGACATTAAGTATGTCCATTCATGCGTGTGCAATGCCTCTCCATGCTTAATTGGGTAATGGCTTTTCTTTCAGTAAAATGCTCTGAGTGGGCAGTACACTGTAACACTGTAAATAGAAGCAATCACGTCAGGCTATGGAAAAGGCATATTTTGCTTCCTAAATGATGGGCAAAGTGGTTTAGAATGTAAGCTATATCCATATTTTGTTTAATGTATTAAAAAGAATGCTAGAGTTTATGCATCAATACTTAACCTTAAATGTTTAAACATTGCAATGGTAGAAAGGAGGGGTGTGCACCGGCCACTTTTCGTGTTTTGGTTTTGGATCTGGATATTTCTTCGTGTTTTGGATCTTGATTGGTTTTGCCAAAACCACCCTTCCGTGTTTTGGGTTCTGGGTTTTGTGTTTTGGATCTGTATTTTTTTGAAAAAAAGCATAAAAACAGCTAAAATCACAGAATTTGTGGGTTTTTCTGCTCCTATGCTATTATTAACCTCAATAACCTTAATTTCCACTAATTTCCAGTCTATTCTGAACACCTCACACTAGTGTTTTTATGTCCAAAAGGTTGCACCGAGATAGCTGGATGACTATGCTAAGCGACACGAGTGGGCGGCACAAACACGTGGCCCATCTAGGAGTGGCACTGCAGTGGCAGACAGGATGGCAGTTTGAAAAACTAGGCCCCAAACAGTACATAATGCAAAGAAAAAAAAGAGGTGCAAGATGGAATTGTCCTTGAGCCCTCCCACCCACCCTTATGTTGTATAAACAGGACATGCACACTTTAACAAACCAATCATTTCAGTGCCAGGGTCTGCCACACGACTGTTTGAGGATGCAGGTGCGGCTACTGTGCATACATTTCACACACAAACACAGAAAAAAAGAAGATTATTTTATTTTTGTTGGAGCGCACTTTGGGGGTTACACCACCCTTTAACAGACAGACGCACGCTTGGCGCTGCTGCTTTGAGGATGCACGTACAGTTCACACAATTCACACAGAAAATATTTTTTTATTTTGTTTGGAGTGCACTACTGCGCACACAATTAACAAACACAAAAAAATATATTTTTTTTGGATTGCACTTTGGGGGTTACAGCACCCTTTAACGGGCAAGCCTGCCGGCCCTTTACTTATGACACAGGCGCACGCTTGGTGCTGCTCCTTTGTTGATGCACGTGCAGCCACAGTGCACACAATTCACAAACACAGAAAATTATTTTTTATTTTGTTTGGAGTGCACTTTGGGGGTTACAGCACCCTTTAACGGTCAAGCCAGCTGGCCCTTTACTTATGACACGGGCGCACGCTTGGCGTTACTTTGTTGATGCACGTGCGGCTACTGCTCACACAATTCACAAACACAGAAAAAAATATTAATTTTTTTTGGAGTGCACTTTGGAAGAGCACCCCTGATGCACAGATCACCCCCTGGACAACACTACAGCACCCCTCTAGGACTACAGCCTTTATGAGACACTGTACAACACAGTCCAGCCAGCCCCTATAGACTTTGGAGTGTACACAGCCCCTATGAACAACTGACTGCACAACACAGCCCAGCCAGCCCCTATGACATCAGCACAACACAGCCCAGCCAGCCCCTATGGACAACAGCAGCACAACACAGCCCAGTCAGCCCCTATGGACTGAGTGGTCTTATGGACAACAGCAGCACAACACAGCGCAGCAAGCCCTAGCTCCCACCCTCCCTCTTCACTGTCCACAGCCGGAGTGAGAAATTGCGCCGATGTGGGGACCTTTTATTGAATCCAAAACCCGCAAGATCCGGAAGGCGGGATGATGAAGTTTTGCCTCGATTTCAGATCCGAGTCAGGCGGGAAAAGTCGAGCCTCACTCGGATACGACTCGGATCGGGGGGGCTTGGGGGTGTTTCAGATTTCAGAAATCCAAACCCGCTCATCCCTAGTAGAAAGGTGGACCACTGCATTAGTCTAATGATCTTATTCTGGTCTGGAGGGATCCTGGTATTAGAATAATCCTTCAACAAGCTCTTTTTATTCTTCTCTTTTCTTCCCCACTCTAGATGGGAATCAATAGAATTTGTTACCTGCTTTTGAACTACCCACCTTAACCCAAGATTAAGTGATTGCTGAAATAGTACAGTATTATAGAACTGTTAACCTTAGCAGACCTGACACACTATCACTCATTCAGGGTGGGATGTATCAAGCATCACATATTACAACCGATTAGTCAGGGGCGTATCTATAATGGGTGTACGGTGAACATGGGCCCCTGTGTCCAGGGGGGCCCTGCACCGCACACCCTGCACCCATAATATAACTTACCTCTACGGAGTCCCATGTCGGTGCGGGCGTCTGGCACTGTAAAATGACTGTAAAATGGGCGTGGTGCCCATTTTCCCATCATTTGCGCTTGCGCAGTACAGGGAAAATGGCCACTGTGGCCATTTTCCCGGTGACATGTGCAGACACTATAGGCTCTGGGCACACTCTAGTGCCCAGAGTCTATAACTCCGGCGTTGCCCGCTCGCAGCTTTGTGCGCTGCCGGCCGCCGGGCGGAGAGGAGGGGGCCCGTGTCGGAGACTGCACATGGGTCCCTTCCTCTCTAATAACGCCCCTGCGATTAGTGCTATTAAATCAGCAAATGGGAAGTTATTTGGAATAGAGCTGTCCTTTACGGTGTAAGGTCTTCCAATTTTCTGATCCGGGAGTCCTTCTGCGCATGTGCGTCCGTCGGGCAGCGCACAACCCTGGGAGGGATTCTATTGGATGTCTAATGAGGAATCATGCTTAAAGAAGCCCATAGGCTTCCACTAGGCAACGTCAGAGAGGCAAAACAGGGAAGGGTCTGAAATATAGCGATTATAGTAAGGGCGTGATCTTGCAAATGTGGCTTATACAAATCTGCAGAAAACATGTTAGGAGTTGTATCCTTTGCAGCTGGTAGAATACAGGGGGTAAGTAAACTCTAATAGGAATGACTTGTCATAAGCCTAGTACATATACTGTCAAGGTGAAGCAAGACATAACTCGAATTTGACAATTATGGAAATAGACTATTCCCTTTAACAATATTACATGTCCACAATAAAGTGGCAGGTGTCATTATTATATAATAGGATACTTCTATAATGATGTATTTGGTCTCTGAAAAAGTGTTGTCTGCAATTGTTATTCAGTCCTAGTTACTGTAATATGGTGAATTTTAACGTAAGATTATCATGTGACCGGGGTCACGTGCTCTTCTATGGTGAAAAAAAATAATTTCTTAAGATGGTGGATGCCACCTCATTGCTGTTTATTTGTTTAAGATATAGACAAACTGAAGAGATATTAGTTTTATTAGATGATTCACCATTGCAATTCTACATTAAAATGTTGGTTTCTAGTTTGGGATTGAATAAGCTGTGTGTCTCCAGTAAAATAGATTACAGTATTCTCTTCATGTAAAATGGTGGCTGTCACTGTTACAGAATTTGATAGGACACTTTGAAAAACATGGAGCAACTGTCATTCAATACTATACATCAATGAGCGGTATTCAATTAGTTTCGCACCCGCAGAAAAGTTTCGCCTGCCGGACTTTTCACCAATATTGTGTGTTTTGGAAGCGGAAACTTATCATATGCGTCCCCGCTTTCCGCCATATTCAATACCAAAACAGACGAAAACGGCAAGCGGCGAATGCAGAACAGGCGGAAAGTACTATCAGACTTGTGGAAATCAGCCTTACCCCCCAAAAGATGCACTAACATTGGGGATCAATGTAGAAGTGTTCCAATAGCCCTAATAAAACTACTTGGGGTACTGAAGTTGTTTAAAATCCTTGTTATTAGCGTCCTTTCAAAAATGGTGAAGAATGGCATTAAGCAGTGTTTTTTGGAGCAAATAAGTAGTTCCATTAAATTTGGGGTACATGAAAATGGGTACTAGCATATATTAATGTCTCTAAAGTGAATTTTTAGAAAAGTTAAATTTCTCCGTCATACAAGCACCTGCAATCCCAAAAACACTTGGCCCCTTCTTAGAGCACCCCCAGAAGCTTATTTTGTTAGTTTTTGAAGTTGTTCCCCCACTTTTGTCATTTTTGCCCAAAATTTCATAGGTTTTTTTTTGGGGGGGGGGTTCCTAGAATTTTTTTATTCTTTTTTTGGGGTGAATTGTCCTTTGGGGGGTGTATCAAGGGTTCTGGGTGGTTCCCATCATTTGCACCCCAAAATATAGATTTTACAGTACACTTTTTTTCACCTGCTATTCTTTGGAGAAAAAGTATCGCCTATTTCAGTGCCTTGACTTTCCGCTTAGGCGAAAACTGAATCGAATTGAATACGGAATAAAAAAAATATGCAAAATTATCGCTAAAAACAGGCGAAAATGGCTTTTAGCTTCTAATTGAATTGTGGTGAATGTTATTTTGTTAGCACTAGACCACATGTAATCACCTATAATGTAAAGACCATTTCTAAGATTGGGGGTCCAGTTTTATTGGTGTTTTTTGTTTGACAAAAATAAAATGTATACTTAGTTTTATTAGATTTAGTTTATGTATAGTGTAATTGTTTATATTACTTTATTTGAATACTGTAGATTAATATATAGTAAAATAAATCTGTCTGTCCTAACATAAAAAAATTTCTTCAGTATGGAACTCCACATTTTATTGGATTCTATTGTTTGTTTATCCTGATATGTGGTGATTGGTGTTTGTAATTAGGATACACTATAGTGCTTTGGCTAATGAACAACTTCCATTAGAAGGTGGCGATATGTAGGGCTCTCTTGTAGAGCTCCCTCTACCCCTTACATTTCCATTCTCCTTCCTGCCCTATCCTCTCCTCCTCTGACACTTCATCTCAACCCTGGTCACCTCCTTTCACAAGATTTCTCATGCAGTTTCCCCAGCTTTAAACGCTCCCTAAAAGAACAAATTTTTACTAAAGCCCCCCCACCCTCCTCCCAACTCTTCACTTCTCTCCTCAGCGCCTACTCCTCTCTTAATTGTGTCACCAATAAAGCACATCCCCTTTCAAATCTATGTTTTTTAAGTGTAGTGAGTTAACAGACCACTGTGGTTCCTAATGTATAGAGTAAATGCAAAATGAATCAATAATTGGTCAATTTCCCTGATAATATAATACACAACTGCTTTGAGTATTACACTTTAATGCTGGTAACTTCCACCACATATTGAAAACCCCCCACTATGAGCCTATACCTTATTACAGATTGACATAACTCTGCGTTGGTTACAGTAGCAATATAAATCTTCTAAACAAGCTATGGGTCTGTAGGGAGCAATAAGAACATAACTTATTAAATTGGAATTTAATATACAAAAAAAACAATGCTTATAGAATAAGTGAAGCGTAAGGCTGACTTGCAAGCCTGAGTCCACTTTAAACCCTGAGATTGCTCTGTAAATTAACTCCCCTTTAAGAAATAAGTGATTGATACTTGTATGATTCTTTCCCCTAGTGATTAGGGATCCTATTGTGTGTGAGGGACAGAGTTTTGTAAGTGTTTTTGTAAGTGATTGACAGATTGTTACAAAACAGACATACAAATACAGATGTTGAATAAAAGGTTATAAAAAAACAGAATAATCCACTTACACAAGGGCAGTTTTCTGGTCGCTGGCATAAATAATAATCATTAAGTCCTCACCAAGCCCTAACATTTTATAGTGACACGTAACCAATAATAGATTTTACTTTGTCATTAATTATTCATAAAAAAAAAAATATGAAAAAAATGCATGAACAACATACAGTATAAGTACACCTTACTACTTCAATACCAGTAAAGGGGCCTATACATTACATGACTTTTTGAACGATCCGACCAAAACCAGAAGGTTTTGGTCTCATTGTTCAGAAAGTCGTCTAATGGATAGCCGGCAAGGACCAGCGATACGCGTGCACGCTGGGTCCTTGCAGACCCCGACTATCTACGGAACATGCTGGTCAACCTGACGACGATCGTCAGATTCCACATGTTCCCAGATAAGAGGTCGGGATCCTGCACTGAAAGACGTTCAGTGAACGCCGTTCAGTGCGGCACCGCACCTGGCGACCTGAAGGACTGAACGCTAGAAGTTGAGTTTTTCAGGTCGCGTAATGGATAGGACGCTTAAGGAAGATAATTTGAGCTAGGAGTTTCCAATCAAGTTCACATTATTATATGATCATCAGAACATGCTACCACTTGTATTAAGGACAGAACATTTGGCAAATCAGTCTGGAGTATTCAGGTTTGTATTAAGACCATTCTGAGAGAAATTACATCTGCAGTGATCTCAGAGAAGCAATTATTACTGTTCATCAATGTGGAAAGAGTTATTTACCCATTTCCAAACAAGTCCATCATATCACAGTGAGAAAGACTATTTGCAAATTGAAAACACTGAAGTCAGTTGCTAATCTTCCCAGGACTGTGCAATCCAGCAAATTCACTTAAAGATCAGATCATAAGATGCTCTAATATATTGTAATAAGCCTCTATGAGCAACATACAGGACAACACCGCATATGTTAAAATGGGATGTAGTCAGCATCCCGGCTAACAGGATGCAGACGGTCTAAATATTGGTGCCTGATTTCCAACAGCAGTCGGGATCCCGGCTCGAGAATACAGACCATTGGCATGCCCAAGGTAAGTATCGAGGTTTAGGGGAGGCTTGGGGTTAGGCACTAGGGGGAGGGTTAGGGTTAGGCACTAAGGGAGGTGGTGTGGTTTAGGGCGCGGGTATAGGGGGTTAGGTTCAGGCACTAGGGTGGAGGTTAGGGTTAGGCACTAGGAAAGCAAGGTTAGGGTAGGGAGAGGGTGAGGGTTAGCATACCAACCAACAAGTGTCGGTATGTTAACCCTGTCGGAATTCTGACCACCGGGACCCCGACTGTCGGCAACCCATACCCAACCCATTAAAATTCATGCTTTTAAGACTGTTCTTTCCAGTAAACCCATTGTATGAAACAGAAGACTTCAGGATCACTGTGCTCTAGATCAAAGTGTCTTACTTTGATCTAAATGCACAACTCCAAGCCAAACACAGAACAACACCACAAAATATTCATAAAAACTATTAAGCTTTTGGGTATTTTGAATTGATTTGTCACAGGACCTGGATGTCTCATAACCATTATGTCCACAATGTTCACTTCTCTATATCCCAGAGTATTCTAGAGGAACATGTGATGCCATCCTCCTGATAACTAAAGTTTGAGTGAAATTGGACAATGTATCAGGACAATATCCTAAACACACCAGTGAATCTTCAACTGAAGAACTGGAAAATACAACATTCACGGTTCATACTTAAATGCCTGTAGGAAGTCACTGCCACTGCTAGGCCTTCCCTGCGTGTGGTGGATTCTATTGGGGGAGCTGCAGTCTTGCAGACCAAAGGTAAAATCTGCCCCTGACAGGTATCAAGGCATACTTGCCTACCAGTGGCGTAACTAGGGTATTTGGAGCCCAGAGCAAATTGAAAAATGGAGCCACCCCCCCCAACTATGTGGGTGTGTGGCAAAAAATGGGCGTGGTCACAAGGGGCATGTCCACTGAAAAATGGGGCATGTCAACATGACACACCCCTTTGTTGTCACTGGGAACATTTCTTTCCATATGCACCTTAATGAAGTGCCCCTTATACAGTCCCCCCTATACAGTGCCCCTAGTAGTGGTCCCCCTTATGCCATCCCCCAGTAGTGCCCCTTATACAGTACCCCCTGTATGCATTGCCCCTAGTAGTGGGCCCTCTTATGCAGGCCCCCAGTAGTGCCCCTTATACAGTACCACCAGTAGTGGTCTCCCTTATGCAGTCCCCCATTAGTTCCCCTTTTACAGTGCCCCCAGTAGTGCCTCCCCTTATGCAGGCCCCCAATAGTGATCCCCCATATGCAGTGCCTCTTACACAGTGCCCCCTGTAGTGGTCCCCCTTATGCAGCCCCCAGTAGTTCCCCTTATACAGTGCCCCCACTAGTGATCCCTCATATGCAGGCCCCCAGTAGTGATCCCTCATATGCAGTGCCCCTTATACAGTGCCCCCTGTAGTGGTCCCCCTTATGCAGCCCCCATTAGTTCCCCTTATACAGTGCCCCCAGTAGTGATCCCCCATATGCAGGCCCCCAGTAGTGATCCCCCATATGCAGTGCCCTCTGTAGTGGTCCCTCCTGTGCAGTGCTCCCAGTAGTAAGTCCCTTATATAGTGCCTCCAGTAGTAGTCCCCCTTGATACAGTGCCCCCAGTAGTAGTCCCCCCCAGTAGTGGTCTCTTATGATGCAGTGCCCTCAGTAGTAGTCCCCAATAGTGGTCCCCCCCTATGCAGTGCCTCCAGTAGTTGTCCCCTCCTTAGTAGTAGTCCCCAGTAGTGCCCCCCCGATGCAGTGCCCCCAGTAGCCAGTAGTGATGCCCCCCCAGTAGACACACACACAGAAAAAGGGAAAAAAAAATACCTGAATCCCCGCTCCTGCTCCCACCGCAGCCATCAGCTCCTCTGTCCTCCCCGACCGGCCCGTTCTGCATTATGGGAGAGACGTCATGACTCTCCCATTACCCACTGCAGGAGCCGGAAGATGGAGCTCATGAGTGAGCTCCAGCCCGGCTCCGGCAGTGGGCGCAGCAGTCAATGAGAGTCTGTCTGACTCTCATTGACTGTTAATCAGTGGCGGGCACCAGCTCTAAGCACGGACTAGGCGATCCGTCACCCGGAGCGCAGCCCTGCTCCCTGCCTGAGCCACCCTCTACCCTCCCACTAGTGTTATTGGGTAAGTGCTCAGGGGGAGGGAAGGGGTGCGGCCATTCAGCACAGGATGGCGCTGGATGCATGGAAGCCTAGCACCGGCCCTGCTGCTCATTAAAACAAACAGCCGCTGGCCGGCAGCTGTGTGTTTGTACTGAGTGTAGTACTGACCTCAGTGTCCTGGACCGCGCCGCCAGTCCAATGTCACCCAGGGCACACACCCAACTCGACGCCCCTTAGTTACGCCACTGTTGCCTACCTTTTGCTTCTCCTCCCTGGGAGAAGCCTGGGGAGGAGAAGCAGGTATGTTGTGATGGGGGCTGATGGTTTGCATCATTAAGCCCCACCCTCTTGATGGCAAATTGCCGCAATTGGCTTAAATTTAAATAGGAGGTGGGGCTAAATGACGCATTTCATGGAGACTCGCATCATTAAGCTCCGTCCCCTACACTGGGACCCGCAATTGTCGCGGAAATTCTCCCCTTTCTGTCCACTTCACTAGGAAGTGGGCAGAATGCGGGAGAAGTGCCCACCCTTCCGGGGGTGCGGGGAGTTTTCCGAAAAATCGGGAGTCGTACACATACAAGCTCATAGCTTGCATATACATACAGTTTTACATATGGGTGAATATACGCATTTAATTCCTGTAAGTGAATGAATAATGGGGTGTACTTACTTTATCAAATGTTGCTTACTTATTTTAGTTTATTTTTTGCTGAGTAAATATTAATGTGAATCTGTTATGTGTTATTGTTCACACGAAATTCAATTTACCAAATTTTAAGACTTGGGGGTCTATGTATTAATAATCGCGGCACTGACATGATTATTTACGTTCCAACTCGCTGGAGATATTTTCATTCTTAATAAAAATATCCTGGCTATGTACTACCGGGAACTCGCAGGGACAGTGGTTGTGGTAACCACTGTCCCTGCGTGTTATATCCCTGGCATTTCAGGAGTAGTCTTTCACTGATGCGAAATTCTTCCCCAGGGGAAACTGATACTGCGCATATGCACAGCGCCAGCTTCCGGAACTTTATGTAAAAAATGGCTTGATATATATGCCACTTGATGGGCATTAGATAGATATTAATTGGGCCCTGATATGGACAACACTTTCTTTTTCACATGACTGTAGATTGATATCATCTCATATTATACATTACTTCTGTAACAAAAATGTTTACCTTTGTGCAAAAAGTTCTGCCAATTATATCTTAATTTGTCTGATTTCTGCAGACACTAGATAATTAGTTCACTGCAACGCCTACGGTTCTGTGTTTTTTTTTCTCCTTTTACAGCAGCACAGGTTCAAAAAAGAAATGGTCTGTAGAGGCACCTGTTTCATCAGCTGTAATTTTGCTTTCAATCGGCGCTAAGCTCCATGAGACAAGCTGTTCGTAGGCCCACTGATATGAACTGATCGCTGGGTTGGCGAAAAGCCTAAATACTGTAGGAACTGCAAGAAACAAAAGAATCCAACAATGAAACAAAACAAATTGCATATAAGAAAAGTATAAGTAACAATTAACATTTACTCCCAGTTATAGACAGCTATTTATCTTCTATAGGATCTTATTGTCTGTATATTTTGTTGTCTTATGTATATTATTTTGTATTGTACTACTGAATATAGTATGCAACTAGCAGAGTTATTGCATAAGTGTAGAAAATATCTTGCATGTGGAAAAATTGCCAAGAAACTATACATATGTAAAATAAGGGAATCATTTAGAAAGAATGAAATAAAGAATTATAGACTGGCAACCTGTATTGAATATTAAAATATACATTTATTTTAGAATGCCATTTAGATGATAACAATTGCAGGAAATAGTTTATAAAATATCAATAGTTAGTCTAAAGATGCTGAATATGTCTAACATATGCATGGGAGATAAGGGGCGTAGCCAGAACATTATGGGCCCAATAGCAACATTCTTCTAGGTGTCACCTCTCTCCAAAGCAGTTGTTTATTTTAGGCCCCATAGTAGTGCCCTAATTAATGTTATTCCCTATAATAGTGCCATACTTCAAGCTGTGTCCGATAGTAGTGACCTAGTTAATGTTATGCCCAATAGTAGTGTCCTAGTTAATGCTGTGTCCCTTAGTTGTGCCCTAGTTAATGTTATATCCCATAGCAGTGCTCTAGTTAATGTTATACCTCACAGTAGTGCCCTAGTTATTATTATGGCACAGAATAGTGCCTATTTAATTTTATACCCCATAGTAGGGCCCTAGTTAATTTTTTTTAGCTTTCATTTTTCACCTTATTTGTGATAGCGATACATTAAGTGCTCCATTCCTATTGGCTGCAGGGCCTTCAGGGCTAAAAGAATTACAGTTTACAGGGAGTGTAAAGAGAGGAAAGGAGGGTGGTGGGGAGGACCAGCCAGTTCTTACATTCCTAATGCAGGAAATTCCACTTTGAGCACCATATCCCTTTCTGGTTCAGTCCTAATCTTGGAGCTAAATCCCCATCCCCTAACTCCCTTAAGCAGGATACAGATTAGACAATGTGTACCCAGAACAACATCGTTTGCGACAGACCTGGCGGGGGTGCCAGCATCGGCAAGTGCATACACAATTGCCAATGCCGGTTTTGACAGAGCAGCGGCAGGGGGGGGTGGATGGGTAGCAGGGGCCATGCTGAATTTGGCAACAAGGCATTGCTAGTGACATCCTCAGATCTTTCTGCATGTAGAAAAGATCTGAGGATGCGAAGGACGACCCGCAGGAGAACACATTGGCATCGCGATAGCGGGTATACACTACACAATTTGAATGATTTGTTGTTCCCATGCATTAGAATCGGCCAAATCACTCAAGATATCGTCTAGTGTGTACCCACTTTTACAAAAACTGTAATGAAGAAGAAGCCTACTCTACAGCAGTGCCAGGATCACTGATTAGCTTAGCTGTGTCTGTGGGAGTGAAATGGGAGTGCGAGAGATTGACCATATCAGTGTGGAGCTTTACTGAGAGGCAGAGATAAAGACTGCCACCTATATGAGTGCTGACAACTTCCTGCAACAGACTGGACTCAATAGCTTAGCAGTTAATTCTGGAAACTTGGTAGAATACTATATGAGATGGGTCCAGAGCACCCTAAGCCTCGGCCCCATAGCAATATCAACCCCTGCACCCACTATAGCTATGCCCATGCGGGAGATGTCAGAAGCATAATAAGGATATATATTTGCACAATCAGACAATTATAACAAATGCCTAAAGTATTATTATTAACATATATAGTATAGCAATTAAAGAAGACCACTGGTTATCGAGGTGCAATAAATGTAGCCACTCAAATAAAACAGAGGGTGGTTTCACATTACTATGGTAGGATTGCTATCCAGAGAGTTCAGAAAGGACCCAAGTAGCAGGAGCTTTAGAAAATATGGTAGCGGGGTGTGAGCAGCCAGAGATGCAGGTGTATTTTGACTGGAATGTATGCATAGGACAGAGAGAGCTAACTTGTAGTCTGAACTATCATGGATTGTGTACATGTGGGAGCAGGATAATGGCAGTCAAGATAATAAAGTAGTCAATCCGTATCCAGGGTTTGGTACACAAAGGATCAATATCATAATGAGTAGTCAAGAGCTTAGTCAAGTTCCATTCCAAGGTCTGATTCTCTGAATGAGCCATAAGTAAGGAGTTAGGCAATGTTAAGGTCATGTATTTGGGACACAGTAAGTTAGCAGTATCAGCACACGGAAGATCAAACTGGAGAGTGGTGTGCAGTTATGATAAAAATGGGCACTGGCAATCACCTAACACTTGATGCTAAGAGAGGCCCTGCTTTATAGTTCTAGTAGGTGAAGATCTGAGACTATAAGAGACTGCCAGCAACTCATACATGAGCGGTTTGATTTCCACTACACTGGATACTAGTACCGCATCTTCCTTCTCAGTATTATATTACAACTTTGCTTACAATATGCAGTCAAAATCACTTAACTAACTTCTTTTTATGGCGCACAAGGACAGGAAATGTGCACTGGGCAGTCAATAAATTGAGCATACATCCTGGCAGGTAGTTATATTTACATTTAATTACTACTATTGCAGACGGTTAGTTGGGATGTAGTACTTAGATATAAATGTTCAGATTGACACTTGCAAAAATTATGAGATAGTCCCTGTATATACAGTATAAAGCAAATGTTTTTGCTGTAGAAAAAAAATGAATATAGTACCTCCATTAATGTGCATAATTAAAGAGTTATTGGTTTTGTAAGTCATTCCAGAGGATAGAGATAGTACAATGTTAAAAAGAAAATTAAAAACATTGCATATCTGAAAGAAGATGGAAACATCGACATGCAAATGTAATATTGTCCAATCATCCTTTATTTGAAGCATATTTATATGCTTACTTTTTGGTTCTACACTGAAATTTACTAATTGAGAGTATCCTAGTTCACTGAAATAATTTCCAAAGTAGATTTCCTATAGAAGCAAAGTTGATAGCTCCTTTTTCCAATGGATGCAATTTCTTCACTTATTTGTCCATTGGGGCAAGTCAAAACCTGTGTTTCCTTTGATTGCTTTAGAATGTCACCTATGAAAGTAACTCCCATCCTGGCAAGAGCAGCTATGATGTAATTGTTAATGAAATAGATCTAATAATTGGCAAAGCCAAAACATGTCAGAGTAGCTTTGAGACCTACAGACTAAGTCCAACTCAAAATAGTAGAATATTTGTCTGAATACATCTGAAGTCACAAAGTAGAGACAATTGCGGAAATGTATCATAACGTCTAAAGACTACAAGTGGAGAAGTCGCCCCTTCCTGTATCAACCAGTCAGCTTCAAGCCATTTATTTATTTATTTTCAAGTATACTCACTAAAATAATAGGTAAAAGCTGAACGGTTGCTTTGGCAACTTCTCCACCTGTACTCTTTAGCAGGTTTGGATCATCTACCTAAATGTCTGGAACCAGGGACTGTTTGCAAATGCACTTCTTGAATTTGGCATAAGACAAAGAAGACAAATCTAGATAGAAAACTAAAATATCACCTAAATACACCTGGACAAAACAATACAGAAGATCAAGAAAAGGTCATTAAAATTGTGGAAGGCTGCTGTTATGTTACATTCCATATATTGAAGGCTGATTTGTTCCATTCTTCAATCCATGATTCAGTTATTTAATCAATGTAAATGAAGCTTGGTAAAAAATGAACCTCCATCGTTAAGCTGTAAATTCATTGAAGTTTTTAACTGCGATATTATTGAAACCTTTGTAATTTGTGCAGTGTGAGAGGTTCTTTCTTTCCAACACAATAAAACCTTGCACAAACAGGGGATATGGAATTGCTAATGGCACAACCAGGGGATATGGAATTGCTAATGAAACCTCTGGTCATGTTCATGTAATATATTCAGACATAAGTTTTAATATTAAAATTTGATAAAGGCCAGCCTTGACCCCTTGGAGAAGTGTTTCTAGGTAATAGTGGTATGTCACAGTCATATGGTCTGTGTGGAGCTTTATACTCACTAAACACATAAATGCAGAGAGACTATCAATGGCATGGACTTTAAAAGCATTTTACAGATGCTAAAGGTAAAGAGGCTTCAGGAATGCGTTATCTAAGCAAGAGACAAATCATAATGGACAGCAATGTTTGCCAGAATTCCAATCCCTGTCTATGTTTCTGAAGCCTCAGTAGGCAAAGTAGGAGTAGATTATACACGTTAGACAAAAAATAAAATGAGCTCTTTATGTAGAATGACAACTTAAAAACTAAGAGGAAGAACCTGAAATTGAATAAAGCCTACAGGAATAATGGGCCTGATTCAGAGCCAAACGCTCTGACCAGAGCGCTCGCTCTGAATCAGTGCCCTCCTCCATGAAAATGGAGCGGCCTCCTGGCCGCTCGCATAGCTGTGGGTGACCACCCACAGCATATGCGAGCGTCCATGATGATGGTCGCGATGGTCAAGACCATCGCGACCATCGGGCTTGCGATGGAGACCCTGCGGTAGGGTCTCCCTGCCGTAAGCCCTGGAGTGATTTTGGCTCTATCAGAGCCAAAATCACTCCCACTGACATCACTAGTGATGTCAGCGGGGCCGGCTTCAGACGGTAGGCATTCCCATGGGAACGCCTCCGTCTGGCAGCCATGCCCCCGGCACGCCCACCAAAGGGGGCGTGCTGTCAGTCACCATCGACAGCACGCCCCCTTTGGTGCAAGACCCGGAGCGACGGAGAGCCCGTCGCTATCCGGGTCTCACGCATGCGCACGACGGAGCTCCCTCCGTCGTGCGCATGCGCAGTGGGGCAACGTCGACCCGCTTGCAAGCGTCCTGCGCTCGTGAGTGGGTCTGAATGACCCCCACAGAACATTACACGTGTGAGAGGTCTTGTTACCTTACTTATTGAACCACCCTCGTACATGTTTTGTCTATTACTCTTGTAAAAAAAATGGTTCAATTGTAATTATTTGTGAGTGTAAAATAACTGTTAGAGCTGGGACTGCTTTAAAGTAAACAAAATGTTCTTAGGCTGGACAGGCCAGTGTATTTTGAGAGATAGGAATTTTAATAAGCGTTTACCAATTACATCAATTAGAGACGTCACATTTATAATGTGTTCAACAATCAACTCCCATAATAGGATTTTCTAAACATATTTCTCAGTTTTAGTTGCAGAGCCAAAGAACATATATTTAGGCAAACACCTCTGAGCTAGTGTTAATGCTTCCTTCAGTGAAGTACTGTATTTCTGCAATAAGTAAACTCTAGTTCATCTCTTAGGATAATATGTGTCTATGTCATAAGAATTAGGAGTAAGCTTTGTCATTATTATCCTAGAGCAATGATATAGTTTTAGATTTTGAGGATACATATCAGTTTTTAGACTATGGTGGTGAGGGATCCAATCGGAATGCCGGTGCTTAGAATGCTGGCACCGGAATCTTTACACCTGTTAGAATCCCGCCGGCAAGTACCGGGGTTAGGGTTAGAGGTTAGGGTTGGGCACTAAGGGGGGAGTATTAGGTTTAGTCTGCGGGGAGGGTGGTGGTTAGGTTTAGGCACTTGGGAGGGAGGGTTCGGGGAAGGGAGAGGGGGGAGGGTTAGAATACATACTGACAAGTATCGGTATCCTAACCCTGTTGGGATGCCGGTATCGGAATTCTGACCGCCAGGATCCTGAGCATCGGCATCCCGTACCCAACCCGGTGGTAATTTGCTAAACGGCTAAGCTTCTATATTGTTGTAAGCAACAATGTCTCACTAACCTCTCAACATCTGAAAATTCAAAAGCGGACAAGGCAGAAAGGAGACCTGGTCCAGTTAGGGGGCAAGTCCATGTCTCAGTAATCATGGTCAGATGTGCCTAGCACTTCCAAAATGCTAATTCACCACACTTCCATCCCATGCTGTGGCATAGCATTTATAGTACATCAGTAGAACATACATCCAAACTCTCCGTACCTGACTTGGGAAAGCAGTATACAAAGCACAATGGAACTTGGCATGAAAAAAAGCCACATCCTATGCATCACAGCACTTTGTATACATATTCAGACTCAGTTGCACACGGATATACAAGGATTACATATCAAATTAATCAATACAACCTCGTAAAGTGCTTTGTCACCGTCTCGTGAAATGGTTTGTCACATCCGATTGCGTCTAAGACATATTTTCAGGCAAAAAAGATGCAAGAAAGACGGTACAAGCAGAGACACACAGGACCTGGCCCCGAGAAGGACTATGTGGTGTGACTGCAGCAATAGTGTATGAGGACACATATGTAGGTTGCACCTCTCTTAGAAAAACAAGAACACTTAAATCAATGAAGTGAAGATTCATGTCCAATACTCTGCAAATTGCTTCTTTCATTGCAATATTCAAATAAAATGCATTTAACTCCTCAGCACTCCTCAGTGCTTCTTTAGATATAAATCACATAAAGGAAGGAATGATTTAAATAACAAATGTCCTCTCCATCATATAATCTATGCACAGTTGTTACCTAATCACATAACACATTGAGGGCTCACATTTCAAGGTTTGACCATGGAAGTAATCAACTAACTAATATACATATAACTACAGAAACATTCCTACTGTGTACACTAACTACATAACTTCAAGGCTGTTAAAATTTCTATTAAAGCACATTAGAATACATAAATGTACTTCTATAATGGAGTCTATATCTATATCATAGCAAGGTAGACGGTCTTAGCCTCACTGTATGCATATATTTTTGTGCCTGAATTGAAATATATTTTGTTTTATATGAGACGTGGTTGAGACGTGGTGTTAATGAATTATGATATTAACAATATCATACTTTATGTAATATACAGTACAGGGACAGACATGGTTTGTGACTCGCAAACTGTACATCTACTGTTAGCCAGTCATTTATATTGGTTTGTGCAATCTTTATATAAGAAAACAGGAGCCAATCTAGTTGATCTAATGTAAAGAAATAAGAATAACAAATGTATTACATAAAGATGTCTTCATACATCATAAAATAATAATTGAAGCTACGGTAGCTACGGTAGTGCGGCCGGTGCCATCGCACAGGGCACCACAGGTCAGGGGGTGCTGTTTGGGCCTGTCAAATTTCTGTTTATTATCATTCTTGCTTGTAGCTTCCTCTTATTTCAGCCCCAGCATCTCCTGGCCTCTCCTATCTCTTCCCTGGCCCTTCCCCATGAAGCCATGACACTTTTTTGGGTGCATTATGTCCCTTTGAAAAATGAGGGGGGCCGCATTCTCTTTCTGGCACAGGGCAGCAAAAAGTCCAGTTACGGCTCTGGTCCCCAATACATATGCCACACAGATGTGCACCAAATTTAGTGTATGCCACATAGCAGTGAATTATGCCACACAATGCCTCAATACATATGCCACACATATGCCCCAAATTCTTTATATGCCATACAGTTGTGCCCCCAATACAATACATTATTCCTCAAATCCCTGCCCCAATTTAAATTTATGCTACACGTTTGCCCCAGTATGTTAGTACCCATTAACCCCCTCCCCCCCCACACACACACTCACCCTGCACTCATTAAACCCACACACACGCATGCACTAACCCTGTCGGCACTCAATAAAAACACCCCACACACTAAGCCTGTCTGCCCTCATTAACACACACAGACAAGCCCCCCGCTACCTACACATACAAGACTCCCACTTCCTAGTCACACACTCAAATAATCCTTTCTCCTCACCAAAAAGTCATAACATACCTCACCAGGATCCATTCAGTAGCTCCTCATGTTGTCTAGGAGGCAGAGCTTCTTATATGAGTGACAGGCTGGCACCCTGTAAGTAAGGAGAGGACTGGAGGAGTGGGAAGATGCAGCCACTACTGCTGCTGAATCTACTGCATTAACAAGTGAGAGTGCAGTGCCGGGGGCTGGGGGAGTTCCTGCAACAGCCTTGGTCATCAGTAGTCCTGGCAGGTGCTGAAAGAGACATCCTTCTTTCTTTATTTGTTTTGTGGACTTAGCGGCTCCCTCCAGTGGCCGGCAGCTGCCTAAAGGTGCCTAATTGTAGCACTGGCCCTGTTTGTGGGTGTAGTATAAGCAAAAATGGAAGAGGCAAGTGTAAGTGGGATATTTTGTTTATTGAAAAGAGACATAATGCTCCCCAGTGAACAGTGTACATCTGCTGGCATTGGGTCTGCTCTTGTGGGGAGCACCCTTTGTGGGTATTGCAGTGGGTAGCTATACTACCACTCTCTAGATCTGATATCAGCACGTGTGCACTAAGGGGGGAGGTAGGGTTTCTCTTTCAAGGAGCATCTGTTTCATGTGGATCAGTGACTGCCACATGTCCCTTATCAGACATACAGTCTGTGAAACTAATAAGGAGATGTACGAAACCATGGAGAAAGATAAAGTGGAAAGAGATAAAATACCAACCAGTCAGCTTCTGTCATTTTTTAAACACCGCCTGTAAAGCAGGGATGGGGAACCTCAGACACAGGGGCTGTATAAGGCCAGCAAATCATTTGGTCTGGCCCTCTGAGCTTTTTTCTGCTAGCCTCATCTGGCTACCAGGGTGCCCAGAATAGCACCCTGCAGCCAGAATATGTGCAGCAGTGCCACCTGGACGCTTCAGACGGTCACACTGCTGCTCTTACAGCTCCCCGGAGCACCCTCAGGATGCTCTGTGCATTGATGTATTCACCGGTGATTGTGGGTCCCCATGTAATGTCACACGGAGGGGGTGTGGCCTGCACCGGACCCGCAAAAAATGTTGTATATATATTAAAATGGCCCTCAGCAGAAAAAAGGTTCCCCACCCCTGCTGTAAAGTGACAGTTCAGAGCTGATATGTTGGTACTTTATCATGTGATCACAATTAAAATAGCTAATAGTTGTAGTGATACAATATACAGTCAGGTGCATAAATATTGGAACATTGACAGAATTTTCATATTTTGGCCTCTATTCACCACCACAATGGCTTTGAAATGAAACAAACAAGATGTGCTTCAACTGCAGTCTTTCAGATTTAATTTGAGGGTAATTACATCCAAATCAGGTGAACGGTGTAGGAATTACAACGGTTTCTATATGTGCCTCCCACCGTCAAAAGTAATGGGACTATCAACTCAAAAGCTACTTCATGGACAGGTGTGGGCTATTGCCTCGTTATTTCATTATCAATTAAGCCGGTAAAAGGTCTGGAGTTGATTCTAGGTGTGACATTTGCATTTGGAATCAGTTGCTGTTGACTCTCAATATGAGATCCAAAGAGCTGTCACTATCAGTGAAGCAAGCCATCATTAGGCTGAAAAATCAAAACAAACCCATCAGAGAGATAGCAAAAACATTAAGTGTGGCCAAATCAACTGTTTGGAACATTCTTAAAAAAAAAGAACGCACTGGAGAGCTCAGCAACACCAAAAGGCCCGGAAGACCACGGAAAACAACTGTGGTGGATGACAGAAGAATTATTTCCCTGGTGAAGAAAACCCACTTCACAACAGTTGGCCAAATCAAGAACACTCTCCAGGAGGTAGGTGTATATGTGTCAAAGTCAACAATCAAGAGAAGACTTCACAAGAGTGAATATAGAGGGTTCACCACAAGATGTAAACCATTGGTGAGCCACAAAAACAGGAAGACCAGATTAGAGTCTGCCAAACAACATCTAAAAAAGCCATTACAGCTCTGGAACAACATCCTATGGACAGATGAGACAAAGATCAACTTGTACCAGAGTGACGGGAAGATAAGAGTATGGAGAAGGAAAGGAACTGCTCATGAACCAAAACATACCACCTCATCAGTGAAGCATGGTGGTGGTAGTGTCATGGCATGGGCATGTATGGCTGCCAATGGAACTGGTTCCCTTGTATTCATTGATGATGTGACTGCTGACAAAAGCAGCAGAATGAATTCTGAAGTGTTTCGGGCAATATTATATGCTCATATTCAGTCAAATGCTTCAGAACTCACTGGACGGCGTTTCACAGTGCAGATGGACAATGACCCGAAGCATACTGCAAAAGCAACCAAAGAGTTTTTTAAGGCTAAAAAGTGGAATGTTATGCAATGGCCAAGTCAATCCCCTGACCTAATACATTTCACTTGCTGAAGACAAAACTAAAGGGAAAATGCCCCTAGAACAAACAGGAACTGAAGACATTTACAGTAGAGGCCTGGCAGATCATCACCAGGGATGAAATCCAGCGTCTGGTGATGTCTATGCGTTCCAGACTTCAGGCTGTAATTGCCTGCAAAGGATTTGCAACAAAGTATTAAAAAGTGAAAGTTAGATATAGGATTGTTTACTTTGTCCCATTACTTTTGGCCCCTTAAAAAGTGGGAGGCACATATATTAACCATTGTAATTCCTTCACCATTCACCTGATTTTGATGTAATTACCCTCAAATTAAATCTGAAAGTCTGCAGTTAAAGCACATCTTGTTTGTTTCATTTCAAAGCCATTGTGGTGGTGAATAGAGGCCATAATATGAAAATTCTGTCAATGTCCCAATATTTATGCACCTGACTGTATATATATACTGAATATAAAAGTGCCTAGGTAAAGTATGTCATGAAATTGCTATCTTGGTGGAAAATATCGTTATCATTTTGTAATAAAATACTTGTTAGTAAAATATTAGAAGTATAAAAGTCAATTAGTGATTTGTTAAGATGTGCAATACTTGTAAATGTAGAGACAATAAGCCCCTCTATGAAATAGTATGCCGAGCTAGTATGAATCCAGTCTGAACACAGATCATGTTCCTGTTGACCTTCTAAATTCATTATCCATTTTATTCATCCTGATATATGTAATGTTTTCATTTTCTTTTCTTCTTGATAAATGTAATAAGTGCAGGTATTATAAATTGTAGGCTGGCATTTTCTATGCTCATGTTTTCTAATTAAATTCTTAACACGTTATTATTCAGCACATTAGATAGAGAATTGTACAGTATTTACCTACAGTATTAAATAATAAAAAGAAGATTCACTTTACAGGATACATCTGTAGTAAATTAAAGGGGTTTATCAAATTTCGGTGGAATTTTACACAACCACCTCCACTTTCAACAGACTAGTTCATTAGTCCATTATGTGCAATGCTGTTTGCCTGTTAATAGCTATTTAAATAAACCCAGTTGCACTAGCAGAGGATACTACTTCAGGCAGAAGTAATACATTATCATTGGAGGCAGTGATGTTTAGCAAAACTGGTACCAGTGCAGCATTTATTAGTCACATTAATTATACTGTAGGTGTGCATTGATTAAATATCGTTTCCTTATAAAACATTGTGCAGGGCCACAACTAGGGGTTGGGATAGGGGGGCACATGCACTGGGTGCCGGATTTGAGGGGAGCACCGACCAGGGAAGGGCTGGGCTGTGTGCTCACCAGCCCTGGATGTAGTCTATTAGTGTGCCAGCCGGCTGCTCCGACATCTTCCTGAGCATGCGGATCAGCTGACCACCATGACCATTCCTCACCTTCCCCAAACTCCTCCTACCCAGTAATGTGCAGCTGCTAGAGGTTAATGGGCAGCTCCAACGAATATCTTCAACAGTGATACACGGCGAGCCCCCAGGCAATGGGTGTGAGCTATGCCTTGTGTGTTGGTGCAGACCAGTGAGCAGGGCCAGGTAGAGATTATGGAAAGAGTCCTGCACATCCCTCCCTTGCTTTCTGCTGACCGTACCCGATGGAGCTGACACGGTGAGCCTCTGTGCGGTGTTGAGGTAAGCTGGAAGCTGTGCTCTTGTCAGGTGTGCCTATATTATATACAGAACTGTAGCTGTAGGAAGACGACTGAGTGCAAGAGAGAGCAGGGCAGGGAGGCTGACCTCGCCACTCGGAAACAGCAGAGCAGCTTCCTTCACATCTTCAGCTCCTGCACAACAGTATGCCCGGGTTGCTGTGGTGGAGTTATTTGCTAAGGCAGGAGCTAGGGCTGAGAGAAGAACTAGTGGGATAAAAGGTGCATGCCATGGCTGAGGAAGGACAAGGGTGAAAGAATATGTGTAAGGCGAATTACTGTGTGGCATAATATTATAAGGGATATTACTGTGTGTGGCAAAATGTGTTATAATGGGCATTACTGTGTATGGCAAAATGTATAAGGGGCATTACTGTGTCACGAAATAGAACCCCCTTTTCGGGAGCGCATGCACAGAAGAATGCCCTCTTTGTTTGTTGTTTTTGTTTGGGGGGAGTGTTGGCGGGGGCAAACTACTGCCTTGCCCCGGGTGACAAGAATACTAGTTTGGGCCCTGCATTGAGTAAATTAGCATGTATGTCTCATGTCTCTTGAAGATAGAAACACATTTTTAGATATGATTATCTGTTTGTTGCTGCAGTTAAAAATCACCTTCTGTCTGCAAACAGTGGTTTGTTCAGTAATTTTATGCAGTGAATAACACACCTGATTATTTGTACTGAGGTCCCTTGTCTAAGAGCTGCAGGAGATCTCTAGAGCTCCAGGAGAGAGACTGACTGAAATGACAACAAGCTTCTGAGTGGGTGAGTGTTGTGCAATGCCTTGAAGCTCATTAGTTCTTGAGATACATAGAGCAGGTCAGTACATGCATCGCTATCATTGGTGTGTGCAGGAGACAGCCCAGGGGGTGCCACAACAAATCCCCCCCCCACCACCCCCCTTCGGGACATAGACTACTCAATTAGACAACCTGGGCAGTGAGTAGTGTGGGGGCGTGGGGGATAGTCCATGACCCAGCGGAAAGGGAGTCTTTTTAAGGCACCTCATGTGCCAGCTTCTGCGCATGCCTATGATCACTATACTGAAGGAAGTTGTGTAGCCATCTACCAATTAACTTAACATTTTCAACACTAGCTAAGGAGATATGAACATAGGGCCTGATTCAGATCTGCACGCAAATGCTATCGCAGTTGCGATTTTTCATGGAATGCAATTGCAAAAATATGCTAATGATCCACTCAACGTCCAGGGCTAAGAGACGCCCAATGAATGCATCTCACACCTGCCGCTCAATCGCAAATCCAGAAGCATCGAACCCAGATCAGTCGCCACCAGCCTTCTGAGTAAGTCTAAGGTGCTGCAGACACAGCATGTCTCCAGACATTCACAGGGCTCTCCTGCTGCGAGAAGAACGCAATGGCTAATTTATGCATGCCCTGAAAACCATGTTTAAACAGTATTTCTAGCCTCGTCACCTCCTCCAAATGCTGGCTACCTGTCACTCACTTTGAGAGTGAATTCTCTGTGTGTGCGTGACCACAAAACGCTGCATATGCACAGTACGGCTTTTACACTTGCGCAATGACTAACAATCGCTAAGAGCAGGGACAGGGGAAACCAAACCACTTGTGTATGGTATGCTTGATGAAGCTATGTATGTGCTAGTTGAAATCTGAAGGTTGAGCAGGGAAATATAGGATAAATTCATGGCACAGAGTTACAGATGTAGTAAGGAAAATTACTCCTTTATCTTTTCTCTGTCTAATTGACCCTGTGTATAAATCCTTTCAAGATTAAACAAATAATGAAAGCTGGATTGTAGACCTCACATTTTATTTGTTTGCTGTAAGTGGTTACACTTTTCTTACATTTAATTTGTATAAATGATCAAACTCCTTGGAAGACAACCAGACATAAATTATCAAAAAACACAGCCACAAATACCAGAAAACACTCAATCTTACAGCCCTACACAATTACCACTACAGTACATTTAGTGGACAAACACTTTTGAGAGTTATACCCCTTTTACACCAGAGCTAAAACCCGGGTTATTGTAGGGTTAACCGGGTAGCTCCTTGGTGTAAAAGGGGATTCCTGGGTCGAGTGACCCGGCAATTCAACCCAGGTAATTTGCAGGGTTTAACACGGGAATGGCATGAAAAACCCTGCAGTGTAAACGGCGTGATCCGGGTCACAATGACCTGGAGCACGCCGCATGCCGGCCGATTGGCCAGCTTCAGTGGTGCTTGGAGATGACATCATCAGCAAGCGTCCACTTCCACGCCGGAAGAGCCGGGTCACTGCAGACCTGGCTCCGGTGTGAATGGTGCTGACTCTGGAATTTCCTGGGTCAGTGTCGGCTAAATTCCGGGTCTGATCCAGTTTGGAACCTTGTTCCAACCTCCGGGTCAGACCCGGAATTTAGGTATAAAATCAGTATCAGTGAAGAGAGGTTTATGTCTGCTAGAAGCCTCTAGCTGTTCTCATTGCTAATACTACAAATGATTAAGCATGCTTAAACAAAACAAAAACCTTCCAATATTTTTTTCTAATAACCAACAATTGCAAAAATTCCTGATAAGTCCCCAGACAATAAGGGAAACATATAACAGTTGTTTGAGGACTTTAGTTGTCTCTGTGAAAAGTGTATATTGATAGACCAATTAATATTACAAATTGGCTTGTTAAAATGATAAATAATATTTATTAGTTTAACAATAAAGTGAAACAAGTTCAATATTCTAAATCCTGGATTAATAGAGAGAATTATTTACTATATTATTTGCAAACTATTAAATGGGTGAACATGTATAAATGACAAAATATAACTGCAGCCTCAAAGTCAAGCCAAAATTTTTATTTTAATTAGTTTATATATATATGTATATACTGTATATATACACACTTTTATTAATATACTAGTTGAGCGCTGTTCAGTATGTTTTAGTTATGCCTTAATACTTATTGATGTTAACTGCAAAACACATCTGCCATTGTGTTCTTATATTGCATTGTCTCTGGACACTCAGCTATGACTGCCTGGATAGAGTTAATGATAATAATAATAATAGTAATGGTTGTCTGTCAGGCCGCTGCTTGTACAAATCCAGCTTCCGCCCTCATTGCACCATCCTGTCATTGTTAACTCTTCCGAAAGTCCACGTGTGAACCTTATCATTATTGCTTCACTTAATTATTGATATTTTTGCACACTTAAGACAATAGATTTTGCTAATATCCCTATTAAATGTTTTGCCATTGACCACAAATGAAAAATAGATATTATGACCAAGTAGTGAAAATTACTTTTTCTTCCACATCAAGGTTTATTTAATTAACCCCACATAATAAGATTGTGATTCGAATAATGACATAGACAACACTCATTAAGTCAGCAATGAAGGAAAATAGACTTTACAAACAAGAGAATTACTTATTGTTTTCAACGGTTTTCTTTGTCTTCTTCTATATATTGACAAGACTGAGTTTAATCAATTTCAGATGTAGTGTAAACAGGTAATAGGGTTTTCACATTTCTACTTGGCTATTTGAAGACTCTCTGTATAAAGCTAACTGTATTGTAATCAGTTATACTGCATGCACAGTAATATTTAGACCAATTATGTTAACAGTAATTACATTGTTATAATATCCAAATAAATATCATATACTGTAAGTGAAAAGGGCATCATATGATACAGTATTTAATGTGCTCAACTGTTTAGCTCTTAACAGCATAGCCAGATTAAGGGGGGTCTTTATCAAAGCTTGGAGAGAGAAAAAAATGTGAGAGATAAAGTATCAACCAATCAACTCACGGTAAATCTCTGCTTCAGGTAGGTGATATGTAATTGTTGATTTGGCATCTATGCTAGTCTGCCCTGGAAAGCTGTAGGTTCTAATTCGTCATTTACTGACAACCTATGACTGTTACCACAATATATGCAGCTTCCAACAGCTCTGAATTGTGGGTCTAATGCTTAAATGGTAAACACAATAGCAGACTGATGTTACATTTTCGCAAACACAAGAGTTGCCTAACACATTGTAATTAAATATGAAGTACATGAGTATGTGGTTTATGTGGTTTATTTATCATCACTTAATGGCCCGACACACATGCGGAAACACTAATTTCCACATATTTAAGATAATGGGCCATTCATCACCGGGGTCTGATAGGACCATCAGATATTCAGCAAACTCTGAAAACTTTACGTCTATAGATGGTGCTTGTTGTCAGCGTCCTGCTCTTTCCTATGGATCCCTCTGCTGCCTCCTCACTGCCTCTCCAGTGGCTTTGTGCATGCATGACCTCTGGTCACACATGCGATTGAGCTGGCAACGGGGACAGGTAAGTGATGCTGCTTCAGAAGTAGCAGTGTTACTGATCACGGGGACAGCTGCTGTCCCTGCACCAGAGCAATGATGAATTGCTCCAGGGATAAGTATCGCCATGGCAATTAGGATACTTCATCATCGGGGGCCATACTACCTCCAGTGGTGAATAGACCCTTATATTTTTTTACCCAGCGCACCCTACACCAGAGAGAGATATGTAAGAAAAAACGTCATGCCATCGGTATACTATCAATAGGTGCCTACGCTACTTACTGTACTGTATTTAGGAAAATTACTATGACCGAGGGATATACATTAGCTTTATATACATATTGTAGAGCTTACTTGGTAGAAGTTTAAGAAACGCTGACAAAAAGATAGGAGAACAAATAATAATAGAAAAGCACAAATAGCTGCATTAAATAGTTAACAGCCAGTGATGTTGCAGATTATTCATGTTATTTCTTCCTCTAACGCATAATCTAAAATGGCCGATTATGGAGATGGAAGAGCACATCAGTTACTATTGTAACGCTAAAGGGTGTTCATTAGAAACAAATTTACAGCTTTTAGTGCTACTGTAATTGCAAAGCTCTGAAACAGAGGATATCTGTTTGCCTTTTAATGTCTATTTGAATAACCATCCCAATTGCACTGTTCATAGGATACTACTTTAAGCAAAAGTACGAGGTTATCTACTGGAGAGAGGGTGATGATTAGCAGAACTGGTACTAGTGCATTATTAATTAGTCACATAACACTTCAGTGTGGTTATACTGTAGGTATGTGTTCAGAAAATATTGTTCCATTATAGCACATTGTGTTAATTAACATTTATGCCTCTAGAAGAAGAAATACATCTTCAGGGATCCTTATCTATTTGCTGATACACTTAAAGAGCACAATCACTCTGCAAACAGTGGTTTCTCCAGTCATTTTGTGCACTGAATCAATACTCACGATCGTGCAGTATTTAAACTGGAATGAGACCATTGACATCACCGAGATTTGTCACCTGATCACTCCCTATGGCAGTGATGTCTCCGATTTCATATGAAAGTATGAGCTGCAGTTTCATGAACTAAATGGCTCCAATGTGTGTACCTAAAAAAAATACATTCTAATGAGTCTAGCACCCTTTTTACAAGCACAAATCAGTCAGCACTAGGGACAATTATTGGAAAGTTGTTCCAAAATCATTTTGTCAAACCCCTTCTAAAGTTTTAACATGTGCTATAAATTCTCATTCATTCATAGGCTAAAAAACTTGCGCTAAACACAGGAAGTTCAGCAGGTTAGGAAATATCTGAGCTTTAGTGGCTGAATTGTGTAGTAATTGTTAAAATGTGAACAACTAATTCAAACGTCAAATTTAAACACAAAAAGGGTAGCTGTACAAATTAAAAAAAAAAAAAATATATATATATATAGAATTTAAATAAAATATAAGTGATAATTTGACTAAAGTTGGGTACCCACTGGAGTGACGGGCATTTGTTCTGACATCAGAATGAATGCCAGTGAATAGTGACGACTTTAACTGGATGACTTTAACCACTTAACTGGCTAATATTTTTTTCAAAAAAATGCCCCCAAAATTGTCGTTTTTTTAATTTAAATAGCAATTAATTACATGTGATAATAAATAAAATGGCCATTTGGGGATTTTGGGGACTTAAAAAAGCCCCAAAAAACATAAAAACATAAAATGTTGCCCTTTAAGCTCAAAATGGCAGGAAAGGCAAACTGAAGCCGTATACACTACATGAAGTATTGTAATATATATATATATATATATATATATATATATACAGTGCTCGAAGTGAGAATATTGATATTGAAGTGGGGGTATGGATGTTTTAGCTGAAATCCCCCCCCCTCACACTTCCCTCCACCCACTCCCTGCACATCACACTAAATACTACCCTCTCTTACTCCCTGTACCTGTTCCATGTCCGGAAACAGCGCTGACAGGGTTCTGGCTACTCTCCTGTCCCCTGGCTTGAAGTGGAGCTCCGTGGGCAGATCAGCATCCTCCTGCCAGGCTTTCGTCTTGGTGCCAGCTGTGAACCAATCACGGCATGGACTAGCAGCCAATCAGATGCAGCCGCGTGGTTCACGACCGGCGCCGGGTTTACTGTGGCTGCATCTGTCAGGTGCCGGGACCCTCACCTCTTGATTGGTCAGGTCAGCATTGCTTAGAAATGTCACATCTCCACTTTATGCTGCATCTGCTCTTTAGCTTTCAGCACCGACTAAGTTGGGACACTGGCGGAAGTAGCGGTATGGCATACCACTGTATACTGGCTCACTTTGAGCACTAAATATATATATGTATACATGACACAGATCAGGAGGATATATCGTACACATGGTATAGTGTGTACACCCGATCAGTTGTTCCCGGCTGTCGTTCATTGCATCGTTCCATCTGCTGTCTTGCGCAGCAGATGAGACGATGCAATGAATGACGCGGTGCAATTACATGCATCATGTAACGATGCTGTACATGGCTCCATCGTATGTCGGATTGTGCAGTGTGTACGGCGCACACAATGTACCATTACATCACATTGCCGCATCGCTCGGTTGCATCGTCTTATGGTGTGGACCCAGCTTAAGACGCTCATAAGTAAAATATATTCTAATAAGCTTGGAAGTAATAAAATAAAATACATACACTTTGATGATCAATCCAAAATGAACTTGATATTGACAAGATGCAGTTTTGTCAGCCGTATATTAGCCCATATGCACCCATATGCAGGTGTATCAGGAATGTGCGTCAGGGTAGGAAGAAGAGGCAGAGCGTCTCCTGTCATACTCCCTCCCTATCATATTCCCTGTCATGCTCCAGAGTTTTGATATAAAGATTGTGGACCTCATTCTCCCGGTCGCAAGCGCTGAGTGCTCACAACCGGGTCGATGTTAAGGCCCTGCGCATGCGCAGCGGCAGCACTGCGCGTGCGCAAACCCAGGAGCAAGAGAGAAACTCTCTCGCTACGGAGCTCACTACAAAAGGGGCGGCTGTCAATGTTGATCGACAGCTCGCCCCATTTTGTAGGTGGGGCGGGGGGTGGTTTCGCAAATGGAGGCATTCCTTAAGGAAATCAGTGCGATCAGAGCAGGAAGCTCCCTGGGGCTTGTGGCTGCCGAGACTCTACCTCAGGGTCTCGTCGCAAGCCCCGACGGTCTTGATGGTCTTGACCATCGCGACCATCAACCTGGTCGGTTGCTAAGCTGTGTGTGGCAACCCACAGCTTAGCTAGCGACCAGGAGGCCACACTAAAAAAAAAAGCGGCCGCTCTCATTCAGAGAGAGCGATCGCTTCTTGCGACCGCCTCTGAATGAGGGCCTGTGTCTTTATACATGTGTGCCTCCCCAGCCATTGACCTCACCACACGTCACTGGGTTGTATCCATCTTTGCAGCCAGACTGCCCCCCCATCAGTATGCTTTGTTTGATAGCAATCATAAATATCAGAGCACACTTGCAACAGTCTTAATCTTGGTGTAAAAGATCCATCTTAAAACAGGCATATTTACGTTTAGCACAAGTCGGTATAACCTGCAATACTGTGAACACACCTTCCACACCCCTTGATAAACTTAGCTTTCCTGTGAATGCTCCATTACCACTCAGTTATGCCCCTTTAGCCACAAGTGGAGGTGCGATTGAGTTGCATATAACTCGCCATCTCCCGCAGTTACATAGACTTGCCTTGTCTCCAGAGAATATACATCAATAATGTTGTGCTATTAGATAGCAAAGTAATAAAGGAATTCTGTGTGCTGGCCTCTTGTACATTACAAGGATAACGTATATGTTCCCCCATGCCCCACACAAGTCACCTTCAATTAAGTCAGTGTTGCTGTTTTTTTATTTTATCATTGTATATTTATACTGCGTACAGCACCAATATTTCTATTGTGGAATGAATAGTGTAAATCAATGAGGAAAGTGTATTTTACACCATTGAGTTTTACAGTGTATTAATATAATATTTTCATTGTAGCTTTTGTGTGTTCTTTATATTGATCTATGTTGAGCTGGTTTTTGCTACTGTTTGTGAATTTTAGAATACACTGCAGTGGAGGATGGGCCAAGCTGCATTCACTATTGACTACTTTCACAGTAACACAAAGACAAAATCATTTTCCAAGGTTTTAGCAACTGTCTAGGTACAGAATGAAGCTATAGTGATTTTGGTAGAAAGTGTAACCACCTAATGAATCAATGCTTATTTGACCTAATACTGTACTTTTGGTCATTGAGCAGGTAAAGGCTGGTCTAGATACAGTGTTGGGCTGGGACATCAAGGACCCACTGGGGGAATGCAGTGGCAAGGGCCCATTGCTTAAGGGGATTGGTCTGCCACAAGAGGGGGTAAGACGAGCCACCACAGAGGTTTGGCTAACCATTAAAAACTGCATTGTCTGGACCCCTTTCGAAATATATATATAGTAAATACTGATAGTGCATGCAGTATAATGTATCAGATTGATAACAGCAATGCACTATAGTGAAGACACTATAGTCCTAGGAATGCTGTATAATGTGACATATATATAATAATTACGCACATGAAGATGATCCTGTCTGTATATACCATATTAATGCAGGTACATGTGATAAGGAACCCCAAGATAAAGTAGCAACTAATCAGCTTCTTAATGTCATTTTACAGGCTGTGTTTGAAAAATGACAGGAGTTGATTGGTTGGTTCTTTATATCTCTTTAAGTCTTGATACATCTCCCCCTTAGTCTCAGAGTTACAGTACAAAAAATGTTCACTGCCTATTATCTGGTTCCCATTTTGTTAATCCACTTTCTGAATGTTCTTAGAAGAGCAAGCATAGATTATATGGGCAGAATTCACATATACCCGCAACTTGCAACCTGCTTCCCAGCGGGTTGCAAGTGGATATTTTAAACGGCACTCAGAGTCTGTGCATGCCAAGCTTTACACTGACTACTGGTGTAGTTTTAAATATGTGCCGGGAAGCAGCGGCTTCCTTCGTAAATTATGCCCTATATCTCATAAATCAATTACGTAATCAATTGTCCATGCAAAAAGTATATGCAAATCCACACAGATACTTAAAGAATGATTTGCAATGCATTTGTAATTTAGAAAGAAATACCTACCTGTGACTACTAGGCACTTTGTTCAAGACATACAGTCAGGTCCATAAATATTGGGACATTGACAGAATTTTCAGATTTTGGCCTCTATTCACCACCACAATGGTTTTGAAATTAAACAAACAAGATGTGCTTTAACTGCAGACTTTCAGATTTAATTTGAGGGTAATTACATCCAAATCGGGTGAACGGTGTAGGAATTACAACAGTTTCAATATGTGCCTCCCACTTTTTAAGGGGCCAAAAGTAATGGGACTACCAACTCAAAAGCTATTTCAAGGACAGGTGTGGGCTATTCCCTATTTATTTCATTATCAATTAAGCCGGTAAAAGGTCTGGTCACTATTAGTGAAGCAAGCCATCATTAGGCTGAAAAATCAAAACAAACCCATCAGAGAGATAGCAAAAACATTAGGTGTGGCCAAATCAACTGTTTGGAACATTCTTAAAAAGAAAGAATGAATTGGAGAGCTCAGCAACACCAAAAGACCCGGAAGACCATGGAAAACAACTGTGGTGGATGACAAAAGAATTATTTCCCTGGTGAAGAAAAACCCCTTCACAACAGTTGGCCAAATCAAGAACACTCTCCAGGAGGTAGATGTATATGTGTCAAAGTCAACAATCAACAGAAGACTTCACAAGAGTGAATACAGAGGGTTCACCACAAGATGCAAATCATTGGTGAGCCACAAAAACAGGAAGACCAGATTAAAGTTTGCCAAACAACATCTAAAATTGCCATTACAGTTCTGGAACAACATCCTATTGACAGATGAGACAAAGATCAACTTGTACCAGAGTGATGGGAAGAGAAGAGAAGGAAAGGAACTGCTCATGATCCAAAACATACCACCTCATCAGTGAAGCATGGTGGTGGTAGTGTCATGGTGTGGGCATGTATGGCTGCCAATGGAACTGGTTCCCTTGTATTTATTGATGATGTGACTGCTGACAAAAGCAGCAGAATGAATACTGAAGTGTTTCGGGCAATATTATATGCTCATATTCAGTCAAAATTTTCAGAACTCATTGGACGGCGCTTCACAGTGCAGATGGACAATGACCCGAAGCATACTGCAAAAGCAACCAAAGAGTTTTTTAAGGCTAAAAAGTGGAATGTTATGCAATGGCTAAGGCAATCCCCTGACCTGAATCCGATTGAGCGTGCATTTCATTGATGAAGACAAAACTGAAGGGAAAATGCCCCTAGAACAAGCAGGAACTGAAGACATTTGCAGTAGAGGCCTGGCAGAGCATCACCAGGGATGAAACCCAGGGTCTGGTGATGTCTATGCGTTCCAGACTTCAGGCTGTAATTGTCTGCAAAGGATTTGCAACAAAGCTTTAAAAAGTGAAAGTTAGATTTAGGATTGTTTAGTTTGTCCCATTACTTTTGGCCCCTTAAAAAGTGGGAGGCACATATAGAAACCGTTGTAATTCCTACACCGTTCACCTGATTTGGATGTAATTACCCTCAAATTAAATCTGAAAGTCTGCAGTTAAAGCACATCTTGTTTGTTTCATTTCAAAGCCATTGTGGTGGTGAATAGAGGACAAAATATGAAAATTCTGTCAATGTCCCAATATTTATGGACCTGACTGTAGATTATAATTCACCACCAAAGTTCTTGACAAATTGATCATGGAGAAAAGGAGCTGATCGAGGGAAGATGATTCTCCAACTGGAACTGAAATGGATAGACAGGTTGACTCCATGTGGACTTACAGGCTGATTATGAGTCGCACACTCCTGCAAACACTGTAGCTGTAGTTGTGTCTGCCATTATATGCTAAAGACCCTGGTGTACAAGCGTGCAAGAACTGAGATACCCACTTTCACCATCTTCACACACCGCTCATTGCTCCTTCATACGCCACCATCGGTCGCACCATCGAAACTTACACCAGCCCTATTGTAGGTATAGATTTTACATCAATGTGAGCAATTAAGCAACCACATCAGTGATACGCCTGCGACACTCCATAACATAGCCATAAGGTGGACAGTCTATGGGCCTGATTCAGAGCCGCTCGTAAGCGGCCGCTCGTTTGCTCTGAGCGATGTTTGCCCAACTGTGCATGCATACGGATCGTTATACGCATGCGCGAACCAGTCAGTGCGGTCGAAATTCATGTGCTCGCAAAATAGCGAATGCCTGATAATTTGAGTGACAGAATGAGGCATATGTGGGTGGTAACAGGGGAAGGTGCTTGAAAACGGGGAGTGGAGATCCGAACGCAGGCGTGCTTAAAGGTCAAAACAGGCGTTTTATGGGTGTGCATAATTAAAACAGCAGCGTCATTGACCACGTCACTGGGTTATTTTATAGCCAGAACTGCTCGCAAGATTGTGGTAGCAAAAACCAACCACAAGAATAGTGAGCAGTTCATACGCTGGTCGATGTACTCGATTAATCTAATAAATAGCGGACATGACGTAGGATGCGAGCGGCCAGGGGGCGTATTTATCCAAAAAATGACCGCAAGTTTTGTTCGCTCGTTCAGACCTAGAGGCGTGAACAGACCGCAAAGAGCGAACGGTTCATTTGAATAGCCACCCCTATTTTCTGGACGAGCGAGCGCTAATTGCGTCCGGCTCTGAATCAGGCCCTATGTGCGTCCGATTTGCCACAGCACATTTCCAATCCATTCCTGCTACCGTGCGTCTCCATTGCACTGCGCCTCTGTGCGTACACACATTGTAACTCATTCGCCATTAGAGAGTTACGGTTAGGGGGGGGGATATGGGATGTTAGGGTACTTACTTGCCTCAGTTGGGATCTTGATCCTGTCGGGCATCCGCTGTTGAGATTTGAACCACCGGCTAAACAGCCACTGTCATTTCAATCCCATTCCATATTTTGACCTATATTTACATAGCTATGTATAATCACTATATAGCTTTTTAATTTTTGGAGGTTACTTAATATATTTTCTGTACCTTGCATATCACAAAGCTGACTTATACTCATGCTTTCTATTTCCTAAAATAACATATATTTTTGTTCTGAGATAATATCGTGGTTCCATATAATTATGATAAGTAAATAATTTCCTTTTGTTTGCAGAGCTAGTACTGATTTACTGTTTTGAGTTATGATAAGGAGATTATTATTTTTGTTACAATGCATCATCCTGTTATGATTTATTACAATGTATTGTAAGCATTTTGTTCATCTATTACTTATTTCTACAATTTTCTTTATGGTAGTGCATTGCATTGCTGTCCTGGTTTTATTTGTGCCTTATTTGTCCCTTGTTTCTAGGGGCTCAGAATGTACAGTAACAGTATATATGAGAACATTTCCCAGTTAATGGGTGGTCACGCGATTTGCAGTTGATCACATTTTATTATTTGATAAACACTTTGCTCCAGATGGCAAACTATCCACAGATGAGAGCCTTCCATGAAAACACTTATCTGTACAATACAATCTTACCTTTATGAAAGCCGGACATTACAGCATACAGTACCTGACAACTGCAGAGATTTAGGTGGGACAGTGTCAATTTGAAGGGACTATCCTAATTACAGTATCAGGATTTTGCCTAATTTGGGTATATTTGGGAATTATGTGTTTGAGTACAGAAGAAGAGTTGCTGCTTTGGAAAGCTGTGGTATGGACATGTCCCCCAAATGGGATGCGTCTTCACTCCAGTGATGTGCGGTGAGGTAAATGGCTGGGGAGGCCCTGGCTAGTATCAGAGCCAGTTTTACAGATAAATATATAAACTCGAGGGTTCATGTAGGCATTATACAAAGGTGCAGCAGATGTGTGGAAAAGGTAGATAGGGGAGGCAGTGCCTCACCTTCCATACCAGTGGTGTAACTAGGGTATTTGGAACCCAATTTACAAAGGGGCATGGCCACTGAAAAATGGGGGCGTGTCAACATGACACCACCGTTTCTCATCAGGGAACATTCCTTTCCACTCCATATGCACCTTAATGCCCCCATTAGTAGTGCCCCTCTTGCAATGCTCACTGTAGTAGTGCCCCTTGCCCCTTATGCAATGTCCCCAGTAGCAGTGTCCCATGTAGTAGTGTCCCAGTACACTGACTTTAACGGACCTGGACCTCGGCCAGTGGCACCGCTGGTCTGAATGGTCTGACCCGCCCTGGTTACGCCACTGTCCCATACACTTTTTACTCCAGAGTTTTGACTATTAAAATGATTAGAATAATACAAAGGAGATATTTATAATATTTTCTTTACATTTTTCTTATAATATTTATAGTAAAAACTGTGGTGTATACCTAAGTATGACAGGAAAGGCTCTGCCTCACCTCACCGCACATCACTGCTTCACTCCCTTTTGGCCATGTACCAATTTAGAATTTCACGAAGGTATGGCGACATGGAATATCAGGAACTTGTTTACATGGAATATCAGTAATTTGTTGGCATGGAATATAATGGAATTTGTTGATATGACTTATCAGGTGTACTTTAGCAACTACAAAATATTCGTGGAAATTTTAGAAAGTCGGAAGACATATATCTGCATCACGCACTACTGTCCCAATTTAGGCAAGACAACCAAGAATTGAGGGCTAGCGGACCGCTTTGTCCGCATTGGAAGAAAGCTGTGAGGTATGCACCATTTAATGCTGCTCTTCCACACTGGTGGGCAACGAACAAGAGGTGAGAACTGTTGAGTAGTTACTAAACAAATTGGACCACATGCAGTAATAATGAAATTTGCAGGATAGTAGACAGTTATGGTTTAATCTCTTACTAACCTATTTACATGAAGAGAAGAAGAAAAGATAGGCAGTATTGCGGTACACAAATCGAGAAGGAATTAATAAAAATTAACCTTTATTGGGTATTTATTAAAAATAGTATCCCCTGGAAAGAATACATCAATTGGTGAAGTATTAAACAAATTGTAAACTAATCAAAAAATAAATTAACAAACAAAAATGATTAAATTCATAAAATAACAAAGAAAATTAGGGCTGACGCAAAAAGGGAGACACACGTCTGGGTGGCGTGAATGGGCAATTACTATTGACAACTGCCTTTAATCTCGGATCATACTCATTTGATCCTGAGAACATTAACAACTTGGCCCCCTAAATGAATTTAATGTGAAACCACTGCACACTACAGCTGAATTATTTGATCATAGTGATCACCTGGAAATACATTTTACCCTGATATACCAACACAGTCAATAACGTTATGCCTAATGGACCCTATGTTTTGAACTATATTCATCTTATGTTAATAATTAGTTTGGACTAAAATGCCCTACATATAAATAGTCCGCAGAGGACAACTCCTGTTAATTTGTACAGGAAAACTGTATGCCTGCTAGTAAACATCAACAAGTTGCAACAATTTACTATGCAACATTGTTTCAATAAGGCTATGTTACAGGGAAGAGAAACTCTGTCTCTGATTACCAGTCAACAATAAATACAGAGTAAGAAATTTGTCCAATACTTTAACATTAACTGACATTCACAGGAATCATCTTTTTCATACGGGTGTGACCCCTAGTGCGTCTTTCTAATTTTCTTTGTTATTTTATGAATTTAATCATTTTTGTTTGTTAATTTATTTTTTGATTAGTTTACAATTTGTTTAATACTTCGCCAATTGATGTATTCTGTCCAGGGGATACTATTTTTAATGACAGGTAGCACACCCCTTATAGAATGTGAAAGCTGTACACCAATTAAAGGGGTTCATCGAGATAAACCTGGTGCATTAGATCTCTTTGTTAACCTATTTACATACAGCATACTTTATATATTTAACTTGTCACATGCAACAACATGAATGTCTTGTTTTACATTTTACAAAAAAAAGTCTTGTGCAGTATACAAATGTATATTTCACTATTGAAAAGTATTCAGTTCAACCCAACAATCGTCAGATTATGCAGAAAGAGTATAAAAATTTAAATAAACCAGCACAGATTTAAACTTTAACATTTTGAATTACCATTTTCCTCCTCCTTTACATTTCACCCGAGTTTGCCAGACGATGGATTTTCTCTGCAGGCACTGAAGGATAGAACAGCCAGCACATACATTCTCTCTCTAATCAAGCACAAGCACAAATGGTTTATCTGCAAGTGACACATTAGTTGTGTAAGAGATATCACAACATAACTTGGGAGCTGTTTATCATACAGACTGTATTAATGTCAGGCATGCCGTAATTCTCTGCTTTCGCAACCAAATGAAATGTAAAATAACTTTTTATCCATGCATGACATGTTTAACACCAGATATAATGCTTCAGCCAGTTCTGCATGCACAATTTGATTGATTCTGAAAATGTAGAAAAAAAATTCTTAGAATTTATTACAAATGAAATTTACAGCCGCAATCACATCTGTATATTGTAATGTACAGTATGTGAGGTGCTGTATACTGAACTACTGTATGCTGCAAATTGTTTGGCAACCAAAGTAACTTGTGAGGCCAAAGTAATCGTTACATTAAAGTGTTCCTGTAGTCTACACATAGTGGAGGTCATTTATACACATTAAGCACACCTTGATTTTGAGGTAAAAGATATATAGAGGCTTCACATCAAAGTCCAACCTCCACTCCCTTTAGCATGGATGTGTAGTAAGGGTAGGCAGAGCCTCCCCTTTCATACTCCCTCTCATGCTCCAGAGTTTTGATATAAAACTGTGCTTTTATACATATGTGCCTCCCCAGCCATTGACCTCACCGCACGTCACTGCCCTTTAGTACCACCCGTTTCAATGAAAACTCTTTGAAACTTAGATACTAAAATTCTTTTCTGTGTAGCCTCATGGCTTACAACATGCTTCTTAACTTACTCATGAGAAGTTGGTGTATGGGGTCTGTCTTTGTGTGCCTAAAATGTTCAACTCATTGTTCGGAACATGTCTTGAAATGCTCTTTCTTCTAAGGGTTCTGTGTTTTACATCAATGTCACAAAACCATCAAAGGAAAACCATCTATGGTTGGAACATTGATGGGCATTCCTGCTGTGGAACATGGGGGGGCAATCAGTGAAGGCTGCGGGGTAGGATGTTGTGATGGAGAGGAGAAGCTAAGCAATGGGCCAATCAGGGAATGGGGCGGGGCCACATTGGGGAATGGAGCTAAACACTGTACCACATGCACCAGGAAAAATCATTACCTTGTCTCTGCCATTGATGGTGGATAACAATTGGACCTCCATCATTGATGGCAAAACTATTGACCATCAGTGACAAACCATCGATGGTTGCTAACTACCCATACTTTCTTCTTTGAATATCAAAGCAAAGAAAAAGACTGCAAAAGCAACAGATTTTGTTAAAGTAAATATAAAAACCAACTTACACCAAGTGTGAACTGGTAAAAACGTGAAAATGGCTTTAAAATCCAGCAATGTTGAGCCTACAATAGGCGATATGAGCACATTAAAACATCGCAGTATTCACCACTATCTGAATCGGCTCCTTAGAGTTGGATGTCAGTCTATCTGTACCACTTAACAATGAAACTTGCATAACATTTATTGCCCTGGGCAAGTGCACCTATGTGCCCATATCTCAAGTTGAGCTTACAGTGTCTTTTATTTGTGCACATGTATTTGGGAGATGGTCATTGGGTTCACATGTAAGTTCATATAAAAGACACAATTTTACACTTAACTCTTAATTAGGTCATACAGTACATGACTTCCTTTCCTGGGCCAGTTCCTACCTAACAAACCTCTCTTATAGTGGTATATTTACTAAAGTGAAAGTTTTTACAAATGGAGATGTTGCCCATAGCAACCAATCAGATTCTACTTAACATTTAAGTAACACCTTCTAGAGGATAATAGCTAGAATCTTATTGGTTGCTATGGGCAACAACTCCACTTCTAAAAACTCTCAGTAAATACACCAATTTAATAAGTAACACTGTTTAAGAGTATGGGTAAAATGGGTACATTATGAGTAAAGCCATAGTGTTTTAGCTCAAGTCGCGTGGTGGATGAAGCTTGAATGTCTAACATTATAGAGACTATGGATTTACCACATATTCTCTATACTCACAAAGCAATGATTATTAGTGCACAGAATCAGGAGGACATCGGGTCTCATTCAGACCCGGTCGCAAGCGCTGATGCCCTCGCAACTGGGTCGATGGTTAGCCCTGCGCACGCGCAGCGGCCGCACTGCACGTGCGCAAGCCCCGGAGTGAGAGAGAATCTCTCTCGCTCCGGAGATCTCTAAAAAAATGGGCGACTGTCGATGTTGATCAGTGTGAGTTGTATAGATAGGAGTAATGTGAGCTCAAATGAAGATATGGGTTTTCAGAGTGTTTAAAGCAGGGGCGTATCTACCCATCGGCCAGGATGGCACTCGTCAGGGGTGCCGGCTGAGGGGTGGCGCCATCTGGTGGTGCCATCCATGGACAAGGGGTAAAATCAGGCCGGGACTGCCAGGACTGGAGTCCCGGCACCCAGGTATGCCCCTGGCTCCTACCCGGGCAGATGTTTAGGACCTCGTAGCTGCTGGCGATTGCTGGCGGCTGCCTGGTATGAGCAGATGATTAATAAAGGTTTTTTTTACACAAGGCGCGCGTGACGTCATGCGCACCGCATTGCTGCTCTCACTGAGGAGCCTACCGCAGCCACACCACAGCAGGATGATACAGCTGGATGTGGGGGGAGGAGTAGAAGGGGGATGCCTGGGGACACAGAAGGGGTTGGCAGGGGATACAGAAAAGAGATGGCTGGGGAGAGAGAAGGGGGAAAGGCTGTGGAGAATGAAGGGGGATGCCTGGGTACACAGAAGGGGTTGGCAGGGGACACTGAAAAGAGAATGCTGGGGACACAGAATGGGGAAGGCTAATGACTGGGGAGACAGAAGAGGGAAGGCTGGGGACACTGAAGGGGGATGGCTGGGGAGAGAGAAGGGGGAAAGGCTGTGGAGAATTAAGGGGGATGGCTGGGGAGAGAGAAGGGGGTTAGCTGGGGAGACAGAAGGGGGATGGCAGGGGAGACAGAAGGGGGATGGCTGGGGAGACAGAATGTAATTATTCAGAAAATATGGAGGGACCAGTCAGCTGGTCTCCGGGCTCCTGCACCGCACTGTGACCCTGGTCAGCTTTTTTTTTTAAACTTTTTTTTTCCAGTGATTAGCTTGCGGTCTATTTATACCACAAAGCTGATCACAGGGGCCATCTCCCAGCTCTGTTCTGCATGTCAGAGTGGAGCAGGAGTCGGGGGACCGGGGGGGAAAGCTCTGATACCGCCATCTGAAAATGGCGTTATTATCACGTGGCTTTCCCACGTATTCTTTTACTATTATATTATTATATTTAGTAAATCTCAGGCAGATCACATTTCCCATTATAAGTGTGGGAAATGCGATCTGTATACTAAAAATATGCAAATTAAATGGCATAGAGTAGTTTTTCATGAAAACTACTCTAATCGCCCTTTAATAAATGTATGTGATAATAAAATAATGTGAAAAGGGTGCAAAAACACCCTTTTTCACATTTTCTTAGTAAAAATATTATTGATAAATAGGGTCTAAAGTATACAGTAAAACCAAAACAGAAAACCAGACATTTGCTTTCATGATTTACCTTGAGATGGAATAATTAAACTCCATTTTGGATTGTCTGCTGTGATTTTAGTACACAGTTGAAGAAAATAAAATAGTAACTAACCTCCTTTTATCAAGGTTGGTATGGCAGTATGTTATCATGTACAGTAAAGAACACCAACATACAGTCTATGGGAGAAGTTTCTTAACTCTCCTGTCAAAGCACGCTTGTCATGTCAGGTACAATGTAAGTACTTTACCTTGTTTTGCTATTTATTTTTTCAGATTTGGATCCATTAAGTCTATCAGTGTTGATTCTGCCTGGGCGTTGTTGTAGCAATACATCTTGTTACAGCTTTGCTTCATTTTGTTGTTAGAGATTCCAGCAAAATAATGTGCCATGAGTACGACCTGCTGTTTACACAGAAGACGTCGCCAAGTAACAGAAATGTGAAGTAGGTATAAATTTGTGCTCTTAAAATAAGAGCAGGGAATAGAAGCCGTTTGAATGTAAGTCTTCTTTTTGGCTTAAAAAATAAAAGGAAAAAAGAAGCATATTTCACATGGGAGCTAGAATAGTTAGAAGAAAAACACCTGTTCTTTTTTTTTCACACACATATGCGCCAAGGTGAACCTATCACAGCTGCAGAGAATGACACGAGGTGCAGGCTTGCAGCTGGAAATAGTAGCACAGTCAGAAAGTGAATATTCGGGAGGGAAGAGTGGGAATATTATCTACTGCTGCCATGATAATGCTACCTTGTTTTTTTAATGCAAGGGCTGGATGCAGAATATTTTTAGGATGGAGAACACATTGCAGGATTGTTTGTTTAGTAGGTGACGAGCAGGCTTGTTGTGAGCTTTATAAATGATTTTTAATTAGCTTAGCATACTTACTGCAAGGTTAAACTTGCTCTTCTCACGACTAAAATTCATTTTTTATGAACAGACTTGGCATAATGTAATTAAACCAGCAATGCCATCTGGTGAACATTTTAGTAAACCTTAAATGATTGTTTGTCTAGATGAGGTCATTTATATGTTAGAGTTAAGCTAAAAAAATATTTCAAATGTGCATTTTAAAATTCCATGTACAGAGAAACTGTTTATACATGTTAAATTGTAAATAGGTGATATATAGCGTAAGGACTGATACAGAGTTGGACAAAATACAGAGTGTATTGTATCCAAACTGCGCATCCAGACGAAAATGTGTATGTACTCATATGCAGAGTTACACACATCTTGCTCAGCGCATACTTCTTAAGGTGCATACACACACAACGATTTTCTGAACGATAATTGATAACAATATCGTTTATCGTTCAGTCGTTGAAAAAATCGTTCACTGTCTGAGTTAAAACGATGAACAATTATCGTTAATGCGCGTTCACGCTTGTAGTTTGTAGTTCTGTCAGACTGACTAACTGAACGTTTTTCATGAAGGGAATATGCAAAAATCGTTTGTAGTTAAAAAAAATCGTTCATTACACTGTAAAAGATCTGAAAGATAATCTGACAGAAAATTGTTAATAAAATCATTCAGAAAATCGTTGATAAAATCATTGTGTGTGTATGCACCTTTATGTGTGCACTTGTTCTGTAATTAGATATCATCATCATACGCGTCCACTTCCAACTACCCAAAAATAGGTGCAAAAAATGTATTTCCAAACAGGCGTACCATTGTTATAATCCAGGTCTGCATAGCCTGACTATCCACACTCCCTCACTTTGCCAGTGTGAGCTCATTACAGTGAAAGGGACATAGAATGCAGGCGCACACTCAAGCTACTAAGAAGTACAATGATAGGCTACTCCTGCCTGTGCTGACAATGTCACCATCTGTTGCAGCCTGTGCTCTGTCCCACCACAAGCCAGTCCAACACTGGCGATTTAGCAATGTGGGGGGGCTCCCCACCATATGTGGTGACCCGGTGTTACCACCTCAGCCATCCTGTTGGTAATCCTGCAAGTATTTTGGCAAATACACAGGACATGTCATCAATATAATTCAGTGTTACATGTGTATCTTTGTAGTGTGGGTGACCTCCTGGAATCATTATAATAGTTATCATTGTGGAAGTCCAATCATAGGCAATAGAAACATAAAAAATGAAGCATAGACTCATAAACAGAACAATAGAGCCGCACATGTACATTACATGAAAAAAGTTGTAGAACTGAAGTAAGTCAGGGGCAAATTAAGATTTGCAGGTATGCCAATTTGCGAAGTGCATCTTGCACCTTTTTGTAGTGTTCACTCTAGGTCCGGCATCGGGCTGATAATTATCGCTTAACTGCGTGAACTGTGTACATCTCTGAATCAGGCCCATGGCGTGGAGCCCATGGAAATTATGTGCTAACCCATGTGACATTTCCCTTTCTCCTGTAAGGCTTGCATTTGGAATATCTCCTCTTCAATCTGTAACATACCCTGCCCTAACTAAAGCTGGGTACACACCATACTTGCCAACTCTCCCTGATTGTCAGGTTGACTCCCTGAGACAGTAGCAATCTCCCTGACTCCCTGAAGAGTCTAGCAATCTCCCTGATTGCACCTTATCCCCATTATGACATGTTATATATATAAAACAGAGGTAAATACATTCAAATAGGATCATTAGTATAAATGCCCTGAATTATTATATAGTTATTATAAGGCACAATGATCCCTATGGCTACATGCATTTTCTGAAAAGTATCAGTGTGTTTTCATCAAAAATAGATCTTTCTAAACGCTCTGGGGCACATTTACATTTGGATGTAAGTCAGTATTATGACACGCCTCTCAGATGTAGCAGTACACGCCCACTTTACTGCCGCGCTCATAGGTGTTGCTGTCACAATCTCCCTGAAATGCTTTTTCAAAAGTAGGCAAGTACACCCTGAACAGATATATCTGCAGATGATGGTTGTTCATACACACTGAACAACCATCATCTGTCATCATATGCCTCAGGTCTCACTAGCCAGGGGGGGTTTTGCGCCCCCTCCCCGAGTCCTATTTTGCAGACCGTACACACTGCCTGATGCCCCAATATATCTGCAGATATATTGGGCATCGACTGTGCAGCAGAGCTTACGCGATCTGTGTGTGAACGACGTCGTTCACATACATATTGCTTATACACACTGGCCGACTGGCACCCAATATATTGTCCAATCAGTCAGGCCTGATGACAGGGGGGTACAAGGGGTACACCTGTCCTGGGCCCCGAGGTTGAGAGGGGCCCCATAGTTCTGAGGGGCATCTAGTTGGGCCGCAGCACCTAAATGCAATTTACCTACTGAGCGCACCGGCCATTCATCCGGCGCTGTGCAGAGAAATGCAGTCAGTCAGTGTAACACCGCTTTGGCCCACTCCGATGACTACCTTCTCCGATGACCCCCTCCTCAGCTAACCCTGTCACCTGATGCTCCATATCAGGTGACAGTGCCCTGCAGGGGTGTCATTACTTGCGATGGTGCACAGTCTCAGCTGACGGTGTGTGATCTCTTCTGTCTCCCTGCCTTCTGCCAACATGCAGCCGTGGCCACCTAGGGAGAGATAAAGGAGGCAAGAGCAAGCTTGCCTCGCGATCTGACACCTTCCCGACCCGTGAGGCAGCCGCAGCTGCAACGGGCATGTGGCATATATATATATATATATACAGTGCCTTGCAAAAGTATTCACACCCTTTGCATTTTTTATGTTTTGTTGCCTCACAACCTGGAATTAAAATGGATTGTTTGAAGGTGTGCATCATTTCATTCACAGAACATGCCTACAACTGTGAAGTTGTGTTTTTTTTTTATATTATGAATCAAACCACATTTAGGACTACATAACAGAAAACTTCAGCGTGCATAACTATTCACCCCACTAAAGTCAGTACTTTGTCGAGCCACCTTTTGTAGCAATTACAGCTGCAAGTCACTTGGGATAAGTCTCTATGAGCTTGCCACATCTTGCCCCTGGGATTTTTGCCAATTCCTCAAGGCAAAACTGCTCCAGCTCCTTCATGTTGGATGGTTTCCGCTTGTGAACAGCAATCTTCAAGTCTAACCACAGATTCTCAATTGGATTGAGATCTGGGCTTTGACTAGGCCATTCCAACACATTTAAATGTTTCCCCTTAAACCACTCGAGTGTTGCTTTAGCAGTATGCTTCGGGTCATTGTCCTGCTGGAAGGTGAACCTCCGTCCCAGTCTCAAATCACAGGCAGACTGAAACAGGTTTTGCTCAAGAATATCCCTGTATTTAGCACCATCCATCTTTCCCCCGCCTCAAATCACAGAGACCAAATCACAGTTTCCCAGTCCCTGCTGCTGAAAAAGATCCCCACAGCATGATGCTGCCGCCACCATGTTTCACTGTGAGGATGGTGTTCTTGGGGTGATGGGATGTGTTGGGTTTGCTCCAGACATAGCGTTTTCCTTGGTGGCCGAAAAGTTAAATTTTAGTTTCATCTGACCAGAGCACCTTCCTCCATACATTTGGGGAGTCGCCCACATGCCTTTTGGCAAACTCAAATCGTGTCTTCTTATTTTTATCACTAAGTAATGGCTTTTTCCTGGACACTCTTCTATAAAACCCAGCTCTATGGAGTACACAGCTTATTGTGGTCACATACACAGATACACCAGTCTCTGCTATGGAATTCTGCAGCTCCTTCAGGGTTACCTTTGGTCTCTGTGCTGCCTCTCTGATTAATGCCCTCCTTGCCCGGTCTGTGAGTTTTGGTGGGGGGCCCTCTCTTGGCAGGTTTGTTGTGGTACCATGTTCTTTCCATTGGATGATGATGGATGGATGGTGCTCCGGGGGATCATCAAAGATTTGGATATTTTTTTTATAACTTAACCCAGAATTGTACTTCTCAACAACTTTGTCCCTGACTTGTTTGGAGGGCTCCTTGGTCTTCATGGTGTGATGCCTCTTGCTTCGTGGTGTTGCAGCCTCTGGGGCCTTTCAGAAAAGGTGTGTTTATACTGACAGATCATGTGACACTGAGATTTCGCACAGGTGGACTGCATTTCACTAATTATGTGACTTCTGAAGGTAATTGGTTGCATCAGAACTTTTTAGGGGCTTCATAGCAAAGGGGGTGATTACATATGCACATGCCAATTTTCAAAATTTTATTTATAGATTCTTTTTTATATATATTTTCTCATTTCACTTCACCAAATTAGACTATTTTGTGCAGATCCATCACATAAAATTCAGATAAAAAAAAAATAAAAAATTACAGGTTGTAATGTAACAAAAAAAGGTAAAAAGCCAAGGGGGTGAATACTTTTGAAAGGCACTGTGTGTGTGTATATATATATATATATATATATATATAGAGAGAGAGAGAGAGAGAGAGAGAGACAGAGAATATACATAGAGAATATATATATATATATATAGAGAGAGAGAGAGAATATAAATATATATATATATATATATATATACAGTATATATTTTCAATAGAGAGGGAACTCACCAGTTCAAGTTGTGCAAACTTTTTCTCAAGACAACCAGCAATTACAACATGGTACCTTATATTTGTCATTTAATGTATCAGCACATGCAGGGGAGGGATGTGTGGTTGCAGGGGTCGAGGGTGGTGATGTGGGGAGGTGGTCAACCGGCGCCCCCAGAGACATCAGTGTATAGGGCCCCAAGATTTCTGTTGTCGGCCCTGCAATCAATTGATCGGCCAAACTGATCTGCCTGTGTGTATCAAGCATACGGTGTTATAGTGTCAGACTTGATTCACCTGTTTCACAAAGGCTTAAACCAGCAGAATGAAATCTGGTGTTCATACATGGCATCTGTCTGTCTACCTGAGTGAGCTGTGTCTTTAAAGTACAATACAATATGTTATGACAAGATTTCCAGCTCACAGACACTCTGCTATTAATGTGCCTTTTACTTCAGAGGTATTTAAGAGTATGAATGCACTTCTCAGACAGTTAATTATGTCTTAATTATATTACACATATTTTGATCCCACTAAGAAGCACTTAGGGAATCCTCCAATATCGGCTTCATTCCTGTAATTAAAGTTACTGGAAAATGTCTCCTATCAACCATTCCATTTATTAAAAGCCTGCACCTCAACAAAGCACCTGTACAACTTAAATGCTGCAATATCATTATTTTCAAAATTATAAAATTGCTTAAATAATATATGAAAACTATTTATAATTCAACTTTTAATATAAAGTGGAATTAAAACCATCATTTGAACCATGTAATATTTTGTACATATACTAATATACATTATTATTCTATGTATTGATAGCAGGGAAGACTAAAGATAGCCATACCCTGAACGATAATTGTTCAGATCACCCGATTAAATGACTGTATTATCGTTCAGTGTATGGACCAGAATGATAATAATTATACAAACAGTCTGGATTGTTTGGTTTGTTATGAGACCTGTCCGAGCCTCACTTTGGGCTTGATTCAGAGATTAATGCGATTGCAGCTGCAAAATTATACTAATGTTAGCAAAGATCACCCGAGCATAAAGACGCCCATTGCTGCCTTCATACCTTCGTGCGATGACGCATACCTGCGTAAATATCTGTAACATCAGCGCAGATGGAGCGCCCATCTTGCCCTTGCGGCATGTCTGACCAGCCTTAGACTGGGCAGCACTCCTCTCACACAGAGGGCTCTCATGCTGCATAGAAGATCACAAGTACTAATTTATGCACGCCCATGTAACGGCGTTTAAATGGTCATACACGCCTGCGTCGTTCTGACCACCCCCAAACGCAGACAACCTGTCAATCACTGTGCAATGTATTCCTATGTGCGTCCGTAATCGCAATGTGATATCAGCGCACATGCAGTGCCGTTTATATGCATGCGCAATGGCAAACAATCGCTCAATCTGCAAATGAAATCGCCATTACCCTCTCTGAATCAGGCCCACTCCCATAACATGTCCATAAGACGTATAATCTCCGTACATCTGAATAGCCACCTCCCAGTCACCTCCTAGGAATGGATTTCCAATATATTTCTGACACTGTACGTCTCAATCGCGACTGCGCCTCTGTGTGTACTCACAGTGTAACGCATGCGCTGTACGAGTTTTTAGGTCGCACATATGGTAACAACAAAATGCTCAACTCCGTGAACATCAACATTGGGAGCGACTGAAAATCTTGTCAGAAATGTGCTACAGTGGAAAATATTCTATTCTTATTGCTCCTTATAGTGCTGAACTTGTTATCACTAAGAAGGATTCTCTAATATGCTATTTATCAGGATGAGTTGCATATGACTCAAATTATTTTAACATTTTAAGCCAGTAGATATGTTATATATATATATTTACAATATGTAGACAAATGTGATTGGACACCCCTACGCAAGTGAAATGCAAATGACCACTAATGTGGCAGTTTCGACGAGAACACTTGGTAGGGAGGCCCATGCACTTGCAGTTCTTTGGAAAAACTAATGTTTTTATCAGGATGACAATGTCACCTGTCATGTTTCCAGGGCGATACTGGAATGGTATACAGAAAATTTGGTAACCCGGATGGACTGGCCATCTCATAGTCCAGATCTTAGCCGCATTGAGAACTTCTGCGACGATTGGAGCGATGGGCGCAATCTAGGCCGACACAACCTTCTTCATTGTCACTGCTGGTCACTCTAATTAAGGCGGAATGGCAAAACACACGGCCTGCTGTTGTCCAGGAACTTGTGGACAGTTTGCCAAGACAGGTGTCTGTAGTAATCACTGCACGTGGTGCACCTACAAAGTACTGACATCAATAAAATCTTGTTGATCTATTTGCTGTCAGTGTCTAATTACTTTTGTCTACATAGTGTATATATATATATACTGTGTGTGTGTGTGTATGTATGTATATATATATATGTATATATTTATATATATATATATATATATATATATATGTATGTATTCCTTTTTGTGTAGTTTATTTATGATCATGTTGGATTAGTAAAAACTACACTGAGTGGCCTAATTATTATAACCACCAGGAGCGTTTATGTAAAGTATCTATTCCACAGATAGTGCTGACGTGGATTTCTGAATCTGTTTAAGATGGAACAGCGAAGGAATGCTGAGAGACTAATGAAGTGTATCACTCATGAAATAATAATTGGTAAACAATGTGATCTGACAGACTTTGAATTACTTTTGGCGCTCACAGCAGTGGTGCAAGTATTAGCAAAACGGCTGCACTGGTGAATTGTTCACAGGCGGCATTTGTTACAGTGTACACAGAGTGGATCAACAGATGAATAACTGGGTCTGAGTGAACCCGGCTATCCATTGTTAGTGAATGGAAGTTGCCTACGTATACTGTACATACATTTTGCAGTTTATGAAGGAGCTTTAATTATTATTTGATTATTATCCCAGGTGACAAACCATAAGGGCAAGTCAGGGCAGTGGCGTAAGTTGAACCCAGATGCCCGGAGGCAAGTTATAACTTGGTGCCCCCCCCCGTAACACAGAGAGTTATGGGTGAGGTGGGCACCGGACATGTCACACTGACAAAGTAAGTTGCTGAGGAGCAGCAACACCAATGAGTGTGGACAGGCTATAGATAGATGGAGGCGGCAGCTAAGACTTCTCAGGTGCCAGGAAGAGGTGCCATGTATTGGGTGGCCGTGACGGAGCACTCCGGGTACATAGCTACAGCCCTAAGTGGGGTGAATATGTTGTGGGCAATGGAGGAGGTGCCCCTTCAGTGCTGGAGCCCGGCGGCAGGCGTCTCCATTGTCTCCCATAGTTCTGCACCTGAGTCAGGGGTAGAGGGTTTAATGGGATTTATTAGTAATATCTTTAACTGTGTTGAGTGTATACGACCATACTTATAGGCTAACTCTACATTTAAATGTATTGGATATTGTTATTATTTAATCATTCCCTTTTCTTGTGACACCACTTTCTTTCTTTTTTGGGTTGAAAACTAGCCACCATAATGGGTTCTGCGAGGTATACTGTCACCCAGCAAAGTATAGTAAAGTTCTTACACTGGTATCCCTTATGAAAGTTTGGGGCAGTGGAAACCAACATTTTCACCAATACTCATGGGCATCTAGTTCCACCACTTGATTCAAAATTCCAATAATAGAGTAGAAGGTGGACGTAAGCTGGATTGGCCATTAAAGTTGAAAATGCAACTGTGCAATTGTGCTAACTGGAAACTTGGCCACTGCTTTCCATGAAGTGCCTTTTGCGTCATAAAGGTTTATTTTTTAGAGGAAATCGGTGGTTAAATGCAGGGCTATTTTTCTGGAAAAATAGGTTCAGGAAGTGTGGGTGGAGTTACTGGGCATGGAGCTATAGAATAACAATTATGGATTTTTAAATAAAACTTATCATATAGAAAATAAATTTTGGCCCAGGACATCATAGATAATGAGAGGTTCAGGAACTGATGGCCTGATTCAGCAAGAAACGCAGTTGCTAATACGCACACAACTGGCCGATTGTTGCACTCTGCGCATGCATATTGGTGTGCGAACCAGCCACTGCAGTCAGGAGTGCGATCGCAGTGACTAGGCAAACCCATCGCAGAGTGATTGACAGGAAGTGCCGTTTATAGGTGGTGACAGGGGTGTGGTCGTGGATACGCAGGCGTACCAGTGCGTTTCAACGTCGTTGCAAGGCCGTGCATTAAAAGCCACTGCGATGGCCTACGCAACCTGAGTACTCATAGCATGCGATGAAGTTAGCAATTTCTGAGTGAGGTCAGAGCTTGTGCTAGTGTGCATGAGCTGCGATGGTACTCGATGTTACCGATGGTTTCGCAGTCTTGCTAAGGATTACGAATGTGTGTAAGGTAAAGTGGGCGTCCTTATGTTGTACTACGGCGGCATAGCGGTCGCAATGGATTAGCATACTATCACAGTTGGACTGCGTGCGTAATCGCTATTGCATTCACAGCTGTGATCCATAATAAATCAGGCTCTGTGTTCCTGCTTTTTCCTGTGAAAAATAGCACCGGTTAAAAGTAATAAAAATGTACAGTAAAGAAGAAATACTTACAATTAAAACAGCTACTGTAGTACATACCCTTTCTGTCGCAAAGTGTATAATACGTAGTTTAGGATAAACATGCAGTCTTTAAAGTGATAAAAGCCAACATACTGTGCAATAAAATTTAGGGGATGGTACAAATGTAATAGTAAGCAAAGCAATGCTTTTAGATTAGGTTGTCATGGCAAAGCTCCATTCTATGTATGCACGTGGAAGCATTGTGTAACAGCAGTCACCTGGTGTGGTAACTGACAACATTGACAACATGAATAAAGAAGGTGCCAGGGGGTAAGAATATTGTGTATGCTAACTGAGACAAAGTTGTCACCTTGTCATATTATCTCATGATGCTTTCATTGTGGACAAACACTAGCCTGGAAGTGCAGCTATTAAGCCTTTTGTCCCATTCACATATGAACGTGCATTCGCATCGATATACTGCATGATGTGTTAATGAGACCGTCATTCAAGCTGTATCCATTATATGGAGTGAGATAAAACACTATTGGTTTACCTTTGTATATGTTCCCTAAAGTAATCAACTGAGGGTTATTTACTAATACTGCTGGAAGGTGCAGATATGCACTAAGATAGATAACCAGACATTTGCTTTCATTGTTTAACTTGTTAGTGATAAGCAGGGTCCTGCCTGATGGCTGGATAGCAATGCCAAATTCAATGTGCTCATCAGTCAATCATACATGTCTACTCTCCCGGGAGTCGTGGGAGGCTCACGATTTTCGGGTAACCCTCTGCACCCCCGGAAGAGTAGGCATGTCTCCCGCATCCCGCCCCCTTCCTAATGAAGTGGGTAGGATGGGGAGATTTTACATGGAAATGTCAGGTTCTTAGGGAAGGTGTCACAGTTGGTGCTTGTGAATTACCTGTTTCAGGTGATGAACTGGAATCACTGGAGGCCGGCTGGACTGGAACCACGGGTAACATGAATAGCTCTTTTAATGTAAGAAGTGGGTAGCAGTGAGAACTGCCTTTGGTGATGAGTGACTGGAACTGGAAACTTGAGACGTTGGAATGAGACCAGAAGGAACTTGGAGGGACCGGACTGGGACCGGCAGGTAAGCTGACTGAGCTGGTCGGGGTACCAGGAGATGAGCTTGCAGATGGATGGTAGCGTGGAAGCTACTTGTTGTGGCTTGGGAAGCCGTGGGTAGACGCTGGTAGATGGGTAGCTACGCGGAGCGGCTGGATAACCGTGGGTAGATGCTGGTAGCTGGGTGGCTACGTGGAGCGGCTGGATAGCCGTGGGTAGACGCTGGTAGCTGGGTGGCTATGTGGAGCGGCTGGATAGCCGTGGGTAGACGCTGGTAGCTGGGTGGCTACGTGGAGTGGCTGGATAGCCGTGGGTAGACGCTGGTAGCTGGGTGGCAACGTGGAGCGGCTGGATAGCCGTGGGTAGACGCTGGTAGCTGGGTGGCTATGTGGAGCGGCTGGATAGCCGTGGGTAGATGCTGGTAGCTGAGTGGCTAGGTGGAGCGACTGGATAACCGTGGGTAGACGCTGGTAGCTGCGTGGCTACGTGGAGAGGCAGGATAGCCGTGTGGAGAAGCTGGCAGCGTGGAAGCTACTTGGAGCGGCCTGGGAGCCGTAGGTGAGAGATGGTAGCGTGGAAGCTACTTGGTGTGGCCTGGGAGCCGTGTGGAGATTCTGGCAGTGTGGAAGCTACTTGGAGCGGCCTGGGAGCCGTAGGTGAGAGATGGAAGCGTGGAAGCTACTTGGTGAGACCTGGGAGTCGTGTGGAGAAGCTGGCAGCGTGGAAGCTACTTGGAGCGGCCTGAGAGCCGTAGGTGAGAGATGGTAGCGTGGAAGCTACTTGGTGAGGCCTGGAAGCCGTGTGGAGAAGCTGGCAGCGTAGAAGCTACTTGGAGCGACCTGGGAGCCGTAGGTGAGAGATGGTAGCGTGGAAGCTACTTGGTGCGGCCTGGGAGCCGTGTGGAGAAGCTGGCAGCGTGGAAGCTACTTGGAGCGGCCTGGGAGCCGTAGGTGAGAGATGGTAGCGTGGATAGCTGAACGCAACAGGCTTACGAATAACACTGGTCTAGGAACCAGCAGGAGCCTGGGACATACTGGACACAGAGGTACAGCTATATCACAAGTAGTACACCACAGGACGTAACAAGATGTTCAAGCACTGAGTGCTATTAGAGGAGGACCTATATACCTAGAGTCTGGCAGCGATTGGTGGATACAGACAGGTGGTCTGGCAGTGGCATTCAGAGTGGAGCAAGGCACAACATGCAGAGGGAGTAATCATCTCTGCAGCCCTTGAGAATCAGGACCATACCTGTGATTCCAATTAAGACTAGCAATGCTCACAGATTAATCAGTGTGAGGAGGAGAGCAGTCTGCACATACAGGGTTGTCACAGCCAGCATGATTCAGCCAGAGCAGATCTCCCAGGGGAATTACAACCACAGATCCATGGAGCAGCTAGCAGAGGTAAGTCTCAAAAGCTAAAAACTAGCCAGGATTGTGACAGAAGGGACTGGGTTAAATGGCGCAAATTGCGTCATTTAGCCTCGCCCCATCCTCATGGACCTGCAAATCACAGGGGGGGGGGCTCTGTAAAGGGGGCTGGGCCTAATGACGATTAAAGTCTGGCCTGCCCGCCGAAGATGAAAGCAGCAACTCCCCTCCGGCTGCTCACGGAGAGGTGCCCTGCAATGTCGATCAGTATGCAGCCAATGCCGTAATAATTAATCTCTGGCCCCAACAAAATTATAACACAACAATATTCTTACATTATACCAGTGTACTCACATATGTCTTTTACTATGACTGGCTTCACTTATATGCCAACACCCTACCAGTTCCCCCATATACCTTCCACTGTACCAGGTGTCTCAATATGCCACCTAGTGCCCCAGCCATCTTATGCCACTTCCAATACCCACAGATGCTATTACTGTGCCCACACTGTGTCCCACACATGTAATCAATGGTTCAAGTGTCCCTGTATGCCATTCACAGTGATAGGTGCCCTCACATGATGCCCAGTGTTTGAGTCACATTATTGTGCCACTCACACATATTGCACTATTACCACCCCTACCTCTCTTTCTATACAAATAACCCCTTCATCACTCTGCCTGCATAATACTCCAATACCAGTCTCCCAAAATATTACAGCAATTATTATTATTATCCTTTATTTATAAGGCACCACAAGGGTTCCGCTGCACCCTACAAAGTACATAAGCAAATGAAAACACAAGAAAACCATTATTAACAGTACAAAGCAATGCAGGACAAGAACATGGTTTCTAAACATTGCTGCATTAGCGATCATAACACTTAAATGAGCAGCAGGGCATCAGCAACCAAGTGTAGATGCCGTTGTGGGGAGTTATGAGTAAATTATAGTGTAAGTAAGGGTAGTAGAAGTACATGAGGGAAGAGGGCCCTACTCGTAAGAAATTACATTCTAAAGGGGAGGAGCAGAGAAACAGGGGTTACACAGATGGGGTAGACATTGAGGAAGGAGTATGGATGATTTGGTTAGGATGAGAGCTGGAAGGTTTTGAAGAATAAATGGGTCTTGAGAGCCAATTTGAAGATTAGTAGATAGGTGAAGAGTCTGATAGAGAGAAGGAGGGTATTTCAGAGGTAGGGAGCAGCTCGGGCAAAATCTTGGAGAAGGGGTGGGAGGAAGTAATCAGTTGGCAGGAGAGGTGGTATGCATTTGTGGAGTGAAGTGGATGGGCAGGTGTGTGAAGGCAGATGAGGAGATGTAAATAGAATGAGGGCTTTGTAAATGAGTATGATAAGCTTTAATTGGGCTCTGAAGGGGAGGGGGAGTCAGTGTATGGCTTGTATGAGAGGGTAGGCAGATGTAGAATGTTTAAAGAGGAAGATGAGACAAGCAGCAGCATCGAGTGAGAAGAGAGGGGGAGAGGTCAGAGGAGGAAAGATAGATCTAAGAATCATCAGCATTGAGATGACATTGGAGGCCAAAAGAGCTGATGAGTTTACCTAAAGAGGACGTATAGAGGGAGGTCCAAGAACAGAACTTTGGGGGAGACACCTACCATTAGTGGAAGAGGAGTTATTAACGGAGACTGAAAAGGAAGGTCTGGGAGGTAGGAGGACAGCCAGGAGAGGGCAGTATAACATAAACCAATATCGCCCTCTTCCCTCTCTCCACACATTACACTAATATCACGGGTTGGGTATGAAATTTTGGCTGTCGATATGCCGCTGGTCAGAATACTGACAGCGGCATCCTGACAACCAGAGTCCCAACACCCATAGGAAATAACAGTAAGTATTTTTCTAACCCCTACAATAGCCCTAACCTCCCCCACCAGTGCCTAACCCTGACCTCCCCCTCCCTGCACCCTAAACCTAACACCCACTCCCCAATGCCTAAACCTAACCTCCCTCTCCACGCACTCTATTCCTAACATACCCTACCCGGTGCCTAACCCTAACCTTCCCTCTAATGCCTAACCCTGCTACCTAACCCTAATCTCCTCCTAACACCCCGATACTTACCTTCAGGATGCCGGTGGTTGGGATACTGGTGCCGGGATCCTGACCTGTCGGGATTTCGGCACTGGTATTCAGACCGTTGGCATCCTGCACACCGGGATGCCGACTACATCCCAATATCACTACCTCCTATCCCTACACATTACACCAATAACATCCCCACCCCTTCTCCATCCATTACAATACTATGCAATCACTGCACTGTGTGGCGGGAGTGCCATAGGCGTCTTTATAATGGGTGCACACCCTGCATCCATAGGTAATTATACTTACCTCTCTGCCGATTCCTGAAGTGCTGCTCCACAGCGCCGGACCGGCGCTGTAGAGCAGTAAACACTGGCCATTTTACCAGTGATCTGCACATTCGCAGAAAAGATGTCCCCGAGAAAGTAGACGCAGGCTCCATGTTCCCGGAGATTCGCGCATGCGCTGTAGATTCTGGCATGAAGTGCCGCTGAGCCGCCGTCAGAGAGGAGGGGGCCCAAACGGAGGCTGCACACTAGCCCCTTCCTCTCTTAAAACGCCCCTGGGGAGTACAACTCACTTACCTCTGCTGTCCTTGCTTTTCTACCAGGGATAACACTGTAGCAGCTATTTTATGTCACTTTGAAGAACAAACTTAGCTAATAAGTATAGTAACAGTCAGTTACTCCATTCTACTCCATTTTGTGCATTTTATTCATTAGATTACAAGCTGGGTACTGTACACTATCCCCTGCCTCAATGACACAAGCATACTTGACTCTTATTCTGTGTTCCTGACAATCAATTCCTATTCCAAAGACTTTTAATCATATTTTTAGCATCAAATGCCGAGGGAATGAGGATGATTTCCTGAAATCAAGACCTTGCACTGTGTACCGATGTCCTCTGTCTGGAGGCCACTGCTCCCCCCTCCTCCTCCATGGTTCTTATACAATAAGTCATTTTGTGCTATGGTCTATGATCAGTGATGCATCATGTTTCATCGAGCAGAGAGTTATGCTCAGGGTTAGCTGTTAATGACAGTACACTCTGCCAAGTATTTTGTATTCTGTAATGAGCAAAAGGATAAATTATTTCAGCTCTTTGGAAGAACAGTAACAGTACTGCAATGTTACTGACTTCCTACAGTTTCCTGCATTAGAGAGCCAAGCCATTTCCACATTTCTAGTGGAGATAATTTTTAATGATACAAAAAGCTGGGAACACTAATATCTTGTCTCAGCTGGAAGCATCCAGAGCGGCTGGCGTTCCAGTCTAATACTGTACACACTGTAAGAAGGTGACAAACAGCATGCTGGGTATTCTATGTGCAGTCTGGTGTAGAACAGTGCACACATATAAACAAAGCACCATTCTTATTTCAGGGCTTTATTTTAAGAACTGTCTAAGACAAAATATCTTCTTGTTTAGATATATTTAGCTAAATGTATGCCTATACTGTATATCTCTGTCTCAGCTTGATAAAATTCACATCTTAATATATGAAGTTTCTTTTGAAACATCAAAATATACATTATGATTATGTGAAATTGTTTGTGTGCTGTCTTTATGTTCCTTTATCGGTAATTGTTCAATAAAGATATGCAGTCCTGCCCTGATCAGGCTCCCTCTTTTTACAATTAAACACTTCAGCTCTAGACAATAGAGTTTCTGATTTCATGTCATTCCAAATGGGGACAGATTGTAGGTTTTTTAAGCAAACTGCAAATGTCAAAGCCCACATATGCAATTTACAGCAGTTACCAGGTATTCTGAGTCATATAGATCTCGGTCACTTCTCACCTTCGGCATTGCTTATAACAGAAGTGTTTGCTTATAACAGAAACGTCCCATGGGCATATAGACAGAGGTGCAGGCTATTCAGAGGTGAGTGTATGCAGAGATCCATCTGAACTCGGACAGATTTATTGCACCAAATGTAGTGCTGGCAGGGCCAGATTAAGCCTTCAGAGGGCCCGGGGCACTTAAGACAGAGGACTCTCCCACTCCTATCATCACCGTCCCCCTGGCTGTGTCTGCTCACACCTCCATGAGGCAGCAGCAACAGCACAGGTCCTACTTGCACTCCTGCAGCATAGCAGACTCCAGGGCCTCCTGTCAGGAAGCAGAAAGAACTATTCTACTTGTCCCCAGCCTTGCCGGCAGCTGCAGCTCTCCCAGCAGCATAACATCAAGTATTTGGCTTACCATCCTGTTTGTCTCCCTTTTCTATGCCTCCCACTTCACACCTCTTCTCTGTCTCCCACCTTCTTGCATAACCCTTTCCATAGGTCCTTACACCTGCCCTTCAGCTGCCCTATTGGTCACTTTTACTGTACTGAATTCTCATTGGTTCATAACAGAGTTGTGAAAAGTACTGTAGTTGATTGGGCAGAGCAATGGAGGCTGGAGACACGCAGAATTGTCACTGGAGAGCAGTGACAGAGCTGGGTTGGAGCATCTACGTCCCAGGAGGGGAGCTGAGTGAGGTGGACCTGGTGGTAGTCACCCCTACCCCCTTAATCTGGCTCTGTGTAAGTACAGATAATGATGATGGCCGCTCTCATGATGATGTCTGGTACATTGCGCAGTTGTGACAGAATCAAAATATAGGTAGATGTTCACATAGTACTTTCAACTGCTGTAATTGCGACTGCTTTACATGCAAATCGGAATCAGGCCCTTAGTCCTTCTTTGCTCATGCCGCATGATTTTACCCCTATGTCAAAGACAAAATCAATACCAATCGACAAAATATATTCCTCATGTCATATTCCACACTCTACACATATCTTCTCCTACACTCCCAATCATCATCATTATCTTTTCCCCAGTAACAAAAGACAGTGACTTTACACTCCTCTCATCATCTCACCTTATAACCTGGTTCCTCGGCCCTATTCCCTCACAACTTCTGCACCATCTCTACCTCACTGAATGTGCTCACCTCTTCAACCTCTCACTCTACTGGCACATTGCTATCCTTAGTTTTAAATATCATGTGTAAACAACTGCCTAACTCACTTTCTCTCCTCCTCCATTCTTGACTCTCTGAAATCAGGAGCTGATAAAATCCAGTCCCTGTGATGTTTAAAAGTAAAGAAGCAAAGTGACCGCTAATGCAATCACTTTACGTTTAGTTTTAGGGTCTGTCTGTGCTACTGTGCATTCATGATCTGATGACTGCACATGTGTAAGCAGAGAGTGCCAGGTAACTTTTGTAATCTGTAGCCCATGATGATGGTGTTAGCCACTGGGGCCAAGCTTCAGAATGTTTAGCATCTATATCTTCAATATCTCTTGCATCCTCCTCAGTGGGTATTTTGAGGTGATATCCCACAAATATTCTTAGATAGGGATTTGAACACCAAACCTCTTATACCATATTCATACACTTAACTTTTGAACTATCTGTAAAATGTGTTTTGTGTGCACCTTGTTAATAATAAGTTTTATTTGATTTCCGCTCTATTTAAAATACGTATTGATCAACATGCCATGTAGGGGACTTGAACACTCAATCTCATACACCACAGTCAGACACTTTGTAGCTATTTGCTCCTGCGTTGCAAACATAGTAGTTCTACCTATATGAAGCCAGTTGTAATTGTCTGTTTAAACCATTGCAGCCACACACTACAAAGATCTGCTTAGCTGCAATGGTTTATACAAGGGGTAGGGAACCTTTTTTCTGCCGAGGGCCCCCTTCGTGTGATGACAAATGGGGGGAGGACCACAATCGCCGGTGATTACAGCAATGCCTGGAGCATACTGAGGATGCTTCAGGGAGCTGTAAGGGCAGTGGTGTGACCGTCTGAAGCATCCTAAGGATGCTCCAGGCGGCACTGCTGCATAGATTCTGGCTGTAGGGTGCCATTCTAGGCACACTGCTAGCCAGGTGAGGCTAGCAGAAAAAAGCTCAGAGGGCCAGACCAAATGATTCCGCAGGCCTTATATGGCCCCCAGGCCTGAGGTTCCCCATCCCTGGTTTATACTCACAATTACAACTAGCTTGTAGCAATCACAACGGGAAGCAATCGGGAAGCCGGCTGCCTAAATACCGGCAGCTGGCTTCCCGACTGTCTTATCCTGGCATGGGTGAAATGCCGGGCGTCTAGATGTAGACGCCCGCATTTCCCCGACGCCGGGAGACCGGCGCCCGGCATCACGATCGTAGTGATGCCTGGCACCGCGAGCGGACAGCCGCGGGGGGGAGGTTTAGGGCTCCCGGGGGGGACTTAGGGTTAGGCACCCCCCCGGGGGACTTAGGTTTAGGCAGCGGGGAAGGGGGTGGTTAGGGTTAGGCACTTAGTAATGTTTGAGCAACTGTTTACACTACTGTAGAGCATAAGGAATATGATGCATTTTATTTGGATTTACAGTTATAATGCATTTCACACTTTACCTGTAATAAACCCGATGACTTGCACAGGATACTAAATTACTGTTATTTTTTCATTTATCCCTGCTACAGTACCATCTACTTAATGTACTTGGAGCTCTAGTTTTAACTTAAAAGAAAATGTTACACCTACAGTATGTCTTATTTGCATGATAGAATTAAGGGCACATTTATGTCCTTAAGTAGATATTTTTATTGTAACTTTGTATTTTCTTTATTTTTCACATTATCACATATAAATATAACTGTGGCTATTGTGTCTATTCATGATGTTAATTATTGGGGTCCGAACGGACCACGATCATTAACATTTTAACTCGCCGTGGACACCTGAGGAATTCATCATTGCCCTGGCGCGGAGACAGCTGATGCAAAAATCAGCTGTCCCCGCTCGCAGCTTTGTGAATCTTTTCACTGCTCCTTTCAGAGCAGCAGCAACACTAGTGCGCATGTGTGACCTACAGGTCATGCATGCGCACAAGTGCCCTGACAGAGCCAGACAGAGGTGGAGGGATCCGAAAGGATCCCTCTTTAAAAAACCCGGGATTCCTTCCCATAGAGAAGGCGCAGGTAGCGGGAGCACTCGCTATCTGAAGATGGTGAATACTCCTGAAATCAGGCTCAAAATATTGTATTTTTGGAGCTTGATAAATTCTGTCCCCATACTAATGTATGGGTACAGCGGGCCATTCCGCCAGAGGAAGGTAAGCAGGAGATATCCATGATATCTCCTGTTTTACCTTATTGATGAATGAGTCGAAAACGTTATTTATACAATTGCAAGTGAAATATTCATTTTCATCTGCTTTTGTAAAAATTAAGTGATGATGAATAGGCCCCTATGTATTAATACTGTTACTGTGCTACTTTCTTATATATATTTTATTTTGTTTGCTGAGCATAACTCTCATTTTTCCAGCTAGACCAATATCACCACCTTAATCCTTAATTAAAATTCAACACAACTTTCAACATATTTCACTTTGTATCAAAGGATAAAATATTAATACGCTATGTTGCTGCTAGGAAAGTCTGTTCATATTCACAACTTTATCTTCACCAAACAGTTCCTTTATTTTGCATTTTTTTTAAATAATACAGTTGAAGATCAACAAAAACCAAATTAAAGTTGGATATTCCATCACTGAGATGTTTTTTTGGCAAGAATCTAGATTAATTATTGAAGTATAATATCTACTGATCTTGTACATCTGCTTTTCTGCAAAACACCCTTTTCCATTTAACAGTAGGAATACGTTTTACATATCAGGGAGTATGTTTTGCCATGTGCAGTAGTCAAAATGTGATTTCTTAAATAAACGAAAGGGGTAAATAGGGTCAGTGGCATATCTACTGTATAATGGGTACAGGATGTGTGGTAAACACAGGTCCACACCATACAACCTGAACCTATTTCTTATCTTACCTTCTGTCCGTCCTGACAACTGCGACATATTTCACAATTTTGTGCCATATTTCTGAAGTAACCCCCAGAAATTTAGTGTCAGCAGGAATGGACCGGGGCTGTGATTCAGCATCAACATTCCTCCTATGGTGAATGCATGAAATGCTTGAAAAAGGGGCGTGTTATGAGACACAGGGGAGTGGCCTTATGGCACACCCCTGTCTCTTTACATGCTGACTTTGCAGATTGCTGGAAGCAGAGCTGCTCAGCCAGATGGTCAGTCCGGCTCTGGGTATTGGCAAAATATTCTGAAAATTATGCTGGAAATTTTTGCATGTACAAAAGCACTTTCTGCTACTTTGCGCTTACACCAGCACCAATTTTTCAGGGGTATCATGTGTTCCCTACAGTCTTAAAATGCCACAGTATAGGGTGCTGGGGTGTTCTCTGCAGGAAAATGCACAGCTTTTTCCTCCCTGAAATAGGACTTGAGATCTCTAGCACCATTGAGGTTCCAGAGATTGGGTCTTTCCTGGATTTTGCAACTTCCAGTTACAATTCTGAGGGAAATCACATTTCTAGATGCCCTTTGAGCTTGTTCTGAGGCTGGTTTCTCCTGCAGTGATGTCAATAAATGTACACAGTTCTAGTGCATAGATATTCTTATTGAAATCCATTTTTCCCTCACACTGGCAGGGAGCAGGGTCACAAGTTCGACCCTCTAAAATTGATCAATGCATAGCTGGAGGTGTGTGTTCAGTGACTTCCTCACCTTTCCGGATCATTAACATTCCCAGGTTGTTCAATATGTTAAGGAAATGACTATTCCTGAAGAAACAGGCTAAACCAAACCAATAATGGGCAGAAGATGCTTGCTCACTCATTGTATACACATGTTCTTCACGCCTTCACCAGCCTATCACGCTTGCTTAAATTGTAGTGGCAGATAAAGAGCAGCTGGAAAAGATGCTTGAAATGACTCTTAATTTTGCTTAAATTTGATATTGTGTAGTTTAGTTACTTTGAGTACTGCTGTAAATTTGGGGACTTTAAATTAGATTTCTCAAACCTTCTAAAGAGGACAAATGGAAAAATTGCCCTTTGCAACTAATGAAATTTTAGCTATCAGTTTATATATGTACTCGATAAATGATAGCTAGAATCTGGTTGGTTGCAATACGATTCAGATCTATTCTTACCTGTTCTTATTTATTGCTCTGACCTCTGATCTGTGCTCCTAGCAGCTGTCGGGGGCCTGGTAATCTAAAATAATAACATTTGCAGTCTAGTCCCAATGACCCAGTGTATAAAAGTGCCTCAGAATTTCACAGTGATCATGCTAAAAGGAGGAAGTACGTCCATATTAAAATCATTATAATATACATATTTATAAACAGTTTTTTCTTCTGTATCAATGAAAAGGATGGTGCGGTTGGACATAGTTTTATAATTGTAATACTGGATATGTGAACATTAATTTATTGTATTGTATAAGTCATGAAACTATAAACCTAGTGCCAAAATACACAAACATTTATTTGTTTTCTATTAGGAAAACTGCACAGGTCTATGAATGGGGTATTATAACCATTCAGTTACTGTAAATTATTATTATTATTATCCTTTATTTATATAGTGCCACAAATGTACTGCAGCGCCTTACAAAGTACATAAATAAGTGAACAAGAAACCAGTCACTTACAGTACAGTACAATGCAGGACAATGACATGGGTTATATACATTGCTACATTAGCGATCATAACACTCAAATAAGCAACAGGACGTAAGCAACCAAGTATTAGGCGCCCAAGTAGGGAGTGAGGAGTAGATGAAGGTATATGTAGGGGGAAGCACAAGAGGGTAGAGTCTCCTGCTCGTGAGAGCTTACAATCTTATGGAATAATAAATCTAAAATAAATTATCCATTTTGCTTGATTTCTGAGCTGTGTTCTTGTAATGTAATATTTCTAAAGGAAAGTACCTGTATTTCATATGTTTTATTATATCTTTATAATGTATTAACATTAAGGTTTGATGGTAATTAAGTTAATTGATCCCTGTGATGTCCTTTACAATGTTTAATACAGTCAGTAGTCTTTTTTCCCAAAACCCAGCATTCTCCATATTTGTGAGGGCTACCCTTTGGGCCAGATTCAGAGGTGCACACTATTGCAGCTACTTCCACGTCTTTTGCTGCAGCATGATTGTGTCTTTATGCTAATGCCGCAGGCAATGGTATTCATACAGATGCTCACTGTCTGTGGCGTTAATCCACCGCTGTATTAAGATGTAGCATTGGCTGCATCGGTTGCACTATTGGTCGCACTAACAAACACTGTACCAGCCCTATGGGGAGCAGATTATCCATCTGAATATGCTTGTGTCAGTGCAACTGCATCTTAACACTCATTCGCTGACTGCAATATGTTTGCGTCTGGCTAGCCACCCCCCTGTTACCACCCAGTGATGCCCACTAAAATTGTCTCTCTCTCTCTGCTTACATGCAGCATCGACACGCGTGCACCTAAGAATGAGACCTTGTGTCATGTGAAGTTTATGTGCTGTCTTGGGGAATGCAGAAGTGCAGTGCTATGACTGTCCTCTATCTGATATCAGTTTATTTGGTCTGTCAGTATTGGGTATCACTTTAGTTTGTGCCCTCAGTTCCTTGCCTTGTCTGCATTTTATGATCTAGTATTGTGTATCCCTCTCTGACATGGTCTGTAGATCTGGTACTGTTGCGGGTCCCTCTCTGACAAGGTCTGTGATATTATGACAATGATCCCTTAGTATCGAAAGGCTTACTCTTTGGAAAATTGGTATGCACAGGGCCGGGCTGGCCATCTTGCAAATGCTAGAAGGGCCGATGGCCTGATGGGCCAGTCCAGGCTAAAACCTGGCCAAGCAGCTCCGCCTCTCGGCACAGCTGTGAGGTCACGTCTTTTTTATTCGAACACGCCAACGCATGTAGAGGTTCATGCAAGGGCTGTTATAGAGCGCCAGTCCGTCCCTGGGTATGTACCATGGGTGATAAGCACTGTCATTTGCATCTGTCCTGATTAATCAGTAATTTGCAACACAGATCTTTGATTATAGGATATTTTAGTTTGATTGACCATTTAAATAAAAACTCATACTTTTTTAAATAGATCATGTTGTGGGGTGTTTTTTTGTCTTTCATGAATCTTTGTAGTGGTATCTGGGGGAACAAAAAACTAAAATGAACCAAGTTAAAAATGCAGAAACTAATACCAGTTTACCTGACCAGTGTCAGCCACTGGTCAGGTAAATTTCAGAAGACTGCAACCATGCTAACCAAAACAAGTAGTAGCAATTACAGCTCGATGTCGTTTAAAGTTAAAGCAGATAATGTACTTTAACTCAAGTTCTTGTTGTATCAATGTACAATATCGTGTACAATATAGTGTACCATATATGACAGAAAATTGTTGCCATTATTAGAAAAAAATGTCCCCCAATCTTAAATGATAACACCTCTTAAAAAGTGTTTTTACTTACAGATTGGGAGAATTTTTATTAGAGATGAGTGGGTCAGTTTTACTAGGTTATGTCCGGATCTAATTGGCTATCCGACTCACATGTGGTTTGAAGGGTTGGGTACGGGATCCCTGTGGTCAAGATGCCGGTGGTCAGAATACCAACAGCACCAACCCGACAGAATCTTGACCCAATTAGGTAAGTGTCCTAAAGCTAACCCCTAATCCTAACCCACCTTTCCCGCAGCCTAACCCTAACCCTCTCCCCCCGCGGCCTAATCCTAACCCTCCCCGTAGTGCCTAACTCTAATACTTAAACCTAACCCTAATGCTTACCATCAAGATGCTGGCAGTCAGGATTCTGGCACCGGGACTCCAACTGCTGTTGGGACTCTGGTGCCAGTATTCTGAGCGCTGGCATCCTGACCGCCGGTATGGTAACTACATCCCTTTTTGGATAGCCAATAAGATAAATCCGAACAAGAGCTGGGTCAAAACCGAACCAATGTTCAGCAACCAGGATGTAACTCTCACACAGGGCTCCATACAGACAAATCTACTCACCTCTACATCCAGCACAGAAGATCCATTCTGTGCTGTGTAAACACAGGGACCAGGTGCATGTGCAGTGGAGCCTCATTTGCTCTTTCAGTTTCCATTATAACATTTTTAACTACTCAACCAGAAAAACCACACGTTATCACAGACCCCTGGAAGAATATCCTACCCATTGGTCCAAAGACAAGGGAGGCTGACTTGACTCGCCTCAAATTGCTGGATTTTACAGCAGGTGTGAGACCGTGATGACTGGAATTGCATCACCACACTTTCCGAGATGTCCCGGAGTGAAACGTCTAAACGTAGGTGTGTATGTACAATGGTACTGCACATGTGTCTGCATTTGCACTTGCTAAGAACAGCAGAATGGGGACTCAAGAGCAAATGGCCATGCATAGCCAGGCTGACCTTGTCAGGCATCACATCAGCTGCATGAGCTTTATGTCCTTGGTTAGTAGTATTTCACAGTATGGGTTATGCAAATGGACATGTACTAAAGTTACACTCAAGTACACAAGTAAAAAGGCTCATAGCATTGCAATCTCCATAAACGCAATAAATAAAAAGCATAGGGCTATTTGATAGTTTTGCTGGCTCATCTTTCACCATGGACAAAGACTGAGATTACAAAGTGGTTTAGATGAAACTAATACAAAGGGATACAAAACTTATTTGTACTCCATGGAAATGACATTTGGAAAAATATAAAGAGTATATGAAAGCCTTTGCTCTTCTGTGGTGTAATGGGTTCTGATGTGTTTTTTTGGCAGCGTAATTTGTCAAGCAGAGGTTATATTTTATGTATGAGGGCTCCTCGTGTATGGGGAAAGAAAAGTCATCTTCCATAGTGAATTTAAGTTTCTTAGTTCATTTTGTTACACATTTAGTGCATGATTTTTACATTTTATTTAGTGTTCTGTTTTGTAGCAGGAGAAATCCCACTTAACCCCCCATAGGGAAAGTATAAAAAAATGATGGCAGTTACTGGCTTATTAAAAGAGAATTTGGTATTTTGTAATATTTTTTACAGATCACACTGACGTTTTAGTGCCTTAAAATGGAGCACGAAAACAGTTTTCCCCTCAAAGTATCCATGGCAACTTAAAATAAATGATTGCCTTTGCATATGTCAGTAGTGTACATTTTTAATGTCCCCCAAACACTAAGATAAAGGTAAAATATATATACAAATGCTATATGTTTAATTTTTCTTTTCATAACATCTAACGTGACCTGAAACGGGGAACTTTTTGACTGCTGAGTAACTGTCCATAATTCATCTGCTAAAAATCAGACTGTTAAAGTTGGTTAGTAAGTAATTCTTTTCATGAGTCTAGAAATGAGAGAAGTTTAGTTATGTAACCATTTTTTCTTTATTTAGTAAAGTGCCCATAATTCAAAATCGAGAAAAAAATTATCTCTTTCTCCATTGTTGTACATACTGCCCAGTGTTTCCAATTACTCAGGATTGTCCTGGTTTTTTGGGGGGGGTTTGTTTTACCAAGGTGAAAGAAAAGGAAAACAGAAGGTATTTCATATTCATCAGAATTTAAACTACTAGCATGTAACTGAATACATTTTATGAGCAAGGAATAAATGATTTGTGTAGTCCTATTACAGTTAAGAAATTCTTAGATTATCATAGAATGTAGAAATTTGAGTTACTGAATGTTATTGATTATGCCCCCGCCCATACAGGAAATGGGAATGGTAGGGGTATTTAAGGAAGTTTGGCAGACAGGAAGGTCAGTGTGGGAGCGCACTTCCTATTTTTTAGCTCTTTTGGAATGCCGATGGTCCACCTGGAACCCTTGTCCCTTTTATCTGGATAAAAGTACTGGGTTTATTTTACATCTACATGGTGACCTATGGCAGATCCAATATGGTCTTTTTTGGACTATTTTTGTAACTGTTTTTATCACTGTTTGTTTGGATATATGGAATAAATGTTTATTATTCATACTACTGGTGAAGAATCTATAAGAAACCCTTTTTGAGATATATAAAGATGCCTTTAAGAGTGTTATCCAGTGGTAGCAGAAGTGAGTATGGTACGCTCATTCATAAAAGAAACCTTTTGAAGTTTACAACCACATGTGATAGAGTGAGTTGGGTACGCCCCTCTTAATTCTTTAAGACACCTTGGGTGAGGTAGCACAAGGATTAAAGTTTTGAAGGGTGTCCTTTTTCCACACAGAGGATTAAAGATACCTTTATGAGTTTCACTCTCCTATATTTATAGTGAGTATGGTACGTTGGGGTCTCCGACTATGGTATCTGACCTTTCATTGTAAAGAAGGTACAACCAATTTTTTCTTTTTGTTTTCTTTTCATCACATTGTGACGAGAAATACAAAATCCAAGAAGACTTCTTCTGAAGGAACACCATCCTACTAGAACATTATAACTTATCTATTATTGACTATAATTGGTGAATTGTACCGCCAAACTCTGGGTACTAGTTTTTATTTTCACTATTGCAGTTAAGATTTGGCATTTTGGGACTGAGTTGCTAGTTTATAATGGCGATTTCCTGGTTGGGAGGTCTCTTGCCTCTTTGGAAGTTCCCATACCCACCAGCTTATTGTGATTGTCAACTATTGTTTTGCAGGAACTGTAACAGTGGCTGTCTTGTTGTAGGTCTTGAGGTGCTCTGCCTGCCAATACATGAGTTTACACTGATTGTACCCTACTGGGGTTAGCAACACCAATGGTCCCAGTGGGCCTTTGTGTTATTGGCAGAGGGAGTTTGGATACCTTGAGTTGTTGGTGATGATGAGATGGCAGTTAGCACCCATCTAGGCATTGAGTTGTTGGCAATGGACTGGTAGTTGTCCCCTATCTAAGATCTAAATTGTTGACAGTGGATTAGCAGCTGGACCCCAACTAAGCCTTGAGTTGTTGGTGATATGCTGGCAGATGACCCCCATCTACACCCTGAGTTGTTGGTGATGGGCTGGCAGTTGGCCCAATCTTAGCCTTGAGTTGTTGGTGAGTTGTCGGGAATGGGCTGGCAGATGGCCCCCATCTAAGCTATGAGATATTGTTGATGGCCTGGCAGTTGGCCCAATCTCAGCCTTGAGTTGTTGGCGATGGGCTGGTAGTTGGCCCCCATCTACACCTTTCATTGGATTATTTTTCATTATGGCAATATTGTGTGTAGGGCAATTCTTTCTTCAATACCATACCTTTTCCCTCCTTTCAATAAATAATTAAATAAAGCTGATCCCCTCCAATATGCCTCCCTGTCTATTGTAGATTTGCTTTTCTTCTATTCACCTGGTTTAAAAAAGTAGGCTGAAATCAGCTGATAAAAATGTATGCTGTAAATAAATAGGGGACAGGGTCACAGATACAGTACATGGCAGGAAAGATTAGTAGTATGGTTATGGTAGAATGTTGTTGAGGGATAATGTGTAACAGTATGTATGATATACAGTGCATCCAGAAAGTATTCACAACGCTTCACTTTTTCCACATTTTGTTATGGTTACAGCCTTATTCCAAAATGGAATAAATTCATTTTTGTCCTCAAAATTCTACACACAATACCCCATAATGAGAACGTGTAAAAAGTTTTTTTCAGATTTTTGCAAATTTAATAATAAAAAAACCCACTAAGAAATCACATGTACATAAGTATTCACGTCATTTGCCATTTTTGAGCTCAGGTGCATCCTGTTTCCACTGATCATCCTTGAGATGTTCCTACAGCTTAATTGGAGTGCACCTGTGGTAAATTCAGTTGATTGGACATGATTTTGAAAGTCATACACCTGTCTATATAAGTTCCCACACTTGACAGTGCATGTCAGAGCACAAACCAAGTATGAAGTCCAAAGAATTGTCTGTAGACCTCCGAGACAGGATTGTCTCAAGGCACAAATCTGGGGAAGGGTACAGAAAAATATCTGCTGCGTTGAATGTCCCAATGAGCACAGTGGCCTCCATCATCCGTAAATGGAAGAAGTTTGGAACCACCAGGACTCTTCCTAGAGTTAACTGGCTGTCTAAACTGAGTGATTGGGAGAGAAGGCCCCTAGTCAGGGATGTGACCAATAACCCGATGGTCTCTCAGTCAGAGCTACAGCATTTCTCTGTGGAGAGAGGAGGACCTTCCAGAAGGACAACCATCTCTGCAGCAATCCACCAATCAGGCCTGTATGCCAAAATGCACCCGAAGGACTCTCAGACCATGAGAGACAAAGATTGAACTCTTTGGCGTGAATGCCAGGCGTTATGTTTGGAGGAAACCAGGCACCGCTCATCACCAGGCCAATACCATTCCTACAGTGAAGCATTGTGGTGGCATTATCATGCTGTGGGGATGTTTTTCAGTGGCCGGAACTGGGAGACTAGTCAGGATAGAGGGAAAGATGAATGCAGCAATGTACAGAGACATCCTGGATGAAAACCTGCTCCATAGTGCTCTTGACCTCAGACTGGGGCGATGGTTCATCTTTCAGCAGGACAATGACCCTAAGCACACAGCCAAGATATCAAAGGAGTGGCTTCAGGACAACAATGTTAATGTCCTTGAGTGGCCCAGACTTGAATCCAATTGAACATCTCTGGAGAGATCTGAAAATGGCTGTGCACCGACACTTCCCATCCAACCTAATGGAGCTTGAGAGGTGCTGCAAAGAGGAATGGGCGAAACTGCCCAAAGATAGGTGTGCCAATCTTGTGGCATCATATTCAAAAATACTTGAGGCTGTAATTGCTGCCAAAGGTGCATCAACAAAGTATTGAACAATGGCTGTGAATACTTATGTACATGTGATTTCTTTTATTTTTTATTAAGTTTGCAAAAATCTTAAAAAAAACTTTTTACATGTTCTCATTATGGGGTATTGTGTGTAGAATTTTGAGGACAAAAATTAATTTATTCCATTTTGGAATAAGGCTGTAACGTAACAAAATGTGGAAAAAGTGGAGCGTTGTGAATACTTTCCAGATGCACTGTAGATGTTACTGGGTTGATGTAGAGGAGCACACAAATTCATTTTGCAGACCTTCTTGCAATTGTTAGCACTGCACATAGCCAGTAGTTCAGTGTACAGAATTATGATCAAGTGCCCGTGTTTTAAGAGGCAACTCAGTCAAATCTCCACTTGCGGCTTAAGATGCGTAACTAGGTGGTAATGAGGTGTCCAGTGAGCATGCGTCGTCTGCTTGTAGCTGGGATTTCACTCTATACTGAGTTGTATATATATTTGTAGAGATCTGTCAGTTTCCGTGTGGATCTCCTGTACCAGGAATAGGACAGGTGTTTGTGCAAGCTGATAATGATTCTGAGGAAGCTGGGTATCCATTGCCTGGCATAACATGTAAAGCTTTACCTTGTCATCTGACCACATATTTGATCTACTCCAGATTGGATTCAAAGACTCAGTATATGCTGGTCTTTTCTGCTCTATTTGGAACCATCTACTGCTACTGTACAAGTGTAAAGTGACATAACCCACCATCTGCGGATTAACACTAAGGGACTGTCTGGATCTGGTGAATCACCACTTGGTAACTATCTACTGCATACTGGACTTTTGAAGTGACATTTGGAGTGAGTCCTAATTTCAATTTCTTTCTGGAGTAATCTAGTGGATCTAGTGGCTTATATCTCTATGAAACAAATCAATAAGATCATATGAATAGCAATTATTTTAGACTTTAAACTTTGTTTAAATAAATGTTTAAGTTTTAATAACTCATCCGTCCTCTAAGAGTATCTGTATATACTATATGACATTAAGTGCTGGTTCCCTTTACTGATAATGATGATGGCTGTCTTCCAATGTATGGATCAGGGCTGTACATTGTATAGATGGTACAACTTTGCATACGGTCCAATTTTCATTTTGTGCATGCAGTGCAAGTGCTATTGTGACCGACTTACATGCATCTCTGCATCAGTCCTTGCATGAGCACATGTTCACACCTCTAAAACCTGCTACTGTTACATTTCTGGAAGCCTGGCATTGCCATGTGGTATGTAATGGCCACTGATCAGCAGCTGAGTATACAGAGGAAAGCGATAGGAATCAGGGACAAAACATAGGTGAAACTCAGGACATAAAAAATGAGTCTGAAATGTGCCTGGGTCAGTGTTACCAGCAAACAATCAAGACCAAGAACAGGCCAGGTCAGCATCAGAATGTCAGACAGATTAATGCTCAAATACAGTAAATTCAACCTCAACCTCTTCATTGCACCAGATAATTATCTAAGCAGGATTAAATAGAGAGGATGACCCCCACTGGGCTGCATTAAATCTCCAATCACTCAACATTGAAGCAAACAGTAGTTTATATTCACTCACCCTCTCCCTGTGGTAACCTGAAGTGCCTTTAATTGAATCCTCTCTCTATCCTTTTATTCTCTCTATTCCATTGTTGCCTTTACTTAAGCTGTGATCTGTGAAAAATTGTGGGTAGCACTATGGGAGGCCACTTTCTCCTTTCTATTTTTAAATATAGAAGTGTCTGACATCATGTGTATTAACCCAAATATGTACTCACATACCACTGGGAGCACCCAAGTATGCATGACTAAAATGCACCTACACAATAGCTACTATATAAAATGTGTCTTTACATACAAATATGCCTGCATGTGAATGATTATGCACAGGGATACAGTGTTTGATGCAGCGGATGTGGAAAGACAGATTGTTACAGTAATTGAAAGATTAGCGGTTAGATTTACTAATGGCTGAAGGAAGAAGTCGCACATACTGTACATATTACAATTTAAGCATACAGTTTAATTCACCTTGTTTATATGTTACAAGAACATTTTATTCCAAGTTAAAGAAAAAACTGCAAACAAAAATAGTAATTGGTTTATAAAAGACAGTGATGCATGTCAGTAACTTACCCCCAGGGGTTGGCGGGCAATTTTTATCCTGGGGGGCAAGTCCAGAGCACTGGCCCATAAACAACAGCTCACCCTTAAATAGAGATTTTGAGATCTCGCATGCAGACCGATAGACACAGATGAACAATGAGTGTCCTAATCAATGACTCAAACAGGGATGTAAGTTTCGATACATACACTTAAATAAACAAAACATTATAAAGGAGGAAAATAAAATAGTGGAGACAAAAGAGACAATATAGGGGCCCAATTAATAACAAAACATAATCCCTTTAGTAGTTATTAAAGGGGTAATGGTCTCCTTTAATGGAATCGGTATGAAATACCACCGGCCACATGGCTGGCGGCCTGGCCGACATCAGCAGAGTTCCCTGCAGCGGAAGCCCGACAGCGCTGGAAATCCCGATCGTGGATAGGTAAGTATTCTCTAACCTAACCCCCTAACCCTAACCCTCCTTAGGGGTGCCCAACCCTAACCTCCCCCCAAGTGCCTAACCCTAATCCCCCCACTAAGTGCCTAACCCTACCCCCCCTTCCCCGCTGCCTAAACCAGGGGGGTGCCTAAGCCTAAGTCCCCCCCGGGGTACCTAACCCTATTCCTCCCTCCCTCCCCCTAGCCTAACCCTAATCCTCCCGGGGTGGTGCCTAACCCTAAGTCTCCCCCGGGTGCCCTAAACCTAACCCCCCCCGTGGCTGTCCTCTCGCGGCGCCCGGCATCCCTTCGAACGGAATGCCGGGCACCGGTCTCCTGGCGTCGGGGAAATGCCTGGCGTCTACATCCGTAGACGCCCGGCATTTCATCCCTCGCCGGGATATGACAGTCGGGAAGCCGGTATGTGTGGTGGGGGATGTCTGGAGGGCAGCAGTCTGCAATCCATGTGTGTGTGGGGTGGCTGGAGGGCAGCAGTCTGCATACACATATATACACACACACGTGGGAGAGGAGCTGCTTGGTGGGAGTTACACTGGGCTAGCTGCATGAACATATTGGGACACTGGGGGCAGAGTGGAGCTGAGGCTGCACTGCAGCTGCTGGGAGATGCTGGGCTGCTTGATCACTGTGGCCACAGTGTTTGGGATACTCTGGGGGTGGAGCCACAGCCAGCACCAGGTGGAGAGTGTGTTGGAATTGCCAGATCACTGTGGCCACCAGTGATCGGGATAAATTGGGGGTTGAGCTGTGGGTGCAGAGGGACCGGGAAGTCCCTCTGAGATTGGTGGCAGCTGGAACATTAACTTCCAATAGTGCCCAGTGAGCATCAGATGCGACCATGTCAGGAAAGGCCAAGCTTGGTGAGGTCACATCTGATGTGCCCACTCCAGGCAAGTGGTTAAAAAAATATTTTAAAATTTTTAATAATTAAAAAGGAATAAAGAATTTTTTTTAAAAATGGAGAAAATCCATATTGGCTTAATAATTGAAAACTATGCTTACCTGGTGGTTGCTACTTCGTTCAGTCTCTTCTGATCGGCAGCCAGCAACCATTGAAAGAGGGAGCAGAGGCACACATGGATAAAGGAGGCAGAGGCTCAAATGGGGAGAGGCGCACAGGTGAAAAGGGTACAGGGCATAGATATGGAGGGAGGGAGGCAGAGGCACAAATGGGGAGAGGCACACAGGAGAAAAGGGTACAGGGCATAGATAGGGAGGGGGCAGAGGCACAGATTTGAAGGGGAGGGGAAGCACAAATGTGGGGAATAGGGAAAATGCACAGATATCGGGAAGAGGCAAATGCACAGATATAGGAAAGATGGGAAAAGGCAGAAGGACATACAAGGAATGGGCAAAAGCAAAAATATGGTAGTGTAATGGTGAGAACACATGGTACGATAAAAAAGCACGATATGAATGATAACAATATTGTTCATATCGTTATCGTACATCTCGTGCAATTTTGGGTGTCTTCCAATCCTCAAATGACCAGCGATGCGCGGGCACCTATAGACAATAACGATATCGTCCGTTGGCTGTGCATGCAGGCCAACCTGGTCGATATGAACCAGGTTACATAGGGCCCCACGATCATTGATCACTGGTCACTGGCCCGTCATTGGTGGGTTGGTGGTGTGCTGGATGATCGATATCGATAATCCAGCACCGTGGGAAGGTGCAGGGAGATCAGTCAGCGATATCGTTATTGCTGACTGATCGTACCGATCAGTCAGCAAAATGGACTTTTGCCCAGGAATGATGATGTTTGTCCATGAAAGATGACATTTTGCCTCTTTCTGAGTCCCGTTTTTTCACGCCTCCCATGTAACGTCAAGCTGGGGGGAGCCCAGCATTACGTCACTAGCTGAGTTTCCCCCAGCCCTCTCTCAGCACTGATTGGATGCCACGCACATGCGCGCAGCATCCATTCAGACTCCGGGGTCCGGCACCGCCACACAGTTGCGGTGGTGGGGGTACCCAACCTCCCAATTTGACCACTTGTGCTGTCCCACTGAAATCAGGATGATGGGGAGGGGTGCGCCCTCAATGGGGTGGCGCACCTTGTTTGACCGCACTGGTCGAATACCCCAAGAGCCGGCCCTGTACGCATCATCAGCGAGGCGCAGATATTGGGAGGCAGCAGAAGCACACATATGGGAAAGGGGCAGAGGAAAGATGGCAAAGAGCACAGTAACATATAGGAAGGGGGCAGAGGCACATATATGGGGAAGGGGGTAGTGGCAGGAATGGTAAAGAGGATGGTGGGACAGACTGTACAGGAGGAAGGGCTGAGACACCTCTGTATAGGGCAGTGCTATCTCACTCACATTGCTTGCAATCTTCTGTGCAGTACATGCACACTATGCAGCCCGTCCAATGGGAGCAAGAGAGGAGAGCTGGGGGCGGGGTAGCTGCAGAGGCAGAGATATGGGGAGCTTCTTCGGTGGGGGACCTGACAAGATGGACATAAATGTGACAGGGGAGTCTAATGCCACTAAGGGGGAGATGTATAATCGGCGACATCGCCGATGCGGTACATTAATTACCGCGGTATGTACCAAGAATATCGCAAAGAACAGCTCTTTCGATGAGAGCTGACCTTTGCGATGCTGCCGGGCAGAGGGACTTCTGGGTTTAACACCCAGAAGTCCTTCTGCGCATGCGTAGAAGGACGCGGGCCGCGGGGGCTCATGGGAGGGATCCGTTTGGATCCCTCCCAACCCCGAGCGTCACGCTAAGAAGCCCATAGGCTTCTATTGGGTAACGCCACCTGAAGGTGGCGTTACCTAGCAACGCGCTGCATTCTGCTGCTTAATACATACGCGGAATGTGGTAAAACCCCCAAAACTGCATTTTCGGGGGTGTTACCGCATTTTTGCTGATGATACATCTCCCCCTAACTTTCCAATGATCCCTGTGTTGGAAGAAAACTGAGGGGGGTCGTGGCCTGCGTGAGGGGCGGGGCCTATGGTTGGGGGCGGGGCCTCAGACAGCAACATTAATCCAGCCCTGAGGAGGTGTTCCCACAGGCTGCAGGGGGTGGGACACAGACAGGCAGAGGCAGAACTGCTGTGACAGACAGCACTTCCTGTGCCTGACTGACAGCTGGGAGTCAGTCAGAGGAATCTTCCCAGTTGTCAGTTATATGCATATAAATACACTGATGGCACCAGCACTGCAGAATTGTACCGACCTGGGGGACAGATGGCACCCTGCCCCCCTGCCCAACCAACCCCTGCTTACCCCCCCTCCCAAAAAAAAGACAGAATGTAGAGTAGAGCATTACCAAAATACATGACTGTAAACAAATCCAATTTTAAAATAATAAGCATTCTTATCATCAATACAGTATCCTCTATAATTAACACTTGTTCACAAATAGGGTTGGTGTATGTTGCCCCTAGAAATTCTGTTTGGGGCGGGATGTAGTTATGATCCTGGCAGTCATAATGTTGGTGCCGGAATCCCCACATCAGTCAGAATCCTGGCGCCGGCATCTTGACCGCTGACATCCTGACGGTAAGTATTGGGGTTAGGGGGAGGGCTAAGGTTAGGGTTAGGCATTAGGGGAGGGTTAGGGTTAGGTTTAGGCTGCAGGGGGTGGGTTAGCTTTAGGCTGCAGAGGGAGGGTTACGTTTAAGGGTAGGGTTAGGGTTAGCCTATTTACCGGTAGGTGTTGGCATTGGGTTAGGTGGGATCCTGAGCACCGGCATTCAGTCCAACCCGTTTGGGGCGATTCACGAATTGTGGATACATTTTTGTTTTTAATTCTGCTTGGAAACTGTCATTAGTTTCTTTAATAGTATTGAATGATATCTCCAAAGTTTTTTGTTTCCAGAAGGTTTTCGGTATTTTTTTTATTCAACAAGCAGGTAGACATAGATATTGGTAGTTTTCCAGATAGTTTATTATCAGAAATAACAGTTCAAGGATACAAAAATAAATACCTATTCAGAATGCACAGGATAGCAGAAATATGGAAAAAAATGTCGAGCTGGTTTGAAATTGGATCGAATTTCTATAGTCATAAACCTATTCAAGGTACAGACTTCAATAGATGCTATTCTGAGCTTTGGCTAATGGTGCATACACACGTAGCGATTTAAAAGGATGATTAGAACGATAACGATATCGTTACCGTTATCTTTCAAATCGTTCTTTTAAATGGTCCCTACCAACTTACATTCGACCAGCGATGCGCGGCCACGTATGGACGATATAGATACGTCCATTGGCCGTGCATGCATTAGTCATTTATCTTTAGAGAATGAGGCTTAACATTCATGCTGAAAATAGTATTTTAAATATTGTTACTTTAATAACATTTTTAAATAATTAAAAAGTATTGTAATTTTTTTACATTCAAACGGCTAACTTTGCAGGATTCACCATTGTCATTCACCATTTGCATAAGAAAACACTTAAAATGTATCAAACTAAACTTGAACATGTTAAAATTGATTCTACAATGTGCAAATCATCTCAAACCTGTTTGCCTGGTTACAATTTTGCTATTTTCAATCAAACACAATATTTAGAAATTCCATATTATTTTCACATTTTTATTCTCATTTTTCAAACTGGCTCTAGAAATGTTTACAGCTGGTCCAAGCTTCTCTAGTCTGTAGGAAAGTGCTTAAATCCATTAAACTTGTGTAGGGGTATTTCACCCAAATTGTCCATATCTTTTATGTTCTCCTTTTTTATTTAATTCACTAAAGTAATACAGGTTGAGTCTCCCATATCCAAATATTCTAAAATACGGAATATTCTGAAATACAGAAGTTTTTTGGCATTACTGAGATAATGAAACCTTTGATTTTTGATGGTTCAATGTAGACAAACTTTGTCTAAGGCACAAATTATTAAAAATATTGTATAAAATTACCTCCAGGCTGTGTGTATAAGGTGTATAATGAAACATAAATGCATTTCATTTCTGTACACAAACTTTGTTTGAGCAACAAAATTATTGAATATATTGTATAACATTACCTGCAGGCTGTGTGTACAAGGTGTGTGTATATTTGGGTCCTATTCCCAAGATATTTCATCATGATATGCTATTATTCCAAAATACGGAATATTCTGTTATCCAAAATACCCCTGGTTCCAAGCATTTTGGATATGGGAGACTCAACCTGTAAATCCAAAATCAATTGTTTCTGTACTAATCATTAAACATATCCTGCAGATCAATGTTTCTCAAACTCAGACCACATGGAACCTTAGCAGTGCATGTTTTCAAGGTATACTCAGGAATAATTAGTATCACCTGTAGATCTATTTTGTTAGTCCATGAGGACTGGGTTTGAGAAACAATCCTGTAGATTGTCAGTTATTATAGGGCTATCTAAATAGGGTGTAAAATGCAAAATATGCAAATCAGACAATGAAGTGCACACGCAACACATGTTATCATCATAAATAACTACATTCAAAGACATTCTCCCTAAGAGCAAGCCAAGAGAAAAGAGTGCCAGAGCCACGGGCATAACTACCACAGATGGAAGGGGTGCAGCTGCTTTGGGGCCCAGAGCTGAGAGGGGCCCATCTTCCTTGTCAAAGTTACATGTGTTATATACATTATTCATCTTTGGGTGGTACATAGGGGCCCTTAAAAACTTTTGCTTCAAATACCTAGTCATGCCTCTAGTCAGAGGGGTTATATAAGTATTTTTATTAGACTATACACGTGACATTTGTATATTCCTTGCTGATTAGCTCTTTAAATTCCATACACTGTGATTAAATTGATTTGTAATTGATTATCAAGTCAATGAAATTCGGCAAAATTCAGAATCCATCAAATTTCATCCATCTCCATAGTACAAATTGTAATTTAGTAACTTGGTTTTATTAGAAACATTAAAACTTGGTTACGATGATTCTTGAGTGAAACTACGCATTGCTTCTTATAACTCAAATCTTATAACTCATGGCATAAATAACCGGGTTATATGACATTATCAGGGGCATTTTAAGAAAGAAGGGTGCCCGTGTTCATTCCCCATCCGGGGCCCCCTCCTCTCTCCCCGGCACCCGGCAGCAGACTGACGCTTCTGACCACCGAACGCAGCATCAGTAGACTCTGTGTACTAGAGTGTGCCCAGAGTCTACTGCGCATACGCGGGTTGCCGGGGAAATGGCGTGGCCACCATTGTGACGGCGATTTCCTCACTACGCATGTGCAAAAAGCCGGAAAAATGTCCGCCGTGGCCATTTTCCGCTGTTTTGTGCAGGGCTGAGACACCTTACGCGGGACCTCGGAGAGGTAAATATTAGATAATAAATGTCCAGGGGCGTATCTATAATGGGTGCAGGGTGTGCGGGGCACAGGGGCCCCTGGGTCCAGGAAGGGCCCGCACACCCTGCACCCATTATAGATACGCCCCAGGACATTATCCTATGACTAAAACGTACAATAATTTGAAACCTTTATATTTGCCTTTAGCCTTCAGTACACGAGCATAATTAGTTGGCATTGCTTAAAACACACATGACATATAGTTAGCAGAAAGCAGGGTCAACACGCTTCTGGAATCTAAGGAAAATATGCTTGTTCAAGCAGAAATGAAATGAAATATTGTATCTATACTGCATCTTATGCTTATAGCAATTCAGCAATTTTAATGAATGGGAATTCTCGAGCACTCCTTAATATTATATTATACAGTTTCTGATTAGGGTCTAAAATCATATTCTTGTTTTCTACAAATAAACTAAAGACTGTGGGTTTTATGGATTCTATATATTAATACTTTTAGCTAACTAACCATCTCTGTCACAGCTTATTGCAGTAATACAGATATTCGTAACTAATTTCTCAATTTACTAATACAATACATTTCCCTTGACCCAGAGCTGTATTAAGGTTTGCTGGAGCATCAGGGCAACTAGTTTTTGGGCGCCTCTACCAATGAAATTGTCAAAATGATATACTGGGAATGTTATTAAAAAGTAAAATGTGTAAATACTACTACCACAGCATGTTGTAGTGCCCCAAGTTCACCTTATGCCACACAATGCTCCAATTCACATTATGTCACACAATGTCCCGTCCCAATGACAGTACCCCCTCCCCTTCCTCAGCTACACATTTTATGTTTTGCTCTGGACGACAAGTGGGCACCTCCTCCTCCGCGATACCATCTTCCCGGTGATATTTGGGAAGAAGTTGCATATGCACCATAAGAACAAAGGTAGAGTCTTTGCTTTCACTGGGCGGCGCCATCTTCCTGTAGATTTTACTGGGAAGATGGCGCCGCTGAGGAGGAGAGACCCACTTGTCACACAAAGTATAATCTGGGTGCAGGGTGTGCGGTGCGGGGGGCCCCTGGACCCAGGGGCCTGTGTACATAGCACTTCCTGCACCCATTATATATATGTCCATGCAATGCCCCTAGTTCACATTATACTACAGTGCCCCCAGTTTATATTATGCCACACAGTGTCCTCAGTTCACATTTTGCTTCCCCACTGTCATTCACCACCCAGTGATCTCAAATCTTAGAACCTGCAGCCTGCAGCAAGATCTTTTGAAGGAGCATCTGCTTTACCATGGCCCTAACTCTTATTTCTCCGTCTTGTTCCTTTCACTCAGCTCCTTCTGCCCTGCTGACAATGTAACTGTCGCGTTCATTTGTTGCAACTTGAGCTCTGCACCCCCACTGACCAGCCTAATGCTGTTTAGGTAGCTATGTGTGCCCCCCCCCCTTGAGCATGAGCCCCCAGGCAACACCCCCAGTCATCCTGCTGGTAATATAGCACCGCCTTGACCCATGGACTTATATGCGTTGCACACCCTGCACTCATCATAGATACGCTATTGAGTCATACCAAGCCTTTGGATGACAAGGGACGCAGGGACTTGGAGTTCTCTAATATCTGGAGGGACACAGGTTACTTATCTCTGCTATAAGATATAGGACCCTTCAGTAAGAATTGTGACTCTGCTATAAGAGATAAGACATGGAACTCAGCTATAAGAATTATGTTTTTGCCATATAAGATAGGACTGAATTCCTCTGGCACTCAGTCAGATGTCAGTTTTACAGTATGAATCGCAATCATTTAATTATAAAAAATAAAACATTGTTTCATGAAGAGTCTACAATTTAAATATTATTGTAATTAGCATTCTCTATTTAGAAAGTACTAGCAAATTATACCACGCTGCTTCTGCACTTCAGCTTCTGTCAGCTTGAGGTGTGATACCTCACACTGAATCTCTATCACAGATGCTGTGTAGTAAGTGGTAGGAATGAGAACACGTTTAATACTGTGCCTCATTGACTAGGAAGGGACATGGAATAGCAAGATAAGCTTCCATGGCCTTTAATAGATACATATTGTCATATATATAACATTGTAGCATAAATTGAAAAGGTGTGACAAACCGATATGGTGATTTTTAGAATACATTAAAATATCTGTCACATAGCTTCTCGCTAACTATTACTGTCCTATGTGATTAATGTAAGCAAGGCAAATACAAATAAAAGGCCTTGAAGTGTTGAAGATACAAGACAAGTGACAGGTGGCTGTAATACTCGCAGCCTAGTTCCGCATAATACATACAGGCAGTGGAGTCTGACATGCAAATCTCCCTTGTTTGAATTATTATCCATATTTATTAGACATGCTCTAAAGTGCATATATATGTATTCCTGACAACAAGCCTTTGTATCAATGGTGTTCTTTTTTTATTATAACAAGACAGTATATAAATTAAGTTTGTGTATTAGCAGGAAAGACTGTGAGAAAGAGGTCTCCTATCACAAAGACATGGTTCACTTAGAATTGAGCCCGATAGTAACACTTAAATGCACCTACATGACTCTCTGGTTTTAGAATTAATATATTTTCAGAAATGTACAGGTTCTAAATTTAGCTAAGCTAAGTAAAGACTGTGGGCCTGATTCACTACGGATCTCTATTGCGATCGCAGCTGCGAATATGCACGGAGGTTTGTTGCAAAAATATGCTAATGAATGCTATCGCAAAGCCGTCGCACAGCTAGCATAGAGACGCCCACTACCGCTACTTCACATCCGTAATACATTGCAGTGCTGCATATACATCAGTAACATTGAGTAACATCGGTCCCTCACGCACAATTACAGCAGCTGTGACCTTACTCAGAAATTGCTAACCTCGTTGTACACAGTGAGTAATGGTGTCAAACAGACAGGCGCGTCTGCATTTCTCCGACCATTCCCACGTCACCACCCCCAAACACTGAGCTCCCATCACTCACTCTGTGATGGTTTCTTTCTGCGTGAGTGATCACAATGCTAACTCACGGTATATACGCATGCGCAGTACGCACCATCGACCGATCTGCGTACGCTGTTGCAGTTGCGATCCTTGATGAATCAGGCCCTGTATGCACAATCCCAATTAGTACAAGCCAGGGGACAAACACAGTTAAGTGGCCCAAGCTCTTCTACCACCACACCATAAGGGGAATAGGGGCGAAGACAACTGAGCAGGTGCAGTTTTATATAGCCAATGAAATATGCATAATTGTCATCTTACAGAGATATAGGGAGTAATTGTTATCTTACAGAGATATAGGGAGTAATTGTCATCTTACAGAGATATAGGGAGTAATTGTTACCTTACAGAGATATAGGGAGTAATTGTCATCTTACAGAGATATAGGGAGTAATTGTTATCTTACAGAGATATAGGGAGTAATTGTCATCTTACAGAGATATAGGGAGTAATTGTTATCTTAAAGAGATATAGGGCGTGATGTACTAAAGGCGAAAATGCGGTAAGACCCCCGAAAATGCAGTTTTCTGGGGGTTTACCGCATTCCCCAAATGTACTCAGCACCGTAATGCATCACTTCGTCCCAATGGGTAACGCCATCTTCAGGTGGTGTTACCCAATAGAAGCCTATCGGGATGTGCCCCCTTGGGAGAGATCCGATAGGATCCCTCCCATCACCCCCCGCTGCCTGTGGCCTTCTGCTCATGCGCAGAAGGACGCCAGAGAAACTTCTGGGTGTTAAACCCGGAAGTCCCTCTGTTCGGAGCCGTTGCAAGGACAGCTACAATAACTATTATTCAATGCAGATACTTTTATGGTAACATATAAACAACTTAACAATCATTCCATTCACATATTTAATACTTACTAACTATATATACATACATACATACATACATACATACTTACATGCACAATGCATACTATTCTATGCTAACCTTGTTCTGGTGGCCATTCTAAAATGAAGACCCCAGATCTTTGGTTGCTTTACAATGCAGACCTCATAAATCTTTGATGCTGTTGCAGTGCAGGTCCTCCAAATCTCTGTGGGCTCTAAAAGTCAAGAAATATTTTTTAAAAAGACTGCGCCAGTGATCCATAATACTGAGAAAAAGTGATCAACTGAATAAATATGTAGAGGAATGGCTGAATACTTGAATACAACAATATAAATTTATTGCTAAATGAGTATCAAATCACATGTAACATTCACAATATTAGCAGCATTTTAAGCCAAAAAAATATATATAAATATATGCACATACAACCACAATATGGAACATATATTAAGATAGTAAGTGAAAAAAATATTTTGACTTTTTTAGAATAATATAAACATAGTGGATTTATATTATGGTAATAATAACAATTAGAGTCCTTTGGAGTATTCGTCTCTTTGATTTCAAAGAAAAAGTTCTTGTTTATTTCAGAGAAATTAACTTTGATCGAGATCCACCGATACTAAGTACTCTAACGTTCTCGTGCCTGCCCGGCCCTGTCATCATTAGCTAGCTACTAAACATCAGAGGAAGAGTGCAGTGTGCAGACTGCCGCTGACATGCCCGTGGCCGCCTGGCCCTCCCATCATTTGCCGGCTACTAATTATCTAAACCAATGGTCTCCAACCTGTAGCTCTCGGTCTTAATTTTGGTAGCTCACTTAGCTGCAGTACTGCTGAGTCAACTAAGAGGAAGTGATCTCTGACATGTGCTCCCCCATGGCATCAACGCCATGGGTGGAGCCACAGGGAAGCTCGTCAGGTGATTGCCACAGCCTCTACAGCAATCACCTGATGTGCTTCCCTGTGGTTCCACCCATGGCGGTGACTCCCGCCCAACCCTGCTGGAAAATCGCACAGCAGCCCTGCTTATATCTTTTGCATCTCTATTGCACTTACCTCCTTGGAGCTGGTAATTTTCAGTGAAATGACCTTGGGGCCTATTCATCATAACTAAACTTTCTCTGGAGGTAATTAGGTTTAGAACTCGCATGGAGTTCTACCTAATTACCGGAGGAATTCATCATTCCTCCTCCCTATAACTATCTATTCCGAAAAGCTGTCATTTTTGCGATGACAGCTTTTCAGGAAATATATAGTTATCTCTCTCTACACTAACTTACCGCTGCTGTAATCAGTGCTGTGCATGTGCTCTTACATCTGTAAAACCAGCGCATGCCTACAGATGCGGTAAGTTTGTGTCACCCCCTCCGCTCACCTGCCCCCCCTCCCCCACGGCTCACCTCCCCCGTGTCCAGCACTTACCTGCCCGCGCAGCAGCCTCTGGCTCTGTCTGCTATGCTGTCAGCACACAGTACTGTTTAGAAAAAAAAACAAAACATTTTTTTTTCTAAACTTTATTGTGTTCTGCTGGTAGAACACTTGACAGCGTGGGAGACGGAGCCAGAGGAGAGTCCAGAGCGACAGAGGGAGACACCGGGGGACCTGCCCACGCTGACACAGGTAAGTGTTATCTGCTATTCGGCACCTCACAGTGGCGAATAGTAACTCCATAAAATTCCAAAAATACATAATTTTCGGAATTTGATGAATATCATAATTTCCATATCCCCATACTAATGTATGGGGAGTGTGGAAATGAACGCAGGGGGACTAAGTCTCTTCATGAATACTAAATTAACGTTATTTAAGGAAAATGTCCTTAAAAATGTTATTTTAGTGTTGATGAATAGGCCCCCTTGTGCTTAAATTTTATTTACAAACTACAACAATATTACTGTAATAATTAAATGGATTTTTATTTTCTATGAAACATTTTTTTTTCATTTTCACTAAATTACGTTCAATTGTTCGGTTATTAGCCCGATTTTTTTTTCTACAATTTTAGTAGCTCTTCAGGAGGTTTCATTTTTCTAAAGTAGCTCACACCTCAATTAAGGTTGGAGACCACTGATCTGATCTCTCATGGCTTTACTATACTGACCACAGACCTATAGTGGCTTTATAATATAGCCACTATAGTAATAATAATATGACAGATTAACTCACAAGAATGGTGGGGACTGGTGTCATTTCCTAAGGAAATTATATAATGAACTGAAGTCACCACTACCGAGCCTGCTAGAAGACAACCATACCACTTGAAAAGTGAGTACAGTAGGAAAAAGTGCTGCAGAGTCAGACACAGAAGCAGAGGCCATCCACTGCACAGAGAAACTGTAGGAAATAATAAAGTGCAACACATCCTTTAGAACTTCGGCTTTCACAGAGAATGCTGCAGATTTGGCAGAGAGAGCTGCCTACTCTACAGAGAGGATTACCAGACTTGTCCAAATACCTGCGAAGCAATCAAGAAGAGCTGCTAGATCACTAAAAATAGCTGCCAAACTAAAAGAGGAAACTGCCAAGAACACTGAGATATCCCATTGCTTTAAGATGCGGTTGGTCTTATACAAGCTTCCAGAAGAACAAAGGGAGTCCACTGAGGTCCAGCCCAGAGAAACAGAGATAGTCGAGGCCCAGCCAGGGAAAGATGAAGCCCAGATCCAGCAAGAGTCTGGAGTTGTGACAGTTTTCTACAAATTGTCATGTTTCTTTTCCATTGTTCTAGATTTCTTAATGCAGCTATTGCAAGTAGAACAGCAATTTCGACATTCAGAGATGAGAGTTACAAAAGATACCCTTCAGGTTTCCAAAATTGGTCCGTGACTGAACGAGTAACCTGCCATATACCTTTACAGCACTATGCCCACAGCCAGCTGGCAGTGCTAAAGCCACTTGAGTCAGGGGATTAGCCTTGAACTGCCTTAACATGATTGGACTACTGTTCCCCATACCATGGATGCACCTGCGACGATGTCAGTGAGCAGCTGGAGAGGAGAAAAGAAGAGAAGCCCCGTCAGTACTGCAAGGTAAGTAAACTGCTCATAGGAGTGGTGAAAATGTGAGAAGCCATGAGAATTGGGACTGGGGGTGGGGGGAGAGCGGTGAGACTGGATGGGGGGTATAGGCAGTTAATAATGTACTTAGACATGCCTAACTCCTAAATCCACACTTCTGTGGTACAGTATCTCTAGCTTACTGTAATTTAGAATATGTTATAATATATCTTTCTTTACCACTACATTTACCAGTGCTACTGCACAATGGCCCTGAATCAGACCCGCTCGCTGCCGCTGTCCGCTCGCTGGGTTTGTGAGCGTTTTTATTTATTTATTTTTTTGTTCTCTGGCCACTCGCAAAGCTGTGGGAGACCACCCACAGCTTGTGCGACCGGCCGGGAGACCATCGCGATAATTGCGAACATCGGCCTTGTGACGAGACCCTACAGTAGGGTCTAGGCTGTCGCAAGGCCGAGTGGACTTCCTGCTCTAATAGAGCAGGAAGTCCACTACTGACATCACTAGTGATGTCAGTAAGACCTCCCAACAAATGGCAGGCGTTCCTAAGGGAACACCTGCGTTTGTCCATCCACCCCCTCTACCTGCCCACAAAACGGGGCGAGCTGTCACTCACCATTGACAGCCACCCAGTCTTGTTGCGAGGCCCGTAGCGACTGAACTTCAGTCGCTCAGCGGGGCTCGCGCATGCCGGATGCAGCGCATGCGCAGTGCGGAAACATCAAGCCGCTTGCGAGCACATAGCGCTCGCGAGTGGCTCTGAATCAGGGCCAAGGGGCCTGATTCAGACCCGCTCGCTAGATGCTATTGCTCGCACCCAGTGTATGCAAATTCGGCTAAGTGACGTCATGTCAGGTGCTCGCTCGGAAAGGCATAAGCATGCCCACTTTGTTTTGGCGAGCAATCACTTTGTGTCAATAGACACCCTTTAGATTATGTAGAGACGCCCACTAGCGCATGTCATCTCCAGGAAGTGTATTAAAACATTGGTACATCGTGGACAATCGGAAACGATCGCAGCGCTTGTGGTTGCCTTACCCTACCGCAAGCACTGCGAGGACTTTAGTGTAAAAAACAGGCATGTGACGTGTACTATGATGCTGGCTGTTAATTATGCACACCTCTGAAACGGCGTTGCTAAACTCCTGTGTTCGCACCTCCACTCCCCCGTTATTACCCACAACCGGCCTCTCCTGTCACTCATTACACTGGGCTGTCTTTGCTGGGCAAGCGAGCGGATTCCGATCGCTCTGAGTAGTTCGCGCATGCGCAGAATGAAGCATACGCATGCGCGGTCGCTTACCATCGGCCGTGAACGAGCGAGCGGCCACTTGCGAGTGGTTTTGAATAAGCCCCAATGTCTGTTTACCATCTAGCTGGATATACGTGCATCTCCTGAAGTTATAGTAAGTACCATACTGTCAGCATTTAAGCTAATTGGTATGGTGTTTATGCATAAGGTGTTTTGACAGCACCACTGAGATCTAGTATAGATTATGAATATATGCGGTTCAAGAGAGGAGGGAGCCAATGTGCAGTCTCCATGCAGGCCCCTATCTCTCACATATATACCAGAGACTACTGCGCATGTGAAAATCTCCAGGAAAATTACTCAGATGTCATTTTCCCAGTGGTTTCTGCGGCACCTGACTGGCACCTGGCAGGACTGGTAAGTATAATCTACGGGTGCTGGGTGTGCAGTGTGGGCCCCCTAAAATCATGGGCCCATAAGCACCCGACACCCTGTACCCATCATTGTTACACCGATGATTATGAAGTATAAAGCTGTACAGATGGAAAGTTATTTTTGTGTGTTCTTAGTACAGTACAGTATAGTATGCTTTCCTTATTGTTATGAAGTAGTCTTTTGTTTCAGGTTTGTTTAATACTGAAAAATAAGATCTTAAAGAGTTATTTTGCTACTGTTTAAATGAAATAAGGCATTACCAAAACATATAATTTTGTAGTGTTTGAGATACTTAAATAAATAATTGCAAAAAGAAAATAGGTGACCTTTTTGTACACTAAAATATACCTGAGATAGGACTGACAAAACTATTAAAGTAAAATAACTGTGAAGTCTGCTGAGCTTACTTGTAGTTCCAAAGTCCCAAAAATTTATTTGCACAAAGCAGTGGCGTAACTAGGGTATTTGAAGCCCAGGGCAAATTTGAAAAGGGAGACACCCCCCCCCCCCGATGTGTGCGTGCCGAAGTCGCGCGCAGCGAAAAAATGGGCGTGGTCACTTAAAAATGGGGCATGTCACCATGACACACCCCTTTATTTTCACATTGAACATTCCTATCCATATGCACCTTAGCCCCAGTAGTACCCCTTATATAGTACCCCCAGTATGGAGTTGTGGTCCCTCTTATGCAGGCCCATAGTAATGCCCCTTATACAGTATCCCCAGTAGTGGTCCCCCCAAATGCAGTGCCCCATGTAGTGTTCCCCCTTATGCAGTGCCCCCAGTAGCAGTCCCCACAATGCAGTGTGCCCAGTAGCGGTATCCCCTTATGCAGTGCCCTTTATATGGTGCCCCCAGTAGTAGTCCCACCCCCTATGCAGTGCCCTTTATATAGTGCCCCCAGCAGTATTCCCCTCCCCATGCAGTTTTCCCAGTAGTGGTCCCCTTATGCAGGCACCCAGTAGTGATCCCCCCTATCCAGTGCCCCCTGTAGTGGCCCTTCCTATTATTGCCCCCAGTAGTGGTCCCTCGAGTGCAGTGCCTCTACTAGTAGGCCCGTTTTATAATGCCCCCAGTGGTAGTTCCCCCCCAAATAGTAGTCCCCAGTAGAGGTTCCCCCTCCCGATTAAGTGCCCCCAGTAGTAGCCCCCCCCCAGTAGAGGTCCTCCCAATAATGGTGCCCCCACCCCCAGCAGAGGTCCCCCCAGAAGTAGCCACCCCCCTCCCCCGTTCTGCAGATAGGTAAAAAAAAAAAATGTATATATATAAAAACATACTTACCTGAATCCACGCTGCTGCTGCTGCTCCGGTCCGCGACGCCGCCCCCGCCGCCGCCGCCCGCCATTCCTCCCGGGCTGGCGCGCTCAGCATTATGGGACAGACGTCATGACGTCTGTCCCATTACTCACTGCAGGAGCCGGACGGAAGTCCGGCTCTTGCAGTGGGTGCTGCTGCAGTCAATGTGAGTCTATCTGACTCTCATTGGCTGCTGTTTAACACACGCATCGCCGCCAGCGCTGGCGGCGATGCGTGTGTTATGCACAGCCTGAGCCCGCCTCCTGGCGCTATTGGGCAAGCGCTCAGGGGGAGGGAACAGGCTCAGGTGTGCAGCACAGGACCGGCGCTACACTTGTGGCTAACTAGGGCGGGCCGGACCATGGCCAGTGGCGCCCCCCCCCCCGCGCTGCTGGTCCCACTGCGCCCAGGGCCCGCCCCCTGCCCGCCCCCCCTAGTTACGCCACTGGCTTAAAGAAATAAAAAGAGTACTGCCCCTTACAATTAGAGATGAGCGGTTCGGATTTTGTGGAATCCGAACTGCTCAGAACAGTGGGGATCCGAGTCGACCCGAGCTGAGGCTCAGGTGTTCCCGCCGACTCGGATCCCCACTGCGAGCCCGACGTCAGCATACTGACGTCGGACCTCGCGAGAGTGCCAAACTCTCGCGGGAGGCGAGAGTTTGCCTCTGCCTAAGGCGCCAAGTCCCGTGACTCGGCGCCATTTGTCCTGCACGCTTCGGAGTGTGCGCTACTCCGCAACTGGGCGGGCTGGCTGACAGGGGGCACGCTGATCATTGGCTGGCTGAGTGTCTGTATAGTGTCTGTATAGGGGGACACACTGCAAGCTGATGCTGCACTATACTCTGCTAAGTGGCTGCGCTGGCAAAAGTGACTGTGTAAAAGTAAAAAAATAGAAGTACCCCACTGTGTAAGTGTGTGACTTTGTGGGCCATAGCCCTCTGTGTATAAAAAATACAAGCACCATGACTCCGTGGGCCATAGCCCTCTGTGTATAAAAAATACAAGCACAGTGATTTCTTGGGCCATAGCCCACTGTGTAAACAAGTACTGTGACTCTGCTGGCCATAGCCCACTGTGCATACAAGTCAGGCTTTGGTCGGGAGCTTCCCGAATATCGGGTGCCGCTCCCAACCCCCCGGAAAGGCAGGCAAGCCTCCCGGCTGCCACCTGACCCACCCCCAACTACTACAAGAAACCTCAGCAGCAACCCCGATGACGTGATTCGCGCTGAATCACGTCATCGTGGCTCCTCCCCCTGCTTCACAATGCCAATATTTTCGGCATTGTGAAGAGGGGGCAGAGCCACAATGATGCGATCGCGTGGCTCCGCTCCGGTTCCGCCCCTAAAACCACGTCATTGTCTGGCCACGCCCCCCGCTGTGCACAGACATTCAGCTCCCTCCCAGAAGGAGGGAACTGAATGTCAGCATGTATGATACAAGCACTGTGACTCCATGGACCATAGCCCACTGTGTATATAAGTACTCTGACTCTGCTGGCCGTACCCCACTGGGTCGGTGGGAGGGCCCAAGCACCATTCCATCTTGCACTACCTTTCATTTCTGCCACTGCTGTGTGGCAATGTTTCATAGATGTGCTTTAAACTGTGGTGTCTGTGTCACTGCGCCGCTGCTCTGACGCTTAGTAACCAGTCAGCTCACTGCAACCTTTGGCCAATAATGGTGAAAACAATACTATAAGCTGTGATGTTGTCTAAGTTGATAGTAAATGACTGGAAATTAATGCTATTGAGGTTAATAATACTCTAGGAAGAAAAAAAAAACAATTTATGTGATTTTAGCTTTTTTTGTCAATTTTTGTAAAAAATCCAAATCCAAAGCCAGTCACCGCAGTTTGGCAAATCCAAATCCAAAGCCGGATAACGAATTAGATCCAAATCCAGCAAAAATGGTCCAGTGCACATCCCTACTTACAATGCGCATGCGCGGTTGGCACCAACACAAGGCTTAAATTCTGAATGCACTGACTTCCAACGGTCACTGCAGTACAATTTATAGGTTCACATTCAAATAGTGCTTAGGGAATAAAATCATTGGGTACAGGCAGGGATCTGTATATACTCGACGTTGGATAGGTCAGTTCCTTTGTGTGTGCAGCCGGATCTTCATAAGGCCAGAGGGCCCCGCCGATGACTATCCCATGCTGGATTTCCTTTGTTTTACAGTATTATCGGTGAGGGGAAATGTAGCGTTTCATGGGCAGCACATTACATTGCTTAACTGCAAACAAAGGGATCTTAGAACATTACATCAATAATATTACATTTATATTTACAGCAGAGATGCTTTATTTATCTATAAAACAATACATATCAAATGCTGATTAAAATATGACTAAACATCAATATACAGTTATAAAAATTGAATATAAAATAGGTAATTACACTTATAAAATTAATAACGTACAGAAAGTGTTATAATTTATTGTACTTCATTCAGTTTCAATATTTTACCTTTGACATAACAGAAATATCCACAGAAATAATTCCTGCAAGAGCAGCTCTGTCAAAATAATATCATAAAATAAGAAATTAAAATGAATAAATCTTTAGAGCTAGATTTCCAATAAAGGTTGTCATGTATGTCCTGTTGTACAGTTGTGTGAAACGCATGGACTGAGATAAAGTAAATCAATGATCAAAAATGATGTATCTCAAAATAATGAGAGAATCTGACATACTATAGAAGAAGCGCTTTGCACTTGAGTTAGTGCTGACTAGATTGATCCTAGGAATACAATATAAATAATGTATTTTGCCCTACTCTGGAACAAAATAATATTTCATGCATTGTAAGGAATAGAAATGTGTCAGAACAGTACATTTAAAAAACAAGTAAAGACCCTTTTCAGCATTAATATATGCAAATGGTTATTTTTCCATTTATGCTCAATTGAATGTATGTCCATGCTTTTATCCCAGCGATAAGAGAAAGCAGTTGTTGCTTGGGGTGGTGCTTCTTTATCTTGCTAGAGCTAGTGAGATTGGATAGCAAGTATGTCAGGTAGCAGAAATAAACAAAGCTTATTCATATACAGGGGTCGGCCAGCCATCCAATGCACTGCCTTGCAATTTAAGCATTACATATAGTGACTGTAATTAGGACAGTATCTTAATTATCCAAATTCAGCTATTGGTAATGAAGGAGTAAAAACTTTAGTGTTTAACAGAGCTGCTGTGGAAACCATTTGTAAGAGAGAAAATATGAGCCATTAGTAACTAACCAATAATTAAAGGACATAAGCTGTTAATTATTATTGTTATTATTATTATTATTATTATTATTATTATTATTATTATTATTATTGTACAGTATCATATTGGTTCCCAAATTTCTTGAATCACTGCACGTTCCAGCATGGCACCTCAAGGTCAAAAGTTTGTTATTGGCATAATCAGCAAGTAGGAATATTGTGCTTACCTACCATTCTTCGGTTGAGTTTTATGGTGGCGCAGACTGCTGATTGGCAGCCACCACCATTGGTTTTGCCTATAAAATTGATCAGAAAAGCAGGAATGGTAACTGTTGGCGAGGCATGCGTTATTGCACTGTCTCCTCCTGTACAGTGACCTGCTGGCCAGATGGTACCACCATCATGTGCAGTACTTAGCTCCTTACCTGAGATCGCCACTACCTGTACACTGATGTAAACCCTGTGCCTACTGCTACTACCACTATCACCACTGCCAACCACGTATACACTGACTGACATCCATTTCACATTCTGCTGACATCTATTGCAGCCAAACAATTTCTACCAATAGGTTATTGCAATCAAAACTGCAAAGAGTGGAGAAGTGGAAGACAATGGGAAGAAGTGTGGGCCAATTGGACAGTGGGTTGTCAGAAAAGATGAGAGAAAAAGAGGGCTGAACAGATGGAATGGGAGGACAATGGGAGACATAAGTACAAAAATTAATTACAGAGATACACACACATGGGGAGACAGAGAGACAGGTACAAATGCAAAGAGACAAGTACTATACAGAGAGACAAGTACACACAGGAGCGTATTTATAATGGGTGCAGGGAACACAGGCCCCTGGGTCCAGGGGGGCCCGCACCACACACCCTGCACCCATAAAACTTACCTCTCCGGAGTCCCATGTCAGCTCCAGTGTCTGCGCCTGCAAAAATGGCTGGAATATTGACGCCACTTTCCCATCGTTTGCGCATTCGCAGTACAGGGAAAATGGCCACCACGGCCATTTTCCCGGTGACCTGTGCATGCACTATAGACTCTGGGCACACTATAGCAAGACAGAGAGGAGGGGGGCCCATTTCGGAGACTGCACATGGACCCCCTGCTCTCTAGAAACACCCCTGGGTACACATACAGGTTGGAGACAGAAAATATCACAAAGATGGTGTCAAACACACAGAGGTGGAGTAGAGACACAGACAGACAGGGGGACAAACATGGAGGGGAAGACATGGAAAGAGAGGGACCCTACTTACATTGAAGTCTTCTATGTGTAAAAAGCCACATGGAGGAAGAGAAGTAGAATGGAGGGGAACTACAGAAAGAGGCACCAGAAACACACAAAACACTGCAGCCTGTTTATCTGTAAGGACAAGCACGACACAGTTCAGTTATATGGTAGTGGACATGGCTGTTTGGCAGCCACCAGAATTGCTTTTGCCTAGGACATTGACCAGAAGAGCAGCGATGAAAATGGCAAAGAGAGGAGAAGTGGAAGACAATGGGGAGAAGGTGTGGGGCAAGTGACAAGTGCTTGTCAGAGAAAATAAGAGGAAGAGAAGGCTGAACAGATGGGATGGGGACAATGGGAGACATAAGTACAAAGAGGGTTGCCGAGATTCACACACGGAGAGAGGGAGAGACAGATAAAAATACAGAGAGACAGGTACTCATACAGATTGGAGACAGGGAGACTAACAGAAAGATGGGGTCAGACACACAGAGGAGGAGCAGAGATGCAGACAGAGGATTGGACAAACATGTCATAGAAACACTGAGTCAATGGTGGACATGGAAGGAGAGAGGACCCTACATACATTGACGTCTTCTGGAACTCTGTGTGTAGAAAGCCATGTGGAAGAAAAGGAGTAGAATGGAGGAGAAGTACAGGGATAAGCACCAGGCACACACCTAACACTGCAGCCTGTTCCTCTCTAAGGCAAAAGGCAGTTCACTGCGCAGCCTACAAAGATGTCAGCCCAAATAGTTTGACTTAGGACTGGACAACCAACTTCTGGCAGCCCTGCAGCACTCTCATATCTCCCAACTTTGTGACCTAAAGTGTCCTGATGGAGTATTTTTTTATTCAAGATTCCTTATGATCCTACAAACTAACTTGATAGCTCTGTTTGTTCTGTTTTGTCACATAAGGAATAAAATATCCACTACTTTTAGGGCTATTTGAAACCAGCTTGTGTGCTCTGTAACTCGCCGCCCTCTGCTGCATCTTTCTGTCAGTCACCTGTCTCATAGTTCCTCACACAGGAGAATCCTTCCAACTGTGTGTGTCTGCAACGACAAGAACAGATAAATGAGGCAGAGATGTGATAAGCAGATGTAGCTGAAAGGTCAGTGGAACTGATTGACAGAGAGAGACGTGCTCAAGACCCTCCATTTGATTCCCAGCACCAGCTATTTGTAACCTTGGACAATTTACAATACCTTGCCTCCTATATTTCTCGACACCAAAAAATGGATTGTAAGCTCAACTGGGCAAGGAAATTTCATTGAGCCATTCTATGTGTACCCAGCTGTGCAAATCAGTGACTAATGATAATTATGAGCAGGTGATGCAGACTGCCCAGCTTGCTTGAAGCCTCTCCGACTGCTGTAAAGAAATATGAACGCCTATAGTTTCTTGCCCTGGTGTAGGGGATACATTTATAACACTTTTATTTTATATAGGACTGACTTAAAGCTTTATATTTTACATAGGCCTTTGTAGCTGACCAAGAGTTACAGATCATGTACAATGTGACACTGAATTCTCTTTATATTACCCATATTACAGCCAAACCCGCAAGGATTTTCTTCCCGTAAATCCAAAACCATGGCCAAGTGCGACAAGGTCTGATATATCAGTCTGAAACTCGAGCCTTTTATTTTATCACACTAAACTAAAGAACATAAAACCCCTATGTTACTTCAGAAAGATGGCATTTGGTGCTGAGAATTTAGCTTTTACTAATATATCTTCTTTGTGGTTGTATTCTTACATGTCCTTTCAGTGGCTACAATATATGTATTTTCACATTGCTTTTTCTCTCAATATCGGATAAGTCAATTGATAACATTCAGGTTTCGTAATCCATTTTATAAAAAAATAATCTGAATTTCAGCTCGTATTTCTAGTTAGAATGGGCTAACTTAAATACAGCTCTCATATTCCATTATTTATAATAAGGTACAAACTCCCACCTATTTACGCTTTTTCACTGACTACCATATGATGTCTTGATGTCTTACAAGATTGATCGGTTTACAGTTCTGAATCATTCACTAATGTGGGTCTCTTAAGTCCTGGTGTTGATATCATTAGGGGAGCTAATGTACTGGAAAGACTTTGAAATGAAAATCCTTTGTAGACTTAAAATCATATTATCCCCCTGACAGTATAGGATGCTATGGTGATCTGATAATAGTCTCATAGACATTGGACACGTTTTCAAGATGTCAAACTTTTTTTAGTATATTCAATCTCATAGATTATTTCAATGTAAAGATAAAATATATTTAACAGATCACACATACAGCATCATTGATGTTTCATTAGTTGGTTGCATGACATACACCATGCATGAAAACTATTCTAGACTGGCAATGCTGATGTTTGCGCAGTTGAGCGATTATCGGTGGTCTGGGCATGCATCAAGTGTCATTGCCGATGTCGCTTTCGGTGAGGATTCATTCGCAAATTGATTGACGCTGACAGGGGGGGACCCGTTTGTGGGATGTGGGACAGGGAAGTGGAGACTCAAATGTAGATTTGTCGCAACCATTTTCAGGGGCGTGTCTCTGCCTGCGACTGCGATCCCATACTCAGTGAACATGATTCCGGCGACCATAGGGTTACTCAGAAGTCCGATAATCGACCGATCTGCTGCCGAGCTGCATCTTTGTATGTAGCCACTTGGATTTGCAAAGCCGCAGGTGGCCGTCTCAAGACAAATCATGGTGGCGACATTTGGATATTTTCACATAGCCGTTGCGTTCAAACTCAACAGCTGCAGCGGCATTAGCCTCCATCTCTGAGTCAGTTGCATGCAATTCAGAATGAGGACAGGTCATGCCATTTTTAGCAAACTGCACCTGCGTTGTAGCCTGCATACACAGCTCACAGTAAGTACCAGCAATTCAGAATCATGCGCATCTCAGTCACATTTCGGTTACAGATGAGTGGATGTTACTGGGCAACAGGATGGTAACGGGGTGTTCGCACATAGAATAGGTGCTTTGTGGGTGTTTAGATGGAACTGCAGCCTATTCAGAGGGGAGTGTATGCAGAGATCCCCCAACTACAGACAAATTTCCTGCACCAAGGATAGTGCTGCTGTAAATGTAGATAATAGTCTTTTTGGGACTCTCACAAGCGGAAGGCTGGGGACTCTCACAAGCGGAAGGCTTGGCACTCTCACAAGTGGAAGGCTGGGGACTCACAAGCGGAAGGCTGGGGACTCTCACAAGCGCAAGGCTGGGGACTGTGTGGTTGACTCTGATTGCAGGTGGATGTTTGAATGTATTTCCAGTCACTGTAAGCGGCCACAATTGTGATCGCTTTTCACGTGCAACTCTGAATCAGGCCAATTATTTGGTCAACATATGTTTTAGTGTTAACAAATGTATTAAGGCCTCCATTCATTATTGCAATTAACCAATAGAGATCAAAACCCCTTATAACTCTAAATTAAATAACCACACGGAGGACAACTGCTTGGATTAAAAGGTCACAGCGTTTATTAATTATGACCAAATGTTATTTCTGAGAGGTGGCTAAGAAGGCGCTATAGGATCAGCTCCAGCCAAATTTGAATATACTCAAGGTGATGGGCGACTAAAACGCCGCTCCTGAAGACGCAAATGCGCTGCAAAGGACTCACTTCTCCTTTCTTGGGCACAGACTGAACAGCCCTATAAAGATGCGCCCAGGTCCCCCCGTATTAGTAGGAAACCTGGCCTTACTTCAAAGGGGCAAGTGCCCCACACCCACTTCTTGCGTCACATGTGGCCGCTGATCTGCTTCCCACCACAGCTAGATTAACCAAAACCGAGCCTGCCACCACTAAAGAAAAAACAATCCAAGCTACTCTATAAAGGAAAACATCTACTTAAGAAATCTCCTCGAAACTAAATTAGATAAATTAACCCCATCTGGCCTGTTCAATTGCAGCGCATTCAACCTGGTCATGGGGTTTCAAACCACTACGCCACAAAACTCCTGAAATAATGGGACACAGCAAAATTGATTTTCTTTCTGGCTTTATACAGAGCCGCATGGTCCCTGGACCCTAGCTAAACCAAGTGTGGCACTATCTCAGACCATACTAGCTGCACATTCGGCCGCTTGTTCCTGAAAATCAAGGCAGATATCTCTGTTTTAAGGAACAAGTCAATACATAATTTCTGCCAAGATGAATCACTAACCAGTCTGGGCGTCCCCATTTCTGCTCCAAAGAGAAAAGTACTTCAAGTAAAGATGATCAACAAAGAACCCTAGCACCTATCCACCTAACCCTAAGCCCCCCCAATGACAAAGTGGTTTTCCTTGCTAGGAGGTATTTCTCGGCCCAATAAACAATATAAGTGGTCCACAAACCACACTATTCTGGACAGAAAATCTACAGCTGTAACTAAAATTAAATCCTATAGTCAGAAACCGCACCCAAAACCATTACAGGAACAGGGGAAGAACATCTAGAAACTATAAGGGAAAGAAAGAAATAGAACCCAAGTGAAGGATAAACCCTAAAAAAACTCATGTGGACCATTATATGAGCCAATTGTGATAGAAGGCCTCTTCAGAGGAAAAAATTTAAATCCCTTCACGCCCTCAGTTTTGAATGCTAAACATTCAAAAAACAGCACTGTAAACAAAATTTTTGGGTTAAAGCAAGAAGAGCAAAACTATAGATTTTCGCTGTGAACAAATGCCTTGTATGCCGCCGACTTCCATCTACAAACCTTCTGAATGTCTAATGTTGAGAGACCAGCAGCTGCAGCACATATAGCAGAACCTATCCTAAAAGAATTTATGCCAAATTTTCAGCCTTTAAACCTAACTGAACCAAACAATGCTTAAAAACTGCTGCAAATTAAAACTTTGTAGGCGGGAAAGAATGAATTAACCAATTGCTTCTACTGTGACGCCTCAAAATAGAATAAACAGAGCAAAGCTTAACTGGGCCTATTGCTATTAAATTGGACACTCAACTTACACCAGTGCCCTGTTCCTAACTGGTCCATCTTAGAGCAGTGAATTTTACATGAAGCTTCTCTCTAATAAGAATGTTTCTCGCGCAAGCAAATCCATTGATGCTGACCCTTTACTGGCCAACTTTGCTCACCCAAAAAGCCCCAAAAACTGCAATGAAAAAGCTACTTTAAAAAGTTGGGCTTCATAACTGGAGGAGACAATGCTGTGTATTGCAGAAGACAGCTCTTTCAACAACTTTAGGCCTACCGGTTTCCTAGAAAATGGGCTGGCATATAAGTCCTTAGCCGAGACCTTAAGGGCTATGGTAAAATTTACCTGCTAAGGCTGCCAACATACAGTAGCAACCTTGGACCTACCACATTCATAATGGCCCCAAACAAAATTAACAAACATTGATCCAGTGCTTACCCTCGTGATTTAAATGGGCCAAATACGATTCCCAATCACGCCAAGCCACAGTATCAACTCTCAGCATTGCCAGGGCCAATGATTTTCATACAAGTCCTTCTGTACCTGTTTGATAATCTACCAGACATGAGAAGGGCAAATTAATCCTTCCAAGTTAGCTTTGGAAGCTAGGGTACGAAATTTAGCGACGTTGAAACATGGCAAAGTATCTGCTATCGCATTGTCGACACTCGGCACATGTTTAGCTTTAAAAACTATATTTGTCTGTAAACATTTGAAATCTAAATGCCTCAAAAGCCGCAGAGCTTTAGTAGAGGCTGAACGCTGGTTTATGATTGCATGTACGACACCAAAATTATCGCACCAGAATACAATATTCTGATTAGATAATTTGGTGACACATAATTCCACTGCCACTATCATTGGAAATAGTTCCACAAATAGAAGGTTGTCTGTGAAACCTGTTTGAAGCCATGCAATCGGCCATGATGCCATGCACCAATCCCCGTCAAAATAGGCCTCAAAACCCATAGTACCCGCCGCTTCCATAAACGGCTGTAACATTGCGTCGGTAGGCCAAATCCTAAATTAAAATTCTTTCAAAATGATGCCCAAATTCAGAGATCATCCTTGAACTCCTCGGACAAATGCACATGGTGATGTGGTTTATTAACTCCTGCTGTAGCATGTTCCAATTTCCAACAAAAACAAAACTTGCCTTATCAGAATAATGCGATAAGCAAAATTAAATTAACCTAATAGAGATTGGGCGACCCACAACCTAACCTTGTCTGAAGCCAGACAAAACTGAAACAAGCCTAAAAGCTTCTGAACTTTATCTGCTGGGAGCCGACAGCAACCTTTTACGATATCTATTTCTATACCTACTGTAGGTAGGACCAAAAGGAAACTTTTGTTTTGTCCTGCGCAACAGGAACTCCTAAAATACAAATAATGATTGTGCCAAAAATACGATGTTCGCACAAACACCACTATCCGCAGGAACTATAAACCAAAAGTCATCTAAATAATGTGTGATACCAGCATGACTAGTGCCAGTCTGGACGCACTAATGTAAAGAGAAACTACATTTTTCGAAATAAGCAACCCATGGGCAAGCATTTATATACATAATACTGCCCATTCAATTTAAAACCCATAAATCTCATGGATTCTGGGTGCAACGGTGGGAGTCGAAAGGCTGATTCGATTTCCAGCTTTGCCATTAATGCTCCCTTACCGAAAACACGCACCGGGTCCAATGCCTCATCAAAGAATTGATAACGAACGCTGCTAAGCTTTCCGGGATGGCATCATTTACTGATGCCCCATGCGGGTAAGAAAGATTCTGTATTAGTCTTTATTTACCGGGCACTGTTTTAGGTACAACACCAAGAGGATAAACATACAAATCTTGACGCGTGGCTGAATCAAAAGGGCCACACATGCATCATAAGCTAACCTCAGCTGTAACCTTCTGCAACACACTTTCAGGAAACTCCCTAGCTGAACGGAGGTTCCTAACTACCTCAACATTTAATGAATCACTAATCGGTAAATGAAAATCAACTGTAAAACCCTCTAAAAGAAAATGGGCCTTCTCCCGCAACAGATACCAACCCAACTATTTTGCAAGCTCCTTTAAGTTAATCGGCCAGCTAGCCTTATGAAGCATCGGTCCTGGACTTACACTTTCCTCTGACTCTGTCCTTTCCTCTTCTACAATCCTTTGTTGGGTGTCCCCCCTGCAGATATGACAGGAGTGTTGAAAACGACACCCTGCCCCCCCTTAAAACAATGAGAGTTGCTATAGGCAAAACATTTACCTTGTTGCACCTTTTGCCAGTATACTCCTCTTAGTGCATACCACCTCTTGTGGAACCCTCTCCTGTTGGGTTACCTCTAACCATACTTATATGTCCTATAGCCCAAGAGGAATAATCTCTTTTCCTTCCTGTTTGTGACAAAACTTCTAGTCTTAGGGCCTGATTCAGACCCACTCGCGAGCGCATAGCTCTCGCAAACGTGTCGATGGCCGGGCAGTGCGCACGCGCGGCGTGCGCGAACCCCGTAGTGAGTGAATTTTCACTTGCTGCGGGACTCACTACAAGACGGAGCAGCTGTCGATTGTGATTGACAACGCGCCTCGTTTTGTAGGCATGCAGGGGAGGTGGCTGGACAAACGGAGGCGTTCCTGAAGGAACGCCTGCCGTTTGTGGGCGGCCCTACTGACATCACCAGTGATGTCAGTAGTGAACTTCCTGCTCTATTAAACATGACTCTGTGACTTTAAAAACATCATGTATCAAATTAATATAATTGATAACATTTTGATGTTCCTCAGGACGTGTCTCTAGATAATATGCCTAAAAAACTAAGATGCCCATAATCCAATTATTATAACTCCTAAATGCCTACTCGCCAATACCATCCAGCTTCTTAGCCTTATCTAAATATATATTTGCCTCCTTTGTTACAACAAACAGATCTACATATTTACCCTTACAATTGTTAACCTTGGCCTTTTCCTTTAAACGGGAGGGGCTGGGCTGCACATCCTAATATTAAACATGATAATAGGTGCTACCATGCTGAGACCAGTGGTTCTACAGCAAAAAGGAGAGGGGGGGAGGAGCAGGTGCACACTATAAGCACTAAGAATACAAATGATCAAAATATCTATAATAGACTGCAATAATTAACATGGTTTTAAATGTAAGGTTTCTTAGTACATGTTTGGCCAAAGATGTTTGCCCACCTACCACGTCACGGTGAACCTTATACAGGTAGATCCCTAACATCTCTAATACTGACACACTAATTAATTTATCTAGGACTTACCTATCATAGAGCCCATTAGATGTGTGTACTGCAATGCAAGGACCCATACCAGTTAAAATCACCTGGGGCAAGCAGGAAGAGTGATAGCCCAAAGAAGGGGTCTCACCTTCAGAATGTACCTTAAATACACACACACACAGGAAATGGGAGGGGCTGGGCTGCACATCCTAATATTAAACATGATAATTTGTGCTACCATGCTGAGACCAGTAGTTCTACAGCAAAAAGGAGAGTGGGGGGGAGGAGCAGGTGCACACTATAAGCACTAAGAATACAAATGATCAAAATATCTATAATAGACTGCAATAATTAACATGGTTTTAAATGTAAGGTTTCTTAGTACATGTTTGGCCAAAGATGTTTGCCCACCTACCACGTCATGGTGAACCTTATACCGGTGGGTCCCTAACATCTCTAATACTGACACACTAATTAATTTATCTAGGACTTACCTATCATAGAGCCCATTAGATGTGTGTACTGCAATGCAAGGACCCATACCAGGGCAGGAAGAGTGCTAGCCCAAAGATGGGGTCTCACCTTCAGAATGTACCTTAAATACATGCCTGCCCCAGGTGATTTTAACTGGTATGGGTCCTTGCATTGCAGTACACACATCTAATCGGCTCTATGATAGGTAAGTCCTAGATAAATTAATTAGTGTGTCAGTATTAGAGATGTTAGGGACCCACCTGTATAAGGTTCACCGTGACGTGGTAGGTGGGCAAACATCTTTGGCCAAACATGTACTAAGAAACCTTACATTTAAAACCATGTTAATCATTGCAGTCTATTATAGATATTTTGATTATTTGTATTCTTAGTGCTTATAGTGTGCACCTGCTCCACCCCCCCCCTCTCCTTTTTGCTTTTCCTTTAAACCCCTGGTTACTTCTGTGTTTACACAATTAAAAAAACATTTGCTGTACTAATGTCCATAGTCTGCTTCTTACTTGACCTTTGCGCATTGAGCTTAGCCAATTTACGCGGCCTATGCGGAGCAACAAAAGAAAAAGTGCTACTACTACTAGAAGGAAATTCACATGACAACAGTTGATCCATTAAGGGGATATACTCACCAACCCCAGGCAGTCCAGGCTCTACGGAGATGACAACTGGCATTGATCCCACCGCATCAAATGCCCAGCCTCCGCACCACCTTCCAGTGCTCCCACCACTAATTTTGAGTCACTGGGAAAGCGGCAGGCAATAACAGGCTGGGGAGAGAGGGGTGGGGGTGATTCACTGGCAGCAGAGGCAAAAGGGAAGGTAATGAAAAAGATGGGGAAACCTGGGGAGTTGGCAAACTGGCCTGGGCCAATGGAGGAGTGTTAATTAGTTGTGTAGCATAAGGCTGCCACCAAGCAGCGGGTTGTTGGTAAAAATTAGGGAAAAGAAGGGGCAATGGTGAAGCAGAAAGGGACATGGAGGGGGCAGCAGAGACCGCAGAGGGGCTATAAGAAAAAGATTGAGCCTGACTAACTAGAGGGACGGCCGACACCATGGTAATACTGAAAAGTAGGGATATGGCGCACTGCAGGATGTCCGACAAAAGACCATGTGGGCTGCACATTAACATTTTTTGAGGAAAAAACCAATGGGGGGAATGGAAAATGTGATTGCAAACAACCCTGGATACTCATAGGGGCAGGCATGGGTGAATCACTGATAGAAAGAACTGCCCCTGAAACAGCCTCTGCCTATGCACAACACTTAATAGCCTGCAATTCTGCTTACATGCCCGTGGCATGCTCTCGGAAATCTTAGTCTTCATGCGAATACCAAGATGCCGTCCAGTTATACCCATTCAGCAGCAGATGCATGCGACTCAAATTTGTGTACACTTAGCTCTCCTGTCCTTACTTTCATACACCATAACTCCTTAATGTCTTGATTTTGGTGTGACTATCCCAATTTCTGAAGTGGTTAGGGCAAGGCTTATTTTGTCCTGATTTTTGTTTTTTAATGGTGGGTGGTATACCCATTGAAAAGATTAGCCTGGTAGTTAATTTCACTAATTAATAGTGACACTGACAGACCCTAATTGAAATCTCAGGTACCAAAATAAATTGTACTCTGTATTTGGGTAGATAAACCATACTTGAAAAATTCTATGTATAAAGCTTTGTACATTTATTTTATTTATTAACAGTTTCTTATATAGCGCAGCATATTCCGTTGCACTTTACAATTGTAAACATTAATAGAACAAAACTGGGTAATAACAGACAGATATATAGGTATGATGGCCCTGCTCGCAAGCTTACAATCTAAAGGAATGCATACATTTGAATGCACGCTATGAAAATTAGAGATTTAGCAAATAGAAGAAGGAACGAGTGCTGTATATTCCAACTGTTTTAAATAAATAAATAAAAATAATTATAAACAGCTACTCAAAAGAAGACATTATTCTTCAAAATAGGACAAAATTGTAAATTGATGTGGAAGGGCTATTTAAATGGCTACAACAGCGTTCAATACAAAATAACACAGCAATACCTCCTCATACAGAACTTTTCCAAAATAAAAAAAAGTCCAGTTTGAGAATCATAAGGGGTGATCCGGCCAAGACATGTCAGTCACAATGTGACCTTTTTTAATCCAGTGTTTGATCTGTGATTCCCAACTTCAGGTCCAGACCTGTCATTATATGAGAACATATGAGGATGTCCACAGCTGTATACAGTACGTTACGGGTCTCAAAACAAGCCCAGCTGGGTCATGATCACCTTAAGGCCCCCATACATCAGCAATCGTGCAATTTGCAATCAATTGTGTATAAAAATCTTTCCCTTTTTCAATCGATTGTGGCAATTCTGCAATAGATTGAAAAATTGCACGATTGCTGCAATCAATTGCTGATGTAGAGGACCTATTTGTAACACTTAATTTGGCCATATTCCATCTGAGTTGCTGTATATTTATTGGTACTCTTTGTTCCAGATGTTTTGACACGATGGGCTCTATTTATTAACATTATTTTTACTAAAATAAAGTGAAAAAGGGTGTTTTCACACCCATTTCACATTATTTTAGTATCACCTATACTTATTACAGGGCAATTGGAGTAAAATTCTACTTCAACCCCTAAGTATCACTTATTTTTAGTAAAGCAGATCGCATTTCCCATAACTGTAATGGGAAATGTGATCCGACCATAGTTACTGAAAATAAATGTGAAAAAAATATCGGGGAAAACCCTGTGATAATAACGCCACCTGGAGGTGGCGTTATCTAGGGTCTCCCCCAGTTACCGGACTCCTGGCCTGCTCTAACTGGGAGAGCAGAGCCGGGAGTCGGTCCCAGTAATCAGCTGTGTGGTCTAAACAGACCGCAAGCTGATTACTGTAAAAAAAAGAAAAAAAAAATAGTAAAAAATAAAATTACTTACCTGACTCCAGGGACCGGTGATCGGGGCTCCGGTGATGACTCCCCTCCAGTCAGCTGGTCTCCCACAGTGCACTGCTGCCCGGTCATCAGGTGATCGGGTTCCAGTGCAGTATGGGAAATCACCTGACCGGAGGAATGGAGACCATCACCGGAGGCCTGGAGCATGCAGGTAAGTGTAAGTAAGGGGTCGCGGGGGGTCCGCGACCGTGGGGGGCGGGGCTTAGTGCGGGGGTGGGGTTTAGCGCTGGAGGGGGGGTAGCAGCGGCGACCGGTCGGCGCATGCGCGGGCACTTAATCACGGTATTTTTTGCGAAAATACCGTGATAAGGCTCCGGAGGGGATTCGCAGGGACAGAGCTTTATCACAAGCTCTGTCCCTGCAAGGGATTTGTAGTAAATCCCTGTGATATTGCCTGAATTCGCAATGCGAATTCAGTCAGTAATATCACACTACAATCTGCATTACAAATGCGGATTGTAGTAAATAGAGCCCTTAGTGACACAAATAATACATTGGTTTATGGACTGCTGAATTTCCTAATACTTAAAGTTTAACCTTGTTTATGTCACTAATCTATATTTTATGTCTATTTGTAGTGCTATGTTCTATCAGCCTTAATATATTTCTGTCTGCTATTATTATACAAACTTTGACTGATACTTCACTGGCATTGGTGTGATCTTTTCTAGCAAAGAAAACCTATTGCAGCCATTTAATTAGGGCTATCACGCCAATTTGATATGCTATCTAAAATGTTTAGATGGGTCCCCATCATCTTTTTGTAAACCTATTGCGTATTACTACAATTCTGTGGAATTTCATCATTTACTATCAGTTACAGATTAATAAAATAACACAAACTAATTACAAGGGAACATTTTATACATTTAATAATGAAGCATGCAGATGGTGATACATACCAGGACATAAACACATATAGGGGTTCTCCACTTACGACAATTCCTCTTCCATACTATATACAGGTTATATTTTCCTTTAAGCAGCAGTAGATTATATATTGTACAATAAACACTAGTTTAGGTTTGCTTCCTTTTTACTTTAATGTGAAATTTTGGTCTGGACACGGGATACTTTTCTCTGCAGGGTGACACTTTTAAAGTTGTTATTCAGAGATTTTCGAATAAGAACATATTTTTTTTTAACTTAACTGAATCTATTATTGCTCTTTTATCAATGCATCACAGTAAAGTCAAACAAATAAAACATATATATAACAAAATCCAGGCCCTGAAGCAGCACAAGGGTGGAAGGTCAGCATGAGAATAAACATTGCTCACTGCTTCATATCCTGAATTTACAGTCTCCAGCAATTCCTGGAAATAAAATGAGATAGTTCTCATTATTTACACTCTGCTAAACAAGGTTATTGTCTTTCTCCTCTGGAGTTGCTCATTGGTACCATTTCTTTTAGATAGAACACTAAACTAAATTAAAAACCCCCAGTAAATCCATCCTCATAAAATGTCTGATTTTTTCCCCACGTCTTCCTTCTTGTGTTTTCAAATTGAGTTTTCAACTATGGAAGTATAATAACTAACATGGCTTATATTCTAAGACAATAATTGCTGACATCTCTAGCTGTGATAGCGGAGCTAGTATAAGGTTTTACAGTATATATTACATAAAGAAAAGTGCTAGCGGTGTTCTAGATAATGAAATACACTGTATGTTTCTTTTCAATGTTTACATCTTTCATGAGAATACTACAACTTGTCATATAGTGCAGTATATACATTAATACATTTTCTTCTGTCTGTCTATCTTCTATCTATCTATCTATCTATCTATCTATCTATCTATCTAACTATCTACATGCATATATACACACAGACAGTATGGGTATATATTCATAATGTTTACATTCAACATTCACAATTTCTACAATGATAAAATGTCAACATGACAATGTCTGCATTGTAAATGGTGACAGCCTATTTTTAATGATTTTAGGGTTAGGGTTAAACTGTGGTTAGGGTTAGGCTGTGGTTAGGGTTAGGCTGTGGTTAGGGTTAGGTTTAGTGTTGGGACTCACAACCACAAATGGTAAATCTTCAGGGTGCTCCCATATTAACACTAAAATTTAAACAATGGGGAACTCACCAATAATTATTCCTCCTCTATTATGGTAACATATTCAGATCAAACAAAGGCCCTGATTCAGACCCACTCGCGAGCGGCTGTCCGCTCGCAAGTGGGTCGATGTTCTGCACTGAGCATGCGCACGACGGAGGGAGCTCCGTCATGCGCATGCGCCAGACGCGACGAGCGAAGGAAAGTCCTTCGCTCGTTGTGTCTGATCAAAGGGGGCGTGCTGTCGATGTTGATTGACAGCACGCCCCCTTTGGTGGGCGTGCCGGGGGCGTGCCTCCCTGACGGGGGCGTTCCCACGGGAACGCCTCCCGTCAGAAGCCGGCCCACTGACATCACTAGTGATGTCAGTGGGAGTGATTTTGGCTCTGATAGAGCCAAAATCACTCCGGGGCTTGCGGTTGAAAACCTCAACCGCAGGCTCCGGCTCGCAGTTTCGATGGTTGCGATGGTCAAGACCATCGCGGCCATCAAACTGCACGCTCGTATAGGCTGTGGGTGGTGACCCACAGCTATACGAGCGTCCAGGAGGACGCTCCATTTTCATGGAGGGCGGCCCTCATTCAGAGCGTGCGCTCTGCTCAGAGCGTACGGCTCTGAATGAGGGCCAAAGTGCAAAGCTGATGTTTCAACCTCTTCAGAGGTCATAGTCATGACATCAGATCATGTTCCAAAGTCCCGGTACGTTTCAACCTCTTCAAAGGTCTTGTCTGTGACACCAGATATTGGCCCTCATTCAGAGCCGTACGCTCTGAGCAGAGCGCACGCTCTGCATGAGGGCCGGGCTCCATTTTCATGGAGCGTCCTCCTGGACGCTCGTATAGCTGTGGGTCACCACCCACAGGCTATACGAGCGTGCATTTTGATGGCCGCGATGGTCGTGACCATCGCGACCATCGAAATTGCGAGCCGGAGCCTGCGGTTGAGGTTTTCAACCGCAAGCTCCGGAGTGATTTTGGCTCTATCAGAGCCAAAATCACTCCCACTGACATCACTAGTGATGTCAGTGGGCCGGCTTCTGACGGGAGGCGTTCCCGTGGGAACGCCCCCGTCAGGGAGGCACGCCCCCGGCACGCCCACCAAAGGGGGCGTGCTGTCAATCAACATTGACAGCACGCCCCCTTTGATCGGACACAACGAGCGAAGGAAAGTCCTTCGCTCGTCGTGTCTGGCGCATGCGCACGACGGAGCTCCCTCCGTCGTGCGCATGCTCAGTGCAGACCATCGACCCACTTGCGAGCAGACAGCCGCTCGCGAGTGGATCTGAATCAGGCCCATTGTTCCTAAGTCCTACAGAAAACTCCTACCTCTCCAAACCCAAAATATATACACATAAACTTACCAATTATGAGATTCACCTGAATCCGTTAATCAAGGCTCTCATGCGTTCCAATAAATCAGAAGCAGAAGTTCAGAATGGATTGCAAGCTGTAAGTACTAAGCAATCTGGTCTGTAATAATATAAATGTAAGTATAAGGAAAATCTATCGGGATGCGCTGACACAAGAGCAGCTGGAATAGGGATAGTCACACCCTATACATCAAACACTTCTGTGTGCATTAAATGTAAGTATAAGTCTAAATATCAAAATCAATATCCTTAGTATGAAACAGGTATCCAGGCTCTAAGCCTTCTAGGATATAATTAGAGATGAGCAGTTCCAGTTCTGAGAATTGCTACATAAGATTAAGTTTTCTCACCATTAGTAGGCTTAAAAAGTTGCACTGCCACATCACATTTATTGATAAATAAGCCAAAAGACAGATGAAGAATCTGTCCTAGTTAGCAACCACGCATGTAACTTAAGGAACTAAGGCCCTCATTCAGAGCCGTTCGCTATTTGCGTTCGTTCGTTCAAAAACAAGGGGTGGCTATTCAAATGATCCGTTCGCACATTGCAGTCTGTTCACACCTCTAAGTCTGAACGAGCGAGCAAAACATACGCTCGTTTATTTGTTAAAAACGCCCCCTGGCCGCTCGCACCATACGTCATGTCCGCTATTTATTAGATTAATCGAGTACATCGAACAGGATATGAACTGCTCGCTATTCTTGTGGTTGGTTTTTTCAACCGCTATTTTGCGAGCAGTTCTGAGTTAAAAAAAACCAAGTGACGTGGTCAATGACGCTGCTATATTAATTATGCACACCCATAAAACGCCCGTTTTGACCTTTAAGCACGCCTGCGTTCTGATCTCCACTCCCCGTTTTCAAACACCTTCCCCTGTTACCACCCACATACGCCTCATTCTGTCACTCAAAATAGCAGGCACTCGCTATATTGCGTACAAACGATTTTCAGCCGCACTGACTGGTTCGCGCATGCGTACTAAAAACCGTACGCATGCGCAGATGTGCCAACATCGCTCGGAACGAGCGTACTGCCGCTAGCGAGTGGCTCTGAATGAGGGCCTAAGAGGGAAAAAATATATAAAATGTAAGAAAAGATATACCATGGAGAAATCAGAGATTTCTCTAGTGGAGCCTAACTGGTTGTACGATAACACTGCCACCTAGGGACGGTCTGGCAGTCCCCCTGTGCGCATGCATACAAAGGGGCATGGCCCTACCTCAGGGGGGGTGCTGCGAGTCACAGGGGCGTGGCCTCACGGTACGCCCCCATCTTTCAGTATCCCTGGCCGAGCACAGCACCGGGAGACGGTGCTGCTCGGCCGGGCAGAAGTGCTAGATGGGCAGTCCGGCCCTGCCGCCACCATAGCCAGTTATGGTGGTGAATCATTCAGGTAACTTACCAAGTAATGAAAAGTTGAGATTTTTGTTGCTAGTTGCAAAATCAAGACATCATCTGTGGATAGTATTATGCTTACCTTTTATGCCTCCATCACACCAGAGCTATTGTGCAGAAGTGCAGCTTTAGTTGCTCGCTCATGCACAATGTGAATTGAAATGGTGCATGCGTTAGCAGGCTGTACTGGCTTGCTCATGCAATTTAGGGCTGAGATCTGACAACTACGAATAGCTTCAACATATGCTACTGTAATACAGAGGGACCCAGGTCACTGGAGGCATAAGTTACTGGAAGTCCTCTCCAATGAGTGAACTTTTGATACATTCCAGTACTATAACCTCAAGTATTGCTGCAGTTGACAGATATCATGCTTTGTTATAAATTTAAGATATGGATAAACCTCTATTTAAGATTAATTTGGAGAATGGGTTATACAGTATATTATATGTAGATACATTTAGACCAAATCAGAGGTTTTTTTTATACCCACTAATAAGTCATGTCTAGATTTCTTCTTACAAGCTGACACTGGATGATTTCTGCTGTATACAGAAATGTAAAAATCAAGTTTAAAATAATTAATTTCGGATACATGGATTAAAACTAAATCTGCCATTAAAAGGTGTAGGGTATTTATCCAGGAAAGAACTTATAACAGAAGTGATGCTATAAGAAAACTTAATGATGCTAGGTTTTATGAAACATGAACAATCAATTCTGTTTTGTCTTTTCAGCGAATAATTTAAAATTATTTTGGATTTCAAACTATCTGACAGGGGCATATCATATCATATCATATCATATCATAACATGAATGAGTAGAGATTTTTCAGGGTTTCATAGTAATATTGTAATGCATCACTCATTCCAGCAACTTTTGGCACTATAAAGACATTACAGAAAAGCTATGAATAACAAGAATGCAACAGGTTATTGAGCATTTAGTAGTTATCTAGAATTCAAGCACAATCATTTTGTCCCCTAGAAGAAATAAAAAATGCTAAACATTTAAGAACAATACTGCAGAAGAGCAACAGAACAAACAACATCTGTAAAGTAATAAAATTTACTCCAATGTTTAGGTTTTACTGAAGGTACCCTCTACAGATTTGTAATACTATACATTAATTTATTATATTGTTGGCAAATGGCAGTGGAGTATTCCATGTTGTGGAAATTAACTCCTCAATTATGGACGTGTCCTACACCAAATGATTGATCAATGAAGGATGCATTCAACACTAAGGAACACACTCTCTCTTCATTCTAAAATTACAACGTTTAGTAACTGATAAAAAAGCCACCTTACCTATTACTATTACTATTACAAGCCACCTTACCTATTACTATTACTATTACAAGCCACCTTACCTGTTACTATTACTATTACAAGCCACCTTACCTGTTACTATTACTATTACAAGCCACCTTACCTGATACTATTACTATTACAAGCCACCTTACCTATTACTATTACTATTACAAGCCACCTTACCTATTACTATTACTATTACAAGCCACCTTACCTATTACTATTACTATTACAAGCCACCTTACCTATTACTATTACTATTACAAGCCACCTTACCTATTACTATTACTATTACAAGCCACCTTACCTATTACTATTACTATTACAAGCCACCTTACCTATTACTATTACAAGCCACCTTACCTATTACTATTACTATTACAAGCCACCTTACCTATTACTATTACTATTACAAGCCACCTTACCTATTACTATTACTATTACAAGCCACCTTACCTATTACTATTACTATTACAAGCCACCTTACCTATTACTATTACTATTACAAGCCACCTTACCTATTACTATTACTATTACAAGCCACCTTACCTATTACTATTACTATTACAAGCCACCTTACCTATTACTATTACTATTACAAGCCACCTTACCTGTTACTATTACTATTACAAGCCACCTTACCTATTACTATTACTATTACAAGCCACCTTACCTATTACTATTACTATTACAAGCCACCTTACCTATTACTATTACTATTACAAGCCACCTTACCTATTACTATTACTATTACAAGCCACCTTACCTGTTACTATTACTATTACAAGCCACCTTACCTATTACTATTACTATTACAAGCCACCTTACCTGTTACTATTACTATTACAAGCCACCTTACCTATTACTATTACTATTACAAGCCACCTTACCTATTACTATTACTATTACAAGCCACCTTACCTATTACTATTACTATTACAAGCCACCTTACCTATTACTATTACTATTACAAGCCACCTTACCTGTTACTATTACTATTACAAGCCACCTTACCTGTTACTATTACTATTACAAGCCACCTTACCTGTTACTATTACTATTACAAGCCACCTTACCTATTACTATTACTATTACAAGCCACCTTACCTATTACTATTACTATTACAAGCCACCTTACCTATTACTATTACTATTACAAGCCACCTTACCTATTACTATTACTATTACAAGCCACCTTACCTATTACTATTACTATTACAAGCCACCTTACCTGTTACTATTACTATTACAAGCCACCTTACCTATTACTATTACTATTACAAGCCACCTTACCTGTTACTATTACTATTACAAGCCACCTTACCTATTACTATTACTATTACAAGCCACCTTACCTGTTACTATTACTATTACAAGCCACCTTACCTATTACTATTACTATTACAAGCCACCTTACCTATTACTATTACTATTACAAGCCACCTTACCTGTTACTATTACTATTACAAGCCACCTTACCTATTACTATTACTATTACAAGCCACCTTACCTGTTACTATTACTATTACAAGCCACCTTACCTATTACTATTACTATTACAAGCCACCTTACCTGTTACTATTACTATTACAAGCCACCTTACCTATTACTATTACTATTACAAGCCACCTTACCTGTTACTATTACTATTACAAGCCACCTTACCTATTACTATTACTATTACAAGCCACCTTACCTGTTACTATTACTATTACAAGCCACCTTACCTATTACTATTACTATTACAAGCCACCTTACCTGTTACTATTACTATTACAAGCCACCTTACCTGTTACTATTACTATTACAAGCCACCTTACCTATTACTATTACTATTACAAGCCACCTTACCTATTACTATTACTATTACAAGCCACCTTACCTATTACTATTACTATTACAAGCCACCTTACCTATTACTATTACTATTACAAGCCACCTTACCTATTACTATTACTATTACAAGCCACCTTACCTATTACTATTACTATTACAAGCCACCTTACCTGTTACTATTACTATTACAAGCCACCTTACCTATTACTATTACTATTACAAGCCACCTTACCTGTTACTATTACTATTACAAGCCACCTTACCTGTTACTATTACTATTACAAGCCACCTTACCTGTTACTATTACTATTACAAGCCACCTTACCTATTACTATTACTATTACAAGCCACCTTACCTGTTACTATTACTATTACAAGCCACCTTACCTGTTACTATTACTATTACAAGCCACCTTACCTATTACTATTACTATTACAAGCCACCTTACCTATTACTATTACTATTACAAGCCACCTTACCTATTACTATTACAAGCCACCTTACCTATTACTATTACTATTACAAGCCACCTTACCTATTACTATTACTATTACAAGCCACCTTACCTATTACTATTACTATTACAAGCCACCTTACCTGTTACTATTACTATTACAAGCCACCTTACCTATTACTATTACTATTACAAGCCACCTTACCTATTACTATTACTATTACAAGCCACCTTACCTATTACTATTACTATTACAAGCCACCTTACCTATTACTATTACTATTACAAGCCACCTTACCTATTACTATTACTATTACAAGCCACCTTACCTATTACTATTACTATTACAAGCCACCTTACCTATTACTATTACTATTACAAGCCACCTTACCTATTACTATTACTATTACAAGCCACCTTACCTATTACTATTACTATTACAAGCCACCTTACCTGTTACTATTACTATTACAAGCCACCTTACCTATTAAGCTGCATACACACACAACGATTGTTTTAATGATTATCGTTTAACGATAATCGTTTGCAAAAATCGTTCACTTTCTGAGTCAAACGATGAACGATTATCGTTCATGCGCGTTCACGTTTGTAGTTTGTCGTTTGTGGTTTGTAGTTCAGTCAGACTTGTCAACTTAACGATTTTCATTAAGGGAATATGCAAAAATCGTTTGTAGTTCATAAAAATCGTTCATGACATTTAGTAAATGAACAACTTTAGTAAACGATTTTAGTTAATTTTTTCAAGGGAAAAAAATCGTTTACTAAAATCGTTCATTAAAAAAATCGTTGTGTGTGTATGCAGCTATACTATTACAAGCCACCTTACCTATTACTATTACAGGGTTTTTTTTGCATACAATTAAAAGGAATAAAGTAGAGATGCAAGGTGCTTACAGAGTGTGCTACTTCTCTCTAATTTAGCACTCATTGATTTATGTAATAGTTAAGCAAATATACCAATAACTATTTAATAAATATTTAGAAATCTTTACAAACTATAAATATGAAAAATAATTACAGTATTTCCTTGCTCTTAATCTGATATTCCTATCTTTAAAGACTTATAAAGATTGGACCCAGATTGTTGTTCCATTTAAAACCGAGTATTCAGTATCTCTATGGTGCTGGAACAGCTCCTCCAAAAAGCTTGTTTGCCTACTTCTCCCTTGTGGCTAGTGGAGCACACTGTGGGGATTCTGAGTACCCCAAACCTTTCTCCCTCCCCCCTTGATGGACTAAAACATTTTCTTTTTTTTTCAAGTGAAGACATCCTTGTCCCTGTCTTGTTATCGGCCATGAGTTGGCACTGCAACTGCTGTGCATGCATGACATCTCCTCTGACAAAGAGCTCTCATTGGCACAGCTCTCATTGCACAGTGCAAGTACCACAAGATGGCCGACTGAGAGCTGCTGCACTTGCCCAGCCATGGCAGCTCCTCACCTGGCTTTGTGGAGCTGTGCTCATTTCTTTTCTTTTGTAAATCTTTCTCTTGCACAGGGAGATGATGAATATCTCTTTATCCATTCAGGCAAGCAGCAGTGTAAGAGTTGCTTTATGTATGCTACCAATTTGCAGAGAGTCCTTCCAAAATTCCTAGCCATTCACTTTATTCCTTAAATAAACAGCTTTAGAAACATTATGTACTAAAGCTAATGCAGACTTTATGCCGTTTTAACTTTTTAGACTATTTTAAACCATACACAAATGGAGTAAAACATTTTGGACCTCATTCAGAGCCGCTCCCAAAATGCGAGCGCTCGCTCTGAATCAGGGCGGCCGCATCTCTAAAAAGAGCCGGCCTCCTGGCCGCTTGCTAAGATGTGGGTGACCACCCACAGCTTTAGCGAGCGCCCAGGTTGATGGTCGCGATGGTCAAGACCATCGCGACCATCGGCGCTTGCGACGAGACCCTTGTGGTAGGGTCTCGTCTTCCGCAAGCCCCAGAGAGCTTCCGGCTCTAATAGAGCCAGAAGCTCTCCCACTGACATCACTGGTGATGTCAGTTGGGCCGCCCACAAACCGCAGGCGTTCATTTGGGAACGCCTCCATTTGTGAAGCCACCCCCCCACCACGCCTACAAAACGGGGCGAGCTGTCGATCACCATCGACAGCCTCCCCTTTTGTAGTGAGCCCCGGAGCGAGAGAATTACACTCTCGCTTCGGGGCTTGCGCACGCGCAGTGAGCCCAACATCGACCCACTTGCGAGTGCTCAAGCGCTTGCGAGCGGGTCTGAATGTGACCCTTTGTTCATAGATGTTTATTTACTCTGAGAATATTACACAGTATTACCCAGTGTGAGAGATCTCATAATGAAGCTCCCAGTTAGCAAGGGTTTATTGCAAAACAAAATCCTATAATTACACAATGGTCATTTTTAATAGTTTGAATAGATATCTCTGAGAATGTTATACCCTAATCCCCACATGTGTCCCTGCACCCACTTTGTATGTGTGTATCCCCCCCTTTGTATGTCATCTTATCTCTTCCTTCTCCTGTTTATGTCTTCCCCTTTGTATGCATTTCTGTCTTGTGCTCTCCTCTAAGCCCATCAGTACACTGGGCATACTTGAATAATGCCCTCCTGATTTAAGCAACTGCGCTGGTGCAGACTGAATTTATTGAAAAGATTAACAAATATTTTATTTATTTAAAATTTTTTAAAAGAATAAAGCATAATTTAATTAGAATATGTTACCATCCTGATATGGAAATGACAGGACTGTGGTGATGAAAGTATTGTATAAAGAGGATGTGGTCATAACTTGATGATACCACATTTTAATCATTAAGTTGTTGTGGCAAAGGATGATTATGTGAAGGATATCACCAAGCCCTTTCATAATGCCATCAAATACTGTAGGCAGGGGCATCTTAAGAGAGGAGGGGGCCCGTGTGCACTTCCCGTGCGGTGCCCCCTCCTCTCTCCCCGGTGGCTGGCAGCCACTAGAGTGTGCCCGGAGTCTACTGTGAATGTGCAGAATAACGCGGCGACCATTTTCCGGTGTTCTGAGCAGCGCTGACACCCGACACGGGACCACGGACAGGTAAGTTTAAAATAATATGGGTGCGGTGCGGGGCCCCTGGACCCGGGGGATCGTGTGCCCCACACACTGCACCCATTATAGATTTGCCACTGCCTGTAGGTCATCGCAGCACATCCCCGCATATAGCAGGCCATTGGGTGTGCTTCTAGAAGCAGTAACAGCAGTTTTGAGCTACTTCCGAACATTATGGGGGAATTAAATTCAGCATGAAGTATGCAATTTGCCCCTCTGGAATGGCAAATTCTGTACATCTACATGGTAATTGTTGCCTTGCAGAGGTGCATACAGGGGCATTTTAAGAGAGGAGGGGGGCCTTGTGCTGCCTCTGTTTGGGCCCTCTTCTCTCCGTTGGTGCATTGAGCGCAGTAGATTCTGGCCTCATTCCAGAATTTACTGCGCATGCGCGGGTTCTTGGGAATATTGCGTCCACACCTATTTTCCCGGGAACATCTTTTCTGCGCATGCGCAGGTCACCTGGAAAATGGCCGCCGCTATTTTCCCAGTGATTTTTTGCTGCTCTGAAGCGCCGGTCCAACACATCGGTCTCTGCGGAAAAGTAAGTATTTATTAACTATGGGTGCAGGGTGTGCAGTGTGGGCCCCCCTGGACCCAGGTGCCCGTGTGCACCGCACACCTTGCACCCATTATAAAGATGACTATGGATGCATAGGAAAACTTGCTATGTAGGGACTACTGTAACTGGCTGATATGTGCCCACTGGACTTCATGCAGATGTCTGCTGACACATTGCTAGCAATTGAATTCCAACCTATGGGAGAATAGGCAATTATGATATATTTTGAGTGCTGAAGCTATTGTTATGAGGCCCAGAAGTGAGGAATACCTGGTGATGGCAGTCCAATCACTACTCTTGACAATATGCAATAAATCTTTAAGATGCAGATCCTAACAATTGAAGCGTTTTAATTGTGTATTTGACTTGAATTTATTATAAATTATCCATACATAGGGCCAGGGGCGCCGAGAGGGGGGGGGGAGCGGGTACAGATTGCCCGGGCTTCCTGAGTGGCCCGGCGGGGGCCCCGGTCCGGCGCCGCTCCCCCCTCCCTCACAGCAGCCCAGCACACAGCGTGTGCTGAGCTGCTGTGGAGACTGCTCGTGGCTGCTGAGCAGCAGCCACAGCAGTCTCCGATGCCTGTGGGGGAGAGCGATCACACTGATCGCGCCCCCCCCTGGCTTTGAGCAGGGCTGAGGGGGCTCAGAGCACCCCCTCCCCAGCGCGCAGCGACGCTTCGCGGCGATGCATATCTTTCTTTTTTCAGGAAGGGGGCGTGGCCACACCTCCCACAATTAGGCCACGCCCCCTATTACCCGGGCCCGCCGCCGCTCTCAGCAGGCCTGCATAGGGCTCGTCAGGATAGGGTATACATAAACTCTAGTAACTACCCACTTCCTCAGACTGTTTATGCCAGTGGTTCCCAACTTGGTCCTCAGGACCCCAAACAGGTCACATTTTCCTGGTCACCCAGCAGGTACACAGGTGTACTAATTACTGGCTGACACATTTGAAAAGATTCACAGGTGGAGCTAATTATTTCACTTGTGAATCTGTGAGAAGATCTGGAAAACATACACTGTTGGGGGTCCTGACGACTGAATTTGAGAACCTGTGGTTTATGCTAATTAAAATTAAACATATTGTGCATAAGAGCCTTATACTAAAAACTAAAATATAAATATAAAATCCATCTAGCAAAATAGTAAGTACTGTTTAGAAAAGACTAGATTAATTATAAAAATATATTAAAAAAAACATTTTAAAACCATTATAAACACATTAAGTAATCCTTCACCTAAAACATAGTATATACCAGTGTTGGCTAACCTTGACACTCCAGCTGTTATGGAACTATATAACCCAGCTTGCACTGCTACAGTTTTGCTATTAGGGCATGCTAAAACTGTGGCAGGGCATGCTGGGATATATAGTTCCACAACAGCTGGAGTGTCAAGGTTAGCCAACACTGGTATATACAAACATACTACACTATGTAGACAAAAGTGATTGGACACTGACAATAAATAGATCAACAAGATTTTATTGACGTTAGTACTTTGCAGGTCCACCACAAGCAGTGATTACTGCAGACACCGTTCTTGGCAAGCTGTCCACAGGTACGGGAATGAGGGAGTGTGTCGCCACTGAAAGGCATCGTTAACAACATTGAGCCCAGCAATGCAGGGGAAACACTTAACGATAAAGCTCATGGAGCATATCATTAAGTGTGTATGCGGCTTAAGCAGGGCCAGCCCTAGCCCAAATTTTTTGGTAAGCGGGTATATTTTTTGGCGCCCCCCCTATGCAGTGCCCATTTTACAGTGCCCCCAGTAGTGGTTCCCCCTGTGCAGTGCCCCTTGTGCCCCCAGTAGTAAGCCCCTTATATAGTGCCCCAGTAGTAGTCCCCCTATGCAGTGCCCCCAGTAGTGGTACCTCCTATGCAGTGCTCCTTATATAGTGCCCCCAGTAGTAGTCCACCCCATGCAGTGCCCCCAACAGTGGTACCCCTTATGCAGTGCCCTTTAAACAGTGGCCCCAGTTGTAGTTCCCCCCCCTATGCAGTACCTCCAGTATTGCCCTTTATATAGTGCCCCCAGAAGTGGTCCCTCGATGCAGTGGTACTCCCCCCCTTGTAGTGCTCCCAGTGGATGCTCCCCCCTATGCAGTGCCCCAGTAGTAGCCACCCCATTGTAGTAGTCCCACCTTTGTAGTAGTCCCCCCCTTGTTGTGCCCCCAGTGGAGGTTCCCCCCCTATGCAGTGCCCCATAAGTAGCCACCCCCTTGTAGTAGTCCCTCCTTTGTAGTAGTCACCCACTTGTCCCAGTATTAACCCCCCCCCGAGTAGACACACATGTAACAAAAATAAAGACACTTACCTGAATCCCCTCTCCCGCTCCGGCCGCCGCCATCCGCTGCTCAGTCCGTCCTCCCGGGCCTGGCCGCTCTGCATAATGGGAGAGACATCATGACGTCTCTCCCATTACCCACTGCGGGAGTCGGAAAGCTCCAGCCCAGCTCCGGCAGTGGGCGCAGTAGCCAATGAGAGTCAGACTGACTCTCATTGGCTGCTAATCAAAACAGCCAATGAGCGCCGGCGGCTGTGTGTTTGTCACTGTGTAGTGCTGACCGAACTCTGTCTGGTCAGCGCTACACGCGCGGTGCAGCTGTGTCACAGAGACACAGTCTGCCCTCGGCCCGCATGGTCGCAGCTGAGGTGCCCTCCACTATGTGGTGCCCTACTCAGCTGCGTACCATGCGTAATGGTAGAACCGGCCCTGGGCTTAAGTGTCCTCTCCAGCATGGCTGGTTCCTATTGCCAAGGAATGCTAGGATTTTAGCTGTTTGTTGAATTGGTTATTGCCAAGGTCACTATAGAGGTCTTTGGGAACAGTGGCACAAAATAGAGTAACACCTAACAAATCTGTAATTTCTCTCATGTTGACTTCTTGTTAAACTGAGAAAAGCAGAGACAAATCTTTCCTCTGGCATTTTTGCTGGAGATTTAGCTTTTCTCCGCTTCATAAATAGACCCCTGAGTGTTGCTTATTTTACAGTTATCACTGAGCTAGAAGGTGTTAACAGATCTGTTAAAACTGCGAGAGCTCAAATAAAATTGTGTTATATATAATTTTAATTTTCACCTCTTTATAGTTGGGTTGGTTCATGCACCCTCAACCTTGTTTTATTTTGTTCTGTTCATTTTCTAATGGATGTGCTAAGATAACGACACTAGTTTTTGCCTGATAAAAAAATCAAGGGATGCTGTTACTTAGCGAGGCCTGCATCCAGTGGATGTCATTAATGCCTGTGGATAACTGTCACTGTGTGAATTTTATAAACCTAAAATAACACCTTCAGGGGGAGGAGAGGTTATTGACATTTGGCAGAGGGATACACCCAGCCGCCAGCTCATCAGAAAATGAATGTTCCTGCTTGCTGCTTACAAACTCTCACTCATCCTAAAATATCTTCAACATTTACAGATAAACAGAGCAGATTAATAGATGTGTTAGAAAAAGTGATTTGTAGCAGCCATACAGTATTATTATATGTGTACATTTGGTTTCTCTCTGAAATAGATGCAATTAGTCTCATTGAATCATGTTGATTTAATTATTAGTGGAAAACATTGGGAATCATTTAAAGGTGGACGCATATGTGTTCAAAATGGAATAAAAGCATATTTATGTGCATATGTTAAGTTGGCCACATCTCAAGGCCTATAACAGATGTAACTGTTCATTCTTATGTCTTAAAATAGTGTGAATAGAGATGGCAAACAGTTAGCATATGTGGCTTCTACGTGGTAGTAGTAAATGCTAAATTGCATTACCCTATTTGTACACAATATAATAATGTAATGGAGTGTCATGTACACAAAAGAGAACAAGGGGCCTAATCCGGATTTGTATGCTATAAGCACAGAAGCTGCGTTTTTGGATGCAGCTGCTGTGATAAAATACGCTAATTTCGCAGGAAGAGTCTTGTGTAAATGGGTGCTTCCTGCCGGCTTCTGTGATCCACAGCTGCGTCTAATATAGCAATAATAATAAAGCATATGATGGTTATCCTGTCTGTATACAGTAGAGCATATTAATGCACTCTACATACAGATGTGTCCTGCTACATCTTTGCTCCATTTGCCATGTAGCGCGCTGTGCCATGACGTATTGAGTCCCATCGTAACGTACTGAAGCGCTGGAAAAGCCAGAGAGTGTAATACAACTTTCTGTCCACCAGATGTCACTTTTTGTAAACTGCACTACACATGCACTAAGGCCCTCATTCAGACCCGGTCGCAAGGGCTGAGCGCTCACAAACGGGTCGATGTTAAGGCCCTGCGCGTGCGCAGCGGCCGCACTGTGCGTGCGCAAGCCCCGGAGCAAGAGAGAATTTCTCTCGCTCCGAAGCTCACTACAAAAGGGGCAGGAGCTAGTTGGCTGGGGTGGCTATCTGTTTGGAACAGAAGCTGAGTGGTGCAGGGGCTGGCTTGGACTGGCTGTTTGGGGCTGGGTCTGACACATCTGGGGCATATGTATATATGTGTGTATATATATATATATATATATATTATGGAAACCCCCCTAAAAATCCTGCGTTTGCCCCTGGACACTGTTTACACTCTGCAATACTGTACAGTATGTGATTGGCCCACCTGTCAGGGCTTACTATTCTATTGTACTCTGTAGTGCCTTACTGTATCCATCCACTGCTGTATTTTTCACCACTGTGGTTTTAGCACCAAGCCTCAGAATATGATGCATTCCGGGACTTGGATGCCGTGGGTAACGCCATCTCCTGATGGCGTTACCCTATAGAAGCCTATGGGCATCTCTCCACAGAGTGCTCCCTGCAACCCCAGTGTCATGTGACACCAGAGGGGCTTCTGGGTCATAGACCCGAAAGTACCTCATTCGCAAAGGAAAGCTCTTATCGAGAGAGCAGTCCTTTGCGCTTTCCTTCATGCATACCGGCATAATCAAAGCCGACATGCATGCGAAGAGCAGTGGGATGCATCGCATACCGAATGCGATGCGTCATGCATCCCGTCCAGGATCTGTTAAAACATCCGCAAATTTTGATTGGCAGGAGGGTGAATCTTGGTGTAGTTTCTATAGAAACAAACTAAGCACCTATGTTCATCCATATTCTGCCAAGTAATTGACCCTCTAGTGAAGTAACAATGTATAATTGGAGTGCACAGTCTGAGACCTGATACTAGAGGAGTTGGTGGGGCCCTCAGGCAGTGGGGCAGGGTTATTTTAATGTGTGGGAACAATGGCCAACTGTCATAATTCTAGGGGCCTTTGAGCAGGGGCAGGCTGGGCCAGGTAGCATCTACGTGGAGTGTGCAGCCACTTAGGCATGCATAGGGCAGTCAGCGTAGAGGCAGGCAGAGAAATATGCTGTTTTTTAGTTTAAACATTGATTTTGTTGAAAGTACCAATAAATCTGAAGATTTAATTTTATTGAACATACACATTTTTATTCCTATGAATGGGTCGGCAGAGACGGACAGAGGGCCGATGGGCAGAAGGGATGGTCCGGCATCAAACCCAGGCCGAGCAGCTCTGCCACCCAGCACTCGGTCAGGGATACTGAAAGACGGGGGCATGCTGCGAGGCCAGGCCCCCGTGAGGCGAGGCCAAGCCCTTTTCCTGTCCCCATGTATTACTTTGCCCAAGGCCTACAATGCTGTTAAGATGGCCCTGCAGTGGGGCTCACCAGGGATTTACTCTGTACCCTGTGGGCCAGCCTGACCCTGGGCTGCAGTTAAAAACATCTGCATCCACTGTGCACATAATTTTACAAATGAAGATTTGGTTTTTGGTAGGACAGATGGTTTATAATATTTTTTTGCAGGGACAATGTCCCAGTTTCTCCTCATTTTATCATAATCAAACTGTTCAAAATTAACCAAATTGGGAGTTGAACACTTTAATTCACAATAGCAATAAACAGAAATAGCAAACGTCCCAAGTAATTAAGGTCCTGTAAATTAATATGATCAAGCATTTTGCTAAAAGTGAATGTATCCTTTAAAGCCACAAAATATTACTGCATAGAGCTCTAAAAAGTCCCTTCCATAAATAATTTATGTTTTCCTCTTCAAAGACGTAATCTGTAAACCAAAATTTGTTGGAGCGTCTCTGCCTAATAAAATCAGATTAACAGCGACGGCTAAGGCAACTATCCATAAAGTATTTTCGGTGAAAAGGCATTTGCTCAGGCACTGTGCCTGTCATCTCAAGTAAAATTAATGTATCACCCCCATCTACACGCCTTTTTGAAGTACGATTTAATCAACGTATGCATTAATGGAATAATTATTTTTTTGCAATAATTGACATTCTCTGATTTAGCTGTCATTACAGTTTTCACTTCAACAGTATGAAACAGAAGTGTTCATTATATGCCTGTAGCATAAAATAGAAACCCCCAACCCCAACATGTTAACATTAGGGGGTATATTTACTAAAATGCTGGTTTTCAGTAGAGATGAGCGGGTCAGGTTCTTGAGATCTGGACATACTCGAACATTGCAGATACGAACTGGATCCGAGTCGTGCTCGGGTTTTCTCGCCTGACTTGGACCCGAAAATGAGGCAAAACGTCATCAATCCCGCGTTATATTCTCTCGGGTTGTGCTATCCAGGAACCGTGCTGTTCCGTCCAGGGACTGTGCTGTCCATCCAGGGGTTGTGCTTGTCCATCCAGGGGCTGTGCTTGTCCATACAGGGGCTGTGCTTGTCCGTCCAGGGGCTGTGCTTGTCCATCCAGGGGCTGTGCTTGTCCATCCAGGGGCTGTGCTGTGTCCATCCAGGGGCTGTGCTGTGCTCTGTCCATACACTCCAGTGGCTGCTACTGTGCTCAGTGCTGTGCTGTGTTCATCCACTCCTTTACTGCCGATGGACCTGTCCAATGTCCATCCACTCCTGTGCTGTCGCTACACCTGTCCGGTGTCCATCTCCTCCAGTGCTGCATGACGAACCTGTCCGGTGTCCATCTGCTCCAGTGGTAAAAAAGAAAATATATTAAAAAAAGTTGAAATGTTTTTTTAAAAAGTTCAAAAAGAGAAAAGTAAAAAAAGTATATCCATATAAGTACTGTGACACCGCACGCCATACCCCAGTGTATCCATATAAGTACTGTGACGCTGCAGGCCGTACCCCAGTGTGTATCCCTAACACACAATTACTGTGACTCTGCAGGCCATACCCCAGTGTATCCATATAAGTACTGTGACGCTGCAGGCCGTACCCCAGTGTGTATCCCTAACACACAATTACTTTGACTCTGCAGGCCGTACCCCAGTGTATCCATAAGAGTACTTAGACGCTGCAGGCCATACCCCAATGTATCCATATAAGTACTGTGACGCTGCAGGCAATACCCCATTGTATCCATAAACGATTTCTATCCATCCATCCATTATGGCAGCACTTCCCATAAAATGTGCAAACAATTAATATTTAGCAAAATATTGGGGGAAATGTATTTACATGCCCCTTTTCTCAGAGCCTAATGCAGGGAAGCAGGATGTCTTAGTGCTGAATGTATTACAAAAAGAGTTGCTGGAGAAGTTATGGTAGATCACTCCTCCGATGATCTCTATGTAGCCTTTACATCAGCCTAGTGCTGATGCAATACTGTATGATTCCCAGCATCCTCACTGCAAATGCACGAGTACTAGCAAAACCACAAGATCTCATTCAGAGCAGACAGTGCAAGCTTAAGGATCATCCATTGGTGGGACTGGTAAGTTAACGCACAAGCGACTAAAAGCTCGGCTGTTCATTGCTTAGTAGGTGTCCATAATGCTTCTCCATAATAGCAGAGTTGTTAACAGAAGTTGCAGACCCGCCCCGCTTCCTACAATTGCCCTATAGAAAATACCCCATAATATATTGCTGATATGCCCCCTGTGTGGTAAATAGGGAAGGCCACGCATTCAAAAAAAACCCTTTACCTAAACCTCTAGAGGTGCTGCAGTTCACATTGTTTGGAATTAATCTAGTCTGGTCCTGGTGCACAACGTCACGGTGGGTAAGGTTTTATATGATTTCCACGCCCTCTAGCTCCTGGTATGTGGATTTGAGAATGTACCAAAGTCACATATACAATGATTGAGGAGACTAGATGGGCGAATTTGAGTTTATGTGTTATCACAAAGATAATGTGACTTAAGCGGAAATCATGCTTTATGAAGCTGGTCCAACAAACCATACATCGGCCTATAAAACATCTGAGCAACCTCCTGGAGCTGTGATGGCTCCGGCTGTTTCTCCTCTAACATTAGGCACATTTCTTGGGAGAATGACAAGTGACTACTCAGAGCATATGAGGACACATTTTACATTCATCACAGTAATGAAATACTGTTGGAAAATATGTTTTCATGTATTACTGAAAAATTCAAGGCGGCTAGAAGAGTTTTATTAAAGGTCTGGAAGATTAAAGATGTATAATTTACATAGTTTGTACTACAGTACAGTTCTTTCCTTTAATTAATTTTTATACACAGATACATTCCTTCAGAAGTCTTATTTTTTTGTCATTAAGTTATATACTGGACCTACCTACTTTCTCATTTCTATCTACTTTTCTTCATTTTTTTTCATCTGTTGTAATATGTTCTACTTAAACTTTTCATGTTTCTCATCAAGTTAGTGATATAACAATTTAACAAATAAGGCAGAGGAAAGAAAACATACTCATTAAATTAATTTAAGCTCTTAAACTATGGACCTGCACCCACTGCAGCAATATTCCAGTCTGGGGTGCAGGCTCAGTAAGACAACAAAGTGCTGTGTGTTCTCTCTCTCATATATATATATATATATATATATATATATATATATATATATATTATATTATATATATTATTATATATATATATATATTATTATATATATATATATTATATATTATATAATATATATATATATATATATATAATGCAAACAGGAAGTATTATGTTCCATCACCTCTAGTGAGCCCTGTGTCAATGGGCGGCCGTGATGTCTGGATGCTGCGTCTTTTGGAGAGTTTTGCATGGGGGTGTAAGTTCATCCCAGGCGCCCGGAGGCAAGTTATAATTTGGTGCCCCCCTCCGTCACAGCCGCTGACACTAATGTAGCAATTTGCATGCACACAGGCTATAGATAGATGCAGACAGCAGCTGTTGGTCTGACATGGAGCTCCCCACTAGTGTATGGTGGCTTCTCAGGTGCTGGGAAGAGGTGCCATGTATTGGGCGGCCATGACGGTACACTCCGGGTACATAGTTACAGCCCTAAGTGGGGTGAATATGTTGTGGATAATGGAGGAGGTGCCCCTTCAGAGCTGGAGCCCGGCGGCAGGCGCCTCCATTGTCTCCCATAGTTCTGCCGCTGGATTTGCATCACCACGCTGGAACGCATGCTGCCATTCTAGTGCACAGACAGGAAATAGAGTTTACAAGTTTCTGCCTTGCGTCTAATTTGGCAGAGAATCCTTTAATACTATTATATATATATAAATTATAGGTGCTTCTTTTGGACAAATTTATGTTTATACTGTTTGGCCCATTTGTTTGTCTCATTTTCTATATGCCATTTTTCATATATTGTTCTATTTTTCCTGACATTTTGGTGGCCATTTTTAGTAACTTAACAGTAACAATATGTTATTTGTTAGGCTTCCCCAAGATATCATGGGATTTGCCATACCCACAGCCAATTCTGGTTGACTACACCATCTATTAGTGTTATTACCATTTCTCCTTGGTACAGCAGGGCCGTATTATAGGCAGCGCGAACGGGGCGGTCATCCGATGGCCCCCCACATTGCCACAAACATTTCCGGACCCTCTCTGGCTGCCTCTCTGTCCCTTGCTCTCTTCCCTCCCTCTCTCTCTTTCTCTATATCTCCCTCATGACTTCTGTCTCCCTCCCTTTCTCTCTCTCTAAGATGGACACTATAATTATTATTTTTTTTTTTTTCAACTTTTTTTTATTGAAATTTAAAACGTTACAGAAAATGTCATATAGTAGCTACATAAAAATTTAATACAAAGCTTTATAATAAAAATTACAACATAACAAAGGTAATTAAGTGGGAATGTTTTCCCTTATTAAAATAAAAATAGTAGTATATAAAAGTAGAGAAGAGGAAAACAACTGGTAGAAGTGAGAAAAGATAAAAGAAAGAAATGAGAAGTAGAAAAGGGGGCGGAGGGAGCCAATCGGCGCTAGTCAATGACACTATAATTTTCGGATCCACAGAATCTTAGCACCATACCCCTGAGAAAGTTAGATCTATAAAGCCCAATGCAGAGGAAATATCATGTGCTTGAGGACTGTGAGCTATTGATGAGTCACACCTGCACAGTTCTATAATTATTTTTTGCTATAACATTTATGCAACATGGGACTCTGACATTTACTTCCATTACCTGAACTATTTCCACACTCCTCCTGTCTACTAAGGAATGTTATGCTTCCTCTCTTTCCTCTTCCCTCTCTTTCTCTCCCTTTCTCACCCCTCCCCCATCCTTGCCTCTCTCCCCCCTCATCCCCTCACTCTCTTTCTCTCCCTGTATTTTGCTCTCTCTCTCTTTCTTCCCTCTCTCTCTGTTTCCCTTCTACTCCCTCCATCTCTCTCCCTCCCCCTCCATTCTTCTCTCTCTCTCTCTAACACCCCACTCAAAATCCTGCATTTACCCAGGCAGTATCCTAGATCATGTCCGCTATGCTGGCAGGAGTTAGTTCCCAGCAGTGTCATGGACATGATGTAGTATGCTGCGACCTTGTCGGTCAGTGGAAAGTCTTGAGACAAGGAAAGGGGCATAATAGTTGCTGCATTGGGCCATGCTAATTTTATTAATAGGGCCCCCACAACTTAGTTGCCCCGGGGCTCCCACAAGCCTTAATCCGGCCCTGGGGTACAGTATATATGTTTTTGCATATGAGATTATTGTATATAGAATATATGTTTAAAGATCCAACAATTATTGTATATTGCAACATTAGATGTATGTGTTCTATGTACTTTGTGTATCGTACCATCCTGTATATTCATCCTATGTATCACTGATTTTAAAGATTTGTACCCCTGATGAAGTCTGTGAGAAGGATGAAACACGTAGGGTTGGGGTACCGCTTATAACATCCATGTTTATGTTCAGCCTGGAGGTGGCGTAATCCAGGGTCTCTCCCGGTTACCAGACTCCTGCTCCACTCTGATGGGGAGGGCAGAGCCCGTAGCCGGCCCCAGTGATCAGCTGTGTGGTCTAAACAGACCACACGCTGATTCACTGTAAAAAAAAAGTAAAAAAACCCACAAATTTACCTGACTCTAGTTGTTCAGGGATCCGGTGATATCCTCTCTCCGGTCAGCTGGTCTCCCATGCTGCACTGTTGCCTGGTCATCACCTGACAGGGTCCCAGTGCAGTATGGGATGTCAGATGCCCGGAGGACATGGAGGACATCACCGGAGCCCGGATCATGCAGGTAAGTGTAATTAAGGGAGAGGGGGGGTCACGGGGTCCGCGATCGTGGGGGCCGGCTTGGCAACAGGGGCGGGGCTTATCAATGGGGGGTAGCAGCGGCGGCCGGTCAGAACATGCGCGGGGCACTTGTCACGGTATCTTTTGGTGAAAATACTGTGACTAGTGTGCGGAGGGAATTCGCAGGGACAGAGTTTTCTCGCAAGCTCAGTCCCTGCAAGGGATTTGTAGTAAATCCCTGTGATATTGCTTGAATTCGCAATGCGAATTCACTCGGTAATATCACAATACAATCTGCTTTACCAATGCGGATTGTAGTAAATAGAGCCTCATGTCACATGTGACCTTTTGATGTTTCATATGTATCAATCTTTATGGTTTTTATATTGCATTTAGTGTTATTTTATGTATATGAAATTGTGTACATTTTCAATATCAGCCCTGCTTATCACTTGTTTCTGTGTGGCTGTGAGGCGCTTGCTTGTCTTCTATTTCTGGTACATCTGCTTTTTAAAAGTTCTATTTTAGTAAAAGGCAATATTTTCTGTAGCATGGAAGAGCACCCTGCTCTTGTTTTCTTTTAGACACCTCTATATATAATGATGTTCATACATACTTGTTCATTTATGGGGAGACATAATGAAAGGAAATTTGACAAGTTTATTAAAGCCAGGCCAATCCAGAGATATCATCCAATGTGACAGTATGTAATGAATAAAATGAGTTTGATGAGACACCTAGCAATATGTGACTATGTGGTTTCAGACACGTCAGAATTAGGAATGTGAGGTGTCATCTTTAGCGTATGGTAATTGCAAGCCAATGTCACAATTGACATTTCAGTAAAGAGTGATGGTTACATTTGAAATCCCTATGTCTTGGGATGTGTATTGCAGTGGGACGATGTGTTCTAATTGTGCTAAAATCTTCCTGCCATGTTAGGACTAGCACTAAGTGAAATAAAATAACCAAAGGGGTCTTCTTGCTGGGATTTATTTACCGGTAGCGCTAGGGGCCAGCATTTATGTACCTTGATGATGATTCACCAGTTAAGGCCAAAAGCTGCCAATTGCCTCTAAAATCTTGGCATTTGGACATAATATGAAACACATATTAAAATATTAACTTTTGGGCATAAAATAAATCACATTTCTGTGGCTAGCCTGCATTCAGCAAGGAACACCCAATCTGCCCACCTCCTCCTAAAGGAATTTCATGATAGTGTGAAGGAATGTCATCAAACAAAAAATAAGGTAGAAGATTGAGTCATATTATAGACCCGATATTTTCATCCTTCTTAAACTCATGGGATACTGAACAAGATGCTAAAATTCTCACGGCACACCAGTTTTTTAAAGAAAATATTTTATCATAAAAATAAAATAGTTTTAAGACTGTGTTTTAAAGTTCAATGCAATAAGATTCTATATTTTAATGCCATTATGCCACACTGTAGTACCCCCAGTTCACATTATTTCACAGATCCCCAGTTCACATTATGACACAGTGCCCCAATTCACATTATGACACAGTGCAATAGTTCCCATTATTTCACAGATCCCCAGTTCACATTATGACACAGTGCAATAGTTCCCATTATTTCACAGATCCCCAGTTCACATTATGACATAGTGCCCCAATTCAATTTGGATATGGGAGACTCAACCTGTATATATAGGCATAGTTGAAGATAACATAGACACTAGGTAAAAGACATAAGCATTAGGGAATTCTAACTAAATAAGAAACAGTTTCTATTAATGCTGTCTTGTAAAAATCTATTCCCCTGTGCCACAATCTCCTGGCAACAAGATTAATAGAGATTTTGCTAGCATACATGCAGTGTGCATAATAAACATCCCAAATGCCATAATAATTGTGAAGAATTGTTTTTAGATTTAGATGCAAACATTGTAAGAATCAACTGCATTACATAAAAAAAAACACTCTGCAAAGGAGTTCAAGTGTCACACCACCACTTCATCTGCAAATACCATTCATACTATAATTAAATAAAGGGCCTGATTCAGACCCGGACGCTAAGCTGTGAACGCACGCTATGGGCGATGATCGCACGTCTGCGCATGCGGCAGTATGCGCATGCACAAGCCACTCACTGCATTCGGGAATTGTGCGCTCGTAGTACACAGACTGGATACTACTTTGAGTGACAGATAGCGCCGTTTGTGGGTGGTAACAGGGGAAGGTGCTTGTGAATGGGGGAGTGGATGTGCGAACACAGGCGTGTCTGGGCATCAAAACGGCATTTAATGGGCGTCCATAATTAACATGAAAGCGTCATTGTACACATCACCTAGTTGTATTTCAGCCTGCAGTGATGGCAGTGCTTGCGGCAGAGTAGGGTCTACCTTAAAGGTAGCGAGCAGCTCCGATGGCTCTCGATGTTACCGATTAATCATACACTTCCTGGAGATGACGTGTGCTAAGAAAGAAAAGTAGCCGTCAATACACCGGTGAGCGTTCACTCTTCCATCGCTCTCTAAGACATAGAGGGCGTCCTTAAGCCTGGCTGTGCGATCGCGGCATTTGTATATCCGCCCCCTGACGGCTGCGAGAAAGCGCAGCTTAGCGTCCGGGTCTGAATCGCCCCAAAGTTTGGTGGCAACTGTTTATGTCAAAATTGTTATTTAGCTGAATGACTTCACAGTGAAGTAACATTCATCCAATGACCCCCTATCATGTGCTCCAGTATTGTCATGCAGATGATTAATCATGGCACTCTTGGGGCACGAGAATTGAAACCTGAGACCGAAAGGCTGAAATTAGATTTTCATCCAGTATTTTAGTGAATAGATTCCTTTAATTATTAGAAAGTCTTTAAGGAAAAAAAGAGTTTGTGCATTCTTATAATAGTCATTTCTGTGAGTCTTAGGACAGAAGTAGAATATAACTCATTATTTCAACATGCAGCCCTCCAGCTGCTGTGGACCTACATATCCCAGCATGCCCTGTCACAGTTTTGTTATTAGGGCATGCTAAAACTGTGGCAGGGCATGTTGGGATGTGCAGTATCTCAGCAGCTCGGGGGCCGCATGTTGAACACCCCTCATTTAGTATCTAAATTGCAAATCTTCTTTCCAGCTACTATATATAAAAAGAGGGCTCTATAAGCGGAATCAGTATGAATGACCGTTGGACGTCAGCCCGGCAGTTCATATCCCAATGCCGGCAGCCCGATGGGTGAAAATCCCGACAGCGCAGGTAAGTATACTATACCTACCCCTCCACCCCCTAACCCTTCCTTTGGGGTGCCTAACCCTAACCTCCCCTCTGGTGCCTAACCCTAACCTCCCACCGTTAGTGCCTAAACCTAAACCCCCCTCCCTAAACCTAACACTCCCGGGGGGTGCCTAGTCCGGACCACCCCCCCTAGTGCCTAAACCTAACCATCCTTCCCATAGCCTAACCCTAACCTCCCCCCTAGTGCCTAAACCTAACCCCCCTTCTCCTAGCCTAACACTAACCTTCCCTGGGTGGAGTGCCTAACCCTAAGGCCCCCCGGGGGTCCCTAAACCTAACCCCCCCATCCCCGGCTAAGTGTATACTCACCCCCTGCAGAGAACGATCGATCTGGCGTTCTCTCGGCGTTCCGGCGTCGGGATTACCAAAGGCGTCGGTATTTTGACGCCTATGTTAAAACCCTTGCCTGGATTACAATGTCAGTATTGAGACCAGTGGCCGTCTCATAACTACATCCCTTATAAGCATTCTGATATTTTTCAATGATTAAGAAGAAGTGTAACCTTTATGAGGTGGATGCTTAATTTTATCTAATCAGCTTTCGACTGGTTTATACATTTTTCTTGGGTTAAAAAAATAGTACCATTAGGGAAAGCAGATGCCCACAAAATGCTTGTAATGGAGAACCATGATGCCCCGAAAGGAGGAGAATGTGAAATCAAGGTATAAAAATAGTGTTGTCTATTGTTTGTATACATGCTACATGCAAAAGGCAGTACTGTATGCAAGAACATAAAATACATTTGTACCCCTTGTGTTACAAAATAGTTTTTCCAGGTAAAAGTTTGCACCTTTTAGCTGAATTTGCACCTATCTCTGCTCCAAAGTCTAAATGAGGCCCACAGTAAGTGTCTAACATATCCTGGTAACCTGTAATCTTTCTGCACTGGGGAGATTTGTTTTGCCATTCTGACAGGAGGACAGAAACAATATGTCTACAGTCACTATATCACTAGTGGACACAAGAAAGCCGTCTCCAGTACCCCGACATTGTTGTAATACTACTTAAAGCATTTTAACCGCGTGGGCATTACGGTATGCAGTCGGGAAGCCTGCGGACGTAATCCCGATGGCCGGCTTCCCGATTGCTTTATCACGGCGATGGTTAAATGACAGGCGTCTAAATCTAGACACCTGTCATTACCGACGCCGGGAGACCAGCGCCCGGCATCCCGATCGAAGTGATGCCAGGCGCCGCTGCGGACAGCCGAGGGGGGGGGGGCTAGGTTTAGGGCTCCCGGGGGGAACTTAGGGTTAGGCAGCGGGGAAGGGGCAGTTAGGTTTAGGCATAGAGGGGGGATTAGGGTTAGGCACTGGGGGGAAGGTTAGGGTTAGGCACCCCTAAGGAGGGTTAGGGTTGGGGGGGAGGTTAGGTTAGTAAATACTTACCTGGGGACGATCGGGATTTTCACCCATGTCGGGCAGCCGCTGTCGGGATTTGAACCACGTCCGGCGGTAATTCATACCGATTAAAGATGCTGCTAGAGCGTCCGATTTTTGGTGCTACGTGTCCCAGTCATCAGGGTTCCCTGCTCAGTCACAATCTCTATCCACACTTGTTTTACACAGAACATTCTCATGTTTGCTGTTTCCGTCACAGAGCAGAATATAGTGGCACAATACCCTCCTCAGTTAAACTCACATAACCTGATTTTACTCATTTTATTTATCTTTGCCAATATAAGTAAAATAAGTTTGACATACAGTACATGTAGAAAAAATGCATCTACCACCACCTGTAATATGGTGCAGGGCAATGTAAGCTCATGGTGCCCAAGTAAAATCATATCTTTAACAATGGACCTTAGTGATTTATTTTTGAGCTGCAATTTCCTGTAAAAAGGAAGTTATGATTCAAGCTTATTCTTACTATTTATTCTTTGCTCACTGACACGGTATGTAATTACTATGGAAACCACAGACACAATAACTATGATGTAGAGAACATTGGGCATCCTTCAGGCTATATCTATTAAGCCTCAGCTTTAATAAAGCCCACCTTGCTTTACACGTAATACTGTATGAGTGCCGCTTTAAATTGTCATCTGAAACCCGCCTAAAAGCTTGTAAATATAGCCCTTCATCTAAGTAGGTCTATTACTGACAATTACTCAGGGATCAAATTACGCTCTCAGGTAGAGATGGCAGCCACTGTACATGAATGTGGAATTGCACTTCTAAGTCCATTCATCATCACTTAACTTCTACAAAAGCAGGTGAAAATTAACATTTTCATCTACTTTTGTAGAAATTAGGGGTGAGCGGGTTCGGATTTCTGAAATCCGAACCCCCCCGAGCCCCCCCGATCCGAGTCCGATCCGAGTCAGGCTCGACTTTTCCCGCCTGACTCGGATCTGACATCGAGGCAAAACGTCATCATCCCGCCTTCCGAGTCTCGCGGGTTTTGGATCCTATATAAGGTACCCGCGTCGGCGCCATTTTCTCACTCGGCTGTGGACAGTGAAGAGGGAGGGTGGGAGTTAGTGCTGTGTAGTGTAGTGTAGTGTAGTGCTGCTGTTGTCCACTACTTCAAAGTCCATAGGGGCTGGCTGTGTTGTGCTGTGCTGCTGTTGTTAATAGGGGCTGTGTCCACTACTTCAAAGTCCATAGGGGCTGGCTGGACTGTGTTGTGCAGTCAGTTCTCCATAGGGGCTGTGTCCACTCCAAAGTCCTGTGCAGTGTCCCAGTCCTAAAGGGGTGCTGTAGTGTTGTCCAGGGGGTGCTCTGTCCATCAGGGGTGCTCCCCCCAAGTGCTAAAAAAATAATATATTTTCTGTGTTTGTGAATTGTGTGCGCAGTAGCCGCACGTGCATCAACAAAGTAGTGCCAAGCGTGCGCCTGTGTCATAAGTAAAGGGCCGGCTGGCTTGACCGTTAAGGGTGCTGTAACCCCCGAAAGTACACTCCAGTCCAAACCAAAAAAAAAATTATTTTCTGTGTTTGTGAATTGTGTGCGCAGTAGCCGCACGTGCATCAACAAAGTAGTGCCAAGCGTGCGCCTGTGTCATAAGTAAAGGGCCGGCTGGCTTGACCGTTAAGGGTGCTGTAACCCCCGAAAGTACACTCCAGTCCAAACCAAAAAAAAAATTATTTTCTGTGTTTGTGAATTGTGTGCGCAGTAGCCGCACGTGCATCAACAAAGTAGTGCCAAGCGTGCGCCTGTGTCATAAGTAAAGGGCCGGCTGGCTTGACCGTTAAGGGTGCTGTAACCCCCGAAAGTACACTCCAGTCCAAACCTAAAAAAAAATTATTTTCTGTGTTTGTGAATTGTGTGCGCAGTAGCCGCACGTGCATCAACAAAGTAGTGCCAAGCGTGCGCCTGTGTCATAAGTAAAGGGCCGGCTGGCTTGACCATTAAAGGGTGCTGTAACCCCCGAAAGTACACTCCAGTCCAAACCAAAAAAAAATTATTTTCTGTGTTTGTGAATTGTGTGCGCAGTAGCCGCACGTGCATCAACAAAGTAGTGCCAAGCGTGCGCCTGTGTCATAAGTAAAGGGCCGGCTGGCTTGACCGTTAAGGGTGCTGTAACCCCCAAAAGTACACTCCAGTCCAAACCTAAAAAAAAATTATTTTCTGTGTTTGTGAATTGTGTGCGCAGTAGCCGCACGTGCATCAACAAAGTAGTGCCAAGAGTGCCCCTGTGTCATAAGTAAAGGGCCGGCTGGCTTGACCGTTAAGGGTGCTGTAACCCCCGAAAGTACACTCCAGTCCAAACCAAAAAAAAAATTATTTTCTGTGTTTGTGAATTGTGTGCGCAGTAGCCGCACGTGCATCAACAAAGTAGTGCCAAGCGTGCGCCTGTGTCATAAGTAAAGGGCCGGCTGGCTTGACCGTTAAGGGTGCTGTAACCCCCGAAAGTACACTCCAGTCCAAACCTAAAAAAAAATTATTTTCTGTGTTTGTGAATTGTGTGCGCAGTAGCCGCACGTGCATCAACAAAGTAGTGCCAAGCGTGCGCCTGTGTCATAAGTAAAGGGCCGGCTGGCTTGACCGTTAAAGGGTGCTGTAACCCCCGAAAGTACACTCCAGTGAAAACCAAAAAAAAATTATTTTCTGTGTTTGTGAATTGTGTGCGCAGTAGCCGCACGTGCATCAACAAAGTAGTGCCAAGCGTGCGCCTGTGTCATAAGTAAAGGGCCGGCTGGCTTGACCGTTAAAGGGTGCTGTAACCCCTGAAAGTACACTCCAGTCCAAACCAAAAAAAAATTATTTTCTGTGTTTGTGAATTGTGTGCGCAGTAGCCGCACGTGCATCAACAAAGTAGTGTCAAGCGTGCGCCTGTGTCATAAGTAAAGGGCCGGCTGGCTTGACCGTTAAGGGTGCTGTAACCCCCGAAAGTACACTCCAGTCCAAACCAAAAAAAAAATTATTTTCTGTGTTTGTGAATTGTGTGCGCAGTAGCCGCACGTGCATCAACAAAGTAGTGCCAAGAGTGCGCCTGTGTCATAAGTAAAGGGCCGGCTGGCTTGACCGTTAAAGGGTGCTGTAACCCACAAAGTACACTCCAGTCCGAACCAAAAAAAAATTTATTTTCTGTGTTTAGCCGCACGTATATATCAAATCGATATAACATAAATGGAGGACCAAACTTTCTCCGATAAAAATAAAATAGAGAAAGATCAAGAACCACTTCCTCCTAGTGCTGAAGCTGCTGCCACTAGTCATGACATAGACGATAACATGCCATCAACGTCGTCTGCCAAGGCCGATGCCCAATGTCATAGTAGAGGGCACATACAATCCCAAATGGCAAAGTTCAGGAAAATGACCTTGAAAAAGACATTTAAATCAGCTGAAGAGAAACGTAAACTTGCCAATATGCCATTTACGACACGGAGTGGCAAGGAACGGCTAAGGTCGATCCCTAGTATGTTCATGACTAGTGGTTCAGCTTCACATGACGATGGAAGCACTCCTCCCACTAAAAAAATCAAAAGAGTTAAGCTGGCAAAAGCACAGCGAAGAACTGTGCTTTCTAAGAAGATATCACAAATCCCCAAAGAGAGTCCAAGTGTGGTGGTGGTTGCGATGCCTGACCTTCCCAGCACTGGACGGGAAGAGGTGGCTCTTTCCACCATTTGCACGCCCCCTGCAAGTGCTGAAAGGAGCACCCACAGTCCACTTGCTGATATGCAAATTGAAGATGTCACTGTTGAAGTACAACAGGATGAGGATACTGGTGTAGCTGGCGCTGAGGAGGAAGTTGGCGAGGAGGATTCTGATGGTGATGTGGTTTGTTTAAATCAGGCTCCGGGGGAGACAGTTGTTGTCCGTGGGATGAAAAAGCCCATCACGGTCATGCCTGGGCAGAAGACCAAACATTCCACCTCTTTGGTCTGGCAATATTTCTATCCAAATCCGGACAACAACTGTCTTGCCATATGTACCATATGTAAAGGTGAAATAAGTAGGGGTAGGGACGTCAACCACCTAGGAACATCCTCCCTTATACGGCACCTGCAGCGCGTTCATAAAAAGTTACTGTCAAGTTCAGAAACTTTGGCTCAGACCGTAAGCAGTCCAGGGACACCTAAATCCCGTTGTCCTGTTGTATCCAAGCGCCTGCAAACCACACCGTCAACTCCCTCCTCGTCAATTTCCTCCTTAGTCAGGATCGGAAGTAGTCCTGCAGGCCATATCACTGGCATGACTGACTCTCCTATCCGGGATTCCTCCGGAGGATCCTGCATTGCTACGCCTACTGCTGCCGCTGCTGCTGTTGCTGCTGCTGCTGGGAGTCGTTCATCATCCCAGAGAGGAAGTAGGAACACCACTACTTTTACTAAACAATTGACCCTCCAACAGTCCTTAGCGAGGAGGATGAAGTACGACAGCAGTCATCCTGAAGCAAAACGTATAACTGAGGCCTTGACTGCTATGTTGGTGTTAGACGTGCGTCCGGTATCCGCCATTAGTGCAGTGGGATTTAGACAATTGATGGAGGTAGTGTGTCCCCGGTTCCAAATCCCGTCTAGATTCCACTTCACTAGGCAGGCGATACCGAGACTGTACAGAAACGTCAGAAAAAGTGTCCTCAGTGTCCTGAAAAATGCCGTTGTACACAATGTCCACTTAACCACGGACATGTGGACAAGTGGAACAGGGCAGACTAAGGACTATATGACTGTGACAGCCCACTGGGTAGATGTATCACCTTACGCAGCAACAGCAGCAGCGTCACCAGTAGCAGCATCTCAGAAACGCCAGCTCGTTACAAGGCAGGCTACGCTGTGTATCACCGGTTTCAGTAAGAGGCACACCGCCGACAACCTCTTAGAGAAACTGAGGGAAATCATCGCCCAGTGGCTTACCCCACTTAGACTCTCCTGGGGATTTGTGATATCTGACAACGCCACCAATATTGTGCGGGCATTACATCTGGGCAAATTCCAGCACGTCCCATGTTTTGCTCACACAATAAACTTGGTGGTGCAGAATTTTCTGAAAAGCGACAGGGGCGTGCGCAGGAGACGCTTTGGGTGGCCCGAAAAATTTCTGGCCACTTTCGCCATTCAGCGACTGCGTGCCGAAGACTGGAGCGCCAGCAAACACTCTTGAACCTGCCCCGCCATCACCCTCTATATGCTTCAGAGGATGGAGGAGCAGCAAAAGGCCATACAAGCCTATACATCCACCTATGACATAGGCAAAGGAGGGGGTATGCACCTGACTCAAGCGCAGTGGAGAATGATTTCCGTGTTGTGCAAGGTTCTTCAGCCCTTCGAACTTGCCACACGTGAAGTCAGTTCAGACACTGCCAGCTTGAGTCAGGTCATTCCCCTCATCAGGCTTTTGCAGAAGCAGCTGGAGAAAGTGAAGGAGGAGCTAAGACGGAGCGATTCCGCTCGGCATGTGGGACTTGTGGATGAAGCCCTTCATTCGCTTTGCCAGGATTCCAGGGTGGTCAATCTGTTGAAATCAGACCACTACATTTTGGCCACCGTGCTCGATCCTAGGTTTAAAGCCTATGTGGTGTCTCTCTTTCCGGCCGACACAAGCCTGCAGAGGTGCAAAGACCTGCTGGTGAACACACTGTCAGCTGAAGCGGAACGTGACACGTCAACGGCTCCTTCTTCATTTTCTCCCGCAACTGGGGCTGCCAGGAAAAAACTTAGGTATCCTAAGCAACCCGCTGGCGGTGATGCAGGGCAGGCAGGACCAAGTTTGGACATCTGGTCCGGACTGAAGGACCTGGCAACAATTTCTGACATGTCTACTGTCACTGCATATGATACTGTCACCATTGACAGAATGGTGGAGGATTACATCGGTGACAGCATCCAAGTAGGCATGTCAGACAGTCCATACCTGTACTGGCAGGAAAAAGAGGCAATTTGGAGGCCCCTGTACAAACTGGCTCTATTTTACCTGAGTAGCCCCCCCTCCAGTGTGTACTCCGAAAGAGTGTTTAGTGCAGCCGGGAACCTTGTCAGCGAAAGGCGTAGGAGGTTGCTTCCACAGAATGTGGAGAAGATGATGTTCATCAAAATGAATTATCAGCTCTTCCAGGGAGACCAGCCTCCAGAAGGTACAGAGGGACCTGTGGTGGTGGATTCAAGTGGGGACGAGTTAATACTTTGTGAGGATGAGGATGTACACACTGAAGAGGGTGAGGAATCGGTGGATGAGGAGGATGAGGATGACATCTTGCCTCCGTAGAGCCAGTTTGTGCAGGGACACATTAATTGCCAGCTTGTTTTGTGGGGGCCCAAACGAACCAATCATTTCAGCCACAGTTGTGTGGCAGACCCTGGCGCTGAAATGATTGATTTGTTAAAGTGTGCATGTCCTGTTTATACAACATAAGGGTGGGTGGGAGGGCCCAAGGACAATTCCATCTTGCACCTCTTTTTTTCTTTGCATTATGTACAGTTTGGGGCCTAGTTTTTCTAACTGCCATCCTGCCTGCCACTGCAGTGTCACTCCTAGATGGGTCACGTGTTTGTGCCGCCCACTCGTGTCGCTTAGCATAGTCATCCAGCTACCTCGGTGCAACCTTTTGGACATAAAAACACTATTGTGAGGTGTGAGGTGTTCAGAATAGACTGGAAATGAGTGGAAATTAAGGTTATTGAGGTTAATAATAGCATAGGAGCAGAAAAACCTACAAATTCTGTGATTTTAGCTGTTTTTATGCTTTTTTTCAAAAAAATACAGATCCAAAACACAAAACCCAGAACCCAAAACACGGAAGGGTGGTTTTGGCAAAACCAATCCAGATCCAAAACACGAAGAAAGATCCAGATCCAAAACCAAAACACAAAACACGAAAAGTGGCCGGTGCACACCCCTAGTAGAAATGAAGGATCGGGGCTATTCATTATAAAGGTAATGCAGGAAATATCACTGATACTGTATCTCCTGCTTACCTTTCAGACCGGATCTGTCTCGTAGGCACCATACACTAGTATGGGGCCCTAAATTATTCAATCTCCGAAAATATAATATTTTTGGAGCTTGACTGCAGGGGTATTCACCATCTTCAGAATTGTTGCAGCACACCCATTCTCAGCTAGGGTGCTGAATATGATATACATCTGAGACCTATCAGTGATCTTTTATACACTGCCGATCTCTCTTTACAAAGGAGTTATAGGATAAAGAGTCAGGATTAAAGAAGGCAGACATAACTCCTGCAAAGCAGATAACCTTCAGATGGAGGAGCACATATTGCGATTTTATGGCATGTGCTGCAGATAGCAATAAATCCAGAGTTTAACTATTTGCTAGAAGGGATTTAAATATATGACCATGACTTTGATGCTCTCTTCAAAAGATAAAAAAATCTGCAATTGGTAATATTAAAGTTTTTGTCAGTCTTTTCATGTCTTAGTTCACTTTAACTTATTAGTAAAGTATTTCTGTGTATGGTTTTCTCTTGTTATCTTCACTTTTGATACCAATTGTAGAAATCTGGTGTGTGATTTAGGGGCCTATTCATCATCACTTTATTTTTACAAAAGCAGATGAAAATGAACATTCTCACCTGCAATTGTAAAAACTAAGTATTCGGGCCATTCATCAAGAAGGTAAATCAGGAGATGTCACAGATATCTCCTACTTACCTTCCTCTGGCGAATGGCCCACTGTCCCCATACACTGGTATCACAGATATCTCCTGCTTACCTTCCTCTGGCGAATGGCCTGCTGTCCCCATACACTAGTATCACAGATATCTCCTGCTTACCTTCCTCTGGCAAATGTCCCGCTGTCCCCATACACTAGTATCACAGATATCTCCTGCTTACCTTCCTCTGGCAAATGGCCCGCTGTCCCCATACACTAGTATCACAGATATCTCCTGCTTACCTTCCTCTGGCGAATGGCCCGCTGTCCCCATACACTAGTATCACAGATATCTCCTGCTTACCTTCCTCTTGTGGAATGGCCCCTGTCCCCATACACTAGTATCACAGATATCTCCTACTTACCTTCCTCTGGCAGAATGGCCCACTGTCCTCCTACACTAGTATCAAAGATATCTCCTGCTTACCTTCCTCTGGCAGAATGGCCCACTGTCCTCCTACACTAGTATCAAAGATATCTCCTGCTTACCTTCCTCTGGCAGAATGGCCCACTGTCCCCATACACTAGTATAGGAACAGAATTAATCAAGTTCCGAAAATATAATTTTTTCGGCGTTTGATTGCGGGAGCACTCCCCATCTTCATATTCCCGGGTCTCGATGAGGGATTCTTCCGCCGTAAGTCGGGGATCTTGTGTGCATTTGTAACCTGTAGGTCACGCATGCGCACTGCTCTCGCGAGCAGTGAAAAGATTCACTGCTCCAAAAGGAGCAGTGAAGCCGCTCGCTGGGACAGCTGAGTTTCATTAACATTAGCATATTGTCACAGCTGCGTTGCGTATGAAAATGCAGTTGCCATCACATTAGCATCCGTCCCTGAAGCAAGCCCTGAGTTCTATATGTTATTATAAAATCCAGAGTGTTACTTACAGTACTGTGCTGTGCTGGTCTCTCAATCTCTCGAGTCTGCGGAAGTCTCCATCAGTCCAGCACTTTCCTGCACTCTACTACTACTACTGCTGGGCTATCTTATCATTGTTATTGATGCCTGTCTATTGTGCACTTGTCATTTGTAAGCAGTGGTGGATTTCCCGATAGGCACGTGCCGAGGGATGCACTTATTTTCTTTTCCGATTTCGACAATTGTGTTGCTGGAGGCGGGGTGAGGTTGGGGCAGTCCAAAGGCAATGTCTGACATCCTGACATAAAGGGAGAGGAGCTGTCCATATTCTAAACCAGTAATGTAAGTTATTAGAATTTTCAGTTAAAGTTTGTCTCAACATATGTAGCTTTGCCGCATCACCTGGGATCAGGGCCGTAGAGTGCAGGGGATGTTTGCTGCACTGGGGGGTGCCAGGTAAAGATCAAGGGGGTAACTAGCTCTAAAAACAAGAATAAATCAGCAAAAGTAATTTCAGAAATGAATTAAATAAGACTTGTTCAGAGTAGGGAAACTACTATCAATCTTGTATGAACTTAAACTTTAGATGAGTACTAGTACTTTTTTCATAGAAAGAAAAACACTGAGTATAACTAGAGTGCACTAAAGAGGACAGATGACTCTTCAGCAGGTCTGTATGTTATGCCTTCGAATATGGTATATTTTGGCAACAATCAGAATGTGGACAGCATAATGTCGACATGTGAACTTTCAAGGTTTTGACATGTACAGAGTGTTGACATGTCAAATGTAGACATTGTGAATGTCCACTGCCAGCATGTCGATAATAGAATTTCCCTTAGACCTTCACTCAAAGCATAACCTTATCTGCAGCCAGGGGCGTTTCAAGAGAGGAGGGGTCCCGTGTGCAGTCTCTGTCCGGGGCCCCCTCCTCTCTCTCTGGCGGCCAGCTGTACACTGAGCACAGCGCCGCTCCAGTAGACTCTGGGCACTAGAGTGTGCCCAGAGACTACAGTGCATGCACAGGTCACTGGGAAAATGGCGCCGCGGCCATTTTCCTGGTGTTTTCCCTACTGCACATGCGCAAAACCCTGGAAAAACGGCCACGGGGGCCATTTTACAAATCAATTTTGACATGGCTGATACCGGCGCTGACGTGGGACTCCGGCGGCGGAGTGGTAAGTATTAAAAATATGGGTGCAGGATTAACCCTAATCATTGTGATCGTCGAAATTTCCAATGTCGACATTCTGTACACGTCTATATTCCAAATGTAGACATTCGGAACATGTCAAAATGATGCTGTCTACTTTATGAATGGCGAAATTCTGTGACTGCATACCAACACTTCCAGGTGGTGATTATTATTATTATATCGTTTTCATAAAACTCTAGGATATCATTATATAAACTTAGACACAACGTCATGAAGCAGCATAGAGATGGATCTAGAATTTATATATGTATATAGTATTTGTTGGTTTATTTTAATAACTCAGTTCTCTTTATCACATAAATCCTATATCTTCATATTCTGCCTATTTTAGTCTCTCACACAGAGCCAGCTACACACACAGAAATAATGGACACTTACACAGTAGATGTAAAACAAGGCATCTGTAACACTGTAGTTGACTGAACCGAGTCCTCCCACATCTATTTGTGAAATAAAATAATCTTTTTTGCTGGCTGCCTGTGCTTGTCAGTGTAATTTCTCCTGGAAATATTTAAATGTAAATATAATAAGGTAAACCTGCAAATATAATTGGATTCTTTGCAAATCTGGCAGATTCTGGCAGATGCTTAATTAAAATAGCCATCGATAGAGCGATACATATATACGTTTTCTCCTATGTGAATGACTGGGACAATTTATTATGGAGATTTTTATAGTATTACTTTTCTTTATTACTCTCTACTGCACACGATGGACGTTTATACTTCAATACTTCATTCTATTCATTTTAAATGAAGTCAGAAAATTGCAAATAAGGTAAAACATTGATAGTCACTAAGGCATCAAAAATGCATAAAACACAGGGCATTCAAGTCTTTAGTGAAACAGAATCTGATATAAGATATCTGCACATCTGAATTGGAAGAAATTTAAATTGTATTCCAAGAATAAAGCATTTTTTAATGATCTTGTTTTGCTGACAATAATGCTCTTTGGGAGGATTCCTGTTGTCCGGAAAACCCCTACATTTGAATCACAACACTTTGGTGGGTTAGATGATGGTTAAAACTTCTAGGAACCTCCCAGTTAGCACCTGCATTAAATAAATGACAACACTATGAATGCAAGTCCATTTTTATGCACAGAAAATGCATGTGTAACTGTATATACCTATGCAGCATATTTGCCAACTTACTGGTTGCCCTCTGATGGAAGGGGACTGGCAGGCTGACTATGGGAGGGGCATGGCAAAGTGGGTGACACAATATGTCATTGTGGCTTCGCCCCCCGCTACACAATGCCATTATTACCTGCATTGTGAAGCGGGGGCAGGACCACAATCATGTAATTCAACATGAATTACGTCATCAGACACCTGGACCGCCCACTTCACTTGGGTGGCTGCAAGAGGTTTGCCCACTTTTCTGGATGTCTGGGAGCACAAACCCGAGATTCAGGAGCCTCCCGGAAGTTCATGGAGAGTAGGCAAGTATGCTATGCAGACTACTACTACATACTATTACAGGAGATTAATGGGCGATGGAACAGTATTTCAGTGTAGAACAAGTACTGTATTGACATATACAAGGTACCTGCTACTTACGTAGAGGTTGAGACAGCAGCATACTATACACCAGTTAGGAAGGGTACTGTATCTGTTGCTGGTACTCTTCCCCTGTGTGCTGCTAATAATGATCACCAGCACTTATCTTGCAAATATAAATAACAATACAAGTATAGCCCCCATCTCAAATGTGATGTTACTGATAAAATGTACCAATAAACTACTCTGTAGCGATGTAGTTCATTGTGATCAATGTTAAGTTCTCAACAATGGTATCCAAAGAAGAGCGGTATCCAATTCTCTAACCAATCAGAGAGTATAAGCTTTTTATTGATTAGTGTGATAGGATCAGAACCTGCCATTCATGCTGCAGGTTGAGTTTTATTTATAAAGGTCTTTGTTACATTGTATCTGTGTGTTTATTTCACTCTATTTTTACAGATGCACTACCGTCCATGGGGGCCCTGGATGCCAGGAAATGCTGTAATTTGTAGTTCTACAAGTGCCAGCATGCTCTAGCAGCCATGAGTACACTGGCAATTGTAGAACTACAGGTACCAGCATGCTTAAGCAATTTGATGTTGCAAGGATTTGCAGAGAAAAGAAGGGCACCAGACAAACAATATACTTATGTCAAATAACTCTTTATTATCCCACCACACCAGGGGTGTGGGAAGGGCCTTTGTGCTTTCATTCCCTTCCAGAATACGCTAGGGCTGGTAACATTAAGACAAGGGCACAGCATGCTGTGGTTTTTCTTGTTCTAGAGTCTGTTGCCAATGTCGTGGCTGGAATAATATGCAAAGTATCTGCCCTTCCCCTAGTGTAGCAGCCTGCGCCTGAATCTGCTAGCAGCAAGACGCCATTTTTTGTGCCTCTGACCTCTGTATTAACGCCGGTGATTCTATAGATGCCACCATCGACGCACGATCAACACCTGCACCGGCAGCCCCATGACAGGTGCAGCTTCACCATTAGACTCTGACCACCTATGGCTGCAGCTGTAGGTCTGTGAACGCAGACCCTCTCACTGACATGCCCACGACACTACCACGCTCACTTCTAGCCACCTCCAAGTCACTGCCCAGCCTCGCATAGCTTTGTCCTAGTAGTAGTTTTTCTTCAGGACCACCCACTGATTTTGTCGCTACTACGAGCACTAGTGCTAGTAACACTTTTGGTATGGAGGGGGCAAACTTTTTTTCAATATATTTATTTATTAAAATGTCAGTCATCATAATCATTTAGTATAAACAAAGGTTTGTGCGCTAAGAGTTAGCCCCTAATACCCTAAATTTTAATCTGCTGCTCTCAAAGTGGATTCTGCTATCCACTAAAAATACAGATTGATGAAAAAAGAAATGAGAGCGCTTGATAAAATGTGGAAAATGAATGAACAATTTATTCACCACACATATACACTGGAATTATAAACTTTTAAAATATAACATCATATAATTGGCTAGCATTACATCATTAATAATCAGCAGTTAATGCTGATTATTGTGAGCATAGTAGAGTAACTTACATACTTTGCTTTACATAGCATGCTGCAGCACATTTATCATTTATATAAGACACATGTGGTTGGCAGACCCCTATAATAGCAGCTTTATGGGGGCTCAATTTATGCCTGCAACTTTTGTGAAATACTGTACATCCTACTGTACAGGTCCTATGTCTGTAATCCTATGTCTGTAGTCCAAAATGCACCCCATTACTGTCCATACTTACATTTTGGCTCTAGTGTATTTCTGTTACCTTTGTTTGACTCACCTTTTTTTTGTTGGAAAGAAGAATACGGTTAAAGTAAATCACATCTGCTTCAGTTTTTTGGCTGCTCTCAGTGATGTGAAGCACTGGCAGAGTAACTAATACTAATTTTGTTTTTTTTCTTATAATTAGATTTGCAGGTAAATTTTGTAGCAGGCTTGCCGACTATTTGGCTGCCTTTTCCAGGAGAGGCAGCCAGCTCGGCACAGCTGGGGGACATGTCACAGTTTTGAGGACGTGTCGCGAGGCATGACCTCGCAATCACATCCCCACCCTTGGCAACATAATGCCTGTAATCTCGGCATTGTGTTGCCGGGGGTGGGGCCATGATGACGCATCATCAGCCACCCCCCGCCCCTGCTGCTGGTATATGTTTACTATTATATCCGGCGGGCGGGGGTAGGAAAAATTACCAAGACAAGTGCCTATTTTTCCGGGAGGTCGGGAGCGGCACCCGATTTTCGTTTGTATGTTTTGTAGTGTATCCATTTAGAAAGTATAACATTCATTTGGTACGATGGTCAAAATGGATTTATGCAAAGGAGGATAATATTATTGTATATGTTAGTTTTTTATATCTCTTTCTCTTAATTATTGAAAATACATTAATAAGTTTATATACGTTGTGCTTTTCTAATTCTATTATTAGTGAAGCAAGTTTGTGTTTTCTGCTTTGCTCTGAAATCAAGCATTTGGTAAACACCACCCTCCCTCTCTAAGTATTCTGCATTTGCCCCTGTTGTTCTTTTATAAATAATCCCCCTATGTGCTCCATCATGATCTGAATATATTTTGACCATCAAGCTGCTTGGACACGGAGAAGGTAAATGGCAGATGTTAGAAAAGAGATTGAACCCCTGTAGTGGGCTGCTGAGAGTTACTGAAACATGGTACACTATTGTATAAAGAAGAACTTTTACTAATGACCTTTGTCAAGGATACAAAAACATAGCAGTCAGGTCTCTGGACTGTTCGGGGCTGTTTCCTTATCTTGAAGAGCTTGTGCAATCCTAATATCCATGTTTGATGTTGTCTAATAAGCTTTTTCAGTGGCCTTTTAAGTTACAAACGCTATCAGACCTCGCTAAATTACTTTCTCCTAGATTCCATTTCAAATGCAAATGTCTCCTTTTTTTGTATTTAAAGCTAGCACTAGCTGTAATTCCTTGATTATACTAATTGCAGCACCTGGGAAGAGTTGTAGAAATCACTTTTCAGTGTCTTATGTTGGAGCTCTGCATGTCTTTAGTTCATGCCAATGAGAAGTAGATATATATTTCTTACTACAAAGAAAGTATTTATAATTTACCGTTTGAGTGCATAAAATTATTCACTTCTACATCAAGATATACTGTAGATATTAACATTGTTTTGCAACAGGAAAAGTATGACCTGCAGCTTTTGTGGGAGAGAATACAGTATATACAGTATTTGCACCAATACATCTAGTAACCTAAAAAAGTCATAAGTAGCTGTCCGTAGTCCTGGAGAACTATATTAATCTGGATAACTGGATTAGGGTAGCATATTAAACACAGATTGATTGATTAAGACATAATAGGATTAAGAGGGTGGATGGTATTGATTGCTATGAGATACGATAAAGTATAACAAGAAAAGTTTGAAATAACATACTGTATTACATTTAAAGATTTAGGGGTCTATTTAATAAGATGAACAAAATTGGCAACATATTTTTCAGCTAATTTTGCACAAGAGATAGCACCATAAAATTATCTGTGCAATGACAGAACACACAAAATATACATATCCCGAGGAAGAGAAAATCCCTACGTGATGCACAGTGCAAAACATCTTTCATAAATGCAAAAGATGTACTGTATGAGGGTCAATCAAGCCCAATACACATGCCTGGATCAATGAGAAGAATCTGTTATATACACTTATATAAAGCAGATTTTATATATCCAGTTAAATTCTTTTACATTTTCCACTCCTTTTTTTTATATTTTTGCAAATGTATGGGATAAAGTTTTTATACATATTTTATATACCATCAGTGAAATGGGGATATATATTATTGTTTGTTCCTACAATATATTTGGAAATAACATTGAAGGTAAGTTCTTCTCATAGTTTCTTTTGGTCTAAAGCAGTAGTAACCCACAGTTACCTGGACGATTGTATGTGGAAGGAGCCAGGGGACAGGGGTCACTGCACAGTTTCTACTCTACTTCACTCTGGCAGCTACAGTCAGGTGCATAAATACTGGGACATTGACAGAATTTTCATATTTTGGCCTCTATTCACCACCACAATGGCTTTGAAATGAAACAAACAAGATGTGCTTTAACTGCAGACTTTCAGATTTCATTTGAGGGTAATTACATCCAAATCAGGTGAACGGTGTAGGAATTACAATGGTTTCTATATGTGCCTCCCACTTTTTAAGGGGCCAAAAGTAATGGGACTATCAACTCAAAAGCTATCTCATGGACAGGTGTGGGCTATTCCCTCGTTATTTCATTATGAATTAAGCAGGTAAAAGGTCTGGAGTTGATTCTAGGTGTGACATTTGCATTTGGAATCAGTTGCTGTCGACTCTCAATATGAGATCCAAAGAGCTGTCACTATCAGTGAAGCAAGCCATCATTAGGCTGAAAAATCAAAACAAACCCATCAGAGAGATATCAAAAACAGTAGGTGTGGCCAAATCAACTGTTTGGAACATTCTTAAAAAGAAAGAACGCACCGGAGACCTCAGCAACACCAAAAGACCTGGAAGACCACGGAAAACAACTGTGGTGGATGACAGAAGAATTATTTCCCTGGTGAAGAAAAACCCCTTCACAACAGTTGGCCAAATCAAGAACACTCTCCAGGAGGTAGGTGTATATGTGTCAAAGTCAACAATCAAGAGAAGACTTCACAAGAGTGAATATAGAGGGTTTACCACAAGATGTAAACCATTGGTGAGCCTCAAAAACAGGAAGACCAGATTAGAGTTTGCCAAACAACATCTAAAAAAGCCATTACAGTTCTGGAACAACATCCTATGGACAGATGAGACAAAGATCAACTTGTACCAGAGTGATGGGAAGAGAAGAGTATGGAGAAGGAAAGGAACTGCTCATGATCCAAAACATACCACCTCATCAGTGAAGCATGGTGGTGGTAGTGTCATGGCGTGGGCATGTATGGCTGCCAATGGAACTGGTTTCCTTGTATTTATTGATGATGTGACTGCTGACAAAAGCAGCAGAATGAATTCTGAAGTGTTTCGGGCAATATTATATGCTCATATTCAGTCAAATGCTTCAGAACTCATTGGACGGCGCTTCACAGTGCAGATGGACAATGACCAAAAGCATACTGCAAGAGCAGCCAAAGAGTTTTTTAAGGCTAAAAAGTGGAATGTTATGCAATGGCCAAGTCAATCCCCTGACCTGAATCCGCTTGAGCATGCATTTCACTTGATGAAGACAAAACTGAAGGGAAAATGCCCCAAGAACAAGCAGGAACTGAAGACATTTGCAGTAGAGGCCTGGCAGAGCATCACCAGGGATGAAACCCAGCGTCTGGTGATGTCTATGCGTTCCAGACTTCAGGCTCTAATTGCCTGCAAAGGATTTGCAACAAAGTATTAAAAAGTGAAAGTTAGATTTAGGATTGTTTAGTTTGTCCCATTACTTTTGGCCCCTTAAAAAGTGGGAGGCACATATAGAAACCGTTGTAATTCCTACACTGTTCACCTGATTTGGATGTAATTACCCTCAAATTAAATCTGAAAGTCTGCAGTTAAAGCACATCTTGTTTGTTCATTTCAAAGCCATTGTGGTGGTGAATAGAGGCCAAAATATGAAAATTCTGTCAATGTCCCAATATTTATGCACCTGACTGTATGTGAGTAGTCATAACTCCATCCAGACATGGCATTATTCTTTGAACCTACTTAAATAAAGCAGACTTTTTCTCTTCTCTTTAAATTGCATTGACTATCGGCCCCCATTGCAGCCTACAGGGTTGCAGAGAGCTTTGAAAACTCTATGAAATTATATTACGGGAATACAACAGGTATGCATAAATATATTTGAAAAAATGAATGAAATAGTAAATAAGTAAAACAAGTATATAAAGCAAATAATCAACAAGTACTACTCTAGTCGGAATTGGTATGAAAGCCCGGCACTCGGAATGCTTGCTGTCAGTATACCGACAGCAATGCTTGGGATCCCGACAAGGGTCCGGTAAGTATGTTAAATGTCCCTCTTCTTCCCCTAACCCTCTGGTCCTACATCATAACACTAACCCTCCCCACCCCCCACCCTAACCTTCCCCGATAGTGCCTAAACCTAACCCTCCCCCCTTGGTGCCTAAACCTAACCCTCCCCCCTTGGTGCCTAAACCTAACCCTACCACCCCAGTTGTGCCTAACCCTAATCCACCCACGGGTATCCCTAGCCCTAACCTCCCCCTCCACTAGCATAACCCTAACCCCCCCATGACGCCTAAACCTAACAAGCCCCGCTATACTTACGATCAGCATCCTGGCTGTCGGGATTCTGGCGTTGGGATGTCCACTACTGTTGGTATTCCAGCGATGGTGTTCTAGCCAGATAGTGGCATTCTGGCGCCAGGATTTCGTCAGCCGGGATGCCGGTTGTGGGTATGTTAACTACATGCCCTCTAGTCTACTGTGTTCTTGGCAGTGACGTGGTGTGGGTGTGTGCTGGGTACAGTACATATGAATATTGTGTGTGAGCGGTTAGGCTGAGGAGAGATCAATAACTACTATCAAGGCATGAAGAAAAATAATAAGAGGACTGTTAAACAAATTAAGAAAGTGGATGGAACAGAAGAAAAAAAAGGTTGTCTGTTTCTTCATCCATTTCTTCTATTTCTCTCTGCCCTCTTTTGTATTCCTTTTTTCCTTTTCCTTCTTCTACTCCTATTTCTGTTTCTCTTAATCCTACTCCATTTCCGACCTCAGCTATCTCCTGCACTCCTCAGGTTTATTTATATACAATGCTACTTCAGTGTTCCAGACCCAGAAAATCATTGCAGAGCTCTATGACAACGGACAGCGTTTTGTATAATCGGTTACAGCATAGATTCACCTTTCCAAACATTTAATACAGAAGTACAGAGCCTTCATCTTAAATTAACTGGCATACAAGTACATCTCTCTATATAGCGTAATCGTTAGTCTCGCTCTCTCTCACAACTGTTCCTGAATCAGATTTGTCACTAGCTCTATCCATCATATCTGTTGGATGAATTCGGGTTGAGTAGGCTCTAATACTGAACCAAGATCCATATAGGCTTGAAGGAGAGAGAGGATACACTTGAAGTTCCACAGTTTTTGAAATTAAGATTTTGAAACCAAAAAGACTCCTGTTCTAGTACTGGAGGGTTGCATTCATTCCAGAGCATTTGGAGCATGGCACAGGCACATATTTCCAAAGTGGGTGTCATCACCTACCCCCCCCCACTCCTCACGCCCCATGGCCACATATGAACCACAGCTATGACCCGGAAGACAGTATTATAATTACACACTTACCAATCATCGGCCCAATGTGTCATGACTGACATCACAACTGGGCGGGCATTTACATGTGCCCGCTCAGTTGGGCTGTCAGTCACCGGCGGCCTCTGCAGCAAGTGTACGGGCGGTCGGCTAACCACCCATACACACAGCATGATGCTCCAATATGTCTGCAGATATATTGGGTACCGGCTGTGATTCACAGACATATCGTCTGTACACACTGGCCGATGCACACACAATATATTGGCAGTTCAGTTGAACACCTGATATAATGGCCAGGTTGTACCCAGCATTATAGCATTTTCTTGTCTCCCCCTTGATCTTTTCCTTGACCACAGCACAGTGCTTCTGGCAGAATTCTCCCATTCACCAACATGTAAGCTAGCATGGCCTCTATTGCCTACATATAAACAAGCATGGCCTCTATTGCCTACATATAAGCTAGCATGGCCTCTATTGCCTAGATATAAGCTGGTATGGCCTCTATTGCCTAGATATAAGCTGGCATGGCCTCTATTTCCTACATATAAGCTAGCATGGCCTCTCTTAAACACATGTAGTGATGGGCTTTTACCTCATCCAACACCCACTCTGGAAATCTAGGAACATTTATGCAAATGGAGTGTGGTCAAAAGGTCGGCATTCACAATGGCAACGATCACAATGTCAACAGTTATGATGTTGACGTTGAAATGTCGACATGTTCACAATGTCGACCTCTGAAATGTTAACATATAAATGCCCAACATGATCAGAATGTCAACATATTAGATTAGGTTACAGGAGGGGAGGGTTTGGGTGAGGCACTAGGGGTAGTGGGGTGTAGGGATTATGGTTTGGGTAAGAATACTTACTGGAACAGCCGCTCCATCAGATGCCTGCACTGGAACTGCTCCACATGTGACTGCCGGGACCTGGAAGCTGCTGCTGGAGACGCAGCTGCCGCCTGGAGCAGGTAAGTCACCACTAGACCACAAGGGACGTTTTGTTGACATTCTATCATGTCGAAATTTAAGCAGTGTCCACATGATGAATGTCCACATGATGAATGTCCACATGATGAATATTAACTGTATATACCACACCCTATCCAAATAAGTGGACTCAGAGGACCAAAGTTGATTCTGTGCTTTACCTCGCTTATTTTGCACCTGATAAATGACCACCAGTCCTAGTGCTTAATGGGATGGGAAGCATCATTGCTTTTACTATAATATAATATAGGAAGAATAATCAACAATCATTGGATGTATAGTTCAATGTACAGTATATCTAACAAACAATATCAGCCTGGTGGGAGAGATGATGTCACCTGTCCATATGGTGGAACCTCACCAGTTTCAAGGTTAGCTGATTGTTGGGAGCTGGGGAAAGAGGGTGTGAATCTGAAAATTAACAAGAAATTAGAGACTGTTCTCCTTTAGGAAATATGTAAACGTAAACAGTATAGATAATATTCTGTATAAAAATGTTGCCACCTATTTACAATCCAATAATCTCAGCATTACATAAAGACTATGGGACTGGCTGCAATCCACATATCTCCATGATACCAATCTGCTGATTACATTTACCACTTTCTGTTCTGTCATTTTACTCTCGTTCCAGGACAGTAAAACAGATGGGAGATTGACATTATGATGCATTAAGCAATAAAATCACATTTCAGTGTACCAGCCCTAGTGTTTCATAGCATTATAGCTACTATTACCACTGAACTAGTGTGGTGCAGATGTACAGAGCCACATGTCCTGAGCTACACCTGTGAATACTATTTTAATGGGATCCAGCTGCATTTCTACAGTCTGAACTAGTGTCGCTCTTCCAGGGAATCAGATTGGAGTATTTGTTTCCTACCATATTGCGTGCACCTTTATAATAGGATTTGTTTCACAGGTACTGTATGCAAGGATAAGATATTTCTCCTGGGAAAGGATGTTACAATGTTGCTCCGACACATGGGGGTATATTTACTAATGTTCCATTTCGATTTTTGAGTGATTTGAAATTCGATTTGCATTCAATTTGCATTAGATTTTAGTCTATTTAAATCACCCATAAAATATACCCCATGGTGTCTTACACTATTGTCATGGAAGTATTTTACCTCTTTCTCTAACAGAAAGTGTATTGGTGAGTGCACACAAGTACGGTAGTACGACCTGACTAATCAGACTAGGTTAGAACAGATTAATAGGGTTAGATTTAAACAAGATAAAAGGGTGTTTTGTGGGTACAACTACTAGTTCTCTGGATCCAGTACATAATGTAATTAAGATAATACCTGGCAATGCGTGTTTAGGTAATGCTTGTCTCCCCAGTTGGCAGAGTACAATCTGGTAATATATGCTGGAACTACACAATAGCTACAGTATAATGTCACAAGCTTCCTGCCACTAATATACATTGTGGAAATAGCAATCAACTCTTCCTTTTTAAGTAGCAAACAAAATCTTTTTCATGGAAGCATTCGGTAAGAATTTGCCCATGCTTCATCACAGACAGACAGCTAGTGAGCCAATCTTTTGAAATGTAAGCAGGCATTGAAATCATTGATGGTCGCTGAAGCATTGTGCATTGTAATCTGCAGTAAGTGCTGTCACCCACTCTTGGATAAATAGCAGCTATCACTTTCAGTGCAAATTGAAAATAAAAATAGAGCATCCTAAGGCATTACGGATCTATATAGTGGCATTAGGGTGTGTTGTGGGCTTTCTATAACTTTCCATGAGGTGCTTAGAAACACATTCATTTAATGATTCCTTACCATGGCTCTAAGATAGTCAAAAGAAAAAAAAACTCCAAAAGAAAATATATTGGCAAGACAGAACCATTGTAACAGCAGACACATAAGGCAGCCTAGCTGACCTTGCACTGTGTTACAGAATGTTAGCGATCATTAGCAAAGAATAGAAAGTGAGAGAACTGTAGGAATATTGATGGTAGATTATAGATCATCTCTGTATAAAATAATATAACATTTTTGTGAACTACAGATGCAGATAAAATTATTACAATTTCAAGGGGTCCATTCATCAGGTTAATTATCGGGGGCCGGGCGGATAATTATCAGGACGGCCTCTGGTAATTAAGTATCCAACTTGCTGCAAGTAGCAGAGGTGGATACATAGTCACAGGAACAATTCAGCAGTGCTCCGAGGCGGAGAGAGCTGATCCGAAAATCAGCTGTCTCTGCATTCACGCAGGCGCTCAAAGCAATATCCGTAATATCTCCTGCATTACCTTTATAATGAATAGCTCCAATCCTTATTTTCTACAAAAGAAGGTGAAAATTTTAATTTTCACCTGCTTTTATAGAAATGAAGTGATGATTAATGGACCCTTAAAGTACAAACAAATTATACCTTGTTGCCCAAACAAGTTATATGTGTCAATGAATTATGCAGTACTTTGTATTTGCTTCCAAATTCCAGGCAAAATAGTGAATATTCTTATCAAGTGTAGACTGTAGTTGAGTCATGTGAAGTAAATCAGATCTTAGTCTATTCCTCTGCTTCAGCTATAAACACATGATATAGCAAAACAATAATTATGAAAGCTCATCATTTAACAAATGAATCATAATGAATGTCCAGAAAAAATCTGACTACTATCTGTTTGTACCAAGGCAGTATTGACTATTGATAAGGTCCATTTGACTAGGGTCAGATGAGTAGTCCTGTGAAGGTGCTGTCAAGCTAGAGAGACTGAAACGTTTTCTGCGTGACACAGGATTATACATCCAACTTGTTTTCAAACTTAAGGGTTCTTCTACTTATTAAATGTCAAAAAGCCTGGGTGTTTCAGCCAGAAAGAGAGCTTCACTCTGTACATCAAGGCGTCACAACCGGCTATAGGTTTCGAAGACTATTTAACAAGGCATAGCTGTACAAGTACTGTCATAATCTGTCTTCTGCCACCGCCATCTCGAGATGGGGATAACAGAGGAATATGAATAAAAATGCTGTATCATTTGAATAAATCATTCTTTAATTTGGTAATGTTTGTTAAATATATATTTTTAGTTTATTGTATACTATTTAGCTATTTTTTACTTGCAGTTGCAAGGTATCACTTAACCTTTGTCCTAATGCAGCTGCCGCTATTGAAGGCATGGGAGCTGTGGCCGATTGAAACTGCGCCCCCCATGATGCTCTGGGGCAGTGCAGAGAGGCGGGCACATGTGCAGTGTATGCAAAGAGACAGGAGAAAGCCCATAAAAGGGAGAGAGGAGGAGTGAGCCATGGATAGTGAGCCAACAGAGGGTCATGTGATTTGGAAGCTTCTGGAAGAAGCACGCGGATGAGATATGACACTTAGGGGGTCAGTTAGAGGAAGCCTGGGTAATCTACAAGAGGGACAGACCTGCTCTGAAGTGGCAGTGACGTAAATACCAGAGACACCTGTTTAAGAAATGAGGGAGGAGACACTGACGAAGAAGACAGAGAGATAAGCCTACAGAGAAACAAGCTGCAGTTTCAAGAGCCTGGGACTTGTAGTGCCACAGCCAGTTGCAGTGTTCTAGTGTATGCTGTATGGTACCTACCATCCAGAGGGGAAGCTGTGCCCTTCATTAGATCTTGAATTTGGTGAGAGAGACCCAATTATTACAACTAGCTGGTGTGATAGACATTGCTAATATTAATCTATATAACAGAACTGCAACATGCATCTATACAGCATGGGCCCCATCTGTGCACACTTAGCTGCATATTTATCACTATCTGCTTTTTTAATGTGGATGTGATAAATATTTTTCGTGTAAATTTGCAATGTGAAAAAATTAATATTTTCATACGAATTTAACATACTGCTCTTGCCGGGAGTCAGGATCCAATAAGATAACACCTTGAAAAAGGCCGCCGATGACGGCCGAAATACGTTGATCTGCAGATTCAACCCAACACACAGGCATTTGCCAAAAGATAGAATTAAATCCCTTGATACCTGCAACAAAGATTTGCTACCCCAGCATCTGAGGTAGGCAGACCTCCAGCAGACCATACCCTGATTTAACATATGGAACATCCAGTTTGTGATCTGAGCCTGGAAACAATGCTGCTTCAGTGTGGTGCTGCTAGAGACAGACTCCTAACTACCAGGAACCATGAGTAAAGGAAATTGAATATATTATTTTTGGAGGACCAACAAGACTAAGGAAAAGGATATTCCTGGTACACTTTTGAAGTGAGAATTATCTGGGACACTGCACATCTTAAGCCGGCCATACACGGTGCGATTAGAAACCTCACGATGTGTTGTACGATAACCCTTGCAATTCTTCCTTTGAAAGTCTCCATATGTTGTGGTCAAATGGTGTACGATTGATCGTTACGATCATACATACATCATAATACATCCTACACAATAGATCGCAATCTTACAATGTATGATCCAACTATACGACAGCGGGGCCGCGCATCGGCATCGCAAACATACCAAAACAACACAGGATGTGCACGATTGATCGTTACGATCGATCGAATTCATGCACATCTTGCAAAAGAAATCGCACCATGTATGGGCCGCTTTAGACCACCATGCAATTTACACCCCATCACCTCGTGTGTCCACCCTTCCCCTGTCCTGTTGATCCTATTTATAGAGGCTAGCCATTTTTATACATTGGTTTTATACATTAATTTTTAATAAATGTACCTATATGCTTTCATTTAGTATGTGTGTATAGTGATTTATCCACTTTAGATCATTGTATTTATTGAATTTTAAAACAGAATACACCCCAAGCTTCTTATTACACATGAGTAGTTATACAATCAGAGGAGTTTTTCTTATTGGATATAAATAATGGAATTGAGTTTTATATAGACTGAGGGGTCTATTTACTAAGCAGTGTTAGGAGACAGAGTGAAAAGTGATAAGGTACCAGCCAATCAGCTCCAAACTGTCATTTTCAAACACAGCCTGTAAGATGGCAGTTAGGAGCTGATTGGCTGGTACCTTATCACTTTTCACTCTGTCTCCTTATACTGCTTAGTAAATACACCCCAAAGTGAAAAGTGATAAGGTACCAGCCAAACAGCTCCCAACTGCCATCTCACAGGCTGTGTTTGAAAAATGACAGTTAGGAGCTTATTGGCTGGCACCTTATTACTTTTCACTCTCTCTCCTAACACTGCTTAGTAAATAGACCCCTCAGTGAGTGAGCGCTGACTGTTACTACATCTTTGACCTATTGTTTTATATATCCAAAAAGAGAAGAGCTGGTTACAGTGTGATAGCATTACGCTATGGCACTGTTTCCTAGTTCAAGTCCTCTGCACATACTGGTTCACATTACGTTCACGAGTGATATAGGCTACAATAGGCTAACGCCATCTGCAGATGGCGTTAACTATCAGGGCCAATCTCCATAATATGACTGCATAGCGGCCCCCTTAGAAACCTATGGAGGCTGCATTTGCAGTTGGAAATGGAGGGACCAAGGCAGATACCAAAGATATCTGCTGTGATCCCAACATGGTACATTTGGGGGATGTTTAATATTTGTGGGGGATATCCCGCAAATATTGAATGATAAATAGGCCCCAAAGATCCAACTGCAGCCCAGATTGCCACTATCCAAAGCACTGAAAGAGAACCCATAACTTAAATGCTCCTTTATTTATTTCAAAATGTTCTTTGAACACCAGTATACATACTGTAGGACTGTAATAAGTATTTTTATTAATGAATAGTCTATAAAATCTTGCAGATATACTGTACATTTGTAGGATCATTCTGAGATTGTATAGTGAATAGCCAGTTAATCCGTATTAGTGATACAGTTAGTAAGGTTATTTTTCATGTAAAGTGTTAGTTATATGCATGTAATATTACGTTATTGATTCCAGTGTTGCTGTTTTAGATAGACTGTACAGGAACAGACTACTCATATACTGTATAATACTGTATACTGAATATTGCAATGCAGATCTTAGTTTATGCTTTTATTTAAACAGTAAAGTAAGTAAAGTGACCTATTCTAATGTACTTCCAGGGTCATTACTAATAAAAAATATAAAAAAATACTTGCCATATGTTTTAGCTCTCATTGGGGTAGATGTATGAAAGCGGCCGCTATACCGCTTCCTGCTTCACCTTTTTAGCGAGGCGAAGCAGGAAGCACTACCGATGAGATGTAAGAACATCTCATCTGCCGGAGAGGGGGAGCGTTAACTCCCCCCTCCGGCGCTACCCTCTAGAGACAGCAACGCATCAGGCTAGTGCTGATGCGCTGTGTCTCTGTGTCGGCCGGCTCCACTGAGCATGTGCGGGATCTCGCAAGTACCGCGAGATCCCCGCTTGCAGCCCTGGAGCCGGCAGCAGCCCCAGCAGGGACAGCGCTGTCCCTACTGAGGGGATAGGCTAGTGCTACAGCCCTCCGAACGGTCATGCGGTATGACCGTTCGTACATGGCCCTGCCGCTTGGCGCTGCTATCTTGTAGATAGCAGCGCCGATAATGACAGGAGCGCATAGTGCCCCTGTCATTTACCGCCCAGACCCCCGATCATACATCGGGGAGAAGTGGTATCTGCACACATAACGTACGCTGATACCGCTTCTGGGCTTCGTACATATAGCCCATTGTCTGTGTTTGGTTGGGGAACCCTTGCCTCTCTGTCAGAGCATGGTTTGGCTTACAGTTGCCACTGAAGAAGTGAGAAGATGACTTCACTACAGAGGTAACTCCAGCTTACACCCATACCTGACCATCTTTTCCCTCACCTCTTTGGGGTATCACACTGCCACTGAAGAAGTCTGGTTGAATCGAGCCCTCTTAATTTTCCCAAGTAGAGAAATCCCCAGGAAAATGCACACGGATTACTTGATAGAACGCTCTGAAATTTGTTCTTTCAATTCCACTGTTCAGCTGAATTACGCATGTGCATATCCCCTCAGACTGGCTCAGCAAAGATAACCTTAATGACTTTACACAGCTGCCTTATTGAGATGTTAATAATAAATTATGGCAAATGGGTATTTTGTTATTTCTGTTCTAAGTGATAATAGTCAATCAGCCTTAATGTTAGAGATTAATACATTTACCCATAAGAATCAGAATTTTTCCTTCCATAAGTAGGTAACCTCACCAACTTGATCAATAAGTCTGGCTTGCTAACTCCTCAAGTGACTACCAGAGCACTCTGGGAAATGCAGTTCAACAGAACAACAGCAAAGCCATCTGAAAAGAAAGCTACATATATATTATGTTTGCATGATGATTTTGACCTCTGTGCCATAAGCATTTGCTTTAGTGTGCTGCATTTCCATTTAGTACAAAGATTAACACTGAGGAATGGATGCATGCCAAAATGAAATTAGAGGCTTTAGGCTTTAAGCAGCTTTCTTGGAATTAACACTGTAGGGGAAATAATAGTTGATTATTCACTATAAAGGACTTTCATTATAATTCACTTTTTGTCAATGTATTAAGTTCAGCAAGATTTAAAATTTGGCTACAATGATGTAATGTGCACTCATTGGAATGACAAAGGGTTAAAATATGTGTAGTGTGTGTATGCAGTACATCGTGTAGTGTGCACTCCCGTGTGGTCGTCAGCCTCATCACCTGATATTATATTATGTACAACATGTAAGATCGGGCAATGCGGCTGACGATCCCATGCAGCGCTATGCAGGGGGGCCGGCATATCGGGTGGTCGGGCACCAGATCACCCAGTGTGTACGGACTACCCAATATGTCAGCTCGTCGGCAGCCGGGTCGTGTGTCACATCGCTGGGTACACACATCGTTTGTGTGTACCCAGCTTAAGACAGTGCACCTGATTCCTTTGCAGTTAAGATACTGTTACGGTAAAGTAAAGTACTGTAATTTTGTTCAACTTTGTATAAAGTGGGTGATCTCAAAATAACTCTCTGTTCCAGAAAGTAAGATATTTTGTACTGCACACACCCGTAGGTGGCATATGCTTGATCCTGGAGCATGCGCATAGCAAAAACCCGCAGTATATAAATTAAGTTGATAGGGGGCACTAAATGATAACTTGCCTCCGGGCGTCTGGGATGAACTTACGCCACTGTGACGGAACTACAGATGTGTCCTCATTCACGTTTTTGTGCCATATGGCGCAAGGCGAATGCGACTTAGATGCCATGCCACAGATAGTTTCGTACTTTATTATTTTAGCATTTTTGATTCTCCCCGCACCAACAGACTTGCGGTGTACTTTAGTATTTGCATTTTTTTCACAATAATGGTAGTGTGAATTGCATGGCGGGATGCATGGTGCGGTCAGTCAAATCGGTCACTGGCCTCATGCCCATTTTCTCATATTAGTTCTTTTTCGCACATCTATAGCATGAAAATACACTGGTAGTGTATAGGTTAAGCGTATCTTGTGCTTTTGTCGCATTAGCAATGGCAAAAAGACACTAATTGATTACAATATTGAGCAAAAAATATGCATGGTGCGGCTTTGCTGCAATTATCATGGCGCGCCAAACAGGTCTATTTGACTCGATTTGAGAAAGTGGACAAGTCTGTACTGGCGGAGCCACCACATGGCGGCTCCTGTGGACATAGGGGCTGCCATCGCGGTCACAGAGCCAGATTAGGAGGGGGGCACATTGGGGCATATGGATCACTAGAGTGATCCACAGCCTCTGTCCATCTCCACAGCAGTGAGCTGTGTCAACCAATGGACTTTAAAAGCCTTTGCAGGCTTAGTATACAGACACTGGTCGCACAGAATGTACTGCAGTGGGGATAAAGGGCTGCTCTGTACTCTGCAGTGGTGCAGAATGAACAGTAGTGTTTCTTTTCTCACTAGTACATGCGCCCACCAATTATTAGTTCCACCACTGACTTGTGTTCACATCTAATCTATGCCAGCCCATACTGTATGTGTTACATTCAAGGCCATTGAAAATAAACAATTCCCTCTATATATGAAGCCAAATAAGATAAATCAAACCATATAGTAACAATTGCTGGAGGAGGATGATACATCAATAAATTAAAGTCATGTGAAGGTGACAAAATTCTACTGTGTATACTTTTATTATGTAAATTATTAACTAATATTTAAAACTAACTAATATTAGTTGCCCTGAAACTGGACATTATGCCTAGTAAGAATTCTTTATAAGGTTCTATGCTCGGAGAATCTCTCCCATTGATCAATCACTATGCACCAAGTATAGCCTGCTTACTATAGCAGTCTGCACAGTTTGGATAGATCCAGAATTTGGATAGAGATGCTTGTGGAAGGAGTTCAGTCTTTTCATTGAGTTTCCCCTCCCTCCCCTTTTCCTAGCCAATATTTTTTCTTGCAGAATTGTCAAGATTCAGCAGCCCCTGTATCATAGGCTACAAGGATAATGTATTCATGTTCCACAAAAAACCTGAAACAACATCTGGCACAATAGTGCTTACATAAAATCAAGCTCATTAATGCAGTTGCTGTTCTTTGCAGACATCTTTGGCACACACTGTTTAACACTGTCATGAGTGGGCATGTCATTTCCTACAGGATCCTCTTAGATCTATGGCCTGCAGCCCTGCGTATAACCATAAAAATGCATTCTAAGAGCTCCCTTCCAGAATCACATGGGTTAATTGACCAAAGTGAATTAGTCTTTTAAGCATCAATAGAGAAGCGTTCAATGAAATTGACATACATTTTAATTAAAAGAGGGAAGAGGACTTGTGTGCAGCCCACCAATTAGATGCTGCCATTGACCCATGAAAGGTACAATATTAGCTTAAGCACCGTATATTACAGACCGTGAAATAGACTACTGCAGGGACCTTATTTCCAAGCCACACTGTGGCCTTGCAGATTCAATTAATCATGGATGACTTTTCACTTAAAGCTACATCAAATATTAAGCTAGATCTTCATTATGTTTATCTTTTTAAAAGCAATCTCTTTGATCCCTGGGAAACATTTGTAATTCTGAAATATGCAGTTAGCTGTGCTTTCAGTCTGGGGGACAGGCAAACTGTTGCTCCCTTACCGTAAAACTATGTACCAACATGCTGTGCAGCTTGCCACACCAATCTGAGGGCAATACTGCAGGCAACATCTTATTTCTAATAATGTGTATTTATCCAAGGCCCACTAAAACATGTAGTTGTACAATAACAATTGTCTGCTAAAGTATTGGTTGCTTTTTGGCCTTGCAGTAGCTGCACACCAGCAAGTGTACAAATCCAAGCATCTGCGTACAAAGATGCAGCATCGGTCGCAGATACTTCAATAAGCGGCCTTCTGAGTAACCCTATGGTTAATCCCATATGCAGTGGACTTCCGAAAATATGCTAATGACTCTGCCACCATCTTATGCACAGAGACGACCACCTTTGGCATCTCAAATTCGCTTCTTATGTACAAAAGTATAAACATCGGTCGCACATCGAACCTTTGAGCAGCCCAATGCTGTCTCAGAAAGTCCATCTCACGTAAGACGGACCCCCCTTTACCTTCCCCAAATGGTGACTACCTGTCACTCACTTTGCAAATCCACCCTGCATTCTCTTTCTAAAACCCATCACCACGCATGCACAGTGTGGCTTTGACATGTGCGTTGAAGCCAAAAATCGTTACACTGCATCTAACATCGATACTACGTCCTTATCTGAGTCAGGCCCACATTCTTTGTGACTGTTGTTGTTGACGACTTGAGGACCCCTCTATGAGAAGATGGCAAGTATTTAGAGTAACAACATAAATCAAATATAAATACTGTACTCCTTTTTCTTTTCTTACTATAGAATTATTTAGCAATGTTCATTTAATTTATTTCTTTTTATGAAGTTACTTTCGTATCAATGGGTATCAATGGGATTTCCAGCTCTACAACACCAGGTGCTAGAATATGGTACTGTATGTAATAAATGCAATGTAATAATAATAATAATAATTAATAATAATGGCCCTCATTCAGAGCCGCACGCTATTTGCGGTCGTTCGTTTAAAATCAAGGGGTGGCTATTTAAATGATCCGTACGCACATTGCAGTGTGTTCACACCTCTAAGTCTGAACGAACGAGCAAAACATACGCTCGTTTATTTGTTAAAAACGCCCCCTGGCCGCACGCATCCTACGTCATGTCCGCTATTTATTAGATTAATCGAGTACATCGACCAGCGTATGAACTGCTCGCTATTCTTGTGGTTGGTGTTTGCTACCACAAATTTGCGTGCAGTTCTGGCTATAAAATAACCCAGTAACGTGGTCAATGACGCTGCTGTTTTAAATATACACACCCATAAAACGCCCGTTTTGACCTTTAAGCACGCCTGCGATCGGATCTCCACTCCCCATTTTCAAGCACCTTCCCCTGTTACCACCCACATACGCCTCATTCTGTCACTCAAAATAGCAGGCACTCGCTATATAGCGTACAAAGGATTTTCGGCCGCACTGACTGGTTCGCGCATGCGTACTAAAAAGCGTACGCATGCGCAGATGTGCAAACATCGCTCGGAACGAGCGTACTGCCGCTAACGAGCGGCTCTGAATGAGGGCCAATATACTTTGGTTTCCCAAAGAGGAATAAACCATATTGCCCTCTGATGGGAATGGGAAATACCCAGAACCCAAGTCCATCCCTCTTGCAATGTTCTATGGTCCACCAGTGGCTTTGTTAAGTTATATTTAGGATTGGATGTAATAATACATGGAAGCTACTTGGATAACTTTACATTAATATTCTCTAATGATCATTTTTTACAATGATATATATCTTCAATGTTTATTCAAAGTGTGTTGCACACTAGTATAATTGCAATGAACTTAAAGCAGTCAGTTACTTTTGAACATGTATTGTTAATTTTACCATATGTTCAGTATCTGCAAATTTAGTCCCAAAAGCTTGGCTGAGAACCGCATGATAACGAGCAAATTACAGCACGTACAGTGCTTTCTTTTGCCACTGAAAAGTTAAATTGACAATTTCCACAGCTTCTGAATCAAATCTTTCTGATGTAAAAAAAAAAAATCATTTTATTTTAAAATAATAATAAAATGATTGTTCAGGTGTTACATTAAGTACGTCAAAGATGAAATAAGCTTGTCCCAGTAATGAAGAACAAGAATCAAACATCACGCTGTGTTCCAGAATTAAAATAAAAAGAAAAGCCTTCTGCTTTTACCCAGTTTCATTTATAATTTATTGCCTCAAACATCTCTGCCATGAAGAAGGCAATGTCTGGCTATTTGTTACAGGCGGGGCGCCTGCAAGTATGAGATAGTGTCTGTTTTTTTCACTGTTTACTTTTCATTGGGTGACATCTATCACTCATGATGCCTTTCCTATAATATCTAGCCATAGTTTTTAAAATCTGATATTTTAAAACTCTTTCAAATGCCTAACTTCTTGAAGGCAGACACTGCAAAAATACTAATGTCTGCATGAGCCCATTGTATGCCATTGTAATATGGAAAAGTTAAGCCTACAGTGGGGTTGTAGCGATGTTCGGCCTGTGGGCCTAGTATATGTCAGTCACTAATCGGGTGCACCACTTGTAGGTTTAGGGCCTGATTCAGAGGCGCTGGCTGTTTGCGAGCGCTCGCTCTGAATCAGGGCGTTTTTTTTTTTTTTTCCGGCCTCCAGGCCACTTGCATCGAACAGCCGCTCCATCTTGTTGCGAGACACATTGCGATGGAGCTGCCGTCGCAGTACAGGTCTCGTGCATGCACAGTCGGGAACCATCGACCCGCTTGCGAGTGCTCTGCGCTCGCGAGCGGGTCTGAATCAGGCCCTTAGTTCTTCTGTTACCTGGTGAGATTATACAGTATAATTCTAAATTCATAATTTAAAAACTATATATAGAATTCCTAATGCAAAGTTTAATGGAAACACACAATTTATTTGTTTCTATATGTAAATTTTAGTTCTCCTATGCTCAAAACCTGTGCGGTCAGTCACTTTTCCATTTTTACTAATTGTACTCAGCAATTCACATTAATGGACTTAAGGACTTTTTTTTTTTTTTTGTAAATGAGTAGATAGCAATTCATGATGAGTTGCTAGTCTTCAGATAACCATGGATGATTATTTTTCTTCTGCTAGTTGTGTGAAAATTTGCTGTGTGATTGCTGGTCTACGACTGGTGACCGAGAGGAGAGATGTACAGGGTAGATGTTACTGTAATTTTAGCTTGTTACTGTTATATATTCATTTTCATTTACGGTAACAATGTTGTATACAGAATAACCATCAGCAATAACAAACTATCCAGAGTAATTTACTGTATTGTGAAAAGTACATCTGTTCTAAACCATCTGTAACACGTGTAATTGTTCCAGTTTGATTTTACATGTGACTGTTCACCAACATACTACACTGTATTTGGAATTTCATAGTACAAGTGCCATTATGTCACTTGAAAGCCTTATAAGATGAGGAATCCAAAATACCTCTGTAATTATTAACCATGGGAAACTGTACCTCACTCATGTCTGTCCTTCCCAAAGTGGTCCTGACAGCAAGTCCCTGGGCTAAATCATCTCATGTTTTATCTTGGTGGACCTCAGTCGTCCACCTTAACCTGATCTATCTTCCTGACAGTCATGGAATTAGTGCAGTGTAGTGGAGTCTCAGGTGGGTACTGATTTGCGTCCATCTGGAAGAAATTGCTATGCTGGGAAATGTGCTTTAATTCCACATGTGATGTTAAATATAAAGACTGAGTTACGGCCTATAATGGCACAACCTCACAAAAATGCAATTTTGGCTTGTTAAAGAATCAGAATATTAATTCTCCAAACAACATTTCATGAAAATTATTTTATTTCTGCCATTAAGTCCAATTTACACAGCGCAGTTGTTTTTTGTCTACTCTTCATGTCTTTGGCAGAATTACTGACAATAATTAGGGAAAAATAAACTGTGTGTGAATAAAGTATATTTTCTTGAGCCTTTACTTTTGTAAGCTGAAAGGTTCAATATGGACACATTACACCTAGAATACATGTCTATTTACACAGTATGATAACTTCATGCTGAACTGTCAGAATATACTGTTTACTGTCAAGAAATGTGCTCATGAAATATCTTATTTAGTAATGACTACAAGTATAACCTGCAGATTATGTTAGGTATAAAAGATAAAAATAAACTATATCTCCAGGCAACATATAAAGTTGTATTGCCAAGAACAGCAGTTACCTTGCACTTCCAAGTGAGATATTTTTAATTGACAACAAACGCTCATTGGGTCATATATTATTTCTCTCGCTTGTGCACAAGAACATCTGTAGTGTGAAAAAAGAATTGTAGGTCATAAAGTGGGAAGCAGACGTGTCTGTGCATGAGATTAGACCTGCAGGACTATAATGTACACAGTCTTAAACAATAGATGATTGTCTTCATAAAAAGTAAAAAAAAAATCTTATCAATATCTATTGACTTTCTCTGTACATCACGTGCTCTTAAATAAAAACTCCTACTGTACTTTAACCCTCAATTTACGCTAGACTGGATGGAAGAAGATGTTCTGTATGTAAATTAATAGTTTTAGTAATGGACCCACGGAACATGACCAAATTTTAGTCAGCTACAAGAGATTATGATGGTTTTTGTGGAAAGCAAATAGTATAGTTGTTCATGTGAGATGATCACCTGGAAAAAAACAATCCCACTAAGTTACACCGCCTGGATTAATAACATCTTGCAGGCAGTACAGGAAAAGATTTCAGTGACTGGTACCCTGGGATCAACAGCACTGGAGTAATAGACTCAGGTTCAGGTGCAAGGCTCCGGAGTGTAGTCAGATGGGCTAAGGTGATTACAAGGAGAGTTACGAGGAATAAAAAAACAGGAATGAGGTCAGGCAAATGGGCTGAGGTCAATTCTTTAAGTTAGTAATGGGAATCTAAGATCATGACCAGACCAGATCAACGCAGTATGCAGGTTGGGAACAAGTCACTGGATTAATGACATAAACATAATAATCTGACAATGGTGTCAGTGTCTGAGTCAGTATTATACAGGGTTTATAGGGCCACTTTCTGAGTGGGCTCAAGTAGAGTAAATGTATGTTTAAGTACTTGTATTATAGTCAATAGCGAAAGCACCAAATATACCTGTTGGTGTTGTTTGACCCCTGGTGCAAAATCTGTTCTGACGATGATGATGATCAGCATGAACCTTTTCATTGATAAAAAATACATTTTTAAAAAGCAGCATATCTCATTATAACCACAGTCATCTGATCACCCGCGCTCATAGCCTGGGCTGCTTGTGACAATTGCAGGCGGTCGAACAGCATGGGGTCTCCTCACAGAAGCAGCAACCAGCGCCAGGAGATGACAGGCAAAGCTGGTCACTTTATAACAAGGGAATCCACAGAGTATGGTCCCCCTGTCGTTGTGTGATCCCAGTGTATACCATGAAATTGTGGTGGGTTAGGGTGCAGGGAGGGGGAGGTTAGGTTTAGGCACTAGGGTGGGAGGTTAGGGCATAGTTGCCGACATTCAGCTCCCTCCTTCCGGGAGGGAGCTGAATGCCTGCACACAGTGGGGGGCATGGTCGGGCACTGACTCTGCATGGGGGCGGGGCCAGGGGCATGACCACATGATTGCATCATCGTGGCCACGCCCCCTCTTCACATTGCCCAAAAAAAGACATTGTGAAGCGGAGGGGCGGAGCCATGATGATGCGATTTAGTGCATATCGCATCATTGGGTCCCCCCTGTGGGGGGTTTCTAGTTGTAGTCGGGGGGGGCAGGCAGCAGCCGGGAGGCTTGCCTACCTTTCCGGGGGGACGGGAGCAGCACCCGATTTTCGGGAGGCTCTCGACCAAATCGGGAGGGTAGGCAAGCCTTGGTTAGGGTCAGGCACCGTAGAGGAAGGGTTAGGGTAGGGAGAATGGGAGGGTTAGGGTTAGGGTAGGGAGAGGGGGAGGGTTATGGTAGGGAGGGGGGGAGAGTTAGGGTAGGGAGAGGGGGAGGGTTAGAATACTCACTGACAAGTGTCTGTATTCTAACCCTATCAGGATGCCAGAATCAGCATTCTGACCGCCGGGATCCCGAGCACCGCCATCCTGGAGCCCATCCCAAATTGATGTGTTAACGGGCGTTAACACAAAGAGGGCCTAATTCAGATGCGCTCGCAAGCGGGTCGATGTTGCCCAAGTGCGCATGTGCATGACGGAGGTGGCTCCGCCGTGCGCATGCGCGAGACCCGAATAACGACGGCCAAGCCGTCGTTATGGGTCTCGCACCAAAGGGGGCGTGCTGTCGATGGTGATTGACAGCACGCCCCCTTTGGTGGGCGTGTCAGGGGCGTGGCTGCCCAGACGGAGGAGTTCCCATGGGAACGCCTACCGTCTGGGGCCGGCCCCACTGACATCACTAGTGATGTCAGTGGGAGTGCTTTTGGCTCTGATAGAGGCAAAAGCGCTCCAGGGCTTGCGGCAGCGAGACCCTACCACAAGGGTCTCGTCGCAAGCCCGATGGTCGCGATGGTCTTGACCATCGCGACCATCATTTTGGCCGCTCGCTATAGCTGTGGGTGGTAACCCACAGCCATGCGAGCGGCCGGGAGGCCGCTCCAAAAAGGAGCAGGGACGGCCCTGATTCAGAGCGAGCGCTCTGTCAGAGTGTCCAGCTCTAAATCAGGGCCAGAGTCTGTGAAAAGTCCAGGGATTCGTGCGTTAACAGGGTCGCAGCATCCGTTAACCACTTAGTTATATGTTTTTTTTTCACTGCCTGCAATGGTGAAAAAAAAATCCCCAATATGTGCAGCCAGCGGCCTTACCTCGGGGCTAATTGAATAGCTCCAAGGAATCAATTATCCCGCTGTAAATTACTACGGTTAATTTAATTCCCCTCTAACTCTCTATGACACCCAATGTTTTAATGCCACTTTGACTGTAAAAGAGTTTGTTTCCTTTAAATACAAAGCTGGGACACATCCTTATTATTTACCAGTTCATCTGGTATCCCATTAGCAGAGGTGTGGTACTGTAAGTACGCCAACCCTTGTTTATAATAGAACTGAAACCGCAAGTTCTAAAATTTGTATATTGCTCAGAAATGTCTTTTTAACGTGGATAATTGAGCAAAAAAACAACAACCCGCTGCATGCTTAAATAATACAGATGAAACAATGCCAAAGCAATTATTCGCTAGGATGTATACTGATATAAAGTCCAAGAGAAAGTAGAAAATAGGCCAAGACATGCTTTTCTATTACCTCTGCGTAGTGGGTCAAAGAAAGTGCAAGTGAAGCTATTGTTATTTTTAGCACATTAAAGAGTGTAGAGATTACCATTATTATTGTAATATTTATCTAATCCGTGCTGTGAAGATATTAATTGTGACTTTTGTTACAGTAATTATAATTAGACTATGTGACCGAGAAACTAATGAGAGAAAGCGATGCATCCCACTGCCAAACAAGATAGACATTTATCATGTGATAAATCTACTGTACGTCTTTTACTGAAATAATCAGCATGCAAATAAACATTGTTGTAATAACGAATGATACTTAAAGGAAAACGGCATTGAATTATGGATATGATACACTTTACTGAGATATTGTAAGAACTATGCAGTTCATAAAACTACAAGATACTTCTATGGAGGAAGTTTAAATATCCTTTCATTTTATGTCTTAACAATTGCAGTTACTGCTGAGCTATACAATTGAAATATGTCAGCAATTAAAGAGAAACCAAATTTACTGTAGCTTATTCAATTACTTATCTATGTTAAATAATCTCCGATAATGTTTGCATTTAAATAATTTTTAGGTTAGTAATGTGTTTATCTAACATATATATAAATTGTAGTACATGTGTAGTTGTAAAACCATTAATAATGATCGGGATCAGAGCTGGATTTAGCAATAGGTACACGTAGGCTTTTGCCTAGCTGAGGAAAGCGAGGAACTTCTCTTTCCTGGAACAGTGCGTATGTTTTCTTTTTGTCATCAGCAGAGAAAAATGAGGAGTGATAAAATTAGACTGATAGAGGAAAATGATCATTTCATGGAATGGGCGGAGTTTTATCCAAGGGACATGTTTTAGCTGAAATGCAGATGAATTATTAGGGTATTGTCAATATATTCTGCTCTGTGGCAAGACTGTCAAAGCTACACAATAATAATATTGGGGCTTCAGCTGCCCAAGGTTGTGTGCTTTAACTATATAAATCTGGTCCTGATGTCTTTATGGGCAGAGTTTTTGTGTGCACTGGATGGGAATCTTTCTTTGCAGATAGTTGCTGGGAAGGGATCTGCTGAATCTCCCCTCCCTCCCGTCCCATTTTTTTCCTTTGTTGTCTGTCAACCTTAGCTGTGGGAAAAAGGGGCAGTCCAGTGGAACCTTAGCTGTGGGGAAAAGGGGCAGTCCAGTGGAACCTTAGCTGTGGGAAAAAGGGGCAGTCCAGTGGAACCTTAGCTGTGGGAAAAAGGGGCAGTCCAGTGGAACCCTAGCTGTGGGAAAAAGTGGCAGTCCAGTGGAACCTTAGCTGTGGGAAAAAGTGGCAGTCCAGTGGAACCCTAGCTGTGGGAAAAAAGTGGCAGTCCAGTGGAACCTTAGCTGTGGGAAAAAGTGGCAGTCCAGTGTAACCTTAGCTGTGGGCAAAAGTGGCAGTCCAGTGGAACCTTAGCTGTGGGAAAAAGTGGCAGTCCAGTGGAACCCTAGCTGTGGGAAAAAAGTGGCAGTCCAGTGGAACCTTAGCTGTGGGAAAAAGTGGCAGTCCAGTGTAACCTTAGCTGTGGGCAAAAGTGGCAGTCCAGTGGAACCTTAGCTGTGGGAAAAAGTGGCAGTCCAGTGGTACCTTAGCTGTGGGAAAAAGCTGCTGTCCTGTGGGAAAGAGCGGCAGTGGTTATTTTGCTGCATTACATCTGGGTGAGCTTCCCTTAAATACACTGGGTAAGCTGATTTTACCCTACAGGGGTCAGTGGCACTGGCTGCCTGGCTGGGCATTTTGTGATGCATTGGTATGGCAGTTGGAACCTCATACTTGATGTTGAAAGGGCGATTGGCCCTTCACGTTTGTTGTGACATGTGTTGCATTACACATCTGGTCATTGATTAACTGGTCTTTCTTTCTGTCACCACTGAATTTTAAATAATAAGGCTGACCATTTTTAAAGGCCACATTGTTGTCTGTGTGATTATTTTAAGATAAGCTTGTTTTCAGTTAAAGTTATGAGCCACAGTTGGGTTACAGTCTGGTATTTGCTGATAGGGCGTTTGCATCTTGTGACCATACTTTTGTTTTTAACTTTAAAATGGTATCTAAACAAGTTTGATGTATAACTGTTGTTTCATATAGAGCAGCGTTGAACACCACAATCTTCTTGAATGAGTAATGCAGGCTTGCCTACCCTCCCGATTTGGTCGGGAGCCTCTTGAATATCGTCTGCCGCTCTCAACCCCCGGAAAGGCAAGCAAGCGTCCTGGCTGCCGCCTTACCCCCCCCCCCCCCTCCAACTACTACAATGGGCCCAATGACGCGATTTGCGCTGAATTGCGTCATCGTGGCTCCACCCCCTGCTTCACAATGCCAATATTTTCAGCATTGTAAAGAGGGGGCAGAACCACGATGACGCAATCACGTGGCTCCGCCCCTAAAACTGTGTCATCGCCCGGCCATGCCCCCCGCTGTGCACAGGCATACAGCTCCCTCCCGGAAGGAGGGAACTGAATGTCGGCATGTATGGAGTAATGTAAAATAACTTTACAGTTGTGGGGGAACCCCTGACTCACTATCTAACTCCCACTTGCCTATCCGTTCCCACGCTTGTATCATGATGCTAAGTCTGTCACACGCAGTCCCCTCATAACATAACCAAACAAGGTGGACAGATAATAGACTCCCAAAAGATCTGCACTCTCATCTCCTAAAATACTCTGTGCTACTTTTATTATTCTGTTGGTCTGATTGGCTATGCAAAGTTTACACTCATTTCAAAAAACAACTCCTGTAGAAACAGTCTATAAGCAACTGCTACTGTCATATAATGTTCATTTAGAGAGTCACATAATACACCTCTCTGTTCTATGCATGTGCACCAATAATGTGTAGGCATACAAGCATATGTAAACTTTTGCATATTGTTTACTTGGGTCTGGGCACCTGGGCAGGTGAAGCAGGGGCAGGCATGTGTAAGCTGAGTACAGTAAGCTGATGCCTGTAAAGTCCTATTCACATAACTGAAATACAATAAGCCATGCATGTGGACATACCACCTCATACATCTCATCCCACCATGTGCAGTTGTAGCATACCTGAGTGTGGCGGTAAAGTGGGTGTGTACTGCTACATCTGAGAGGTGTGTCATAAAACTGACTTACATCCAAATGTAAATGAGCCCCAAAGCAGTCAGTAAGTTCTACTTGTTGATGAAAACACATTAATACTCTTAAGAAAATGAATGTAGCCATAGGGATCATTGTTTCTTATAGCCAATGCAGGGATGATACTAATGATTCCATTGGAATGTATATATCTCTGAATTTTTTTATATAACAGCTTCATAACGGTTGTGAGGTGCAATCAGGGAGATTGGTAGACTCTCCACGGAGACAGGGAGACAGCTACTATTTCAGGGAGTCTCCCTGACAATGAGGGAGAGTAGGCAAGTGTGAGTTGTAGACATGGGCCATCACAGTAAGGGAAATACTGTGTAATATACCGTTTTGTAGGTACAATATCCATATTCATGTTACTGTCGTTATGTCTCTCAACAGATTGACAGCACAATGAAAACCTCTCTGTCATGTGTGTAATTTATGCCGCACTCTGAATGACTTCTTAATCTATTTTACAGGAGAAATATGTGCATTTAAAATCCATGGTCAGGACACTCCTTTTGAGGCTGTCGTTCTCAACAGAACTTCAGGTGAAGGTCGACTCAGAGCTAAAGGACCAATTGACTGTGAACGACAAAAGGAGTACACCTTCATCATCCAAGCATATGACTGTGGGGCAGCAGTGAGTGGGGCTAATTGGAAGAAATCTCACAAGTAAGTCATTTTACATCATAACATATATAATCAAAGTGGATAAGAAAAACATGCCAAAAAGAACACGTTTCCTACATTCTACATGATAGCAGTAAGAACCTCTGAATATATAAATGTCCGCACAGGTGCCAGGGCCATATTTTCAGTGCTCCATGTAGAGTCTGTCAGGGTTCTCAGCCCCATTACTGTCCTGTAGAGAACTTTCAGAGAATGATGTCGGTGTCTGTGCAGAAGGTAGCAAAGTCTCCGGCACTGATGGCAGACTCTTTCCTATTTTCTACACAGACACTGATAACAGGTTTCAGAAAGAGTATCTGAAACCTTTGTGCTAAACTGCGCTTCCTCTTGAAATTGGCTGTATGAAGACTGCTCCAGGTAATCTGAATTTAAAACCGATCAGCACGCATCAGTTATCATGGATACCCCCTGTCTGATGACAATTTACAACACTGTGAATTTTAATAGCTACACTATATAGAAATATACTTTTGCTTCTTAGTCACACTTCAACTACAGTAATATGAAGTATAAAATAAATAATCCAATGTAGTTATACTTTAACACATATAAATTCACAACTATATGTACAACTGTTAATTAACATTAAAATACAGTATCTCTGGTTGTCATAAAGAGCACATAGAACAGATACCAATAGGGCAGATGTTGTTTACATGTAAAAGAAAGCTGTGAGATCTGGTGTTCTAGATAGAAATTGTTTCTCAACTAGAAAATCTAAATTTAGTAAATAGCGCAAATATACATATATACATACATCCACACATACACCTTTAATTAGACTTCATCGTCATGTCAACCAGTCATTCACGTATCGCATGAACCATTTAAATAGATTAATTACATATAGATTAATATATTGTACATGACCTATTCATAAATATAAATTTTGTTTACAGGGAGATATACAGTCAGGTCCATATATATTGGGACATTGACATAATTTTCATATTTTGGCCTCTAGTCACCACCACAATGGCTTTGAAATGAAACAAATAAGATGTGCTTTAACTGCAGACTTTCAGATTTAATTTGAGGGTAATTACATCCAAATCAGGTGAACGGTGTAGGAACTACAACGGTTTCTATATGTGCCTCCCACTTTTTAAGGGGCCAAAAGTAATGGGACAAACTAAACAATCCTAAATCTTACTTTCACTTTTTAATACTTTGTTGCAAATCCTTTGCAGGCAATTAGAGCCTGAAGTCTGGAACGCATAGACATCACAAGAAGCTGGGTTTCATCCCTGGTGATGCTCTGCCAGGCCTCTACTGCAAATGTCTTCAGTTCCTGCTTGTTCTTGGGGCATTTTCCCTTCAGTTTTGTCTTCATCAAGTGAAATGCATGCTCAGTCGGATTCAGGTCAGGGGATTGACTTGGCCATTGCATAACATTCCACTTTTTAGCCTTAAAAAACTCTTTGGTTGCTTCTGCAGTATGCTTTGGGTCATTGTCCATCTGCACTGTGAAGCGCCGTCCAATGAGTTCTGAAGCATTTGACTGAATATCATATAATATTGCCCAAAACACTTCAGAATTCATTCTGCTGTTTTTGTCAGCAGTCACATCATCAATAAATACAAGAGCACCAGTTCCATTGGCAGCCATACATGCCCATGCCATGATACTACCACCACCATGCTTCACTAATGAGGTGGTATGTTTTGGATCATGAGCAGTTCCTTTCCTTCTCCATAATCTTCTCTTCCCATCACTCTGGTACAAGTTGATCTTTGTCTCATCTGTCCATAGGATGTTGTTCCAGAACTCTAATGGCTTTTTTAGATGTTGTTTGGCAAACTCTAATCTGGTCTTCCTGTTTTTGAGGCTCACCAATGGTTTACATCTTGTAGTGAACCCTCTATATTCACTCTTGTGAAGTCTTCTCTTGATTGTTGACTTTGACACATATACACCTACCTCCTGGATAGTGTTCTTGATTTGGCCAACTGTTGTGAAGGGGTTTTTCTTCACCAGGAAAATAATTCTTCTGTCATCCACCACAGTTGTTTTCCGTGGTCTTCCAGGTCTTTTGGTGTTGCTGAGCTCTCCAGTGCGTTCTTTCTTTTTAAGAATGTTCCAAATAGTTGATTTGGCCACACCTAATGTTTTTGCTATCTCTCTGATGGGTTTGTTTTGATTTTTCAGCCTAATGATGGCTTGCTTCACTGATAGTGACAGCTCTTTTGGATCTCATATTGAGAGTCCACAGCAACTGATTCCAAATGCAAATGTCACACCTAGAATCAACTCCAGACCTTTTACCTGCTTAATTGATAATGAAATAACGAGGGATTAGCCCACACCTGTCCATGAAATAGCTTTTGAGTTGATAGTCCCATTACTTTTGGCCCCTTAAAAAGTGGGAGGCACATATAGAAACCGTTGTAATTCCTACACCGTTCACCTGATTTGGATGTAATTACCCTCAAATTAAATCTGAAAGTCTGCAGTTAAAGCACGTCTTGTTTGTTTCATTTCAAAGCCATTGTGATGGTGAATAGAGGCCAAAATATGAAAATTCTGTCAATGCCCCAATATTTATGGACCTGACTGTAATTATGATGATGATTTTTTTATTTTTATATATAGAATAAGCAATGTAACAGAAACAAATATACAATGGTATACGAAAATTTTCCTCCCTGCGTTATGGGGCTTAAATTGCTTTGTGTGTGCATCCCACCACTGTGTTCATCATTGCTTTGTGTGTGCACCCCACCACTCTGTCCACCATTGCTTCGTACAGTGGGCTTGATTCAGACCCGCTCGCGAGTGCACAGCACTCGCAAGCGGGTCGATGGTCCCGCACTGCGCATGCGCACTTCGGAGCCGGCTCTGGCGTGTGCATGCGCGAGACCTGGGCGCTCTGTCGCTATGGGTCTCGCACCAAAGCTGGGCAGCTGTCGATTGTGATTGACAGCTTGCCCCATTTTGGAGGCGGGCAGGGTCGGTGGCTGGCCAAACGGAGGCATTCCCGAAGGAACGCCTGCCGTTTGGGGGCGGCCCCACTGACATTCCGGCTAATAGAGCCGGAAGCTCACTGGGGCTTGCGGGAACGAGACCCTACCACAAGGGTCTCGTCGCAAGTCCCGGTGGTCGCGAGGCCGTCTTCAAAATAAAAACAGGGACGCCCTGATTCACAGCGAGCGCTCTGAAAGAGCGTCCGGCTCTGAATCAGGCCCAGTATGTGAACCCCATCACTGTGTCCACCATTGCTTTGTGTGTGCATACAACCGTGTCCACCATTGCTTTGTGTGTGCACCCTACCACTATGTCCACCATTGCTATGTATGTACATCTCACCACTGTGTCCATCATTGCTTTGTATGTGCACCCCACCACTGTGTGCACCAATGCTTTTCTGTGTGCAACCAACCACTGTGTCCACCATTGCTTTGGGTGTGCACCCAACCACTTTGTCCATCATTGCTTTGTGTGTGCACCACACCACTATGTCCCAAATAGTCTTGCACAATATTTCCTATATTTATGGTTGACAAGAATTTGTGAACTAACAGTGGCCTCAGTGCAGTAATAATTGGGCCACCAGTACCAGAAGCAGGGAAGCATGTGTGCATTGTAATTAATTTCCATTGTCATGGGTGCTAATATTCAATCCTAAAATTAAATAAAATAATGGTAACACACACTAAGTTCTTACATATTGCACTTTCCACATAAGGCCCACATTCTGCAGCCACAAAATGTTCCGTACTGTATTATAAAACCATATTATAGAACCAAAATAACCCTTATAGGGCTCTACCTATCAAACACTTAAGAGCCATTTTGCTGTTTCTATTTTTGCACTTTAACGTTGTCCCCTAAGACCTCTATGGGGATGGTGGCTTAATTCAATTTATCAAGTGTTGAAAAGTCTAACTTTCACCGCTAGGTAACTTCATATTGACATGTTGCAAATTAGATGCCACTAGAGGTTACACTAAAATATTCTGTATTCTGGAGTATATTCCATATGATCCACCAGATGAAGATTTTCACATTTGGTTATTGGATTTTGGGTTTGTGCCCTGGTCCAGCTGCATTACATGCACAGAGCTAGTAATGCATACTGACTCCTGTGATTGGCTTGTTCCCTGTACATAATTTCCATGCACATTGATGGCATCTTGTGTTACATGACTGTGAGTAAAATAGCAAATGCAGCTACCTTGAATGAGATAAAACTGGCTGACATTGGTATTCTCAAGGCTTCAATGTTCAAAGGATTGTTGAATAGGACAGACCTATTTTATGGGAATGTACAGCCGGATTAGATAATTCCCTGTGGAATCCATGCCTACATAATACAACCTCAGAAATTGATCCTCAAACTGTAGCTTGGTGTGTTTTGTCCTCACTGGTCTTGTAATGCTGCCCATCCTCTAGAAGACAGGCAAAAGACTGCATGATTACAACATTGTAATCGTGCAGTCGTTTGTCAGTCTGTGATGTTCCTACACTGAACGAGCAGTTGTTCAGTGTAGCACATCAATCATCTGCAAACATGCTGAACCTTATGTTATCGTCAAGGTTGTCCAGCATGTTTGGCTGATGATAGATGTCTAAACGACCAGCAGGAGCACACATCACTGGTCGTTTTAGACATTTTTGCAAACGATTTGCAAACTATTGAACGCTAACGTTATCGTTCAATCGCTCAATTTAATCTTCTACTGGATGGGCACCTTAAGTATGCTATCAGATTTTTCATTTAAGTGGGCAAGACCAGTTAATTGAGTGCTTAGGAGTATACTCATCAGCCAAATGCATTTTAGGAACCACACCATAAAAATAATACTTTCCCCAAACATGTAAAAAACTGCTGAAAAACAGATTGGTGAATATGCAAACATGTGTACTATAATGTGGAAAGTGGATTCGGGATCTGACTGGCCGACATCAATATTCTTTATCATTTATGCTATAAGGAAGTCAAATCACAACTGTGCGTTTATATTTGTATTAAGAAGCTTTCAAGACTTTATAAAATACTTAGCCCTGAATAAAATATCATTCAGTAAATATTAAACCCAAGGAAGAGAAAATAATGTTTTAAGAAGCAATTGAATTTCATATTCACTCTCATACAATGCAAGTGTACATATTCTCTTCTCTGGTCTCCCATTCCCCATTATTGTACAGCACTGTGCTTCCTCTTTTCATTCTCATTCATGTAATTGCTAGGCAGCCTGTTATAGGCTCTGCATTTCTCATCTCTTGCTGCTTTTGTCCCTTCGTCATGCGCTTCTGTCCCTTCTGAGCGTGGAAGAAAATTACTTTTGCCCATGCGGATTAAAGAAAGCCAACATTGAGACTGTGTTATTAAACCTAATACTGTATATTTTCTCCCCACCACAGCAATGCCTTCTGAATGGCCAACTACAAACTCATTTATATGTTATATGCATTTATATGTATTTCAGAAGTGAATAACCAAGTATATATATATATATATATACATATATATATATATATAAAGTCCAGTATTAGTCCACACTCACGTCTGAAAATCCAATTGCTGGGGTAGCCACCCAAAAGGGATCACCTGTATCCCTGCATACAAAAAATGAACAAAGGGGGTGCACTCACCAGTCTTCTAAAATGAGTTTTTATTTCATCTTTTTAAAAATTTTTTTACAGCATCATAGTAAAGCTCCGACGTTTCGGTCCTAGCCATGGACCTTTGTACAAACATATAGAGACATGAAGACATCATTTGTAATTGTGCAATAATACCAATCAAAGATTAACTAAAAAATGATTGGTATTATTGCACAATTACAAATGATGTCTTCATGTCTCTATATGTTTGTATTGTTTGTACTCACATGATTGTGAGGGAGGAGTCTCTTAATTGGACTCAGGTATATATTGATGCAAAGTACTACTTGGAATTGTACCTTGACAAAGGTCCATGGCTAGGACCGAAACGTCGGAGCTTTACTATGATGCTGTAAATTTTTTTTTAAAAAGATGAAATAAAAACTCATTTTAGAAGACTGGTGAGTGCACCCCCTTTGTTCATTTTATATATATATATATATATATATATATATATATATACACACACACAAACACACACACACACACATATATATATATATATATTAGGGGTGAGCGGGTTCGGATTTCTGAAATCCGAACCCCCCCGAGCCCCCCCGATCCGAGTCCGATCCGAGTCAGGCTCGACTTTTCCCGCCTGACTCGGATTCTGAAATCGAGGCAAAACGTCATCTTCCCGCCTTCCGAGTCTCGCGGGTTTTGGATCCTATATAAGGTACCCACGTCGGCGCCATTTTCTCACTCGGCTGTGGACAGTGAAGAGGGAGGGTGGGAGTTAGGGCTGTGTAGTGTAGTGTAGTGTAGTGCTGCTGTTGTCCACTACTTCAAAGTCCATAGGGGCTGGCTGTGTTGTGCTGTGCTGCTGTTGTTAATAGGGGCTGTGTCCACTACTTCAAAGTCCATAGGGGCTGGCTGGACTGTGTTGTGCAGTCAGTTCTCCATAGGGGCTGTGTCCACTCCAAAGTCCTGTGCAGTGTCCCAGTCCTAAAGGAGTGCTATAGTGTTGTCTAGGGGGTGCTCTGTCCATCAGGGGTGCTCCCCCCAAGTGCTAAAAAAATAATATATTTTCTGTGTTTGTGAATTGTGTGCGCAGTAGCCGCACGTGCATCAACAAAGTAGTGCCAAGCGTGCGCCTGTGTCATAAGTAAAGGGCCGGCTGGCTTGACCGTTAAAGGGTGCTGTAACCCCCGAAAGTACACTCCAGTCCAAACCAAAAAAAAATTATTTTCTGTGTTTGTGAATTGTGTGCGCAGTAGCCGCACGTGCATCAACAAAGTAGTGCCAAGCGTGCGCCTGTGTCATAAGTAAAGGGCCGGCTGGCTTGACCGTTAAGGGTGCTGTAACCCCCGAAAGTACACTCCAGTCCAAACCAAAAAAAAAATTATTTTCTGTGTTTGTGAATTGTGTGCGCAGTAGCCGCACGTGCATCAACAAAGTAGTGCCAAGCGTGCGCCTGTGTCATAAGTAAAGGGCCGGCTGGCTTGACCGTTAAGGGTGCTGTAACCCCCGAAAGTACACTCCAGTCCAAACCAAAAAAAAAATTATTTTCTGTGTTTGTGAATTGTGTGCGCAGTAGCCGCACGTGCATCAACAAAGTAGTGCCAAGCGTGCACCTGTGTCATAAGTAAAGGGCTGGCTGGCTTGACCGTTAAGGGTGCTGTAACCCCCGAAAGTACACTCCAGTCCAAACCAAAAAAAAAATTTATTTTCTGTGTTTGTGAATTGTGTGCGCAGTAGCCGCACGTGCATCAACAAAGTAGTGCCAAGCGTGCGCCTGTGTCATAAGTAAAGGGCCGGCTGGCTTGACCGTTAAAGGGTGCTGTAACCCCCAAAGTACACTCCAGTCCAAACCAAAAAAAAAATTATTTTCTGTGTTTGTGAATTGTGTGCGCAGTAGCCGCACGTGCATCAACAAAGTAGTGCCAAGCGTGCGCCTGTGTCATAAGTAAAGGGCCGGCTGGCTTGACCGTTAAAGGGTGCTGTAACCCCCGAAAGTACACTCCAGTCCAAACCAAAAAAAAATTATTTTCTGTGTTTGTGAATTGTGTGCGCAGTAGCCGCACGTGCATCAACAAAGTAGTGCCAAGCGTGCACCTGTGTCATAAGTAAAGGGCCGGCTGGCTTGACCGTTAAAGGGTGCTGTAACCCCCGAAAGTACACTCCAGTCCAAACCAAAAAAAAAATTATTTTCTGTGTTTGTGAATTGTGTGCGCAGTAGCCGCACGTGCATCAACAAAGTAGTGCCAAGCGTGCGCCTGTGTCATAAGTAAAGGGCCGGCTGGCTTGACCGTTAAAGGGTGCTGTAACCCCCGAAAGTACACTCCAGTCCAAACCAATAAAAAATTATTTTCTGTGTTTGTGAATTGTGTGCGCAGTAGCCGCACGTGCATCAACAAAGTAGTGCCAAGCGTGCGCCTGTGTCATAAGTAAAGGGCCGGCTGGCTTGACCGTTAAAGGGTGCTGTAACCCCCGAAAGTACACTCCAGTCCAAACCAAAAAAAAAATATTTTCTGTGTTTGTGAATTGTGTGCGCAGTAGCCGCACGTGCATCAACAAAGTAGTGCCAAGCGTGCACCTGTGTCATAAGTAAAGGGCCGGCTGGCTTGACCGTTAAAGGGTGCTGTAACCCCCGAAAGTACACTCCAGTCCAAACCAAAAAAAAAATTATTTTCTGTGTTTGTGAATTGTGTGCGCAGTAGCCGCACGTGCATCAACAAAGTAGTGCCAAGCGTGCACCTGTGTCATAAGTAAAGGGCCGGCTGGCTTGACCGTTAAGGGTGCTGTAACCCCCGAAAGTACACTCCAGTCCAAACCAAAAAAAAAATTATTTTCTGTGTTTGTGAATTGTGTGCGCAGTAGCCGCACGTGCATCAACAAAGTAGTGCCAAGCGTGCGCCTGTGTCATAAGTAAAGGGCCAGCTGGCTTGACCGTTAAAGGGTGCTGTAACCCCCAAAGTACACTCCAGTCCAAACCAAAAAAAAAATTATTTTCTGTGTTTGTGAATTGTGTGCGCAGTAGCCGCACGTGCATCAACAAAGTAGTGCCAAGCGTGCGCCTGTGTCATAAGTAAAGGGCCGGCTGGCTTGACCGTTAAAGGGTGCTGTAACCCCCGAAAGTACACTCCAGTCCAAACCAAAAAAAATTATTTTCTGTGTTTGTGAATTGTGTGCGCAGTAGCCGCACGTGCATCAACAAAGTAGTGCCAAGCGTGCACCTGTGTCATAAGTAAAGGGCCGGCTGGCTTGACCGTTAAGGGTGCTGTAACCCCCGAAAGTACACTCCAGTCCAAACCAAAAAAAAAATTATTTTCTGTGTTTGTGAATTGTGTGCGCAGTAGCCGCACGTGCATCAACAAAGTAGTGCCAAGCATGCGCCTGTGTCATAAGTAAAGGGCCGGCTGGCTTGACCGTTAAAGGGTGCTGTAACCCCCAAAGTACACTCCAGTCCAAACCAAACAAAAAATTATTTTCTGTGTTTGTGAATTGTGTGCGCAGTAGCCGCACGTGCATCAACAAAGTAGTGCCAAGCGTGCGCCTGTGTCATAAGTAAAGGGCCGGCTGGCTTGACCGTTAAAGGGTGCTGTAACCCCCGAAAGTACACTCCAGTCCAAACCAAAAAAAAATTATTTTCTGTGTTTGTGAATTGTGTGCGCAGTAGCCGCACGTGCATCAACAAAGTAGTGCCAAGCGTGCGCCTGTGTCATAAGTAAAGGGCCGGCTGGCTTGACCGTTAAAGGGTGCTGTAACCCCCGAAAGTACACTCCAGTCCAAACCAAAAAAAAATTATTTTCTGTGTTTGTGAATTGTGTGCGCAGTAGCCGCACGTGCATCAACAAAGTAGTGCCAAGCGTGCGCCTGTGTCATAAGTAAAGGGCCGGCTGGCTTTACCGTTAAAGGGTGCTGTAACCCACAAAGTACACTCCAGTCCAAACCAAAAAAAAAATAATTTTCTGTGTTTAGCCGCACGTATATATCAAATCGATATAACATAAATGGAGGACCAAACTTTCTCCGATAAAAATAAAATAGAGAAAGATCAAGAACCACTTCCTCCTAGTGCTGAAGCTGCTGCCACTAGTCATGACATAGACGATAACATGCCATCAACGTCGTCTGCCAAGGCCGATGCCCAATGTCATAGTAGAGGGCACATACAATCCCAAATGGCAAAGTTCAGGAAAATGACCTTTAAATCAGCTGAAGAGAAACGTAAACTTGCCAATATGCCATTTACGACACGGAGTGGCAAGGAACGGCTAAGGTCGATCCCTAGTATGTTCATGACTAGTGGTTCAGCTTCACATGACGATGGAAGCCCTCCTCCCACTAAAAAAATCAAAAGAGTTAAGCTGGCAAAAGCACAGCGAAGAACTGTGCTTTCTAAGAAGATATCACAAATCCCCAAGGAGAGTCCAAGTGTGGTGGTGGTTGCGATGCCTGACCTTCCCAGCACTGGACGGGAAGAGGTGGCTCTTTCCACCATTTGCACGCCCCCTGCAAGTGCTGAAAGGAGCACCCACAGTCCACTTGCTGATATGCAAACTGAAGATGTCACTGTTGAAGTACAACAGGATGAGGATACTGGTGTAGCTGGCGCTGAGGAGGAAGTTGGCGAGGAGGATTCTGATGGTGATGTGGTTTGTTTAAATCAGGCTCCGGGGGAGACAGTTGTTGTCCGTGGGATGAAAAAGCCCATCACGGTCATGCCTGGGCAGAAGACCAAACATTCCACCTCTTTGGTCTGGCAATATTTCTATCCAAATCCGGACAACAACTGTCTTGCCATATGTAAAGGTGAAATAAGTAGGGGTAGGGACGTCAACCACCTAGGAACATCCTCCCTTATACGGCACCTGCAGCGCGTTCATAAAAAGTTACTGTCAAGTTCAGAAACTTTGGCTAAGACCGTAAGCAGTCCAGGGACACCTAAATCCCGTTGTCCTGTTGTATCCAAGCGCCTGCAAACCACACCGTCAACTCCCTCCTCGTCAATTTCCTCCTTAGTCAGGATCGGAAGTAGTCCTGCAGGCCATGTCACTGGCATGACTGACTCTCCTATCCGGGATTCCTCTGGAGGATCCTGCATTGCTACGCCTACTGCTGCCGCTGCTGCTGTTGCTGCTGCTGGGAGTCGTTCATCATCCCAGAAAGGAAGTAGGAACACCACTACTTTTACTAAACAATTGACCCTCCAACAGTCCTTAGCGAGGAGGATGAAGTACGACAGCAGTCATCCTGAAGCAAAACATATAACTGAGGCCTTGACTGCTATGTTGGTGTTAGACGTGCGTCCGGTATCCGCCATTAGTGCAGTGGGATTTAGACAATTGATGGAGGTAGTGTGTCCCCGGTTCCAAATCCCGTCTAGATTCCACTTCACTAGGCAGGCGATACCGAGACTGTACAGAAACGTCAGAAAAAGTGTCCTCAGTGTCCTGAAAAATGCCGTTGTACACAATGTCCACTTAACCACGGACATGTGGACAAGTGGAACAGGGCAGACTAAGGACTATATGACTGTGACAGCCCACTGGGTAGATGTATCACCTTACGCAGCAACAGCAGCAGCGTCACCAGTAGCAGCATCTCAGAAATGCCAGCTCGTTACAAGGCAGGCTACGCTGTGTATCACCGGTTTCAGTAAGAGGCACACCGCCGACAACCTCTTAGAGAAACTGAGGGAAATCATCGCCCAGTGGCTTACCCCACTTAGACTCTCCTGGGGATTTGTGATATCTGACAACGCCACCAATATTGTGCGGGCATTACATCTGGGCAAATTCCAGCACGTCCCATGTTTTGCTCACACAATAAACTTGGTGGTGCAGAATTTTCTGAAAAGCGACAGGGGCGTGCAGGAGACGCTTTGGGTGGCCCGAAAAATTTCTGGCCACTTTCGCCATTCAGTGACTGCGTGCCGAAGACTGGAGCGCCAGCAAACACTCTTGAACCTGCCCCGCCATCACCTGAAGCAAGAGGTTGTGACGCGGTGGAACTCAACCCTCTATATGCTTCAGAGGATGGAGGAGCAGCAAAAGGCCATACAAGCCTATACATCCACCTATGACATAGGCAAAGGAGGGGGTATGCACCTGACTCAAGCGCAGTGGAGAATGATTTCCGTGTTGTGCAAGGTTCTCCAGCCCTTCGAACTTGCCACACGTGAAGTCAGTTCAGACACTGCCAGCTTGAGTCAGGTCATTCCCCTCATCAGGCTTTTGCAGAAGCAGCTGGAGAAAGTGAAGGAGGAGCTAAGACGGAGCGATTCCGCTCGGCATGTGGGACTTGTGGATGAAGCCCTTCATTCGCTTTGCCAGGATTCCAGGGTGGTCAATCTGTTGAAATCAGACCACTACGTTTTTGGCCACCATGCTCGATCCTAGGTTTAAAGCCTATGTGGTGTCTCTCTTTCCGGCCGACACAAGCCTGCAGAGGTGCAAAGACCTGCTGGTGAACACACTGTCAGCTGAAGCGGAACGTGACACGTCAACGGCTCCTTCTTCATTTTCTCCTGCAACTGGGGCTGCCAGGAAAAAACTTAGGTATCCTAAGCAACCCGCTGGCGGTGATGCAGGGCAGGCAGGACCAAGTTTGGACATCTGGTCCGGACTGAAGGACCTGGCAACAATTTCTGACATGTCTACTGTCACTGCATATGATACTGTCACCATTGACAGAATGGTGGAGGATTACATCGGTGACAGCATCCAAGTAGGCATGGCAGACAGTCCATACCTGTACTGGCAGGAAAAAGAGGCAATTTGGAGGCCCCTGTACAAACTGGCTCTATTTTACCTGAGTTGCCCCCCCTCCAGTGTGTACTCCGAAAGAGTGTTTAGTGCAGCCGGGAACCTTGTCAGCGAAAGGCGTAGGAGGTTGCTTCCACAGAATGTGGAGAAGATGATGTTCATCAAAATGAATTATCAGCTCTTCCAGGGAGACCAGCCTCCAGAAGGTACAGAGGGACCTGTGGTGGTGGATTCAAGTGGGGACGAGTTAATACTTTGTGAGGATGAGGATGTACACACTGAAGAGGGTGAGGAATCGGTGGATGAGGAGGATGAGGATGACATCTTGCCTCCGTAGAGCCAGTTTGTGCAGGGACACATTAATTGCCAGCTTGTTTTGTGGGGGCCCAAACGAACCAATCATTTCAGCCACAGTTGTGTGGCAGACCCTGGCGCTGAAATGATTGGTTTGTTAAAGTGTGCATGTCCTGTTTATACAACATAAGGGTGGGTGGGAGGGCCCAAGGACAATTCCATCTTGCACCTCTTTTTTTTCTTTGCATTATGTACAGTTTGGGGCCTAGTTTTTCAAACTGCCATCCTGTCTGCCACTGCAGTTTCACGCCTAGATGGGTCACGTGTTTGTGCCGCCCACTCGTGTCGCTTAGCATAGTCATCCAGCTACCTCGGTGCAACCTTTTGGACATAAAAACACTATTGTGAGGTGTGAGGTGTTCAGAATAGACTGGAAATGAGTGGAAATTAAGGTTATTGAGGTTAATAATAGCATAGGAGCAGAAAAACCTACAAATTCTGTGATTTTAGCTGTTTTTATGCTTTTTTTCAAAAAAATACAGATCCAAAACACAAAACCCAGAACCCAAAACACGGAAGGGTGGTTTTGGCAAAACCAATCCAGATCCAAAACACGAAGAAAGATCCAGATCCAAAACCAAAACACAAAACACGAAAAGTGGCCGGTGCACACCCCTAATATATATATAGATAGATATATATATATACATATATATACATACAGTATATATATCTACATAACTTCAAAATTAAAAGGTGCACTTACCAGTCTTCTTATGCAAAAATGTATTAGTTACTACATGTACTTTAGGTCAGCGAAAAAGCTGAATAGCTGCATAACAGTGAGGAGGACTTGTAGAATGTCTTGTGGGAACCGAGGCATCGACCTGTAGCTATATGCTGACCTTGTACAACAGCATATCCAATATCTTTTTTGCTGACCTGCTACATGTGGTAACTAATAAATATGGTGTTTTTTTTGCATTAGAAGATTGATGAATGTCCTTTTTTAATTTTGAAGATATTCCTAATTGGGACTGCTGTTGGTTCCTATTTGAAGGAAGCACCCCAGTGGATGATTGAATTTATATGATGAGAGTGCTGTGGAATGAACCATTGACCAACTAGGAGTACTATAGTTCAGAGGGTGTTGTATGCTGCTACAAAGTGCTGCGGTAGTCCTTTTGGTTCAGTGTTCCAGTGACTCTGTGCAAGTCGTCAACTTGAAATCCAGCAAAAGAGCCACAGGCCCATAGGCATATTTATTAAAGGTGCAAGGTTTGTGGCGCACAGGCTACGTGGGTCCAGGGTGGCCCCGCACCACACACCCTGCAGGGCTGGCGCGCTCTGCATTATGGGAGAGACGTCATGACATCATAACGTCTCTCCCATTACCCACTGCAGGAGCCGGCTCTTGCAGTGGGCGCTGTCTGCAGCAGTCAATGAGAGTCTATCTGACTCTCATTGATTGCTGTTTAACACACACACCGTCGTCAGCGCTGACGGAGATGTGTGTGTTATGCACAGCATGTGCCGCCTGTAACCCTCCTCCTGGTGCTATTGGGCTCAGGGGAAGGGAAGGGGCTCAGCTGTGCGGCACAGGACCAGTGCTGTGAAGTCTAGTGCCGGTCCTGTGTAAATGTGTAGTGCTGACCGCACTCACTGCGGTCGGCACTACACTGGCTAACTAGGATGGCCCCCCCCCAGCGCCCACGGCACGTGCCCCGCTCGCCCTGCCCTAGTTACGCCACTGCTCACTATTCACACAGATGACAATCTCCTTTGGTCAATCCAGTTTCAGTGATCACATACCATTAAGCCATTCAAAAGCTGTAAATAACAGAGTAGAAGTAAATATGAACAATCCCATGATAATTACTAATGCAATAAATATGTATTTCACAGTATCATCTAAAGCAGTTCATTCTCTGAATAATAATATCAACAGCAAAAAACAAATTATAGCAGGTATTTGTTAAATACTCTACTAATTTAAATGTTTAAAATGTACACAAAATGAATATATTATCACATGATGTCTTAGACAGTACTAAGCAGCAATATAAATTGAATTTACTTACATAATTCATACATTCTTCAAATAGAATACATAGATCTTATAAAGAAAACATTAGAAAACAAATTTTATTAAAATACAATAAAATATACTTCTAAAATAGGAGAAAAAAATGGAAGATAATATTATGCCATTAAAATATATATTTTATAGTCTCAAAAAAATAGTTATTTTGTTTAAACTATTAGAATACAAAAATGTTATCACATAGACTGCAGTTACTGTAACAATAAATGCGAGAAATAGCAGTAAGATAGAAAGCTTTTAATAAATTTTTTCCTTTCATTTATATATAGAATTTGATGGCAGATAAGAACCACTTGGCCCATCTAGTCTGCCCTTTTCCATGTATCAAAAATGACTATTATTCATATCATTAGATGGTATAATTGCTAAGGCTATGACATCCTTCACTCTTCCTGCATCTCACCCCTCTGTGCAAATTGCCACCTCAATAATCTACTCCCCTCTAAACACTGATGAGCTTTTTTCTTATCATTATACATTAACTGTAGCATCCTCAACCTGTCACCATAAAAAAGTTTGACAAACACCCTAAAACTATATTTATCTCTCTCCTTCTGCTTCTATTAACTGGTGATATATTGCCATGTCTAAGCCCCACACTCACATACAGCTAATTTACCATGGTATAGAAATCCAGCTAACCTCATAAACATCACGTGTCTCCCATCACCCTCTATATCACTTAAATGTGTCTTATGGAATACTCGCTCTGTCAGTAAACATAATTCATCCACGACCTCTTTATCTCAAACAACCTTAACCTTCTGGCAGAAACATGGCTCACACAATCAGACAATGGTTGGAATATTACTGTCCCAGTATTGCACATTCACAGTTCTATTACAGGTTCCAACACTCACATTTACATTTTTTTAAGTACAGCCTATCGAGATTATTATCCCATTCTCTCTGCATGTTACCATGATCTATCGTCCACTTGGGCCACACCAACAATTTCTGGAATTTGTTTTTGCCTGGCTCACTCACTTTTTATCCTCTGACATATTTACCATCATCATGATTGATTCTAATACAATATATCTATTGATAGTCCACATTCTCCTTTTGACTTCAAACTACTTTCTCTAATCTCTTGGCCTCTCTCAGTGGACTGACACCTCTACTTCTGCCTTGATCTTGTATTCAACAGATTATGCTCTGTTTCTGAATTCAATAACACTCCGTTCCCTCTCTCTGATCACAACCTTATCACCTGCACACTCTCCTCCATTACTTCAAACTGTGCAGTGAACCAAGCCTCCTCAAACCTGGAGAAAAATTAACGCAATTGATTTTCAACAACTTTTGGAACACCAAACTTAATGTCCCAGCTGAATCTCAGTTACATCCACTTAACAACAAGTGGAGTTGCTGCTGAGATGTGTATGACTGTGAATCGTTCATAATTGCTGAAAGTTGTGTGTGAAGAGATCCATCCGAGATCCATCTGAGAAGTGGACTTGCCTGCAACTCTGAATCTGACCATTAAAGGCATATTTAACACAATCCGCATCTCAAATGGGATGTGATAAATTTACCCAAATTCTTATTGCGCTATTTTAATACATTGCAAGGATGTATCAAGTATCGCATGTATGGACAGAGTTTGCGAGAATGCTTTGTGCATTTGATTACTCTCCTCGCATTTCTTAGGGTATTTTTTGCAAATAACAACATACTTGCGCCTGCGCCTCCACCTCTGCCCCCATTCCCTTGCTCAGCTTACACTTACCTCCGTTCAGGTAATCAGTGAGCTCCGCTGTGATCCAGTCATTTGATGGCTGTGCGTGACCCCGGGCATCTGATTCGTGCAGTAAACTGAGGATGCTGCCGACACTTTACAGCATCTCAGTTTACCGATCAAATGAACAGGGCACAGTGATTCAATGACCAGGTCACCGAGGAGCTCACAAGATCACTGATCACCTGAATGAAGGTAAGTGTGTCTTTTATTTTATTTTTTTACTGTGATCAGCCTCTGGTCTATCAGACACACATACAGTAGCTGATTACAGAAGCTACTCAAGGCTCAGCCCTTACTGACAGCATTCAAGGAAAGCTGAGCTAGAGTAGGTGAAAGAGGGAGGGGGGAGTAACCCTGCTTAATGATATTTTTTTTTACAATTTCTTTTGGCAGATCTGAAGCAAATAGCATATCTCATTTCAAGTGTGAGAAATGTGATCTGCTTACTAAAAAAAATGCAAATTAAGGGCTTGGAGTATTTTTTTTTTTTACAAAAACTGCTCCAAAAGCCCTTTGGTAAATCTATAAGTGATACTAAAATAAGGTGAAAAGGGTGTGAACACTCATTTTCACACTATTTTAGCAAAAAATAGATTGATAAATAGGACCCTTAGGGGTAAATTTACTAAGGTGCCGATTTCTATTCTATGTCATCCGAGACCAATCTCGGATGACATCGTCCGGATATCTGTTTCATTTTGAACAGGTTACTGAATTTACTAAGCTGCCGAGTTCCTGTCATTTGTGTTGTTCGATGGTGTAATCATTCGTTGTCATTCGTATTATTCTCTTCTATTTACCGTTTGGTTTTCATTAACTAGAATGAACAGATGCATGCACGGATCAAAGAGATCTGTGATACATGCAACTGTGTGTAAATAAATAAACACAGAAGCACGGACAGGATCAGTGAGATCCATCTGTGATTCTGTGATAAAAAAATGAAAACCAGTGTAATATTAGAAAAATAAACGGCGTGGCCCCCTCCCCAAAAGAACAACCAGCACCAGGCTTTGGAGACACAGTACTGGTTGTGCTAAATACAGGGGACAAATGACGTAGGGGTCCCCCATATTAAGCAAAACCAGCACCAGGCTATTCAGAACCAGTCCTGGTTGCCGAAATACAGGGGACAAAAGCCGTAGGGGTCCCCCCATATAAAGCGCAACCAACACTGGGTTCTGATCCGGTCCTGGAAATACAGGGGAATAAAATGGTAGCCCAAGCAGCTTCTGCTGTTTAAAACGATTTGCAGCATGCCTATATTCACAGAATATAGGCATGCAGCTTATCATTTTAATCAGCAGAAGCTGCTTGAGCTACCTATTACGCATTTGAAGGTACAAAGTCGCACAAAAAGACACTCTGTGCTACCGAGTCATGCCACGGCATGTATGACTTCGCCATCGGCCAATGCTGACCATGCTGTTTCATGACCTTGGTTTCTTCCATCATGGTGGCAGAGCCTAAGGTATCTCCATCCTGCTCAGAAAACTCTGCCATGCTTTGTTTCTCTTTGTAACAGGAGAGAAGTGTATGCATATGCTTAATCCCCTTTTAGTGGCCACAGATTTGAGTTGTCAATGATGGTTAAGTATGTTCAGATGTCAAACTCGAATTGAAAAAGGTATTCTATTTGAGATTTCTATTTGGGTTCGTTTTAGCATCTTTTGCGGCCGATTTGCACTTTATTTCGGCGGCTATGACAAATACAAATCCTTATGAAATTTTAAGGTCCTATTGCTTTCTATGGCAAAGTGCTGCCGAGTTGTTCCGATGGTCTATGTGTCCGAAAACATGTTACCGGCCAAGTTACAGTTATTGTCGGCAGAGTTTTAGACATCGAATGGAGCAAAGTCTGCAGAGTTTAGCCTTTAGTAAATTCTGAATATGCATTTAATGAGCGATTACCCCTTAGTGTTTACTTGCAGTATAATTGTTTTAATGTGTTATTTCTCCCTTAAGAAGAAAATTTCTTTAGATCTAAAAGTCTCCTGAACTATTTATTATTTAATTTATTATTTAATCACTTTATATTAACACTGTATTAATTATTTAATTTTAAATTATTTAAAAAAAAGGAGGTGAAGCACACTGCATGTATTTACACTGTTTATTTTAAATGTTTAAGGAAAAGAGAGTAAAATAATCCTTCTAACGTTTCCATTCTCTATTCACAAAATAAAACTGGAACTTAAACAAACATAGATACAGTCAGGATTACTGAAATAATGTCCCTGTGTTCCTCTATTGTCATCTTTTTGTAGCCAATAACTAATCAAAGTGAACCCCCATAAACCCCCCTGATGCTCATAATAATATCTACACCCACAATCTCACATTCTGTGAGCAATGATCTACTAAGCTACACCCATCTAAGAAGAGAGTGGGAGAGTTGACTTTAAACTAGGGATGTGCAGGCTCGGTTCTACTCGGTTCCGTTCGGATTTTTTTCCCGAATCTTATTGGGTTTCAGCTGTCACGAGTTTTGGATAGCCAATAAGATTCGGTAAAAAAAAACGAACGGAACCGAGTAGAACCGAGCCTGCACATCCCTACTTTAAACCCAATATATTTTAAACCCAGAGACCATATCTATTGTTGAGTAACTAACATTTAAGAGTTAATCTTTTTTTGTGTGTGTACTTGGACTTGTTCTATATGCTTGGTTGGGTTTTGATAGTCTATGATGGATAGGGTCTCTTTCTGTCACTGTCTCTTTGTTTCCTGTCAGCTTTCCCTCCAACCCTCCCCAAGTTGCTAGTTCTGGGTTACCGTTACCATTATTAGGTTCTGGATTACCGTTATTAGGTGTTTGTGGTGATTGTGGTTTAGCTGGCAGTGGTGAATGGCTATTGTTATTGTTTACTTAATTGGTGGTTTGGGCTGTGCCTTTCCTCAGTTTGGTGATGCTGATGACCCTGGACCGGTTTGGCAAAACTGTCTGTCTGTATTGGTTCACCATAATTTGTCCATTTTCCCCTATATCTGTGTCTGTGTCTTTATTTACTAATGTTTTTTTTGGAAATGTTAAAGGTTTTAAGGAGGTATTTGTAAGCAGTGTTTTCAACAATGGATATCAGCCATTAGGGTGTTTAGTGTCTAGGAGCCTTATTCAGATTGTGTGTAAACCAAATGGTTTGTTCAACCCCGATATTTAATGATCATCACATGCGCATGTCCTGGTCTCTGATTGGACCGACAGTGGCAGTCCCCCCTAAGCTGCAGCATGATTGAATGGCGGGGATGGGAAATCACAGCTTGCATTCCAAAGAAACGGGGCTATGTGGGCTTCATTTTCTAGGAATGCCAAAGTCAGGGTCCTGCATCTGCTGATGCAGATTTACTAGCCTCGCAAGCGGACAAAAGGTTGTTATTCTGATTAAGTTTAGAATCCTGTACGGACCTCTGGGGGTATCCCGCTGTGCGCACACCAGGACCCCACCACACCACAGCCCCATAACAGGAACGGACCAGGTTCCCAGTTTCATTATCTATATAGTTTGTACAACCACTGGACACATTATTTCATTTACATCTCATTTGAGTTATGAGAATACTTTGTTGGTTATACACATGCGCATTGTCTCTCTTATCTATATTACTATTGTCAATGTGGTTCAACACTTACAGCTATTACAAATGTGTTAAACCTTATTGTCCGATAGTTTTCTTATATACTTGTTACCCAGATCCTCTTTGGTAACAAAAGGGTTAAACACCACAGCAGAACATATGCTAAACCCCTGTTCCACTTAATCAGAAACAACCCCATCCGCCTTAATTTTTGACAACTGCAACCTTCTACTTTGATTTAACTGCAACCTTCCCTTTGATTTATTTATTTTTTCAATATATATGCTGCAAATTGTGATCTGTGATACTCTCATGTAATGTTATTCAAATGTTTTTATGACATACTATGAACATGAAACATTGTTTCAGCACAGCATACATTGCAGAACTAAACAACAGTGTCTAGTAGAATAATTATTTTTTTCTCTTATAAGAACCTTTTTAAGGTCACATTAAGGCTGCTGATATTTGATATAAGCATTCATGATATTTTTGATAGGATTGTATTCATGAGGAATAATTTGCAGTTTTACCTCAATTTGTGAAAATTGTAATATTTTCTATAGTTTTATTTTTTCTTTAGCTTATTCAGGCCTGCAGGACATGTATTCATGCTCTCTCATTTACTGTCTAATGTCATAGACTAATGGAGGACAGCAGAAGTAATAACTCATCTTTATGCAGGCTCTTTCTATCCCTACCTTATCTCTATTAGTTTACAGGAATACATAATTAAATCTCTCATCCATCATTAACTGTTTTAAACAAATATTGGAAATCAGAAGTCATAGTACACAACCTCTCATCTAACTAAGCTTATTGTGGAGTGTTTGTGACCCTGTCATGCCCTGTTCACTGTCCTTGCAACAAACGGGTGATAGCAGAAGCCACAACACCCTTTGCAACTTTTTCCTCCCTCATTATATTACAATCTTACCATTGTGTTCCATTTGTTCAGAGATTACCACATCATTTCTCCAATCATGTTGATATATACTAGATTATCTGTTACATTATTTCATATATTCAAGACTGTGGTGTGGTCATTATTTATTAAGTGTTGTGTTTTTCCACTTTACCATTTTCTTAATTCATTAATTGTTATTGTTATATGTCGCCATTTTTTAATATGATTTCACTGTGTAGTATCTTGATTTTTATGTAGTTAATAATTTTTTTGTACCAATGCTAGACCAATTGATATACAATAAACGTTACATTTTAAATTCATGAGCAAACCATTCAAAAATGTTCCCTTAACAGGGTGAATATTTTGCTTAAGCTTAGGCTTACTGAGATGGCCGATGGTCACAATGTTGATCTGATACTGTGTCTTCGGACGCAGACATGGACTCTGAGATGCCAGCAGGAGGTGTCTTTATTCTGCATATGCCTCCTGCAGCATTATCATATATGCACACAGAAGCGCTGCTGTGTGCATAAGCATAAAACTCTGAATTTAAAATAGGCACAATTCTAGATACATACACATTTTGTTATGCAAGCACAGGACCAAGATAAACATACAATATGTATGCTATAAAAATTTATACATCCAACTTTAAATGCTGGACACATAACAAAGCAGACACAACTAGAGCTATATGCCCTCGGTTTTGAAATCCAAATTATTTTTAAATTCTATCTGCTGGGGGGAAAAAATTGTTAGAGGACTGTGCTGGGCTACCTGTATTACTAGCCCCAGAGCAGACTGGCTCTCTCTCGAGATCTCATCTTTGACATGTGCTATTGCACATGTGTGGCTCCACCACGCATCTTTCTCCTTGCACCCTGAGACTCCCCAGCATTACACAGCATATAAAGTCCCCACAGGTTACCTGTTACACTGTGCCATCACCACTTACACAGAGGTGCACACAGCTACTTAGCAGAAGTGTGTATGTGTTATTACCATCTGGCACACTACAAAGCCCAGCATAGCCAATCGCTGAAAGCTGTGTCTAGCATCCAGTTAACCTGTACCTATTTAGCCCTGTGTCTACAGCCACAGGTATCTCTACTTGGTTAATAAACCTACACCCTGGTTAAGCCAATCTGCTGTGTGGACTCACCTCCATATGCACACTTACCACACTCAGCACATTAGCCAAACTCTGCCAATAACAATTAGCACACATTAAAGGGATTTCTTTACATTTTATATTTATGGGCATATTTATTATAATGTAAGATGTGTCCCTGAATATTAAAAATATTAAGACTCCTTATTGTCGCATATTGCAGCAATAAAGTTTTTTTTTCGCTTTAATGTATTAATATAAATCGCCAGGACAGGGCTTCGATAAGAACCCATCTCAGCGGTCAGTAAGAAATGAAGTGATCACATATGCGATCACTTCCACCTATGGACACTGGGCGGCTACTGCACAAGCACGGCTTTCCAATTGCGCATGTCTTATCTATGCAAAAAAGAACACAATGGTCATCTCAGATACCGCCTGCTTTCTGCATTACATTTCAGGGGTACCTAATTCTGGTCTTAACATGCGGAAACAGTAGTTTCCACATATTTTAAGGGCAGAATTGATTCATAAATAGGTTTCTGATTCATGTTAATGCTGGCCATACACGCTACAATTATCGGGGCGATCCGCCTGATATCGGCGGATCGCCCCGATAATTGTAGCGTGTGGGGGGGCGACCGAGGGTTAAATATTGCTCGGTTGGGCATGCCGGATTGTCCAGCATGCCCGTCCAATGCGATATTTCCCGGTAAACTGTCGGCCGCATCGGGCAGTGTATGCCCAGCCACGGCTGACAGACAGACATTTCCTGTGTTCCTTCCTACGGAAGGAACAGGGAAATGTCTCCTCCCCCGGGGGCGGAGCGCGGATGTCTGCCGAATACACTGTGAGAGAAATCTGACAGTGTATGCCGGCGACATCTGCGGCTGGCAGCCAGCCAGATAAAATGTCTGTCGGTCTTACAGGCATTTTATCTGGCCGTGTATGCCCAGCATAAGGAATTGGCATGTATTGAGGGAGTGCAAACATATAGTAGTAGTTATATTTTCTGTATCTCTTGTCTTCTGATTTTATTGCACTGTTATAAGGCAGGAGGAAATCATAATTATGCACATGCATATGTACTTATATAAATAATTTAGCATATCTGCAACTTAAGACTTTTGACTGTTTTGTATAGAATTGTAGAATGGAAGAGTAAGGTGGTGAGTAAGCCTAGGCCAAGGCCATGTTCACATCATTGCAAATCAAGACGTGAACAGATACTGTATGCAGATATTTCTATTAGGAGGATATAAGGCTTCCTATCCAACCCTGCAGCCGGCGGTGGCCATCGCCTAATATGACTGATTGCAAAAGGATAGGTGGGACAGAGATGGAAGGGGGACCCAAATATAGGCTTAGTACAGTAAGGGTATGTTTCTGTAATTGGGTCAGACGCAAATCCACACAGAGACACATATACAATACAGTACATTTGATTTCCAAGCAAAAGGGCAAACAAACACTAGTATCAAACACATGCCAAATACATTTTTACTAGCATTTAATAATGTTAAAAACACAAACATACAGCTAACAGAACGAAGGGGCGGAAATAGGAGGCAGAAACAAAATACAAAGGAGGAAGGCCAGTTCGCGTGAAAATCTATAGGGCTGCCCATGCCTGAGGAAAAAAAGGTAAATATAGAAAACATATCATCGCTATAAATTCCATTTGAACTTAATTAAAAACAAACATAAACATAACAGAGATAATTACAATTATTTAGATCATGTAATCAAATGATTTTAGATATTCTGAGAGGCAGGATTAACAGGGATGAATTCATTACAACATACTGCAGCAAACAGAGATGAGACCGTGGAAGTGTTTGATCTATAAACAGATCAATTAACCCAACGAAGTGTGCATATTAACATGCTACAGCTCACGGTTTGTATTGGGTGCCTATAGCTTTAGTCGACCTGTCAGAATCCACGTTTTCCGCCTTGGCACAAGGTACTTATCAGCGGTGATCTCTTTATCTCTAGGGTGTTTTCACTGACTACCAGGGACACCATTTACACAGATGGTAAGACCAAGTGGCTTTCACTTACAATTGCTTTCAGTTATTTAGATTTGCCCCTTATTTGTTCATCTACAGTATTTAATCTTTCTTGTGCTAATCCTATGTGTTATGTGTAAGAAGAGATATTGTGCCACATGCATACTGGGAAGTAAATCACACATATTGGCCCTTACGCAGATTTGTACACCCCTTGCCATCCACCTGTCCCCTATGTTCGTTTACTACTAGTCATCATCATCTATGCGCATTTGTACGTGCTCTATACAAATTGAAAAAGACGTGCCTCCACACAGATGTATTGTAGATCATGTCCAACTCTGCCCACAGTTGTGCCAAATGCCAATACGCCATCACTGAGCTTGCTTACGTCCAGTTACAACCCAGCATAGCCGGAGCAGGGCAGCACTGCTCCCTGTGCATGCCCTGCCCCTGAACACATGATGTCATACTAAGGGGGCTGGGCTACAAGCACTGTGAAGTACAGGACTGCCCAGAGCATCCTCAGGAGGACGCCCCCGGCGGCTGTACAAGTCCTGGGCAGCTTAGCAGCGGCGATACTGGATGAGAGGGTGCCATTCCAGGCAAGCTGCAAGCCAAATGCAGGGGCTGTGGGGCAGAGATGGTGCCTCTCCAAGGTCCCTGCGCCCTGGCACCGCTTGCACACACCTAGTTACAGCTCCGCAACCCAGTTTCACATTTATAGTCATAAGTGTTGAGATTAAAAGTGTACTACTGTGTATGTCCAGTACTTGTGTGTGTCTTTTTGTGAAGCATGCACAGTGGCAAAATCAAACTTACATACAGTATGGTCCTCAAACAGCTATATGTTCAACTGCGCATCCGATGCAGATACATAGATATTTTTTGTAAAACTGAGTGGTGGGGCCCATTTTTTGGTCACATGCCAGGGCCCATGGAAATACTAGTTCACCATTGCTAATACTGGGAGCGTCCGGCATAAGTTCTGTGTATGGTGTTATGTATGGCGTCTAAAATAACATTGTTTAATGCATCTCAAACAAGCTGACGGTGCTCTATACCCTCCATGACCTGTTATATCATGCTTCTTTTCTCTAGGGCTGTGGTCCACATCCAAGTGAACGATGTAAATGAATTTGCCCCAGTATTTAAAGAAAACACATACAGAGCAACAGTGACTGAGGGTAAAATATATGACAGCATCCTGCAAGTGGAGGCATTGGATGAGGACTGCTCCCCCCAGTACAGCCAGATCTGCAATTATGAGATTGTTACAAGTGATGTGCCGTTTGCCATTGACAGAAATGGTGAGTGTTGTGTAATACTTGAGCACACATTTTATGCACAGTTGTCCTCCCTATTTTGACATTTATCACATACAAGAGATTTAGATGGTCATACTTTTGTATTTACTGTATTGTGGTTCTTGCTACTACTTAACACTGTAGTGTAGGGGCACAACACTCAATCTCCCCTCCCTATAGAATTAATTGGTGAGGGGGGGGTGTTGGGCTTGTTGATGTTATTGCACCATGTGCTTCATATGCTCCCATGTACTAGTGTGAATGTTCTTTGAAGCCGCACTTAGGCTCTCATTTCTGCTACTGAAAGCCACATGGATTGCTCTTTCTGCAGTCCTGACACTTATTATAGGTGTAGGCAGCCTGTGGAGTTGCAGATCATAACATACCCTGTGTCCCTCTCGTGTAGAGGTCCTTTGGCACAATAAACTGCTGTCGATAAATAACATATCACAAAGCACCCATGGGCATATTAAAGCTGCTAAATAAGTAAAATGTAAATTAAATATATTTATATAAATAAATGTTTAACAGCTATAACAAGAATTTGTTGTGATGTGACACCTATGATGATGGTGCTTATGGATACAGTTGATTATACTATTATTTCTTAATCTGTCTCGAATATCACACAAAATGTTTTCTATACTTCTATATGTCTTCATATATATATTTATATATGTCTTCAGTTACTAATTTCTATGTGGCCATTGTGAAGTAATTATACTGGGCTGAGATGTAGATGCAATGGTAGGTAAATAATATACATGTCACTTTATTCACTTAGGTGGATACATTATTGATGCTTTTATATGCGCCCTGGGCTTGGACAATGCTGTGTTCACTTACAAATTTATATATCATTGCTGTGTTAGGAGAATTGTATCTATTAATAGACTTTTACAAAATAATGTTTATGTATCTTTTTTTTACTGTTTACCGAATTGTTATTGTTTGCATAAAAGTGCATTTGGTTTTATACTAGAGCATAAAATAATGTGGAGGAGGCACAACAGGAAACTGAAGACTTTGATGTACCTCATGTAGGGCTTGATACAGTTATATGCAGCTGCTTTGCGAAAATATGCAAATATCGCAGCCACC